>CM070771.1:97211204-98512037 GCA_036346955.1 Dipus sagitta | reverse complement strand
CTTCCTCTTCCCTGGAAGCCTTTAAAAACTGTACCCTCTCAAAATTGTAAGCAGAAAATAAACCATTTCCTTCCTTAAGATGCTTCTGGTCAGATATTTTGTCCCAACAACAAAAAAGTAACAAATATGGAGACAGTGTCATTCTTTGAAATTCATAAAAACTTCAAGTATAGGACAAATTTTGCAATTTATCAGTTTTGTAAATTCAAATTGAATGTGCCCAAAACATTGATCCAAAATAGAGCATGGCTGTTTTCACTAGAGAAATAGTCAACAGACTGCTGACCATGAGAAAAATGTGCAAGGGAATAACTGATAAGCTATTGTCAGGCACCATAAGGCTGAGATTTTGAAATGACTAGAGACCATGGTTAGAAAGATTTATAATTAAGTTATGGTAAAAGTAAGTAGAATTTCCCTGTTGATGTTGTCACATTTATAATCATGGAGATGCAATTTTTTATTTCTTGAATTTTTATCAACTCCATCATTTCCAGATGTCCATTGTTTATTATTTTCCTTTGTTGAGTTTTTAGTTGTTTTCTATCAGTTAAATCTTCATACAAAATCCTGGGGTATGAATTGTTTTATTTTCTTTTGTTGTGATTTCAGTTATTTAAAACTTGTTATAAAAATAAGCCTTGAACATAGCTTGTTATTAAAATCTATTGTTTTTTCCTCATAGCTAAATATTGAAAGTTTGTTTGAAGGTTCTAGCAGGACAGCACAGCTACTCATGTACCCTTGACCTAAGAATGATCCTTCTCTATTCCAGGAAGGTCATCATCTTCCACTGAGCATGCAGCTTCTTAAAGACACACGTGAAGGGATGAGGAAGAAAGGGGACAACCTTCTAGCGAGCCAGATAAGTTGAGTATACCCTTGAGATCAATGAGGTGACAGATATTGCAGCCAGATCACCCCCACATCCTGTTATAACTAATTCTTTAATAATTTTATTTATTTATTTATTTATTTATTTATTTATTTATTTGACAGTGACAGACAGAGAGAAAGAGGCAGAAAGAGAGAGAGAGAGAGAGAGAGAGGCAGATAGAGAGTGAGAGAATGGGTGCGCCAGGGCCTCCAGCCACTGCAAACGAACTCCAGACGAGTGCGCCCCCTTGTGCATCTGGCTAACGTGGGTCCTGGGGAGTCGAGCCTTGAACCAGGGTCCTTAGGCTTCACAGGCAAGCGCTTAACCACTAAGCCATCTCTCCAGCCCTATAACTAATTCTTAACAGTGGAATATTGTATGCATTGGCAAATTCTACTTCTGATTGCTCTTTGTCAATCTATACCAATTTATGATAAGTTAAAGCATATGAAATAGAAATTGATAATTTTAAACTATAGACTTGCTATTATTCATGAATATGTAAGAATACTCAGTTCATTGCATACTCTGCCATTTTTTTTAAAGACATGATTTCACACTGTGGCCTAGGCTAGCATGAACTCATGGAAATTCTCCTGCCTAGGCCTCTCAGGTGTTGGGATGACAGGTGTCAGCCATAACACTAATTTAAACAGTTAAAAGTCATATTTCACTGTCTTAATTTTTATTTACTTCTTATGATTAATGTGCTCAGCAACCTGGATTGTGCATTTACTATGTTAAATACAATTGCACAGTCATATGTATACAAAAATGACCAGGTATAGAACTTACCTTGCCTTTACTATATTTAGAAGTATGTTTGAGGAAAGTATTAATTAAACATAAATAAGAAATTTTGCCTATGTAAATATTTTATGATGGAAATGCTACTCAAAGACTCTATAAAAGGCTATCTCATTTAAATGTAAGGTTAAGGCAAGATATCTCTCTGCACATGACATCTGAATTGTTTTCTAAAGGAGGGGTACCTTTAATGACAAATTGCAATACATTTGAGGCATAAGGAAAACTGTGTGTCCAAATATTTTATGTCCAAATGATGCCATCATACGTACATGAACCTGAAGAAGAATCTGCAAGTTTGGAACATAGTGTAGGTCATTTGGATTGTGGTATGAGAATTAGACCAGACTGAGCATATTCTTTTCATACAGGCAGTGAGAGAACAGTGTAGGATTTTAAGTAGTGTTCCATGAAACATGGTTAATGTATGCTTTGAAAAAAATTATTTTTGTTCCATAACATGAACATAGTAGGGTGGGTTAAGACTGGATGTGGAAAGACCAACTTGAAGGTACAGTGGAGTAGCTAGGGAATACATGAGGGTGGATTAGATGAAGAAGGTAGAAGTAAAAACAAGATAATAGATTTGGGATATATATATGCACAACCATGTGGGTGCTTTTATGATTTAACAAAATGGAAAAGAGGATTGAAAGAAAGGTATTGGTTATGATATAGGGAGGCTTTCAGACATCCAAAAGTAATGTCAAGTATGTAACTGAATATAAATAACTAACTAAAGCTCAAAGGTTGGAGAATGGAATTTTAAATTTGTGAATCACTTGCATTTTAAAGTTCATAACAAATACATGTATAATCTGTTTAGTTAAATTAAAATTTTTTATATTAAGAAAAAACATGGTATTATGATAACACAATGTATTTGATATGTAATAATCCAGCAGATTAAGTTAATTATGGCATCATAATGTAGCCTTGTAATACTTAAAGGAAATGTATCTGTATGTGTTCATGTATATAATGGACATAAATGGAAACACTAGATAGAGAAGAGAAGGAAAGAAACAGAGAAAAATATATGGCAAAATCTATGAGGCATTGAGATGTGGATAGGGAGTTGTATTTAAATATTTTTCAGTGGGTGTGTTGACACATGCCTGCACACTTAATACTTGGGAGGCTGATGCAGGAAGGTTCTCATAAATTCATGGCCAGTATGTACTGAATTCCAGAGTAGCCTGGATTAGGGAGTGACATTTCGTCTCAAAACTCAAATAAAGCAAAACAAGTAAAATAAGAATACAGATTTAATTTTCTTTATTTATTTGCAAGCTAAGAGAGATAGAGATAAGAGAGACAGACATAATGAGTGTGCCAGGGTCTTCAGCTGCTGCAAATGAACTCCAGATGCATGTGACACCTTATGCACAGAGCTTCATGTGGGCACAGGGGACTTGAACTATGGACATTAGGCCTTGAAGGAAAGTGCCTAACCACTGAGTATCAGCCCAAGAATAAATATATAAATAAGGTATTTTTTTCATTGTGAATTTGGCTTATCCAATGAACTAGAGAATAAAAAGAAACACAAGACTAGGAAACGGATGTACCAGGATCAGAGACTGGGAACTGGACTGAAGATGACATGGAGAGCTTTTTCATATATTACAGCCTTATTTTATCTACTATAAAGATGTCCATGCCAGATGTGGTGGTACATGTCTTTAATCCCAGCACTTGGGATGTTGAGGTAGGACAATCACTGAGAGTTCGAAGTCACCCTGAGACTACGTAGTGAATTCCAGGTCAACCTGGGCTAGAGTGAAAAACCAAAAAAAAAAAAAAAAAAAAAAAAAAAGTCCTAAATAAAGGTGATAAAAATACCTCTGGCAGGCTGCAAAGATGGCTTTGTGGTTAAGACACTTACCTGCAAAACCTAAGGGCCCAGGTTCTATTCCCCAGTACCCACATAAGCCAGATACACAAAGTGGAACATTTGGATTTCATTTGCAATGGTTAGAGGCTCTGTTGTACCCATTCTCCATCCCCCACCAATTTCTCTCTCTTAAATGAATAAATAAAATATTTTTAAAAATACCTCTGGAAAAATATACTTTATCCTTTCTTGCGTTTTTATCTTTGGGTTAGACTAGATCACCCAAAATGTGTGATCACATAGAAAGTAGTATCCTGAGAGCTTTTCACTGGGTTCTGCTTTGGTACTATGACATTGCCCTCACACAGCAATGCTAATGAAAACCTATAGGAGACTTGTTTTTGCATCCGGGATCATCTTGGATGTGGATACTATTCTCTTTATTACTTACACAAAGAATTTATTGAAACTCAAGTATCAAGGATTCCTCAGTACTTATGGCAGATTTGTTGTTGCTATGGACAGTAGAAGCCATGCAGCTAATTTATTTCCTTTTATACATGGCTATCATGAGGCTCAGTTCTCCATCATCATCCTGCCCAAAATGAGCCTGAGGAATATATGTGACATTGTAGTTTCCTAAGTGATTAAGACTTAATGTTAGTTCTATAAATTCATAACAGACTTGCTTTATATTTATATAAAATATGTGCTAATATTTTATACATATTTTACTTCAGTCTTATTTTTAATTTTTTTTGAGGCAAGCCCAACAGACTTGACTTTTTTTTTTTTTGAGAGACAGACAGAAAATTGGAGCACAAGGACCTCTAGCCATTGTAATTGAACTCCAGATGCATGTGCCGCCTTGTGTGCATGTGTGACCTTGCACATGCGTAACCTTGTGCTTCTGGCTTATGTGGGATCTAGGGAGTCCAAAATGGGTCGTTAGGGTTCACAGGCAAGTGCCTTAACCACTAAGCCATGTCTCCAGCCTAGTCCTAGTTTTTTTAAAGCTTTTTAAAAATATTTTTATTTATTTGCAAGCAGAGAGAGAGATAGAGGAAGGGACACAGAGAATGCGTGTGCGAGGGCCCAGCTGCTATAAACCAACTCCAGATACATGCACCACTTTGTGCATCTGCCTTTATGTGGGTATTGGAGAATGGAACCTGGCCCATTAGATTCTGCAAGCAAGCACCTTAACCACTGAGCAACCTCTCTAGCCCCAGTCCTATTTTTAACCATATACATTTGTGTATTCATCACATGGGATCTATGCATCACTTATATTCTAAAGAAAAACCAATTGGATCAAATTACACCAGAGCAAAAATCTGGAAGCTGCTGAGAGCTAAGCACTCACCTAGATTTAAAACACACCCACCAAGGCTCAGGGAATTTTCCAGAAAAGGAGGTGGCAAGATTGTAAAAGCCACAGGGTGGGAGGGAATATCCAGAGGCGTTGCACCCCATGACTTACTGCCGTTCTCACAACTCATAACCCATAGCCCCATGGTTATGAATACTAGTAACCCTACTGGGGAAGGCCCTCAGCGGAATGGGGGCAGGGAGGAAGGAAATGGTACCAACATATGATCTGTCCAACACAACTTTTTACTTAATAAAAAAAGGAGCTTTTAATCAAAAAGTGAAAATGAAATTGTGAGTTGAGATGAGATAGTTTGGTGTTGCAATCAGTTTCTAGTTGCTGGACAAGCTCGGAACCTAAAGCAAATTTTAGGAAAAGAGGGTTTATTTCAGGCTTACAAAATCCAAGAGGACACCATAAGTGGTGGGAGAAGCTGGCTCTTTTCCATAGATCCAGGTAGAGACATACCATCAGACAGCTAACTTCACAAATCCATCAGGGCTCCAACTGCTCTCCACACACATCTTAGACTGGATTCAAAGAACCACCACTAGTGATATATCTTTTCCCCAGTAGCACTCCACCACTGGAGACTCCAATTTCAAGCCTGAGTCTATGGGGCCACACATTTAAGCCACTACACTTAGGGATAAAAAACACGCAAGAAGAATATCAAACACAGGATTTGGAATTAAAGAGCAAATAAATATAAACATTATATGGAGTTAAAGATTCAGATACACATTAGGGAAGAGGCCAAGGAGGAAGATACCCAAGAGTGGAGACTTGTAGGCAGAAACCCTCTCACGGAACCCTGCTGAAGAGCTTGGAAAGTCAGGAAATGAAATGGCCACTAATTTTGATAATGTGCCTCCCGTGGTTAGAATTAGGAAGATTAAACAGGTCTGAAAGACTGAATGAGCAAATAGTCCATGACAAAATGAAAAACTTAATGTAAGCAATTGAGCTTCATGCTTATTAGGTATTTGTATTTCTTCATTATAGATTTTATATTTAAATATTTTATTTTTTATATATATGGTTGTTGTTTTGTGCATGCACTGTTGTATATACTACCCATTCTTTTGTGATATATCTTTTCCTACTATGGTTAATGTAACCTTAGCCACTGGAGTTGTACTAATTACTTAAGCCATTATTTAATTTTAATATCAATTCTTAATAATTTATCAAGAAGTATTTAATTCTAATTACATTTTAGTCAGTGTGGATCTTATGTTTCATCAGGTAAACAAATATGTTTATTGCTTTCACAATGTATTCTTGATTAATTTTATAAGGGTTTTCTAACTTAATTTCATTATATGTATTTAGAAAATGAAAGAAAATATTTAATTATTTCCCTTATATTCTTATATCAAGTGCCATATACAAGTGAACAGGAACCAATGCTTACTATATTAACTGTCCTATTAATAACTTTCTATCTTATACATTCACAATTCAAGTGTTGTTAACATAAAACTTGTTACACATATGTATGCAAGACACATGGCATAAACAAGTGCTGTTCTTCAGTCTAACACTTCCCAACTGAACTCTTTGGCACTGCAAACATGCTAAGTTCTAACAATCTTAAAATGAGACTTGAACCAAACACCATGATCTTTATAACTGACTAGGAGTTATACAAGCCTAGTGGTAAAGAGGAGCATAGGCCACAGAGTATGGACTGTGGTGGTTTGAATCTTGGCTCTAAGACACCATCTAGGGAAAGACTGGCATGTTTCGCCCAAGTGTTCTATCCAAATGTTTTATTTCAGAGTGGCAAGCTTGGGGAGGATGTTGAAGAGAAAAACCACTCCTTACTGGCAAATATCCCTTCCCAAAGTTGTTTCATGGGGGTAATGATGATGGGGAAATGGTCTTCCGGGCAAGAATGAATTATTTAGAATTGAAAGACTGATCCAGGGACAATAAGAAAACTTTTATGAGAATTTGTATAAAGCAGTAAGTAGCAAGTTTCAGGAGAAGTCTGAACCATGTGCTCTCACATCCTCACCTTCGCTGAATTTATTTCCAAAGTGAAAATAAAAATAATTCTTCTAGTGTAGAATGAGTGCTGGGAATTTCCAAGCACTTGTAATGCCTTTTATTGCAACAAAATATGACTGTTTGCATGAGGTCAACTTTAAGAGACATTTGCCTATGAAGGGAATCATTTTTTCAGTGTCCAAATTTCCTAAGAATCATGGGAGGCTTGCAGGCACTTGCTGCAGGTGAAGGAAAGCCATCTGCCCAACTCAAAGCTGACATTTTAAGCCAATCCTCAAGGAATCTTTTGATTTTAGACAGAATAAACATTGAATTAAATATGCTTTATATCCACACATGATAATGCAATTTGGTTTGTATTAAATGGGGATGGAGAACATGTGCAGTTAAATAACTGAAAATCACATTATAATCCATATATGATCTTCCTTTATTAATAGGAACCAGCTAGGAATCACTTTTATCTTAATTACATTGGAAGAGTAAATTCTGTGATAATATACCATCAACAATGTTCTCACCAACATGCAGCAATAAGCCCACAAAACCATAACCCAAAGCATCTTGACTCACTTATCAACCTCAGAAGGGTTAGCATTGCAAAATTTAACCTATAAAATGTTTTCAAATGCCATAGGGCCAGCTTCTGGATCTGTGTTTGATAAGATTCCAGTGTAGGAGGGGTCATTTGAAGTGGTAAATGAGAATTTTAATAACTATTATATAGTCTTTAAATCTACAAACTATATTATGCATGCTTTTCTCCACATCTGTAATTGTTTAAGGAAGAGCATTCCTTTTAACATAACAATTTAGGAGAGATTTTGAAATATCTGAATTGAGCATGCTTCAGATTTCATAGTAAGTTGTATGTTGTATAAAGTTACTATTGATTTAGCTAAATGTTATCTATTAAAGAAATATAAAAATAGCAAAATACATGTTAATTTAAAGCCAATGAATGCAATGAAACAATATTGCATTAGCAGCTGAACATTTCAGAAATACTGGCCAGAAGAAATTGGAAAAAAAGAAATAGCCTGTTTTCCCCAAAGAACTGAAAAGGCAGTTTCATACACACTAAGATTTCCATCAAATTTTACCTGATGTGATTTTATAAGTTTATATGCTAACACTTCTTCCCTTGCAATGGCATTAAAAACCCACATGCATATAAGAATATTTAAAGAGGAAAAAAGAAATCAAAACTAAACAAAAGAGGAATACATGCACACCAAAGGAACATGCACCCTCGTCTTTGAGGAGCAAGATTAGAGGCAGTTTCACCTTTACCCAACTTTGAGGCCAGTTCTGTTCACTCTACACATGCACTTCCATCCCGAGCAGAAATTACAGTGAAAACAAGTGTGGAAAATCAGAGATAAAGAGGAAAGGGAAGACAGACCTTGAGAAACTTCAAAAAAAAAAAAAACAAAAAAAAAACCCAAAAAACCCCTCATGTTTGTGTTTATTTATCCAAGCTAGAAACATATAACCGTTTCTATTTTACTCTTTAACATTGTTGGCCCTGTCATGTGCAAATTTTTAATAAATTTATGTTATTAATACATGAGCACTCACTATTGCAAAATTGTATGCACAGAGGACTAAGTTATGGGAAATAAGTCTCATAATGAATGACAGCTAAGTGTAGTAAGAATTAATAGTCTTATTTGATTTTTGTAATAAGTTTGTTAATGTAAAAAAAGTCACTTTTCCAGAACCTTGAGACAATGTGCAAGGTACCACACCTCACGCAGATGTCGATGACAAAGCTGAGCACAGAATCAACTGTTTACGTATAGTTCATTTTTACCATAACATTGAATTAAATGTAATCAACTTCCACTAACAGGAAGGATGCACTGTAGTGTTTCCACAAGTATGTATATTTCACAATTCCAATATGATGAGACACAAATACATGTCAATATTTAAAAAAAATTAAATAATGGCAACATATCAGCACAGAGAAAAATCAACTCCTACCAAATCAGAGAGCCAGAGCCTCAGAGGCCCCCAACACCTCATCACTGAAGCAGACCAAAAATGAACCCAACATGGCTCAGGGAAATTTTGCGGAAGAGGGGGCGGAAAGAATGTCAGAGCCACATGCTGGGTCATGATATGCAGAGACATTTAGCTTACCCATAACTGTGGGCTAACTCCACAATGCATGACCCGTATACCTCAACAATGAGGGGCCAAGGGGAGGGGGTAGTTCATGGATGAGCCTAATAATGGTACCAAACTGACTGTATTTGCTGAATACAAAACTAACTAATAAAGAAAAAAAAAAGAAAGAAAATAATGGCAACAAATGTTTGAAGTTCATTAAGCTTCTTTTAATTACTTAAATATCTCAGAATTCCTGCTGTAGACAGGAAGATTCTAGAATAATATGTTTTAAACAGCTGTGAAGTACTGTGTCTCATGTTGTAATTACATATTCTTTGGGCTTACTGTTTCCATTTTCTGGGAAATTCATCTACACACTCCCAGGCGCAGGCATTACCCGGACCGGACTGTGGTTTCCCCAGATTACTGGAAGTTAAACCTACCCGAAACCTGCTGGAAACTGCCAGATGGCAACAGACTTTCAACAACAGCTTGCCGCTTCTGATGGATTCTTTAAAAGACTAGGAGCCCGCCAGTGACGGCTTTGGGGAAGTTTAGAGAATGCAGACTGAGGAGGACAAAATCTAACATGCAGAGAGACAAGGGAAGGTTGGCGGGGGACTACACACTTATGGTGACTGACAGAAAAGATTCAGTCCACAAACTTTCAAGAGAACATGAATTCTGCATGAATGTTCAGTCATTGCTGCTAGGTTGGAATTTTCCGTTGGAATAAGAGAGTTTCACATCACTCCCATTTGCCTCCTCTGGTCCCTCTAGAATAGATGCCTTTAACGGGGCGAGGGTCTGGAGATGGGGCTGGGGTGAACTGTCATAGAACCCCTCCGGTGCAGCCTCTAGATTTTCTTTCAGAACTCCTAGTTTCTTTAAAGTTCTCCATCAGGTTATCATTTCTTTGGAAACCTCACCCCGCGGCCTGTCCCTTCTCCCTCCCGTTTCCCGTCCCTTCTCCACCGCTCCTCACCTGTCCACCGCAATGGCCGTCATGGAATAGATGCTGGCGAACACGGCCGTGATGGGGAAGAAGTTCTGGAAGCGGCAGTAGTTGGCGCCGAAGTACCACTCACTGTGCAGCGCGTAGATGAAGTTGATCAAGGTGTTGAAGGAGGCCATGGAGGCGTCGGAGAAAGCTAGGTTCACGAGGAAATAGTTGGTGACAGTCCTCATACGCTTGTGGGCCAGGATGATCCAGATGACGACGAGGTTCCCTAAGACGGCCACGGCCACCACCACGCCGTACGCCAGGGACCAGAGCGCGATGCGCCAGGACGGCTGCACGAACTGGTTGGTGAGGTTGGCCCGGGGCTGCGCGGGCGCTGCGGATGTCATCGGCGGCCCCGGGGCGGACGAGGAGAAGTTGCCCGCGTGGAGCAGCAGCCATCCAGCCTCCAGCGCCCGGGCCGCCGCCCCGACCCCCAGCGCGCTGCTCAGGTTCGCGGCGTCGGTCCAGCTCTCCGCCATGAGGGTGCTGCAGCCCGGGACCTCGCCGCACGCCCGCACGCCCGCCGCCGGCCCTGCCCGGTCCACGTCTCAAGGGCTCAGCCTCCCGGGCACCTGGGTCTTCAGTGCCGCCTGGGAGCAGGTGGAAAAGGTATCGCAGCCTCGCTGCTTACAGGATGCTTTGAGCAGGCAGATGCTGTCCAAGGGGGTGTGTGGCTCCGGCGGGAGGGAAAGAAGAGAGGGTAGGGACTGTCTCCCCGCCCTCACCGGGGGGAGCTCTGGTACCCACGCAGGAGAGCCCGCCAGGCACCGCCAGAGCACTGAGGATGCTGCCCTGGAAATGCGTTTTATAGTACCCGGAGTCCCCAGCTGCTGTGACGTCGTGGACGGGGGGAAGGGGGGGCAGAGCTGACGAACCTCTTCGCAGGCTGGGATCGCGCTCGCTCGGGTAGAGCTCCATTTCTCCATCCCGCCCCGTGCATTCATTCATTCCCCACTCCTCGCCAGACAGTTGGAGCTTGGCGGGCTGAGGCTCACAGGAAAGGCGGCACTTTCTCCTGTAATCAAATTCTTTTCAATACCGTCCTTCCTCCCCTCGTCTCACTGTCTCACTTCAGGACTTCGTTCTCAGCCATTTATTATGGGATGCGCTTATCTAAACCAAGTGAGCCATTCACTCGGAGGCTAGGGCAGGAGCCCAGGTACATTTCGGAGAGACGTGCTCAGAGGGTCTACTGCTCGCAGCTGGAGCAGCGTTTTGTTTGGTGTCAATGACTTTTGGAATTTCATTCAACATTCTGCTCCTGGGCATATATATATATCCATGTTTAAGCTTCCTTCTCCTCATGCTGCCGCTTTCAATGTCCACTCATGTCTTTCTTCCTTTAACAGTTGTCACTGGAAATCAGTCTCCTCTGCTCTTACTCTCCTAAACTAGGGAGCTTTTTTTTTTTTTTTTTTTTTTTTTTTCAGGCCAGCGTGCTTACCATTAATCCACAGATCCATACTCATTGTTTTTTAATCTGGAGAAGTATGCTCATAGGTTAAGTTGGGAATTCTGAGATGTAACAGTGCTTGAAGCCAAGATGAGGAAATTTAGATCTCCTTACCCCGAGTAAAATGTATCCTTTGAGCAATGTAAATGTATTCATTTACTTGTATGGTTCCAGATATTTGTGCCCTCATAGTTCAAGATTTGAGCATGATTTCTCAGGATGACCCCTTGGCCTGACTTTTGATTTACTGTTGAGAACACAAGAGCAAGAGTGCTTTGTGGAGGCCGGACACTGTGGCACATGCTTTTGATCAGCACTGGGGAGGCATAGGTAGGAGGATCACTGTGAATTCTAGGCCAGCCTGCGCCTACAGAGTGAGTGCCAGGTCAGCCTGGGCTAGAGTGAGACCCTACCTGGGGGCGGGCGGAGGGCCGGGGAGAATGCTTTTTAGACTGCATGCCACAGGAAGTAGTTTGCACTAAGGTCAACCTAACAGACATTTCATCAAAATGTTCCTAGAAAAATCTCCCTCGCATGTATTGGCAGGTATATAGGGATGCAGCAACAGGCATATTTCTTAATCTCCCAAATACACTGTAGCTTTTTAAGGCTCATGTTCCTTATGTGAGAGTGAAGATGGAAGATTACCATATGTACATCATACTGAAGGGTATGAGGAATTTCAACAACACACTGGAAGGGAGACTACTAACAGTTCCCTTCTTGCTAATGCCTCCATGCATCACAGCTGAATACTGTCAGGTGAAATGGATGTGAGCAAGAGTAGTATCAATGGAAGGTAGCTTGTTATTTAATGGCAGTCTACATCATTTAATTTCTTTGTTTGGAACATGCTCTTCAAATCTGTGATCCTTGCACCAATGCACTTGAGGCAACTGGAGGCAACTAGCATTGTTTTCTTACTTTTAAAAATACCAGTAAAAGGTAGTGTATAAGAATAAGTTTTAGGTAAACTGGTAATAATTTTGACAAAACCCTGGAGATAGAAATAGGAAGATACAGTAAAATATGAGAGTGTTGAACTCTAGGGGCAGATGTAAGGCCCACTGGTCTCTGGCTCTTTCAACTTCTTGATGCATTCCTTTTTTAGGACAGAGCAATGTTCTAAAATAACACAATATAGTGTGTGTGTGTGTGTGTGTGTGTGTGTGTGTGGTATAGACACACACATATATGTACACACACATATATTTATGAGATAATGGCTAAGGATAATTTTCTGATTAAAGGATCCTGGTAAATAATGTAACTTTAGATTCTGTATCATGCTTTTATCCAAAACCATTCATTTTGTTTAGGTTGTTGTTTTAGTTTTCAATTTTCCTCCTCTTTGTCTAAGAGAACTCTAAGAACTCCAAAAGTTGCACTCTGGTCAGTAGGAGTAGATGGGCACAGGAAATGATAGGACACCAGAGACAGATTCAGAATAGGGTGCTGAACATGACAGTGTGAACTTGCTTGTACATACGCCAGTGTATGAGGCTATGGTACATATGCAAAGATGGAAGTCAGCTTGGTTCGAGAGTCTGTAGGGTTTACATAACTACAAAGTAAGTTGATTTGGATACTTATGCATAATATAACTTATGGTCATTTTTATGCTTATGCTTTATTGTAAAGTATCAAGAATTATTTATGCATTTATTATAAAGTATTCTATCTAGAAAAACATATTTCTTCTAAGTTTTATTTGCCATCCATATTTTTGTGTAGAATGTATAATAGAAATGTGCTCTATTTATTTGTTACACGTTGAAAAAAAAAGAATGGACACTTTGCTGTGTACACTACTCTTTCTCTTAAGAAATTGACATTCAGTGTCATGTATTTCATACTTAATTTTTTTATTTTAGCAGGCTTCTCAAAATAAGCTTAATTGGAAAGTATTTCAGGAAATGCTGCTGGCTAGTGGAGGAGTTAATGTTTGGAAAGGAGAGCTTGTCAAAATTCCACATTTATGTCTCTGACAATAATCTTCTATTTGACAGTTTTTTTTTCACACTTTTGCTCCTGGTTTTTCATGCCATGTTGAGTTGTTTTTTAAACCAGTTTTAGATCCTCATAATCCAGCATTTTGGCTCCTGGTTTATAGAGGTTTTACTTTGATAATTTATCAGCGTAATAATCAGTCAGGTCTACTCCTTTGAGTCCCAGTCCCTATAGTCAAGGTATTGCACATTGTTGGCTGTCAGCCAATACACCCCCATGTAATTGTGTGGGCAACTGCTCCTTGAGATTCTTGCTCTCTACAAAGTACTCTCCATCTCTGCCTATAGTCAGCTCTCAATACCACTTTTTAATCTATACACGTAATATTTCTTTTTCAGCTTCTCTGTTATGCTCAGCCAGTAATGTCTTCATTTGATTTGACAACATTAAAGACCATCATCAAAGACAGCATGTGTTTTCTAATCTTTTATTATCTTGTTCATTTGTCTGCTTCTAAAACCTATTATTGATGTTTACTACTTCTTTTTTGAACCATTTTTCTTTCAATATCTCATTTAGTGGTACCCTTTTCCTTTACTAATGAAACATGTAAGAATTTACAATAAAATAGCCATACATAGGAGTCTTGGTCACATTCTTCTTCAGGAATCTTTTATTGCTCTTTTTAATTCTTAGACTAGTTTCTTTATCAAAATATCTATATTTAATGTTTCCACTTTCCCACCTCAGTGTCATGCATGTATTAGAGAGAATCTTAATATGTTGTGAATGTACTTTTATATATATATATATATATATATATATATATATATATATATATGTATGTATATATATTTCTATGAATATATATGCACATATAACTTAGTCATATTACATTCTTAACTTTTTTGATATAACTGTGACTATAGCTTCTTGACATTTATATTAATGTCTCAGAGTTTTTATGATGAAGTACCATGAAGTATGTGGTTTAAATTAGCAGAAGTGTGTTGTCTCACAGTGTAGCAGTCTACAAGTCTGAGATTAAGTTGTGGGCAAGGTTCTTTAGGAGTCTGTGAGGGAGATTCCGTTTCATGCCTTTCTTCTAGAACTCTCCGTGTAGTCTTAAAGTTTTCTTTCTTTCGTTTATTTCTTTTGGCTTGAGGATAGACTTCTTCACTTTTTAGGTGTGTTTTCCATGTGTGTTGTCACATGATCCTCTCCATGTTTCCATGCAGATTTATTTTCTTGTAGTGACATAAAGTAGGGCTAACTCTGAATCACCACTTCATATTAACTCTCTTACTTCTTCAAGACCCTATTTCCAAATAAGATCACAAATAAAGCTACTGGGGGTTAGGATTTAATAATTTTTTTGAGGGCAGCACAATTTTTCCACAATAATCTATTTATTTCCTAAAATTCACATCATTTTTCATGTATAAAATATATACATCCTACCTCAGTATACTTCAAAGGATTAGCTATTCCAGTATCAACTCTAGCCAGAAACTATTACTTTACTATATATTTAAAAATCTCTTGCCGGGCTTGGTGGCACATGCCTTTAATCCCAGCACTCAGAAGGCAAAGTTAGGAGGATTGCTGTGAGTTCGAGGCCACTCTGAGACTCCATAGTGAATTCCAGGTCAGCCTGGCCTAGAGTGAGACCCTACCTCGAAAAACCAAAAAAAAAAAAAAAAAAAATCTCAATGTGTCATTGTATAAATCAGGTATGTGTGAGACTCTGGGTTCCTCATGTGAAAAAATCCTTTTCATCTACAAGCCTTTGGAACTGTAAAACAAAGCATCCTTTGCCAAAATGTAATGTAGTGCAGGCTAGGATGGGCAGACTCATTCCCAAAGGAAGAACATGGAGAGGTTTAAATGATTACTGTCAGAGTAATGAACAACTTAGAAGAAAACAAACAAAACATATTACATCTGAAGGCTTAACAACTGTTATGTATGACTTGATGCTTCACCCACTAGGTCTGTGTTGGCTGCACTGACAAGGCTCTGTTTGTTCCTGCCTTGGTGTGGCAGTCCGACCTTCATTGTCCAAGAAGGTGATGGCTCTGCCAACTGGAATCAAGAAATTGGAAGCCCTGTTGGCCTCTCAGCCATCGTTGAAGTTAGTCTAGCCTAACACATGGTTTGAGCTCAGAACTTGTAGTTGCCTACTTCTTGGCTGTAGAAGTCCACAGGTATGACAGCTTTTCTTCATTTTCCCATGCCTCTGCTTCCAATCCATACTAGCACTGTTCCTCCAGTGGTGATTGTTAAGCTTCATGTCTCACACCAAATTTTTCTAATAACAGTGGGTTTTTTGATGTTTTTTTCTAGAGTAGAGCTTTATTATTATCATGTTTTGCAATATGTACAAGTGAAAATTTTTCTTTTTTTAACATTTCATTTCAAGTTCTGTCTTTCATAATACATCCTATCACAAGCAGCAAAGAAAAAACGTCTTCCATATTTGTTTGGAAATATCCTCAGATAATTATCCAAATTCATCTTTTACAAACTTTACTTTTCACACAAAAGTAAAACATGGTTCAGTCAAATTCTAAATAACTTTGCTCCTTCAGTGCAGTTATTTTTAATACCATCTTCAAGGCAATCTAGTTTTTTTATTTTGTAATTTGTTTTATTATTTATTTACTTGTAAGCACAGGGAGATAGAAGAGAAACAGACAGAAACAATGGTCACAACAAGGCCTCTAGCTGCTGCAAACAAACTTCAGATGCATGTGCTCTTTTGTGCATCTGGCTTTACTGGGAAATTTAACCCAGGTCCTTAGGCTTTGCAGGCAAGCACCTTAATCACTGAGCAATCTCTCTAGCCCCAATCTAGTTTTTTAGTCATATGTTAAAAAGTTCCTAAACATGTCTAATCCCAAAGCCACTAGATGTTTAGGTGCTTGTTACAGCAGCATATCAGCCCCCATGATGGAACTTAGAAGAACATTACGGTCACTTTTTGCTGAATATGGCCCTCTCTATAAGTCTCCCCAGCCACTTTCTGTTGTGTCCTCCTTCCTCTTTCCCTGTGGCTGCACAGTGTATTTTTGGGCTTCTCTTCCTCCACCAACGTTTTGTATATGGTGTTTGTAAAGTTTCCTGAATGGACTCTTGCTTGTATTTCTTTCCTTAAGATATACTTCTTATGCAAACCCATTTCTTTGCTACTATTGCATATAATGTCTACCAATTCTACTCTGTTCTCACACACTCAAGATACCTCGTGGATATTTCCCTTCCTATCATCCTTTCACCTACAAGATCTAAATTGAATCATCCTCAGGGTCTTAAATCTGCTCTTTTTATTTTTGCCATCCTGGCAAAGAAATAAGTCTGAGTGAACTTAAATCTTGGGCATTGGTTTAGACTTCTTTTTGATCATTCTTTTCTTCATATGAAATAAACTTAATAGTTTACTAACTTTTGCTGATGGGATTCAACATTTTAAAAACAAGTTTCCTCAGATTCATTCCCACTAGAACTACTTTCCTAGATCACATTCTTCTTATTCATATTATTTCTCTTGAGAATTCTATGACTGGCTTATAATAGATCATTTTGGTTTCAGCCTGTATTCTTCTTGTCAAGTGTTGTCTTCCATGGCTTAAATTGATCTTTCTAAACATAAATCAGAACAATCATCCCCCTAACAAAAACCTTTTAGGGTAGAGTAGCAAGTCTGGTTAATATTTGGCCCTTTGTTAGAACTTTGACAAAATCATTTTCTCTTGATGTGGGTCTTTAACATTTGAGACCACTTACTGCCAGTGCTTCTCACACATTTTGTAATTTGATATATAGTGTATTCACAGTTGTAGATGCTCTTCCTGGAAGACTTTTCATTTCTTTTATCTTATTACTTGTTCTTTAAATTTTTCTTATTACATTTTAAAGGGAAGTTTCCAGAAAGACATAGCTCTGGGTTTCTCTATGTGCAATAGCATGGCTATTTCCACACCATCCTATAATTCTTACTTTACTTGTTTGTTCTCCCTAATTCAAATATAAGGCATTTTAATTATATTGGGATGATTGGCAGAAAAATATTAATAAATATTTTAATTGGATCACTATGTGCTTAGCTTACTACCTGTTGTTTAAAATATGAAATTCACAACCCTAAGTTGGATACTGAATTAAGGACACATTTAATATATAAAATCATGACCTTTCAAAAATTTCATTGAGTTTGTCATTTGTAAATTAGGTTTATCTTTGATTACAAATTATAATTTCAGAAGTTAATTTGTGTTTTAAGTCATGTTGAGAAGAACTAATTTTATGCTTTGTTGGAGAAAATACATTGGTATGACTCACGTTAGGAATAATGTGTTTTTCTGATGGTTTTTTCACCTTATACAGGAGACATGAGAAGGACTACTATTACTTCTGCATTCATGTCAGATTTTATGTGGAGTATAAGTTTGCAGTTAATTTAATAATCATTTTTCTGCACTGTATAGAATGGCACAATTATGAATTCTTTTTTGTTTATTTTTATTTATTTATTTGATAGCAACAGACAGAGAGAGAAAGTGGCAGAGATGCAAACATGTAATATTTGAGCACCACACTCAATTATTATAACAAAGTGAATTAAATACAAAATTCAACTTTTCTTTTTCAATATAAAGAATGTAATTAGAATCATTGAAATTTGTAATAAGTTGCTTAAACCAGAACCTTGGGAATTGGCTAGATTTCTTTGTATCACCTTCTCTCCTCTTATGCCACATCCTAGCTTGCTTACTGCAGTAAAGTAGATGCAATATTCTTAGGAGAATTTGCACCAGTTTTCTCATTATGTTCACATTAGTGATTTTTTCCTCTTGCTTAGTTTCCTGTGATTTCTCCAAGGATTCTACAGCAAACTTACTAATGCATCATTTTGATTTTATGTCAATACTCTGCATTGCTGGATCACACCACTGGAAAAATGGCTCTTACACCCTGTTTCTATAGTTAATGGGAACATACAAACATACTGAAAAGTGTTGTCTCTATTTACTGACATTACTGGTAACATCACTAATTCTTGTGTATATTTGCTCTATCAAACTTTAGGCAAAGAGATCAATTCGTGTAACACTTCTGGTTTACATTTCAAGTAGTGACTTTACAAAAAAATCTTTTAATATTCAGTCAACTGGAAAGGTTCTGCAAAATTTTTATAAGGAAAATATATAAAATTTCAATAGACTGGTTAGGAATGTAAGAAATTGAAGCCTTGGGAAGTATAGTTGGATTCTTGGGATCCTCAACGAATCACTTGTGGAAGGGAAACTAATCAGTTTCTCAGATGTTTCTGCTACAAAGAAACATATTAATTTTATTTTATGATTATCTTTCCTTACAAAGTTTAATTTTCATAAAAAGAAGCTGAAATTAATCTTCTTCTTTTGCTCATTTTTGTTTGTCAGTCATTCCTGTGTTTGTTTTAGGGAATGAATTGCTGTTGTATAGTTGCTGTTTGCTATGTGTGCTTGGGAAGTAAAAACCTATACAGCTAAGGAATAAATAATGGTGAGATCTTTGAAAGCCAAGAATATGTTTAGAGTGTATAACTCATTTCATTGGGTATAGATTTTGTCTTTATAAGAGGAGAAAGGTGTCTCAAATACTTAACATTTTTGCACCGTTATGAGCAGTGTGTGTGATGTGTGCTTGCTTGTAAACATGGTCATATGGGGGGGCAGGGATCATGTGTGTTTGTGGGAGCACATGCATATGTGTGCATGTGGATACCAGAAGTTGATATCAGGGGTCTCCCTCAGTCACTTCCCACATTATTTTTGAGACAGTGCCTCTTGCTGATCCTAGAGCTCACTGATTTAGCTAAACTATATTGCTGACAGAGCCTAGGGATCTTTCTGTCTCTACCTCCCTGTGCTGGGATTACAGGCACACACCATAACACCTGGCATTTACATATGTGCTTGGGTTACACTCACATTCTCATGCTCACACAGCAAGCACTTTGCCCACTGATTTTTATCCTTACCCCAAGAATCTTAATTTTAAAACTTCCTTAAGGAAAAAAAAAAAAAAACATTCACCATGATTCCTAATGATTTGATCAGAAAATCAATTAGAAATTCACCCAAAAATTTACATACAATATACCATATAGTAGCATTATCTCCAAAGGAAAAAAAATTAAAGGCAAACATATAAAATTAGTCTGAAATGAGAGATAATAAATCATGGTATATTTTTAAAGTGAGCTTTTACCCTTACTAATGCATAACATGTTTTAAAGAGTGTTAGTGACATAGGCTAGATTTTTAAGGAAATACAAAAAAATATAAAACTATATTCATTCAGTTGTATCAGTTGCATGAGTAAATAAATTACTGACATGCTCTGGCAGTAAAAATGAAGTTAAGGATATTTACCTTTATTAGTATCAATGGTTATCGTTGGGTATAAAATTGTTTATGACTTTAATGTTTTCTTCTTACATACCTCAGTATTTCATTTATATCATTTATATACCTTTAATTTTTAAATTTTTTCTATTTTTATTTATTTATTTGAGAGCAAGAAAAAGAGAGAGAGAGAGAGAGTGCAAATGGGCATGCCAGGGCCTCTAGCCTCTGCAAACGAACTCCAGACACATGCACTCCTTTGTGCATCTGGCTTACATAGGCTCTGGGAAATTGAACCTGAGTTCTTTGCCTTTGCAGGCAAGTGCCTTAATAACTAAGCCATCTCTCATGCCCACCTTTAATTTTTTAAGTTTTAAATGAAAGTATATGATCTGGTGATTCTTGTTATTAAGAAAGAAGTGGACAAAATAAACAATTTTTTTAAAATCAGAGTGAGTAATTGAAACAAATATATTTTCATTGTAATTAAGCAAAAATCCCCAATAAAGGTATGTTGTATAATGGAGTTGATATACTTGACTGAGTAGGCAGTTGAGTCTGCTAACACTTTAATGTACTACTGTGGTATCTCCGAAGAATGTCAAAGCATAATAAATAAGAATCACGCAGCACTACTCTTCCCAAATTAGTGTTCTGTCTTCAGAAAGTTCTGGCTTTGAGATAACCAATGATCATCTCATCTTTTTTATTAACTTTACACTGTTTTTGAAAATGTGACAGACTTAAGCTTTGGCAACTAAAGCAACATGTTAAGGTTTGACTGGAAATTGGGACTCTCTTATAAGAGCAAGTCTCACATTCTCAAGCTCAGTGTTGTACTAAGTACAAAAGTGATAATTATGTTTAGTCATATGTATTTTATAACAAGCATCTACCACATATTGTGGTAAGTATAGAATGTTTGTACTAATTGAATTTAGCCTTATAGAAAGTAAATTTGATATACAAGTTAAATTAATAAAGAACTTCATATGTTCCAAGGAATGTTTTAAACATGATCTTTATGTAATTTCACTCACTGATATATCCTGAGCATCCTATGTGATGGTATCATTAGTATTTTAATCTTTGAACTAAGAAATGAGGAATAAGTAAAGTAAATAACTTATCTGAATCCATACATAATATATATGAAATTATGAAGGGAGAGTTGCACTCAGAATTTAGTATAGGAGTTTATGATGGTTGTAATTATATTATACCATCTCTCCCAGGGAATAAACAAGCAATGAAACAGTTCACAAATCAAATGAAAAGTTGGAATTGAAACTGAATGTGATTTAACACATTGTTTCTTGAAATTTTTACCTCCAACCCTGTGGCCTTTGGCCAGTTACCTAGGAAACTCCTTATCAGTCTTCACATAGCCCATACTCCTGGGACCCTAGATCACCTGACTCCCCTGCCATTGCCTATGTGCTAGAATGAATGTGCCGTATGCTAATTAGGCATCTGAAATGAACTTGGTATGTCTAATCGCCTTAGGACCCTCCCCCGACCGTCAGATGCTTATTTCACTGACAATCAATTGAGAGAGCTGTTCAACTTTCTGCCAGGAGTGTTTTTCTCTCTTCACGCACTCATACCCCCTCTCCCTCCCCGCCACCTCTGTTGCCCGGATGCCTTGGGGTGAACCGTGGCCGGCCCCCAGAGCAAAAATCCAAAAACCCACAGCTGGCGCCTGAACAGGGACGGTATGAAATGGACAGGGTGGGTGAGTGCTCTCCCAGAGGGACGGGGAGACATCAGCCCATGCGGCCTTGCCTCCATGTTTTTGAAGGCTGGCAGGTTTCTCTTGCTCCTACTGTATTTTCGGTTCGTGCCATCGCGCGGAACCAGACACGACGAACTGGCAACTAATGTCTCTTGGCCGAGGCCACTCTTCGGTATTGACTGAAGGCCAGCCGTCCTCTGCCTGGACCCCCGACAGCCCGTTGGGTGTTGGCAAAAACCCTCTATCTATTTCTCTCCGACACAAAATCCTGGTAACACATTGACCCCTTAAAAGCCAGGCTCACGCCGGGATCTTTGGGGAAACCCCCGTGTGCTAATCTGCCCTGGGGAATGTTGCCCTCTGGTCTTGGCATTTCTGCTCTTTCTCCGTCATATGTAACATTGCTTCCCACCAAAAAAAAATTCTCAGATTCATGGAATAAGAGCTCTTCTGAAAGTTAAGGCAATTAAGCTCTCCCAGAGGAAGGTAGGCTCCTTTCGGGAAGAGATCCTCCAGGTCATTCGCTGGATTTCTGGGCATCCATGCGGCCCAGACATGTGGACCCACATAGCTTATCTGGCTAGGAAACGAAAAGTTCAGGAAGGAAATTTCCCCTCACTCCCTTTAAGCAGCGAAACTACAAGCCGGCTTCGCAAGCGCTCCAAAGCCGCTAAGGTCAGAGTCAGGCGGCCGGCCGACGCGCCTCTGCCGGGGCAGGTGCCGTGTCTCCGCCTCCTCTCCCAGCGGTTCCCCAGCGGGTCGCCTTCATTAGAGGCCTCCTGGCAGTCCTGGAGGCCCACTCTTTTCCTAGCGGTCCCAGGGGCCCCCTTTTCTTTCCCTTTTAGGTAGCCAGAGTCCTTGGACTCTCCGCAGTCGTCTCGGCCATTCTTGGCCATTACCTCCAGGTGTACTAGACCCACCCTGCGCGAATGCTGGGGAGTAGGACGGGACTGATCTAAGGTGTATGCAAGCCCCGCCCAGCTGCCACAGCGCATCAAAAAGCGACAAGAAAAATAAAAGTCACATTTAACTATAACCTATAAAAACAAGTTTTACATAAAAATATCATACTTTGTTACATGATATCATAAATATAATTACTGAGTTTATGTTCTAGGTCAACTTCAACTTACATAGAGTATTATTAAAACAACAGAATTCTCTCTGAAGTGGTAACTTATAATTTATCAGGTATTAAAAAAAAATGATTGTAATGTCCTGTTACTTAAACGGAGGAGGCAACTTATCTGACTTCTAGGCCAGTCTGCCTCAAGATAGCAACAAAATTTGCCTTAGTTACTCCTAATAAAATCATTTCCAAGTGTCTTATTGGTACTAATGACATAAAATTGTCTTTAGACTACTCACTTGCTAGTAATAGGATTAATCAATTTTGTGTAGTTTTTCATAATAGCCTTATGAGAAAAATGTTTAATAATTGGGTGAGATGAGTTGATTGAAGGAACTGGGAAGGAATTTTTCAATGTTGGGACATATAATGTTCATTAAAAATGCTTTTTGAGTGGTACTTAGATCAGAATGTTAAAGTATGTGGATAAAGATGTGCTTATGTAGGAAAGAATTTTCAGTCTAAACCTAAATACCATGCCTAAAGTTGGAGATTTTTCAACTGTTTACAAACTCTTAAGGAACAAAAAACTAATTTTCAGACTAAAATATACTGGGATAGCTTGCATAGGCTTTATCAAATTTAAGTCATGGGTAAAACATAAAATTGTTTTATGTTAATAAATATTTCTGTGATACATAAAATCAATAGTTATCAAGTTTAAGCCAAAATCATTAGTTGTCAAACGATGTATTTTCTTTCCAAAAGATTTATCAAGGGTTATATTAGAATTTAGCTAGCTGTTTTGGCTCAAAAAAAGACAAGATTTGGCTCTATTGTATGTAAGTCCAGTGCTTATAACAAAATTAACTCTTAAGACATATTCTCTAGGGTACAGCCTCATGCTCAAACAATGGTCCTCATCTGAAAAAAAATAATATTCAAGTTCTGTGGTTCTATTTACAATATTCTCTTGGTAATTGGTACCCACACATGTATTTGAACTAATCAAAGATGTTTTCAGACACAAGTGCTAAGACTTGATAGTGTTTTATTTGTCCTTTTCTAACAATTTCTAGGTTAAATTAATTAGTTAGTTTGGAAATTAATTGGTATTGTTTTCAAGACTGATAACAGGTTCTGCCTATATTTAGAAATGTTATTTAAAGTGTGAGATGTGCCTACTTCCTATGACTCAGATATGGCTCATGCTGCCACAGTACAACAAAAATTTAAAAGATCGGACAAAATGATTTTAGAAGCCCTTGTGCCATTCTTTAACTAAATCTATTTCAGTAATCAAATGTGCTCTATATGTACATACATCCAGGCTGGTGTACCTTTCTTTCTAAGTGTGTTAATTACCTACATAGAAGCCAAAGCTAATTGAAATCATCGGAGCAGAAGGCACCAATATTTTGGCCTGTGCTCCCAGGTCATGAGGCCACTGGAGATGATGGGACACTTCTACACCGGGGCGCCTGTCTTCCTGAGCAGGGAGGATATGGATACCCAAACAAAATTGGTGTACAGTCTGAAACAGGAGAGTCACAATTGAGGAGCAATCAGTCCTCCTGTCTTCCCAAAGAATGGAAAACTACTTGGCCAGCATGGCCCTGACTCATCCTAACAGACAAAAGACACCAGTAAGCTATAGAGCTACTCCTGGGTCCCTAAAGTCTCTTTGGAGAGCCATTAGTGACCTCCAAAATTAATCATTAATTAAATTTTGGCTGTCTGCATGGTCTTAAACACTCAGAGAGAAATGTATAACCAAAGATAAAAAATACCTTACATATATGAATGGCCTATTAAGTAACAAAAGAGCTTTCCAAGAGGGGAAACAAACATTAAGACATCTTTTCCCCATCGTTCTAATTCTATAATAAAGAAAAACAGCTATAGATGTTCAAAGGGTTATTTTCAAATCTAAAATATATAAATAAGTTCTGAGACCAAAAAATATATTTGTACAGCCTTTATTGGCACCCAATAGCTCTCTATTATCAAGGTTAAATGTTGTGTATATGTTTCTGATAACTCTGCTAATATCTTATCTGTTTTACAAGTCATGTCAAACACTACTGTGCCATTTAATGAACAGTTCTGGAAGAAAATCTCACCTAGCTCATCCTCAAATGGTCCTGAGTCAATACAAGCCTGTCTACCTGAATTCTCTCGACCTCAAAAAGGACCAATTTGCTGTGTACTCACTTCTCATTAACCCCTTACTTTCATTCTTTCTCCCCAATGTTCTCTTCCAACACTATCTTCCTACACTCTGGGGTCCATTACAATAGTTCCCCTCTTTGGGAGAGACTCTCTAACTGCAACAAGTCCCCACTTCGTGTCCCATTCAGCAGAAAACAGTAAATGGTCTTTGTCCCAGTCCCCTAAAAGCAGTTAGAGTGTCATCTCATGACAGGGAGAAATAAAGGGGGATAGAATTAGGGTGACTGGACCCCTGAAAATAAAAAGGACAAGAAAAATTTTCTTATCTCTTGCCCATTTCCATAGAACTGTTTTTCCAGGCTGGAGAGATGGCTTATCAGTTAAGTGCTTGCCTGTGAAGCCTAAGGACCCCGGTTTGAGGCTCGATTCCCCAGGACCCACATTAGCCAGATGCACAAGGGGGTGCATGCATCTGGAGTCCGTTTGCAGTGGCTGGAGGCCCTGGCATGCCCATTCTCTCTCTCTCTCTATCTGCCTCATTCTCTCTCTGTCTGTCACTCTCAAATAAATAAATAAAAATGAATAAAATATTCAAAGAACTGTTTTTCCATGTGTGCTCTGAGTCCCTGGCTCCACAAAGGACAGGCCTCATTCTCTTTGATGCAGGTCAAGTTATGTCTTTCTGCCTGTCCAGCTCTAAGCCAACCAGAGCTTGATGCCTGCTCAATGTTTCCATAATCAGGATCAGTTGTGTCAAGACAACAGCTCTCCTTTGGTACAAAAGGAATAACCACCCCATCCATAAATATGTCCTCTCCCACTTATTGTTCTGCAGTCTTGATTGCTTCACAGCTGTATCTTTACAAAAAATCTACAAACTCCACCTGCACCAACAGACTGCACCAAATGAAAGAGATCTTCATCCCTCTGCTGGTGGGCCTTGGCATGATGCTGTTTCTGGGTGCCTTCGGTGACCAACAGCCTCAAATCTCTCCAGAGACAATTAACTTTCTCACAGGTGTGGTACTTCAAAACTGTCTAGCCTTAGACTTCATTACTGCTGAACTTGAGGGGCATGAATGGTCTTGGGACAAGAATATTGTTTTTTTTTGTTGTTGTTAAAAAATCAAATGTTAAGCTGCTTGACTACTACAAGCCTGAGAACCCCACCACCTGGTTCCCTAACCCTTTAGTTACTTGGCTTCTCCTTAGCCCCCTCCTTACTATAGGGACCCCATTGCTTGTAGTTCCCTGTCTCATCAAATTTCTCAGACAACAACTAATATTGCTAAGGTTGCTATTAATCAGGTCCTTGTACACCACCTAACTCTATCTGGACCTATGGTAAGTTATGAAAAACTTATTTGAGATGACACTTCCCCATTATAAAAACAAAGGGGGAGTTGTTGGGCACTTCCAGGCACAGGCTGGAGCCTTCAGGAGAGGGTCCTGAGCTTCCAGTCATGGCTATGGACCCCAGGCTACAGAAGGCCACTCCCTCTCTAAGCCCAGCACATCTGAACTTAGGCTTTGTCCATAGCCCTCTGGCCTTTGGCCAGCTGCCTAGGAAACTCCTTATCAGCCTTCACACAGTCCATCTTCCTGGGACCCTAGATCACCTAACCCCCCCATTGCTTACATGCTAGAATGAATGTCCCCGTATGCTAATTAGGCATCTGAAATGAACTTGGTATGTCCAATTGCCTTAGGACCCTTCTCCCCACCCTCAGATGCTTATAAACCCATTTCACTGACAATAAACTGAGAGAGCTGTTCAACTTTTCCCGGGAGTGTTTTTCTCTGGTCACGTGTTCACCTTTCCGTGGTTGCCTGGATGCCTTTGGTGGTGGTGGTGGTGGTGGGGGATTGCGGCCAACTCCTGGAGCAAAAATCCAAAAGCCCACAGAAGTCAGTGAAGTGAGTGAGGAAGACCCACTCTGTAGGTGGTGTCACCATGTAATAGGTTTGGGGCCTGGGTGGAACAAAAACAATAGAAGTATAAAGCTTTCATGCAAATAGAGTGGACCCTTCTTTGGTGTCTTGTTTTGTGATGTGATCCGTGGACTCTGGACTGCATACTCAGCATGTGAGCACAGAGTTGCACTTCTTCAGGGGCTTCCAGGCCTCTGTCCTGAACCTGAACTAGGGCTAAATCATTGGCCCTTCTGTTCTGAGGTTTCCAACTAGCTCTGAGCAGCTACTGGTTTCCCCCATATCCCAGCCTGTAGCACCTCCACCAACTGATCATGCAAGCCAATTTAATGCTACCCACTGTATGTATGTATGGACATATGTATGTATGGATATGTGTGTGTGTTAACTGTTCCTATATAATTTATAATATCCTATAGATGTATCTCCTATTGGTTATTTGCAGTTAGAGACTCTGAACCTACATACCACTGTATTCACTGCTATCAGACTTGAGTCCTTGCATGCTTAAGAATGTCTTTTTGTTTACTTTTTATATTCAAGTATAAATTTAATAGAAGAGTAAAAGTTTCTTGGAACATATTTTTATTTCTCTAATAAATTTAAGGAATTACTCACTTCCAAAAATAATGTTGTTCTGTGAAATTCCATAGTAAGATTACTTTATTAATGTTTAATATTCTTTATGTCTTTCATGGCCTAATATTATTTTCTTATCCAGATATCTACTAAGTTCATTTGAATACATGTTGTGTTGATTTTTTTCCCACAGGTTTTGTGACATCAGTCTTTCTGAATCTATGTTTACTTTATTATTTTTTTTTGTCAGTTTTGATCATACAGATCAGCACTGAGCCTTTATATTGAGCTGAAAAATAGGAGGTAGGGCCATTGGAGCTTAAAATGTATTAAAGCTTTATTGCTCGAGTTTGGATTTTTTTTAAACTAAGTATTTCTCCAGAAACTGTCAGTTTTTTCATTAGTTTTCAGACTTCTGAAAAGCTTAGTCCAAACAGCCCATGCCACCATTAGCAAGTGAATGCAGAATTGGCTTTGCTAGCATTGATAGTGCTCATGAACTTTACAACTGATTGAAATGTAGATAGCTTTCCTCTTTTCCTCCCTTGACATCCTACCCTGTTTCATGAGAAACTATGGAGCCTCTCATGATCCCAACTCCTGAAAAGATGTCAACCAATACTGATGTGGTTGTACAAGTTGCAACTGGATCAAGAGGAAAGGCTGAGATATTGATTCATTGTTAATATTTGAGACACCCTAATGATGCTGAGCACCTCCAAAGGAGCTGGTTACCATTCCTGTTAGTTCTTTTGTTACTAAGGTGTACACTTTTTAAGAGGTGTCCCTAACCCTGCTTTCCTCACATACCTTATTATTTTTACAATTTTTATTTATTTAATTATTTATTTGACAGAGAAAGAGGGAAAGAGAGAGGGAGAATGGGTGCGCCAGGGTCTCCTACCACTGCAAACGAACTCCAGACGCGTGAGTCCCCTTGTGCATCTGGCTAATATGGGTCCTGGGGAATTGAACCTGGGTCCTTTGGCTTTACAGGCAAATGCCTTAATTGCTAAGCCATCCCTCCAGCCCTTATTTTTTTTTTAATATGTAACTTTCCTCTTCAAGAATAAAAGTATTTCACGATCATTTACATTTTGTAGTCAAATGCCTGTGCATAATTATTAATACCTATAGTTTAGGAACAATGGAACTGAGTAACCATGAAGTAATTTGAAATGTAACAGGCAGAACCAGAATTTAGTTGAGATTTGCAGAGCTCATATTCTTTGTCATCACATTTTATGCATCTAGTTTCATCAGGAAATAAATGGACGAGAGTAATGTGGTTGTCTCTGTGAATTACCACACAGATTAAAACACATATTGGGTAAGGCAAACAAAAAGAATATAACAACAATCATTAAAAATCAACAAAATAAAAGATAGGAGGAACATTTAAAATAGCCATATTTGGATTTCATTTTATATATGTTCAACTACTCAGATATTGTTGATATCAGCTCTGATCATGTAGAAATAAGATTCTCAGCTTCCCACAGGAACAAAAACCCCTCTGATGACTTCATGTTTATAAGAAAATCATAGATTTTTACAGCATTAGACTGTAGACAGATACAGAATTAAAGGATTTCTGGAAAACTGTGGTCAAGTGTCTAAAGAGGATAGTCTATTATTTACAAAATTATGTGGCCAAAGGTATAAATTAAATCTCTTTTTTGTAGGCATACTATAAGAAACATATATTTTCCAAGTTATGACAAAAACAAATTCTCAAGATAATAGAATCTCTAGATTCAAAATTCTTTTAATATTTTGAATTTTAATGTCAAATAAAACAATGAAATTTCAAAAATGCTAAAACTGTAATTGTTAAGAGTCTAGGAAAATTATATAGGCTTAAAAGAAGATATTGTTTCACCTAAATGATTATAAATATGGCTAATCATAGCCCTTCCCCCTATTCACATGTAGTGCAAAAGGTCTCTTTGTGTCCATATAGTGCTAAAACATATGTAATAAGGCATAGGAAGATATAATAGAATGGCATCATTTTAATTGTTATTCTTTAAATGCATTATTGGTGCATAGTTTTAACATTTTCCTAATACATTAGTGAAGTAGAACAAAGATATTCTTTATAGAACTGTGACTACACATGTGCGTGTGCACACTATTTCGACTAGTGGAGATTTACCATAAAAGCCTTTACACTATTGCATCTCTGCACTTTCTCCCACTGTCGTTCGTACCATTCCCTAGCCACAGAGAAGGCACACTTCTTTCTACCTCTGGAAGATTTGCCTTGTTTCTTGAACTTTCAAAGCTTTAATAATGCTGGGGTGAAAGGAAGTTGCATTTCATTTTACTTTCTTATTTGTGCAGCTTCCTGAGTTCCAGTGGTGGTGTGAAAAGAGAAGTTACATAAGATTTTTTTTTTTTAACCATAGGCAATTATGCTTACAATTGCCACTGTCCTCAGCAGACTTCTACTATAATTCTAATGATTGGTATCCTATTTAGAAAACATTAGTCCTTTACCGGAGATTTAAAATTACCTCTCTGAAAATACTGTGCTAATAGATTTATTTATGTTTTTGTTTCCCCCTAGGGAGAGGCCAGGTAAAATATTGGTTTTGTTGAAATGCTTGAAATCATTTTTAAATTGGAAAAATTATACTACTTTGCAACATTTATCCCTATTCTTTTCTGGTGGCCATAATTTTCCAGCCAACTATAAAACATGTTATCTGTTGTGATGTAAATAAAATTGTGTTTCTGAAATTTTAGAGTCAAAATTATAAAATATAATTTGTTGATAGAGTTATTTCTTTAGACAAAGGATTATGGATCATATTAATCTCCCTGGGCTTAAAGGAAACTGATAATTCATGTACAGATATCACCTCTTTGAACAGCAGCAGGGAAAAAAATCAAGGAGAAAAAAATTAAGTGAAGTATCAAAAATCTGTTTTCGGTTGGAGCACACGCCTCACTTAATCAGCTCCATCAGAGATTGAAGACTCAGTGCCTGGGAGTTGACATGAAGTCACAGTTGTGTAGATACAATGTCCTGAAGGCAATGAGCAGACATTAGAAGTGCTGAGCACTGGTGCTCAGTGTCCCACCCCACCTAATCCTGCAAATAAATAAGTGAATGTATAATTGCATTTGACATTGAATAATTGAATATGATAATGAGACTAAAGCTTGACCCTGAAGGTATGGCTAGAATTAAGAAATGTTTTTCCCATTGTATGTGGTGTCTATGAATACATGTTCATATATGTATGGTTGCAAATGTGTGTGCATGTGTGTGTGTGTGTATGTGTGTGTGTGTGTAGGCTAGAGGTATTTTCCTCAGTCATTTCTTTTTTTAAAATTTCAATTAATTAGTTTATTTAAGAGAGAAAGAGGCAGATAGAGGGAGAGAGAGAATTGGCATGCAAGGGCCTCTAGCCACTGTAAAGAAACTCCATACTCATATGCCACCTTGTTCATCTGGCTTTACGTGGGAATTGGGGAATTGAACTTGGGTCCTTAGGCTTCACAGGCAAGCATCTTAACCACTAAGCCATCTTTTCAGCTCCTTTTTCTTATTTTTTGAGACAGAGTCTTACACTGAACCTAGAAGTCACTAATCAGTCTATGCTAGATAACTAGCAAACTCTGATGATCCTCTAGTCTCTGTCTCCCCAGTGTTTGGATTAAAGGGTTATACTACCATGCCTAGCTTTTACAACTTGTTGGGTATCTTAATTCTGATTCCCATGCTTATGTGGCAAGCACTTTACCTACTAATCCATCTCCACAGACCCCAGAGTAGGAATTTGTAAATGGTACATGTAGTTATGGCCTCACTATTATCAGAATATATTATTGGAAAAAAATGTGACAACCAAATGGAAAGGAATATTCTTCTCATGTTCTTTTCATTCCTATTTAGTGGGAAATGCTATATCAGAAAGTTTCTAATTACCTAAACCCACTCAGTGATTAATTTGAACAATATAGGGCAGGCAAAGGTGATACACTGTAATTTAAGATCTATTTGATGCAGGCATTGGTATACCTCAGTCCTTACCAAACATGTCTGATAAAAAGGGATGATGGATTCTAGAGGTTAAATATGCAGCATAGAAAAGTCAATGGAGATACACTTCACATAGTATTAGCTATACCCAATTTAATACCAACAGTTCAAACTGTGTGATAAATAGGGGAGATTGGTATCTGACAAATGATTCAGCTAATGCCTTTGTTTTCATCTCTATTTGAGAAAGAAGTCAAAGTCAATTTTTATTCATGTAAAATGACCTGTAATGTGCATTCATTATTCTTCCAAAAGAAACTTTAAATTATTGTACTTATTGCCAAAACCTGGAGAGTAGAGACATTTGATTCAGTGGGGGAGTGAGGAATATTTTTATCTATTATTTGGCGCTAATTTGATGCTATTGTGTTACTGTCTCAGTATGACTTCAAACTAGGCTTGAGCTATACATACTTAATAATGGTATGACCTCTAGAGGATGGCTGGTCAAGCCACCTAAATTACAGCAATTACAGAAAATCAGAAAATTCCTGGAAGCCATGTACACAAAACTGACTGGAGATATCTTTCAGATAACCAAAAATAATCTATTTTGTCTCCATGATCCATGTGACAGCAAGACCAATACTATCTTTCAGTTTCTGAAGAAAACACATAACACATCTAGAAATTTCACTATCTACTATTCATGAAGTTGCTGGGGAAAAAAACTAATATTTAACAGAGTTTTGAGAAAGAAATGAGCTTCAAGAAGCCAGAATGCAGTTAGACTCATTAGGTACTCACACTGGCACACATAAGTGATTTTGGAAGTAGCTGCAATGTATTGACTAGAGTCTGGCAAAAGTCTGTTACTGCCATCCTACTCTATCTATTAGAATTTTAGACCAGGAAATAGCTTCAGCTTCAAGATACACATCATATTAAAGGCAAGCTAGTCACTGGGCTTTAAGTGAAACCATTACTGAAGAACATTCAGTTACCTTGAGGCTTGAAATACCATCAGAGACTGGGTTATATCCAATCAGTGTTGCTACTAGAAGGGAAGTACAGTCACTTTTCATTATAAGTGAAAATAGTGTATCTATCAATGTGTAACAAGGGGGACCACTGAAGGTATCAATCACATGAGGGAGTTATGAGTATTTGTGTCTTTGTGTCCTTCACTCAATTTTCCTGAAAATGTACCAGACCATCTGGATAAATGGGAAACTTCTAGCAACAAGTGACCTGAGAATGCTGAAGTGTTCACAGAGGCTGGATTAAGAGCCGATGCTAGACACTCAGACTGGAAAGTACATATCCTGTGCCTGGATGATGGCCACACCCAAAGCAATGGGGGAATGATTAATTCACTCAATGGACAGAGTTAAGGGAGATATTCCTCTTGGTACCAGCTAAATCAGATTATAGCAATAATCATATGGTGTACCTTTTCACCATTTTACATAGTGCTAGCTAATCAAGTGACATATCCAGGAAGTGTGACGTTGATAACTGAGAGATAAAAAGTGCTCATATGAAGTGATTTGTTATGAATTATATGAGTTTGAAAGTGGGAAATCAAAGTGGGATATGTTGATGATCATCAAAAGAACTCCATCAAAATGTAGAAAAGCAACTAAAATGTGACTGCAGTTGTCTTTTCATATATCATAAAACTGGTGCCAGACCCCCGGTGGCTACCAATCCACAGATGTCAAAATCCTGTCTGTAGGATGGTATGAAATTGACACATTTTTCTGGATAATTTATCTCTAAGTTAACTATAAAACCTAAGACACTGTAAATCCTTCATACATAGGAGGACTGTAGGCTAAGGGAATAATGGCAAAAAAAAAAAAAATCTGTATATGTTCAGTACTGAAGCAATTGTATTTTTTCCTAAATATTCTTGATTCGTTATGAACGAATGAACATACAGGCCACTCTGTACTTGTGCTGACTATTTGAAAGTGATTGTTAAAATACATGATATTAAAATACATGAGATAATGGGCACAGAGGAATTGACAAGGAAATGCTTGGGTGGTAAAAAAAAAATTCTATGTCTCAAACTATCATTTATAAGTTCACAATAGAAGCAACATTTTTTTTTTATCAGAATGAATGTCAGAGTCTAAAAAAAGATATGAGAATCAGAATGAGCCAATCCAATGTGACCCATAGCTTGTTACATTGCCCCATTATCCATAGTGGCAGATGGACATCAAGGGTTAGAAAACTTAAAGAACCAAGAAATTCAGTCTTAATTTGTATTTACATATGCATGACTGAAAAAAATACTTATAGAAAGCCTAGAACTGATAATATTTCAATCTGGTCCTTCTGTTAACATGTTATTTAGTCAAGAAATTTGAGTCCCATTATTAATGGAGCAATGTAATGAGAAACACCACAGTTTATTCCAGATAGTGGGAAAGTTGAAAAATTGGAAGGGTAGTTTGTAGTGAGTGGGTAACAGAGCCCAGTGAATGGACAATGAGCCATCATTCATTGAAGGATTGAAGGCACAGCTTGTAGACCTGAATTAGTCTGTGTTGAAACAGCATATGTGATCATAACTGATTCATGATTGAATAGACTGTTGATACATTACAGGGGAAATAGAGAAAATAATGAGGTATGATAAAGACACATGACTTTCTTCCTTACATCTAAGATCTTCTGTCTTTCCCCCCTCATCCTGCAGTATTGAACCTGGAGTTCCAAAGGAAGATATCATTGTTAAATGTGGTTTACAGCACTATGTCTGAAGGAAATTAAAAGTGAAAAGAGGAAGTAATTCTTTTTTGTTTGTTTGTTTGTTTTTTGTTTTTCGAGGTAGGGTCTCACTCTAGCTCAGACTATCCTGGAATTCACTATGTAGTCTCAGGGTGGCCTCGAATTCACAGCAATCCTCCTACCTTTGCCTCCCGAGTGCTGGGATTAAAGACATGTGCCACCACGCCCGGCCAGGAAGTAATTCTTTTTTTATTTGTTTTTTTGCAGTGCTAATACTTGCTCATGGCAGATAAGCACTGTGCTACTGAGCAACATCTCTGGGATAAAGAAGTTTTAAGTAATTACAGTAGATAGGCAAAGAAGATGCAATCTACTATGATTCACATTCCAGAAGTAGAACATGAAGAGAAGAAATGCTAATAATTTTCATTCAAGATAGTGTTAAAGAAACTTATTTTAGTATATATATGGTCTTACAATCAATTGCAAATATTCATTCACTTCCATGTACACATTTTGAGTTTTCTCAAAGCAGCATTTATACTACACACTTTTCTTTGCAATTTGTTTTATAAATTATATATATATATATATATATGTATATATATATATATATATACTTTAATTATTTATTGCTTTTTTTATATACAATAGTCAGTCATACTCTCAGATGCCTTCTCCTCTACCCCAATTCTGTTGAGGGTTTTCCTTTGATGGGGTTATTGGTGTTCATTTTCGGGAAAAAGAGGCCTCAGTCAGTCTTTGCAGGAGGATGGCTGTGGTGCCTCAGTTTATGTCACCCACCCTGAGGCTCTTACAATCTCTCCACCTCGTTTCTGCTAAGTCCTCTGAGCCTTGATAGTCAAGATAAGAATCTGATTTAGTGTTGCTTTCTCTGTAGCCTCTGTATCTCTGTTTTGGTGAGGTTTGAGTGACCACAGTGTCTGTCGCCATGATCCTAGGACTGGTTTTCAGGCTAGTCACAAGGGCAGTATTCGTGTCACTGCTCCCCTGTAATGACTTCTGGATCGAGGCTGATGAGGTGGAGGTAACACATCTCATGGTATTCAATTGGCTGTCTCTTTTTGGTTTATTGATGTATCCTTATTCTCACCATTATTATTCTCCATCTGTAAGAAATAACAGATTCTCCAAGCAAAAAGGAGTTGAATAAAAGGGGGTTGGTCTAGTTTGAATAAAAGAGGTTACACCTAGTTTCTAGCTTCATCTGTACATATATTGTTATTGTATTTAGTAGATGCAGGAAATTCCAGTGTTGTTGCCTGTCATATATATTTAACTAGTCTCTTAGTGGTAGACTACATTATTATTTACCCATTATTTTTAGATACTATTTTATTTGCATTTACTTGATACTTGTACCATTTATTTAAGGATAGAATCGGCAAATGTGGAGAACTTTCACAAATGCAACAATTGACAGAATGGTTTCCATTAGTGCTCAAAACTTACTATCTATCAAAGTATTCATATTCAAGAAAAGGCAGGTATAAGAGGCGACCATGAGGAATTTGCTTCCTCTTCCCTTTCTGTGGTTCTGGGGATTGAATCTAGGGCTTTGTGAGTCTTAAGAACATGTTCTAACACTGAATTGTATGTTTAGGCTTAATTTTGTTCTTAGAATTCATTAACATCTATTTTGGCATCATTTACATTCGTGAGTCATGTTTTGAAATATGTAAATATATATAATGTTGTTAAATAAAATGTAGCATGTAAATTTAAGAATATTCTGGGCTACAAAAAGGAGTAAGAGAGTGTTATTGGGGAGAATAATGTCAAAATTTACTATATGAATACAACAAAACTGAAAACAATAAATCCAAAAAATATACAATAAAAATCATATATTTATAATATTTATGAAGACACAGGATGAGTTTTATACCTTTTTGTTAATCTCTTCAGCATAAAAGGGATATTCAGTTACAATGTGTATATGATTAAAGTAAATGAATATTTAGTCTTTTGTATGAGTATTTCAGAACATGACCCATGAATATAATTTTTTATCAGTTAAAATATTTTTCATTAACCCCATGTGATCTAAACATGAAACCAAGTTTTTCCTCAAAAAATGTATATCACTTCAACTACCAAATTCTTCCTAAGAGAAAAGTTAAACAATAGCTGTAAATGAAAACAACCATTTACACATAAAGTACTAATATTCTGATATCTTTATTTATTTATTTATTTAGTTAGTTAGTTAGTTTTTTGAGGTAGGGTCTTATTCTAGCCCAGGCTAACCTGGAAATAATTATATAGTCTCAGGCTGGCCTTGAACTCATGGTGATCCTCCTGCCTCTGCCTCCCCAGTGCTGGGATTAAAGGCATGAGCCACCATGCCTGGCTTAATATTTTACTTTAATGTTTAATTTAATTAAATTTATTTATTTGAGAGAAAGAGGGAGGGAGAGAGAGAGAGAAAAAAAGAGAGAGAGAAAGATTGAGAATGTGTGTGCCAGGGCCTCCAGCCACTGTAAATAAATTCCAGATACATGTTCCACCTTGTGCATCCAGTTTACATGGGCCCTGGGGAATCGAACTGAGGTCCTTTGGCTTTGCAGGCAAATGCCTTGTGATAGTTAAGGTGTTGTCAACTTGATTTGTTTAGTAATCCACAGAAATCCCTTTCAGATTGCTTCCAGGATTAAGTGAAGGAGGAAGTCCTTCCCCCAGAGTGAGTCCTTCCCCCAGAGTGGGCGGGCCCTCTCAGAGGGGGGACTTCATATAAGGAAGCTCTGGGTGAAAAGAGCCCCCTTCCTTCCACTTGGCTGCCAGAGCTGCTTGCAGCCTTCCAGTGTGGCTTGAAGACCAGAGCAGACTGAAGACCATCATCAACTGCAAACCTGCATGGATGGAAACCCAGTGGCTCCTCAGGAAGCCTCCAGGCCTTCTGAAGCCATCTGCAGTGCTGGATCGGGACTGCTGAGGCACCTGGCCATGTGGACTGAACAGCTACCAGGTTCCTTGATTCTCAGGCCTACAACTGCTATTGAACTACCATAAGCTAATCCAATGAAACATTTAAATTCCCTTTTAAAAATAATTCATTCTAGCAGTTCTGTTCCTCTAGAAAACCCTGACTAGTACACGCCTTAACTGCTAAGCCACCTGTCCAGCCCCTCTTTCATATTTTACTTTAAAACACAACAAAATTATATATGAATTGTGATCCAAATACATTTTATATATTTAAGTTTATATTGTAATGCAAACTAAAAATAGTCCTTAATATTTTCTTTGGAAAATGAATAGAAAATATAACAATATTTCATTGCTTTGGATGAATTTTTATTTTTCAAGAATATTTATTTATTTGCACACACACTTGTGAGCTCATATGAACAAGTGTGTGGGGGCATGTATTGTTGCTCAAGGTCCCTTGGCCACTGCAAAGGAATGACAGATGCTTGCATCATTTTTTGTGTCTGATTTACAAGAGTGGCTGGGAAACTGAACTTGGGAAGGGAGGGTTTGCAAACAAGTACCTTTAACTGCTGAGCCATCTTCCAAGTGCTAGTTGAATGAATTTTTCAACCCTATGATATTTCTTTTTTTTTTCTCCATTTTTATTAATATTTTCCATGATAACAAAAAAAATCCCATGGTATTACCCTCCCCCCTTTCCCCTTTGAAATTCCATTCTCCATCATATCCCCTCCCCATCTCAATCTTTCTACTTACATATATACAATACCAACCTAATAAAAGCCCTCCTCCCTTTCTTTCTCTTCCCTTTCTATCTCCTTTTTTAACTTACTGGCCTCTGCTACTGAGTTTTTTCCTTCTCACACAGAAGCCCAATCATCTCTAGCTAAGATCCACATATGAGGGAGAACATGTGGCGCTTGGCTTTCTGGGCCTGGGTTACCTCACTTAGTATAATTCTTTCCAGATCCATCCACTTTTCTGCAAATTTCATAACTTCATTTTTCTTTACTGCTGAGTAAAACTCCATTGTATAAATGTGCCATATCTTCATTATCCACTCATCAGTTGAGGGACATCTAGGCTGGTTCCATTTCCCAGCTATTATAAATTGAGCAGCAATAAACATGGTTGAGCAAGTATCTCTAAGGTAATGAGATGAGTCCTTAGGATATATGCCTAGGAGAGCTATAGCTGGGTCATATGGTAGATCAATCTTTAGCTGTTTTAGGAACCTCCACACTGATTTCCACAATGGCTGGACCAGATTGCATTCCCACCAACAATGTAGAAGGGTTCCTCTTTTTCCACATCCCCGCCAACATTTATGATCATTTGTTTTCATGATGGTAGCCAATCTGACAGGAGTGAGATGGAATCTCAATGTAGTCTTAATCTGCATTTCCCTGATGACTAGGGATGTAGAACATTTTTTTAGATGTGTATATGCCATTCGTATTTCTTCCTTTGAGAATTCTCTATTTAGCTCCATTTCCCATTTTTTGATTGGTTTGTTTGATTCCTTATTATTTAACTTCTTGAGTTCTTTGTATATCTTAGATATTAATCCTCTATCAGATATATAGCTGGTGAAGATTTTTTCCCATTCTGTAGGTTGCCTCTTTGCTTTCTTCACCGTGTCCTTTGCAGTGCAAAATCTTTGTATTTTCATGAGGTCCCAGTGGTTAATCTGTGGTTTTATTGCCTGAGCAATTGGGGTTGTATTCAGAAAGTCTTTGCCAAGACCAATATGTTGAAGGGTTTCCCCTACTTTTTCCTCTAGCAGTTTCAGAGTTTCAGGTCTGATGTTAAGGTCCTTAATCCATTTGGACTTAATTCTTGTGCACGGAGAAAGAGAAGAATCTATTTTCATCCTTCTACAGAAATATATCCAGTTTTCCCAACACCATTTGCTGAAGAGGCTGTCTTTTCTCCAATGAGTATTTTTGGCATTTTTATCAAATATCAGGTGGCTATAACTACATGGGGTTACATTTGGGTCCTCTATTCTGTTCCATTGATCTACGAGTCTGCTTTTGTGCCAGTACCATGCTGTTTTTGTTACTATGGCTCTGTAGTATAGGTTAAAATCAGGTATGGTGATACCACCAGCCTTATTTTTGTTGCTCAGTATTATTTTAGATATTCGAGGTTTTTTGTGATTCCAAATGAATTTTTGGATTGTTTTTTCTATTTCCGTGAAGAATGCCTTTGGAATTTTGATGGGGATTGCGTTAAATGTGTAGATTGCTTTTGGTAAGATTGCCATTTTCACAATATTGATTCTTCCAATCCAGGAACAAGGGATGTTTTTCCACTTCCTAGTGTCTTCTGCAATTTCTCGCTTGAGTGTTTTAAAGTTCTCATTGTATAGATTCTTTACTTCCTTAGTAAGGTTTATTCCAAGGTACTTTATTTTTTTGATGCAATTGTGAATGGGAGTGATTCTCTGATCTCATCCTCTGTGTGTTTGTTGTTAGCATATATGAAGGCTACTGATTTCTGTGTATTTATTTTGTATCCTGCTACATGACTGTAGGTTTTTATCAGCTCTAACAATTTGCTAGTAGAGTCTTTAGGGTCCTTTATATATAGAATCATGTCATCTGCAAATAATGATAACTTGACCTCTTCCTTTCCGATTTGTATCCCTTTTATGCTTGTCTCTTGCCTTATTGCTATGGCTAAGACTTCCAGAACTATATTAAATAAAAGTGGGGACAGTGGACACCCTTGTCTTGTTCCTGATTTTAGTGGAAAAGCATCCAGTTTTCCCCCATTTAGTAATATGTTGGCTGTAGGCTTATCATTAATAGCCTTTATTATATTGAGATATGTTCCTTCTATTCCCAGTCTCTGTAGGACTTTTATCATGAAGGGATGTTGGATTTTGTCGAATGCTTTCTCTGCGTCTAATGAGATGATCATGTGATTTTTGTCCTTCAACCCATTTATATAATGTATAACATTTATAGATTTGCGTATGTTGAACCATCCCTGCATCTCTGGGATAAAGCCTACTTGGTCAGGGTGAATGATCTTTCTAATGTATTCTTGTATTCTGTTTGCCAATATTTTGTTGAGAATTTTTGCATCTATGTTCATGAGGGAGATTGGTCTGTAATTTTCCTTTTTTGTTCTATCTTTGCCTGGTTTTGGTATCAGAGTGATGCTGGCTTCATAGAAGGAGTTTGGTAGAAATCCTTCTTTTTCTATTTCATGGAAAAGCTTAAGAAGCAATGGTGTTAGCTCTTCCCTGAAGGTCTGGTAAAATTCAGCAGTTAATCCATCTGGGCCTGGGCTTTTTTTAGTTGGGAGATTTTTGATAACTGTTAGGATCTCCATGCTTGTTATAGGTCTATTTAAGTGATTAATCTCATCTTGATTTAATTTAGGTAGGTCATATAAATCAAGGAAATCATCCATTTCTTTCAGATTTTCATACTTTGTGGAGTATATGTTTTTATAATATGTCCCTATGATTTTTTGAATTTCTCTGGCATCTGTCGTGATGTTACCTTTTTCATCTCTAATTTTATTAATTTGTGTCTCTTCTCTCTTTCTTTTGGTCAGATTTGCTAAGGGCTTATCAATCTTGTTTATCCTTTCAAAGAACCAGCTCTTTGTTTCATTAATTCTTTGTATTGTTTTTTTGGTTTCTATTTCATTAATTTCTGCCCTAATCTTTATTATTTCTTCCCGTCTACTGATTTTTGGTTTGTGTTGTTCTTTTTCCAAGGCTTTAAGGTGAAGCATTAGGTCATTTATTTGTGACCTTTCTAATTTCTTAATATAGGCACTTAAAGCTACAAATTTACCTCTTAGAACTGCCTTCATTGTGTCCCAGAGATTTTGGTATGTTGTGTTCTCATTATTGTTTGACTCTATAAATTTTTTGATTTCCTTCTTGATTTCTTCATTGACCCATTCATCATTTAGTAATGTATTGTTTAGTTTCCATGATTTTGTGTATGCTCTATATCCTTTCTTGCTATTGATTTGTAGTTTGATTCCATTGTGGTCAGATAGAATGCAAGGAATTATTTCAATTTTCCTGAATTTGTTAAGATTTGCTTTGTGTCCTAATATATGGTCTATTTTAGAGAATGATCCATGTGCTGCTGAAAAGAATGTATATTCTGCAGCATTTGGATGAAATGTCCTGTATATGTCTGTTAGGTCCATTCCTTCTATGACCTCGTTTAGTCCAGATGCCTCTCTGTTTATTTTTTCCCGGGATGACCTGTCAATTGATGAGAGTGGGGTGTTAAAGTCACCAACTACCACTGTGTTTGGTGTTATCTGTGACTTTAGTTCTAACAGTGTTTGTTTGATGAATTTGGGAGCCCCCATGTTAGGTGCATATATGTTTAGGATTGTAATGTCCTCCTGTTGGAGTGTGCCCTTAATCAATATAAAGTGACCTTCCTTATCTTTCTTGACTAATGTTGGAGTGAAGTCTGCCTTGTCAGCTATTAGGATAGCAACCCCTGCTTGCTTTCTGGGTCCATTTGCTTGAAACACCGTTTTCCAACCTTTCACCCTAAGATAATGTCCATCCTTTGTAGAAAGGTGAGTTTCTTGGAGACAACAAATTGTAGGGTCCTGCTTTTTAACCCAGTCTGCAAATCTATGTCTTTTGGTTGGAGCATTGAGGCCATTGATATTAAGAGATATTATTGAAAGATGTGTATTTATGCTTGCCATTTTTTTTTTTTTGTGGTTCTGGTTCTACCTTTGCTCTCTTATATTAACTAGTATTTGAGTGTTGTTTGTTGTTTTCCAGGTTCCTTATATGTGTGTTTTTCTTTCTCTTCGGCATGGAGGATTCTTTCAAGTATTTTGTGTAGAGCTGGTTTTGTCTTCAAATACTCCTTTAGCCTGCTTTTGTCATGGAATGTCCTTATTTCTCCATCTATTTGAATGGATAGTTTTGCAGGATAAAGTAGCCTTGGTTGACAGTTGTTATCTTTCAGAGTTTGGAATACATCACTCCAAGCCCTTCTGGCTTTGAAAGTTTGTGTTGAGTAATCTGCTGTGATCCTGATGGGCTTGCCTTTGTAGGTAACTTGATTTTTCTCTCTAACTGCTTTCAATATTTTTTCTTTGGATTGTGTGTTTGGTAGTTTGATTATAATATGGCGAGGAGAGGTTCTTTCCAGGTTTTGTCTGGCTGGTGTTCTAAATGCTTCCTGTATCTGCATTGGCACCTCTTTCCCAATTTGGGGGAAGTTTTCTTCTATGATTTTGTTGAAGATGCCTACTATACCTTTGGATTGAAATTCTTCTCCTTCTACTATACCCTGAATTCTTATATTTGATCTTTTCATAGTGTCCCGAATATCTTGAAATTCCCATTCATACTTTTCTATTAGTTTGTCTTTCTCTTTGTTGGATTGTATTAGATCTGCCACCTGGTCTTCTAGCTTAGATATTCTGTCCTCTCCTTCATCCATTCTACTGGTGAGATTTTCTACAGAGTTTTTTATTTCATTAACTGTGTTCTTCATTGCTAGTAATTCTGACTGGTTTTTCTTCATTATTTCTATTTCCTTATTTATGTCTTGTATTGATTTCTTTATTTCGTTAAATTGGTGTCCTGTATCTTCTCTGATTCCTTTGATTTCTTCTTTGAGTTCATTGAACATATTTACAATCATTCTTTTGAAATCTTTCTCAGGCATTTTCTCTAACTCGTTTTCACTAGAGGTCATTTCTGAAGCATTGATGCTTTTTGGTGGATTTATATTGCCTTGGTTCTTGGTATTTCTTGTGTTATAATGTATATATTTTTGCATCTTGGATTAAGTTACTGCTTAGATTTTCCAGTTAGCTGGGTATCCTTTGCTGTATCTATTGATCTGATATTGTATATCTTCTATGTAGGAGATTAAGATGTTAGGTGTGGCTCTTACCACTCTCAGAGTATCTAGACACGTGGTCCTAGGGGTTAAGTTTGCCTGCTATGGGAGTATTCAAATAGGTTGAGTGGAATAAAATACAGGTATATTCTAAAATTTAACTAAACCCTATACACATTCAGTCAAGAACAGCACCGAGCATTTATGCAAGATTAGGTATTATAAAAACCAGATCCTCTATCAACAAAGAAGTTAAGATTTCTGGTCTGTTGAGGGATCCAAGTCAGCTTGTGACCAGGTGAGACCCTTCCCTGGTTCAATCCCAGTTACCTCTTTGGATGCTTTTGGTCTCAGTCAAGTTGCTGGCTGGGATGTTGGGCCGCTGTTCTGCTTTCTGGAACTGGGTACTGGCTTTTCCTGTGGGGCAAACCAAGCCTGGCAACTGTGGCCCTGCAGATTGGCGCCCCTGATGCTGGATCCCCGCTGCTGCCGCTGGAGCGGCCGCTGCTGGGACCACTGCTGCTGGATCCGCCACTGGAGATGCCGCTGCTGGGTCTGCCCCCACTGATCCGCTGGAGCTGCCGCTGCTGGGTCCTCCGCCTCTGATCCGCTGGTGCTGCCACTGCGGGATCCACCTCTGCCGCTGAAGTCGCTGGAGCCTCCGCTGCTGGATTTGCTGCCCTGAAGCCGCTGTGGCTGGTACCGGAGCAGCTGATGGTGTTTTTGGGGCTGGAGTCACGGCTTCCACCACCGCTTCCGGCTTCCACCGCCGCTTCCGCTGCCGGGGTCTGAGCCGCCGCTGTTGGATCCCGAGTCGCCACTGCCGGAGCCTGAGATGCAGCTGCTGGTGCCCGTGCTGCCGTTGCCGCTGCCAGAGTCCGAATCGCCGCTACCGGGTCCCGAGGTGCCGCTGCTGGAGCCCAAGTCGCCGCTACCGGGTCCCGAGCTGCCGCTGCCGGATCCCGAGCTGCCGTTACCGGGTCCCGAGCTGCCGCTGCCGGAGCTGCTTCGGCCTGCCCGTGTGGGCTCTGGATATCTCCTACTTCTCCGCTGCTGTTTTAATCTCTTATACACCTCCCTTGTGTATTTTGCTGGGTTTTCTTTGGCTTTTTCTCCCCTAGGCTGCTTAGGCGTGGTTCCTATGCCACCATCTTGACCGGAAGTGATATTTCTTTTTTGTATATTTCTTTTTAAAATATTTTTAAAATTTTTATCTACTTCTTTGAGAGAAAGAAAAAGAGGCAGATGTAGAGAGAGAGAGGGAGAATGGGCTCGCCAGGGCCTTTAGCCACTACAAATGAACTCCAGATGCATGTTTCCCCTTGTGCATTTGGCTTACATGAGACCTTACATAAGGAAAGAATTAGCCATAAAGGTTTACACAGTAGGTTCTATGATGTCAGAATGCATGTTTTTCCTTTACATACATTATATATCTTCCCATTTGAATAGTGTTTTTAAACATTCATTGTTTTGTGGTCAGTACTGTAGTTGGTACTCAGCAGTATTTAAATATCACTTACATACAAGAGAGCAACATTTATTCAAAGGTTGTTAGAAGTGTATTAATAAAACAGTATTATAGCTACCACACTGCAATAAGCAAGTAGCAGGAAGAAGGAATCTGTAATAAGGTCTTATGAACTTCCAGTTTCTACAAAGACTTCAGATGAAACATTTATTTAATCAAAAACTCATATTTCATTGACTAGGATGTAATGTGGGGAAATTTGGATAGTTATAGTTGTTCCTGAAGGTATGTGTTATAATTTATGTAAAGTTCTAAGGTTGGAGAAGTGAAAGAGAATTATAATTCAAGATTTGTGTTTATATTTTTAATTGCCATAAAACATTGGTTCACATTATGCTCAATACCATAGAGATACCATTGAGAATGTTCTAAAACATCAGAGGGAAATATGTGAAAGAGCAAATTAAGTCTGTTTTTCCCTTCTAATGAAATTAGGTTTTTCATTTTGTTTTGTTTTTCCAAGATAGGGTATTTCTCTAGTCCAAGATGGCCTAGAATTCACTATGTGGTCTCAGGCTGACCTTTAACTCACAGCCATCTTCCTACCTTTGCCTCATTAGTGCTGGGATTAAAGGAATGTGCCCTCATACCCATTAGGCAATGTTTTTAATTGAGTTTTATCTTTAAAGATATTTCTTGGAGGAAAACAATGTCCAAGTACTTTAACATCAAAGCATTCATAGCCAAGTCCAACAAGAACCTGTCTGTTAAGTAAATAAAACCACTGATTAGCAATACACACTAATTTTTCTGAACACTTTGGAAAGGTCTTATTAATTTTCATTTTGGACAATTGAGTAAGCTAAAATTGGGCCATTTTTTTTTTCTTTCTGGAAAGTGATTACAGCATAATGTTAATGAATTCTTTTTTATAAGATCTTTCTTCTTTTCTAATTTATTTTTATTAGATATGGAGCTACTTAGTATGTAAACAAGACATGCTGGTACCATTGTTTCCTTTATCCCTGCCCCTTTTCTGAAGAGGTCCTCTTCATTGAGGATGCAGGTCAACCCCATGGAGATTGTAGATCATGCATTCTTGGGGCAACAGTCAGTTACGGGGGAGAGGAAATGTCTCTGTGCAAAATCTTCCAACTTGTGGCTCTAACAATTTTTCTGCCCCCTCTTCTGCAAAATTTCCTGAGCCATGTTGGGTAAATTTTAAGTCTACTTCAGTGATGGCCTCTTAGGAGCCTCTGGATCTCTGGTTTGGTAGGTGTTGAGTGTCCTCAATGTCTATCTCCTTCACCCTTGTGCTGATATCAGATTCACTGAGAAAGCAGCACTCCTGTTCATTTCCCCAATTCCTTTGTGGTTTCATCTGGGACCAGAGTGAAGTGCACTGGGTTGTTTATCTCCTCAGGTCCCACTCCCATCTGAGAAAGAGAAGCAGAATCTCCAGCAGAGAGTGAGGTCAACACTGGTTAAATGGGATAACCATTATTAATTTAGAGAGAATTTAAAGGGTGTAGACCCTCTTATATGCCAAGATTAGTGAGAGCTTGACATTAGAAAGCAAAATTCTTTCTGTATGTGATTCTGACTTATTTCCCAGATCCAGATATGGTTTCCTTTCCACTGAGTCGATCTATTAGCCAATCCAAGAGCAGTTGGTTACCCACCGTGGCTGTGTGCCACTATAGTATCATGTCAGGTTGTTTGCTTCTGAGTAGCTTAGACTTTTTTTTTTGTTCATTTTTATTTATTTATTTGAGAGTGACAGAGAGAGAGAGAGAGAGAGAGAGAGAGAGAGAGAGAGAGAATGGGCACGCCAGGGCTTCCAGCCACTGCAAACGAACTCCAGATGCGTGTGCCCCCTTGTGCATCTGGCTAACATGGGTCCTGGGGAATTGAGCCTTGAAACAGGGTCCTTAGGCTTCACAGGCAAGCGCTTAATCGCTAAGCCATCTCTCCAGCCCGAGTAGCTTAGACTTTGAGTTGCTCATACATATGTTGCCTACTTTCCCCCAGTAACTCATATAGAGCCTTCCAGCACTAGACAGGCTAACTGTCTGGGGACTGGCTCTCTTCTGGATTCCAACAAGGTCTCTCCATGGTCTGTGGCAACAGTGTATAGTGTCTTCAGCAATAGTGTCTTACCATTAACCTCTGGCGTGTAATCAAGTGCTCTGACCGAAGTCTGTCTTTTTTGTTTTGGGAGACCTTGTAGGACTCTCTGAGCAACAGCTCATTGTGGATGTTAACCATGTCTCCACACTGTACTTGCCTTCACACCCTCCTGTGTAGGGAACCAGGACCAGGGAACTGGGAGGAGCAGGAAAACAGGGCAGGGAACCTGGACCAGGTCTTAATGAACTCTTTTAGGAGAAAGTTTAATTGTGTTATTGTCAACTATTACATAGGATTATCACGGGATCAAACTGTCATATTTCTCACTAAAATTTGAGTCATTTCATTCAGTTAATATAGATAAAATAATAGCTATGTTTCAAGGCATTTAATATTTATGAAAATTAACAGAGAGGTAAGACAAAACCCTCAGAAGGAAAGAGGCAGAGAACTTCAAGAAAACAAAGCTGACCTCATTGCCAGCAAACAGCTAATCATCTTAAATCAGAATTTCTCAGTAGAAAGCAATCTGCCCAGATTATTAATGGGCAGAACAAACAAAATTTATATTCAGAGGCTTTGTTTTTGACCAAGAACACCAGCAAACAGAACTCACTGTTCATATGTGACTACAGAGCTCAGTTAAAAAAGATATGTGGGCTGAAAAGATTGCTTAGTGGTTCAGGCACTTTCCTACAACACCAAACGACCTAAGTTCAATTCTCTAGGACTTATGTATGCTAGATGCATAAAGTGGTACATGTGTCTGGAGTTCATTTGCAGTAGCTGGAGGGCCTCACATGCCCATTTGCCCATTCTCTCTCTCTCTCTCTCTCTCTCTCTCTCTCTCTCTCTCTCTCTATATATATATATATATATATATATATATATATATATATATATATATATATATATCAAATAAATAAATAAATCAGTAAATAAGTAAATATAAATATTTTAGAAGTGTACATGTCTGGATGTGTTAGTGTATGCCTATAATCCTAGTCTTCAGGAGGCTTAGGCAGAATGGTTGCAAGCTTAAGGCCATACTGGTCTATACATGGTATCTTTTCTCAAAACAAACAAGTCAACCAATCAATCTGACAGGAATATTAAACTTAAAATACACACCAGACATGAAGAGTATAAAAAAGAAGAGTCAAGCATTACATTATGAATTTTACATATAGAAACAATAAGATGTCAGCATTTAGAAACATTTAGAACACACAAAAGCACAAGATTTCAACATTCTAATAAAATATCATCCATTTCTTCGTAAAACTGGAGAAAAGAATCAGTTATTTTTCATTTCATTTTTGGTTTAAATGGCTTCAAGAATGAGTTTCTTTATTTCAGGTTCCATGAATCAGCAGGCCCACTCTTGAATAAATGACTGTAAGGACCAGTGCCTATCTTTGAAAGCAACACTCTGATTGGGCAGTATCCCGCTACAAGAAAGCAGGAATGCGGTGGTTTGAATTATATGTCCCCCAGAGACTTGCATGTTTTGAATGCAATTTGGGAGGTGGATTTATGCTAGAAGAGGTGTGTGGTTAGGGCTGGGCTTTGTGGTGTTACAACCAGCTTCCTCTTTCTAGTGTTTGGCTTCCTCTTTTGATACTGTTTTCCATCTGCTGTGGTAGAGGTGATGTCCAGCCTCTGCTCCCACCATGCTGATCCCTTCCATCATGAAGCTTTCTCTCCAGATTGTAAACCGAAATGAAACCTTTCCTCCCATCAGCGGCTTTCGGTTTGGTGCTTTATCTCACCAATGAGAAGATAACTTCAGGAAGGAGTAACTACAGAGTTCACAACCTTTATATCTGGGACGGAAAAAGAACATAGTGAAACTATTGTATCTTACAGGGAAAGCAAGAAATTCTATAATATCATTATGATCATAGCAAAGGACAGAGACCCAGCCTATTCATGTGTGTGCCAAATTATACAAATGATGATTATAGTGACATAATATATTGAGTGCAGTGAATACAGAAGTCCATTACTTACAAAAGAGCTAACTAACACAGATATAGGAATGATATGATTTTAAAATCTATCTGTTTTAGTCCTATTGAAACACTCAGTTATACAATTATTATCAATAAGTACTTAAATTTATACAAAGTTTAACATTTATATATTGTTTCATGTCTTCATGCACATGTAGTTATTAATTTTTAACAAATTTTAAAAAACAAAGTATTTCAATACAAAATTATTTCTTATATTAATGTTATTTTCAGTTTATTTTAGCGTAAAATTGATTCCTACATTATTTAAGAGAAGTGTTGTCTAATTACTATTCAGCAGTTTTGCAGTGATGTATTAAACAATGACAAACTGAATTCAGTAACAGCAATAAAATCACCACAGAATATTTATAGCCAAGTTTGTTAACAAAATATAACAATAATATTCCTTTTTATGGGACTTTTTCTTAGAAATAGAAGGTGCTTGGGAAGTCTATTATTTATAAGGTAAAAGCGAATATTTAGGCATCTTGTAGAACAAATAATCTTTCACATAAGTTATGTGATATTGGGAAATTAACTTCAATTCTCTTTTTATACCATGCAAATTTACTAGATTTTAAAGTATTTGTGACAGTAACTGATATACCTGAGTATTACATTATTAAGTTTGAAAGGTATAACTTATTGTTTAAGTAATTATTGATAAACTACATAGAATTTTGAGCAACATAACTTTTAATTCATAAAAAATTGACATTTTTATGCAACTGTTTTGGTCATATATAAAACCTCAAGCCACTTCTTTTAAGGAGGCTTTGGTGATTGAGGAAGGATTATTCTTTTTTTATTTTTATTTATTTACTTATTTATTTTTTTAATATTTTATTTTTTCTTTTCTTTATTAGTCAGTTTTGTATTCAGCAAATACAGTCAGTTTGGTACCATTATTAGGCTCATCCGTGACCTACCCACTCCCCTTGGCCCCTCCTTGTTGAGGTATACGGGTCATGCATTGTGGAGTTAGCCCACAGTTATGGGTAAGATAAATGTCTCTGCATATCATGACCCAACATGTGGCTCTGACATTCTTTCCGCCCCCTCTTCCGCAAAATTTCCCGGAGCCATGTTGGGTTCATTTTTGGTCTGCTTCAGTGATGAGGTGTTGGGGGCCTCTGAGGCTCTGGCTCTCTGATTTGGTGGGAGTTGATTTTTCTCTGTGCTGATTTCCTTCCCCCTTGTGCTGGTATCCGGTTCATCAGGAAAACAGCCCCCTTGCTTGTTTCTCCAATTTTTCTTAGTTTCAGCTGGGGCCCTTTTGAGGTATGATGGAGTGGCCCTTTCCTTAGGATCTACATCTATCTGAAAAAGAGAAGCAGATTCTCCAACGGAGAGTAACTTAGCACCAGGACAAATAAGATAACCCTTACTTTTTTTTTTATAGAGAATTTAATAGGTGTAGGCCCTCTTGTAGCCCACAATTGATGGTAGCTTGATATTGGAGAGTGGGCTTATGTTTGGATATGGTTCTGACTTGTTTTCCAGCTCCAGCTATGGGTCCCATACCAGTGAGGGGATCAGTTAGCCATATTGAGAGCAGTTGGTTCCCCACCATGGCTGTGTGCCACCACTGCACTTGTGTGGGCATCACACCAAGTTATTTGCTGCTAAGTAGGTTAGACCATGCGTTGCTTGGACAGATATTGGTCATTTTCCCCCAGTCACCCATGTAGCACCTTCTGGCACTAGTCATGCTGACTGTCTGGGGACTGACTCTCTTCCAACTTCCAGCCATGCCATTCAAATTTGCATGTCAATCACATAAGGTGTCTTCAGCAGTAGGGTCTTACCACTAGCCTTTGTTGGGTTATCAAGTACTCTGACAGAAATCTGTCTTTCTTTTAGGAAACCTTGTAGGTCTCTCTGATCAAAAGCTCATTGTGGATGATAGCCCCATGCTGGATCTGGGAGTTACAGGTCAGTGCCCACTAAGAAAATGAGGAAAAAGATAACTAATATACAAGAGTTAGAGATAAGAGAGAGAGAGAGGGAGAGGGGAAGTGAGGGAGGGAAGATGTAGAAGATTAAGGTTAGTCTTGATCTTACCCTCTCCAGTGTCTTGTGGTTCAGGTGTTCCCTGTAAGGGCCTGGTGAAGGATCAGCCATTTGGTGTGTCTTTTAGTAAGTAGAAGATTATGGTACCATAGCCGTTTGGGTCTAGATTATTCTTTTTTTATGAATATTTTATTATTTATTTATTTGAGAGAAAGAAACAGGGGAGAGAGAGAGAGAGGGAGAGAGAGAGAGAGAAAGAGAGAAAGAGAGAGAGAGAGAATGGGCATGCCATGACCTTCAGCCACTGCAAACGAATTCCAGATGCATGTACCAACTTGTGCATATAACTTACGTGGGTCCCGGGGAATCAAACCGAGGTTATTTGTCTGCTAAGCCATCTCTCCAGCCCAGGAAGGATCATTCTTAATGACAGGTTGTTGTAGTCAGCCCCATGTTGCTAGGATGAACAGAGAAACAGACAAAGCTTATGAAAGGAAGTGTTTTATTTCAGTTTACAAATCCAGGGGAAACTCCATCAATGGTGGAAGAAACTGTTTACTTTCCTAGATCTAAGAACAGGGGAACAACTGCAACAAGCAACCAACACCCGCAAACACAAAACCACCAGAGCTCAAACTGCTCTGCATATACCTTTGAGCTGGAATTCAGATCCATCCCTAGTGACACTGCCTCAGCAAGCTGCTGGAGACTTAAGCAGGATGCTTAACCTTAATCAAAAATACCTGAGTCTGGGCTGAAGGGATGGCTTAGTGGTTAAGGCATTTGCCTGCAAAGCCAAAGGACCCATGTTCAATTCCCCAGGACCCACGTTAGCCAGATGCACAAGGGGGCGCACGCATCTGGAATTCGTCTGCAGTTGCTGGAGGCCCTGGTGCGTCTTATTCTCTCCCCCCACCCTCCATTTTTCTCTGTCTTTAGGATGTCTTTAGGATCATGCTAATGAAGACACATCTATATCACACATGTTGTATTTGACAATTTGGGGGGCTCAATTCTTTCTATACTCTTAATTTGGTATAGCTGACCTCCTTGCAGCACTTGATATCCCAGCATGCATGTAGTGATTTATTTCAGAAGGATTTTGGAATCTGAGTAGCAAACCCAAGAAGACACTGATGCTTGGTGAGATGCCTGAATTGCTCACACTTCTCATGTGTTCTTATCTGTCATGGCTATGTGCCTCCATGGTAAAGGACACTTGGACCCATGTACCTCTTTTCTCTTGAACTTTCCTTTATGAACTTTTTAATCTGCTGGTGTTAATACATATCTTATATTAAGGCAATAAACCTTATTTGTATATTTACTCTGAATCCTGTGAGTTCTTCTAGGGAACCATTGACCTCAAAGATGATTTTGACAACAGTGTCCATACCCTTAGCATGTAAATCAAAATTAGTTCATACTTCTGTTATAATGATTTATATGTACACTTTATCATTTCTACTCTGATGGTGTCAATTTAAAAATTCAAAGAAAGAAAGAGAAAAGATGTTTTAAGGCATTAATAGGAATAAAATGGTGTTGCCTAGTGAGAAATAAAATGAGAGTATATAGACATGTGTATTTCAGTGGAAGCAAATATTGACAAGACTGCCAGGATAAAACATGAAAGACAAAACTTCATCAAGATCAACAAGTTAAGATCTAAAGAACATGTAAGTGAAATTGCAATGGCCAAAAGGAAATTCTATCAAGTAATGATAAAATGAAGCCTACTTTACTGAAGAGCTAACATTTCACAAGGCCTGCATCCTTTATCTGAACTGTTCTATGTGGCCCACGGAGCTTCATGATCATGTGATGTTGTCAGCAAGCAGATGTCATCATCCGGTACTAGAAATGCCAATTTAGTTTTTATTTTTATTTTTTCAGGTAGGGTATCACTCTAGCTCAGGTTGACCTGGAACTCACTGTGATCTTCCTACCTCTGCTTCCTGAGTGCTAGAATCAAAAGTGTGTACCACCATGCCTGGTAAAATGTCAATTTATAACCTAGGGCATTAAACTTTTAAATTGTTTCATCTGATTTTGATTGTTTTATTTTTATACTTGAAGTTTGTAACTGCTATTCTGCTAACTAAGCCACCAGAGAGTATGATTAGATATGTTATATCACAGTTTTTAAATACAAATTGATTTTTAGAAGTTAAGAGACTCCTCACTGTTTTTCCAGAGAAAGAGTGATATTTTTAGTAATTCATATCCAGAAAATATGCTTTATAAAATGAGTCATTTGTTTTGAACAAGACAGCCAGGCAGGATATTTTTCTCGTACCCTTGATACTGTTTAAAGATACTCAGAAAGTATTGATTCAAAGTTATTCATCATGAAAATTAAAAAAAATTATTAAGACATACTCTCTGAGTAAGGAGTTTTTATAGTTCTCAACTTTCTTCCTTTAAACTGGAATTTTGTTAAGCATTTTTAACTATGTTCCTTTGAATAGTAAGGATCAGCAAATTACTGGTTCTAAAGGGAAAATGAAGAGCAGCTGGGCAGCAATGTTTTTATTTTCTGAAGCTTATCGGGATAAAGACATATTTAATTATGTTTTTTTCTTTGGAAATGGTTTCCTTTTTGCCTGTGGCTTAATGTTTTTATTATCACATGATAGAAATATTTTAGTATAAATAAAGAAGGAATTCCCATTCCTAATTGACCTTTAAAAATACCTTTGATATTTTTAAATTTTATTATATTTATTTTTTAAATTTTTTATTAATTAGTTTTGTATTCAGCAAATCCAGTCAGTTTCGTACCATTATTAGGCTCATCCGTGACCTACCCACTCCCCTTGGCCCCTCCTTGTTGAGGTATATGGGTCATGCATTGTGGAGTTAGCCCACAGTTATGGGTAAGATAAATGTCTCTGCATATCATGACCCAACATGTGGCTCTGACATTCTTTCTGCCCCCTCTTCCGCAAAATTTCCCTGAGCCATGTTGGGTTCCTTTTTGGTCTGCTTCAGTGATGAGGTGTTGGGGGGCCTCTGGGTCTCTGGCTCTCTGATTTGGTAGGAGTTGATTTTTCTCTGTGTTGATCTCCTTCCCCCTTCTGCTGGTATCTGGTTTATCAGGAAAACAGCACCATTGCTTGTTTCGCCATTTTTTCTTAGTTTCAGCCAGGGCCCTTTTGAGGTATGATGGAGTGGCTCTCTCCTTAGGATCTACATCTATCTGAAAAAGAGAAGCAGATTCTCCAATGGAGACTCAGTTAGCTCCAGGATAAATGAGATAACCTTAGTTTTTTTTTTTTATAGAGAATTTAATAGGTTTAGGCCCTCTTGTAGCCCACAATTGATGGTAGCTTGATAATGGAGAGTGGGCTTATGTTTGGATATGGTTCTGACTTGTTTCCCAGCATCAGCTATAGGTTCCGTACCACTGAGGGGATCAGTGAGCCAAATCAAGAGCAGTTGGTTCCCCACCATGGCTGTGTGCCACTATTGCACTTTTGTGGGCATCACAACAGGTTATTTGCTGCTAAGTAGGTTAGACCATGAGTTGCTTGGACAGATATTGGTCATTTTCCCCCAGTCGCCCATGTAGCACCTTCTGTCACTAGACACACTGACTGTCTGGGGACTGACTCTCTTCCAACTTCCAGCCATGCCATTCCATTGTACGTGTCAACCACATAAGGTGTCTTCAGCAGTAGGGTCTTACCACTAACCTTTGTTGGGTTATCAAGTACTCTGACAGAAATCTGTCTTTCTTTTAGGAAATCTTGTAGGTCTCTCTAATCAAAAGCTCATTGTGGATGATAGCCCCATGCTGGTACTGGGAGTTACAGGTCAGTGCCCACTAAGAAAAGGAGGGAAAAGATAAGTAATATACAAGAGTTAGCGAGAAGAGAGAGAGAGAAAGAGAGGGGGTGAGGGAGGGAAGCTGTAGAAGATTAAGATTATTCTTCATCATCCCCTCTCCAGTGTCTTGTAGTTCAGGTGTTCCCTTTAAGGGCCTGGCGAAGGTTCAGCCATTTGGTCTGCCTTTTAGGAAGTAGAATTTTATGGTACCATTGCCGTTTGGGTCTAGATTTGTGTTTCCCATCCCTCCGTTACCCTCCCCCGCTCCCCACCCATCATATTGTCTAGTCCACAAGATGCTTGCTGAGTATGTAAGGTATCTTGGGTAGATTCAGGTCAGGTGCCATAGATGCGTGAGACTATGTGGCAATTGTTTATGCATTTATTTATCTTTATTACATTTTTATTATATTTGGTCTTATTTCCTAAATGAACCCTACCAACTAACCCTTTTGTTAGCTCTAAGGTGGCTCATCTCTAAAGAGGGAAAAAATGCAGCAAATCAGTAGCTGCATCTTTGAGGAGAGTGACTGAAGGGGGACATTAGGACTTAGCAAGTGACTAATGAACTAGGGAACATAGGGATTTCAGATGGCCTCAAGAGGGACAAAGCATGTAGCCTTTATGATCCTAGCACTATATTGCTAAGAAAAGATAAATGGGAAAGTCCCATGGACTCCCATCATCCTTGAAGATTGGTTGCCACAAGTACAGGAAAATTCCAAGATCACAAGTTTGAAAGCCCATTTAGGGAGCTGCTCCTGTGTGTACAACTGCTTGGCTCCAGAGAAGAAATTCACATTGATTCCTCCTTCAGTCCCACAGACCAAGCTGCAACAGCATGGCATTGGATTACGTGGATGGATAACAGAGCCACTGCTGCTAGTTTTTCTCTTGTCAGCACAGTCTCAGCACCAGTGCTATTTCCACTAGGAGTCCTGTCAGCACTTTGCAGACATGAGGACAAGCTCACCTCTAGCCAGTGGTCCTTAGCCACACCATGCTTACTGAGTGCCAAAGTGATTAACCAAGTGACAACCTCATCTGAACAAATAGTGTTTCCCCACTTCATAACTGGAAAAGATGACATGTACCAGAGGCATGGATATCAATGTAAGAACCAAGAAATCTAGAAAGCAAAGAAACAGACATCAAAGAAAGACAACAATTTCCCCCAAATAGACCACAATGTAAGGAAAGCTATGAAATGCTTGAAAAGAAGTAAAAAGTAACACTAATTAAAGTCTGTGAGATGCAACAGAACACTGATACATAACTTAAAACACACCCACAAAGGCTTAGAGGAGCCAAAAAGAGTGGGAAGGAGGCTCTCACAACTCATAATCCACAATTCCAGGGTGAATACCAGCCAGCTATCCCACTGAGGAGGGTCCTCAGAGGAATGGGAGAAGGGAGGATAGGAAATGATAGTACCAGCACATGATACAAAGTTTTTACTTAATAAAATATTGAGCATTTATAGAAAAAGTAGTTTCAGACTTCCCGGTAAGATGGCAGCATAAGAGCCATGCCAAACCAGCCTAGGGAAGGATTTAAACTCCTTCTATGAAACCAGCATCACCCTGATACCAAAACCAGGCAAAGACAGAAAAAAAAAATTACAATCCAATCTCCCTCATGAACATAGATGCAAAAATTCTGAACAGAATATTGGCAAACAGAATACAAGAATATATCAAAAAGATTATTCATGCTGACCAAGTTGGCTTTATACTAGGGATGCAGGGATGGTTCAACATATGCAAATCAGTAAATGAAATAATCATATAAATGGTCTGAAGGACAAAAAAATCACATGATCATCTCAAAAGATGCAGAAAAGGCATTCAACAAAATTCAACATGCCTTCATGGTAAAAGTATTACAGAGACTTGGAAAAGAAGGAACATATCTCAACATAATAAAAGCCATTTATGACAAAACTACAGCCAACACAATACTAAATGGAGAAATTTTCCACTAAATTCAGGAACAAAACAAGGGTGTTCACTGTCCCCATTTTTATTTAATATAGTACTGGAAGTCTTAGCTATAGCAATAAGGCAAGAGACACTTATAAAAAGGATACAAATTGGAAAGAGATCAAATTATCACTATTTACAGATGATATGATTCTATACATAAAGGACCCTAAAAGCTCTACCAACAAACTGTTAGAGCTGATAAACACTTTAAGCAACATAGCAGGATACAAAATAAATACACAGAAATCAGTAGCTTTCCTATATAACAACAAGTGTGCAGAAAATGAAATCAGGTCATCTCTCCCATTCACAATTGCCTCAAAAAAAAAAAATAAATAAAGTACTTTGGAATAAACTTAACCAAGGATGTGAAGGAACTCACAACCTACAAGGTTCAGGGTCCATTGTAGAAGAGGTGGCAGAAAGAATGTAAGAGCCAAAGGAATGGTACCAATCCTTATATACAACTGTCCTGACAGAATTTCGCCTTGATAGCCAAGACCTCGCAGTGCCTAGCAATACCCACACAAGGCCCTCATAATAGGAGAAAAAGATGATGACATCAAATTAAAAGAGAGACTAATGGAGAGAGGGAGGGGATATGATGGAGAGCAGAGTTATGAAGGGGAAAATGGGGGAGGGGATGGAAGGGAAATAACATGGTTTGTTGTCTGTAAGTATAGAAGTTGTCAGTAAAAAATATATATATTAAAAAATAAAAATAAATAAATAAAAGAGCAAAAAAAAGTAGTTTCTACCAAAAAGCTGTTAGAACTGATTCATGATTTCAATTGTTTCAGGGTATGAAATCAACATCAAAACATGGTACATTTTTAGACAATGATGATGAATTTATTGAAAAAGAAACCAATTAAATATTCCCATTTACATCAGCTACAAATGTATCTAAGAATAAATTTTATTAAGGCAGTGAAATATCTCCACAAGAAATTATAAAACACAGGGACAGAGGATGTAGCTCTATGGCATAGTATTAGCTTATCATGCTATCAGGAGCTAAGTTTAATCTTCAGTATCTAAACACACACAAATAAACAAGCAAAAAATAAATGAATAGATGATTTTTAAAAAATATGCAATGAACTTCCATGTTCATGGTTTAGATAGATTAATACTATTAAAATGTACATCTTATCCAAAATAATTGACATATTGAATATAATTCTCATTAAAATAGCAATGACAGTAATGACATTCTATACATATATAAAAATTACTAAAGTTACTATAGAACAACAAAGACACAAAATGCCCAGGGCCATTTAAAACAAAAACAAATGAATAAACTGGAAAGCAACAGACATATTGTTATAATACTTCAATTCCTATAGTAAGTGCCTTGTGTTTACCAATTGCACCACTAGAGCTTCTAGAACACCTGAGTTAAAAACAGAATTATAGCAATACAAAACATGTGAGGTGGGTATAAAAACTGGCCCAAAGACCAACAGAAATAATAGAGAACACGGAATGAATCTAGTTGTCTATTTCTAACTGTGTACAAAAATGAAATAATGAATCAAAAATTTATATTTAAGACTTGAAGTTACGAAACCACAAAAATAAAATGGGGGGTAAGGGAAACTTCAAGACACTGGTGCAGGCAGTGATGTTTGGGATAACATTCCATAAACAGGGATAAAATAGTAAAAATAAATGAGATTATCAATTTAAGAAGTTTTTTGTTCATAGCAAAGGAAACATACAGAATGACAGGAAATATCTATGAACTATTTGTTTGACAAGGAATTAATATCCAAGCTACAGAGAAGATTTAGCAGCAAACCCCCAAATAATCTGACAAGAATATGAACAGCTGGGGCTAGGGAGATAGCTCAGACCGTAAAGTGTTTTCAAGCATTAAGATCTGAATTTGATTCCAAGAGCCCACGTAAAAATGCCAGGCATGGCAGTGTGCAATTGTAATCCCATCATTGCGGAAGCAGACACATGAGCTTCTGCATGCTGGCCAGCATTTCTAGCCTAATAGGTGAGCCCCAGGTCAATGGAGGACTCTATCTCAAAGAAAAAGATGGACTATGATCCTGAGAAATAACACCTGAGGTTGTTCCTGGCCTCCACACACATGGACACTCCACCCCGACACACATGAACACAGGTACACACACGTACACACATGAAAAACGGAAGTGCATAATAATCTCGACCGTCATTTCTCAAAGATATGAAATTGGCCAGTGGGCATATGAAAAGATGTTCAGTATCATTAGCAATCAGGGAAAGGAAAGCCAATAAAATGAGATAGTCTTCTAACAGAATTAGAATGGCAATTACCAAAAGGACATCAAAATAGCACATATCAGTGAGCATGTAGAGGTGGGGAAATTCTTCCACATGGTTGATGGTAGCATACGTTGACACAAACATTATAGAGAAAGCATGGTTTTCTTAAAAGATTAAAACTAGGACTGTGACTTGAATATTGTAATACCACTAATAAATCTATGTCCAAAGCATATGAAATTATCACATCAGAACTAGCTGTACTATTCATTCATTGCAGCATTACTCACAATACCTGAGACATGGAATCTATCAAGGTAGCCATTGGCTACTAAATAAACATAGAAAAAAATATATATATATATATGACAGTAAATTATGCAGCTACAAGAAAGAGTACATTCTTTTCACTTGTGTCAAAATAGATGGAACAGGCAGATATTACCATAAGTAAAATATGTCAGGCACAGAGGCAAATCTGCATGCTCTTATGCATTTGTGGAAGTGAATACAACCTCCTAAATTAGAGTGGGATATTGGACATTAAACATGGAGAGGAGCAAAGACACTGTCAGATTTGAAGGATGGAGGAAGCCAAATTATCTCAATGCTAACAAAATTCCTAAGACTGTTCTGGTGCTGATGAAGATTAAAATGTTCTATCTACTGAAGTGCATTCATATATTCGCTAGGCCTTCATAGGTGTTGGCACCCCCTCCCTTAGCCCTGAAGATATAAACATGGTAATTGCAGGTTGATTCCTCTTCTCCTGAGCTGTACCAGCCATGGTGTGAGAGAAGAAATAGAAGATGGACACAGATGCCATGGGATTCTGGAGTTCTAGAATCATGGTGGGAGGCAGAGGAAGTCTTTTTCCTGGCTTGTGTTTATACTTTACCCCAATGCTGCTGTAATAAATTACCACAGACTGAGTTCTTAAAACAGCAAACTATATTTTCACATTTATGAACTTCAGATGCCCCCAAACAGGGCTCTAGTGGGTTAAAATCAGAGTCACTGTGGTTTTGTTACCATTTTTTTCTCCCTGAAAGCTTTGAGAATCTGCCTGTATTCCACAGCTTATGGCCTCCTTCCTCCCCCTCCAAAGCCTTTGAGAATCAGTTGAATCACATTGAATTTTTCTGACCTCCTTTCTGCAGACAAATCTTCCTTTGACTCCTTTTCTATATATAAAGATTTTCCTGGTTACCCTGGGCTCAAACATTATTTCAGTGTAATCTCCCAATCTCAGGATATACAGTTTAATCACATCTGCAAAATGTCTTCTGCCACTTGTAGTAACATATAGCTGTTTGCGGTTAGTATGTGGACATTTTGGAAGGCATTATTTTGTCTAACAAAATATTGGAAGCCAAGTCTGAATGATGCAACTAAGTTTGGTAGAAGGAAATGATCATTCACCTTAAAAAGCAGAAAAGACAACAGCACGAATTTCTACCAGTCCAGAAGCACTTTCCAGTACAGGGTCCTGGCAGTTTTGCAAAATGAACTAGAATTCTTTGAAATGAGGCAGTGCACACCCTAAGACCCTCAACAGCATGCCTGTCCATTTCAAACCCCACTAATATAAGTGATGTGTAAAATTCAGGGCAAAATTGCCATAGGAGTCACTGACATTTTCATTATTGCTGGTTTGGTGCTGAAGAGCAAGGACACCCTGCAAGAGACAAGGTTATCATCAGCAAACAGCACTTGGGATTTGCCTCATGAAGCCTAGAGGTAGGGGAGAGGATCAAGAAGGAGGCCACTTTGCAAAAGAGAGGAGTCTTTTCATGTGAGAGTCCCAGGGCCTGATCCCCTGAACCTGTGGTCACAACAAAGCATTGTACAATACAATGCAGGCAGTCTGAGGTATGTCCAATTTCAGACAGAATGTGCAGTAATTTCTATATTGGTTTTGTTTGCTTTTAAGAAATAAAGGAATTGTAGGGCTGGAAAAATTGCTGAGCAGTGAAATACTCTCTTGCAAAACCTGACAGCCTAGGTTTGATTCCTCAGTACTCATGTAAAGCCAGATGCACAAAGTGGTGCATGCATCTGTAGTTCATTTGCAGTGGCACAAGGCCCTGGTTCACCATACTTTCTTTGTCTACCTCTTTGTCTCTCTCTCTCTCTCTCTTTCTCTGTCTGTCTGTCTCTCTCTCTCTCTCCTGCTCCTTCCTAAATAAATATATATTCTACAAAAGACTATTCTTTCTTTCTTTATTTCTTTCTTCCATTTTTGAGGCAGCATCTCATTGTAGTTCAGGCTGACCTGGAACTTTGTAGGTCATGATGGTCTCAAACTCATGGTAATTTTCCTATTTCAGCCTTCCATGTGCTAAGATTAAAGGCATGCAACACTATGCCTGGCTGACTAATTTGTAGCTGTAAATAGGACCCTAAAATACTAGCACATTCTAAAGGGGAAGACATTTGCTGCTCTCCCATTATGTCTGATGGAGAACTGTAAAAGTATGCTTTATGAGTTATTTCCTTTTTCTTCTTAGAAGTTTAGTTCCAATTGGATTTTGTCTTTCTTAGCATAGTTATTGAAGCATAACTGAAAACAATTTCACTGACCAACTTTCTTGCAAACATGATTTTATGACACAACTGTGAAATGTAAGTTTTCGCACAAAGGGAATTAATTTTCTTGGTATTAATATGGGTTACAATATGGAATATGTAGGAACTGCAATACCATTAATTTTGTTAAGATATAAATTTATTCTTTGTCAGAATAAACTGTTTCTTGTTAATGCTATTTCTCATGACTAGTGTAAAATATGACCTGTATAGATTAAATCTAGTATAATTCTTTGTCAAAAAGGGTCCTACTTGAACAGTGCAATCTATCATTTTTCTCTGCCTAATGAGATTTTTGTATGGCAAAAAAGTAACTATCTATTGCAGTCAGGTTTGCATTGCTGGCAGAAATCACCTGACCCAGAGCCTGTGGGAAACAAAGGTTTATATTGGCTTACAGGCTCAAGGCGAAATTTCATAATGGCAGGGGAAAATGATGGCATGAACAGAGGGTGGACATCACCTCCTGGCCAACATCAGATGGACAAGAGCAACAAGAGATTGTGCCAAACACTGGCCAGGGGAAACTGGCTATAATACCTGTAAGACCACCCCCAGCAATACACTGCCTCCAAGATGTGTTAGTTCCTAAGCATGCATCAGCTGGGAACCTAGCACTCAGTACACCTAAGTTTATGGGGGACACCTGAGTCAAGTTATCACATTCTGCCCCTGGCTCCCATAAACTGATAACCATACATGTTGTAAAATGCAATGCATTCAGTCAATCCTTAAAACATCCCCACAGTTTTTATCAATCCTAATGATGTTCAAACATTTCCATAGTCCAAGATCTTTTAACTGAGATATATCCCACCCCCTGCCAAAAAAAAAAAAAAATGCAACATAAAAAACATAGTGGCACAGAATAAACATTCACACTGCAAAAGATGGCACTGGGCATAGCAAAGAAATACTCTACCAGCACAGGATTTAAAATAACTTGGGCAAACATCAAACTCTGTAGCTCCAAGTCTGATAATTCTAACCAGCAACAAGTCTCTGGAGTTCCAATTCAGCCCCTCCAGCTAGGCTACTCACAGTCCTGGGAAACTTCATCTGGGGATGGCAGCTCTCCTTAGCAGTCATCTCATGGTCCCAGCATCTCCACTAGGACTCTACTGCAATGCATGGTTCATCATCATGGCTCCATCTGGTCTCCATGCAGGAAATCCAGAAAACCTGCTTCACACTGCCCATGGCCATTTCCAAAACACAAGACCATGTTGCAAATTCAATCACCCTCTCTTTCCTGGATTTCTCATACTCCATAATATCAGGTAGGGTGCCAATTTGTTATTCCAGGGGGGAATAAGGCAGACTTTGAAGAATAGGACACTTCTTGAGCATTCAAAAGAGTCTAAATTCTTCCTGTTGCCTCAATACAGGTCAGCTGACTCAATCTCAAAAGATTGTAATCTCTCATATAATTGCAACTGAATGGCAGAAGTTTCAGCCCAAAGACTTCAATCCTGTACCATATCCCTCTGCTCACCTAGTCCATTTCTATGCAAAGCAACCCTGAACAAGTTCTCAGGACACAGGCATAACAGCAAGCCTCTCACAGAAACTGCTTCTAGCTCAGTCCAAGCAAAGCCCTTTTTCACCCTCATAAACCAAACCTCACAGTCCTTAGTTCTTACTGCATCCAGATCTTTTAATTCTGGCCAGAATAGACCATCATGCTGTATGTATAGCCCTGGAAGGTGTCTCTTAGGCCAAAGTTTCAAGTCCTCCCACATTCCTCTTGAAAATCAGCTCAAAAAGGCCAAAGCCACACAGTCAGGTATCTAGCAGCAATCTCACTCCCCTGGTACCAACTTTACTATTGTAGTTGGATTCACATTTCTGGCAGAAATCATCTGACCAAGACCAGCTTGTGGGAAAATAGGTTTATTCTGGCTTACAGACTCAAGGGGAAGCTCTGTAATGGCAGGGGAAAATGATAGCCTGAGCACTGCATGGACATTACCTCTAGACCAATATCAGGTGGACGACAGGAACAGGAGAGTGTGCCAAAAACTGGCAAGAGGAAACTAGATATAACACCCATAAGCCTGCCCCAAACAATACACTGCCTGTAGGAGGTTTGAGCTCCCAAATCTCCATCAGCTGGGAACCTAGAATTCAGAACACCTAGGTTTATGGGGGGGGCACCTGAATCAAACCATCACACCATCTTTTGTTTTGAAGTATGCTATTCCCTATTAACTTAATTGGCTCTAAAATAATATGTTGCCTTGTAGGCCATGCCATAGAAGCTTAAAGATATTAGTACACAATAAAGTGTAACACACAAATGTAGTAAACCAAGTAAATAGTATATTATATAGCAAAATATATGACTAAGGATCTTGAGAATGGAGTGCTATGACTTTAATGAGACAGGTAGAGGGGGATTGGGTAAGTATACAGAAGAGAAGGTGATGGGAAGACTGGGGTAGAGATAAGACTGATTAGTTCTCAAGCAACCACAGAATTCCAGAGTGCTGATACCCTCCGACTTTGGTCTCTAGCCTCTGGATCAATGAGAGAATAAAATTCAATTATGTTGTTTTCAGTGACCAAGTTTGTGCAAATTTGTCATAGTAGCCAGAGGAAAGTAACATCTAATTCTATTGACAATGATTTCTGTTTTAAATAGTGTGAGTCATGACAATTGCATTTATTTTCTCCAGTTTCTAATAGAATAGAATAATCTAAAAGTGGATAAATGCAATATACTCATCATACTTTGAAACTATAATGACAAATGATAAAACCCATTTAAAATTACAACTCCATTCTCCAATCTTTACTATATTATAGGGACCACAAGAAATTTATCTGACAAGGCTGAGGGACTATTGCAGAAGAGGTGGCAGAAAGAATGTAAGAGTCAAAGGAATGGGAGGAGTGCTATGGAATGCTGTCTTCCAGACATTAAGTGGTGATGGTATTCATGACCTCATAGTGACTGAATTTGTTTAAACAAATCCTACATAATACGAAGGGAAAAAAATTCACACCCAAATAGAAGTGGTACTAGTTGGAAAGAAGGAGGGGTTGTAGTTACCTTCACATTTCTGGACAAATACCTGGCCAGAAGCAGCTTATGGGAAGGAAGGGTTTATTTTAGGCCTACAGAATACAGGGGAAGCACCATCAGTGGCAGAAGAGGATGGTTCACTTCCATAGATGAATCCACAGCAGAGAGAGAAAGAGACAGAGACACACACAGAGAGAGAGAGAGATACACTTGCAAACACCAACAGGTAGCAAACATGAATAGCCAGACCTCAAGCTTCTATGAACATACCTAGTAGTATAAGATCTGTCCTCAATGACATACCTCTTCCCCAGCAGGAATCCACCCTCTGGAGACTCAAGTTATGAGCTCAAACTCAATCAAAAACATCTGAGTATATGGAGCCATACATTCAAACCACCACAGAGAGCATTATGATCACAGTACATTGTGTATATGAATGGAGATTATTGAAAGCTTTTTTTTTTTTTTTTTTTGGTTTTTTGAGGTAGGGTCTCACTCTAGCCCAGGCTGACCTGAAATTCACTATGGACTCTCAGGGTGGCCTCGAACTCATGGCAATCCTCCTACCTCTGACTCTGGAGTGCTGGGATTAAGGGCATGCACCACCATGTTTTAAAAAAGAAATTTAGCTGAAGATGAGTTGATAAAATATACATAAAGTTATAAGTAATGTTCTTCACAAATAAGTACTGAAGTGCCTCTAGCATATCTGTATGGATAATCATAGTTCCAATTTTTTACTTACATTTTTTACTCATGTGCAATTCATATATGACTGGAGTACAGAATAAACTAAAGTCAATTTATGGAGTCATCAATTGAGATCTTATAATGAAGAGACTTGGAAAATTTAAAATTAATGCCTTTTGACTGTTCTTTAAAGAATATGCAAGGTAGACTTACGGCCAAGATGGCGACCGCTTAGCTGTGCTGCAAATCCCGGGGAAAGAAAGGCAAGACATTAAGGGTTCACTGGGTCTTTTAGGGGAGAGAAATCTCCAATAGATTGCCAGTGGGAGGGCATGGTTGGGGACACAGGGAATCGCTGATACCCTCGCAGGCGCATAGCCCACCCCACCCCCCAAGAAGCCACCATATCCATGGCACTACCACCCGCCAATAGATCCCTGCGTGCGGAAGCTTAGACATCTCCTCCCACTCGTCCACTTATTGCTCCAGCCACCGCATGTCCAACGAGTCCTGGCAATAACAGGGAATCACTGATTCCCTCGTGGGAGGGTAGCCCACCCCTCCCCCCAAGCAGCGCCATACCCACAGTGCCACCATGTGCCGATGGATCCCTGTGTGCGGAAGATTACACTGTTCCGCCCACTTGCCCACTTACTGCTCTGGCCACCGCACCTTCAGGAAGTCCTGGAAATAACAGGGAAATGCTGATTCCCTCGCAGGCACGTAACCCACCCCTCCCCCCAAGTAGCCACAGTATCCATGGTGTCGCCAGGCGCCAATTGATCCCTGAGTGTGGAAGTTTAGACTGCTCCACCCACGCGCTCACTTACTGCTCCTGTGGCTGCATGTTCAGCGAGCCCAGGCCCACAACAACTGCAACGCAAGCTCAGACTGTGTCTGTTGCTTGCACCAGCTCAGGTGCCATCCCCCACCTCTGTGCTACACTGGCCATCTACCATTGTCCTGTGGTGGGGGAGTGAAGACTGCTTCCGGGTCCCAGTGTTCCCATGCCAAAGGTTGGGCTCCTTCAGTGCTTGGTGCCTCAGTGTCCCCTCTAGCTCGAACACAGGCAGCTTTGGTGCATTACAGCTTGAGAGAACAGGTAACTTTGGCACCCCGGCCAGGCAGTAGATCAGGCGGCTTTGGCAACTGAGATCCAACGCCCAGGCTGCTTGGCAACTGCCCCAGGCTGCCTCAGATTACCATTGTGCTTGAGCCCAGGCTGATCCACCCACCTACGTGCCCATACACTGTCAAGGGCACACCACAGCACAAAAGAAATAACATGAAAATCAAATGCAAGAAAATCCAGTTAGATCACCCAGTCCTACAACAATTATATCTAATCAAAACATAGAAGAGTCAATAGGATCAGAACATCAAAATGAAGCTATGAACAATGCAACCCTGACCAAGCTATTGATAGAACTTTTGGAAAAGCAACAAAGGACTGATAATCAAGTGGATGCTGCCATCACTAAACTAGACCTAATAGATAAGAAAATGGAAGGAGTTCTAAGACAGTTAAGAGATTTGAGGGAGAGTGAAAAAAAAGAAGGCCTCAAAAATCAGCTGGCCATGTTAGATGAAGGCATAAAGAAATGCAAGGATGAATTCCAAGAGTCATCAAGAAAATCAGAAAACGATGTGAAAAGCGAGCTTGACAGAGAGATGGAAATTATACATATAAAAATAGTAGACAACGCAAACTTAATTGAACAAGTCCAAAACTCTCTAGAAGCTCTCAAGAATAGAGTCAGCCATGTGGAGGATAGAAACACTGATCTGGAAGACAAGATAGAAGAAACAGTTAGAGAGTTCACAAACTTCAGTAAGTTCCAAAGTTCCTGTGAACAGAACATGAGGGAATTGTGGGATACACTTAAACATCCTAATATCAAGATCATTGGATTACCAGAAGGAGAAGAAATTCAGACCAAAGGCATGGAGAACTTATTTAACAAAATAATTGAAGAAAACTTCCCCATTCTCTTAAAATAAAGACCCATTAAGATACAAGAAGCCAACAGAACTCCAAACAGACTAGACCAAAGGAGAAACTCTCCAAGACATGTTGTCATTAAGACTCTAAACATTGACACCAAAGAGAAAATCCTAAAAGCAGCTAGGGAAAAACAGCACACCGATTTCAAAGGTAACCCTATCAGAATTACTTCAGACTTCTCACTGGAAACCCTGAAAGCTAGAAGGGCCTGGAATGAAACACTGCAAAGTCTAAGAACCTATGGCTTCCAACCCAAACTACTCTGCCCAGCAAAAGTATCCCTCATAATAGATGGTGAAAGAAAAACTTTCCATGGTAAAACTCAGCTTTACAATTATATGGACACAAAACCAAACCTACAGAGAGTATTTCAGGAAATTCTCAGAGAGAAGAAACAAATAACCAAACTCAAATGCCTACAAGAAGTAGATCACAATAACCAAAGCCAGAGTAGGCACAAAAAACTCCAAAGTCCATGAAAACACCAAACCATGTATACTATCACAATATGGCAGGGATCAAATCAAATCTCACAGTCCTTACCCTAAATATGAATGGCCTTAATTCACCCATCAAGAGACACAAGCTAACAGGATGGATCAAAAAATTATACCCCTCAATCTGTTGCCTTCAAGAAACCTACCTCACCACTAAAGAAACACACCTCCTCAGGGTGAAAGGGTGGAAAACCATATTCCAAGCAAATGGGAATAAGAAACAAGCAGGCATAGCTATATTATTATTGGACAAAATAGACTTCAAACCAAAAATAATCAAAAAAGACAAAGAAGGCCACTTCCTACTTATCAAGAGAACGATCCATCAAGAGGATATTACAATCATAAATCTGTAAGCACCAAACACAGAGTCACGACATTTCATAAAACAAAACCTACTTGACAATGAAACAGAAATAACCACCAACACCATCATAGCTGGGGACTTCAATACACCATTATCAGTAATAGACAGATCATGCAAACAGAAACTCAACAGGGAAGTAAGAGAGCTCAACAAAACCATAGATCACTTAGACCTAACGGGCATCTACAGAACATTCCATCCCAAATCCACAGACTACACATTGTTCTCAGCCGCCCATGGAACATTCTCTAAAATAGATCATATACTGGGTCACAAAGACTGCCTCCACATACTTAGGAAGTCTGAGATAATTCCCTGCATGATATCAGATCCGAATGCTATATTGCTACAAATCAACAACAAAAGACCCACCAGGAATCCCAATGGCACCTGGAAAGTGAACAGCACACTTTTAAACAATAAATGGATAGTGGATGAACTAATAAATGAAATTGCAAAATTTCTAGAATTGAATGACAATGAGAACACATCATACCAAAACTTATAGTACAAAATGAAGGTGGTCCTCAGGGGAAAATTCATAGCACTCAATGCCTTCGTAAAAAAGACAGAGAGAACCCAAATCAATAAGCTAACCATCCACCTAAAGGCATTGGAAAAACAAGAAAAATCCAACCCAAGGTGCTCCAGAAGGAAAGAAATAATTAAAATCAGAACAGAAATTAATGAATTGGAAACCAATGAAACAATAAAGACAATTGACAAAACAAAGAGCTGGTTCTTTGAAAAAATAAACAAGATTGACAAACCCCTGGTCAATTTGATCAAGCAGAAAAAAGAGAAGCTTCAAATTAACAAAATTGAAAATGAAAAAGCAGAGATCACATCAGACATAAGTGAAATTGGGAGAATCATCAGGACTTATTTCAAAAACCTCTACTCCACAAAACTGGATAATGTGGAGGAGATGGATAAATTCCTGGATGCATACCATCTATCAAAGCAAAACTCAGAGCAGATTAACCAATGAACCCATCCCACTCATGGAGATTGAAAAAGTAATAAAAAACCTCCCCCAAAAGAAGAGTCCAGGACCAGATGGCTTCTCAGCTGAATTCTATCAAACCTTCATTGAAGAACTCAAACCAAAATTCCTCAAACTGTGCCACACAATTGGAGAACAGGGAAAGGTACCCAACTGCTTTTATGAAGCTAGTATCACCCTTATTCCAAAACCAGGCAGAGATGCCACAAGAAAAGAAAACTACCGGTCTGTTTCCCTGATGAACTTAGATGCAAAGATCCTGAACAAAATCCTCACAAACCGAATCCATCAACATTTCAAAAGCATTATCCACCTTGACCGAATGGGATTCATCCCAGGAACACAGGGGTGGTTCAACTTATGGAAATCTGTCAATGCAATACACTACACAAACAAGGTTAAACATAAAAACCACATGATGATTTCGATAGATGCAGAAAAGGCCTTTGGCTAGATACCACATCACTTCATGATCAAAACGTGGGAGAGAATTGGCATGGTTGGTTCATATCTTAACATAATAGAGGCAATATACAAAGCTCCGAAGGCCCAAATAATACTTAATGGAGAGAGACTGGAGGAATTCCCATTAAGATCAGGAACAAGACAGGGTTGTCCACTCTCACCTCTGCTTTTCAATATAGTACTGGAAGTCCTAGCTCAAGCAATAAGACAGGAGAAGGAAATAAAAGGGATACAATTTGGAAAGGAAGAAGTTAAGTTAGCTCTATTTGCTGATGACATGATTGTATATGTAAGAGAACTGAGAGACTCCATCCCAAAACACCTGAAAGTGATTAACTCCTATAGCAAAGTAGTAGGATGCAAAATCAATGCACAAAAATCAGTGGCCTTTCTATATGCAAATGACAAAGGTACAGAGAAAGAAATAAGGGACATAGTCCCATTTTCAATAGCAACAACAACAACAAAAAATATACCTTGGAATAACGTTAACCAAGGAAGTGAAAGATCCATACAACAAAAAATAAAAACACCCAAAAAAGAAATTGAGGAGGACTTGAGAAAATGGAAAGACCTCCCATGCTCCTGGATAGGTAGAATCAACACTGTGAAGATGACAATCCTACCAAAGGCAATATACAGATTTAATGCAATTCCAATTAAAATCTCTACAGTATTCTTCATAGACTTAGAAAACATGATCTCAAATTTCATATGGAAAGGCAGAAGGCCTTGCATATCCAAACATATCCTCAGCAAAAGAAATACCTCTGGAAGCATTGCCATACCTGATCTAAAGCTATATTACAAAGCAATAGTAATAAAAACAGCATGGTACTGGCATAAAAACAGGAGTATAGATCAATGGAATAGACTTGAGGACCCGGACTTTGGGTCAAGCAACTATAGCTACTTGATATTCAACAAAGGCCCTAACAATATATGCTGGAAAAAGGACATCATCTTCAACAAATGATGCTGGACAAACTGGATAACCATATGCAGGAAACTGTAACTTATCCACACATTTCACCATGCACTACACTCAAGTCCAAATGGATCAAATACCTCAATATAAGACCAAAAACTCGAATACTACTGGAAGAAAATTTAGGAAGTACTTTCCATGATATAGGAATGGAAAAAGACTTCTGAACACTACCACAGTAGCTCACAATCTTAAACAGTTACTCAACCAATGAGATCACATGAAGCTGAAGAGTTTTTCAGATAAGCATACAATAAGCAAAGCCAGTAGATTACCCACAGAATGGGAGAAAATATTTGCAGGTTATCCAACTGATAGAGGTCTAATCTCTACAATCTACAAAGAACTCAAAAACCTAATCAGTAAGAAGTCAAACACCCCACTCACAAAATGTTGCAAAGAACTGAATGGGCAGTTCACAGAGGAAGAAATACAAATGGCAAACACACACTTAAGAAAATGTTCATCATCCGTAATCATCAGGGAAATGCAAATTAAAACAACTATGAGATTCCACCTTACCCCAATAAGGATAGCAAACATCAAAAAATCAAATGAAAATAAATCCTGGCAAGGATGTGGAGAAGTAGGAGCACTCATCCACTGTTGCTAGGAATTCAAGATGGTACAACCACTTTGGAAAGCAATATGGAGACTCCTGAAACAGCTGACTATAGAAATACCAACAGACCCAGTTATTCCCTTGCTGGGCATCTTCCCTAAAACCTTCAAACCACAGGCCAGAGAGATTTGCTCAACCGTGTTTGTAGCGGCTAAATTTGTAATAGGTAAGAGCTAGAATCAATCCAGATGTCCATCACTAGAAGAATGGATAACTAATATGTGGTATAGCTACACAATGGAATTCTATACAGCAGCAAGAAAAAATGACACAATGAAATTTGAGGAAAAATGGTTGAACCTGGAACAGATCATTCTCAGTGAACTTACCCAATCACAGAAAAAAAATCGCCACATAGTCTCACTCTTCTACAGCACCTAACCTGAATCTACCCAAGATACCTTACATACCCAGCAAGCATCTCGTGGACTAAACAATAGGATGGGTGGGGAGGGAGGGGAGGGCAACGGAGGGGTGGTAAACACAAATCTAGACCCAAATGGCAATGGTACCATAAAATTCTACTTCCTAAAAGGCAGACCAAATGGCTGAACCTTCGCCAGGCCATTAGAGGGAACACCTGAACCACAAGACACTGGAGAGGGTATGATGAAGACTAATCTTAATCTTCTACAGCTTCCCTCTCTCCCTCTCCCTCTTTCTCTCTCTCTATCTCTTCTCTCAAACTCATGTACATTAGTTATCTGTTTCCTCCTTTTCTTAGTGGGCACTGACCTGTAACTCCCATTACCAGCATGTGACTATCAGCCACAATGAGCTTTTGATCAGAGAGACCTACAATGACTCCTAAAACAAAGACAGATTTCTGTCAGAGATGATCCACCAAAGGTTAATGGTTAGACCCTGCTGCTGAAGACACCTTATGTGGTTGACATGTAAAATGGAATGGAATGGCTGGAAGTTGGAAGAGAGTCAGTCCCCAGACAGTCAGCGTGTCTAGTGCCAGAAGGTACTGCATGAGTGACTGGGGGAAAATGACTAATATCTGTCCAAGCAACTCATGGTCTAACCTACATAGCAGCAAATAACCTGTTGTGATGCCCACACAAGGGCAGTGGTGGCACACAGCCATGGTGGGGAACCAACTGCTCTTAATTTGGCTAACTGATCCCCTTAGTGGTAAGGGACCCATAGCTGGAGCTGGTAAAAAGTCAGAACCATATCCAAACATAAGCCCACTCTCCAATATCAAGCTACCATCAATTTTGGGCTACAAGAGGGCCTACACCTATTAAATTCTCTGTTAAAAAAGTAAGGGTTATCTCTTTTGTCTTGGTAATAACTTACTCTCTGTTGGAGAATCTGCTTCTCTTTTTCTGATAGATGTAGATCCTAAGGAGAGAGCCACCCCATCATACCTCAAAAGATCCCCGGCTGATACTTAGAAAAATTGGTGAAACAAGCAAGGGGGCTGTTTTCCTGATGAACTAGATACCAGCACAAGGGGGAAGGAGATCAGCACAGAGAAAAATCAACTCCCACCAAATCAGAGAGCCAGAAATCAGAAGCCCCCAACACCTCATCACTGAAGCAGACCAAAAATGAACCCAACATGGCTCAGGGAAATTTTGCGGAAGAGGGGGCAGAAAGAATATCAGAGCCCCATGTTGGGTCATGATATGCAGAGACATTTATCTTACCCATAACTGTGGGCTAACTCCACAATGCGTGACCCATATACCTCAACAAGGAGGGGCCAAGGGGAGGGGGCAGGTCACAGATGAGCCCAATAATAGTACCAAAGTGACTGTATTTGCTGAATACAAAACTAATTAATAATAAAATAATAAAAAAGAATACAATCAAAAAAATTTAATGAAAAAGATATGTACTTCCCAGCGACCATTAGGTGAATTTAAACTCATTAAATTAATTGAAAATATACTATTAATAATTTCAGGCCATACTTCAGCCAACAATTGGGGTGTATTTTTACATGAAAGATGGACCCAAGTTTAAGGGTTCTGTGCTACTAAATTGTAGCACATCTTAATTACTATTCAGTTCTAGTAATTCCAATATTTGGAAGAATATAGCTACCATCTATCTCTCATCAAATAAAAGTCCAGCACTGGTAGTTTTCTTGCTTAGTGCTACCAACCATTTGAAGAGCTAAAACCAGTTATCTTCACACTATTTCCAAAAACTGAAGAGGAAAAAAATTCTTGAAACTCTTTCTGCCACACCAGCATTATTGACATACCAAAACAAACAAAGACACAATAAGCAAACAAACAACTGCAGGTCAATATGTCTGACATACACTGATGCAAAAACTCTCAGCAGAATGGAAACAAACTAAACACACAAATAAATTTATTGAGCTTCAGTTTATAAAATCAGCATGAAAAACTCAATAATATTTATGTATTTGAATAGTGCACTATATGCAAAAGAAATTATGAAAGTAATGACAATTATAAAAACTCCAAAATTTGCTAGTAAATACTACAAACATAACTTGAAATAAATTCAAATAAAGAGATCTGAGGTATCTACAATGAAAATTATAAAATATTGATGAAATAAATTGAAGATGTAAGTAAATGAAACGATATCCCATTGTGACAGCCACTTAGGGAAATGTTTCCCAAGGCCATCTTTAAAGTCACACCTTGAGCTGGCAGCAGTTTTTGCCACATGGTGCTGGTTTTGCAGTCATGAAAAATGCAATAATGAAAAGGTCTTTGAGATTTTTACCAAGTATCCAGAAACTACTGAGGCTAGACAATGTGAAGGAGGCCAGATGCAAAAATATCACTAGAGGGTATTGTGTGAAGATGTGAAAGTAAAGTCCAATTTCAGTGGGGATCCCAGGATGTGGGTGATGCCAGGAATGATAGGAGTCAATCAAGGAAAGCTACAGACACAGAGTGCAGACAGCCCAGGGAACAGAGGCCATATGTGATACGGGTGGCAGCACTAGAGGAGTGGAGTAGATCAAGGCTATTGGAGTCTAGATTATTCTATCTGGAGTCCCAGAAGCTGGACATGGAGCTGTAGGACTTAGTGCTTGCCAAGCAGGGCTTTAGTCTTACATTGGCCTCATGTTTCTTTACTATATTCCACCCCTACTTTTTAGCATGGGCATGCTTATTCTGTGCCATGGTATGCCATATTTTGAATTTAGGGGTTTACAGCTAACAGATTACCTTGAATCTGAGAAGAGACTGGTATCTTGACATTTCCACATTGTTGGGACTGCTAAAGAGTATGGAGGCTTAAAAATTAACTAAACACATCTTGTGTTATAAAGAGTATTGAGACTTACAGGTAGACTAGATATATTTGTGTTAGAAAACTAAAATGAAATTTTAGGGAGCAAAGTTAGAGTGTTGTGTCTTAAAGTGATGTGTTTAGTTGTGAAATTGCCAAAGCAATAGAGTTGTAATGGTAAATATTCATGGTTAAATTTAATATATTTGTAATCTCTATGGACATATACCTCTCGGTGTGTTTACAATAGCATTTCTAGAAAAGACTAACTGCAGGAAAACACCCACTCTGAATGTAAATGGCACCGTTCTTTGGCCTTGGATGTTGGTTAGAACAGAAAGGAGAAAGTGAAGTGAGCACCAGTACTTTTCCCTCTCTACTTTCTGACAATGGGTACAATATGGTCTGTTTCTCCTGCCATGATTTTCCCACCATGATTGACTGTACCTTCAAACTTTGTGACAAAATAAACTCTACCTTCCTTAATTGCTTTAGTCAGATGTATTGTTAAAGCAACAAGAAAAGCAATGTACCTTCATTGTTTAGAAGGAGCTGTTCAGAAAAGATAGAATTCTGGAAATTGGGATGCAGATGGGTGGTAGTACCCCAAGTAGGCTGGGGACATTAAATTTCTAAATTCTGGTGTGTGTCTTTTTTTTTTTTTTGCCAAATGAAGTCTCTATGTCTGCCTGAGGAAATAGTAATAACATTCACTGAGGGAGTTGCCATAAAAGAAAGTGCTGAAATGTTCCCCAGAACCCCGTCATCAATCATTTTTGCCTATAAATCTAAAACTAGACTCAAATCTCAGCATACTTTTTAAAAAATATTGATTACTTATAAGAAAGAGAGAGAGAGAGAGAGAGAGAGAGAGAGAGAGAGAATGTTAAGTTATGGGAATGCCAGGGCCTCATGACATTGCAAATGAACTCAAGATGTATGCTCCGCTTTGTACATCTGGCTTACTTAGGTACTGGGGAAACAAACCCAAGCTGCCAGGCTTTGCAAGCAAGTGCCTTTGAAGTCTGAGCCATCTCTCCAGCTCTCAGCAGACCTTTAAAGTTGAGGAACACAATATGACCCATGATGGAGTGTTGTCCACTCTTAACTTCTTGACATTTACATTTTTATTTTGTTTATTTTTATTTATTTGAGAGAGACAGAGAGAGAAAGAGGCAGAAAGATAGAGAGAGAGAGAGAGGGAGAGAGAGAGAGAGAGAATGGGCCCACCAGCGCCTCCAGCCACTGTAAACGGACTCCAGATGCGTGCGCCCCCCTGTGCATCTGGCTTATGTAGGTCCTGGGAATCGAGCCTCAAACTGGGGTCCTTAGGCTTCATAGGCAAGTGCTTAACCACTAGGTCATCTCTCCAGTCCAACTTCTTGACATTTTTGATTCATGAAAGTGAGGTGTAAGTAACATGTATGAGATTGGATTTTAAGGCTGTGAGATAACAGCAGGGGGGAAAAATGGTAGAATTCATACAGGCTGATTTTACAAATCAGCTCACTAACTGGAGTATAGGTTTAACCATGCTGCTCAATGAGTTTTAAAAAGAAAAGGTGCCAGTAGTTTATTTGATTTGTTGGTTGGAATATGGATCACAAGACAGCCTGTGAAAAAGCTGTAGATGTTTCGTATCTCTTGATTTACTTGTGATAAAGGAATTCAGGAGCTCATTATATCAGAATATTGTAGTGAAATTTCCAGATAAAGCATACTTATCAATATTACAAAAGTCCAGAAGATGTGTACTTCAACAGTACTTGAAGAACATTTATGAAGAATGCCAGCATATTTGAAGAAGTCTGTATATACCAGACATTTCACTAGGGGCCAAAGTTATTCAACTGGGAAATTTAAGCACAATATGTATAAATGGATCCTAGAATGGCAGCACTTAACCACCAAAGACAATTTGGGCATACTTACTGTGATGGATAGCAGAGGAAAAACAAAGATGAGAATGATCTAACCATTAGAATGGTGTGGACATGTAGTGTGCTTCTAACAATCATGAGGTTCTCAGAGTTGATATAGTTAGGAAGATTACTAAATTGTGATTTAATTTGTATAGGCATAATAAGTGCAGGGAAAATAAATGACAGACTACCTTGAATCATAAGAACAGAGAATCACAACATTCAATCAATAATCTTACTTCAGTCATGACCCCTGAAAGATACATCAGGTCCTCTTGAGGTAGGGCTCTGTACACTACAAAAACATTTTTTATACTCTCCCAAATGGGCCTTTAACATTGTGACAAATGTATATTGTGGAAGAGGAAATAATTATTCTTTTCACAACCTACTAGATTCTGGCTCTGAAATAGTGTTGACTCTAGGATATCTCAAACAGCATTATGGGCCTTAGTTAAAGTTAGGCCAGGTGATCAATGGGGCTTTTATTCATGGTCTGATTCATGGTGGTCCCTGAACTCATATTCAGCCCCAGAGTGCACACCAAGAATAGATATGCTTAGCACATGGCAGACTCACTACCTTAGTTCTTTGACCTACTTCTACCTAAAATAATAGCAAGTCACAAATATTATTGCGTCCCTGGAGGGATGGCAGAGACCCTTCCACCATCAAAACCTTGAAGGTTGCAGAAGTGATGCGTCCTACCACTTCCTCATTTCACTCCACTTGGCTCATTCAGAAAACAGATCTTGGAAAATGACAACAGCTTGGAAAATTATTATAAGCTTCATGAAATGGTGACTCTAATTGTAGGTGCTGTACCAGATGTGGTCTCCTAGGTTTGTGATAGAAAAGAAGCTAAAAGTTGAACTGATTTACTGAGTTGCTTTACTGTAAAAGTTAGTTGTTGAAGAGCTAAAACTTATCTTTGTGAGCAGATGGAAAAATCCTAAAGAAGGAACTGTCCAGAAAGGGCCCAAAGGAATGATAAGAAGGAAGGACTCTTTAGGTTAAAACAAAGTAAAATAGAGTTCATTGTTAGGGTGGCCTGGCAATAGAAATGATTAATATGCAAATTGCTACAGCTTATTTGTTCAATTACCCCTACCTTTGACTATGAAAACTATAAAATGGAAATAAAGTCTCAGCTCAGGGCCAAAGCTTCTTTGGAGGGCTACCTCAAGCTTTTTGGCCCTCGGGTAAAAAACTCTTTCACTCATACAGGCATAGGAGAGATCAAGAAAGGCATTTTCCAGATCAATAGCTGTCTACCAGATACCAGGAGATATGTTAATAAACTCAACCTGTTGTAGAAATTCTCTGGGAAGATCACTCCAATGCCAGCATATTTCTTTCTTTCTTTCTTTATTTTATTTTTATTTATTTATTTTAGCATGACAGACAGAGAGAGAAAGAGGCAAATAGAGAGAGAGAGAATGGACACACCAGGGCCTCCGGCCACTGCAAATGAACTCCAGACGTGTGTGCCCCCTTGTGCATCTGGCTAACATGGGACCTGGGGAATCGAGCCTTGAACCGGATTCCTTAGGCTTCACAGGCAAGCACTTAACTGCTAAGCTGTCTCTCCAGCAGGTTGAGTTTATTAACTTATCTCCTGGTATCTGGTATACAGCTACTGATCTGGCAAATGCCTTTCTCTTCAGATAAATAAACAAAACCAACCAGAACCAATTTACTTACAGCTGGCAAGGCCATCAGTACAAATTCACTATATATATTAACATCCCAGTCCTGTGTCATAACTTAAATCATAGGAATCATGATTCTCTTCATCTATGTCATTAGGCTGAATAACATGCTTACTGAACTGAGTGAGAGACAGCAATCTCTCTGAATTTGTTTGTAAAGCATTTGATTCTCACAGAAGGGGAAATAAACACAACTAAAATTTCCTTTCTCTTTCACTTGCAAACACAAACTTAAAAAAGGAAGATAAAATAAAAAATACAATAAAGAAATAAAAATGCCATCACTCTATGATATAGGTACAGAGAGTATGTTTGGAGTGTAGGAGACAGACCCTTAGGGCATTTTTAGTGATAGCATGTTTTGTTATTGAGGTCTATGTGAAACTATAATAACCCAATCCAAAAAGGATGAAAAAGGCCCATAAGCTTAGGAATTAAGGTATAGGTCATCCCTAGAGGTAAAGGACCAATAATGACTGTGGATAATAGAGTGGATAGTAGAAGGAGGTAGTCATTAATATGAGTTGTGACCTCTTAGAAATAAGAATTATAATTGTCATGTACATTTCTTTCTTAATTTCTTAATGTATCTGCACATATGTATACACATATATTGAGCAAATATCATTATTTTCCTTTTGTTCCCTTTATCATGCAACATAATGTCAATTGAGTTAGTTCTTGAGTTTGTTAAATCTACATTATATCTGAGTTATGGATGTCAGGAAGATAATAAAGCTCCCTCAAGAAACTTTGTCACTTATTCTGGAGAAGGAATTAGTGCAATTCTGGTTATCCGCAGGAAGTTTACATCATATTAGGTGGAAATATGATTTTATTCACTTTATTTGGGGATTATGTATGGTGTAATGTGTGTGTTTGAGTATCAAGTTTGCAGATAATTGACTTGTGATAGTTAATGTTGGTTGTCAGCTTGATTGGATTGAGAGATACCTAGGAATCTTTATTACATTTTAAGAACCTAATCCATGCAGTAGCTAACATATGACAGTCACAGTTTCCTCATTTATAAAATATTCCCCTTGTCTTCCAATTTGATGAAGGTGTTACCCTGCCAATAACATTGCCTGGCAGGGTAAGAAGCCTGTAATTTCTTCCATGAGGCTCCTAATCTCATTATGTCATTTTTAGGAGAGAAGAATCTTCATTTCCCTCTGAATGCTCCCCATTGTTTGAGGAGACCAATAGCTATCTGATTGAGCACTGCCCTAGCATCTGCATATCACCTCTTGCAGAATGCAGGCCACCTCAAGAACATTTTAATATATATCCTTTAAAAGGTCAGGCATTTGTATAGCACAGTTCCCTCATCTTTTTGTTGAGAAATTCAGTGGACTTGACTAAGTTGAATTTCATATTCCTGTGACCTGATAAATATAACTACAAGCAGGCTGTAACTTAAGTCCCATCTGAGAACATGAAAGACAGTATTTGTGCTATAATGAGAATAAGATGATAGCTATTTCTCTAATGTAAGAGAAAAGAAGGACTGGATAGAGAGGCAGAACTAAGAAACAGAAAATAATTACTTGAATCTTTCATATTAGACAACAATGACATTATAGGCACAGTTCTTACATAGTTGGTACTTAGTTCACTCTGGTTGTAACCTTTATATGCAAGCAATATGCTTTTAAGCTCAAGTTTATTATACTGGGATTTAAGAAAAATAGCAACTTATCAATACACCCCCACAAAATGGTCCTTTTCAGTAAGTTTTGTTTCACTTATCCTTTCATTCATTTGCAAGCATTTATTTGTTACCATCTGTATCTGTGCATTATGTTATGCACTAAAGAGGGATTAATTAGTGATAGTTCTCACTGCAGATGTCTTGGAGCATATGTTTTAATAAAGTAACTACCATCAATAAAAACATAACAATGGATAGCTGAAAAGGAGACATACACAGAGCTATTAAACTGTATGATGCCAATGTGATAGAATAATGTCTGTTTATATCCATAAATGTGTAGCATAGGATTTGAGAAGACTTTTCTGGGCTCAATAACAAAACTTTTCCAGATGCTTCAATGCCAGATAGATATACTTGATTCCGATTTCTCCAATAACAAAGTAGTTTTCTCACAACTGCTATAAATGTACATCTTCATTTATTTTTGTTTATTTTTAATTATTTGAGAGCAACAGACAGTGAGAGGGGCACAGAGAAAGAGAGAGAGAGAGAGAGAGAGAGAGAGAGAGAGAGAGAGGGAGAATTGGCGTTCCAGGGCCTCCAGCCACTGCAAACGAACTCCAGATGCATGCACTCCCTTGTGCATCTGGCTTACGAGGGTCCTGGGGAATCAAGCCTCAAACAGGGGTCCTTAGGCTTCACAGGCAAGCGCTTAAATGTTAAGTCATCTCTCCAGCCCCATCTTCATTTTTTGTTTCTTTCATTCGGCAAATCATTTTTCATCCCTCACACCAGGGAGACATGTAAGCTCTCCCTCCCAGCTGACATAGGGCATAGGATGATGACTGGCTATGTAAGAAGATTCTGTAAATGCATGATGCTGAAATGACTCTGATGTTTTAGCATGACTGCAAGGGTAGGTAGTACCCATTCCACAGATGAGTCGCACAGGGCAGATGAACTAAAGCTGAGATCTGGGATTGAGGTCATTAGTAGCTTCAATCAGAGCTGCTGGCCAAACTCAGAACATCCGAAGCACAGATAGGACAATAAATGCTTGTTCTGGTAAACTGTTGAGTTTGGGATGGTTTATCATGCCACAATATTGTGAAAATGCTTTTAAAAGCCCATTCTCCTTCACCCTTATCCTCATCATAAAATTATTTAAAAACCAACCCCACATAGTTGTTTTGTTCTCCAAACTGAAATATTTCCTCCTAAAAGGAGGAAGGAGTCAAGAGTTAAACAAGTCTGGAAGTGCTAAAACTTTAAAGGTCACAAGACCACTCCCAAAGGCTTTAGAAATCGTAAACAACTGTTGAAAGTCCTCTAAACAATCTTGGGGAGCAATTTTCTGTGAATTGAAACATTCCCTCCTGAAGGGAGGAGAGAGGTTCAGGAAACTCCGAAGGTTAAGTGTGGAAGAGCTAAAACTTAAAAGACCCCCTACTATTGGGTTATAAAAGAGGAAACAACTGCCTGGGGAGGAGACTCTCCTTCCTGTCCTGTCACGCTGCCTGCAGTCAGGCAGGAGCTCTATAGAGGCAGCTTCTGTCAGTTGGTGTCTATGCTGGGGTGGATTGTTCCTGAAAGTAACCCCTCACCCCGCTCTGTAAGTAACCTCAGTAAACTCAAAGATTCATGAAAACTGGTTGTGGTTCAATGTTGCTTTGATCTGACCTTTGAGCCCTATCTGAGGTGAATAGACATCTGTGTCTCCCCAAGGAGAAAAATATTTCATGTGAGTTTCTGAAATCTATTTAAAGGTCAGTTTTTTTTTTCTATAAAGTCATGTGTTTATCATAGTAGCTTTTACTATATGCATCTCCTGAAATTCAATCCTGCCTAGAGTATTTTCTCCAAAATTTAACAATTAATTTGTTTGCTTTTTAAAATGATCACTATTATAATGTTACGTTTTATGGCTGATTATAGTTTTCAGTGATGGTGCACTAATATTTTCCACACCATATATTCTTTGACAATGTTAACTTACCAGCCTTTTGATAGTCTACTTTTGAATTTGTCAAAAATTGTAACTAGATTATCAGCGATATACTATAGTAGAAGTCATCCTGTAACTAGAAAACCTATGCAAGACATGATCAACTTGCTTACTGAACCATTTCTTTTGGAGTCCTGAAATGCTGTTTAAGATGTTTGACTATGCATGACATAGTGGATTATTCTTATAATTCTAGCCAAAAGAATAATGAAGCAGAAGAATTACTTCAAGTTCAAGGTCAGTCTGGGTTTCATAGTGAGTGCATGTCAAGCATGGGCTAAAAGTGAGACCCTGTGTCAACAACCCTCCCTGCGCCAGTAAAAAAGTTTGGTTATCCTGTGGCAGCCATGCTATGAGGCAGTCAGGACGAATCATGAATCTCATGAATCAGCCATGTGGAAGTCTCAGTCAACCACTGAAGTCTCACCAGATAGCCAGCATTAATTGTTAGAAATTTGCAATAAATATACCTTCACCTGATTTCAAGCCTAGCTTTTCAATCAATGTAAATTATTTAATTTTCAAGTCATAGTATAGTATTCAAGTTCTTGATTCACAAGATCCACATAGGCAACATAAAATTGCCGTAAACAAATAAATTTTGAAATAGTTTATACAATGATAGAAGTTTGAATAATTTTAAATTATAGGAAAAATTTTAGAGATGAGAATATTCATAACTGTTTCCTTTCTGGACAGGAACAATGAAAATGAGAGGGAAATGCTCTACCACCTCACAAATCCCCTTCCAACCACAATTGCTCTGTACCTTTGTGCCTGCTCTAATTCAGAAGCTTCACAGATGCAGACATTGTACACATAGTCTTTGATTTCACCAGCCAGTGGCACCTCTTCTCTGGTAGTAATAAAATAGTTACAACCTAGCTAACTTAACTTTCTTACATCTTCAAATCTCTTATCATAAGTTTCCAAGATCCCAGTCGAAATCTAGAAGAGAAGTTCCTAAAATCTCTTAACTCAGGCCATCACCCTAGATCATCTTGTAATTAGGGTTAGAAACTAAAATGCTACTGTATTGTACAGTATGTTCTGTTTTCTTTTTATACTTTCAGCTCTCCTTACTTCAGGAAGGACTGTAAATGAAAGAGTATGACTGGCCTTCTGTAACCAATTGCTTAAATTCCACTTATTAATTGTAATATCATATTTATTTCCAGGAGTAGGTATAGATGATATATTAATGTATAATTGTGGAATTCAGAAGATTTTTCTTGTTGTTGTTCAGTGATTCTTGACAACCAAGTTGTATTCTTTGGGGGAAAAAACTATTAATAATGACACTGAAAAAACAGAATTAGTTTAGCACTTAGAATTTATAAAGAACTTTTTATAGTAGCTGTCTCATTCTAAAGTAGCTTGCATGTGTGCTCTGCCTTTTAATTATTATATCATACCTCTGAGGTGAACATTAGATGTTATAGAAAAATGCCTATTTATATTTTGGGCACACAAAAACTGTTATTCCAGATTTCACAACAGTAATATATAGAACCAAAATAAATCCAGGCTATCCAACCAAAAGCAGTTGTTTTCAGGCTGGAGAGATGGCTTAGTGGTTAAGGCACTTGCCTGCAAAGCTAAAGGACCCAGGTTTGATTCCCCAGGACCTACATAAGCCAGATGCACAAGGTGGCACATGCATCTAGAGTTCATTTGGAGCAGCTGGAGGCCCTGGCACACCGATTCTCTTTCTCTTTCTCTTTCTTTCAAATAAATTAAAAAATATATATAGAAAAAGAAGAAGTTGTTTTCCTGGAATGGAAAGTAATTGTTTGGGAAGATACTGGCTTTAGTTTTTCAAAGATTATTTTCAACTAGAAGACCATTCTCGGTGAACAGATTTTTTTTTTTTTTTTTGGTTTTTCGAGGTAGGGTCTCACTCTAGCCCAGGCTGACCTGGAATTCACTATGGAGTCTCAGGGTGGCCTCGAACTCACGGCAATCCTCCTACCTCTGCCTCCCGAGTGCTGGGATTAAAGGTGTGCGCCATCACGCCCGGCTTTTTTTTTGTTTTCTTTTTTTGTTTTTTTTTGGGGGGGGATGAACAGATTTTTATGCTAGGGGATTGTAGGAGTAAGAAGTGTTTCCACATAGGAAGTGCTCATTATTGAAAGCTTGGATTTTAAAATGTCAGTACAGGAACATAGGGTTTGTTGATGCTATTGAAGGATTCTGCCCAGCCTAGACTAAACATAAAACCAGTTGATTAGTGTAGATTCAGTTTTCTGATCTTTTGGTTGATGCTTCATGGACCAGATATGAGTACCTTGGTTGACCTACTGAAAAGATGTGAGGCTGACTTAACCTCAGCATTTATTCTTAGTACAGAGTTGAGGGAACTTAGATACAGAATATATACCAAGAAGAATTATTTGCAAGCAGGAGATATCAGTATCAGATATATAGTCACTCAATGTGACAATGCAGTTAGCTGTGATAACATTTTTGATAACAGACTAGACTGCCAAGGAAAACAGTTTGAGTTGTTATTTATGCTTGAAATATTATTTCATTTTTCACTATACTTACTAATTAGATGCTACGTTATGTAATGTTGTTACTTTGTCCTACAAGCAAATTTATAATTGTCATTATGCATTAAATAATTTCATGTCACAGATTCTGAAACACTTTGGATTTTTTTTCATGCTATGTGAAAATATTTATGTCTTTTTAAATCATTTGATCACCTACCAGACTTACTGATTATTGCATAGAATGATTTCTTGGGAAATTTGTGTACTGATTATATAAAATTGACGGGAGAACTGTTATTAGTATAATACTGTATACATAATATCAATTCAAAGCCTTAACATGTTCCTAAAAAATAAAAGTTTTCAAATAATGCATATTCAAATGAAGTTTTGCAAATGTTAATACTGGGATATTTGTCCTTACAGGAAAACTAAACTGTTGGGCTGGAGAGATGCTCAGTAGTTAAAGGTGATTGCTTACAAAGCCTGAGTGCCTGGGTTCAGTTCCCCAGTACCGATGTAAATCCAGATGCCCTAAGTGGTGCATGTATCTGGAGTTCATTTGCAGTGGCAAGAGGCCCTGGGTCACCCAGTCTTTCTCTTCCTTTTTCTTTCTGCTTGCAAATAAATACAAATCTCTTAAAAAAAAACTAAGCTGACTTCTGGCCAAGATGGCGACTGCCTAGCTGCGCTGCAAATCCCGGGGAAAGAAAGGCAAGATATTAAGGGTATATAGTGGCTTTTAGGGGAGAGAAATCTGGGAGGGCACAGAGGTGGGGGAACAGGGAATCGCCGATCCCCTTGCGGGTGGGTAGGCACCCCTTGCCCCAAATAACTGCCGTGTTCACAGCTCCACCCCTGCCGCTGCTGCTGCTCCGGAGCCCGCACGGCTGCCACCACGCGCCGATCGTTCCCTGCGCACTGAAGCTTAGACTGCTCTGCACCCTCGTCCACTCGCCCACTTACTGAGTGTGCCCAGTCCCACAGCAGCTGCCCACAAGCTCAGACTGTACCTCTCGCTTGCGCCAGCTCAGGTGCCACCCCCTACCTGCCTGCCACACAGGTGGGTCGCCATTGTCCTGTGGCGGGGGAGCGCAGACTGTTTCCGGTTCCCAGCATGCCCAGCCAGAGTTTGGGCAGCTTCAGTGCTTGGTGCCTCAGTGCCACTCCTAGTTTGAACGCAGGCAGCATTGGCACATTACCGCTTGAGAACTCAGGCAACTTCGGCGCCCCTGCCAGGCAGTAGATAGGTGGCTTTGGCAAGTGACAGCCAAAGCCCAGGCTTCTTGGCAACACCCCCAGGCTGCATAAGATTCCCATTGTTCTTGAGCCCAGGCTGATACGCCCACCTATCTGCCCATACATTGTCATGGGCAGAACACAGCGCAAAAGAAATAACATGAAAAATCAAATGCAAGAAAATCCAGTTAGATCACCCAATCCCACAATGAATACATCTAACCAAAACATAGAAGAACCAATAGGACCAGAACACCAAATTGAAGCTATGAGCAATGCAACTCTGACAAACCTATTGGTAGAACTTGCAGGAAAGCAACAAAGGGCCGACAATCGTGTGGATGCTGCCATCACTAAACTAGAACTAATAGATAAGAAATTGGAAGGATTAGATAAGAAAATGGAAGGATTTCAAAGAGAGTTAAGAGATTTGAGGGAGAGTGAAAAAAAATAAGACCTTAAAAATCAGCTGGCCATGCTTAATGAAGACATAAAGAAATGCAAGGATGAACTCCAAGAATCATCAAGAAAATCAGAAAATGATGTGAAAAGGGAGCTTGACAGAGGGATGGAAATTATACATAGAAAAGTAATAGAAAATGCAAACTTAATTGAACAAGTCCAAAACTCACTAGAAGCTCTCAAGAATAGAGTCAGCCAAGTGGAGGATAGAAACTCTGATCTGGAAGACAAGATGGAAGAAACAGTTAGAGAGTTCAAAAATTTCAGTAAGTTCCAAAGTTCCTGTGAACAGAACATGAGGGAATTGTGGGATACACTTAAACGTCCCAATATCAGGATCATTGGAATACCAGAAGGAGAAGAAATCCAGACCAAAGGCATGGAGAACTTATTTAACAAAATAATTGAAGAAAACTTCCCCAGTCTCTTAAAATAAAGGCCCATCAAGATACAAGAAGCCAATAGAACTCCAAACAGACTGGACCAAAGGAGAAACTCTCCAAGACATATTATCATTAAGACTCTAAACATTGATACCAAAGAGAAAATCCTAAAAGCAGCTAGGGAAAAACAGCACACCACCTTCAAAGGTAACCCCATCAGAATTACTTTAGACTTCTCACTGGAAACCCTGAAAGCTAGAAGGGCCTGGAATGAAACACTGCAAAGTCTAAGAACCTACGGCTTCCAACCCAAAGTATTCTGCCCAGCAAAAGTATCCCTCATAATAGATGGTGAAAGAAAAACTTTCCATGACAAAATTCAGCTTTACAATTATATGAACACAAAACCAAACCTACAGAGAGTATTTCAGGAAATTCTCCACAGAGAAGAAAAAAATAATCAAACACAATTGCCTACAAGAAGCAGATCACAACAACCAAACTCAGAGTAGGCACAAAAAAACTTCAATGTCCATGAAAACTCCAACCCACATTTACCATCACAATATGGCAGGGATCAAATCAAATCTCACAGTCCTTACCCTAAATATTAATGGCATTAATTCACCCATTAAGAGACATAAGCTAACAGGATGGATCAAAAAATTAGACCCCTCAATCTGTTGCCTTCAAGAAACCCACCTCACCATTAAAGACAGACATCTCCTCAGGGTGAAAGGGTGGAAAACAGTATTCCAAGCAAATGGAATAAGAAACAAGCAGGCATAGCTATAATATTATTGGACAAAATAGACTTCAAACCAAAAATAATCAAAAAAGACAAAGAAGGCCACTTCCTACTTATCAAGGGAACGATCCATCAAGAGGATATTACAATCATAAATCTGTATGCACCAAACACAGGGGCACCACAGTTCATAAAACAAATCCTACTTGACAATAGAACAGAAATAACCACAAACACCATCATAGCTGGGGACTTCAATACACCATTATCAGAAATAGACAGATCATCCAAACAGAAACTCAACAGGGAAGTAAGAGAGCTCAACAAAACCATAGATCACTTAGACCTAACGGACATCTACAGAACCTTCCATCCCAAATCCACAGATTACACATTCTTCTCAGCAGCCCATGGATCATTCTCTAAAATAGACCATATATTGGGTCACAAAGACTGCCTCCACATATTTAGGAAGATTGACATAATTCCCTGCATGATATCAGATCACAATCCTATATTGCTAGAAATCAACAACAAAAGACCCACCAAGAATCCCAAAGGCACCTGGAAACTGAACAGCACACTTTTAAACAATAAATGGATAGTGGATGAAATAAAAAATGAAATTCCAAAATTTCTGGAATTGAATGACAATGAGAACATATCGTACCAAAACTTATGGGACACAATGAAGGCGGTCCTCAGGGGAAAATTCATAGCACTCAATGCCTTCGTAAAAAAGACAGAAAGGTCCCAAACCAATAACCTAACCATCCACCTGAAGGCACTGGAAAAACAAGAAAAATACAACCCAAAGAGCTCCAGAAGGAAAGACATAATTAAAATCAGAGCAGAAATCAGTGAACTGGAAACAAAGGAAACAATTAAGACAATTGACAAAACAAAGAGCTGGTTCTTTGAAAAAATAAACAAGATTGACAAACCCCTGGCCAATCTGATCAAGCAAAAAAAGGAGAAGTTTCAAATTAACAAAATTCAAAATGAAAAAAGAGAGATCACAACAGACATAAGTGAAATTGGGAGAATCATCAGGACTTATTTCAAAAACCTCTACTCCACAAAACTGGATAATGTGGAGGAGATGGATAAATTCTTGGACGCATACCATCTATCAAAGCTAAACACAGAGCAGATTAATCACCTCAATCAACCCATCACACTCATGGAGATTGAAAAAGTAATTAAAACCTCCCAAAAAAGAAGAGCCCAGGACCAGATGGCTTCTCAGCTGAATTCTATCAAACCTTCATGGAAGAACTCAAACCAATCTTCCTCAAACTGTGCCACACAATTGGTGAACAGGGAAAGCTACCCAACTCCTTGTATGAAGCTAGTATCACCCTAATTCCAAAACCAGGCAGAGATGCCACAAGAAAAGAAAACTACAGGCCTATTTCCCGAATGAATTTAGATGCAAAGATCCTGAACAAAATCCTCACAAACCGAATCCAACAACACATCAAAATCATTATCCACCTTGACCAAGTGGGATTCATCCCAGGAACACAGGGGTGGTTCAACATACAGAAATCTGTCAATGTAATAACCACATAAACAAGATTAAACATAAAAACCACATGATCATTTTGATAGATGCAGAAAATGCCTTTGACAAGATTCAACATCACTTCATGTTCAAAACATTGGAGAGAGTTGGCATGGTTGGTTCATATCTTAACCTAATAAAGGCAACATATGAAGCTCCGAAGGCCCAAATAATACTTAATGGAGAGAGACTGGAGGAATTCCCATTAAGATCAGGAACAAGAGAGGGTTGTCCACTCTCACCTCTGCTTTTCAATATAGTACTGGAAGTCCTAGCTCAAGCAATAAGACAGGAGAAGGAAATAAAAGGGATACAATTTGGAAAGGAGGAAGTTAAGTTAGCTTTATTCGCTGATGACATGATTATATATGTAAGAGACCCGAGAGACTCCATCCCAAAACTCCTGAAGGTGATTAACTCCTATAGCAAAGTAGCAGGATACAAAATCAATGCACAAAAATCAGTAGCCTTCCTTTATGCAAAGGACAAAGATACAGAAAAAGAAATAAGGGACATAGTCCCATTTTCAATTGCTACAAAAAAAATAAAATACCTTGGAATAACGTTAACCAAGGAAGTGAAAGATCTATACAATGAAAACATAAAAACACTCAAAAAAGAAATTGAGGCGGACTTGAGAAAATGGAAAGACCTCCCATGTTCCTGGATAGGCAGAATTAACATTGTGAAGATGACAATCCTACCAAAGGCAATTTACAGATTTAATGCAATTCCAATTAAAATCTCTACAGTGTTCTTCACAGAGATAGAAAAAATGATCTCAAATTTCATATGGAAAGGCAGAAGGCCTCGCATTTCCAAACATATCCTCAGCAAAGGAAATACCTCTGGAGGCATCACCATACCTGATCTAAAGCTATATTACAAAGTCCTAGTAATAAAAACATCATGGTACTGGCATAAAAACAGGAGTATAGGTCAATGGAATAGACTTGAGGACCCGGACTTTGGGTCAAGCAACTATAGCTACTTGATATTCGATAAAGGCCCAAACAATAAAGGCTGGAAAAAAGACAGTATCTTCAAGAAATGGTGCTGGACAAACTGGATAACCATATACAGGAATCTGTAAGTTGATGGACACATTCCACCATGCACTACACTCAAGTCCAAATGGATCAAAGATCTCAATATAAGACCAGAATCTCGAATACTACTGGAACAAAATTTAGGAAGTACTTTCCATGATATAGGAATGGAAAAGGACTTCCTGAACAAAACCCCAGTTGCTCATGAACTTAAACCATCACTCAACCAATGGGACCACATGAAGCTGAAGAGTTTCTTTACAGACAAGCATACAATAAGCAAAGCCAATAGATTACCCACAGAATGGGAGAAAATATTTGTGGGTTATCCAACTGATAGAGGACTAATCTCTTGAATCTACAAAGAACTCAAAAATCTAAACAGTAAGAAGTCAAACACCCCACTCACAAAATGGGGCAAAAGTTGAACAGGCAGTTCACAGAGGAAGAAATAGAAATGGCAAACATACACTTAAGAAAATGTTCATCATCCCTAATCATCAGAGAAATGCAAATTAAAACAACTATGAGATTCCACCTTACCACAATAAGGATAGCAAACATCAAAAAATCAAATAAAAATAAATGCTGGCGAGGATGTGGAGAAGTAGGAACACTCATCCACTGTTGGTGGGAATGTAGGATGGTACAACCACTTTGGAAAGCAATATGGAGACTTCTGAAAAAGCTGACTATAGAGATACCAACAGACCCAGTTATTCCCTTACTGGGCATCTACCCTAAAACCTTCAAACCACAGACTAAAGAGATTTGCTCAACCATGTTTATAGCGGCTTAATTTGTAATAGCTAAGAGCTGGAATCAACCCAGATGTCCATCACAAGAAGAATGGATAACTAAGATGTGGTATATCTACTCAATGGAATTCTATACAGCAGTAAGAAAAAAATGACACAATGAAATTTGAGGAAAAATGGTTGAACCTGGAACAGATCATTCTCAGTGAACTTACCCAATCACAGAAACAAAATCGCCACATAGTCTCACTCATCTATAGCACCTAACCTGAATCTACCGAAGATACCTTACATACCCAGCAAGCATCTCCTAGGCTAGACACTAGGATGGAAGGGGAGGGAGGGGAAGGCATCAAAGGGGTGGGAAACACAAATCTAGACCCAAAAGGCAATGGTACCATAATCTTCTACTTACTAAAAGACAGACCAAATGGCTGATCCTTCACCAGGCCCTTACAGGGAACACCTGAACCACAAGACACTGGAGAGGGTAAGATTAAGACTAACCTTAATCTCCTACATCTTCCCTCCCTCACTTCCCCTCTCCCTCTCTCTCTCTCTCTTATCTCTAACTCTTGTATATTAGTTATCTTTTTCCTCATTTTCTTAGTGGGCACTGACCTCTAACTCCCAGATCGAGCATGGGGCTATCACCCACAATGAGCTTTTGATCAGAGAGACCTACAAGGTTTCCTAAAAGACAGACAGATTTCTGTCAGAGTACTTGATGACCCACCAAAGGCTAATGGTAAGACCCTACTGCTGAAGATACCTTATGTGATTGACATGCAAATTAGAATGGCATGGCTGGAAGTTGGAAGAGAGTCAGTCCCCAGACAGTCAGCGCGTCTAGGGCCAGAAGGTGCTACATGGGTGACTGGGGGAAATTGACCAATATCTATCAAAGCAACGCATGGTCTAACCTACTAAGCAGCAAATATCTTGTTGTGATGCCCACACAAGTGCAGTGGTGGCACACAGCCATGGTGGGGAACCAACTGCTCTCAATTTGGCTAACTGATCCCCTCACTGGTATGGGACCCATAGCTGGAGCTGGGAAACAAGTCAGAACCAGATCCAAACATAAGCCTACTCTCCAATATCAAGCTACTATCAATTGTGGGCTACAAGAGGGCCTACACCTATTAAATTCTCTATAAAAAAAAAAGTAAGGGTTATCTCATTTGTCCTGGTGCTAACTTACTCTCCGTTGGAGAATCTGCTTCTCTTTTTCAGATAGATGTAGATCCTAAGGAGAGAGCCACCCCATCATACCTCAAAAGGGCCCCGGCTGAAACTAAGAAAAATTGGAGAAACAAGCAAGGGGGCTGTTTTCCTGATGAACCGGATACCAGCACAAGGGGGAAGGAGATCAGCACAGAGAAAAATCAACTCCTACCAAATCAGAGAGCCAGAGCCTCAGAGGCCCCCAACACCTCATCACTGAAGCAGACCAAAAATGAACCCAACATGGCTCAGGGAAATTTTGTGGAAGAGGGGGCGGAAAGAATGTCAGAGTCACATGTTGGGTCATGATATGCAGAGACATTTATCTTACCCATAACTGTGGGCTAACTCCACAATGCATGACCCGTATACCTCAACAAGGAGGGGCCAAGGGGAGGGGGTAGGTCACGGATGAGCCTAATAATGGTACCAAACTGACTGTATTTGCTGAATACAGAACTGACTAATAAAAATAAATAAAATAAAAAAACTAAGCTGTAAAATTACTTACTTTTGAGTGATAAGTACCTTATATCTCATGCTAAGAAATTTTATTTCAATGTACGAAACTGTAAAATCCATAAATACAAAGATATTGCTTTAAATACTTTTAAGTGATAACTGTAAATGAAGGTGCTGAATGAAAACGTTTGGGACATTGTAGCAAATAATTAAAATGCCTACATAACCATTTTAAATAGGCTCTTCTATTCCCATGTTCTCTATAATTGATGAAAAAGTTCATGTTTTGAGGTCTGATTCCTAGAGAAGGGGGTAAACACAGAAATAATCTCACTTCTTGTGCAAATGAAAATTGCTTTGCTTCTTATTTGTATGCATGAAACTTTAGTTTGGAAAGAGAGAAGTAGTTTGGGTTCCTCTGAAGATCAAAAAGAACCCATGTCACAACTCCACCGAGATTATATGGAAATTTTCTAAAATTTCAAAATACAACCAGGGTATTTCAAACTTTTGATTATCACATGCTAGAAGAAATATCAGAATAGTACACAAAACACAAATCATCTACTTAAAATATACAAGGACAGAAATCATATCTGAAATATGCTTCATAAAATTTATCAACAGTTCAAAGTTGATTTCATAGTCACTATATTTTTATTACAGAGGATCTTTAATTATAAGAAAAATTTCAAAACTTTGCTTCAATGGAATTTATACACATTCTTTGTATTTTATGCCTTACTATTTGGGATGTGTGGTTGTATAGTGGAAGATAGATACATTCTTGATCATTTACTTGTTTTACAACAACAGCCTGTTGTGCCATGACCAAAATCACGTTAACAGATACACCCTAAACCTCTTGAGGTTTCCTTACGCCTTGGTTTGTATTTATTTTTATGTGCTAAGAACATGTAACATTAAATTTGAGGTATAATAACAATATTGCTAATAGTAGGCTCCATGCTGTACATGGAACCTCAGAATTTATTCATGTAGCACAATTAAAAATTCCTGTCAATAAGACATCTCTAGCTCCTCACTAACTCTCAGCAACAGGTAACAATTATATTCTTTGTTTTTTATTCTAGTAGGAAAAGATTGTGACAATTTTAAGGGATGAAGAAACAGTTAATTTAACATTTAAAATAGCTCGAGGAAGTCAATGTCGCAGTAAAAGTAAGTTCAATGGCAAGAATATTAGAAGAAAGTCATTTTGTACAAATAAAATTATTATTGGCTACGTTGTACTATACAAATCCAGATGAATGAAAAATTACAGAGATAGGTGTCACACAAAGAAAAATGATTAAGGACAAGAATAGTTTTAAAATCCACATAACCTTGGTTGTGAACATCTTCAGCCTTGCAACATGGAATCATCAACCAATGTCGGTCCTTCCACCTCAGACTGGGGCTGCATCATTGGTGTCACTCATTCTTTCCTGGCTCTTGAACTGAGTGAGCAGTTACTGTTTTCCTCAGTTCTTTGGCCTATGGATGGCCACTGTGAGATTATGCAGCCTCTGATTGAAAGTTACATTCCTTATGTTGAGTCTGTTCTTTGGAATCCTAATACAACATTTAAATGGAAGGCCTTGAATTGATTAAAACTAGTTGATTATATGAATTTTGATTTTTATTAATTCAAAATTTTATATGCTTTCTTTCCTTGCAATTGCCTACAATGGAGAAGGAGGAGTTCGTTGAAGAGAGTAGTTTCCAGTGTGGGGTATGACTTTGAGGCTTCCAGCTGGTCTCCAGTCCCTTCCTTGCTCTCTGCTTCCTATCCCCAATGAGATAAGAGTTCCTCTATCATGTCTGCTGAGATATTTGCTCAGGTAATTGGGGCCAAGCATCCCATGAACTGAACCCTTTGAGACCATGAGCCCACATAATCCTTTCCTCCCTTAAGTTGTTTGCTCAGGAATTTGGTCACAGCAAACTCTAGTAGATAGAATTAATAATAAATCAGTATTTTCTTTATTATGAGATAAGTACCATGTTAGGCATATGCAGAAGATTCTTTGGAAGTATTAAAGAAGAGAAAGAACATCAGGCCTTGAAATGGAAATCCTTCCTAAAGAAAGTAACATTGAAAGGATGAGTAGTATTAACTAGGAAATGGATCAGTGAGGAGTTTCACGTAGAACCACGTGGCACGTGAAATTATGCACTTCTGAAATGAGGTGGCTCCTTTTAGAGAGAAAGCAGCATGTGAAAGGCAAAGGTCGAAAAAGATATGAAGGAACCTGATCCCTGCAGGTCTGTGTGCTGAATGTAGGAGTTGAGAGTAACAGAGAATCATGGGAGGTCTGAAAGAGCCATGGAGTGAGGAAATCCTAATGGCAGAATGGAAAACAGCTGGAAAGAGTGGCCCTGAAGGGCAGGCTTTGCTTCTCAGTCAAGTGTGATTACTTATGAGAGAAAGCCTTAAAAATGAAAGTTTATAATGCTTCTTCTTTTTTTTTTTTCTTGGTTTTTTGAGATAGGGGTAATGAGTTCCAAAGAGAATCTGTTGAGTGCCGTGTGCTCTGGTCTTGTGTAACAGTGTGTATTTCAGTTAGATACAAGATGCTCTTATACAGATGGCAGAGGTGACTTTTCAATGAAAACAAAAATGTCAGTGAAAGGAGACCATGCTGCATGTGGAGATGTATCTGGAGGTAGAGGCTGCTGAGTTATGTGCAAAGGACAGTCTGTGGGAAGTGTGCATGTGTGTGCTAAGTGGTATGAAATTAGCATGACCAAAGAGAATATATAGAGAATGAAATTCTTCTGTTGAAATAAATAAGAACTAAATTCAGTAGTGACAATCCAGAGAATTTTAAATCACTAAACCTTGATGTAGAAAAAGAAAGCATAAGTAGGTCACTTACCAATTACTTTAAAACATCAAAATTGTAAATAAAATTGTTACACACTTACCTGGTCTTCCACCTCCTATAGCAAGCACTCCCAGAATACTTTGCTGGGGAGTTCTATTAAACCACTATGAACTGATGATATCTGAGAGGTAAATGAAGTTCCAAAGGAAGACAGAAAGAGAAGACAATCTTCCACATTATTTTCATAAAATAAACATAATATACAAAAGACTGACATAAATATTGATGTAACAATCTTAAGAATTGTATACATAATCCAATATAACAAGGGCAAAAGTGAGACTTAAGGTGATCCTATTACTGATACATGTATAAAAAGAGAATAAGCACATAGTCATATACTTATTTCATTAAAATTCATTTTCAAGCCATCTTTAATATAAAATATATACATATCTCAGCCTGAATGACATTATGCTTAAAATGACAAGTTACACCACATGAAAGTCAGGAAACGACTTAGTCATGATTAACACTAGTACTTTATTTTTCTGGATTTCATAATTATTTTAATTTCTCATACTACTAACATTTTAGCAGTTCTTGGCTCTTTTTGTATATGAAGAGATAATTAATACTCCCTCAGAAAGGATGTATTTTTCTCATTTATTCTGACGTATAACTTCCCCAACAATAAAGATGTACCAGGGGTCATGCCTTCCCTAGTCACACAGATTATAATGATTGAAAGAAATATTTACTTAGTGCTTAATGTGTGTCAAACATTTCTACAAGCATCTTACATGATTAATTTATTTAGTATTAACAGCGACCTTGAGTTAGGAAAATCTCAGATATAGAGGACTGAAAATTTGCCCAAGATCACTTAAATAAGATGCATGAGCTCACAGCTAGCCTCCCTGTAGAAGAATTCTCATCATTCCTAGGAAGATCAGTTGCTTGGCATCAAGTTAGGTTACTGATATCATTAATTTTAGTCTCCAGTAAATATGGAATTTTCTCTGAATATATCTCTTTAAAATTGCATGTTCAATGAGTACTTACCTTTAAACATGTTTCAAAAATAAGCTAACTCTTCATATTTCCAAACTGAGAAATTACTTTCTTCCAAGTCAGAAAGAAACCAATTTCTTCATGAACTGAACTTTCATATGTTTCCCTCATTTTTTTAAATACTTTCAGTTAGTGACTAAGTACAGATGCATAATTATCCTAATTAATATACACCATGGGCTACTTGAACTAAAATATGGTTAATATTTTAAACTTATTTTGTAGGCCTCTGAGATCATATCAATGTCACATATGTTCAAACAAATGTTTTATAACTTTGGTGATAATAATTTCAATACATTTATGGATGCATTTATTACATATGTACCTATATTTACAAAGTTTTATATCACATATATTTTATCTTTTTATCATGTATACTACTATATATGATCTCTACTTTCCTATCTATACTCAAAACCATGTAAGCATTCATGTTTGTAAAGGCCTGATTTATTCATTTTCTCCAATGTGCATTATCCTCAATATAGAAATATTCTCTATCAATAGCTGATAGTGAAGTCATTCTTTGATATTACAAGTAACTGGCTAAATCTATTTCATAATTCTGATATACATATACAACAGAACTTTTATTTAGTAGTAAAATATATTGATTGCTTATAATGCTTATCTCCAGTTCCTGTGTTTAAATTGTTTGTTTTTGCAAAGTGTGTACTGTTATTTTTCCCAATGTGAAAACTTTATGAATGTTCCTTGTCATAAAATATGTGGCAATATCAGACAAAAATTATATCTTGAGACATATTTTTCTGATTTTTATACCAGTGTACTTTTTACCCTCATACTTTGCGGGAATTACTTTTGTTTTGTAACATATTTTTTAGCATACTTACCATTTCTAGTGTTGTTCTTGTTTCCTAGTCTGAAACTTTAGTTTTTCTCCTCATTTTAAGATGTCCCATTTACCTTTGGTTCTTACCAGCATGATAATTATGTGAGTGTGTCTTTCCTGGTTAGTGTTTACTCTTCTGCAAAATTTCCCTGAGCCATGTTGGGTTCATTTTTGGTCTGCTTCAATGATGAGGTGTTGGGGGGCCTCTGAGGCTCTGGGTCTCTGATTTGGTAGGAGTTGATTTTTCTCTGTGTTGATCTCCTTCCCCCTTGTGCTGGTATCTAGTTCATCAGGAAACCAGCACCCTTGTTTGTTTCGCCAATTTTTCTTAGTTTCAGCCGGGGCCCTTTTGAGGTATGATGGGGTGGCTCTCTCCTTAGGATCTACATCTATCTGAAAAAGAGAAGCAGATTCTCCAATGGAGACTAAGTTAGCTCCAGGACAAATGAGATAACCCTCACTTTTTTATAGAGAATTTAATAGGTGTAGTCCCTCTTGCAGCCCACGATTCATGGTAGCTTGATATTGGAGAGTGGGTTTATGTTTGGATATGGTTCTGACTTGTTTCCCAGCTCCAGCTATAGGTCCTGAACCACTGAGGAGATCAGTTAGCCAAATTAAGAGCAGTTGGTTCCCCACCATGGCTGTGTGCCACTATTGCACTTGTGTGGGCATCACAACAAGTTATTTGCTGCTAAGTAGGTTAGACCATGAGTTGCTTGGACAGATATTGGTCATTTTCCCCCAGTCGCCCACGTAGCACCTTCTGTCACTAGACGCGCTGACTGTGTGGGGACTGACTCTCTCCCAACTTCCAGCCATGCCATTCAATTTTGCATGTCAATCACATAAGGTGTCTTCAGCAGTAGGGTCTTACCACTAACCTTTGGTGGGTCACCAAGTACTCTGACAGAAATCTGTCTTTTAGGAAACCTTGTAGGTCTCTCTGATCAAAAGCTCATTGTGTATGATAGCCCCATGCTGGTACTGGGAGTTACACGTCAGTGCCCACTAAGAAAATGAGGAAAAAGATAACTAATATACAAGAGTTAGAGAGGAGAGAGAGAGAGAGAGAGAGAGCAAGGAAGGGAAGATGTAGAAGATTATGGTTAGTCTTTGTCCTACCCTCTCCAGTGTCTTGTGGTTCAGGTGTTCCCTGTAAGGGCCTGGTGAAGGATCAGCCATTTGGTCTGCCTTTTAGGAAGTAGAATTTATGGTACCATTGCCATTTGGGTCTAGATTTGTGTTTCCCATCCCTTCGATGCCCTCTCATCCCTCCCCACCCATCCTATTGTCTAGTCCACAAGATGCTTGCTGGGTATGTAGGGTATCTTGGGTAGATTCAGGTTAGGTGCTGTAGATGAGTGAGACTATGTGGCAATTTTTTTTCTGTGATTGGGTAAGTTCACTGAGAATGATCTGTTCCAGGTTCAACCATTTTCCCTCAAATTTCATTGTGTCTTTTTTTCTTGCTGCTGTATAGAATTCCATTGTGTAGATATACCACATGTTAGTTATCCATTCTTCTAGCGATGGACATCTGGGTTGATTCCAGCTCTTAGCTATTACAAATTGAGCCACTACAAACATGGTTGAGCAAATCTCTCTTGCCTGTGGTTTGAAGGTTTTAGGGTAGATGCCCAGTAAGGGAATAACTGGGTCTCTTGGTATCTCTATACTCAGCTTTTTCAGAAGTCTCCATATTGCTTTCCAAAGTGGTTGTACCATCTTACATTCCCACCAACAGTGAATGAGTGTTCCTACTTCTCCACATCATCCCGAGCATTTATTTTCATTTGATTGTTTGATGTTTGCTATCCTTATTGTGGTAAAGTGGAATCTCATAGTTGTTTTAATTTGCATTTTTCTGATGATTAGGGAACATTTTCTTAAGTATGTGTTTGCCATTTGTATTTCTTCTTCTGTGAAATGCCTGTTCAGTTCTTTGCCCCATTTTTTGAGTGGGGTGTTTGACTTCTTACTGTTTAGATTTTTGAGTACTAATTTCAAATCTATAGGGTGTGGTCTCTCATCAACTTTGGAAAATTCTTTTTTTTCAAATTTTTATTAACAACTTCCATGGTTATAAAAAATATCCAATGGTAATTCCCTCCCTCCCCCCACTTTAGCCTTTGAAGCTACATTCTCCATCATATCCCCTTCCCATCTCAATCAGTCTCTCTTTTCGTTTGATGTCATCATCTTTTCCTCCTCTTATGATGGTATTGTGTAGGTAGTGTCAGACAATGTGAGGTCAGGGATAGCCAGGCCATTTTGTGTCTGGAGGGAGCACGTTGTTAGGAGTCCTACCCTTCCTTTGGCTCTTACATTCTTTCTGCCACCTCTTCTGCATTAGACACTAAGCCTTGGAAGGTGTGATAGAGATATTGCAGTACTGAGCACTGCGGTCACTTCTTTCCAGCACCATGATACCTTCTGAGTCGTCCCAAGGTCACTGCCATCTGAAAAGAGAAGATTCTCTACGAAAAGTGAGAGTAGCATTAATATAAGGGTATGAACATTAACAGAAGTGCTTACTCGGCAATTTGATAGGCATAGTATATACATTTAGCCAGGCAATAGCAGATGTTACACCCCTAGGGCTCATGACTACTCTTGTTTTAAGTTTTCAGTATCAGGGATGTATTCCTTCCCATGAAGTAGGCCTCCAGTCTAATTAGAGGGCAATTGGTTTCCACCATGACAGATGTGCCATTATTGTACCAGTTGGCTCATTTGGCCTGGCTGGCTAAATATAAGGCTTGCAGTGTCCACTGTTGAGTATCTTCACTGGTGTTTTCTCTTTCTCCCATTGAACTGCATGCAGCATGGCTTCTTCCAGCTTTCTGTCAGCTGATCTACATGGAGGAGGTTATCAGCTCAGTTCCAGCAGGATTTCTCAGTGGCCTTGCAGCCCAAGTATGTGCAGTCTTCAGCAATAGGTCTTATCACTTTGGAAAATTCTTATGCAGCATTTCTTCAAGTATTTCTTCTTATTATTTTATGGTTACATTGCAGCTCTTATTTGTAAACTTCAACTTATGATTGGTTTCTGTTACATTTTTGTCTGAAGTTTGACATAATGTTTTACTCCTTTAGGTCAATTTTTAAAAAATTTCATTTGGGGCTGGAGAGATGGCTTAGCAGTTAAGTGCTTGCCTGTGAAGCCTAAGGAGCCTGGATTGAGGCTTGATTCCCCAGGACCAATGTTAGCCAGATACACAAGGGGGCGGTCGTTCTCAACTAAATAAAAAAATGAACATAAAAATTAAAGATATTTTATTTATTTACTTAAGAGATAGTGTAAGAGGGGGGAGGGGAGAGAGAATGGGTATGCCATGGTCTGTAAGCTGTGCAAAGGAACCAGATGTATGCTACACCTTGAGCATCTGGCTTATGTGGGTATTGAAGAATCCAGCCTGGGTCCTTAGGCTTCAAAGGCAAACACCTAACTGCTGAGCCATCTCTCTAGCCTGGGTCAATTATTTTATTTTATTTTCATTTGTTTTCTTGAGGTAGGGTCTTGCTCTAGCCCAGGCTGACCTGGAACTCACTATGTAGTCTCAGGGTGGCCTCAAACTCACAGTGATCTTCCTACCTCTATTAAAGGTGTGTGCCACCACCCCAGGCTTCAGGTCAATTATTTTTATGACAAGCATTGATTATAAAGAACAGCAGAAAGTGAAACAGTTAACACTGCCCTCAGAAAAATGCACAATTACCAGGTGTGGTGGCGCATGCCTTTAATCCAGCACCCGGGAGGCAAAGGTAGGTGGATCGCCATGAGTTTGAGGCCACCCTGAGACTACACAGGGAATTCCAGGTCAGCCTGGGCTAGAGTGAGACCCTACCTCAACCTGCATCCCTGCAAAAAAAAAAAAAAAAAAAAAAAAAAAAAAAAAGAAAGAAAGAAAGAAAGAAAAGAAAAGAAAAGAAAGGAAAAAAAGAAAGAAAAGCACACACTAAATCCAGCACACTAAATCCTTTCATCTAACCAGGACTGTCATGGAGCGCTGAGTTAAGGCTGACTGACACACATTAGACTTTTGCAGCTTAATTATGTGCAGTCTAAGTGTAGCTTTTTGAGGTCTAAAGGCAGGGTTAGTACTTTGCTTTAACGGTGTTTGGATTTAGCAAGGTCTGCTGGCTCAAGGAGCTTGGGTTAGAGTAATCTTTGGAAATCCTTAGCCTTTAGTATCAGCGTCTAGCTCTCCATATGACAAGGATTTCTCTGGTTGGTATACCCTGTCTGACATTTTGGATCTGGGAAAGTCAGTTCTCTCTGCTTTCCAACCTTGCTTCTAGTCTTCCATACCTTGGAGGGGCTTCTTCATATTAATGTTATCTCCACTGGCTTCATAAAGGTCCTACTGTACCTCTATGAAGGCTCTGGGCTTCAAAAGACACCTATCTTCTCTTCTGTACGTCTAGCCTTCAGATCACACTGCATTCAGCAAAGGTTAGAAAGAAATTAATTAGTGGAGTCCCAGGAATGATGGTAGAAATGTGTCCTATTTTCATAGGAAGGGCTTGTACCTTTATCGAATTTACATTTATTTTATGTTTATTTACCTCTCAACTTGTTGTTGTTGCTTTGCCCAGCTGGCTCTTTATAATAAGAGGGAAACAATGTGCTCTTGAGAATTTTTATATTCAGACTGAAGCACAAGTTTCTTTGGGCTTCATGAATAAAACAATAACTTTCATGGATTCTTGACATTTTTCAGAAGTAGGAACTTTTCATATTAATTTCCATCTTTTTTTAAATTGTCTGTTATGAATTTAATTTGAAAATACCTTAGTAGCACTTTTGTTTTATTTTTATTTTTTGTTTGTAGATAAATCTTTCAGTTCACTGATTATTACTGGTATATATTTCTGTTTGGCCCGGCAAACTTCAGTTTATATTAATGAGAAAATTTTGCTGGCTCCTTTTTATTTCAGTTTAAATATATCATCCCATACTTTCCAGGCCAGTAAAAGATTTTGTTGTGAAGTCTGCCTTTCTTTTGCTACTTTTTGAATTCTATCTTGTCTCTAAGATTAGTAGTAGCTTTAAACTGTCAATTTGAAACATCATGAAGCCACAGGTTCAGCATAGCATGAATAGCTTTAGAAAAGGAATGCTTGGCTCTTTCCTTAGGCTACAGTGAATGTAGTCTCAAGATGGCACTGTGTAGCAACAGCCTGTGCAGGAGAGCTTCTTTTCTCATATAACGTGAACTCCATGGTAGGTCTCTGTACTGGTATTAGGGCCTTTGGGAGATGCAGTCTGTTCTAGCAGTAAATTTCAAATGTCCGTGTCACTACTGGGAGCTGCTGGGGACCTTCCTTTGCCTTTTCCTCACTGTGGGAAGTACTTCCTACTTCTAAGGTGATGAGGTAGGAATCACACCATTCTTCTTTTTCTGCTCCTATACCATCACAGTCCAGCACTCTCTCACAAGTATTCTATCTAAATAGTTGCTGATTCTTTGCTTTGGCCCTTTCCGTAGGAGGAAAATTGTTTCATGCATCTTTGAGTATTCATGAGTGCTCTTAGCATTTTAATCATAGCTTCATTTAATTCTGTGGTCTTATATTTCAACATCTCTGCTGTGTTTGGTTTGGATGCTTGATGTCTCTTCAATCAGAATTTTTTTTAAGAATCTTAATATGTCTTGTGATTTTTCTTGATAGCTAGGCATGATGTACTAAATGAAATGAACTATTATAAATAGATTTTTAGTAATGTGATGATAAGAGTGTTAGAAGATGGGAAGTCTTCCACAGTCTTATGTCTACTGACCCTAAATCTCTGGGCTGTAAACTTCATAAGTATGTCTTTTTTTTTCTTTTCCCCTTTAGGCAAGAAAACATGGCTTAAATGGGCTAAAGTTGTGCACTTTTCTTCCCTACCAGGACATATACCATGTAATGAAACCTCAGCAGGTTAGGCTTTGGTTTAACAAACTTTTCAAATTTTATTTATTTATTTGGGTTTGGGGAAACGTGTGTAGCCACACCAAGGTCTTTTGTTGCCGCATATAGATGCTAATGCTTGTGCCTCTTCTTGTGATTTTGACTTTATGTGGGTGCTGGAGAATTAAACCTGGGCTGAAAGGCTTTGCAAGCAAGCACCTGTAAGTGCTGATTCATCTCCCCAGCTCTGATCAAATAAATCTTAGTGTACTGGATGCATACTTTGTAAAGAAGAATTATTAAGATTTCTGGAGTTCTGATTTCTGGTTCTTATTCTCCTCCCCATGGAAGAAGGATGAAGAAATTTTGCACTGAAGTTTCCTCAGATAATTTGGTCAATCGTGGAAGTAAAAGAAAACTCAGAAGCTATGGGACACTACTATGACTGTGATTTCCTATCTTTGGATAGTTTTTAACTATGAATGGTCCTCCAGAGTTCATCAGTTATGGTTCAAGTCTGCCTCTATGCCTTTGCATTTTGGTGAGCAGTGTGTTCATGGGAACTTAAGACTCTTACAAATCTAAGCAGCACTGTCAAGGATTTTCTTTGTTTAAAACTTGAATTTGCTAAAAACGGAGTGGCCATTGCCAAGTCTTTTATACCCAGGATCAAGTCAGAAGTCCCCTTGTTTTAGTTTTCAATAGCTTATTTAGTTGGTTGTAACTATTTTCCATAAGCATCCATCAAGACCTTTATCCTAAGATTTTGGAATGATTTAATAGGTCCTGCATAACAGAAAACAACTAAAATATGAAGAATTGGACACGTGTGGGTAGTAACAAAGAGACACGATTGAAAAGGTAAAGAAGCCAGAAGATAAAGCATTGGAACATTTGTCTAGAGCCAATCTTTCATTTTAAAATAAGCATTATTAGTAATAGGTTATAACCTACAGCACATAGATATAGTACATGATATTAATGAATTGTAACATATAATATATATATAGTATTATTAATAGATTGTTATTTATACTTAACACTGTTTTGCAAAAACATGTTTTGATGGTTGAATATAAAAATAAAAATATACCTTTTACTTTCTTTCTAAAGTTTAATCATTCACATCTTTTATTTGTTTTTAATTTATACTTTGGCCTTTGAAAATGTCTATAATATTTTCTATTGAAACATAGACTTCTTGTTATTTTAAATACTCAATTTAGGATTCTGAATTAAATCAAGGGCACCGTTCACATGTATATACACTTCAAGAAAAAGGTACCCAAAGTGCAACCTAGTTTCATTAGTTGCCAAGAAAAAGCAAATAAAACCCTGATAAATTACTACTAAATACAAAGTGTCAAAATTCAAACATTGGAAAATGCCAGTAGTTAGAGAGTTTGTGGTTAGCTTGCTCCTCAAAGTATAAGTTAATAAATAAATTTATCTGAAAAAAAAACCCATTTGGCTACATTTACCAAAATTGGATGAACTTACCCCATCATACATCCTTGAGAAGGCATACATCAGAAATTTCATAGCCTCTCTATTATTGATAGCCAGAAATAGAAGCAACACAAACATTCATCCATAGCAGATGAATAAAGTACCCTATTCACACATAGGAACACTGTTCATCGCTGAGAATTAGCCATGTTCTGTGCATGAGAAAAGATGGCCCTCATATACTGTTATGAGAAGGTCCTGATGAACACAAATACCATCAGAAATATGATGTCTTTTATAAAACGCACCAAAATAGTCAAGGCATGCATTTTATGTTAGGGTAGTTTGATCCACGTGTGGGGTGTGACAATGTTGGGAATAGAGTGGGGACAGGGACAGCAGGATCTAGGAGGCTGACAAATCACTTTCCTTTAGCAGTATACTCTTTACAAGATTTATTTCACTTTGTAAAAATTCAGTGTGCTTTTATGGTTCAGTGACATATTTTTTTCTGTTTGTCTACTAGACTTTAAGATTAAAAATTGCAAGGCCAAATCCAGATAATACACTCCCACAGATTTATCTAAAGTAGTTTCTTTCACTCACTCAATGACTGGTCCTTCCCCACCCCATTGCCCTTTTTTTCTTTGCTTTTATTTTTCTTTTCCATTCTGTCTTTTCTGGCTTAGTAAACACTGTCCAGAATGTCAGAGGATCAGGAGAAAAGATATATTTTTCATGATAGAGAAAGTACCTCTTAGTGTTTAGGGACCTATGGGTCAAGAGGGGCAATTAGGGGCTGGAGAGATAGCTCAGCTGTTAAGGCACTTGTCCTTAAAGCCTAATGGCCGGCACATGCCTTTAATGCCACCACTAGGGAGACAGAATGCTGTGAGTTTGAGGCCAGCCTGAGAATAAAGAGTGGGTTCCAAGTCAGCCTGGGCGAGCATGGGACCTTTCCTGGGAGTGGGGGAAGGGGATAATTAGGGACACTTTCACTTTCGGGACCTGAGATGGCTTCTTGCTCAATTGCTCTATCCGTGGTCCATGGAAACAGTTCTTAGCCACATGGTTGCCGTGGGATTGGAGTGCCGTTTTCCTGTGTGTAATGCTTTTCTAATGCAAGTCTCAGATATGACATCCTGATTATTTATATAACTGTCTTAGATATGATATCCTCATTATTTTCCTCCAAGAAATGCTGAGTGCAGGTCAGTGCGTATCAGTAAGCAAACAACCCCTTGCCACCCTCAGATTCAGCCCCACATTCAGATTCTTAGTACAGCAGGCTCGTCCTCTTCCCCAGCCCAGAGAGTACTTGATGTGCCTGCTGATTTGTCCTTTGGAGGCTTCAGTGGTGATGTCAAAATATAAGAACTAATATTGAAAATCCTTGCTCCTTAACAATAAAGGCTGGGATCAAGAATGGCAGCAATTTTCTCCAAAGTGTATTTCTCATGCTTCAGCAATGCTTCAGTAACAAGTGTCTCATATTCTGGATGGATTAGCACAATGCATACAGTTTTTTCTCTTGTCACAGCCAGTGTAGGTCAGTTTGTTTTTCTTAGATCTGTTCCTGAGTGAACCAAGGAATACTGGGACTTTTCATTTCACCACTTTTGTGATAGAATCTTGGGGTCTGCAAAGTTTTGTAGAAGAGAAGACAGAACCACACTCTGTTTACAAACACGGGTCTAAAAGTAGCTTAGATCCTTTCTACCCACATTTCCGTAATTTGATTAGTCTGTCCTCAGTCTCATATGCCTCTCAACTTAACTTGGGGTGATGATACCTGCTCTGCATGCCAGAGGAACACCATTAAGTCGTTAATATATGATACTGGTTCTGCCACAGGAATGCTTTTATTTATTGTGTCAGCTTCTAGTCTTTGAATAAAAGTTTTTAAATAGGGCAAACATCACCTGTGAGGCAATTTTTACACACCTTTTGAAAATGTGTGTTTTTTTAAACTCTCACTCATTGATCTTTGATATATATAATCATTTTAGGTCTCAGACAAAATGGAGACAAGATTAATCTCATTTTAATATTTCATTTAAGTCCTTTATTTAAGCAATCCAACAATAGGTCTTAAATGATGATTTGGTTTTCTTCATATTTTCACATCATAATTATTTACCCTATATCTTGAAATTTTATTGACCAATGATAAAATTATTCCATATTTCTTAAAAATCCTTCCCTTTTCTCAGCCACATTTATCACTTTTTTCTTTATTAGTGCATACTCAGTGTGTCAACAGACATGTTGGTACCATTGTTAGCCTCCTCCTTGTCCTCTGAAGGGACCCTCCTCATTGGGGGTTGGGGGTCGTGCATTGTGGGGTAGCCATCAGTTATGGGGAAGAGGCAATGTGTCTGTGCATAATGTCCCAACTTGTGGCTCTTAACAATCTTTTTGCCCCCTCTCCCACGAATTTCCTTTGTATTACTGGGAACTATATACTTAGCTGCTGAGGACATGCTAAGGAGCTGTGAAAGTTCAGTCCTCAAGGTCCTTACCTCATTACCAATTTCTAATTGCCAATTGTTTCTGTTCTTTAAGATATTTTTAATTATTAGTGAATTTAGAGCTTAATCATAAAATATTTTTCTCTTGTGCATTCTTTTTTATTTATTTATTTATTTATTTTTAATTTTTTAAATTCATTTTTATTTATTTATTTGAGAGTAACAGAGAGAGGAAGAAGCAGATAGAGAGAGAGAGAGAGAATGGGCACGCCAGGGCTTCCAGCCACTGCAAACGAACTCCAGACGCATGCGCCCCCTTTTGCATCTGGCTAACGTGGGTCCTGGAGAATTGAGCCTTGAACCGGGGTCCTTAGGCTTCACAGGCAAGCGCTTAACCGCTAAGCCATCTCTCCAGCCCCTCTTGTGCATTCTTACAACTAGATTTCCATAAAGTCAGAAGTCAGAAGGAAGTCTTTTGTTGTTTAATATGGCTAGTTTGAACTACAAACCCTGCTATATTTCTTTATGTGCTATCAAATTAAATAACATTATTCATGCTGAGAATTCTCCTAAATGATAAGGTAAGAAAGTATGAAGAAATTTACATGCTTGTTAATGAAATTAGTTAGTGAAATTAATGAGGGTTTGGAGGATGTTAAGGTTTGAATGTAAAATATTTCCCATAGGCTCATGTGTTTAAAGACTTGGTGCCCAATAAAATGGCACTATTTGGGATCATCTTAGAACTTTCAGTAGGTGAAGCTTTGCTGGAGGAAATGAGTCACTGTTTATCTTGGCCACACTTGCTGTTTTTTAACTCTGCTCTCTCTGCCAATCTGACAAGCTGGTGCCGGCTCCTGCCACACCTTTCCTGTCATGAGAGAGTCTACTCTCTAGAAATGCAAGCTGAAATAAACTCACATGTTCCTTAAGTTGTTCTTGTCAATCAGTATCTGTTCATATCAGCCAGAAAATAACTGAGACGTGGACTAAATATTAATTTACTGAAATGGTTTAACACTTACTAGTCATAAACCAAGCAATGTAATTGACATAAATGATCATGCAGCCGGGCATCGTGGCACACGCCTTTAGTCCCAGCACTCGGGAGGCAGAGGTAGGAGGATTGCTGTGAGTTCAAGGCCACCCTGAGACTCCATAGTGAATTCCAGGTCAGCCTGGACCAGAGTGAGACCCTACCTCAAAAAAACCAAAATAAATAAATTAATTAATTAATGATCATGCATTGATTGTACAATCTCTTCTGCATTTGGATGAGCTCTGTCTGATCAATACTACTTTTTTTTTTTTGTTTTTTGTTTTTTGAGGTAGTGTTTCACACTAGGCCAGGCTGACCTGGAACTCAATACGTAGTCTCAGGATAGCCTCAAACTCATGGCGATCCTTCTACCTCTGCCTCCCAAGTGCTGGAATTAAAGGTGTGTGCCACCATGCCTGGCTCATAACTACTTTCTTGACTTATTATATTGAAGATATTGCTTAAGGGAATAGAGCTCAGGGGTAGAGCACTTGAATGCTTGCCTAGCATGCTTGAGATCCTGAGATTAATCCCCAGTGCCACATAAACAAAACAAATCAGAAACCAAGAATTTAAAAATTCTGAATGTTATGATAGCCCCTGAAATAAACAGACAGTGTTAATTTCTACCTACTAGTTTGTCAAGAAGATAAACGTTACCAGGTAGGAATATGACCTTGAGTAGTAGAAATGCCTAAAATTACACAGATCCTGATGCACTTTTCTCACGTAAAAAATCTTTAGAGGTGGTCATGTGCTGATGTCTCTCTTTTATAAAAAGAGCAAGAGAATTCCTGTGTTCAAGCTTGATCCTTGTGTGGTGGTCCTTGCTCAGTGCCCCAGTGTGCTACAACTCTACACAATTCTTTTCTCATTCAAGGAGAAAACATCCCAAACAATTCTGGGGATCTTCCTGTGTTTATTATCTATATATTTCATCACAAACAGTAGTCTTCTCACTGCCATTTTTCCTTGTACAAAACTATGTCATATGGACAACCCAGCTCAGGAAAAAAAGACCAAGACAAGAATTTTAGTTCTCCTAGCTGTATAGAGGAGACTGGTACAGATGGGACTATGTCATGGTATTTTTGATCAATTTTCCTGTATTTGCATCCAAATAAACCAGAGATAAAGTAAGTATAAGGAAAATGTTCATTGACTTATGATTCATTATCACAAATGACATTTATTTTTATTATTTCTAATATGCCCATATATTCTTAGTAGGTCAAATGAGCACATGCAGAGAACTTTATGACATTTCTCAAGGAATCAGAGGTAAATGAAAACTTTATTTTCAGTACACATAATAGAAAGCATCATGAATCACATATTAGCACATGACTTCAACAATTTGTTTTTTCATTCATGAGTCATCGCTGAAGCCTGGAAGTATTTCTAGCTATTATGAGTAAATTGAATGAGCTGAAGGATAAAATCAAAAGTACATATGTAAATATTTTAATGGATAGTTATGATAGAATTCTAATAGAATAAGAACAGTGGAAATTGGAATAAGATTCAGAGATATTAGTGTTTGATAGGAATATCTTGGACACAGTAGATAAACTCTTTAACAGTATCAATATGATCTCTGCTCCCCCACAGTTTATTGTTTAGTAAGGGAGTAGAAAAGTAGCATTGTTGTGAAAATTTATGAACAAAATTATACTGGAGACCTTAATAACTTCCTTTTCAAAAGAAAAAAAATATGAGGTTTACATTTGAGAAAAGTAACAGTTCAGAAAGGATATAGTATTAGTTAAATATGCTTAAATATTTGCCTATAATATGCCTGTAAACAATCTCCTGGAAAGCTGACATTAAGACTTGGTTATAGGTATTCTGCTCATTAAATTGTTTTTTTTTTTTTTTTTTGTTGTTGTTGCTGTTGTTATTTGGTCCCTACCACAATGCTGTGCATGTCCACAAAAAAGTAAGGATTATCTTTTAAGTTTCTATATTCTGATTTTTGTCATTGAAACAGGTTGTAATAACTTCTCATAAAATTGATCAGATTTAACCATCAAAAGTAGTTTCTGGTTTCACAGGATAATTTGTTAATCTTAACTCTTATTTAATTCTCTGGAAGGTTTTGTATAGATTTAGTGTTAATTTTTCACAATTTTTAGTATAATTCAACAGTTAAGCCATCTGGGCATGTAGTGCCATTTTTAGAATATATTTTAATTTCATATAAAATTTATTTTATTGATATTAAGCTACTGAGATTATTTCTTATTGGGTAACAGTATTTATTTGAACTTTTTTCAAAGAACATTTTGCCATTTCATCTGAGGGGTCAAATTTATTGGCATGTTAGTTTATTAAATACTTTATCATGTTATTAACTTATGAATTGCAATTCATATCATAAAAATCAGTTTTAATTATATCTAACAGTTATATGACCACAATAAAGTTAAGAATATTTTCATTGCTTCCAAAGAAAACTGGTGCCCACTAATAAGAATGTGAACAAGAGAGGACTTCCAGCCAAGATGGCGACTGCCTAGCTGTGCTGCAAATCCCGGGGAAAGAAAGGCAAGATATTAAGGGTACATATTGGCTTTTTGGGGAGAGAAATCTGGGAGGGCACAGAGGCGGGGGAACAGGGAATCGCAGATTCGCTTGCGGGCGGGTAGCCCACCTCTCACCCCAAATAACCGCCGTGTTCACAGCACCAACGCTGCTGCCGCTGCTGCCACCGTGTGCCGATTATTCCCTGCGTGCGGAAGCTTAGACTGCTCCGCACTCTCTTCCACTCACCCACTTACTGAGCGAGGCCAGTCCCACAGCAGGTGCCATGCAAGCTCAGACTGTGTCTCTCGCTTGTGCCAGCTCAGGTGCCTTCCCCTACCTGTCTGCCGCACCGGCCGTTCACCATTGACCTGTGGCGGGGGAGCGCAGACTGCTTCCGGTTCCCAGTGTTCCCAGCCAGAGTTCGGGCTGCTTCAGTGCTTGGTGCCTCAGTGCCACTCCTAGCTCGCACTCAGGCAGCTTTGGCACTTTACCGCTTGAGAACTGAGGCAATTTGGCACCCCTGCCAGGCAGTAGATAGGCGGCTTTGGCAAGTGAGAGCCAAACACCTGAACCACAAGACACTGGAGAGGGTAGGATAAAGACTAACCTTAATCTTCTACATCTTCCCTCCCTCACTTCCCCTCTCCCCCTCTCTCTCTCTCTTATCTCTAACTCTTGTATATTAGTTATCTTTTTCCTCATTTTCTTAGTGGGCACTGACCTGTAACTCCCAGAACCAGCATGGGGCTATCATCCACAATGAGTTTTTGATCAGAGAGACCTACGAGGTTTCCTAAAAGACAGACAGATTTCTGTCAGAGTACTTGATGACCCACCAAAGGCTAGTGGTAAGACCCTACTGCTGAAGACACCTTATGTGATTGACATGCAAATTTGAATGGCATGGCTGGAAGTTGGAAGAGTCAGTCCCCAGACAGTCAGCGCGTCTAGTGCCAGAAGGTGCTACATGGGCGACTGGGGGAAAATGACCAATATCTGTCGAAGCAATGCATGGTCTAACCTACTTAGCAGCAAATAACTTGTTGTGATGCCCACACAAGTGCAGTGGTGGCACACAGCCATGGTGGGGAACCAACTGCTCTCAATTTGGCTAACTGATCCCCTCACTGGTATGGGACCCATAGCTGGAGGTGGGAAACAAGTCAGAACCATATCCAAACATAAGCCCACTCTCCAATATCAAGCTACCATCAATTGTGGGCTACAAGAGGGCCTACACCTATTTCCTTCTCTCTAAAAAAGAAAAAGTAAGGGTTATCTCATTTGTCCTGATGCTAACTTACTCTCCATTGGAGAATCTGCTTCTCTTTTTCAGATAGATGTAGATCCTAAGGAGAGAGCCACCCCATCATACCTCAAAAGGGCCCCGGCTGAAGCTAAGAAAAATTGGCGAAACAAACAAGGGGTCTGTTTTCCTGATGAACCGAATACAAGCACAAGGGGGAAGTAGTTCAGCACAGAGAAAAATCAACTCCTACCAAATCAGAGAGCCAGAGCCTCAGAGGCCCCAACACCTCATCACTGAAGTAGACCAAAAATGAACCCAACATGGCTCAGGGAAATTTTGCGGAAGAGGGGGCGGAAAGAATGTCAGAGCCACATGTTGGGTCATGATATGCAGAGACATTTAGCTTACCCATAACTGTGGGCTAACTCCACAATGCATGACCCATATACCTCAACAAGGAGGGGCCAAGGGGAGGGGGCAGGTCACAGATGAGCCTAATAATGGTACCAAACTGACTGTATTTGCTGAATACAAAACTAACTAATAAAGAAAAAAAAATGCACAAGCAGAGGTTAAAAAAAAAAAAAGAATGTGAACAAGAGAGGGAGTGGGGGCCAAAAATCTCGAAAAATCTACTTTCAACCTGTAAAATTTATAAATTAGCTAAACAAGGATTTTCTAGTATTTTTGTCTTTCAGTGTAGAACTGAGTCATGTGCTTTTGGCCTTCAGAGCTTTCTGTACTATTTGCTGTGAAGCATGCTCTCTAGCAACCAATTATCTGAATTTTGATTTATTCCAGGATATCATCTTTTTTGATCTTTACTTAGAAGGCTATTTTTTTGAATTTATTTTTATTAATTAGCAATGGACATATTTAGTATGTAAACAGCATATGTTGGTACCATCCTTTCCCTTATCACTGTCCATTTTCTGAAGGGGTCCTCCTTGTTGGGGATATAGGTCATTCCCATGGGGATTGTGCATTTTGGGAGCAGCAGTCAGTTATAGGGGAGAGGTAATGTGTCTGTGCATAATGTCCCAACTTGAGGTTCTAACAAGCTCTCCACCCCCTCTTCGGAAAAATTCCCTAAACCATCTTTGGTGCATTTTAAGTATATTTCAGTGATGGGCTATTAGGGGCCTCTGGATCCCTGGTTTGGCAGGTGCTGAGTGTCCTCAGTGTCTATCTCCTTCACCCTTATGCTGACATCAAGTTTACCAAGAAAGCATCACTCTTGCTCATTTCCCCAATTCCTCTGTTGTTTCAGCTTGGGCCCTGGTGAAGTGTGATGGGTTGTTTATGTCCTCAGGTCCAACTCCCATCTGAAAAAGACAAGTAGATTCTCCAAGAGTCAGCATGGATTAAATGGAATAACAATTATTAATTTAGAGAGAATTTAATGGGTGTAGACCCTCTTATGGCCCAAGATTAGTGGGAGATTGATATTTGAAAGCAAAATCATTACCTGGATATGATTCTGATTTGTTTCCAAGTTCCAGATATCCATTCATTTCTACGTTCATTTCTGCCAATCCAAGAGCAGTTGGTTACCCACGATGGCTTTGTTGGCACTATTGCATTTGTGAGAGCATCACATCAGCTTGTTTGCCTCTGAGTAGCTTAGACCTCAAGTTGCTTGGACCAATGTTGGCCACTTTCCCCAGGTAGTTCATGTAGAGCCTTCCAGCTCTAGATGGGCTGTGTCTGGGAGATGGCTCTCTTCCAAATTCCATTCATGTCTCTCCATGTTCTGTGCTGACAGCATATGGTATCATCATTAGCATGGTCTTACCATTAATCTCCAGTAGGTGATCAAGTGCTTTGACAGAATTTTGTCTTATTTCAGGAGACTTTGTAGGTCTCTCTGATCAATAGCACATTGTGGGTGTTAACCGTATCCTGGTTACTGAGAGTTACAGGACAGTGCCAGGGAGGGGGAAAAAAAAGAAGCAGGGGAAATTTAAGGTTAGACTTCATCTCACCCTCTCCAGGGCCCTTTGATTCAGGTGCTCCCCCTAAGGTCCTGTTGAGGGTTCAAACTTTTAGTTAATCTTCCAGGATGTAGGTTTCTATGGTACAGGTTCAATTTCGGTTCAGTTTTGAGTTCTCTCCACCGTCCCACCCTCCCCTCAAGCCTACCCTCCCTATTGTCCAGGTCTTGAGATGCCTATCAGGTATGTCAGCAACTCAGGCTGATCTAGCTTAGGAACTGCAGATGAGTGACACCATGCAATGATTGCCTTTCTGTGATTGTGTGAGTTTGCTTAATATAACATTGTCTAAGTTCAACCATTTTCCTACAAAATTCATTGTGTCATTTTTTTTTCTTACTGCTGAGTAGAATTCCATCATGTAGATGTACTGCATCTTGGTTATGCATTCTTCCAATGATGGGCATCTGGGTTTATTACAATTTTTAGCTATTATGAATTGAGCAGCTGTAAACATGGTTGAGCACATATCTCTGAACTGAGGTGTGGAGCTTTTAGGGTAAATGTCCAGTAAGGGGATAACTGGGTCTGTTGGCAAGTCTATATTCATCCTTTTCAGGAGTCTGTATATTAATTTCCATAGTGTTCGTACCACTTTACAGTCCCAGCAAAAGTGAATGAGGGTTCCTATTTTTCCACGTCCTCACCATCATTTGTTTTCATTTGATGTTTTTAATGTTTGCTATCCTTAGTGGGGGAAGGTGGAATATCATAGTTGTTTTAATTTGAATTTCCCTGATGGCTAGGAATGTTGCACATTTTCTTTCTTTCTTTCTTTATTTTTTTTGGTTTTTCGAGGTAAGGTCTCACTCTAGCCCAGGCTGACCTGGAATTCACTATGGAGTCTCAGAGTGGCCTCGAACTCACGGCGATCCTCCTACCTCTGCCTCCCGAGTGCTGGGATTAAAGGCGTGCGCCACCACGCCCGGCTATTGTTGCACATTTTCTTAAATGTCTGTTTGCCATTTGTATTTCCTCCTCTGAGAACTCCCTATTCAGGTCTCTGCCCATTTTGTGAATGGGTTGTTTGATTTTTTTTATTGGTTAGGTTTTTGAGTACTTTTTGGATTATAGATATTAGGCCTGTTAGTTTTATAGCCTGCAAAATTTTCTTTCATTCTGTGACTAGTGTATTGGATCTGATTTTGGTGTGCTTCTCTGTGCAAAACCTTTCCAGCTTCATGAGATCCCATTGGTTGAGTGATTATTCCTGAGCTACTAGGATTTTGTTCAGGAAATCTTTCCCCACTTATATATAATGGAGAGTTCCTCCTATATTTTTACCCAGTAGTAGAAGAGTTTCATGTCTAATATTGAGGTCTTTAATACATTTGGACTTGATTTTTATGCATGGTGATTTGTGTGGGTTTAGCTTCATTTTTATGCATATGGTTATACAGTTTGTCCAGCACCACTTGTTGAAGATGCTGTCTTTTCTCCAGTCTGTTACTGGGGCCTTTGTTGAAGATCAAATAACTGTAGGCACTTAACCTGAAGTCTGGATCTTCATTTCTGTTCCATTGGTCTATATTCCCATTTTTATGCCAGTACCATGCCTGTTTTGTTACTATGGCTTTGTAACATAGCTTTAGCTCAGGCATGGTGATGCCTCCAAAGGTCTTTCTTATGTTAAGGATATGTTTGGATATCTGAAGTCTGCTACAATGAATTTTGAGATCATTTTTTATCTGTATGAAGAATGGTGCTGGGATTTTATTGTTACTGCATTAAATCTGTTTATTGCTTTTGGTAGAATTGCCATTTTGCCATTGGCATTTTCCAACAGCATGAGAGGTCATTCCATATTCTCAAGGCCTCCTCAATTTCTTCCTTGAGTATTTTTATGTTTTCATTATATATGTCTTTCACATCATTTATTCAAGTTATTCCAATGTATTTTATTTTTTGTTGCTATTAAAAATGGGACAGTGGGCTGGAGAGATGGCTTAGCAGTTCAGAGCTTGCCTATGGAGCCTAAGGACCTCGGTTCAAGGCTTGATTCCCCAGGACGCAAGTTAGCCAGATGCACAAGGGGGCACATGCATCTAGAGTTTGTTTGCAGTGGCTGGAAGCCCTGGCACACCCATTTTCTCTCTCTGTCTGTCTGTCTCTCTCTCTCTCTCTTTCTGCCTCTCTCTCTGTGTCTGTTGCTCTCAAATAAAAATAAAAAAAATGGGACAGTGTTGCTAATTTCTTTTTCTGTATCTTTGTCCTTTGCAAATAGAGAGGGTACTGATTTTGTTGTGTTGATTTTGTATACTGCTACTTTCCTAAAGGAATTAGTCACCTTTAGGAGTTTTGAGGTGGAGGTTCTTAGATCACTTATGTATAGGATCATGTCATCTACAAATAGGGCTAACTTGACTTCTGCCTTTCAAATATCTATCCCTTATATTTCTTTCTCCTGTCTTATTTCTTGAGCTAAGACTTCTAGTACTATGTTGAAGAGCAGAGGTGAGAGTGGGCACCCCTGTCATGTTCTGAATCTTAAGGGAATTCCTTAAATATTTCCCAGTTAAGTATTATTTGAACTTTAGGTACTTTATATATAGTCTTTATTATGTTGAGATATAAACCATCCATGCTTATTTTCTCCAATGTTTTGATCATGAAGTGATACTGTATTTTGTCAAATGTCTTTTCTGCTTCTATTGAAATGATCATGTAGTTTTTGTGATTAAGTTTATTTTTGTGGTATATTACATTGAAAGATTTCCATATGTTGAACCAACCCTGCATTCCTGGAATAAACCCTACTTTATCAAGGTGGAAAATGTTTTTGAATTCAGTTTACAAGGATTTTGTTCAGGATCTTTGGATATAAGTTCATTAAGGATATAGGCCTGTAGGTTTTTTTTTCTTCTTCTCTTGTATCTCTGTGTGATTTTGGTATTAGGGTGATTCTACCTTCATAAATGGAGTTTGGGAGCATGTGAAACATTTTGAGGAAAATTGGTTTCAGTTCTTCCAAGAACATTTGATAGAATTTGGCTAAGAAGTCATCTGGTCCTGGACTCTTCTTTTTGGGGAGGCTTTGGTAGGTGGTACGTTTCCAGGAATTTTTCCATTTCTTCCAGATTAACCAGTTATATTGAGTAGATGTTTTGAAGTAAGTCCTGATGATTCTTCCAATTTCATTTATATCTGTTGTGGCCTAGCCTTTTTCATTCTAAATTTGTTAATTTTAAGCATCTCTTATTTTTGCTTGATCAAACTGGCCAGGGGTTTTCAATCTTATTTATTTTCTCAAAGAACCAACCTTTTGTGTCATCAATTTTCTTAATTGTTTTCTTAGTTTCCAATTCATTAGTTACTGCTCTGCTCTGGATTATTTCTTTCCATCTGGAGCTTCTTGGGTTGGATTCTTCTTATTTTTCCATTCCCTTTAAATTGATGGTAAGTTTATTGATTTGGGATCTCTCTGTCTTTGTTATGAAGGCACTTAGTGCTATGAATTTCCCCCTAAGAACTGCCTTCGTTGTATATTCTGTTCTCATTGTCATTCAATTCTAGAAATTTTACAATTTCCTTTTTTATTTTATCCACTACCCATTTATTGATTTTCTGTTTGGAGGATCTATCTATTGATGATAGTGAAGTTTTAAAGTCCCCAACTATGAAAGTGTTGATATTTATTCTGTTTTTTCATCAAGTAGGTTTTGTTTTATGAATTGCAGTGCTTCTGTGTTTGTACAAATACATTGATGATTGTAATGTCTTCTTGTTGGATCATTCCCTTGATAAGTAAAATGTGGCCTTCTTTATCTTTTTTGATTACTTTTGGTTTGAAGACTATTTTGTCTGATCTTAGTATAGCAACACCTACTTGTTTCTTATTTCCATTAGTTTGTAACATCATTTTCTACCCTTTCACCCTGAGGAGGTGTCTGTCTTTAGTGGTGACATGGGTTTCTTGAAGAGAGTAGATTGAAGGGTTCATTTAACATGCATCTCTTGATGGGTGAATTAAGACCATTAATATTTATGGTAATAGCTGTAAGGTTTGATTTAATCCCTGCCATATTGTGGTATTTTATAGGGTTTGGTGTTTTCTAGGATGTTGTATGTTTTTGAGCCTTCTCTAGGTTTGTTTATTGTGGTCTGCTTCTTGGAGGTTCTTGAGGTTGGCTATTTGACTCTTTTGTGTGGGCAATTACCTGAAGTATTCTCTGTAGATTTGGCCTTGCATTCACATAGTTGTAGAGCTCATTATATAGTGGATATTTTTTATTTCACCATCTATTATTATAAGGGATACTTTTGCTGGGTACAGTAGTTTGGGTTGGAAGCCATAGATTTTTAGACTTTGAGTGTTCCACTCCAGGCCCTTCTGGCTTTCAGGGTTTCCATTGAGAAGTCTGAGGTAATTCAGATAGGGTTACCTTTATATGTAATGTGTTGTTTTACTCTGGCTGCTTTGAGGACTCTCTCTTTGTTTTTGTTGTTTAGAATCTTAATGATAATATGTCTTGGAAAGTTTCTCCTTTAGTCCAGTCTGTTTGAAGTTCTGTTATCTTCTTGTCTCTTGATCAGACTCTCTTTTGAGAGGGTGGGACAGTTTTCTTTGATAATTTTGTTGAATAAGTTCTCCATGCCTTTGGTCTGAATTTCTTCCCCTTCTGGCATAACCATGATCTGAATATTGGGATGTTTAAGGGTATCCCACAGATGCCTCATGTTCTTTTCACAAAAAATATTGAACTTATTTAAGTTTTTGGACTAATGGACTGTTTCTTCTTTCTTGTCTTCCAGATGTTCTGTCCTCCACATGATTGAATTTATTCTTGGGGATTTCTAGAGATGTTTGGACTTGTTCAATTTGGTTTCTATTTTCTATTTTCTTTTTGTATAGTATCCACCCCTTTGTTGAGTTCCATTTTCAGATCACTTTTTGATTTTCTTAATGCTTCTTGGAATTCATCCTTGCATTTATTTATGTCTTCAGTGAGCTTAACTAGCTTATTATTGATGTGCTCTGTGTTTTGTCACACCTTCAGATCATTTAATCTCTCTTTTGAAGCTTCTATGGTTTTTGACTGTTAGGCCCAACCTAGTGAGGACAGCATTCACACAATCACTGGTCTTTTGTTCATTTTCTGCAAGTTGTTCTATTTGCTTCATCAGTCACATATCTTGTGTCTTCATTTTGGGGTTGTGATCATGTTGTCTCTTCTATGCTTTGATTGGAGACTTCCATTGTAGGACTAGGCAACCTTGTTGGGGTTCCTTCCATTTGGTCTTTCCTATTGATTTATTTTATTTTATTTTATTTTGTGTGTGTGTGTGTGTGTGTGTGTGTGTGTGTGTGTGTGTGTGTGTGTATGTGTGCTGTCGTCTGCCTATCACAGTTTGGGGATCTTATTTAATTTAACAGGAAGCTGTAGTTTACTCTTGAAGTGTCTTCAGTGATTGTGTCCTTTTATGTTTGACTAGAATGGGCTATTGATGGCTTTGTATTCACGGATGTGGAAATTGTGATGTGAGGGGCTAAGTGAACCCACACTGTATTGGTGCTTACTACCAGCAGTGGGATTGGGTGTTGCACAGGGGCTTGTTCTGCTCAGGTGGCAGAAGTTGGCACTGTCCTGCTGGTGGGGAAAGGATCTGGGAGACAGTGTGGTCCTGGTGGAGATAGCTTCGTCCCCATGGTGGGTTGAGGAGTGCGGAAGGAGACTGCATGGTCCTGGTGTCAGATGAATGAGTTGAGAAGGAGACAGCATGGTCCCAGTGGAGGGGGGAGGAGATGGTGTGGTCCCAGTGGTGGGGAGAGAAGTTGGAAGATGGTGCAGTTCCAGTGGGGGTGGGGAGTCAGGAGATGGTGTGGTCCTGGTAGGTGGGAGGAGCAAGAGAGGAAAGGCATGGTCCTGATAGTGAGGAGGGAGAAGAGTAAGGGAGGAAAGGAGATGGAAGGAGGCAGGGGACCCAGAGGGAGGTAGGAAAGGTGAGAGTTACCTGGCCCTGATCTGAGGGGCCTGGGGGTGTACTGAGATACCCAAGAGCATGGGACTCATCAGATTCCCTACTTTGCTCTTCTACACTCTGCCACTGGAGGTCTGCTAGAACCTGATAACCCTGGAACCCCGAAATCTTGCCTGGTATTACCTGGTGATTTGAAGCATCGTTAGTGGATGCCATCTTGACTGGACTTGAAGGCTGTTTTACCTGACATAAAATTTTGGGTTGACTTATTTTATTTCAGCTCATTGAATGTCTTTTACCACTGTCAGGTGGCCACCTGGATTTTGTGTGTGTGTTTATGTTCAAGTTCATGTATGTAAACACTATGGCATACATATGGAGGTCAGAGAAAAATTTAGGGACTGGGTCCTCACTTTCTGCCTCATTTTAGACCAGCCCCTCACTGTGTTCACTCTCTCTCTATTTCTCTCACTCTCTCTGTCCCTATGTCCTTGTTCACTGATGCACTTGTTGCTTGCTGAGCTTGCTGGACCTGGTCTGCTAGCTTCTGGAAAATATGCCCCCACCCCCATCTTGATATAAGCATGCTGGCATGCAGTGATTTTAGAAGCCCAACATAGCATCCAGATTTTATGTAGAGGCCTGGGGATCTGAAGTTGTGACCCAGGATTAAGCAGAAAGTATGCTATGCATTTGAACCATATCCTCAGCTGGTCTCTAGGATATTTAATAACTAGAAAGATGTAATCCACATTGAGATGTTGTTGATATGATTAGTGGTTTCCTTTTGTACCTCTCAAAGCTTTCTCTTTAATTTTGGCATTTAATATATTTATTATGGTGTGTTATGGGTGAGCATTATCTTACTTATCTATTTGGAGTTCATTAATGTTATTGAATATATAGATTAATATTTTTCATTGAATTTGGAAATCTTTTATAGATGTGGCTAGTCTTGAAAGTCATTATTTCCCTGCTCCATTTTCTTGAGTTCTGGGATTACCATGCATGGCTTCTATCTTTTGAACTTTGTGAAGTACGTGAGAGATGAAGTTTCCCATTTCTATTAAATATCAGAACTTCAAGACATATACATGAACCATTTCTCTAAAAATAAATGTATTTATGTTACACCTTTTGATGGCTCATTTGTGAGATGTCTCCACACTTGAACATTTTTTTTTTTGAGGCAAGCCAAACAGACTGGCCTTTTTAATGTGTGTGTGTGTGTGTGTGTGAGAGAGAGAGAGAGAGAGGGGGAGAATTGGCACACCAGGGCTTCCAGCCAGTGTAAACAAACTCCAGATATGTAGGCTGCCTTGTGCATATATGTGACCTTGTGTGCTTGTTTCACCTTGTCTGTCTGGCTTACTTGGGACCTGAGAATAGAACATGGTTTCTTAGGCTTTGCAGGCAAGAACCGTAACCACTAAGCCATCTCTCCAGCCCTGAACACTTTTTTTTTTCACATTTGGTTTTGTGATATTGAAGTACTGCATTATTCTAAAAAAAATGGACAGGGAAAACAAAGGAAAAACATATGTATGAATATAATATAATGGTTTGCTTTCCTACTTCTTTTTTGTGTTTTATTATTATTTTTTATTAACAACTTCCATGATTGTAAACAATATTCAGCCATGGTGGGGAACCAACTGCTCTCAATTCGGCTAACTGATCACCTTACTGGTATGGGACCCATAGCTGGAGCTGGGAAACAAGTTAGAACCATATCCAAACATAAGCCCACTCTCCAATATCAAGCTACCATCAATCGTGGGGTACAAGAGGGACTACACCTATTAAATTCTCTATTAAAAAAAAGGGTTATCTCATTTGTCCTGATGCTAACTTACTCTCCGTTGGAGAATCTGCTTCTCTTTTTCAGATAGATGTAGATCCTATGGAGAGAGCCACCCCATCATACCTCAAAAGGGCCCCGGCTGAAACTAAGAAAAAATGGCGAAACAAGGAAGGGTGCTGTTTTCCTGATGAACTGGATACCAGCACAAGGGGGAAGGAGATCAGCACAGAGAAAAATCAACTCCTACCAAATCAGAGAGCCAGAGACCCAGAGGCCCTCCAACACCTCATCACTGAAGCAGACCAAAAATGAACCCAACATGGCTCAGGGAAATTTTGCGGAAGAGGGGGTGGAAAGAATGTCAGAGCCACATGTTGGGTCATGATATGCAGAGACATTTATCTTACCCATAACTGTGGGCTAACTCCACAATGCATGACCCATATACCTCAACAAGGAGGGGCCAAGGGCAGGGGGTAGGTCACGGATGAGCCTAATAATGGTACCAAACTGACTGTATTTGCTGAATACAAAACTAACTAATAAAGAAAAAAAAACAATATTCCATGATAATGCCCTCCCTCCCCCTTTTTCTCCTTTGAAACTCCATTCCCCATCATATACCCTCCCCCCTCAATCAGTCTCTCTTTTATTTTGATATCATGATCTTTTCCTCCTATTATGATGATCTTGTGTTGGTAGTGTCAGGCACTGTGAGGTTATGGATATCCAAGCCATTTTGTGTCTGGGGGAGCACGATGTAAGGAGTCCTACCCTTCATTTGGTTCTTACATTCTTTCTGCCACCTCTCCCACAATACACCCTGAGCCTTGGAAGGTGTGATAGAGATGTTGCATTGCTGAACACTCCTGTCACTTCTTTCCAGCACCATGGTGCATTCTGAGTCATCCCAAGGTCCCTGCCATCTGAAAAGAGAAGGTTCTCTACCAAAAGTTAGAGTAGCATTAATATATAGGTATGAAATTAAGAGAAGTGCTTACTCAGCAGTTTGATGAGCATAGTATATACATTTAGCCAGACAGATGTTATACCCCTAAGGCTCATGACTACCCCTGTTTTAGGTTTTCAGTATCAGGGATGTATTCCTTCCCATGGAGTGGGCCTCCAGTCCAATTAGAGGGCAGTTGGTTTCCACCATGACAGATATGCCATTATTGCACCAGTTGGCTCATTTGGCCTGGGTAGCAAAATATAAGGCTTGCAGTGTGCACTGTTGAGTATCTTCACTGGTGATTTCTCTCTCTCCCATTGAACTGCATGCAGAATGGCTTCTTCCAGCTTTCTGTCAGGTGGTCTACATGGAGGAAGTTACCAGCTCAGCTCCAGCAGGATTTTTCAGTGGCCTTGCAGCCCAGTGGAGTCTTCAGCAATAGGGTCTTACCATCTATTCCTGGTGGGAAACCAAGGAGCCTCACAATGGCCTGTAATATATTCGGGCCATCAGGGACCACCCTGGCCAACAACTCACTGGAAGGTATCCCATCCCTGGCAATGAAAATTTTCTAGTAACAATCTATGGTTCCTGAGTGTTCCATTGTCCAAAAAAGTAGGTTTCCATATGATTTATTTGTATCCTCTTAGGTTTTGATTAGCCCTCCCTCCACATTTCCTTTACTCAATCTCTTCCCCTGACCTCACTTGGGCCATTTCACCCCCATTAATCTATTCTTCTACTTACATATATACAATACTTTCCTATTCAGTACTCCCCTCTCTTCCTTTCTCTTCCTTTTACATCTCTTTTCTAGTTTACTGGCCTTTGCTGCTGAGTTTTCTTCCTACTCACACAGAAGTCCAATCATCTGTAGCTAGTATCTATGTATGAGAGAGAACATGCAACGTTTGGTTGACCCTACTTCTTCCTAGTTCTTTTACATAGTTTTTTTCTTTTTATTTAATTTTTATTTATTTATTTTCAAGAAGAAAGAGAAATAAAGAGGAGACAGAGAGAATTGGTGGGCCAGGGCCTCTAGCCACTGCAAATGGACCCCAGATGTACATGTGACCTTGTGCATCTGGCTTGTGTGGGTACTGGGGAATAGAACCTGGGTCTTCTGGCTTTGCGGGCAAGTGCATTAACCATTAAATCACCCCTCCAGCCTACATAGTTTTTTTTTTAACACAGTTTAACATTATATGTATAATGTTATATATTTACGATATATATATATATATATATATATATATATATATATATATAGTAATTCAGAAACTTTAGGATTTCTCTAGCCATAATTCTTACTCTTATTATCTCAAATATTAGGAATAATATTTAACTCATTGTCCATTGCCTGAAATTTATCTAAAGGATTGGAGCAGGAAATTACATTATCTACTATATTTCTGTATCATATTGACAGCTATCTTGATGATGGTTTGAAAGGATGAAATGGAATGAATAGTGGTCCAAGACTGTTTACTACAACCCAAAAGTGATCAAACACTAGACCTAACCGGTGGAATGAAATCTCTCATTCAAATTCAAGGGACGTGGTATGTAAAGAAAGAGCCTGCTGCACATCCCTGTAAATTCATCATTTGAGGAGTAGAGATAGGTGGATCAGGAGTTCAAGGTCATCTACCACTACACAGTGAGTTTGAGCCAATCTGAGATACAAGATACCCTGCCTCAAAAATTAAAAAAAAAAAAAAAAAAAGAGGAGGAGGAGAGGAAAAGAAAAGAAAAGAGAAAAGAAAAGTGAAATATCACTTTAACTTTGGGACAGAGCAATCAATCATCAAGTTCCTGTTAAGGCAACACTGAGTTTGGATAGATTTTTTTTGTGAGGTACAGTCTCACTCTAGCTCAGGCTGACCTGGTATTCTCTAATCTCTGGGTGACCTCAAAGTCATGGCAATCAATCCTTCTACCTCTGCCTGCCAAGTGCTGGGATTAAAGACATGTACCACCATTTCCAGCTTAGATGAAAACTAGAAATTTGATCAATAGTTTTATGTTTTAGGTGCACTATTTTGCAGATGCCTACTAGATATAAACAGTATATCTCAAATGAACTTAAAAATATTTTCATTTATTTATTTGCAAGCAGATAGAGATGGAAAAGAGAGAGAGAGGGAGAGAGAGAAGTGCAGAGGGAATGGGCATGTCAGGGCCTCCAGCTACTGCAAACAAACTCCAGATATATGTGCCACTTTGTGCATCTGGCTTTATGTGGATACTGATGGATTGAACCAGGGTCATTAGGCTCTGGGGGCAAGCACCTTCACTTTTGAGGCATCTCTCCAGCCCTCAAATAAACTTTTAATTGAATTTAAGAGTCAAGATAAAGAAGATATTTCAGAGTTGGAGCTATACATTTGAGAGTATTGAAAACATGTAGATAATATTAAAACCTTGTGGCTGAATATAACCAAGGAAATGAGTAGGGTGTACTAATGGAAAGTTCATGGAGATTTGGATTTGAACAAATCTTGATTTGAATTTAAATTCTTCTATTAGGCTTTGTGACCTTGGAAATTGTATTTGTCTAAATCTTAGAAATAAAAGCACAGATTTTACACTAAGTTATTCAACGCATATCTGGAATTGGGAACCTGATCAGAATAATATGGAGGCAAAGGTTATGCTCTCACTAGTCTTTGACTAAAAGAGGGGCTACATACATCAAATTCTCCCTAAATTAATAATGCTTATCCCATTTAAGCTATGCTGACTTCACTCTCCTTTGGAGAATCTGTTCTTTTTCAGAAGGTAGAGAGAGCTGAGGAAAGAAACTGCCCCTTGGGCTTCAGCCAAGCCACAGCTGAAACCACAGAGGGACTGGGGAGGCTATCATGAGTACTGCTTCCATGATGAACCTGATAACCAGTGCCAGGGTGTAGGAGACAGACCCCGAGGATACACAACACTTACCAAAGCAGAGATCCAGAGTGCATCACTGAAGTAGACTTAAAGCACACCTACCTCACCTCAGGGAATTTTGCAGAAGTTGGGTGGAAAGATTGTAAGAGCCACAGGTGGAGACACCATGCCTAGAGGCATTCCCTCCACACAAAAAATAACTGACTGCTGCTCCCACAACACATAAACCATAACCCCATAGGGAATGCCTACAACTCCACTGAGTAGTGTCCCCAATGGAATGGGGGCAGGGATGAGGAAAAAGAGGTTGCCAACACATGATGTATCAATATGAAATATATTGTTAGTAATAATAATAATAATGATGATGAAAAGGAAAAAAAACAGATTTTAAAGAAGGGCTAGCCTTAAAAATATTAATATAGTGAAAACCTCTGGTCTGATATTATGAGAGGCTCAAGTATATTTTATTTCTATTGAAAATGAAAAGTTTAATAGCAACTTATTATCAAATGGATGAAGTATAATTTAATCTAATAAAAATTGGACAAAAGGTAGGCTGGAGAGATGGCTTAGTGGTTAAGGTGCATGTCTGCCAAGCCTAAGGTTTGATTTCCCAGGACCCATGTAAGCCAGATGCACAAGATGGCGCAGGCATTTGGAGTTCATTTGCAGTGGCTGGAAGCCCAGGCATGCCCATTCTCTCTCTCTCTCTCTCATCCTCTTTCCCTCTCTCAAATAAATAAATAAAAATAAAATATAAAAAAAATTGAAGAAAAGAGGCAAAAAGATCTTTTTTATGGTCTAAGCTAACTTCAATAAGCTTCTTATTAAAAATATTTTTGAATTTCTGCCAAGTGAATAAGGACTTCACAAGGAATTATGCTTTTTCATATTTTTCACTTCAAAGATATAGTAGATATTAAATGTTCTACAGGGAAATTTCAGTAAAGTAGCCATGATAATGTGGTAATCTAAAATTTGCATTGCCAATGCTGAAATGCATGCCCTTGTAAGTTATCTCAACTAGTTAATAATATTTCAAAAATAAAGCATATATTTAAGGTTTAAATGGAATTTTTTCTCACTGCAATAGATACTTGAATAAATTGACTTAATTGAAATGTTTTTCGATGGTGTTATAGATTATTCTTCCTAGAATTCAGAGGTAGAACCTTGAATTTGATGGAAGCTGCATTCATCAAATTAACAGGCAACAATGAATAATGTGGAGAAGAAGGGTTCTATATAATGTCCTGAGGAAAAGGTGATGCAAAAAGAGATGTTTTCCTGTTGAAAAGATGCCACCAAAACCAAATAAGTACTTATTAAATAAGTAAAATATTCACCTTGCAATAATAACTAATAGAAAAAAATAAAATTTTCTTAAGCTTGGTGTGGGATCACACACATATAAGACTGGCACTTGGGTTGCGTAGTCAGGACTGTGAGCTCAAGGCCATCTGTGCACCAAAGTAAGACCTTGTCTCAAACAAAAAAGCAGATATGAAAGTTGGTTAACTTCAAAACTAGATTCATCAATTGATCATTTCTGTTAATGATAACTGTAATTATGTTGTGCCAATCATATCTCTTTTCTCTGGATTCTGTGTGAAGTTAAAACATTTCCACAATTGTATAAAGATGTGTTATTTACAAAGAAACATATGAAGAAGTAAAATGAATGTTAACAATGGCCTAAAGATGGCAATACCAGTAGGAATACACTTTTTCAAGGTTCTTTAATTAGATTATATGATATGATATGCATGATTATTTAAAGATGTTTATTATAGTGTAATATCAATCATCTAAATAAAAGTGTACTATAGCTAGTTATCAAGAAGATAAAAATGAAATATTGAAAGATTAATCCCTCAGTTTCAAAGTGGGAAGGAATAAATTACTAAGTAAACTGAATAAAAGTAGGTTGAAGAGGAAAAAAATAAATTGAAATATGACAAATTTAATCAAACTAATATCAATACTTATGTTAAAATACAGACAAAGTTAATGACATGCTTTAAAGGCATGAACAGTCAAGTTAGAAATAACAGGACTCAATTATATGCTTCTTTTAAATTTTATTTTAAATATTTTATTTATGTATTTATGTGAGAAAAAGAGAGAGAGAGAGAGAGAGAGAGAGAGAGAGAATGGACATGCCAGGGGCTCTAGCCATTGCAAATCAACTCCAGATGCATGCACCACCTTATGCATCTGACTTATGTGGGTCCTGGGGAATCAAACCTGGTCCTTAGACTTCATACATTAACCCTTAAGGCATTTCTCCAGCCCTAAATTTTGTTTTAAATAAAAAGAAACAATTTAAATGGCACAAAGATACAATAGAAACAGAAAATAAGAAACCTAGATATCAGGCTAGGGAAATAGCTCAGTGGACAAAGTACTTGCTACGCAAACATGAGGATGTGGGTTTGGATCCTGAAAATCCACATAGTGCCGGACACTGTAGTAAGCATCTATAAAACTCAGCTCACTTGTACTGAGATGAGAGATGGAGACAGGAGAATCCCTTGAAGTGTGTAGGTCAGCTAGCTTGGTGAATACAACAGTGAAACACAAGAGGCCCTGCCTCAAACAAGGTGGAAGGTAAGAATTGACATCCAGGGTTGTTCTCTGACCACATGCACACTGTGGCACATGTGCATCTGCACTCATACACACATATATCATACACATATGCAGGGACACAAAAAATTTTTGTTGTTGTTTTTATTTATTTATTTGAGAGCGACAGCAGAATGAAAAAGAGGGAGAGAGAGAGAGAGAGAGAGAGAGAGAGAGAGAGAGAGCGAATGGACATGCCAGGGCCTCCAGCCACTGCAAACAAACTCCAGACGCGTGCACCCCCTGGTGCATCTGGCTAGCGTGGGTCCTGGGGAATCGAGTCTCGAACTGGGGTCCTTAGACTCCACAGGCAAGTGCTTAACCGCTAAGCCATCTCTCCAGCCCTCACAAAATATTTTAAATGTTGGATATAAATATTCATATTATACAAATCAGATTTTGTAACACAGAATATTACCAGGGATAAACATGATCATTTTGAAATAATAAAGAACACATTGTAATTCTAATCATTAATGGATCTACTAACAAAGCCTTCATATATATGAAACATAAATATAAAATCCCTAAGGAGTATTAGAATGTTAAAGATTCTAATATTTTATTTTTCTTTCAATAGTTTGCTAGATTTTTTTCATTAAGAATATGGATGTGGAATATGGAATATGGAAGACTTGGGCTGGGGAGATGGCTCAGTGGTTAAGATGCATTCCTGTAAAGCCAAAGGAGCCAGGTTCCATTCTGAAGGACCCATGTAAGGCAGATGGTCACCCATGTGTCTGGAGTTCATTTACAGTGACTGGAGGCCCTGGCACAGCCACTCTCTTTCTCTCTCTCTCTCTCTCTTTTTCTCTGCCTCTTTCCCTCTCTCTCTCTCAAGTAAATAAATAATTTTTTAAAAGTTTTAAAAAACACTTTAAGAAAAAAATATGGAAGACTTACTTTTGCATTGCCAATTACATTGCATGACTGAGATTTAAAGAACACTCTAAAACAGTAGAATGCACATTTGGTTAAAGTGTATACACCCTCATTTAAAAACAGGCAATATTTGAGGCCATAAAAGAGATTTAAAAGAATTTATTGTCTGACCAATATGACATTAAGATAAAACTAGTAACAAAAGCAACTAGAAAATTAAAGTAAATGGAATTATTTAAGATAACTAAAAGTAACAAGTTTATATGACAGAATAGAATTACTGGAAAATAAATTGCCAAATATATGAATGCAAAATTCACCACAAAAATTGCAAGTAATGAAAAAGCACAAGGAGAAAAATAAAGACTACATGGAAAAGTCAGTCAAATAAAAACAGGAAATTTGATAGACCAAACATCCTGAAAAGTGAGACTACTAAACAATATCAAAAGTTAGAACTCTTTAAAGAAAACCAGAGCATTAGACTTCAACAATACATCATAAAGTGTCACAACAATGGCCAAGTAAGAATAATCATGAGTCCAAAATTGGGTCTGTATCACATATCAACACATGTAAATGGTCATAGTAACTTTAAAGAAGGGAAACTTAAATTTAATCAATGCATGAAGTGCATATTCAGCATATATCAGTACTTACCGGGGAAAATCTTAATTTTCATTTTTCAAAGTTGGTCAATATTTTTATTTCATAATAATCAGTATTGAAAATACTGCTTCACATAAACATGTAAAACAAATTGCCCGAAGCATGTTTGGAGCCTATTGTAATTTGAATGCCTGGCCCCTTAGGCTCATATATTTTTGATTAATCTTTCTACCAGAGGCCCTTGCAGGCAGATCCCTGCTACAGGAGGTGTGTCACTGGGGGTGGATATTGGAGTTTAGCCCTAATGTGTGTTTGGGGGCAGATCTTGAGTCCAGCCCTAAAGTGTGGGGAGAACAGTTAGAGCTCTGGTTCTTGGTACTTTCTAGTGTTGCTGTTTGCAGGGTGTTTGGTGTCCAAGCTGCCACCAATGATGTGGGTCCCCTGGAATTTCTAAGCCTGAAATGAACCCTTTTCCTCCTATAATAAGCTACTTTTGGTTGGGTGTTTGTCCAGCAATGGGAAAATAACTGCAACAGGGCCATTTCAGAAATTGCTGCAAGTTCTCTTCTCATTCCAAGACAAAGTTCACTTAAGATTATTATTTATTTTTATTTATTTATTTATATTAATTAGTTTTGTACTCAGTGAATACAGTCAAGTTGGTACCATTGTTAGCTTCCTCCATGTCCTACCCTCTCCCCCAGCCCCTCCTTGTTGAGGTATATAGGTCATGCATTGTGGAGTTAGCCCACAGTTATGGGTAGAAGGAAATGTCTCTGCATATCATGACCCAATGTGTGGCTCTGACATTCTTTCTGCCCCCTCTTCTGCAAAATTTCCCTGATCCATGTTGGGTTCACTGTGGGTCTGCTTCAGTGAGGAGGTGTTGGGGGCCTCTGTGTCTCTGGATATCTGATTTGGTAGGAGTTGATTGTTCTCTGTGTTGATCTCCTTCACCCTTGTGCTGGTACCAGCTTCACCAAGAAAACAGCACCATTGCTTGTTTCACCAATTATTCTTAGTTTAAACTGGGGCCATTTTGAGGTATGATGGGGTGGTTCCCTCCTTAGGATCTGCACCTATCTGAAAAAGAGAAGCAGATTCTCCAACAGAGAGTAAAGTTAGCACCAGATAAATGGGATAACCCTTATATTTTTTATAGAGAATTTAATGGGTGTAGGCCCTCTTGTAGCTCACTATTCGTGGTAGCTTGATAATGGAGAGCATGCTCATGTTTGGATATGGTTCTAACTTGTTTCCGGGCTCCAGCTATGGGTCCCATTCTACTGAGCAGATCAGTTAGCCAAATCAAGAGCAGTTGGTTTCCCACCATGGTTGTGTGCCACTATTGCACTTGTGTGGGCATCACAACAGGTTATTTGCTGCTAAGTAGGTTAGACCATGAGTTGCTTGGACAGATATTGCTCATTTTCCCCCATTCACCCATGTGGCACCTTTTGGCACTAGACACACTGACTGTGTGGGGACTGACTCTCTTCCAGCTTCCAGCCATGTCACTCCATGTTACGTGTCTACCACATACGGTGTCTTCAGCAGTAGGGTCTTACCACTAACCTTTGGTGGGTCATCAAGTACTCTATTTTTTTTTAATAAATTACAAGTCAACAACTCATGTAGTAAAATGCAAACACAATAAAATCCAAACATATACTAATTTGATATTTTATATGCTGAAGAATGATGGTCAGAAAATATTTAAAGTCAGCTTTCCATAATTAAACCATTTTGTTTCTATAAAAGCAGAAAACTCTGTGTATACAGTAAAAGCACTGCAATTCATAACATAACAGTCTCAAATCTGAGCTGAGGTTTTCTGGGCAGTCTTCCTTTAGGTTGAGGGGTGTGGCGGCCAGAGCTGTGCAAGAGGCTCTGAACCAAGGTTGTGGTGAAGTGACGCCCTTGCCACAGCTAGTGCTGCCTGAGACACTGCCCATTCATTAGGCTAGATTTTGTATTGATTTTTGGCCATAGGATGTTCAGGAAACTTTCACTGTTGCCAAATTTTTCATGGAAATCGCATTCAATTACTATTATTACCTGTGGGTTAAGAAGCTGAGAACAAGACCAATAATTTTACCCATATAAAGCTATGGCTCATTGTATTTGTAGACATAATAAATTTAGACAGTTAGGATATCAATATTTTAAATACCTATTTATTACCTTATTAACATTAAATACACAACTATTTTGTAGTTAAACATCAACATTTAATGAAAAACAACACTTTTTTTTTTTTTTTTTTTTTTTTTTTTTTTTTTGAGGCAGGGTCTCGCTCTAGCTCAGGCTGACCTGGAATTTGCTATGTAGTCTCAGGGTGGCTTCGAACTCACAGCAATCCTTCTACCTCTGCCTCCCAAGTGCTGGGATTAAAGGCATGCGCCACTATGCCTGGCGAAAAACAGTACATTTATAGCACAAATAATGCTAAGCCAATAAATTGCTACTTTATATTTTATTTTATTTTGACACTATAGCAAGTTTGCTTTTTAAAACCTTAATCTTCTGTCATAAGAAACTGCCCAGTTTGTAGATTGTGAACCTCATGTTGTTACTTTTATTTTAAAATAAATTCCTAAAAATTTGTAATTCAGATAAATTATTTGATCTTCTAAGGGGGATAAACAGAGCTTTCCGAAATACTTTTTTGTTAAAACCCCCAAATCAGAAGAAGAATGGTCTTATGATATTGAATTTTTAACACATTACACTGTAGAAGACTGACTTGGAATTAAAACAACTTGACATTTTAAAACTTTATTAAATTTACTATCAGTCAGAACATCCTTTAGAACAGAACATTTTCATCGAGTCTATGGCAAACTATTTTGGTTTGGCATTTAGGACTCAATTATTTTGGAAGGACATTTGCCCCAAGAAGTGGATTGATTCATTCATATTTTGTACCCAAACATATAGTAGCTTCAGAGAATGAGCCCCGTAGCTGGTTTCTGGTGCTTTTTCATAAATGCTCTCCATTATTAAACATATTTCTGAAACAATAACTTCCTTTGAGATTTACTTTTGCCCTAGAAAGATAGCAAACACTAATGTACTTAATTAAAATAAAATTAGTGGCATCATAAGGACTCTTTTAGTATCCATTAAGCCTTAGGTAATATTCAAGCATCCTTAGTAAAATAATTAGTCACTTGGTTCCATATGCTCTATCTTCAAGAACTTAGACTAAATGAAGTAAGGATTACAGAGACAAAATACTAAATGCATACAGAGTATGTAATGGGAAACTTTTTTTTCTTTTAAATCTCAGTTTCTGAACTAGTGACTGGATTTTCTGAGCAGTGCAACCTTTTAATTTCAGTTTTCCTTGAGAGCAGTCCAAAATTTTTAAGATAACTTTTCTTGAAAAACAAGTAACAGGATTACATAAATAAAACTTTTAGGAGAAATAGAGATGATGTCAAAAGTGGAAAATGACATGCAAACAGACATTATTCATTCCCTGTGATGTATATCATTCTGCTCCTCACTGACCTTCTGTAGATCACCTTATTTCTGAATGCTATTTAATGTGGCACTCAAATGACCTTTAGTCCTGGCCCTAGTCTCAAACAGAACTCTGCAGAGGCACCTAGAACTACTATGAATCAGCTTTGCCTCCTTTCTCTGGATTGTATCTACTTGACTATACTTGGGACTTACACCACTCTCTGTAACACTGATACTGAAAGGAACTGCTTTTTATTTCTCTTGAAGTGTATCCTCCTAATGTCACATTTATGCATTTTATAGCAGACAGTTAAAAATATTTTATTATTTATTAGTTTATTTGAAAGAGAGAGAGAGAAAGAGGCAGATAGGGAAAGAGAGAATGCATGTGCCAGGGCCTTTAGCAGCTGCAAACAAACTCCAGCAGCATGTGCCACCTTGTGCATCTGGCCTTACATGGGTTCTGCAAAATGAAACCTGCATCCATTAGCTTTACAGGCAAGTGCCCTAACCACTAAGGCTTCTCTCCAACCGAGAGATAACAGAGATTTTTTAACCTATTATTTTGCTATAGAACATTTTGATAGTCAAAGAAGGATAAATATTCATCATGAAAATGTTTAATATACACTGAATAAAATATTTTGTATTAAAAAGACAAATTATACTGAAATCTCTTATTAAAGTAGTAAAGAATAGCTTTATAGATAAATTACTTCATATACATGCTTTACAAATTATTAATTATACAACAAAGGATAGAATACTTAGAAGTTTTTTAAAATATATTTTGTTTATTTATTTATTTGAGAGACAGAAAGAGGCAGAGAGAGAGAGAGAGAGAGAGAATTGGTGACCAGGGTCTCTAGCCACTTCAGGCAAACTCCGGATGCATGCGCCTCCTTGTGCATCTGGCTTACATGGGTCCTGGAGAATCAAACTGGGATCCTTTGACTTTGCAGTCAAATGCCTTAACCGTTTAGCCATGCCTTCAGCTCTTAGTAGTTTTAAATAATGGTGAATAAACAATATTTTGTAATATTCACAACAATTTGAGGTGTGAAATAAAATATTATATGACTTTGATGACAAAAATTATAGGCAGTATTAATATTTACTCTGGATTAACCACTTAACAGATATGTGACATTAAACAAATAATTTATCATTCCTAAGCATATTTCCCCATCTGAAACATGAAATACACACACACACAGACACACACACACACACACACACGTATATACATACATACATACATACATATAATATCAGTATAGAATAATCATGAGACTTAGATGAGTGAAGACATATACAGAGTTCAGAATAATATCTGCACCAAATAATCAAAATATGCCAGGAGTGGAATATGCATTTTAAATTGTGCTTCTTAGAATTACCTCCTTGAATTCATAAAAATATTAGAACTCTGTTCTTTCTCATATGTGGATCCTAGCTACAAATGTTTAGACTTCTGTGTGAGCTGGAATCAAAAATCAATAGCAGAGGCCAGTAAGCTAGAAAAAGGATATAAGGGAGGGAGGAAAGGGAAGGACTTTAGGGGATGGTATTGTATATATGTAAGTAGAAGAAAAGATTACAGGGAGTGGAATGGCCTAAGTGAGGCCAGGGGAAGAGATTGAGTAGGAGAAGGGTGGGGGGAGGGTCAAAATTTAAAGAAAACAAAAAAAAGAATAAATACTGTTATCTTATTAAAAAAATATCAGAACCCACTCCAAGACTCATTGTGTCCAGATACTTCCATACCTAAATGGAAGCTCTGCAACATTCACTTTTTATTGTGGTAATATATATGATTTCTATTCATTTCAGAAGTTCATAAACCAGTGTTTTGATCATGGACCTGGTTAAAATTCTCTTGACTCATTATGGTATTTTAGATTGCTATTGTTCCTTCTAAGTAATGATTTGCCTATTTGTTTAGTACAGTACGACTCTTTGGGTCACAAGTGCTTTTGAAAAAAGTCTATATACATTTCCTAAGCTATCAGTGGGCTCCTATATAAATGTGGTCTTTTGATGTTTCATCATTGCAATGGAATAACTTCTCTAGGCTTCTTTCAAAGCAGAACATTTCATTCTTTACTGCCTTACCAGCTATGACAGAATTAAAACAAAAATTAAATGCTCTACTAGTTAATGATCTCACAGACTGTATTATTCTGCTAAAGTAAGTACAAGCAGATATAAAAAGACTGATGCATTTTTTACCTCCTGGAGGAAATGTGTGTTGAAGTATTATTTCTATCTCATGCTAAGCATGCTGGCCCAATAAGTGTATTCCATTGCAATCGTGTCCTCTCATGTTATATATCTCCTTAACCTGTGATATTTTTTTAAAGGATATGGTGAACATAATGCTTTTGGAGGCATTTCTAAATATATGAAACTAATATTTGCATAGATAACATAATAAATATAACTAAGATATAGATATGTCCATGTCTGCACCCAGGCTTTGCCATCAGTCTGCCATTTTTGTCTTGGCCTCCTTTCTCCTAAATGATGTTCAGGCCTATAGGTCACCTATGTAAATATATCCAAATGTGGACAACCTTTGATGTGGCATGGAACATAGTTACTGTCTAAAACCTAAAACTGGGGACTCACAATTCCTTATAAAATTATAGCACTTTTGTTACCAGTTCTCTTTTCTTCCAAATGCAGGAACTCTCTCTTTACAAAGGCTTGTTATATAAGAAACAGTATTGTTAACACATTATGTTTTGAGCACAATATTGTGCCCTTAAGTAAATAATCTGATTTAATTTGGATTCTCCATATGAGATACATTGTCTTACTTTGGCCATTATTTCTACTCATATCTTATACAGGGTATTTTAAATAATTGTATCTTCTTTTTTCAGAAGTGTGGGTGGAATGACTTAAATTCATATGTGTTCCCTGTATATTTTCTGCACATAAAATTGCTTCTCTATTCCTTGAGGATAGGGCTTTGGTTACTTTTCTGATGTGTCTCTATAAGTTGGTTCCTCACAGTTGCCTCATAGTTGATGGAGACTTAATTTTTCTATAATTAAAGGCATATAGTAACAAGATTTTCATAAAGAAAACTTATGAAAAATAGCTAATAATAATTTATAATTCATAGAATTTCACATAACTCTTACACATTTCATTTGTAGGATCTTGAACTCCCAATTGCCCATTGTTTTTAATTCTCTATTTTGTTAGTTTTGTATAATTTGGAAAGATATCACACCACAGTATGCCTTAATAATTCCTCATAAAATTGTAAATATTTCTACATGTAAAGTATTTAAAAGAATAGTACTGATTCATTGCTTTCAGGACACTAATAACCATCATTTTAGAAACTGAGATAATTTAAAGAAGCCTAAACTTTATAAAATAACTTATAAGGGAGTAAAACATCATTGACCAACGTGTATATGTTAAATTCAAGGAATCATCACAAATCAAATGTTTCTGTTTCCAGAGAGAAGTTTATGCTTCTCTTTCCACCCATATCATCCTACATCCCCCAAACTAATCCCTGGTTGCTGGAGAGATGTTCGGTGGATAAAATGATTGGCTTGCAAGCAGGGAGACCAGAGTTTGTATCCCAAGCTCCCACTTAAATGGAATCCTGTGGTGATCTGCTAGACAAATTAGCCACATCAGCAAGCTCTGGGCTCAAGTGAGAAAACTTTCCTCCATAAAGTGGAGAGCTTTCAAACAATACACCTGATGCCAACCTCTTGCTTCCACATAGTCACATGCATGAATGTTCACCCACACCCACACACCACACATATTCTCATGTACAAAACAAATCCATATTCTACATGTATATGGGATGATTTTTAATTAATAACTTTTTAAATTAGTTTTGTACTCAGTCAATTTGGTACCATTGTTAGGCTCATCCATGTCCTATATTTTCCCTTGGCCCTTCCTTATTGAGGTATACAGGTCATGCATTCTGGAGTTAGCCCACAGTTATGGGTAGGATAAATATCTCTGCATATCATGACCCAACGTGTAGCTCCAACATTCTTCCTACCCCCTCTTCCGCAAAATTTCCCTGAGCCATGTTGGGTTCATTTTTGGTCTGCTTCAGTGATGAGGTGTTGGGGGCCTCTGTGTCTCTGGATATCTGATTTAGTAGGACTTGATTTTTCTCTGTGTTGATCTCCTTCACCCTTGCGCTGGTACCCAGTTCAGGGTGCTGTTTTCTTGGTGACATGGGAGGATTTTATGTATAAATTTTATGATGATATAAGAAATTTTCAATTCTCACATAGTTTAAAATGTGTTTTACCTCATACTCTGTGTGTATGTGTATTTCATTGTTTTCTTCTGGAAATTTTTAAGTAAATGAAAATGAGGAAAATATTATAGTGAATTTCTATGTGCCAAAGCCTAGTTATTTTAAATTATTCTCCTATAACAAAAATTATTTTTAATTTAACTACATTACCACTTCTCTGCTCTGATAGATTATTTTGAATAGAATTTATGTATCATTATTGCAACTTTAAAAGAGAAATGTTTTTAAGAGTTCAAGCAAATATTATGTCCTAACAAAACATTAACATTTATTTAATATCACAGATATCCAAGTGTGCATCAATATTACCTATATCCTCTGTGTGGGGGCAGGGGATGTGAGTTTTTGGAATGAATTTTGGAATCTGGGTCTACCTACTGAATTGACTGACAACTTTCCTAAATCATTATAAGTCTGCTGCTTGCCCTGTGTTTAGTATCCCCCTGAAATTCTCTTGGTGTTATCAACATTATATAACTTTTAGTTCTCCATATTCTGGATTCTATTAATTATACTCCAACAGAGAGGAATACTTTGCATGATCACATTTGTCAACTTTTTCATTGCAAAGAAGGAAAAGAATGACTTGACATTCTCAGTTAATTGCATAAGATTTGCTCTTCAGAGAAATAAATTCTGTGGGTATTACAATCTCCTGTGAGTACACAAAAGTTTTGCTGTACACATATATAATGTATGAAAGTGTATGCTTTTTGAAAAGTCAAATAGACAAATAGGCCTCTCTACTACATTTCAAAATGCCTTTATTGCTGCCTAAACACAATGAGTTTACATAAAATACCACCACATTCATAAAATGTTTACAGCCTCTTTTCTGATATTCATAGCTTTGGTGTTCTTAAGTCAAGTTAGTATTTGCTTTCTAAAATATTGCTGTAAATGTTTGAATTAATTAATTAATTAATTAGTTTTTAACATAGGTCATAGTATGTCCCCTTGCCCTGGCCCCCTTTCCATGAGTTCCCTCCTGAGTAGGGTTATTGGTGTTCACTGTGGGGTAATTAAGGCCTCTGTCTCTGGGGGAGCTGTGCCTTGTGTTGTTAGTATACACCTTGGGACTCGTGCAGTCTTCTTGCCCCTCTGCCGCATCAGTCCCTGTGCCTTGGCAGGTGTGTTATCAGTAAGTGTTGACTTCTCTGAAGCCTCTGTATTTCCATTATGATGTGTTTCTGTTCACCACAGTGTTTGTTGCTGTTTTCCAGGATGTGGATGTTGGGCTATCATTGGGAGCTATACTCATGTCACTGCTTCTTCAACATTTTTCTTCTGAACACCGGTAAATGTGGTAGAGGTGGCACATCATGTTATTAGCATTTGGCTGCTTTTTCCTCGTGTTGCTGGATCCTGGAACTCTTCTAGTATTGTCTTCCATCTGTAAGATAAAACAGATTCTCCAACCAAGGGAGAGAAAAGCTTTGACTGAAGATATTCCTAGGAAGTTTTAGAGACATTTTGGTGAAACGATCAACCTGACTTGTACAGGGAACACTGGGGGCTTGTCTCTGGGTAATGTGATTTTTTCTGACCCTTGAGTGCATAATTGGTTTCCAGTACCAGTTTTGAGTTCTGTCTAACTGAGCAGCCCTCATGTTTAATCTGAGCAGGGCATCATGCTCAATCAGAGGGCAGTTGGTTGCCCACAACGGTTATATGCCATTATTGCACAAGTGTGTACTTCTTGTCCAGCTGGTAGATTGTGTGGCTTGCAGGGTCTCCTGCTATTCATGGAGTTGGTGATTATTGTCACCCACTAGCTCCAATGGCACTTTCTAGCACCATGGGGGTTTTCTAGGTAAGGACTGTTTTTCTTCTCAGTTCCCATGTTGTCTCTCGGTGTTCTGAGATGGAAGTCTGCAGTATCTTCAGCAATAGGCTCTTACCTTTTAGCTCTTTCTGGTAACCAAGTACTTGACAAAAGCCTGCAATTTTATGGGGAATCTCATGGATCACCCTGACCCATTGCTCACTGTGGGGGTTGACCCAGATCTGGCCCCGGGATCCATAAGCCAGAGTCCATGGTTTAAGGATTTAGCTTTCTCCACCTTCCATTGGTCATTTTGGTCTGGTCCATCCACTTCCCTTACTTGGAAGTCACATACTGATTTCCAGAAGGAAGATTAGGAAGTTTCTTATTGTACTGACTGCTTTAGTCTTTGACTTTGTGTAGTTTCTTTCCCATCCACCCTTTCCCTGAATGCCCCCCCCCCATTAAGCTCCCATCACAATATTGTTTCCCTCTACTGGTTTGTCTGATAACCACTCATTTCCTTCCTCTCTTGTTCCTCTTTTTCCTGTTCTCAATCTAGTTATAGACTTCAAAGCCAGTGCTCAGTGCCTTTTATACTCCTCTTCCACTGGTCCAGTTTAGGAGCTACATACAAAAGAAAATGTGTGTTGTTTATCTTTCTTAGTCTGTATGATCTTACTTAGGATACTCCCCAAGACAATCCACTTTCCAGTGAATTTCATTTTTTCTTTACTGATGAATAGAATTCTATTGTGGAGATGTACCACATCTTCATTATCCATTCATCAGTCGATAGGCATGTGGGTTGATTCCAATTCCTAGCTAATATGATTAGAGCAGCAATAAAGATCATTGAGCAAGTCCCTGAAGTATAGAGTGGCATCTTGAAAGAGTGGAATAGCTGGGTCAGATGGTAAATCAATTTTCATCTTTCCGAGGAGTTTCCATTCTAATTTCCATTGTGATTGTACAAATTTTGCATTCCTACCAATAAGAATTCTTCTTTCCCTGCAGTCTTGCCAACATCTGTTATCATTTGATTTTTTTTTTTTTTTGATGATTGCCAACTTGTCTGCAGTAAGATGGGATCTCAAAGTTTCCTTTATTTACATTTCTCTGATGGCTAAGGATGGCGAACATTTCTTTAAATGAATATTTGGCTATTTGTATTTTATCCATTGAGAATTCTCTGCCCCATTTTTTGACTGGATTGTTTAAATTTTTTATTGTTTAGTTTTTTGAGTTCTTTATAGAGTCTAGATATTATATCTCTATAGAGGTATAGCTGGTGAGTAGTTTTTTTCTATTCTGTGGGTTGCCTGTTGTTTCTTTTTATGGTATGCTTGTCTGTACAGAAGCATTTTAGTTTCAGGAAATCCCATTGGTTTAGTGCTTGTTTAATTTCCTTTTGTTTCTGTGGTTATCTTGGAGAGTCCTCCCTACCCCCCCCCCCCCCCCCCCCGCCAATCGTTTTAGAGTTTCAGGTCTTATATTGAGATACTTAATCCATTTTGAGTTGGTTTTTGCACAGGGTGAGAGGAGTGGGTCTACTTTTATTTTTCTACATGTGGGTAACCAATTTCTCCAACACCACTTGTTGAAAATGGATTGTCTCCAGTGTGCATTGCTGGTTTCTTTGTCAAAAGTCAGGTAGCTATAGTTGCTTAAACTAAGGCCTGTATAGTCTATTTTCTTCCATTGATATGTCTGATTTTATGCCACTATTATGTTGTTTTTGTTACTATGGCTTTGTAGTATAATTTGAAGTCAGGTATGTTGATACTTCATGAAGTGTTTCTTTTGCTGAAGAGAGTTCTCGATATCTGAGACCTTCTGTAGTTCCATATAAAGCTTGAGACTCTTTTTTTCTATCTCTGTGAAGAATGTTGCTGGAATTTTTATAGGTATTGCATTGATCTGTAAATTGCTTTTTGTAGAATGGCTATTTTTATGATGCTGATTCTTCCAATCCATGCGTGTGGGAGGTTTTTCCATCTTCCCATATCTTCCTCAAGTTCTTTCTTCAGTTTTTTTTACATGTTTTTATTGTATAAGTCTTTCATGTTCTTGGTTAGTTAAATTTCAAGGTACATAATTTTTTGTGGCTATTGAAAATAGGATAGCCACAATGACCTCTTTCTCCATGTGTTTGTCTTTGGTGTATAGGAAGGCTATTGATCTTTGTGTGTTGATTTTATATCCTGCCAATTTGATGAAAGAGTTTATCACCTTTACAATTTTTTTTTTTGCTGGAGTCCATTGGGTCATGTATATATAAAAATGTCGTGTCATCTGCAAAAAGGGCTATTTTGCCTTCTTCCTTTCCAATTTGTATCCATTTTATTTCTCTTTCTTGCCTTAGTTCTTGGACTAGAACTTCTAGCATTATGCTGAGGAGCAGTGGTGAGAGTGGGCTCCCCTGTCTTGTTCTTTATCTTGATCTTAATGGGAACTCATCGAGTTTTTCCTCATTTAGTATGATTTGGGCCATAGTTGCTTATATATAGCCTTTATTATGTTGAGATATGGTCCCTCTATCCCTGGTCTCCATAGTATTTTGATCATGAAGTGATGCTGTATTTTTGTCAAAGGCCTCTGCATCTATTGAAATGACCATGTGGTTCCTGTGTTTAAGATTATTTATGTGATTTATTACATTTCTCAATTTATATATGTTGAACCATCCCTGCATCCCTGAAATGAAGCCTTCTTGGTCAAAGTGAATAATACTTTTGATATCGTGGTGGTTTGATTTAGGTATCCCCCATAAACTTAGGTGTTCTGAATTCTAGGTTCCCAGCTGATGGAGATTTGGGAACTAACAACTCCTGGAGGCATGTATTGTTGGAGACAGGCTTATGGGTGTTATAACCAGTTTCCTCTTGCCAGTGTTTGGCACACTTTCCTGCTGTTGCTATTCACCTGATGTTGGCCAGGAAGTGATGTCCACCCTCTGTTCATGCTATCATTTTCCCTGACATCATGGAGCTTTCCCTTGAGTTTGTAAGCCAAAATAAACCTAGTTTCCCACAAGCCGCTCTTGGTCAGGTGATTTCTGCCAGCTATGCAAACCTGATTCCAACAGTAAAACTTGGTACTGAGGAATGCTGTCATTGCTTCAAGAAACTTGGCTGTATGGCTTCGGCCTTTTTAGCTGATTTTCAAGAGGAATGTGGATGAATTTAAAATCTTGGATTAAGAGACAACTTTCAGTGCTGTAAATGCAGCTTGATGGACTGTTCTGGGCAGAGTTGAAAGACATGAATGCAGTAAGAACTCTGGACTGTGAGGTTTGGCTTATGAGGGTGAGAAAGAGCTTTACCTGGACTGGGCTAGAAACAGTTTGTGTGAGAGACTTGCTGTTATGTCCATGTCCTGAGAACTTGTGCAAGATTGCTTTACATATAAATGGGATGATGTGAGCAGAGGGATATGTAGAAGACATGAAATCTTTGGGCTGAAACTTCTGTCCTTTCAGCTGCAATTATACAACCTTTGAGATTGGGCCAGCTGACCTACACTCAGGTAACAGGAAGAATGTACAATCATTTCAAGGGGCCTGAATGCTTAAGGAGTGAAAGTCTGCTTTATTCCTCTCTGGATTAACAAATTGGTACCCCACCTGGAATTATGGAAAGAGAGGGTCATTGAATTTGCAACACAGTCTTGTGTTTTAGAAATGGCCATGGGCATTCTGAAGCAGGTTTGCTGGATTTTCTGCATGGAGACCAGATGGAGCCATGAGGATGGACCATGGGTTGCAGTAGAGACCCAGTGGAGATGCTTGGACTGCGAGGTGGCTGCTAAGGAGAGCTGCTGGCCCCAGATGAAGTTTTCTAGGATGGTAAGTAGCCTAGCTGGAGGGGTTTAATTGGAACTCCAGAGACTTGTTGCTGGTTAGAATTATTGGACTTGGAGATTTGTCACTGATAAGAGTTGTTGGACTTGGAGCTGCAGAGTTTGATGTTTGCCCCAGTTGTTTTAGATATTGTAATGGCTAAAGGTTTCTTTGGTATACTCAGTGCCAGCTTTTACAGTGTGAATATTTATTCTGTGCCATTAAATTTTTTTTGGGGGGGTAGGGTATGGCTCAGTTAAAAGATATCAAACTATGGGAATGTTTGAACATCATTAGGATTGATAAAATCTATGGGGATTTTTAAAGATTGACTGAATGCATTGCATTTTAAATCATGGATGGTTATCAGTTTATAGGAGCCAAGAGTAGAATGTGGTGGTTTGATTCAGGTGTCCCCTTAAACTCAGGTGTTCTGTATAATAGGCTTCCAGGTGATGGAGATTTGAGAACTGAAGGCAGTGTATTGTTGGGGGCAGGCTTATGGATATAATAGCCAGTCTCCCTTTGCCAGTGTTTGGCACACTCTCCTGCTATTGTTGTCCACATAATGATGTCCACCCTCTGCTCATGCCATCATTTCTCCCTGCCATCTTGGAGCTCTTCCCCTAGTCTATAAGCCAAAATAAACCCTTTTACCCACAAGCTACTCTTAGTTGGTGTTTTCTGCCATCAATGTGAACCTGACTGCCACAGATATGGTTCTTGAATTTAGTTTGCAAGGATCTTGTTGAGAATTTTGACATCTACATTCATCACAAATAATGGGCTATAATTTTCTTTTCTTGTTCTTTATCTCTATATGGTTTTGTATCATAGTAATGCTGGCTTCATATATGGAATTTGATAGCATTCCTCCTTTGCCAGGTTTTTGAAATAACAGGGGAAAAGTCATTTTAATTCCTCAATGGTTCAGCTGAAAATCCTTCAGGTCCAAGACTCTTTTTGGTTGGGATGTTCTTTTTCTTTTAAATTTTAAAATATTTTATTTTTATTAATTTATTTGAAAGAGAGAGAGAATGGTGTGCCAGGGCCTCAAGTCACTGCAAACAAAATCCAGAAGCATGTGCCACCTTGTGCATCTGGCTTACATGTGTCCTGGGGAATTGAATCTGGGTCCTTTGGCTTTGCAGACAAGTGCCTTAATTGCTAAGCCATCTTTCCAGCTCAGTTGGGAGGTTCTTAAGTACATGTTTGATCTCATTGGATGTGATAGATTTGTTCATGTAGTTTATCTGCTCTTTGTTCAGTTTTGGTAGGTAGTATGTATGTAGGAATTCATCCATTTCTTCCAGATTATCCAATTTTTTGGAATAGAAGAATTAGAAGTAAGTCCTGATGATATTTCCATTTTCATTTGTGTCAGTTTGACCTCTCAGTTTTCATTTCTGATATTGTTATTTTGAGTCTTCTCTCTATTTCTTTTGACAAAATTTGCCAGGGGTTTATTGTTAATATTTATTTATTTATTTTGAAGAATAAGCTCTTCATTTTATCCATCACTTTAATCATTATTTTCTCTATTTTCTATTCATTAATTACTCCTCTGGTCTGGATTATTTCTTTCCATATGGACATCCTGGGATCGGAATGTTCTTGTTTTCCAGTGCCTTTAGGTGGATGATTATTAATTGCAAACACTCTGATAGACAGGAAGGCACTTTGTGCTACGAATTTTCCCCTTAGGCCTGCCTTCATTGTTTCCCACAGATTCTGTTATGTTGCATTATCATTATCATTATCATCATTACCGTTATCTTTCTGTTCTAGATATTTTACAATTTCCTTTTTGATTTATTCCAGGACTCATTCATTATTAAATAGTGTTTAATTGTTTAATTCAGCCTCCAAAACATAATCTCTCTTCTGTTGTTTCTCTTGTTGATTTCTAGCTTTTATGCATTGTGGCTAGATAAAATACAGGGGGTTATGTCAATTTTCCTGAATTTACAAAGGCATACTTTATACTTTATGCCCTGATATATCATCTATTTTAGAGTAGGTTCCATGAGTTGCTGAGCAGAATGTGTACTCTGTGGAATTAGAGTGGAATGTTCCATGGAAGTCTGTTAGGTCTAATTGGTCTATGGAGTTCTTAAGCTTCAATATTTCCCTGCTGGTTTTCTGCTGAGATGACCTGTCTATTGATAATAGTGGTATATTAAAACCCCCTACTATGATAGCATTCAGATTTACTTCTGGTTTGTTATCAAGTAGATTTTGCTTTATAAAATGTGGTGCTCCTGTGCTTGGCACAAAGTTTATGATTGTGATATCCTCTTGTTGGATTATTCCCTTGATTAGTTTAAAAAAAAAGTAAAAAATTGCCTTCTTTGTCTCTTTTGATTACTTTTAAAGCCTATTTTGTCAGATATTTGTATATCCACACCTACTTGTTTCTTATTTCCATTTGCTTGGAAAGTTGTTTTCCATCCTTTCATACTAAGGAGGTGTCTACTCTTGAGAATGAGGTAGGTTTCTTTTATACAGAAGATGGATGGATTCATTCATTTGATAAAGCCAGTTAACCTGTGTCTTTTGATTGATGAGTTGAGACCGTTGGTGTTTGGTTATATCTATGAGGTTCTATTTAATCCTTTCATACTGAAGGCTTTGCAGGTTTTGGTGTTTTGTTGAGTTTCATAGTGTTTTTCATCTGATCTAGCTTTGGTTATTATTTATTCCTCTTGTGGGTTTTTGAGGTTGGTTGTTGGACTCTTCTGTGTGGTGTCATTCTTCAAGAACTCTCTGTAGGGTTAGCTTTGTCCTCATATATTCAAAGGTCTGGGTTTTATCATGGAAAGTTTTCCTTTCTCAACCTCTTATGAGAGATACTTTTGCTGGGTATAGTAGTTTGGTTTGGAAGTCAGTCTCTCAAGGCTTATAACCCTCCATTCCAAGGCTCTTTTTGGTTTTTAGTTTCCAATTAAATATGCAAGGTAATTCTGATGGGCTTACCTTTGTATAATGATGTGGTTTTTTTCTTGCTGATTTTAGCAGTCTCTCTTTGTTTTCATTGACTGTCATCTTGCTTGGTGTGGTAGTTTTAATAGATGGCCCCCAATATAGTCAGTTCTTTATTGTTTGTAGTTTGCATCTGCAGCCACCTGGCTGGAGGCAGTGTCACTGTGTGGATCTTAAGGTGTGGTAGTAGGTTTCAGATTGCAATCTGAAGATATGCAAAGTGTGCCTAGCAGGAGTTCCTGAGGTGTGCTGTGGCTTTTGACTTTTAGGCTTGTACTTCTCTCTCTCTCTGCTTGGTCCTGTGAAGGCAGGCCAGCTTCTTCTGCCATTTCTGTAACTTCCCCTGGATCTGTGAGCTTCAATAAATATCCCTTCCTCCATAACTGTGTCTGGTCTGAAAGTTCATCTCAGTAAATCTGAAGCTGTCTGCTACACTTGGGTTGGGTGAGTTTGGTACTAAGTGGGGTCCTCCTTGTTTGTGTTGCCCTCCAGGTGGCTAAAAGTTTGACCCTATCCTGCTTGGTTTTCTTGCTATCCAGGAAGTGTTCTATCACCTAGCCAGATTACAACTCCAAATATTCTGGTGTTCCTCACCTTTCCCAGTATAGCTCCCAACACACTGGTGCTCCTCACCCTCCCTGAGCGGCTCTAAGTGTACCAGACTTCATCCTCCTCCCCTAGCACATCCGGAAGCTAAGTAAACCACAACTCTATAATCCAATTTCTGGTTTGACAGAAGTTGCTGATTGTACTGATGTGTTGAAATGCCATCTCAGTTTGGGTTTTTCAAAGCCTTTCCTTGCAGGTTTAATGTATCATCTATCTTACCAGGTGAAAATACAAAAGAGGATCAAAGTAGTTGCTATTCTAAATTCATCAGGACCCTGGAACAGAGAAAAGATCATAAGTGAATGTAATTTATTTTAGAGAAATTACATAGAGTATTGACATGATCTCATTTTTAAAAAGAATGAAACTCATTTTTAAATTTCCACTATTGTTATTTTGGTCTAAAAACACTATTTGGAGTGGAAAATGATTTTTATTTATTTTTATTTATTTTTATGAATGAGAGAGAGAGAACTGGCATGCCAGGGCCTCTAGGCACTGCAATCAAACTCCAGATGTGTGCACCATCTTGTGCCCATGCATCACCGTCTGCGTCTGGCTTATGTGGGTTCTGGGGACCTGAAACTGGGTCCTTAGGCTTTTCAGGCAAGTGTTTTAACTGCTAGGCCATCTCTCTAGTCCCTGGAGTTGAAAATTTTTGATAATGATTATTGCTTAGGGTTTTTCTTGTTTTAATCAGTATTTTATCTTTTTGAATCTTAATATCATTGTGCTATATCTCTGGAAATACTTTGTTGATCACAAATATTACTGACTCAACCTTTAGCTTTCCTCACTCTTCTAATTAGCAAAAGTTTTTAATACAATGCCCATTACTTTGTTCCTATTTTAAGTGTATGCTTATGGATCTTGATTTGATAACTCAGTCAAATCAAACCCACATTTTGTACTTTAAATGTCAAGTCTTATGATATTTTGAGGGTTTATATTCTTATATTGTGTGTGTGTGTGTGTGTGTGTGTGTGTATTTTCATGTGTGTACCAGAGCTTCTTGTCACTACAAATGAATGTCAGATTCTTGCATCTTTTTTTCTTTTCTTTTCTTTCTTTTTTTTTTTTTTTTTTTTTGCCTGTAGCTTAGGTTGATGGCTTAGTAGTTGACCTTGGGTCAGCAGGCTTTGCAAGTCAGTGACTTTAACTGCTGAGTCAATTTCCCAGTCCCAACTTTGCAGGTTAGAACTGGCTTTTTCTACATCTTTTGTCATGTTGTTAGTGGCTAAGGAGATGTTTGATTTGTAGTGTTAGGAAAACCCCATGTAGAGAAGACAACGGGAGACCCTGCCTGGTTATATGGACTATTTATGCATCTTCAATACTCTACCTGCTGGCCAGTGAAAGGTATATATAAGTGCATTGGAAAACATTTATGAATCTACTCTTTTTTTATTATTTATTTGAAAGTGACAGACAGAGAAAGAGGCAGAGAGAGAGAGAGCCAGGGCCTCCAGCCACTGCAAACGAACTCCAGACGTGTGTGCCCCCTTGTGCATCTGGCTAATGTAGGTCCTGGGGAATAGAGCCTTGAACCAGGGTCCTTAGGCTTCACAGGCAAGCGCTTAACCACTAAGCCATCTCTCCAGCCCTCAATCTACTCTTAAGTAAGGCTATGAATGCCTGTGAATCTCCATAGTTTTGGTTGGGTTTTATAACAGTTACACTTCTGTTTAAGGGATAACAACATTTGCCTAGCAGTTTGATGTCCATACCATGAATTTGTTTACCATAACTGAGGAAATTGTGCTAGTCAACTTTACATTATGGTGAATAAATACCTGAAAAACTCAAATTATAAGAAGGAAAAGTTTATTTTGGCTCATAGTTTCCGTCCATAGTCAGTTGACCCTGTTATACTGGATGTACAGTAAAGCAACACATCATGGTCAGGAGCATACGAAACTGCTTGTGTCATGATACCTGAGAAGGAGAGAAACAGACACACACACACACACACACACACACACACACACACACACAGATAGAGAGAGAGAGAGGGAGAGAATGAGAATGACAGAGACAGATGACTCATTCTTCCCTGCAACTGAAATACTACCCTAATAATTACATGAAATAGAAAAGAAGTGCTTGTAAACTGCTTGTATGAAGCTAGCACTACAATGATACCAAAGCCAGGTAAGATACAACAGCAACAACAACAAAAGAAAACCATATACCAATTTCACTGATGATCATAGATGCAAAAATTCTCAATAAAATACTTCCTAACAAAATTCAAGAACATACCAAAAAAAAAAAAAATCATGCATTGTGGTCAAGTTGGCTTGATTCCAGAGACTCAGGGAAGGTTCAAAATAAGTAAATTAATAAATTTAATATATCATATAAATGAACCCAATGACAACTGGCATGAACACACAAAGAAAAGACATTTAACAAACCAAACATCTTTTGTGATTAAAAAGACCTTGGAGAGACAAGGTATGGAGATAACATAACTGAACATCAATGAAACTAAATATGACAAACCTGTTGCCAATATCATGCTGAATGAAAAAAAAAAAACACAAACTGTTTCCTCTAAGATCAAGATCAAGACAAGGGTGCTTACTCTCCCCACTACTGTTCAATATAGTTTTTATAGTCTTAGCTAAAATATAACACAAGAGAAGGAAATAAATAAAATAAAATATGTAAATATGAAAGAAAGAAGTCAAGGTATCATTATTTGCAGCTGACATGACTCTATACATGAGAATCTAAATATTCCACAAAAAATCATAACGCTTTCATCAAAGTAGTAGAATACAAAATAACATACAAGTATCCACAGAGTTCTTTCATTCCAATGAAAAACATATTGAGAAAGAAATCAGGGAAGCAAAAATTTCACAATAGACTAAAAAATGCATAAAATGCTTGAAATAAACCTATCAAGGGAAAAAAAGACCTCTACAAAGAAAATTTTGAAAAATTAAATAAAGAAATGAAGGAATGGCAGGAGAGATAGCTCAGCAATTAAGGTGCTTGCCTTCGAAGTCTAACAACCCCTATTTGATTACCCTGTACCAACTTAAGGCCAGGTACACAAAGTGGTGCATGCATCTGGAGTTCATTTGTGGTGACTAGAGGCCCTGACACCCATATTTTCTCTGTCTGTCTCTCTTTTCTCTATTTCTTTCTGCTTGCAGATAAATAGATACAATTTATTTTTAAAAGGACAGAAAATGAAAATGACACTAAGAGAAGGAAAGACCTCTCATGCCCATCATGCTCATAGATGGGAAGAATTATTAATATGAAAATGACTATCCTACCAAAAACAATATACAAGTTCAATGCAATCCCAATCAAATTTCAGGTAATATTATTTATTGGAGTTTAAAAAAATCTTAACGTTCATGTGGAAGCACAAACAATCACAAATATACAAAGCAATTTTTAGAGAAAAGAATACTAATTGAAATGTCACCTTGCCAGATTTCAAGTTATGCTACAGAACCATAGAAATAAAACAGTATCATACTCACAAAAACATGTAGCTCAATGGAATAGAGTAGAGGACTTGGGCTTAAATCTGTGTAAGTATAGCCATCTGATTTTTTTTTTGACAAAGATGCAAAATACTTACAATGGGGAAAAGACAAAAGGTGATAGGAAACTGGATTTTTACAAGCAGAAGAATGAAACTTTATCCTTTTTCTTTCCCTTCTTGTACAAAAAAAAAAAAATCCAAATCCAAATTGATCAAGAACCTTAATGTAAGGCCTGAAATGGTTAGAGAAAATCCTAGGGAACATAACCCAAGGTATAGGCATAGATAAAGACTTTCTAAGTAGCACTCTTGTCAACCAGGAAATAAGACAATCTACAGATGTGATTTCATGAATGTGAAAAGCTTCTGTGCCATGGATAAAATGAACAGTCCTTTGAATAAAGAAACAGCTTTCAAAATAGTAGAAAATCTCTGCCAGCTATCTATCTGGCAGAGGATTGATATTTAAGATATACAGAAAACTCAAAACACTAAACCTCAAGCAAATAAAAAACAACAAATTAAAAATGGATGTAGAACTCAACAGAGTTCTCAAAAGAAGAAATAAAAATGACCCATAATATTTTTAAACAATCATCAACATCCTTAGCTGTCAGTGCTAATTGCAAATTGAATCTACTTGAGATTTCATCTCTCCCCAGCTGGAATGGCTTTCGTCAGGAAAATAAATGTTGGAGATGTGTGGGGTGGGGAAGGAACTGATGATCAGAGTGTGTATTATTGTAGCCACTACTGATATCAGCATGAGGGCTCCTCAAAAAGCTAAAAATGGAGCTTCTGTATGATTCAGCTGTGTCATTCCTAGACATATACTCACAGGACTCTATACCCTATTAGAGATAGTTGCACATCCAGGTTTATTGTTGCTCTCTTCAGAATAACTAGGAAGTGAATCTAGTCTAGATGTCCTCTAGCTTATAAATGGATAATGAAAATATAATGCATATAAACAATATAATTTAATTGAGGTATAAAGGACAACGAAATTATGGAACTTGAAACTATTATAGTTGAGTGAGGTAACTCAGGCTCAGAGAGAAAAATGCTACATATTCCCTTTCATATGTGTATCCTAACTTCAAATGTCCAGATTTGTGTGTTTAACTTACAGTATCTGTAGAGTCACAAAATGTAAAAACAATAAAATAAAATAAGGCTGGAAGGATGGTTAAGAACCCATAAGAGGGGAAGTAGTATAATACCAAGTGATATTAAGACAATAGTGTGAATACTGTGGCTGGAAATGATTAATAGATAAAAATTAATGGGAGGTTGGGTGAGAGAAGGAAGTGAGTGGGTAGAGTTAATTAAAGCTTAGGAAATATGAAAAAGTCACATCTACTACTTTGTAAACTATTTAAAATAAGAAACCAAACAGGGTTTTTCTGCACAAGTAGATAATATGCTCCCAGAAGCCACTTATTAAATAAGAATAATAGTGCTAGGTGTCAGCTACCTCCTTATGAGTTATGAGTCAGAGAAGCCCTAGAGGCCCCCAGAATGGCACAGAGGATTTTCATTGCTTTTGATTGACTACCAGAATTGAGCAGTAAGACCCTCCTGCTGAAGACTCCACAACCACTGGCTGCAAGATGTAGAAAAGTCAAGCTGGAACTGAACTAGAAGCCTCCTGTGTGCTATGTAGCACTCATAGTGCTGGACAGGGCTATGAGGCTGCTGCAGAAGGAAAGTCATCATTGACTCCACCCAGTAGTAGACCATGGATACTACAATACTAATCTGCCAGGCAAGATTTGCCCTGTGGTGCAATAATTACGTAAATGCTATGGATGTAACCAACTGCTTTCTGATTAGATTTGAGAACAATTCTAGATGTGGAAATCATGCCAGATACTTTAAACCAATTAAAAAGAAAACATTGCTATGGAGCCTATACTTCCTAGGGGAGAACCTATATTTATGCTAAACCAATGTGTTGTTAAATTTATTTATAACTATTTATCTTATACCACAAAATAGTGCTGTCTTCAGCCTTGGGCAAAAAAACTTCTATTGTAAGAGGGTAAATGAGGTTGCTGTATAGTCACATACCTAGTGAAAGTGCTGAAAATAAGTGCCTGCTGAGTGCTCAACTCTATGTAGTGCATCTATATCATCCTCTAAATTTTTAGAGGACATAATAGAGGTGGGAGCACAAAAATATAAGAGCTGGAGGGTGGGGAGGAAAGCCATGGAACTCAAATTGGGATATACCATGGCCATTATACTCATGAACTCACAGCAGCTGAGGTTATCTGCACAATTCCTTCACAACATAGGACTAGTCAACATTCTGGTGTGAATAGGGGAGAGTGTGGTCTTTGATTCAGGTGACCCTCATAAATATGTGTTCTGAATACTTAGGTCCCCAGCTGATGTCAGTTTGGGAATGGAAGCCTTCTGGGGGCATTGTATTGTCGGGGGTGGGCCTATGTGTGTTTTAACCAGCTTTTCTCTGCCAGTGTTTGGCATAGTCTCCTATTGCTTTTATCCTACTGATGTTGGCCAGGAGGGGATGCCTACCCTCTGTTCATGCCATTGTGGATCTTCTCAAAAATCTCTGTTTTTAAATATTATATGAATATCTCACAAAATTTAAAAGCCTAGTAACTTTCCATTCAAGAGGTGACATTTTTCTCCTGGGTGTTCAATAGCCAAAGTTTAGAGAAAATGTCCCCTAAATTGTCAAGAGAAGTGACATGGTTAGTGACATCCTGATCCATCCCAGCACAATGTAGAGGAAAATTTAGAGAAGCCAAGGGACTCCTCATAAGTCCTGAAGACTTCCCACAAATACCTGACTGACTTTAACTATAGAAAACAAACTTACTTTTTGGCTACCTCCCTGGTCCTAAATACACAGCAAAACATACAACTATAAAATGAAATAATTAAAACAAATAATACAAAACAGAATTCTACCAACCCCATCCAAGATTCCTATCCTGACTTGGTTCAGCAGGGGAACTGGTAGTTTTAATACCTATAAAGATAGCCATTCAGATGGTCAGCTTTAGCTTATTTATAAAGGTCTAGCCAGTTTTTGTTAATATTTCAATGACTGGAAACCCCAGGAATTACTGAACTCAATTATCCAACATAAAACCCTATTTTCCAGAAAGTACTCATGGTAAGCTACAAGAAAACACGATTAGAAGAGTGAAACGATTGAAGACTTACATTTTTCTCTTCCCAAGGGACCTGGAGCCTGGAGGGCCAACTTGAGATAAATACAGCTATAGACCAGTGATCGACAGCTCCTGCTTTTGAAACTCTCACCCTCACTTACTTGGGGCTCATCAGGCAAGTTCTTTCCTGACTGCCATAAAAAGTCTTTGCCGGATGTTCGATTCTTCTGTCAAAATGAATTTGTCTGGCTCTAGTAAATGAAGTTCCAGCTGCATAATATCCCCTGTCTCATTTAATGTTCCTTCTCTCATTGTTCAATGTCCCTTCTCTTGTTGCTGAAGTAAATCTGCACTGTAGCTGAGACACTCAACTCTTCCTCATGCTTGGCCAACACTGCTTCTACATTACTGTAGTTTTCAAAACATATCTTTTATTCAAGTCCTGGAACACAGAAAGCCCCCATAACTTACTGGGCAACTGGTTATATATATATCCAACACCTGTCATGATTCTCTTCTGGGTGTGTGTGATCTGTTTTGGGATAAAAACAAACAAACACAGGATTCTTAACCATCCCCCCCCCCCCAAACACCCCTATGCATACACACACTCGTGATACAAAAGGCTCTTGCTTTCCCACACTGTTCTCTAATGGGAAGAGCTACTTCTTCATGCCGGGCCTATCGCTCTATTCTCATTGCCCCTTTTCAATCATCGTTTACATATCTATGGCCATGGTTGGCCCTTTTTCTCCTTATAACTAGGATTCTCTATTTTTGACTCTTATTCTCAGTCTCTGCCTCCTTCAATTGGTAAACAGGATTAAATTTTTCTACTATAATGCAACAGATTCAGCTTAAAATACCTCTTCAACAAAGATATTATTCCATCTCTCCTGGATATCTCGATTCCAAGTCATTATAACACTGCATCAAGTGTGACAAAATTTCTGTAAGACTTTCCAGTCAATAAGATCAGTGCTACAAACAGGCTCCTAGTCTCAACATAATCAGTCTTGTTTGCCCCACTGAAACAGATAGTAAAGATATTGTACCCAATATTTAATAGAGGAGATGTCTTCTCCTCTTTCCTTATAAGATTGTAAGGCTCCATGTTGACTGGTGGGGGGAGGGGACCAGGTGAGCAAGGAGTTAAATATGAGCTAACCAAGGAAATCTGTAGTTGTCGGTAGTTGTACTTTCTGGTTAGGCAGAGAAATAAATGTGAGAGAAATAAATGTGAGGGAAACAAGGGAGCTTGTTTTGTCTTGGTAGCTGTGTTTCCTAATGATTAGAATGTCCTTGTGTAGTTAAAAGTCCTAGAACTGTTGTTAGATTCTGATTACTACACTAGAAACTAAGGTGTCAGAGTACTTTCCTACTTTTTACATATGCTAATGAAGGTTTTTACATCCTCAAATGATCCCAACTACATTATATATCATTTGCTTATAATATCATTTCCATTGTGGTTGGTACTATCTTGTGGACTTTCCAAGATTATCACCAAAAAAAGTCAGATCTAGTCTACCAAGATTTAGAAGGAAAAAATGATCATCTCACCTCCCCCCAAAATATGCTACAGACCTCATAAATATTAACAAAATCTTAAAAGTCCACTATGCCAAACCCTCTGGGCTGCTACATGCCCTTTGGAACAACTTATTCCAATCTTTTTTTGGAGTTAAGCTTTCCTTTGCCTTGCTAAATGAACTTCTGCTTAAATTGTCTGTGTCTCTCAATTAAAGTATTTTCTTTTCATAAACAAAAGCTAAGGTGAAACCACCATGTAAAATTTATTGTAAAACTTTATCACAACACCATGGGTAAATTTAATGTAAGATGGCATCTTGTTACTTGATGAGCAATCAAGGTGATTTCTAGATATAACCAGACCTTTTCACATTTGCTAACTACAAACTTGAGAAGGGTTTTATATTATAAATATCTAAATAATGGCATCATCTCTAGTACTATTCATAACATCTGGTAAATAAACCAGAAATATTTTCTAGAAAATTATATAAAAAGAAACATTAATTAGTAGCCCTGAGTACAAGGACTTAATTGTTGGATTTAGAATAGTTCTTACTTTGATTTGGCTTAATATTCTGCTACTCTAAGAAACATTAACCATTGAATAAGTCATGCTATAATGCACTTAAACTTATAGTTGTTAATAACTTATGTTCAGGTCAATGTAATAGTTTTCATTATGCTATTGTCTGGATAATTGTGTATATATAAGTATCCATAAAACAAAATTTATATATTGAAATCTAATGCTCAATGCAGTAGTATTAGAAGGTGGAAACTTTGATAGGGGTTTAGGCCATGAGAGTGGAGCCATAATGAATGGCATTAGTCTTAAACGGAAGTGAAGAGGCTAGAGCTATTCCCTTCTGCTCTGTGAATATGAAAAGAAACCATCTGTGAACGAGAGAGTGTGCCCTCACCATATAATAAATTTGGACTAGTGCTTGTACTATGATAAGTAAATTCCACTCGTCTGCGAGGTATCTAGTGCACGATGCTCTACTCCTGCAGCACCAGGACACCAATGTAAACAAAGACTTGCAAGATTTCCTTTTTCTGTGTTGTTATTTGAACAATAGCCTTAATCACATCAATATGTGTTCAAAAACTGAAAATAAAGACCACACAGGAAACTTCTGATACATTTATTGATATTTTAACAAAAAATATATTCCTTAGTCGGTCACTTAATTTTGTACCACAGCCTTTTTAAGGATAAAAAATACATCCAGTGATTATGTTTCAAGATCCATCACAACCTAACCCATGTCAGATACAGTTAAATCAACTCTTTAAATTTATTCACTTTGGCTCCCTGTCTGTGAATATGGATTTAACATTTGTGGAGGAACTATGGATGAAGAAATGATGGGTATTGCAAGTTCATGGCTTGAGAACCTCTAGGCTGCATAAGTCTGGGGGCTTTACAACATTTTATTTGCTTCCAAGGATTTTAGGATACTTCTACCCCCATTGCTGCTGCCCATTGCTTCAAATCCTGTGCCTCATCAGTTGAAAGGGAAAATAGATTATTCTTCTTGTTAGCCAGCCTCTGAAGCAGTACAGATTAGTTTTTCAAGTTACTATATTTTGCTTTTATTCTGAAGCTATATGGATAAAGAGAAAAGAATATTTTTGATCTTTGCTACTCTATGCCCTTCTCTTTCATTTTCTGAAATGATACAGCAAAAGAAATATATGAATAATACTAAAAATGACAGGTTAATACATGTTCAAAGAACTTAGTATAATTTTATATTTTAGAAGTAAACAGGGCTTAGTACATACTTTTGTAAGTAATCATATGTGCATGTCATCTAATTTTTGCCATAATTTCTGAGCAGGCTGTTCATTACTTTTATGTTACACAAGAGAAATACAAATATTCTAGGCTACTCTATAACAAATGTGAGAAAAGAAAACAGTAACAGAAATTTCAGAGGGGAAACTACAAAGGCACTGATGCTACTCAACCTAAAGCAAATCTCTCAAGTAATCCTCATTAAACATTCTGCTGCTCTTTAAGAATATTTCTTAGTGGGGCTGGAGAGATGGCTTAGCAGTTAAGGTGTTTGCCTGAAAAGCCAAAGGACCTTGGTTCGATTCCCAAGGACCCATTTAAGCCAGATGCAGAAGGTGGCACATACATCTGGAGTTTGTTTGCAGTGGCTGGAGGCCCTAGCACACCCATTCTCTCTCTCTCTCTCTCTCTCTCTTTTCCTCTCTTGCTCTCTCAAATAAATAAATAAATAAATATTTTTTGGAAAGTATTTATTAGTGCACATACGTTACACTAAGTGATAGATCACAGTATGCTCTTTCTGTTGAAGTACATCATGTATATTGATCATATTCACTCTACATTATACTCTTCTTCATTATTATATCCATCCCCTTCTACTCATCCCCTTCTTCTTCCCATATAGTCCTCCTTCTCCCTTGTATTATCATGTCATTCATATATGTGTGTGTATTATACACACATGTGTGTGCATGCATGCACACACATAACACACACACACACACACACATATGTATATATATATATATTTGGTTTTAATTATGAGAAAAAACATGATATAATATTTATCTTCTTAATTTATTTCATTTCACCTAATATGATAACTTCCAATTCCCTGTATTTTCTTGTGAATAACATAATTGCATTGTTTTTCATGGCTGAATAAAGGTCAATTGCATGTATGTACCACATTTGCTTTATCCATTCATTGGCTGGTGGACAACTAGCTGCCTCTGTAGTTGGCTCTTGTAGAAGGTGCCTCAGTGAACATGGCTAAGCAGGTGCCTGTACAGTTCTTCCATGCTTATTCTCTTGTCTTGCTCTCCAGTGTCTCTGCTCCCTCTATCTGCAAATGATGGAGAGGGAAGCTTTGAGAGAATGGATAGAAAAAAATGAAAGACTGTAAACTGAAATATCTGAGAGAAAATAGTTATGATAATCAGTTAGCAAACCTTCTTTGAAATATATATCTAAAGGTGAAATATGGAAACAAATTTCGAATATTGAGATTAGTTAGAATGCCATAATGGCCTAATAATGCCTGATGAACTTTCTCTTGTGGTAGAAATGTTCTATATATTTACTATCTAGGACAAGAGCCATTAGCAACCTAGAGCTATTTAATACATGATATAGCTAATATGACTGAGAATCTGAATTTTTAGTTATACTAATTTTTCAAAATTCATGTTTAAAATAGCCACATGTGATGAGGACCTGCTATGAAGTAAAGCACAAGTAACTTTACTTTTAGTATTTTTCATCTTTACTGAAATTTATGTCCAATGAAGTGCAAGCTATAATTCATCATGAAAGAAGAAAAATAAGCCCTTTATAAAGGGTTCTTTTGAAATAAATGATTTTGATGGAATTATTAGTAAATCCATAAATAAAAGAAGATATCAGTAGACAATGGCTTCAGTTGTTCAAAACTTTAGGAATGGCCTAACTCCAAGAGAAAAGTTATATGCTGCTTTGTTTTTTAAACCACAAATCTTGGGAGACTTTTTTGCCCAGTGTATATCTATGCCCAAATATTCCTTTATTACTTAGTTCACTCTCTTTACTCCCTGTCCCAGAGGTGGTGTTCTCATTACAGCATGTCCCAGGACAAGGCAACAGTCACTCTACACATGTGTCTGTACCGGGCCTTTTTTTGCATAATACCAGGACATTTTAAGAAATGGGAGCCAGCAAGAAGGCACTCAGGTGAGGATCTTCTGCTTGGAAGCTAAGCTGAGAAGCACAACAGAATTTATTTCTGTTAGCAGTAACATATACAGCTATGTGAACAGAAATGACTAATCTGTTCTTTTAGTCCCTACAGAAGCATTATAATAATTTCATCAGATGTGATTTGCTTGTAGCTTTGTCAGTTGTAACTGTAGTTTGTAATTTCAACTACATGTTGTGTGTGTGTATAACTATTACTATGGTGAGCTACTTTATAAGCTGAAAGCTCAAACCATCAAAGTAACATCTTGGGAGTTGGCTGCAGCTAGAATTCTGGGTTTACATTAGGTGGCTAGCTGAAGCTGTTTTTTTCAATAGCAAGCCAGATCACAGAGACTGGTATCTCCTAGAAGCAACATGCCAGTCTCAGCCACAAGCCTCATGGGGTACAGCCAGACAGTGATAGCAGCAGGTGCCCTCAGAATTCTGGTGTCTAGTCACCAGTGGATAAGTTTTGAGTGATGTTCACAGTGTAGCATCTTCCATAGCCTGTCTTCATCTTTTGAAAGCTACATTCCAGCTATAGTGGTGAAGTTCTCAAATTCAGAGTAGCTCCAGCATTACCCCAGTTTCTCTCATGTCTCAGTGACATTCCTGGCATGCCAATTCTTTATAACTTTTCCATTGAAACTGTAATCTTGGATAGTATTAAAATTGTTTCTGGTCTGAGATTGTGCTTCCCACAAACAGAATCTCAGATGAGGTTTTATATCCACATAATTTTCAGAAAATGCTCCTATAGAAACATGGAGGAGGAAAGCAAGACAGGGAAGGGCAAGAAGACCAGGAAACAGCCAATCTCAGGGTAAGCACTCCGTGTTAGCATGATTCCTCAGGGTGACATCATACACTGAGTTATTCTCTTATCTTTTCTACTTCTAGGTCATAAGATACAAACTTCCATGACGTGGTTAAGTGGAAGTGCTTTTTTATTTTTATTTTTTCCTAAGGGGAAATTCCCGGGCCTTTTTCAATGATTACAGAGCCACAGGCTGTCATATGGCAGTGCTTGCTGGAGGGAATTGAAGGAAACCCTGATATTATCAGCCACAGTTTACCCTTTATTGTCTCAGACCGACCCTTTCTCATATATGTCACAGATTCTTCAAAATGATGATTGGTCACAATTTGTATGATAACATGTAAGAGCAGGATTTGTAGGCTAATCTAAAGAGTTTTCTACTTTAAGAGGCCCCAATATCCTTTTTATCTAACTGCTTTCTAAAAATAGATTCCTTTCTAGGGTCTATAATCTCCCAGTCATAGAATTTTGACCTTGTTTACAGTTCCAATCATGAGTTACCTCCTTTGCAGTTTGCAAATATAATTAGAAAGTACCAGTTATTTTTTTAACAGTCATGCCAGTACTATACCAGGGCACAGGCCTTGTCTTTCATGCCTGATGTATCTCTGACTCATATTCCCACAGGGAAATCATACTTCCTTCACATGTGTGCTGTTCTCGATTTTTAGAAATGATGTGATCAAGATCTATGTTCTTGGACTGGAGAGATGGCTCTGTGATTAAGGTGCTTGCTTTCAAAGCATGAAAGTCTGGGTTCAATTCTCCAGTACCCACATAAAGTCAGATGTGCAAAATGGCACCTGCATCTGGAGTTCATTTGCAGTGGCAAGGGTCATTGGCACACCCATTCTTTCTCTTACTCTGCGTCTCTTTCTCTCTGCTTGTACTAAATAATAAAATATAAAAGACATAAAAGAAAAGATCTATGTTCTAGGATGTGAATGTAGCTTAGTAGTAAAGCTCTTACCTAGTATATGCATGACCCTCAGTTTTATCTTCAGCACCACACACACACACACACACACACATGCACACAAATATATATAAAATTTTGTGTTCCAAAGAATTGTGCTCCTGATGATCATACCTATGACACAAAATATAATATACTTTTCACTAATAATACTTGCCAAAAAAGGGATTTTTAAAGGCCCCACTCATTTAAAGCATTCTTATCATATCCTTCTTTCGTATCCTTAGGAAAAAGCAAACATGCCTCTTTGTGTTGATTCAGAGTGAATTACTTCTCTTGGCTTAGTAGTCCCTTCTCTTTACAACTCCTCTATGAGACATTGAAGTTTGGAATGATCTATAATAACACTAAGTTTAAGATTAGGGGTGCTCTTAAAGCACTTAGTAAAATATTTCTTCTATAGGAAATGGGAACCCAAGAACTACAGAAAATAGAGTCACGCAGCCTGGAAGGACACGGAGGCATTTGTAGGAATTCAGAGTGAAACCAACCCTTGACTCACATACCCTTGAATTCTACTGTGTAGTAATGTGGTAGTATCATTCTACTGGTTCAAAATAAATCATAATTGGATACTAGAAAACTCAAAATTTATAACTCCTCTATGCTTTACTATATTTTGTGTCAGTTGTATGTAGACAGCATCTATTATAGCAAATATTCTTTTTGAGAAATAATAGATGTGGTTTCTTCTGTAAATACCACCTTTCTCTGTTGTCTTCCCAAAAATTGTTGTTTCCTAAATGTCACCTGTATTTGATGTGTATAATGTATGTGATTCACCAAAGAAAAGTGATACCTGTCATCAGTGTACTCATCTACCCCTGCTACTAGCTCCCTGAAATCAATCTTGTCACTTATTTCAGGTTAAAGTTTACTTCTTATCTCCACAACCCTTGTTTTGATGTATTTTCACTTAGAAAAAAATACAACCTGGTATAATGTTATGTGGCTGTATAGAGAAAGACGTGGAGTACAAAATGCAATTCAGAATTAATACTAAGGACAGATGGTTTTGCTCCTTTTAAAAATTTTCGCTTCCTATTAGTTATTAGTGCCTTGAGGGAAGTATTCAGAATTCCTTGTGGGTAAATAATAGAAATTTGCAAACAGATTATGAACAAAGATGTCGACAAAAGAATGATTCATAATACTGGAGATAAGAAAGTAGGTGTTAGTTAGCTCAGGCTGCCATAACAAAATACCACAGACATGGTGGTTTAAGTAACAAAACTTTATTTTCTCATAGTTCTGGAGCCTGAAGGCCAAGTTCCAGGTCCTAGCACAGTTATGTTCCTGTGAGGATCCTTGTCCTGGTATGTAGTTACAACTGGATATATGCTCTATGGTAGGAGAAGGGGAAACATGCTCTCTGGTCTCTGGTGTCTCTTGTTATACAGACATTAATCCCACATAGGTGGTTATCTCCCTAATTATCTCCCAAAGGCCCCCATCACATTAGGGTTAAGGATGCAACATATGAATTTTGGGAGACACAAGCATTTGGTTTGTAACAGTATCCTTTCATTTGCTTCTATAAATATATATATTATATAAAAAAAAATTTCGCTTCCCCAAAGTTTTAATACTTGTTAAAATATTTAATAATAGAAATTGTAATATTGTAATAGTAAACATAACCAAGAAAGTGACTCAGCTTTCTATATCCTATTAAAATAGATTTTCAAAGGGATGTTATGAGAATAAAATACAATAATTTCCTAAATACATGTGCTACTAGAACTGTATTATCCCTGCATCTGTCATTTTGTGTAGTATATATATATGCCTATATGTTTATGTTTGTATACATGTATGAATTTGCATATAACACTATGGCTTAACTAGTACTTTACCTTGTTTTTAAGAAAACATGTATGGAAATTGTATATAGCTTGTTAGCACCCAACAATATATGGTGCCACAGGAAATTTTTCATACATTTATGATTCTTGCCCTCCATTTTAAATCACTGCATGTGATGGAATTAGATGTTTGGCAGAACAGTCTTATTGCAGCTATCTTCTCATTGCTAGGACAAATACTTGATCAGAAGCAGTTTATAGGAGGAAAAGATTTATTTCAGGCTTACAGATTCCAGGGGAAGCTTCGTGGTAACAGAAGAAACTGGCTCCCTTCATCATCCATCTGCAGCACAGAAAGAAAGAGAACAGCCAGGGTTTAAGCTGGATCAAAACACACCTTAGGGATGGACTCAAGGATCTACCTTCAATGACACACCTCCTTCAGCAGGGCTTAAGGAAGCTTAATAAAAACTGTGTTTCCAAGTACCATTTAAGTTGAGATTTGGACATATGACTGAAAGTGTTCTTTGTTGCAGGCAGCTGAATGGAAGTCCTGGGATAGACTAAACAATTGATCATAAATAAAGAGACAAATTTATTTAAAAAAAATTCTGAGGCTAAATGGCAACTTACATTCAAATCACCATAAATCTATTATTTGAAATGTGAGCTATTTGAGAATGCTATAAAGCTTCACAAGAATGATTCTTATAAAGTGGGTAAATACAGACATAAAAGTAAGCAGAACTGATATATCGAGTCCATGTTAGGGACATCTTCTTATTTTAGTCAAAAGGTACAATGCACTCAATGTAATCCTAGGAACAGCACCCTCCTTGCTTCATAAAACCATCCTGCATTGTCCTATGAACAGACACTTCATGAAAACTTGATATTTTCACTACAAAAATTGAAACATAATTACTAAAGAGGTTTGAGCTCATCAAATGGATAATGAGCTGAACAATTTTATGAATTGATTGCATTGAATATCTGAATGTCAGGTCTGCTAAAATATTATCACATGGCATACATATCTTATGATTATGGATTCAAACACAGTATGTTGGAATTGATTTCACATAGTTCATGAAATTTTGGATTTTTATCCCTTTTATTAGGTATTACTTATATAAACCTTAAAAGTTTCTCATTAATCAATTTTAAAATGATTTCATCTATTTTGTGACTATTTTGTCAACATTAATATTCATTATTATATGCATGAAATTCATAGAACTCAAAATCTAGTTATCAAGTGCATTGAGGTATACTGTATATTGTGCATGTGATTAAAATTTAAATATGTTGTTTTTTAAAATATTTTATTTCTTTATTTATTTGAGAGAGAGGAAGAGGCAGAGTAAAAGAGAGAATGGTCACACCAGGGCCTCCAGCTACTGCAAATGAACTCCAGACACATGCGCCCCCTGTGCATCTGGCTTATGTGGGTTCTGGGGAAATGAACCAGGGTCCTCAGGTTTTGCAGACAAACACTTTAACCACTAAGCCATTTCCCCAGCCCTAAATATGTTGTTTTTGAAACAGGGTCTTACTGTGTAATACTGACTACCCCAGAAATCTCTATGAAGTAGACCAAGCTAGAACTGAATTTGTGACAATCCTCTTGCCTCTCGCTCCTGAGCACTCGTATCATAGGCATGAACAGCCATGTCTACTTTTTCAAATAATTTTTTTTCATGGTGCTTTTTCATTGATAGAATTTTCAAAAATTTAATTAACTACCAGGTGTGGTGGCGCATGCCTTTAATCCCTGTACTCAGGAGGCAGAGGTGGGAGGATCACCATGAGTTCAAGTCCACCCTGAGACTACAGAGTGAATTCCAGGACAGCCTGAGCTACAGTGAGTTCCTACCTCAAAAAAAGAAATTAAACTAATTAAACTAATTAACATGTGTTCTTCTGATTGTTTTAAACGTTTTCCCCCTTTTTGTTTTTTTGTATCCTCTGAGGATTCACCACTTAATTTTTTTCTCTGTTTCTGTAAAAAAAAACCAAGATTTTCAGACAAATTAAATCATAAAGCTAGATCACAGCAGTACTGAACTGTTCCCACTATGCTTCCACTTACATTTTCTCCAACCACCCCAATGTTAATATGAGGAAGGCAAACCTCTCCTCAGGCAGTGGTTGAGAACCAGAGAGTCTCTGGAGAATGTAGTCTAGGATGGAAAGTCCTATGGCTAAACATCAGATAGTGGGAGTGTAGTAGGTTTTGTTATAAATCTCTGCAGCTTGATAAAATCTCACTTTAAAAATATTTTTGTTTATTTGCAATGAGAAAGAGAGAGGAGAAAGAGAAACAAAGAGAACGGATGAGCATGCCAGAGTTTCTTGCTAATGCAAACTCCAGATACAGATGTCCCTGTGCATCTGGCCATATGTAGGCACTGGAGAATTGAACCATGACTAGCAGGCTTTGCAAGCAAACACTTGTATCCACTGAGCCATCTCCCCAACCCTTAACTCACTTTTAACTAAACATACAAATAAAACTGCACCTTTTTTGTTGCATGTAACATGATACTTGAAATAAAATATGTGCAATTTCTGCAGTCCTAGCACACATTTTGGTTGCATATAAACTTTTATTCATATTCTTTCCTTGTTGATTTATCCCTGATTATGTTGATTTGTATGATAAACATACTGTCAGATTTGTTTTATTTCTTCATGATAGACTATATTTCTTTAAATGGATACAATAGTCTTTTTCTTTTTCCATGTTTTCTTTCAAATGATACCTGCATTCCTTCCATGGAGAGGTGTATTTATATCACCTCTGCTTCAATCTAGGTGGGGTTTGACTATAGCGAACTAACCCTGTGTGACTTTTGTTTGGTATTAAAAAGTGATACAACTTGTATCAGCTCACTTAGGGCACTTGCTCTTAAAAAGCCAACCACCTGTGCTTTGGAGAAGTCCATATAACCACATGGAGAGGCCATTTGTCAGAGTCTTCACTATAGTGAGCCTCAGTCATGAGGCACAGAAGGGAAGAAGATTGCATGTCTTCATCTACCCAAGTGCTAAGTCACTTCCAGACTATAGTCTTTTCATCTGAAACCACATATAGGGACTAAAATCTAAATCTAGACTGTAGTATGTTCACATTGTCCATAGCATCTCTAAGCATTTAAAATAGTTATGTCTGTAAGATTAGAGTGACTTTTTCACAGAATAGATAATTGAGTACATTCACCAATCTGATAATATCTTTAAGTACTTTTATTTACTTAGTGTTTAAACTTTTATTTCAAACCATGCAAGTTTACTTCAAATATTAAAGTAAAACATTTCTATCAAACAAGACTTGTATCAAGGGGATGTATTTGGGTTAGAGAACCACTGTCATTAAAGCCTTTTCTCCATTTTTCCAGGGATATAATGGAAGGAGAAATTCAAGTTTGCAAGTTATTTCACAAGTTGACAGTGTGTTAGAAATTTAACTTTATATAACCAAGCTTGGATCAATTAAATTATTTTTCTTGTTTTTGAGATAGTAATATAAAAGATCTAATAAGACCATTTCAACTCTGCTTATTTTTGTACATAAGAAAGATAAATAGCTGTGCATGTTTTCATACCTTGGTATGGCAAGAAGTATTATATATACACTCTATTGTTCTCTGATTATAAGTTCCCCAAACAACAATATATATCACTTCACATATTTCTAAACTTCATTTGTAATAATATCTTGACCCTTTTGGCTTGTAGGAATTGTGATGTCTGTCAATTGAAATATAAGTCATTTGAGTATAATTGTGTCTCATATCCGAAGTCACAGTTACTACTTTAATTATGTTTTAACCATTCATCTGGCTGATATTTGCTTTTGTTTGCTCCATTAAATCTGATTTTTTTAAAGTGCTGCTTCCTCCTTGAACCCCAATTCACAGCAACTCTAACTCTTAAGGTTCTTCTGTGCTATGATTGGTCATGTGGTGGTTTGAATGGCGTGTCCCTCATAGCCTCACATTTTCTGAATGCTTGGTCCTCAGCTGATGGCAATTTGGGAAAGTTGCGGAACCCTTGGGAAGTAGAAACATGCTGGAGGAGTGTGTCCTTTGGAGTGGGCCTTGAAATTTCATAGTCCAACCCACTTGACACTGCTCGGTGACTTACTTACTTTGCTACTTCCTACCAGCTGAGATGTGGCAATGTGAGCCGCCTTACCACTCTTGCTGTGCTTTTCCTGCCATGTTGGAACTTCTCCTCCAGACCATAAGTACAAATGAACCCTTTCCTTCTAGTGAGGTGTTTTGTCCCAGCAATGAGAAATCAAGTGCTACAGAGTAACTGCTTTGAGTCTCTTGCCACAGAAAACTGTCATAAATCAACAGGAAATTCAGTTAGAGACAGAGTATACAGACAAATCAAAAGTGATCATTTATCACAGATTAAAAGTCCATTTCCATTTGCCTTAATGTAGGCACAAAATGGAAATAAAATACTAATGTAGTAAATTAGAATAAATCAATATATAGCTGCTTTATGTAGAGCTACATGTGAAATGAAATGTGCCAGTATTATGAAATTTTAAATGCCCTAGCAGAGTGATTTCCATTCATATCCTAGCATGACTATAGTCCACAAGTGGCTATGCTGCCTTTCTTAAATTAAGAAGGAGCAACAACTTTCATATAAATAATAAATAAAGAAATCATCAGCGTTTGAAAGATTAAAAAAGAAGCGCAACCTTAGAGTTAGGCTTGTAATGACATGTGGGTAGATCACTGTCCTTTCAGTTTTATTGAGACAGGGTCTCCCCGAGGCTGGCCTCAAACTTACTATGTAGCCAAGGATGACCTTGAGTTTGTGATCCACTTGACTCCACCTCCCAAGTACTTGGATTGCAGATACATACTGCTAAACCTGCTTTTGTGATTCTGGAGGTCGAACCTAAAGCTTTGTTCACTCTAAGAAAACAGTCTACCAATGGAACTACAGCCCTAGTCCTAGACAAATCACCTCCTGAGTCACAAAATCTTCATCTGCAATGTGGATACAATAATGGTTTCCTATCCCACAGGATTTTTGTAAAGCTTAAGTCATAGCAATCATGGAAAGTACTGTGAGTAATCCTTGCCATGTGGAGAAGTTCTTGGTGATTTCTGGCTTGTATAATTTTAGGAGGGAAAAGAGAAAGGACTAAAAAACATGAGCCTTTTGGTCAGTGTTTTTCTGAGTGTGACCACATATCACATCTAGCAAAGGCTGAGATAAGACTAAATGTCTTATTGGTTCCATTTCCTGGGACTTAAATCCAGGTCTTTATGGATTCTCATAGATTTAGTCAGTTTTTGCCTTTATTTGAGACATCCTCTAAAGTTGCATGCTGTCTTCCTAAACAGCCTTGCATGTACTCCTTTCTTCTGGTTTTCCATATTGTTTGTCTAGCTATAAATACAATACAGGTATCCCTTTTAAATGCATATAGCCATTGTATATAAGTAGGAAAACACAAGAAAACTACAAATACAAAGTACGGCATGAAAACATAGACAGTGTAAGTACTTTCATTTGTTTCCTTACATGCTGCTTTTCTTAGGTGTGTTTTAGGGTAACTTGGTAAGCATGCTATATGTACAATTATGTAGTGTCATAGCATGCTCTTCATTACTATTTTGTCAGGAAGTGGTACATTTGTTTTATTTTCCAAACTTCCAAATATTTACTTAGCTTGTTTCTGCCATTTGATCTGAAGATAACACTAGATTATGGTAGCTTATTTAATTTTTCTAGCTTCTATCTACTTTGCTCCTGGTGCATTTTACAACTTCTGTCCATTGAGAAGAGACCACAAGCTTTCAGATCAAAGCCACATATAATATTGCTTATTCTAAGGTTATAATACTCTGCCCCTGTCAGCAGATCCTTAAATTTTTGGCACAAAGTTAATATTTGGGACTTTGATTACTTATGGATGAGTAAGACAAAGGTTTCTTAAGCTACCACATATTTAAGGGGTGAATGAAATGACCAAATAACTGTTCAAAATCAACCTATGGGAGAAAGGGTTTATTCTGGTTCACTGTCTGAAAAGGTAGTGTCCATTGTGATGAGGAAGGATGGTGAATTTTATGGTGGCTGGAGCATGTGGTTGTGACTATTTATATTTTAGAGCATCCAGAAGCAGAGAGCAGAAAATGCTGGTGCTCAGCTAGCTTTCTCCTTTTCCCGTTTTTATTCGGTTCAGAATTCTAGCCAAAGGATGGGGATAAGTCTTTGGAATGCAGTCATGGAGACACAGAGTGGCTGTTGCATCGATAACCTCACAGCGGCTGATGCTACCTACAAGAGACCTGCATAATATGAGGGTGTTGTGCCAAGACCCTGACCAGGAGCCAAGAACCCCGGTCACCCAGGAGTCACCCAGAGAACTGCCACAGAAGCTGAGACACTTGAATGTAAAAGCAGCGGGTTTCTTTATTGCAAGCCTAGGCCTGGGCTCCGTCCACACAGTCTGGCACAGCGGTAGTGAGGGAGAGAGCCCGGACCCTCAGAGGGAAGGGGTTTATAAAGGAAAAAGATTACCAAGGTTACATCATAGTGCGACTTTTAAAATGATTGGTTGTAAGAGGGCGTGCACGGGAATTTCAGAGAGAGCGTGCATGGGAATTCCAGCCTACTTATCTTAGGCCAGTAACTTGTTTGCAGAACCTATCTTTTGCAAGAGCTGTTTGCAGAACTTATCTTTTGCAAGAGGCTGGGGCCTCCTTGGCTAGGTATCTCTGGAATGTCCTTGGGTGGAGGCTTCCCAGGAATCGAGGGGGGCCGCCTATAGCTAAGCAAGCACGGATACAGAAGCAACAATAGCGCATTAGTCAGTGTTCCTCATCTGAGCCTGGCCTGGGCTCTTTATTTACTCAAAATGGCTGTCTGATTTAAAATGGCAGCACCACTGTCCAGCCACTAAGCAAGGTCACAGAAGCCAAATGCAGCACGTTACTTCTCCTTGGTCTCTCATTTCCCCCTCTCTATGTACCATGAGGAGCCAGTCTTGGATCCCAATTGAGTTAGTGAGTAGAGTCTAATGGTATATACTATGATCTTAAAACCATAAGCTGTACTGTATTAATGTGTTTCCTAACAGAAGCAACTAATCTATTAACAATACAAAGTCCTATTGTGATTAGCAACAAAAATAAAAGTAGTGGCAGACACCAGAGTTGTTAACCATGGGGAATGACTGAACCATGACTCAAACCATCCTCTATCAGCTTTTTTTTTTCTTTCGTTTTTTCAAATTCTCTCATACCTTCGCCATTGAGTCTCTAATTATACCTGAATGGTTGATATAAAACAGCATTCTTTCCTAAGGTCACATATAGTCCCCCTTAATAGGTGGGTTTCAATATACCCTTCCGGTAGACACACATTGCCAGCCAGCACAGTAGAAGGCTTCAGGTCCCCCACAGCCCCCTTGGATTCTTGCTTTCCCTAAGTGCCCAGAACATATGTAGAAATAAGAAATTTCCTGATTTGCCAGAGTCCCATGAGTTACCCACTAGTTGATGGAGGTTGAAGATCAAACCAGGAAACCAGGTTCCCCATGGGGCAAGATGTGATTTGGAGTAAGCAATGTCCCCCTTGGCAGTGTTGGTTATTATCCAGGTCAGATTATAAACTTGGTGGGAGTAGCTGCTGCAATACATTCAGTTAGGAGCACAGTCAGGATCAGGAGCGTTTGAGTTGAAGCTTCAGTGGGATGCTGCATTTCCATTGTGGCTAATAGTCCTCAGGTTCAGCCAGTGTATCTGCCAGTCAGATGTGGGTGTGATGAATCCAAGTGGCAATTCTATCCATCTTCACAGTGGTAGATGTGGTCAGGATGAAGACTTAGGGTCCCTTCCAGCATAGGGTCCCTTCCAGCGGGGTTCCAGTGTCTCGCAGCAATGGCGACTCCCAGTCTCCCGGAGTATTTACATATTTTAGGTTTGAAAATAACCCTTTGAACATCTGTATTTGTTTTTTTTTTATTATAGAATTAAAACTATGGGGAAAAGATGTCTTAATGCTTGTTTCCCCTCTTGGAAAGCTCTTGTGTTACTTAATAGGCCATTCATATATGTAAGGTATTTTTTTATCTTTGGTTAGACATTTCTCTCTGAGTGTTTAAGACCATGCAGATAGTCAAATTTAATTAAGGATTAGTTTTGGAGGTCACTAATGGCTCTCCAAAGAGACTTCAAGGGCACAGGAGTAGCTCCATAGCTTATTGGTGTCTTTTGTCTGTTAGGATAAGTTAGGGCCATGCTAGCCAAGTATTTTTCCCTTCTTTGGGAAGTCAGGAGGACTGATTGCTCCTCAGTTGTGACTCTCCTGTTTCAGACTGTACACCAGTTTTGTTTGGGTTTCCATATCCTCCCTGCTCAGGAAGACAGGTGACTTACCAGGGGGCCAGTGTAGAAGTGTCCCATTATCTCCAGTAGCCTCATGACCTGGGAGCACAGGCCAAAATATTGGCGCCTCTTGCTCTGATGATTACAATTGGCTTTGGCTTCTATGTAGGTAATTAACACACTTAGAAAGGAAGTTCCACCAGCCTGGATGTATGCACATATAGAGCACATTTGATTACTGAAACAGACTTAGTTAAAGAATGGCACAAGGGCTTCTAAAATCATTTTGTCCTATCTTTAAAAGTTTAGTTGTACTATGGCAGCATAAGCCATATATATGAGGTATAGAAAGTAGGCACATCTCATATTTTAAGTATCTAACATTTATAAATATAGGCAGAACCTGCTACCGGTCTTGAAAACAGTACCAACTGATTTACAGACAAACTCATTTAACCTAGAAATTGTCAGAAAAGGACAAGTAAGACAGTATAAAGTCTTAGCACCTATGTTTGAAAACATCTTTGATTAGTTCAGATACCTGTGTTGGTACAAATTACCCAGAGAACAATGGAAAAACAGAGCTTGAAATTTTTTTAAACCAAAACAGCTAGCTAAATTCTAATATAACCCTTGATAAATCTTTTTGGAAAAAAAACAATATTTGACAACCCATGATTTTGGCTTAAACTTGATAGCTATTGATTTTATGTACCTCAGAAATCTTTATTAACATAAAACAATTTTATGTTTTACCCATGACTTAAATTTGATAAAGCTTAAGCAAGCTATCCCAACATATCCCAGGAAGATGAAAGTTATCATAACTGAAATTAAATCACTTAAACCTAAGTGATTAAACCTAGTTATGATCATTCAATAGAATTAGCATAAATAAGACAGAAGCTATCTTTAAAGTCACAATGTCTTTAGGTATGAGTGCTTCACCTTTGGAAATTAACCACTTCTATGTGAGCCTTTATCTTAAGAATAGTTAAAACCTTCATGAAAAGAGGGACCTAGTTTACTTTACTGAGAGAGTCTTAAAGCCAGTTTTATAACCCTTAAAACATAACAAATTAGCATCAGTGACCTGTTAATGAGTGAGGCCTTATCATAAGACTCAGTTTCTCCACTGATTAAAACCTTGACATCAGGTAAACATTAGATTTAATCCAATTAAATGTTTCAATGAAGGGGCCCTTACCCTGTTATACACATTAGGTAAGCCTGATGCTTGTCTTATGTAAGGAGTTTGTAACCTGATCAAATACCTTGACTCAGTTTACCTATTTAACATTTTGTCTAGTGAGAAACTTTATCTAACAGATGTGTCTTTAGGTGTTCAAGAGAGAAGAGCTAAAGAGAACCACAGTTATATGCTGTACTCCTTTTTCCTTGTCAGAGACAATTGGCCATTTTGTCTCTAGTCAGAGTCTGGCGGACACATGGCTTAAACTTGCATGGGGTCTGAGATAAAGGGGATTCCATCCGTTTTTTATAGATTCCAGCTTTCCATGAATTTAATTAGAATATATTGGAAAGAAAGAGCAAAATGAAATTACAGGGCAGAGAGATAAGCATCCTGACATTCCTTATCCTATTCTGAAGTTGTTTGTTTTTACATAGCAAATTTACCCATTTGCAAAACACAAGGTAATAGACTCCTGTCTATGTTTTACCTGGTTAAACCTTCAATTACATCTGTACTTTTGACTTTGTGACCCATCTAGCATAGGCATCACCTGTGTCTAATGTAAGGTGAATTTAGATTAAGACTATGTCCCTATATAAAACTTTTAGAGTATCCTTAAGAGTCTATGAACAGTTGAAAAATCTCTAACTTTAGGCATGGCGTTTAGGTTTAGCCTGAAAATTCTTTCCTACATATGCACATCTTTGTCCACATACTTTAACATTCTCATCTAAGTACCACTCAAAAAGCATTTTTAAGGAGCATTCTATGTTCCAACATTGAAAAATTCCTTCCCAGTTCCTTTAATCAATTCATCTCATCCCATTATTAACCACCTTTCTTATAAGGCTATTATGAAAAACTACACCAAATTAATTAATCCTATTACTCACTAATAAGTAGTAGTCTAAAGACAATTTTATGTCATTAATACCAATAAGACACTAAACTAAGGTGAATATTGTTGCTATCATGAAGTAAACTGGCCTAGAAGTCAGGTCAGTTGCCTCCTCCTTTTAAGTATATTACAATTTTTTTTAATACCTGACAAATTATAAGTTACCATTTTAGGGAGAATTCTGTTGTATTTAATAATCCTCTATGAAAGTTGAAGTTGACTTAGAACATAAATTCAGTAATTATATTTATGATATCATGTAACGAAGTTGACACTTTTTTATGTAAAACTTCAGTTCTTTATAGGCTGTAGTTAAATGTGACATTTTTTTTTCTTTCTTGCCACTTTTTGGTGCTCTGTTGCAGCTGGGCAGGGCTTGTATACACCTTAGATGAGCCCTGCCTTGCTCCTGGCACTCACCAGGGGTCCTGTCTAGTACATGTGGAGGTAATGGCCAAGAAACTGCCGGGATGGCAAGGATTCTGACTGCATGAAGGGAAAAGGGGGCCTCTAGGACTGCCAGGAGGCCCCTGAAGAAGGCTGCCCACTGGGAGGCCGCTGAAGAAGGAGTGGGCCCACTTGGGGGCCACTGGGAGAGGAGGCGGAGACATGGCACATGCATGGGCAGAGGGGCCATTGTCTGTCTGCCACCTGACTCTGACCCAAGCCACTTTGGAGCCCTTGCAAAGCTGGCTTCTAGTTTTGCTGCTTAAAGGGAGTGAGGGGAAATTTCCTTCCTGAACTTTTCATTTCCTAGCCAGATAAGCTATGCAGGTGCACATGGATGCCCATAAATCCAGAAATGACCTGGAAGACTTCTTCCCAAAAGGAGCCTGCCTCCCTCTGGGAGAGCTAATTCCCTTAACTTTCAGAAGAGCTCTTATTCCATGAATCTGAGATATATATATTGGTGGGAGGCAATGTTACCCATGACAAAAAAGGATTAGAAATGCCAAGACCAGAGAGCAACGTTCCCAAGGGCTGATTAGCATACGTGGGATTCCCCAAAGATCCAGGCGTGAGCCTGTCCACAAGTTTAAGAGGCCGGGGACCTGCCCTACAGGCTTTTAAGAGGTTGATGTGTTACCAGTTTGTTTTTTTGGGGGGGTGTCAGAGAGAAATAGATAGATGGTTTTTGGCAAACCCAATGGGCTGTCAGGGTCCAGGCCGAGGACAGCTGGCCTTCAGTCAATACCAAAGAGTGGCCTCGGCCAAGAGACATCAGTTGCCAGTTCGTCGTGTCTTGTCCCATACAATAGCGTGAACAGAAAATAAAGGAGGAGGAAGAGAAACCTGCCAGCCCTCAAAAACATGGAGGCAAGGCTGCATGGGCTGATGTCTCCCAGTCCCTCTGGGAGAGCACTCACGCACCCTGTCCATCTCATAAGGTCCCTGTTCAGGCACCAGCTGTGGGTTTTTGGATTTTTCTTGGGGGGACCGCCACTGTTCACCCCAAAGGCATCCAGGCAACCAGGGGTGGGTGAGCGTGTGAAGAGAGAAAGACACTCCTGGGAGAAAGTTGAGCAGCTCTCTCCTTACCTGTTGCCGTGTTGAAATCCCAGTCTGGTCTAGTCAAAGGGAAGAAGGTATCAATGATAGCCTGATTATTGGTGGGATTCCCATCAGTGCCCGGAACCAATTTCCAGGCTTCAGTCTGGATTCTCTCTCTTTCCTCTGTAGTAAAGAGAATCTGTAGCAATTTTTTTCTTTATTAGTCAGTTTTGTATTCAGCAAATACAGTCAGTTTGGTACCATTATTAGGCTCATCCGTGATCTACCCCCTCACCTTGGCCCCTCCTTGTTGAGGTATACGGGTCATGAATTGTGGAGTTAGCCCACAATTATGGGTAAGCTAAATGTCTCTGCATATCATGACCCAACATGTGGCTCTGACATTCTTTCTGCCCCCTCTTCCACAAAATTTCCCTGAGCCATGTTGGGTTCATTTTTGATCTGCTTCAGTGATGAGGTGTTGGGGGCTTCTGTGGCTCTGGCTCTCTGATTTGGTAGGAGTTGATTTTTCTTTGTGCTGATCTCCTTCCCCCTTGTGCTGGTATCCGGTTCATCAAGAAAACAGCCCCCTTGCTTGTTTCTCCAATTTTTCTTAGTTTCAGCCGGGGCCCTTTTGAGGTATGATGGGGTGGCTCTCTCCTTAGGATCTACATCAATCTGAAAAAGAGAAGCAGATTCTCCAACGGAGAGTAAGTTAGCACCAGGACAAATGAGATAACCCTTACTTTTTTTATAGAGAATTTAATAGGTGTAGGCCCTCTTGTAGCCCACAATTGATGGTAGCTTGATATTGGAGAGTGGCTGGACAGAGCGGCTGAGCCACGAAGACATCTGGGGTTTGTGGGGTGGCTGCCCACTGGCTCCGCATGGCTTGTGCTGGACCCTCTGAGTGGGGAGGAGAAACAGCAGGGCCCTGTGCTCCTGCTGGAGGTTGGGGAGGAGGTGGAGGAGCGGGGTAGGGGGGGGAAGATGTCTGCTTCTTCAGTGCCCCACACAAGAATTGGGGCCAAGGCTTCAGCAGTGGGCTTGGTGGCTCGTTTGGGTGTAACTGCCAGCACCTGTAAAGGAGGGGGAAGGAAAGGAGGAAAGACTTCACCCAGGGGAGAGGCTCTTCCATCAGGTTCCTCCAGGTCACAATATAAGGGATTTGATCAGGGTGTCCACTCCTAGGGCAAAAAACAATTTCTTTTTCAACCTCAAGTATAGTAGTTAGATGAAAGATCCCCTCTGGTGGCCATCCTACATTGAAGGTAGGCCGTTCAGAGGAAAAAAATGTAATTCATCTGTCTTTTTTAACATTTACCCCATTGTTATGGGCAACTGCTTTGACGTACTTCTAGTGAGCGAGGCAGAGTCCTAAAGGGGAGGAAGGAATCTGTCCCATGTTATTGAGTCAGGGGAGGAACGTCCATAGGATTAGGGCAATGACAAGACACACAAGTATTACACAGACATACAAGGCCCAAAAAAACAGATGTGCATGCTACAGAGTCAGATTCAGATCCGTGGTGGCCAGAAGAGTCTGAGTCCTTAGGGGACGGCTCAATAATGCCAAACACGGTACAGATGGGAGCAGGTCTCTCCAGCAGGTTTGCTCTGTCCTCTGGGACAGAGCCCCCACTCAGATGAGGGGGCAGGACGTCTCATGCCTCCTCCAGGTCTGTCCTTACGGCGTGTCCACGAGGATATATGACCTGGTCAGTAAACAGATGTGGCTAGCCAACAGAGTGAAAGTAAAAAGAGAGTGCTCAAGTGGAAAACTTACTTGACCGGTCGGAGAAGAAACCTTCGGGATTGGGTTCATTGGAGGGTCTCTGGGGATCCCAAATGAGCCCCCAAGATGTTGTGCCAAGACCCCTGACCAGGAGCCAAGAACCCCAGTCACCCAGAAGTCACCCAGAGAGCCGCCACAGAAGCTGAGACACTCGAATGTAAAAGCAGCAGGTTTCTTTATTGCAAGCCTAGGCCTGGACACACACACACACACACACACACACACACACACACACACATATTCTCTAATGTAAGGAATTATTGAATATTTTATATCCTGTGTATATATATATATATATATACATATACATACATATATATACATATATATATATATATATATATATATATATATGTATATATATGTATGTATATATCCTCAACTTGAATTTAAAGTTTAAAAATTTTAAATAGCATATTTATGTATTACCTCACTTTTTTATCATATTTTTGTGGTTAAAACATTTCAAATGAGCTGGAGCTTAATTCACAGTTAAGGTGTTTACCTGTAAAGCAATAACTGTGTCCCAAGCTATCACCACACTATTCCCTACTCTCTGATTATGAGTTCAGTTAGTTTAGATTTCATATGTAAGTGACCATACAGTAATTTGTCTTTCAGTGACTGGCTTATTTCACAAAAGCCTATCTTTTAAATTCACAAGTATTATTCAGGCTGTATCATATTCTGTTGACTGTAGATACAACATTTTATTTTTTTATCTTTTTTTTTTTTTTTTTTTTTGGTTTTTCAAGGTAGGGTCTCACTCTAGCCCAGGCTGACCTGGAATTCACTATGGAGTCTCAGGGTGGCCTCGAACTCACCGCGATCCTCCTACCTTTGCCTCCCGAGTGCTGGGATTAAAGGCGTGCACCACCACGCCCGGCTAGATACAACATTTTAAACCCATTAATCCATTGACTATTCAATATATTCATTTTTTTATTTTTCAAATATTTATAAATTTTCCAGTTGTGTTCTTATTAAAGATTTCTAGTTTCATATTATCAGAAGGACATTTGATATGATTTCAGTATTTGTAAATTTACTAAAACATTTTCTAACCTATTCTACATTTAATTCTATCATATATCTCATATATGTGTGTGGATGAGAAGAATCTATTCTTTTGCTGCTGTTGGATGGGATGTTTAGTATATGTTACATTCTGTATATGTTAGATCCATTTGACCTAAAATGTAGTTCATGTCCAATGTTTCATTATTCATTAAATGTATCGATGAACTGTTATAAATTAAAAATTGAAATCTTTTGTTATGGCATTGCTATCTATCTCTCTCTTCATATGCATTAACATTTGCTTTATGTACTTGGATGATCCAATGTGGAGGACATGTATATTTACTATTGTAATATACTTCCAATGAACTCATTCCTTTATGATGTGTAGTGACCTTTCTTTCCTCATGACTGATTTTGACTGAAAGTCTATTTTGTCTGATTTAATTATATTCTGTTCTCTTTTCATTTCCATGTGCATGTAATTTTTTTTTTCTATTCTCAATGTTGTCAGATTATTTGTGTCCTTAAAGCTAAAGTGAATTGTAGCAAGCAACAGTCATTTGGATATTGTTTATTTCATTAATGTCCATTTAGCCTTTTCTATTTCGATGCCTTGTGGTGAGAAAACTTAATATGTTGAAAGTATTTCATCTAATTCTCTTCTCTCTTTTGTTCTTCTAATTGAACAAGCCTTTCAAATGAACTGATGTTGAGTTCACTAATCAGTGTGTTCTGCATAATCAACTCTGCTGTTGAAACTATTATGTTTTTCAGTTATGTCATTTGAATCATAAGCTCCAGTATTTTTGTTAAATTCTCTCTATAGTTTCTATTTCTGTATTAAATATCTCATGTACTTATTATTTTCCCAACTTACTTACTTGTTTGTCTTTCCTTAAGTGTTCTTAGGTTTCCATGGGGAGATATGTATATATATATATATACATATTCAAGGTGGTTTCAAAGATATTCTATAGAATCAGATCTGAAATCCTGCCACAGGTGCTCAGGCTTCTCCTGGGTCCTTTGGAGAAAGATTGGACTTGGACCACTGAGAGTGTGTGGGGATATGGAGGGGGTTGTTGCTGAACTGACTTGAAGGTTATTTCAGGGTCCACATTAGACTAATGTTTATAAAATTGTCTTCTAATATGTGTGTGTGTGTGTGTTTTGGTGCTCCCTGGTAAGTGGTTTTGGTAATAAATCCAATGTCAAATGAAGCCATGGTCAAGCTCACAGGAAGATGGGGCCATCTGAAGGTGTGGAGCTGTGCCCACAAGCGTCAAGTCTCCTATCTGGGAGTAGAGTCTACCTTCTACTCAGAACCTGCCTAGTTCTTAGATTCTGAGGCTTTATAAAGCCCTACCAAACCCTAAGATTCCCCTCAAAATGTATTCATTGTTAATGGCTATGGGATTATTGATACTCTTAAAGGACAGCAGTGGGGGACTTCTTATTCCACAGTCTTTCTCAACAGCACTGTCTGAAGAGTTAATCACATTTATTAGGTGCTCAAGTAAAATCCAGCTAGTATTTAATTCTTGTTAATATGTACTATGACCTGCTCATAGCCTTTAAGTGCTAAGTGCTTTTGTATGGTTGTTAGGAATGTAAGTATAAATTTCTGTACATGGGACATTGATGTTCCTAAAACTATGGCTCAATTCAAAACAGTATTTTCTATTTAACAATTTGCTCCAGCTGAGTGACTTACAGTGGCTATTTTTAAACTATTATTTCTTATAGGCAAAGTATCAGACACTCCTTACATACCAACTGGGCACATCTTAGCCTCAGTCAATCCTGTCTAGGGCCCTTGGAGAGGTTTCACCTCAGTTGTCTCTGGTGGCCCACCTCTTTGTAGGATCTACTCATCTGTCATGGAATGGTCCTGCACTGTCTGGGTACATCATGGCAAGATCTCACCTGTAGTCTGTGATGTCTGTCTCCAGCCTTCTCCTCTGGGCAATGCCTGTTGCTTCAGTGGCTGGTTTATAAGACCAATGAGAAGCAATTCTCTTGGAGTTAACTCATTCTTCAGTGATGTAGTGATGCCAATTTCTTGTATTTTGCTTATTGTTTCTCAGAGATGAGTCAAATGAGTATTTAACACAAAAAAACACACTGAAGATTTTGTCTGTTTGCTTTTAAATTAATTAATTAATATCTGCCTGTGTGTGTGTGTGGAGATGCCAGGGTTTCTTGACACTGTAAACAAATGCCAGGCACCTGGGTCACTTTTTGCATTAGGCTTCATGTGGATGACTGGGGAATGAAATTGGGACAAGCAGGCTTTGCAAACAAGTGCCTTTAACAGCTAAACCATGCCCCCAGCCGCAAATAATTATTTTGACTTGCTTAAACCTTATCATATTGGTAATATTTTAGTGCTTGCACATTTTTTCATGGATATCCCTCAAAATTGGATTTTAATAATATGAAGCAACTATTAGTTAATATTGATCTGTAGTAATATTTCCCCCAAAGTCAGAACTATTTGAGAGAATATCTAATAATATAACATTTGCTTCATAAAAATAAGTATTCGCAAACAAGTAACTCTTTCCTTTCTGTCAAGCCTCTGTTATTCCCATTCCTGTGAAACAGATCATTGCAGCCTTCAAAACTGAAGAATGACATGGGATTCTCCTTAATAAAAGTTATGAAATTAATGTAAAAATATTAGGAGTTAATAAGACAAGAGTCATATCGACAAAGTAAAGCAAATTTACAAGTAAAATGTTTTGAATTATCTCGGAGCAACTGTGTCATCAGTTTTCTTCCAAGTATTGATTTCCTCTCCAGACTTCTAGCATGTACTAAGCAGCAGCTGAGTGACTTACAGCGGCTATTTTTAAACTATTATTTCTTATAGGCAAAGTATCAGACACTCCTTACATACCAACTGGGCACATCTTAGCCTCAGTCAATCCTGTCTAGGGCCCTTGGAGAGGTTTCACCTCAGTTGTCTCTGGTGGCCCACCTCTTTGTAGGATCTACTCATCTGCCATGGAATGGTCCTGCACTGCCTGGGTACATCATGGCAAGATCTCACCTGTAGTCTGTGATGTCTGTCTCCAGCCTTCTCCTCTGGGCAATGCCTGTTGCTTCAGTGGCTGGTTTTATAAGACCAATGAGAGGCAAGAAATGGGTGTGCATCCTCTCTTACCCCTCTCCCCATCCCCCTCACATGACCACAGACGGTGCTGCCACTGTGCTGTGTACACAGGGTGGCCAGCTCTGACCAACCTGTGCTTGCTTTTCCTTCTCTCTGCATCTAACTTGCCTTTGTGTTTACTTAAGAATAAGTTATTAAATAAATTCAAACAAAAATATTGGCCCAGGATCTGCTTTCTGGAGAATACAGCTAAGATAGACAGTTCCTAGGAAAATGTTTTTTTTTTTCTTCTTCTTCCTTGCATTGCAACCAGAACTTACCATATGATACATTTTAGAAAAGATATTAATTTTATTTTTTTTGAGGTAGGGTCTCTAGCCAAGGCTGACCTGGAATTCACTCTGTATTCTCAGGGTGGCCTCAAACTCATGGCGATCCTCCTACCTCTGCCTCCTGAGTGCTGAGGTTAGAGGCATGCGCCACCACACCCATCTTAGAAAAGATTTTTTATTTTTTATTTTTATTTATTTATTTGAAAGCGACAGACAGAGAGTGAGAGAGAGAGCGAGAGAGAGAGAGAGAGGCAGATATAGACAGAGAGAGAATGGGCGCACCAGGGCCTCCAGCCACTGCAAACGAACTCCAGATGCTTGCGCCCCCTTGTGCATCTGGCTAACGTGGGACCTGGAGAATCAAGCCTCGAATCGGGGTCCTCAGGCTTCACAGGCAAGTGCTTAACCGCTAAGCCATCTCTCCAGCCCCTTAGAAAAGATTTTAAGTAACAATCTTTAAGGGCCTCATAGAAAAGATTTTCTCCCAATTACACAATCAAAAAGAAAGAGAAACCCTCATATCCCCCTGAACTGTCCGTAGCTCTGTGAGTACATGGGGCCGCTGCCATTCCAAATGAGCTTCTCTTCTTCCGTGTAAGTCACCAGCAGGTGAGGGGTAGGCCTTTTAAAGTGGGGAGTTACAAGTTCTGTGGTGCCAATGGGCTTGGCTGCCAGACTCAGAGGTTTACAGCTGCAGGAACAGCGAGCTAGAAACTTCTGATTCCCAGCTTTGAGAAGCCATAGACAACAGCTTTAGATCTTCCACAGCTAGAGGCTTATTGCTATGGGTTTTTACTGTCAGTGGTCTTACACCTGGCAGCTAGGAAGATCCTTGACTTTGAGCAATAGATTTAAGCAGCAGCAGTAAGCAGCAGTTAGTGGCAGGTAGCGTCACATCTCTTAAGCTTCAGACATCAGGACCCTGTACTTTTAAGGCTTGGCAGGTCTTTGGAATTCTTCCAGATTCAGGGGCACAGAGTTCTGCCTTCTCTATATTTCCAACATTTTTCATAGCTCCTTACTACCTGTGCTCCTTACCGTGTCTGTCTTCCCATCACTCTCTGGAAGTCTTCAGCTACCTTCTTGTGGTAGCTGCTGCTGTGAGCACCGTCATCTCCTCACCATGTTGCCAGCTTGGACTGATCTACCCAGGGCAATGCTCACAAGCAGGCAAGAAGAGACCATGCCTGAGAAGCCTTCTGTTGGGCATAATGCAATACCAGGGGGCAGAACAGGAAGGGGTCTCCTGGAATACTGAAAAAGCGAATTGAGCACCCTGGTTTCATGTGCAGAAGAGGGTGTGTGGCATAGGTGTAGCATGCAAATGAAAAAATATATATTTTCAGGGCTGGAGAGATGGCTCAGCAGTTAACTGCTTCCTGCACAATCTTGAGGACCTGTGGGGGCCTGCAAGCACCAGAGTTCAAATCTCCAGAGCAGCTGGGCTTGGCCATATGTGCCTGTAACCCCTTTCTAGCAAATAGGAACAGATCAGGGAATCATCCAGGCTTATGAAAAACAGCAAGCCCTGTTATCAATAAGGATTCCTGTTTAAAATATGAACAGGCAGAAGAGCATTGGAGGGGGACTCCCAACATTCTACTGCAGCCAGCCCAGGCAAGCACCCCTGCAGCAGGCAAGTTCATGGAGCACTGCAGTGGTACATAATACACATGCATAGCACATGCACACACACACACACGCACACACACACACACACACACCAGCAAAAATATCATATTTGCACCACTCACAGCACAGCTCCAGTTCCACCAACAGAGAGACTTTATATACAGGCCAATTGTGGGCCTTGCATAAGGATCAATCATAAGTACTGTGTTTCACCAATCAGTCATCTTTTCATGTTACTGACATGGAAGAGATTCTCCTGTCCCATCTTTAGTGAGGCTAGCTGTAAGGTCAAGTCATACATGGCGTGTTTGTGATTACAGCCAGGCCTTCTGGACCAGAAATTGTGTCTTTGCATCTAGCATACCCTCAGCATGTTCACAAAATATGCAAAGCGTTGAATTTACTTGAAAGCAGTGGCCCCTTGGGCAATTGTTCTTTGCTCCAGGACACAAGGCATAATGGAGGGATCGGTCTGATACCATTTATAAGGCCTGAATAGTATATGCTGTGTGTGTGTGTGTGTGTGTGTGTGTGTGTATGTGTGTGTGTGTCGCTTGAAGAAAGCTCAACATTAACAAGCATTGTCAACCAAATTTAGCAATGCTTAGCAGGGCTTAATCCCTACCCAGTCTTCTAAGGAGAATTGGGTCCTCTGATGAGTCTCACCCCAATCTTTGAACACAAATCTTAAGTGTTTTGAGGTTGGCAGATTGAAAGACTGAAAATACTTTTGGTAACATCATTGAGCAATGGAACCAACCTTGGGACTACAAGCAACTAGATAGCTTGTTATTTCAGAAAATAAATTAAAAGTGAACAAAAATGCCTACAAATAGTTGGAATGGAATAGAGTCTATTGGTATAATAAACTCCAAAAGCAAGAATTCTTCATTGTAGTGTTTATTTCCTTCTGTATGAAGTAAATCTTTTCTTTTTCTCTTGTCTTTTGATTGTTGAGAATATTCTTGAGTTTGACTTTATAAACATGGAACATTCATGATAAGATGCCATCTCATTCTCTCCATGGCTGAATACAATGAAAGGTAAATATACAATCCTGTCTTCATTGGAAATTGAAAGTTTTATCAGTGAAACTATAATATATAAGAAATTTTCTTTCAAAATGTTAGAAAATACTTATTTAAAAAATTTAATAAGTGTGGGTTCAACCCCTGCCTGGCTTTGCCATGGTCGAGAAAATAGCCATGTAAAGTCCAGTCTTACACAGCCTTTTCAGTTCATGATTCCAGAGAACCCCTCTTCTTGGTATGGTTTTAAAAACTTCAGTGAAAATCTGTTCCACATTTAATTAGATGCTCACTCTTACTCTTACTTACCTTTAGAATTGAAGTGCATTGGTCTTACCTGGATTACATGCTTTCTGTGAGGCCTTACTGTGTGTGGGAAGAAGAAGCCAGAGAAATGCATGTGAACAATGTAGTTACTTCCCTAACCAAAAGCAAAACAACAATAGCAAAAAATTAAACAAACAAGTCCCTACTCTAATATCCAGAAGAAGGAGAAGGAAGGTTTCTGAGGAGACAAAAATTAAGTATCAAATATTTACCAAGTTATATAAATAGGAAATGGTGGTAAGAAAAGGGAGTTATAGCAATAACAGACATTTTGCCATCTATACACATCGAAGATATTTTCTAATTCCCTAAAAACTTCTGGGACAACTCATTTCTCAATATGGAGTCCCATGTGAATTGTGGTCAGTTTCTGAAGAGAACATTCCATTCCATCCCTTCCCTATAATCCAAAAAAGGTTCCAGAGTCCACATTGCAAGTGAAAATTTTATTGGATCAAAGTAAGGGGTGGCAGATTGGGTGAACTTGCAATGCTCTTAATTTTCAATAGTAATGCAATAAATATGTAAACACACAGCTAGAATTACAAACCCTCTTGTGATTGGGGAATTTGGAAAAGATGCTGTGCTATTTATTGTTTTTAAGGCAGTTAAACTAAATGAAGGTCTTTGTGTCAACTCTGAAAATGAAGGTGAGTCACATGCTCTGGAAAAGCCAGAGCTTTGCATAAGTTCAGATAAAAGTAAGTTAAGAAAGAATGCTTGCTTCCAGCAATTTTTTCTAAAAAAGTAAGATCCAGGCTGGAGATGAAACTCAATGGTGAAGTACTTGCCTAGGATGCACAAGACCTTGGATTCTGTCACAAGTAACACCCTCCATCCACACACATATATAATACAGGGTTTGATCAGGTCTGAGTAAAAACTGTTCTGTTACTGTCCATGGTAACTCCATTGAGTACGATTCTTCCTCAGAGCCAATAGCTCTGTCCCTTGTCCACTAACAATACAAAGCACTGACAATGAATACCTGATACTGAGCCACAACATTGGTAATACCAAGTATTGAGCACTGACAGAACATACCTAGTACTGAGCCATCCGCAATACTGGCCTCAGCATTAACATAGTAGAAATTCCAAGACAGAAGGCTAGAACTGAGGTGTCATAGTAGTATGATGAAACTTGACAATGTTTACATTTCAATGAGACAGTGTACCTACTTTGTGGAATACACTCAGAAAAAAAAAAAAAAAGACAACAACAACAAAAAAAAAACAAGCCAGAGTGAGCGCTGGAAAAATGACTCAGTAGTTAAAGGCGATTGTTTCCAAAGGCTGACAGCCTCGGTGCAATTCCCCAGGACCCATGTAAAGCCAGATGCACAAAGTGGCAAATGCATCTGGAATTCATTTGCAGTGGCAAGAGGCCCTGATGCACCCATTCTATCTCTTTTTCTGTCTGCCTCTCTCTCTGTGTCTCAGATAAATAAATAAATAAGCCGGGCGTGGTGGCGCACGCCTTTAATCCCAGCACTCGGGAGGCAGAGGTAGGAGGATCGCCGTGAGTTCGAGGCCACCCTGAGACTCCATAGTGAATTCCAGGTCAGCCTGGGCTAGAGTGAGACCCTACCTCGAAAAACCTAAATAAATAAATAAATAAATAAATAAATAAATAAATATAAAAATAAACACTGCTGTACACTATATAGAAGTGATTAAAATAAACAAAATTATAATCTAGTTTCTATTATCATTTCATGTGTTACACTTTGCCCTAACCAACTATTGCCCTGCAAATAAACAAACAAATCGTCAAGCAAACAAATAAATAAATAAATAATAAACAATAAACAATAGGGGCAATAAAAGAAACCCAGCCTCACTCTAATTAACAGGACTTGAGTGGACAAGAAAGCACATGAAAATGAAGGTAAGCCATCTCTCCAGCTCCAGAACTTGTTTTGAATAAGAAGTTATAATACTCTCACACTCACAGACAGTTTATCTTATCTAAATGCCACCTAGTCGATAGTGATGAGATGCACACTGACCTGAATCACACTTGCCTCACTTTGACACCACCATGTTCTGAAACCAGATTATTTAGATAGGATCCTATTAGATAGAATGCTCTAACTTTGAATGTTAAGATAACTTGTAAATGGATTATCTGAGTAGTGTGTATGCATGCACATAAAGAACTTTCAACCTGTGTATTTTTAATCTGTTTTTACTTATGTATCACATTCCTGCTAGGAAGTCTAGATATATAAAGCTAATGAAAATATTATTGAGGATATCTGCTATTCATAAGGACACTATATACAGAAAAATCATGCTAATTAAATGCTAGAATAAAATACTTGATGAAGTTTAGAACTAAGGATAGCCTAGGTTTTCTGGGAAAATATAGTTATTTGTTTTGCTTTAACTATTTTTTCTTGGCCTGACAGTAGTCTTAAGAGAGATTTTCTACTTTAAATGATAAATATACAAGTTTTCTTTGAAATAATTAAACATGTACTTCTCAAAATATGTAGTGGTTCTGAGAAATATTATATATATATATATTGGTTTTTCGAGGTAGGGTCTCACTCTGGCCCAGGCTGACCTGGAATTCACAGAGCTCCTCCTACCTCTGCCTCCCGAATGTCGGGAGTAAAGGCATGCACCACCATGCCTGGCATATTACATATCTTTAAAATATGGGTTGAGGGCTGGAGAGATGACTCAGTGGTTGAGGTGCTTGCTTGCAAAGCCCAAAATCCCAGGTTCAATTCCCCAGTACCCAAAGTGGCACATGTGCCTGAAGTACATTTGCCATGGCTGGAGGCCCTGGTGTACACATTCTCTCTTCTTGCCTCTCTCCTCTTTCTCTCTCTCTCTCTCTCTCAAATAAATAAAATAAAACACTTTTTAAAAATATAGTTTGAATGAAATTCGGCTTCATACTGACAGTATCCCTTCCTCATTTATTCTTCTTGAGATCCAGTGGACACCTCAGTTCTTGCCACACTTCAGGCTTACTTCTCCTAACTCCTATTTCCACTGATAAAATATTTTGCTCACATGTCCACTACGGCTCACTCTCTGTCTCTCTTTTCTTGAGTCTTTGTGAAGGTGGCGCTTTGTGAGCACCATTCATGTGACTCCACTGGGGTTATAACCGGCCCCTCCCCCAACCTTAGACACACTCTCTTCTCCTTAACTTTATCAGTTACTTTTCCCATCACTTTGATAAAATACCTGAAAGTAGCAGACTATGACAGGATAGGTTTAGGTTTATTCCAGCTCATGCTTTGAGAGTGTATAGAGAGTGTATAGTTCATTAGAGCCGTTGTCAGCAGAGTATGAGATAGCAAATTATGTTACATTAATAGAAAGCATAGAGCGACTGGGGCAGAAGCAGGGCTGGGCAATAACTGTCCATACCTGTCCCTAGTGACCCACTCCTCCAGCTAGGCTGCACTCCCTAAAGGATTCATCACCTCCTAGAACAATGCCACCAGCTGGAGACTAAAAGTGTTCAAGACCCTGGGGGAGGGGCATTTGACACTCATACTCATCTATTGGGTGTTTTATTTTGTTTTATTTTAGGTAATCTAGGTCAGGTAAGGACACATTGTTTTATTTAAAAATATTTTCATGTCCTTGTCAATATTTAAATCTATTTTGCTAATATAAAATTATTGGTTGTAATACTCGTGTTCTTACTTTTTCTAGAATTTTCAAATACTGTGTAGCTATCTCCTGGCTTCCATAGCTTTATATACATGGAGGTGGGAGAATGAGGTAGGGAGAAAAAGTGATGTTTCCTGAGAAAGTGATTAATGTATTGATGGAAATGATAAGGAACTAGTGTTGACAATACTGAGATACAAAGAATTTAATACATAGGGAAAAATTGTGTTTTGTGAGATCAAATTTTCGGCTGCTGTATTTCTTACTTGTCATGTGACTCAGTGCTTTCTTTCCTTATAATATCAAATTTCTAGAGGATTTCTCCTCTTATTGGTCTCCTCTTCATTACTCAAACCAAGAACACATGACTTCTGTCACTGTAAGAACAATACCTGGTCTTCTTATCAAGTACAGAGTGTTTAGTTCACCATCTGCTCTTATGTTTGTGGGACATTTGGTCTGTCACCCTCCTGGGGTTCCTTCAGGATGTGGGGTCCTTTGTGGACCTTTATTTCCATACGAAATGACCCTTTGTTCTGCCCTCAACTTTGACACAATCATTTGCTTCTATCATTTCAGTTTCTTTCTTTTCATCTTTGTGTTCAACAATCCATGATCATAGCTCCAAACTTGTCCCAAACCCAGGACCATCTTTACTCTGTGTATGGACTTCTCATATGCAACTTATGTAGATCATATTTCACAATGAATCAATGTATTCCTAAACATCACCCTGAGTTTTCTATCTCCCTAAAGTTGATGCTCACACTTACTTAGTCCCTGCACATTTCCTTGAACTTCATATCAAATTGCTCAAAATTCCAGATTCAGCTTTTAAATTTTCCTTTTTAATCATGTCGATCTGAATAGATCCAGAACTCTTTATGCCATTACTATTAAAATATACTTAATTTTTTACCAAAACATTCATCAGCTTTTTTTATTATTCCTTTTTTGAGGTTTATGCACTGTCACAACCAACTCATCACCAGTGTTTTCCATGTTTCACACTGACTTTAAATTGCCACATGCTGGTGAACATCATTTTGAGTGGCTATCTGAGTGGCAATCAGGGCAGACACAGGGAAATAAAAATAAAGTTCATTGTTTTTCTTCTGAACTTAATCTATTCTTTCCATTCCAATTTATTCTCTGTATACCAGCCAGAAGGATCTTTGCAAAAATGCCATAAGATTACATCTACTTCTATCTCAAAATGGCCACAATCTTCATATCATACTAAGACAAACTTCTGTCCATGCTGGGAAACATTTCAGCCTGCTCTCTTATATTTCTTTTTTTGTTTGTTTGTTTGTTTGTTTTTTGAGGTAGGGTCTCACTCTAGCCCAGGCTGACCTGGAATTCACTATGTAGTCTCAGGGTGGCCTTGAACTCGTGGTGATTCTCCCAGCTCTGCCTTCTGAGTGCTGGGATTAAAGGCGGGAGCCACCATGCCCGGCTTTATATTTCCTTATGTATTTTTTATGCCTGCTTTATGCCTGCTTTTTCATGTCTTTAACTATCAACTTACTGTAGTTAATCTTGCCTGCATTTATTATTTTACTCTTATTCTCTTGGAAGCCATAGAAATTTTGTGAGCATGCTTTCTGCTGATGTATAACACCTATAATTATTTCCTTAATAAACATTTTAGAGCAAACATGAAGAGGGACATTTGGTTTGACTATGAAAATTCAATAATGTGAGGAGAGTTTTGAAGTATAGGTATTGTCATGGACGTGAGGACCTATTCCCAACCTGATAATTTTTAGCAGTCATAAGTATAGAGGAGAAAGTAAGTAGGACCATTAGCAATGAGGAAAATGACTTTTGGTAGGATTTTGAGTTGTGAAATGCTTTTATGGGTAATATGCTATAATAGAAAAAAAATGAACTTAATATTTTCAGTGCACACAACTCATATTTGAAATTAGAGGAAATTTAAATACCTGAATTAAAATTTCTATGAATTTTTTTGTTATCTAAATTAACCATTTGCTACAAGTTGAAGTAAAATAAAAATATCCTACTATGATAGAGCTCTTCAGTGGGGTTTCAACCAAACACTCCAAAGTCAGAATGCAACAGAGATGCCTTGTATATCCCTTTTTCCTAAAGTTCTGTTCACCATAGTCATTCAGATGAATAGATCAAGAAAATGTGTATACACACAATGGAGCACTAGTCAGCCACAAAGAAGGATGAAGTCATTTCATATGCAGGGAAATGGATGGAACAGGACATCATCATGCTGCATGTAGTAAGCTAGACACAGAAAGAAACATATTTTCACTCGTAAGTGGCATGTGGGCAGAGATTCCATCAAAGTAGAAACAGGCTGTTATGAAGAGAACGGGTATCAAGGGGAAAGGAGAAGAGTACATGGAGAACAAAAGAAGGTGGGTATGAGAATATTTGAAATGTCTTCTCTGTGGATTAAGAAGTTTGAGATTCAATGCACAGAAGTGGTTTAATGTGAATTTGCTGATACATAAACATAAACATTCGCTTAGCGCCTTTGGAACTAAGTGCTGAGCATTCACTCATGAAAGAGGCTCAGTGCCTGCTCTGGGAGAAGTTATTGTCTGGAAGAGAGGTGCAACTTGTAAACAAATCAATTATCATGTACTGTGTGAAATGCTAAGGGAAAGGCATGATGAGAGGGCACCTGAGGACATGAAACAAGACCAGCAAACTATGATGGTAATATTCAGAAAAGAAAAGGGCATCTTTAATTTCCAATGTAGTTTGGCTCATTACATGAATTTTCCCTACAATAGTCATGAATATACCGTGATACATAGCACTTCTGCTTACATATATATGTTCATAAGTCATTCTTCACCCCCACAGAGTGATGTTCTATTCCTGTTTGGTCTCTCAAAATACTTACAGAGAAGGTGAGATTATCTATCTTTGGAATCAGTGTTCCTAGGTTCCCAGAACCCAAATACAATACTCATTAGTGTAATTTCTTTGTGTTTCTATTTCTTTATTCCTAAAATGGGGATGAGATAAACAATTAGAATACATATTTGGGGGCTGGAGAGATGGCACAGCACTTGAGGTACTAGTCTGCAAAGCCTGATGACCTGGGTTCAATTCTCCAGTGCCAACCGAAATCCGGATAGACAAAATGATGCATGCCTCTAGAGTTCATTTGCAGTGGCTAGAGGCCCTGCTCTCTCTCCCCTTCCTCCTTGAAAATAAATAAATAAATAAATAAATAGAATACTTTTAAAATAGTACATATTTGACAATAAAAAAAAGTTATTGTAGGTTACATCATTGAGGATTTATGAAACATTTTGTGACTACCAAGCAATGATCTGAAAATACTATGAGGAAAAGCATTCCTTCAGTGAAGATGACATACCATAGTTTGAGGATATCCCTTGTGCATATAACCATGTTTATTTCAATAAGATGGATACTCTCAAATGTACCAGCATTATATGATCTTAGGTTTTGCTGAAATGGAAGTTGTCTGCATGTATGTGTGTAAGCACAGGTGTGCACATATGTGTGTGTGACATTTGGCTTCATATCCTGACATTCTTAATATTCAGAAACAAAATAAAGTATCTGAAAGCAGTTTCTCAAATGCCAGGCTTTTAAAAATAGAACAACACTGAAAATTACAGTGAATTTCCATTCCATTAGACATATATCATTGATGCAAAATATTTGCTGTGTTGTGTCCTTTGAAGGTGAAGTGGCTGACAATGGATATAATGACAATGACAATAGCTTCTCTGCTACCGAGCTCTATTATTCACTTATTCATTCCAGGGGTTAGTTAAAGCACTGAATCTGAAAATAGCATTCAGCTTAGCAGGATATGAATCATAAAAGACTGTATTTAGCCATTTATTAAAATGACTGCTCTTATTATTTTCTTCATGCTAGTCCTGGGGTGATTTCAGTTTAATGACCACTTGTCAGGACCCTCTTTCTCTCATAGTACTGAAAAGTCATATATATGCATTTGCTACTCAGCAGTCAGGAATCTATTCCCTAGTAATTTGGCAGGAGTACCTTAATTTTGTTGTGGTAAGGATCACAAGTACTTCCCACAAAGCCTGTTTGACCCCCTTATCTACTTGTAGAATTAAGGACCTAAGCTGAGCTACTTAGTGAAGTCTCCCATGAACACAATGATACTTTGGTGCATTAAGGACAGTTATAAAATTATATTTAGGTCATAAGATGTGTTTCTTTTTCATACTATTTATTGATTTTGTTTAGTAAATTATATTTAGCATCAAATATAATGTGATTTTTAAAAGAATAATTAATATTATGTCATCTAATTATACCCACATTACTTTCTTCCACTGCATAGTATTTCGTCACTTTATAGCAATTTTCAAAATTTACGTTTCTTGGTAATCTCTACTATTTTCTTAAACCACAGAAACTTGGAGAGCATGTCTATTTTTATTCCATGCCTAGAGTAGAGCCTAGAACATTACAGGTAATAAATAATTTGTGATCAAATAGATATGTTTATTTGCCTAGTCCCTGAAACGTACTAGGATAATTGAAACTACTAGAAATTTGATTCTGTTTCTAGTGGAAAACATACAGGAGATCAAGAAGGCAACCTTGTTAGAATGGTTCTGACACATAAAGTTCAAGCCAATTTCTTTCCCCCAGAAAGGTCCTGGTAAGGGTTTAGAATAATCAAATATAATAGCACTGCATATATCCCAGCCGCTTCAAATGTTAGTTTGTGTGGCTGGTTATAATAATATCCTGTTGTTGGAACAAGTAAGCAGATAAAATAGCATTGTGAGAAAAAAATTGCTGTCATTCTATTTTCATATGGTCTACAGTAAATAGAACTGATAGTTAATAATAATGTATGTCAATTTGAGTGGAATAAGTAGCCCAGATATCTGGCCAAACATTATTCTGAGAGTTTTAACAGAGGTATTTTTGTTTTATTTCACATTTTTATTAGTACATATTGATTATACAGAATCATTTGTTTCATTGTGGTATACTCACATATTCATAAAATGTACTTTGATCATACCCACCTTCTTTTGTTCTCCATGTACTCTTCTCCTTTCCCCTTGATACCCACTCTCTTCATAACAGCCTGTTTGTACTTTGATGGAATCTCTGCCCATATGCCACTTACGAGTGAAAATATGTTTCTTTCTGTGTCTAGCTTACTACATGCATCATGATGATGTCCTGTTCCATCCATTTCCCTGCATATGAAATGACTTCATCCTTCTTTGTGGCTGACTAGTGCTCCATTGTGTGTATACACATTTTCTTGATCTATTCATCTGAATGACTATGGTGAACAGAACTTTAGGAAAAAGGCATATGCAAGGCATCTCTGTTGCATTCTGACTTTGGAGTGTTTTGTTTGAAGAACTGCATCATACAGAAGTTCTATTCTGGTTAATTGAGGCACTTTTTTTTTCCGTAGTGGCTACATTAATTTATCAGCGACATTACATTATCATCTTTTATCACCATTTCTGCCATTACAGTTTTAGTTTTTCTTGATGATTATTGTTTGCTGACTGAGACAACATAAAATCTTAATGTACTATTGATTTGTATTTTTGGATGGCAAAAAATGTTGAACTTTTCCCATAATATTGTTGACTTTTTTATTTCTTGTTTGGTTCATTTACTCATTTATTTATTGGATTGTTTGCTCTTTTGCTGTTCTATACTTTCTGTTCTTTGTATATACCACAGAGCCATCTCTGTTTGATGAAAGATTCTCTCTCATTCTGTAAGCCGTCTCTTCATTTTTTAAATTTTTTCATGTACAGAAGCTTTTTAATTTAACTCAAGCCCATTTTTTCAGTTAAGCTATTTGGTATATTTTGAGGTGATTCTTTTGTGTAGGGAGAGAGATAATTATCTGGTTTCAGTCATTTGCTTATGGAGATTCCACTATTCTAGCAATATTCATTGAAGATATTTTTTGGTATATTTTTGGCATCATTGATGTAAGCCAGATGATTGTGGGTGTGTAGGTTTTTCACTGGATTTTCTATTCCACTGGTCTGCTTTGTTTTTTTTTTTTCTTCTTTGTTCCATTGATCTACATTTGTCTAATGTTATGGTAACATCAAACTGGTTTTGTTAGTAAGAATTTATGATGGTAGCCAGGTGTGGTACTGAACACCTTTAATCCCAGCACTCAGAGGCAGAGGTAGGAGGATAGCCATGAGTTCCAGGCCACCCTGAGACTACATAGTGAGTTCCAGGTCAACCTGGACTAGAGGGAAACCCTACCTTGAAAAACCAAAAAAATGACTCATGATGTAATTTCAAAATGGGTGTTGTGGTATTACCATCATGGCTCTTTTTACTGGACTGTTTTGACTATTTGGTGTACAAGAGTGTTTTGTGGACACATCTCCCTGAGTGTCTCATGACTGCCATTTAATGAAGACCTTCATTTCCATCACCTTCTCCCCCTGAAGTTATAGCTTGTCTGGGGACTTGCACGTATTATTTGGGACTTCCCACAGTAAGCTCTCCTGCTTCTCAAGTCTCTGAGTAGAACTATATCATTGTCTGCCCTGTATCTCCTTTATCTGGCACACCCTGCATGTCTTGGCACATATCCATATCTGACTCTCACCAACTAATTCCTTAAAATATCTAAATATTTTAAATTTCTAAATGTTTCTCTCTGTGTGTGTTTGCCTTTCTCTCTCTCTCCCCCATACCTTCACACACATACACTCACACACTTGGTTCTGGTTCTTTGAGGAAATCTAATACATTGGATTTATTTTAATTGTTTGGATTTCAATAAATGTCAAAGAATATGAAGGATAAGATGAATCTTTTCTTTATCCATCTCCCTCTGAGAATTCATCCAGAGTCCATTAGTGTACATTTTATAAATATCTGTACTTTAAACTTCTAATTCAAATGTCTATAATCTCTGTGCTATAAATAAATTGATTGGCTACAGGAAACATCAATCAAAAATGTAGGAAATGTCTGCTCAAAAAATACAAAGTTTGCCAGGTGTGGTGGCAATCGCTTTTAATCCGAGCACTCAGAAGGCAGAGGTAGGAGGATCATCATGAGTTCAAGGCCATCCTGAGACTACACAATGAATACCAGGTCAGCCTGAACTAGAATGAGGCCCTACCTCGATAACCCCCCCACCAAAAAAAAAAAGTTTGATGATATAGCTAGAAATTGTTCTTTCAGTGTTGGCACCATGTGCTGGATCCTGAGAGAAGTAGAAATGCATAAATGTTTTGTTTCTATTCTGATAATTAGACTGCTGTATTATTTGCCACCTGAGTTACATTAATATTTTCATGTGTAGAAATATGATTTTTAATATTACCAAGTTCTAAAAATTGTATTATGTAGTCTAACTTATAAAATGTTTAAAAAAATAAATATCCTGATGTGAATCCTTTAAAATGCTAATATAAAATGCTTAAAAAATTTTATTGTAATAGACCTTTTAAGTTTTCCTCTTGATATTTCCAGCATTAACACTCAAAAATACCTACTTTTGTTAAGTCCAGAAAAATAAAATACTTCATAATTATTCAGAAATTGTGTTTATAGTTATTCAGGTAACAACTTAGTGACACACTAATTTTGGAATTTTACAATGATGGATTATTTCTGGGACAGCATTACTTATCAAGTTCTGATTAGTCCTGTGAACCCAGTGAAGCACCACCTCCATCAGTGGGGGTTATACCTTCTCCTCAAATGATCCATACTAACATATTCTCTGTTTCTTTCATAGGTTTTCCTCACTGTCTCTTTTAGTAAAAATTCATCCTAATGCACATGGTTTCATCATTTTATTTTTCATGATCTGAAACTATGGGCTCGCTTAAGAAATGTTTGTAGTAGAATGAGAAAGAATACAAATAAAATCACTGGAGATCTCAGATATACTCACTAAAAGAAGATAAAATTTTACCTCACATATCTGGTATTTCTTTTGCCATTGAATTCTCTCAGATTTTTGTTAGCTACATTGTTTGTAGAATGACATAAAATATGCTAAAATATTAAATTCTCATAGGTTTTCATTTCTGATATGGCATTTTCACTGGTTTTATAAAGTAGTATTTGTTTTTGCAGTGCTTTCCATCCAGACGGTGTGTGTGTGTGTGTGTGTGTGTGTGTGTGTGTGTGTGTGTGTGCTCAGAGGAGGCTGAAATAAGTTGAATTTGTCTTTCATGATTCACATTATGCTCTGAAATTACCCTAAGGTTTTCATGTACCACAAAAGCAAATAGCATACATTACAATAACTTTTTTGGGGGGGGGCAAGATCTAGACCTAAAATACTTTTGTTTACCCTTTATGGTAACAATATAAGCTTCTAAACAAATCTATTTTACATTCATTGATTTGAATGTGGTTCTTGAGCTGCTGAAGTATTTCTTCTTGTAATGTGGTAGTTAAACATGGACAAATGCCAGAAAAGTCAAAAGAAGCCAAGCTAGATGCAGCTCCCATACAGGGAAAACTAAACATCCAGAACCAATCCTAGCAAAATAAATAGGGAAATATTTTATAGGACCTCACCAGAGAATCGTGTCTAAATAATTGTACCATGCTGTGACTAGGAATTAATGTCATGGTCTTCTAGCTATACTTGAATACTCATGGTTGAATTTCTAATTGATAAGTTACAGAGTTTCTTCTCTTAATGGTTCAAAGAATTCGATTTTCTTCTTTGCTAAAGGGATCCCACTACAGCAAAGACACATCCATCCTTTGGAAATTAAGATCAGTACTAAAATTCTTTTTCACAGGTCACTGTGCTTGACCACAGTGTAAATTAGCTTCTGTACTTGTTATGGTTCATAATCAGTGAGTAACACCAGCAGGAAGAAGGAATTTTTATGTGAAGTGGAGATAATAAAACATCATGCGATTTCTCAGTCTTTTCTCTTAAAAAAATTGAACATACTGCCTACCTAGTATAGTTCTTTGTATATCATTACTGCTCAGCATGTTACTTGGAGAGACAAGAACATTTCAGTGAAAAATAATGGAGAATTTTGAGGAAAGTGGAGTTGTAAACTTTTTATACTTTGTGTATTCATTATAACTAAAATTTTAAAATATTTTGTTTACATATTTTAGAGAAAGAGACAGATAGAGAGAGAATGGGTACACTGGGGCCTCTAGTCACTCCAAACAAAGTCAGATACATGCACCACCTTGTGTATTTGGCTTTACATTGGGACTGGGAATCGAACCTGGGTCCTTTGGCTTTGCAGGCAAGTACCTTAACCACTAATCTACCTCTTTAGAACCATTATAACTAAATTTTAAGAGAGCCAAGTAAGTATTGATAATGTATTGTTTGTTCTTATTCTTGTCCTTCAGAGATTTCATATCACTTTATTGCAAAACCTCAACTGGCAGTTTTGAATTGTACCAGGGCAGCATTCATGCTTTTTGAGTCAGATGTATCTTGGCAAGTGTCATTGGAAAGTTTTTCCCTGTGGTGTTGTGAACATATGTCTTCTCCACAAGATAGGATACAGATGCCAGACCAAAGGACAATTACACAAAAATCAATTATAGTGAATCAATGAGTTTATTGGGGTTACTTATGGGGCAAGGATGAGGGGTTACTTATAGTAGCATGTGTGACTCAAGAGCAGCTGTAACACAACAAAGTCCCACCCTATCCAGCTTGGTGACCTCATTAAAGCTGTATCATGGAGGCCCCCAAGCAGCCACACCATAGGGAAGTGCTATTTCACCCTGCATGATAACCTTCCATAACCACAGTGGAGAATGAGCTCCGTATGTCAGGATTACTCCCACAAATGCTCTTCCCTCAGCATGAGCACAAGGGCTTACTTATAGAGCATGGAGACCCCAAAAGCAACCTCACCATTGAGAAGAAGTTCATTCCATCTTGGATGATGACCTCATGGAACTGCTTCATGGAAGCTCCTTCTACTTAACCTCCTACCTCTTATATAATCTAGCTTTTCTCCAAGATCTTTTGTAGCTGGGGAGGGAGAGAAAGTGAGATCAACTGCTGTAACTTTAGATGAGCATCTTGGGCGCCTCCTTTCCTCCATACATAAAACTAGATAACCACAGAGAAACTGTATGGTAAGTAACAGTCAAACACAGGTTATAAATATTCTAATTTGAACAATCCAGGTGGGAATGCAACCTATACAGTGAACTCTTATCCATATCCCATGTTGTTCATTCGATTTAAAGTCATAGTGAAGGAGATCACTACGTAATTATTCTTGCATATACCAAAAACAGTTAAAGGTAAAACCACTTTTAAGGTATAGTGTGCCTGAATGTTCTAATTTTTGAAAAACATTTCATTCATTAATTAAATTTTATTTTATTATATGGACATATTAAATTGAGATTCCTCATTCCTATGTGTTGTGTGAACTCTTTTCTGGGGAGAAGCCGAAGAATGCTTGCTCTCCCAGGGAGGCCAGCACCCTGGACAAGCAAAAGGGTGATTCCATCAGTTTACCTTGGTGAACCAATGAATTTATTGAGTTTTCTGACCGAGCATGTGCAAGGCGTTACTTATAGGGGTATGACTCCAAAGCAGCTACAATAAAGATGTCTTGGGTCTGGAGAGATGGCTTGGTGGCTAAAATGCTTCTCTGGGAAGTCAAAGAACCCAGGTTCTATTCCCCAGGACCCATGTAAGCCAGATGCACAAAGTGGCACATGCGTCTGGAGTTCCTTTGCAGTGGCTAGAAGCCCTGGCATGCCTATTCTCTCTCTCTCTCTCCCTCTCTCTCTCTCTCTCTCCCTCCCTCTCCCTTTTCCTCTCAAATAAATAAATAAATAAGAGTAAAAAAAAGTTTCATCCCAGCATGAATAACAACCTCTCCTTGGTGAAATAGGTAGTGTTCCCATACCTTAGTTTCCTTCTGTCTATACCCTATCTCCTCCTGAGGCCACAAGACAATGCATCATTTCATAAAGCACTCACAGGGCACCACTGAGATCTCAGATTGAAGGAGACTCAGGAGAAAGATAGTTTCTTTTATGCAATTTCAGTTAAGGAAAGGAAACCAAAAAGAAAACCAGACCAGACAATGCCATCCCACCTTGGCAGGAATGGAACTTCCGTCTGAACCATTTACATCAGAAACAGCTGTAGCACCTCTGCTTCCTCCAGTCTAATACACTACTTGGGTGGGATGGCCTTTGGGGTCAACTCCTTGACTACACACCAATCAGGTATTCCCCTTACATACCTGAGTCTGACAAAAGAATACATTTTTAATTGACTGTAAAGGCTTGTCTGCTGACCTTGCCTCTCTCTCTGCCTTGTGATCTCTGTCTGGACCCAAGTAAGTCAGACTTTGCCCTGCTCAGTCAGGCTGGGTAAGATGGAAGAGATTTTCTGCTTGTCTTTGTTTTATGCTTTGTGGTAACTTTTCACATTACTTACATGTATGTTTTTCCTCTGATCTCTGAGTATACCATGTGTATATTTTGTTTAAAGTCTAGATTCACCACTTGGGAATTACTTCTAAACTCTGGGCCTGCTACCTGTGTAGTTTCTCTAAACTACGGGGAACCATGGGAGCAACACAATGTTTCTTTTATTATTATTATTATTATTATTATTATTATTGTTATTATTATTAACAACATATTTTGTATGGATACATCATGTGTTGGTACCCACTTTTCCCTTGTTCCTGCCCCCATTCTGCTGAGGACCCTCCTCTGTAGGGCTGCATGTATTCTTCATGGGGTTTTGGGTCATATGTTATCAGAGCAGCAGTCAGTTTGCGGGGGTGGGGGGTGAGGCAATGCCTCTGTGCACAATGTCTCAACCTGTGTCTCTTACAATCTTTCCGTCCCCCTCTTCCACAAAATCCCCTGAGCCTTGGTGGGTGAGTTTTAAGTCTACTTCAGTGCTGAGCTCTTAGAAGCCTCTGGATCTCAGCTTTGGTAAGTGTTGAATATCCTCAGGGTCTGTCTCCTTCACCCTGGTACTAATTGGTGGGCTTACCATGGAAGCAGCACTCTTGCTTGTCTCCCTAAATTTCAGCTGTGAGTTGGGTGAAGTGTGAGGAATAGTTTATCTCCTTGGGTCTTGCTACCTTTTGAAAAAGAAAAACAGATTCTCCAACAGAGAGTGAAGTCAGCATAGTTTAAGTGGGATAAACATTAGTAATTTAGGGAGAATTTGATATATGTAACTCCTCTTTTAGCCAGACTAGTGAGAGCTTGACACTGGAGAGCATAACCTTTGTCTCCATAGGATTCTGATCTGGTTCCCAATTCCAGATATGGGTTCCTTTACACTGAGCAGATTTCTTGGCTAATCAGAAAGCTATTGGATACCCACCAAGGTTGTGAGCACTTTTGTACTGGTGTTTACATCCTGTCAGGGTGTTTGCATTTGAGTAGCTTAGACGTCTGGTTGCTCAGATCATTGTAGGCCACTTTTCCCTAGTGGCTCATGTAGTGCTTTCTAGCACTAGATGGGCTGTTTGGGGACTGGCTTTCTTAAAGTTTCCAGCCAGGTCTCTCCATGCTGTGTTGCCAGCATATGGTGTCTTTAGCAATAGGGCTTACCTTTTGCTTCAGGTGGATAATCAAATGCTTTGACAGCAGCCTGTCTTGTTTTGGTGACCAATCTCCAATCAACAGCTCATTGTGGGTAGCAACCAATTTATACTACTTGGAATTACAGGCCAGAGACTAAATAAGTAAGTAAGTAAGTAAATAAATAAATAAATAAATAAGGTTAGGCTTCATTCCACCCTCTCCAGGGCCCTTCATTTTAGGTATTCCCCCTTACTCCTGTTGAGGGTTATATGTTTTAGTCTATCTTCAAGAATAAAGGTTACTGGACTGGAGAGATTGCTTAGTGGTTAAGGCATTTTCCTGCAAAGCCAAAGGATCCTGGTTCAACTCTCCAGGACCCACATAAGCCAGATGCACAAGGGGACACATGCATCTGGAGTTTGTTTGCAGTGGTCGGAGGTCCTGGCAAGCCCATTCTCTCTCTCCCTGTCTCTCATGCTCTGTCTCTTTCTCTCTCTCAAATAAATAAAAATAAATAAAATATATTAAAAAATAAAAAAGAATAAAGGTTACTATGGTACCAGTTAATTAATTTTGGATTTAGTTTTGCGATTGTAATACTTTTGATTCCCCATTTCTCATCCGAATTTTCTGGTGTTACTTTGGGACTTTCTCTCTGCTATTCTTCTTCCTTATGCCATCACCACTTGTTCTCTTAACTTCTTCCATGGGGAGGCTCAAGGCGGATGCTGTGCTTTCCACATAAGTGCACTTTCTTTTAAATCTTCCTACATAGCTCCTAGGGTCTATCTTCCGTGTGTTTGTGGTTCTGCTCCAGCCTCTTCCCAGACCTCCATTTCTCCTTAATGAACCTCATGAAGTGTGTTGTGCCTTCCACATGAGTGTATTTCCTTTCATCCACAAGCTTGCAACTCTGGTCCAGCCTTTTACTAGACCAATTTCCCTTAAATAATCACTAAATACTCAATAGTTCATAATTTATCCTCCTTGAGTTTGTTTTTATCAATTATTTGTTAAAAATAGGATGAGAGAGGACTTGATTTTATTTTGGGGAGATTCAAACACAAACCTAAGCTCATGCCTGCTTTTAACCAAATAATTGGATAAACCAGACTAAAAAGGTAATTATTAAATTATTAGTTTTATTCAGAAATCGGGTGGAGTGAGGGAGAGTCCATGAATCAAAGAAAGGGGAATGGCAGGGGATGTTAGATGGGGAACCAAAGAGTAAGAAATGGATACATGCACATGGTGTAAGGGCCACTGTATATCCGTTTCCACCTGAGAGCGGTTAAGTGGTGCAGGTTAGCTGCCCAGGTGGGAAGGCCAAAACCTTACCAGTGGAGAAACCTCAGGTGCTGAGAGATGAGCAGCCCAAGAGCTGGAAAAGAGTGAAAAGCCCACCAAAAGCCTTGCGAGGAGCCAGGGTCTCTCTAATTTGGGGTCTGTGGTTGAATCTGGAAGAAGCCAGAGCACCTGGGTGCAGCCTCTGGCAGTGGCTGGGTTTGAACACATGCAAGTGAGCAATACAGCTCTGCAGTAGCCATTGCAGACTTGTGAGGTAATTTTCTCAAAATTTTGGTTAATAAGTTTAGGCGACCTCTCCTACACCCAAAAATGTTGCACCAAGATATGGGTCTGATAATCCCTCTCTTCTTGCCTACTTCTATGGGGCAATGTCTCCGGGCTCTACCTGATATCTCATGTACGGCCACAGCTGCTTGTGATAAAGGTGACAGCAGTTGCTTTTCTCAGAGGACTGTTGCAGAAATCTGGGTTCAAGTCAGCTGGGAAGCTAAGCACTACTCAGAGAGGATTGGAGAACTTACTACTTATTCCAGCGGGCTGAAGAAAATTCCATGTGCTAAAATCCCTTTAGCAGCCCATTCTAGTGGATCTGGACCTCTCATAGGCTGTTTGTCAGGCCATTTGACATCACCTTGGGTCTTTTGCATTACTAGTGAGCAAGTTTCTAAGTCTATGTGACTATAGTCATGAAATTCTTCAGTGATAAGCAGGTTACAAAAGGCAAAACAATAAACTGTTAGCTCAGAAATGGGGGTTAGGAGTTTTACCTGTGGTCTGGTCTTATAAGATAATTGACTCAGGTCAGGCCATGGCTGGCTGGATTATGATAAAAGTAGGGCAAGGTTGTTTATTTTCAATATGCATATTTCAGTATAATTTCCAGCTTAGAATCTGAGGTGTTTGCCAAACATTCAGCACAGAATGGGGAGAGTGGCTTTAGTTTAATATTCCTACCATATTTCCCCTTTGATGTAGATATTATTAAGAGACATCACCTACTTAACAAGTGGGATCTATCCAGGAATTCCAAGGTAAAGGGAAGGAGTGCTAGATATTCTGCATCTGTATGATGGGCAATGGGCACTATTTAATCCTCTAGAGCTTAATAGCACTCAACCTCTTACAAGAAACAGATAATTTTTTTTTTAAACCAAGCATAGCGAACACGAGGAACATAGTGTATTAGTCAGGGCTCTAGAGGAACAGAACTGCTAGAATGAATTATTTTAAAAAGGGAAGTTACTGGATTAGTTTACGGTAGTCCAAGAGCAGTTGCAGGCCCGAGAATCACGGAACCTGGTAGCTGCTCAGTCCACGTGGCCAGATGCCTCAGCAGTCCCAACCCGGCACTGCAGATAGTGCTGGAAAGCCTGGGGGCTTTCTGAGGTTTCCTGGAGGCTTCCTGAGGAGCCGCTGGGTTTCCATCCTCACGGGTCTTCAGTTGATGCTGTTCTTCAGTTTGCTCTGATCTCCAATCCACGCTGGAAGGCAGTGGGCAGCTCCGGCAGACAAGTGGAAGGAAGGAAGGAACGAAGGGAGGAAGGGAGGGAGGAAGGAAAGGAGGGAGGAAGGGGCTCTTTTTACCCAGAGCTTCTTTATATCAAGTCCCCCTCTGAGTGGGACTGCGCACTCTGGGGGAAGGGCTCACTCTGGGGGAAGGGCTTCCTCCTTTAGTTGATCCTGGAAGCAACTTCCCAGACCCACCAAAAAGGGCTTTCTGTGGGTTACTAAATAGATCAAGTTGACCACACCTTAACTATCACACATAGTTAGGGCTATTCTTTCAGTTTCAAAGGAACTGGTGGACATGTCCATTTTCCTGGTATCCCACACCAAATTCCTTATGCTTCTGGTGTGCATGGACCAATTAGCTTCCAGGATCATGATTGGAGCAGGGATATAGATACCTCAAGCTTCTGCTGTGTGTAAACGAGTCAGCTTCCAGGGTGACTAGAGCAGGGTCATACTGTCCTTCTGAGCAGGAGCAGGCATCCTGTGGAACTTGACCTTGAAGGGACCCTCTGTGTCCCTGGTAACTTGTCAGCTGTCATAATTGGCTGAAGACACTGTCCTCTTGATTCTTGTGTGATGAATCTGTACCATATCTCTTGGCTGTTGGGGAAGGGCACAATTCCATAGGAGTATGTGGGTTCCCTTGGGTAGGCCTGGCCAGAAACAAATTATCTATGTATTGAAGCTGGGGACTGTTGAAGACTTTTCTGGGAAAGGCTATAGGGTCTGTAGCTAATGTCTCCCTAAACATTGTGGGGAGTTTGTGAATCCCTGTGAGAGTTGTGTCTAGATTATTTGAACCACTATTTTTTTTTTTTTTTTTTTTTTTTGGTTTTTCAAGTTAGGGTCTTACTCTGGTCCAGGCTGACCTTGGATTCACTATGTAGTCTCAGGATGGCATCGAACTCAGGGCAATCCTTCTACCTCTGCCTCCCCAGTGATGGGATTAAAGGCCTGCGGCCAGCATGCCCAGCTCTGAACCACTTTTTGATTACTGGATCATTTATTTAAAGGCAAATAATGGCTGATTAAACAAGGGCCAGGTGAAGGTAGAAGGCATAAGTTAATGTAAGCGTTTGGTATTCTAAGCTGAAATCAGGAAAGGGAGCTTATCAGTCTGAATCTTTGTTTATATTGTAATATTTTGTGGTTATATTTTACTGCATGTTTAAGACCATGTAGACAAATACATTAATGATGTATTCTATTTCCAGAGGTCAGTTATGGCTCTGTTGGAAAGACTCTTAGGGAGTTTGTGTGCTGCTCTGTGACTCCCAGTATTGTGTCATCTGCTAGGATAAGTCAAGGCCATGTTGACCTTGTGGCTGTCTTTGGAAGTACTTGTTGTGACTCTCCTTTTGGCAGATACACTGATTTGGAATCCATCTTTGGGTCTCAGTTCCCTCACTGATCAAGATGACAGGTGACTTTCCAGAGGTGAAGGATATGCTAGCAGTGAAAAGTGTCCCATCATCTCCTGTGGCCTTTTGACCTGTGAGCAGGAACCAAATTATTGGTTGTGTTTGGTCTTAACTCTAATGTCTCCAATTGGATTTGGTTTCTACATATGGCTATTACTCACTCAGAGAGACCATATACATTTGATTAAAAAGACAGATCTACTTAAAGAAGTATAGAGCATAATTGGCTAACACCTAAGTTTAGTTTTCTGGCGACAGTGTAAGTCATGTCTGGAACATAGAAAATAAGTATTTTTTTTTAGTTTAAGTATCTGTCAATTATAAGTACAGGCAGAACAGCTATGGAAGTAATATTCAATCAACAACTTTAAATTAATTGCTTTGATCTAGAAATTATATACTGGGAAAAGACAAGACAGCATAAAATCTTGGCATCTGTGTTTGAAACATCTTCAGTCAGTCTGTGCCTCTGTGTGGGTACTAATTGCCCTGAGAAAGCTCAAAGCAGAACAGCAGAGCTCGAGATTACTTTTCTTAGATAAAGATCATTTGAACATGAGGCTGTATCCTGGCACAGGGTATATGTGTTAAGAATTAATTCAATTATAAGCAAGTTTCTTGAGATAACAGAAATGAGACAATTACTTTAGTAAAACCTTGACTGAGACCATTTGATCACACACAGCTTAAGAATAGAGCAAAACATGGCCATTGTTGAACTAAATCAGTTTGGCCTCAAGCATGATCCTGTGAGGTCCCAAAACAGTAATCATGCTGGAATTTCTCTCTCTCTCTCTTTCTTTCTTTCTTTCTTTCTTTCTTTCTTTCTTTCTTTCTTTCTTTCTTTCTTTCTTTCTTTCAACCCCAGTGTGGCTGATGCTTAGAGAGTTCTTTTAATCTTCCCCTTCAAAGTCCCTTGCTGTATTTCATCACCCTTCCTTGGATAATCTTGCTTTCCAGTTCTCCCCCCACCTGCACTTAGGTCTGGGTGGGATCTGTGAAACTCCTGTTGTCTCTTTCCTTCCAAGATCCATATCTGTTTACTTATCTTATTATTTGGTCTCTTTTTCTTTATTCACATTCTCTTAACTTAGACTATATGTAATCACCTTATAAAAATCCATTTTAAACATTTTATAATATGAAGCATTTCATGTTTCATCTCTAGCCTATCATCTAATCATTCTGTCACACTATAACTTTGAACACAATCCTTTTATTAGTCATTGTTTTCAGTAGGATCATTAAGTCCATTTTTACTGTATAAACAAATCAAAAGTTGGTGTCATTTCCTTATGCTATATACCATGTTTGGTTTTTTCTTTCTGTTCCATGTATAAGGACCCTCCTCAGTGAAGTTATGCATACATCAATCAGTCTTCATGGGGGACAATGTCTCAGAACACTTTTTGCCATAAGTCTTTTAAAGGCTTTTGGTAAAAGGTCATAAGTACTTTGAGATAACTTTTTATAAAATAGTAGACCAGGCTTGATTTATAATTTTTACCAAGTATCCACGTACAGATTTTATCATTTGTTGAACTTGGGACTTTTTGTAAGTTCTCTGAAACACATTTTTATAAGTGTGAAAGAAGGTTAGAACATCATAAGAAATGTGGAAGTTTTTAACTAACCCAGTGTTTAGTACTCCTGAATTTACAAAGCATAAGAAATGTTTAGGCTGTGTTTCCTATTAGCAGTCCCACGGAATCATAGAGAGAAAGCAAACTTTGAAGCAGTGATAGCACATTTTTTACATACTTTTTACAAGTAGTTTCCCATCTGTCTATAAGGAAACCTGAAGCAATTTGGGACATGCCCATCATCATCCGGGACCTCTGGAGACTTCTGTTTGCCCATAGCACAACAGTTTCCATCAGGCCAGGCAAAGATGCCAAGGAGGAAAGGAACTTAGGGACTTCCCCTGGGAACAGGAACCCCCCCCACACACACCCCGCAGAGAGATCTGTGCCTTGACTTACCCCCCTCCCCGCCCCCACCACCACAGCACTCAAAAGCAAGGTAGACGAGGTCTTGTTGTGTCTCTAGCATCCTCCTGGGACAGACCCAGCACCCAACTTTTCCTGTCTCCACCCCTCCAAGTGCTGGGGAGCAACAGTAGGACAGCGCAGCCTCAGGAGATCTGTGCTGAGTTCTGTCTCCTCCCACTGTCAGTTTGTACTGAGCAAGGAGACAAAACACATTTTGAAACGGGTAGTGTATCTTTCAGAGCCAAAAAGCCACAGAAAAACAAAGGGTGAAATTTGGCTTTGGCATGGAGCCAAAAACAGTTCTAGAATAAGAAGCCCTCTTGGACATGGCCAAATATCTCTTCCCAATAAGCTCCAAGGCCTTGGCACAAACCTGTCTGGGCGAGCTCCTCTCGGGTTAGCATGGCCGCATCCCTCAGCCCCTTCCCCCCAGCGTTAGGCTGTGGAACAGTGGCAGCCCCCATCGTCCAAACAGTGGTGTCCATTCTCTCCTGACTTCCCACAGCCTGGCAGGGAAGGAAGGCGCGGGGGCCATAGCCCACAAGACAAGTGCCTTGGGGCCTCACAGGAAATCTGTTTTACAACCTGTCTCCTCGCCACTGGTCTATCAATGACACTGATGTGCAGGGCACCCCCTGTTGCTGCTCACTGGCAACCAGTGCCACAAGGCCACTGCGGAGTCCAATCCCTGCTGAGGAGGCGCTGAGCAAGTTAGTGGCACGTTGAGGTCACTGGCTTATGTACGGCCCCATTTCAGGTCTTTTAAAAACCGAACCTTGCTTAAACTGTGGCTCACACAGTTACTGGGCCCACTCTCAGCGTCATCCATTCTCTGGTTCTGGGGTGCAGGGGCAGGAGCTAAAATTGACCTTCTCAGCCTGGTGCTCCCATGGGCCAGGCTCCCTCCTCTAGGGCCCAGCTAGGGCTCACTCTAGGATTCCATGCCTTTACAGCCTCTGCTTATGGAGTGGAACAGCCAGGCAGAAATCACTGGAAGCCTCAGGGCTGTGAGACACACACACACACACACACACACACACACACTGAGAGTTATCACAGTGCCTCCCCCCTTACCCGCTTGCTTATAATCCCTCCCACATTTTCTGCTATACATTCAGGTTCAGGGGCTCTGCAGGAAGGTGTTACCTTCCTGTCCCTGTGAGACACAGGGTGATATCTAGAACTCCCCACACCACAGTCACTTATATATAGGATCATGTCATCTACAAATAGAGCTAACTTGACTTCTTCCTTTCCAATATGAATCCACCCACAATCCCCATGGGGTTGACTTGGATCCCCAACTGAGGAAGGCCTCTCCAGAAAAGGGGCAGGGAGGAGGGAAAGGAATATACCAACATGTGATGTTTACATACAAAATATTTCCATATCTAGTAATAAAAATTAAAAAAAATCCCACCACAGGACCACATTATACAATACCATGTAGGTATAATTTATGTATATCTAAATACCAATATTGCCATAGGGCACAATAAAATACCAGCTTTTAAAAAGTTGCTGATCTGATTGACTTTAATGAAGAATTTATGCCACCTACAAATGGCCTTTTTTGTTTTGTTTTGTTTTTTGAGGTAGGGTCACACTCTATCCCAGGTTGACCCTCAAACTCACAGCGATCCTCCTACCTCTGCTTCCCAAGTGCTGGGATTAAAGGCATGCACCACCACGCCCAGCTACAAATGGCCTTCTTAATCCTCAGTTATTTCACTCTATTGACTAAGTGAATTTCCAAATACTATCAGTGTAGTTTGGATGCAGTTTATATAAACAGTGATAACATTTTGAACTCATGTATTGGATAACATATCACCTGTTGGATCGCCTTGTATTTCATTTTATGTTTTTGATATTCTTTGATAAGTGAGGATGTCTATTCTTTTATGCCTCAAGGACACATATTATGGTAATGAAAGTATGTTTGTTTACGTGGTTGTTGTCTTAATAAGCATCAACACAGGTGGTGTTTGATTAAATTTTGCACAGTGCTGGAAAGTCACTTGATCCAGGTAGTTTGAAGTATCAGCATTGCATATGAATAGGTTTTTCTAGACTAATTAAATATCTCGCCAATCAAAATGGCTTGGGGAAATCGATAATAAATTCCTTTATGCAAGGGAGGTACTATGATAAAAAATGACAGTGAAAATGACATTTTAAAGGTCAGTGCAATTTCCCTTGGTGCAGACTAGCTTTATTTTTTTTCTTCTAAAAGGAGCAGACTTTTTGAGACAATAAGAAGTAGTCTTGTGCATTTAATAATTGATTTCTAGAAATAAATAAACCAAATGAAACAGCCTTCCTCCAATGTGACACACTATCCTTGAGAGAGTCAGACAAGCAAAATGTGGCATTTTCCAACTACAAGATAGAGCTAGGAGGCTGAAGAGTGGAGAAACATAGAAAGATAACATTCTGATCTGAATGCTGTTCACATCTTGCTTAAGCGTAAATTAGGTTTTGAACCAGGACTAGTCCTTTGGCTTTCATATTTGAACAAGTGACCGAAGTCTGGAAGCAAAAGCAGTAAAGTCATATTCCATGCAGCTCTCCTATCCATCACCAGTCACCATTCACAGCCATCTTCATAGTCAACACTCCCAAGGCAACAAACACATACCATTTTCTTGGCATCAATATAAGAAGTATACATTGAGTTAACATATTCACAGTGTTTGATGAATGTGGCCCATGTATGAGGACGGATTAGAAAACACTGGAGTAATGTTTTTTCTTGGCTCTCAGTATCTCTTATGTAATTCAGGAGCCAAATGGAAGAGTTTCCATTATTAACGATACAGTTCTAGAAGTAGCCATTCCAAATGCCATAGACATATGAATTAACATTTCTTACCATTTCATAATTACTTAATTATTATCAATTAAGAGCATGATATGAGCATATGGTGATTTCCCATCTGCTCATTTCTTCTGCTCAATTTGTAATTTCCATTAACATAGTTGATGGTGACAGTGTTGTGCCAAATTAAACTAATTAATAACAGTCTACTGGGTTAAGGCCTTTCTTTTTGCATCTCATGCTCATTCATCAGTTGCTGACTTCCCCACTGTAATCAAGTTTGAGCAGAATAAAATATTTGAGGGAAGTTATAAACATTTTGATTAATGATATTTGAGGGTGTCTAAATTTCTGACTCTTCTAGTTTGCGAAAGTCAAACATGCTAGTACCAGGCCTGCTCTTGGTTAGCTTCTCAGATGAGACCCTACCTACCTCATTCAGAGTAGTATGGCCATACACCGGTTTTAGAAGTTATGCTTCTTCATTTTCAATGTGCCACATGTGCATGGTTTCTTCTCCCTTGAGGCTTTCAAATTTTCTTTTATATAAATAAAAATTACAAACTCCTCTGCGTGCACACTCACACACACACTACATATATATATATGATACTTGTTTTTAAAGGGATATAATTGTAGTTCTGAAGAATTTTCAGTCTTGAATATGTATTCACCTTGGGTACAAGCCACCCTGAACTTTTTTGTTCTTGTTAATCATGAAAGTTTTATTCGTTTTGTAGATGAGTCATGAAATTGGATTTTTGTGCCAAGGTTATTATTTGTAAACTTGAAAACTGTGACTAGACCAATTTAATCCACATAGCACAATGATCAGGATTGAGAACTAAGATTACTCATGTCAAATTGATTCAATCATTTTTTACTATATATATATATTTTATTGACAACTTCTATACTTGCAAATAACAAACCATGGTATTCCCCTCCGCTCCCCCACTTTCCTCTTCATAACTCTGCTCTCTGTCATATCCCTTCCCTCTCTCCATTTGTCTCTCTTTTAATTTGATGTCATCAATTTTGTCTCCTAGTATGAGGGTCTTGTGTGGGTATTGCTAGGCACTGTGAGGTCTTGGATATAGAGGCTAAATTCTGTTCAGACAGTTGTATGTAAGGAGTGGTACTCTTCTTTTGGCTCTTACATTCTTTCTGCCAACTCTTCTGCAATGGACCCCGAGCCTTGGAAGGTGTGAGCTGTTTCATGCTGGACACTCCTCCGTCCCTTCTTCTCAGCACTGTGTTGCCTTTTGGGTCATCCCAGTGGTAATCACAATCTGAAAAGAGAAGCTTCTCTAAGCAGAAGTGAGAGTAGCATTAATATGTGAGTATGAACATTAAGTGTAGTGCTTTCAGGGCAATATGGTGAGAGTAATATATGCATTTATCCAGACAAGTGCAGGCTCTATACCCCTAAGGCTCATGACCTCCTCTGCCATAGGCTTTTTATTAGGTTTTCAGTACCAGGCACATATTCCCTCCCATAGAGTGGGCCTTCAGTCCAATTAGAGAGCAGTTGGTTTCCCCCAGAGAAGGCGTGCCACTACTGCACTCATTCAGTCATTGGGCCTGTTTGGCCAAACTTGAGGTTTCCAGTGTCCACTGTTTTCACTGCTGATGACTTCTGTCTCCCATAAGATTGCATACAGTGAAGCTTTTTCCAGCTTTCAGTTGGCTAGGATACAGGGAGAAGGTTTTCTGCTCAGCACCATCTTGATTTCTCAGTGACTTTGCTACTCAGGCAGGTGAAGTCTTCAGTAGTTGGTCTTACCATTTCTTTCTCATGGGGAACCAAGGGCCTTGGCAATAGCCTATAATGTTTTGGAGGCAACAAAGACCTCCCTGGCAACAACTCACTGGAAGGTATCCCATCCCAGACACTGAAAATTTTCTAGTAGCAATCTATGGCTTCTGGATGTGCTATTATCCAGAGAAGTAGGCTTTCATATGTCTTATTCAGAATATCTTTAATTTTGATTGACCCTCGCCCCTCCACCTTTCTTTTATACAATCTCTTCCTCTGACCTCACTTAGGCCTTTCCCCTCTCTGTAATCTGTTCTTCTACTTACCTCCCTGGCCAACAACTCAAGGGGAGGTGTCCCATCCTTGGCCCTGAAAATTTTCTAGTAGCAATCTATGGCTTCTGGATGTGCTATTATCCAAAGAAGTAGGCTTTCATATGCCTTATTCAGCATATCTTGAGTTTTGATTGACCTTCCTGCCACCCTTCTATTAATCTCTTTCCCTGGCCTCACTTAGGCCATTCCACTCCCTGTAATCTGTTCTTCTACTTAAATATACACAATACCATCCACTAAATTCCTTCTTTTTCCTCCCTCCCTTATAGCATTTTTTTCCAGCTTACTGGCCTCTGGTACCAAATTTTTGGTTCCAGCTCACACAGAAGTCTAAACATTTGTAGCTAGGATCCACATATGAGACAGAGAACATGTGACTTTTGGCTTTCTGGGCATAGGTTACCTCACGTTTATTTCTTTCCGGATCCACCTATTTCCCAGCAAATTTCATAATTTCATTTTTCTTTACTGCTGAATAGAACTCCATTGTGTAAATGTACCACATCTTTAGTATCCATTCATCTGTTGAGAGACATCTAGACTCTTTCCATTTCCTAGCTACTGTGAATGGAATGGCAATAAACATGGTTGTGCAAGTATCTCTAAAGTAGTGAGAAGAGTCATTAGGATATATGCCTAGGAGTGCTGTAAATGGATCATATAGTAAATCTATTTTTAGCTTTCTCAAGAACTTCCACACTGATTTCCCCAACGGCTGTACCACATTACATTCCCAAAAACAGTGTAGAAGGTTTCCCCTTTTACAGTATCCTCATCAACATTTATTGTCATTTGTTTCTTGATGGTAGCCATAATGACAGAAGTGAGATAGAATGTCCCTGATGGCTAATGATGTAGAAAACTTTTTTGAGAAGTTTATATGCCATCTGTATTTCTTCCAATGAGAACTGTGTATTTAGTTCCATAGCCCAAAGGTTTTGGTATGTTGTACTCTCATCATCATTTGATTCTATGAATGTATTGATTTCCTTTTTGATTTCTTCAATGACCCATGCATCATTCAGTAATGTACTGTTTAGTCTCCATGATTTTGTGTATGCTCAGTAGTTTTTCTTATTGCTGACTTTTAGTTTTATCTCATTGTGGCCAGATAGAATATAAGGGATTATTTCAATTTTCCTATATTTGTTAAGATTTGCTTTGTGTCCTAATATATGGTCTATTTTGAGAATGTTCCATGTACTACTGAGAAAAATGTTTATTCTGCAGCATTTGGATGGAATGTTATGCAGATATTTGTTAGGTCCATTTGTTCCATGACATCATTTAATCCAGATGTCTTTCTGTTTATGTTTTTGCTTGGATGATCTGTCAATTGATGACAGTGGGGTATTGAAGTCACCCACTATAATTGTGTTTGATGCTCTCTGTGACCTTAAGTCTAATAGTGTTTAATGAAATAGGGAGCCCCCATGTTAGGTGCATATATATTTAGGATTGTAACATCCTCCTGTTGGAGTGTTCCTTTAATCAGTATAAAGTGACCTTCTTTATCTTTCCTCACTAATGTTGAAGTCTATCCTATCAGATATTAGGAGACCAAGCAATCCTTGCTTGTTTTCCAGGCCCATTTGCTTGAAATACCATTTTCCATCCTAAGACATTGTCTATCTTTCATTGAGAGATGAGTTTCCTGGAGGCAACAAATGGCAGGATGCTGACTTTTAATCCAGTCTGCAAGCCTGTGTCTTTTGGTAGGGGCATTGAGGCCATTGATATTAAAAGTTACTATTTAAAGGTATGTATTTATTCTCCTCATTCTTCTTGTTTTGTAGTGCTTCTTGTTTTCCCATTACTCACTTGTTTTAACTGTTATTTTAGTATGGTTTATTTTTTCCTATTTCCTCCTGTGTATGTTTTGCTTTCTCTTCAGCATGAAGGGTTCCTTCAGGTATCCTTAACCCTATTTTTGTTGTAGAATTATTTCTCTATCAATTTGGATAGATAACTTTGCAGGATAAAGTAATCTTCATTGACAGATATTATCTTTCAGAATTTGGAATACATCATTCCAGGCCCTTCTGGCTTTTAAAGTTTAAAGATGGGTTTGCCTTCGTAGGTGACTTGCTTTTTCTCTATATGTGCTTTCAATATAGTTTGTTTGGTTTGTGTGTTTAGTAGTTTATTTATAACATGGAAAGGAGAGGTTCTTTCCAGGTTTTGTCTGTTTGGTATGCTAAAAGCTTCTTGTATCTGCATGGGCATTTCTTTCCCAATTTGGGGAAAGTTTTTTGTTTTTCCTATGATCTTGTTGAAAATGCCTACAAAGCCTCTGGATTGAAATTCTCTTTTTACTATACCCTAAATTCTTATATTTGATCTTTTCATAGTGTCTCAGATATCTTGAAATTCCCATTCATACCTTCCTTCCTATTAGCTTCTCTTTCTCTTTGTTGTATGGTATTAGATAGGCCACCTGGTCTTCTAGTTTAGATATTCTGTTTTCTTCTTCATTCATTCTGCTGGTGAGACTTTCTGTAGAGATTTTTTATTTGACTAACTTATTCTTCACTAGAATTTCTGCCTGATTTTTCTTCAGCATTTCTATTTACTTACTCGTGTCTTGTAATGACCTCCTTATTTCATTATGCTGGTTTCCTGTGTTCCTTTGGAATTCCTTCAGGAGTTTGTTTTCTTCTTTAATTCCTTTGATTTCTTCGAGTATAGATAAAATCTTTTTTTTTTTAAAATCTTTGTCAGACATTTCATCTAAAACAGTCTCATTGGGGTCCATTTCAGGTAGATTTATAATTTTTGGTGGGATTGTATTGTCTTGATTCTTTGTGTTTCTTGTAGTATAATGTTGTGATTTTTGCATCCTGAGTTGATTTGATGCTTGGTTTTCTAATAATCTGTGGAGCTTTCAGATTTTGAAATCCAAATTTATGTACCTTCACAGTAGGAGTTTACGGTGCCAAGTATAGCTGTTGTACTCTGATGCAGGTGCATAAGTAATCCTAGGTGTTGAGTTTGCCTGCTACTCAAGTATTCAGTGGGCTGGGTGGAGCAATTTACTGGCAAATTCTAAAATTCAACTGAGCAATATACACATGCAATAAAACTAGCACATAGTATGCAAGTGTGGGGATTGAAGCAAACAGATAATCTTGTAAAGTCAAAATCCCTAAGAGTGTGTGTTACTGTATACCCTTAATGCTGTCAACTGGGAGATTTCTGTTCTGAATTGGGTTCCAGTTCAGCCTGGATCTGAATAAGATCCTGCCCACAATAATAATGAAGTAAAAGGCAAAGGCCCTATAAATCTGAAAGCCTCTAAAGCAACAATAGTCAACCCCCAAATATAGCTTAATTGAAAATGGTAAAGCCAACCAAGAATATGTAACCCATAACCTGACCTGACATGGAAAAAGAGATTAGCACTTCCAGTGCAGACCTATGTACCTGCTTTTTTGTCAGTTGGCCTTATTACCTTTTGAAGTGGTTTCCAATCTCACCAAGTCTGAGTGTCCACCTGGATCCTTCCGTGTTGTGCTGTGGAGCAGTGTTCTGATCAGCTGTGCTGGCTACACTGCCACTAGGGGCTGAATGCATTCTCTGGAGGTTTGCAGTTCTGATGGTTGAGGGATGGAACAGTGCAGAAAGCCTGGAGTTGTCCTGGAACTGCTCAGCTGGTCCCACCTGTATTTGTTTCGGCAGCTTCTTAGCTGATCTCCGCTATCTCCCCTTTAGGTTTCTTGACTTTACAAGGAACATCCTTAGAACATCCCCCTGTTTGGTCTCTGCTCCTACAGCTCATCTCTGAGCAGGCAGCACTGGGGTTGCACAGATCTGATAGATAGTACAGATCAGGACTGCTAGTGCCTCAGTGGGATTCTAGCCATTTTCCTCCTTTCTGGTAGATCTTGGTCACTCTTACTTCTCCACTGTTGCCAAAAAAAAAAAAAAAAAAGAAAAAAAAAGAAAAAAAGAAAGAAAGAAAGAAAGTAAAGAAAAACTATAGACCTTCACTTTTTCAGAAGAAGAGTGTATTTTTCTGTGGGTTTTCTTAAATCCCTCTCTAGGTAGTTTGGCGTGAATCCTATACCACCATCTTACCCAGAAGTCCCCCTCCCTTAATCCTAGAATCCTAGAATCATGAGTAAAATAAATTCTTCCTGTTGATTATTCTTATATTTTGATCATTGTGTGGTGGTTTCAGATGTCCTCCATTAACTCCTGTGTTCTGAATGCTTGATGGCAAATTTGGAGGTAGAGTTTTTCTGGAAGGAGGTGTGGTATTACAGGCAGGGCCAAGGGTATTATAGCTAGCTCCTCCTTGGTAGAGTTTGGCTTGCTGTCCCAATGTTCCTGCTGGGGCAAGGAAATGACCTTCAGCCTCTGCTCAGGCTGTGCTGCCTACTACCACCATGAAGCTTCTGCTTGAGACTATAAGCCAAAATAAAAAATTTTCTTCCCATCAGTGGCTTTTGGTCAAGTGCTTTGTCCCAACAATAAGAAGTTAAGTGCAGCACACTGTGGTGAAAATACAATCTAATAAATCCAATCCTCAGGATTAAGTGGAAGTATGTAAATGAAGAAACTCATACCCACACTGCTTACATATATTTCAACAGTATGTCAATTATTATCATTAAAAGATTAATGAAGGCAATCATGAAAATTAAAGCACTGCCATTAGTTCTGCCTATACACACGTTCCTCAATTCTAACTCATTAATTAGGAAATTTGGGTCTAATTTACCAGATGGCTAATTGTGCAAAGCAGCCCTAATGCCCTAATCATGCCTCAACTTTTACCTGTTCTCATATTCTTTAAGACCAAATGTTATTGCCAAATTCCCACCACAAACAGGACCACAAGGTTCTCACATAGCCAGTGTGCTTCCCACAGAGCTAATTTTCACAGCTGAATGTTTAAATAGCTCCACAACAGAAAAACAAAATGCAAGAGGAGCAAGATGACTTGTTAAAGGCAGAATATAGCCAAGATTGTGCGAGTTTTATTTCAAAATGATGAGCTACATTTTTTTTTTTTTTTTTTTTTTTTGGTTTTTCAAGGCAAGGTCTCACTCTAGCCCAGGCTGACCTGCAATTCACTATGGAGTCTCAGGGTGGCCTCGAACTCACGGCGATCCTCCTACCTCTGCCTCCCGAGTGCTGGGATTAAAGGCATGTGCCACCACGCCCGGCTATGAGCTACGTTTTTTAAGCATACTGGGGCTCAAAGTTAGAGTGTCCCACTTATGGACAAATGCTCTACCATGGAGCTACACCTTGAATCCAACACATCTTTTTATTAGTTCAAATTCTAATTCACTTCATCTTAAATATCAAGGACACCAAAAACCTTTCGCATATGTGAACAAAAGTGTCAATAATTTCTATTCATTAAAATAATTGAGATTTTTTAAAATATGATAGTAGCCATATTCTAAAATATGTTCTGTGTCAATGTAAGTATATTTCAATAATATATTTTTTTCTTTTTTTCTTTTATTATTTTGTGTGTGTTCATGTGTTTGTGTGTGTGTGTGTGTGTGTCACGGCACATGTGTGGAGGTCAGCAGACACTTGTCAGATCTGTCCTCACCTGTCTACCTCATCTGAGGCAGTTCCTTGCTCTGGATTGTCCCTCTGCTGTTCTTTGCTGCTTTTGCCATGAGCTTCTGCAGAAATTCTTCTGCCTCCCCCTCCCATTTTGCTGTCAGTGTTGGTGTGCTAGGATTATAGACACCTGCAACAACTTCTGGCTCTTTTCACTTGGGGTTTGGGGGTTGAACTCAGGTACTCCAACTTGAATGGTGAATATTTTACTCATTGTGCCATCTTCTCTGCCTATGAAATGCATTTTCTAGAAGCTAAACTCATTGTAGTGAGAGAAGAGCCATTTTAAAAATGTTTGTAATATTTTTTACTCTGGATTAATTAAATAAAATGATTCTCACATCTGTTTCAACGACCCGATATTTTGCTATATATATTGTATTTAATATATATATAATATTTAATACATATATATATAGTGTTCTTTAAAATTAAGAAAAATCTGTCATAGTGTAGTGAATAATGCAAAGAATAGAGGGAAATGATGTTGCTATAGTCTCTTCAGATAATTGTAATTATTCTTCTTTGATTATGCTTCCAAAATTTGATAGTTGGTGTAGCAGTTTGAATGCATGCCCCACAATATAGTCAGTGTTTTACTAATTTTTAGTTTGGATCTATAGCCACCTGGCTGGAGGAGGTGTCATTGAGTGAATCTTAGGATCCAGCTGTTAAGGTGCGATGATGGATTGAAAATTCCAGTCTAAAGATATAAAAGTGTTAAGCTCTGCCTGAAGTTCTTAAAGTCTACTCATGGTGTGGCTTTTATATTTTTGGATTGTGTCTTTTCTCTCTCTGTTTGGACCTGTGAAAGCAGGCCAGATTCTTCTGCCATTATGAAACTTCCCCCTCTGTCTTCAACAAATTCCCTCCGTTCATAACTGTACCTGGTCTAAAAGTTCATCTCAGCAAACCTGAAGCTGTCTACTACAGAAAAATATTTTTTAATTCTGAATTAATTTTAAAAAATGAATAACATATCTGTTTCCACAATATAATCATTTTCTATATATATTGTGTTGTTTAAAATATACTAGGGAAATCTCTCATAGTACAGTGAATAATGCAAAGAATAGAGGGAAATGATACTACTATAGTCTCTTCTTCTTTGATTATTCTTCCAAAACTTGACACTTCGTAATGTCTTAAAATAAATTTAGTTACCATGTAAAATATATTAACACACACACACACACACAATCATGTAAACCAAATACCTTAATATGCATAGGATGAGTTGTATTTAAATATTTACATTTGCATGGAATTATAATCAACTGGAAATATTGTCTTATAGAGTTTATATCAAGTTCATGGTAGCAGACACAATTTTCATCATCAAAACCTCAAATCCCATTTATTAAGAAATGGCATTAGAAATCAACATCTAGTATTACATGTGATTCAGGTGACTGGGTATTTCTGCTTCTAGATCCCAGATGACAAAGTAAGCAGTGTGTGTGTGTGTGTGTGTGTGTGTGTGTGTGTGTAAAGTCATTTGGTCACTGAAATATTGCTCTAGACTCCCATCAGTTCCTTGGTCATTGTCATTTCAATTCAAATAATTTAGACAAGACACACAAAGTATAGAAGGTAGAGTTTATAGTAGAGAAACACACACTCTCAACGTATGGGAGTGGACAATGAGCAAAGGGACCATGGCAGAGTAGAACACTCTAAAGAGGTGAAAGTGGGCAATGTCCCAATAGGTCATTTTGCCACATCATATTTCAGGAATTTTTGTCCTATTTCTAAAGTCTTTACAACAGTCAGCTTTCCTGACAGGCATTTTCCTGTCCAAATGATGGAGAGGCCTATTTGAACAGACTTTTACAACAGGGAGCCTAGCTATTTTTTAATCATAAAACCTTCTCAAATATGGCAATTTTATAAGGCTTAGGGCTTCTGGGAGCAAGTTTAGACAGTGATCAATTAATAGGCTTCTGGGCCGTTCTGGATGTCACATCCTTTAAAGCCAGAGATGCAATCCTTGTGACAGCCTCAGGTACTTCTGGTTAGGCTTCCTACTTGTCTCCAGCAGGAGGAGCCCTGCTGGAGGAGGAGTGTCCCTTGGGGGCATATCAAAGCCAGCTCTTGCTGTGTGAAGAAGTGAGCCAGCTTTTTCTGCCATGATGCAGCTTCCCCTCAACACAGTAAGCCTGAAACAAACCTGTTCCTCTCATAAGGTGCTTTTGGTTGAGTGTTTTGTCCAAGCAACAAGAAGGTAGCTACAAAAAGCCTTTAATGTACTTGTTATAGTTTTTAAATTTTCCTGTTATATTTTAATGTCTGTGTTCTATCTGAATCTTGTTTTGCTGATAATGTAGTCTCTAGAGGTTGTTTCTCATTTTAGCATTCATTATAGTATTCAGTTGAATGCCATGGATAATAACTTGAGTAATTAGAACTGTATTAAAATGGTCATTTAACATGTGCATTTTACCAATCTGGTGGAGACAGGCTATATTTAATGTTTGATATACCTATAAGTCTAAAGACTTCCAATTCCTCCAACATCCTTGTTTTTGTCATCTATTTTGGCATTAAGACTCATCTACATATTTCACCTAATCTATGTCTTTTAGCTATGATACACTTCTATTCAACTGAAGTCTTGTTAGTATGGAGTTAGTGGGTGAAGAAGTCTGGTTTTTTAATCCTCTGGTAAGTCTCACTGTTTTGGTGGGCCAGTGTCTTGGGGCCAAAGCCTTCATGAATGTCTCTGTATATCCTCCAAGTGTATTGTTTTTACCTACTGCATTATCTCCTACTTCTTTCCCCAGCTGCAAATTACATAGTATACCTGTGTTCTTAGTTGGTGCCTCAAGGCTGGACAGGATTAGATTGATTGCAAACTCTCCCCCTGGCAAGACTATGAGTTCCAAATTGAAGCCTGTTGATGGGCATCTTTTTAGAAAGCTCACTTTTCTTTTCGTGGAAAATGTTCTGATGGTATTTCACATTGATTGTTCTTCCTTTCCCCTAGCCAGTATAAATGACAGCTCTTTTTAGAATTTACTGTGAGATCTTGGTAGGGTTCCTAAAAAGCAAGCTCATAAAAGTGTGAAACTTCCTGTAAGAATGCAACCCTAAATTTTTGTTACCCTCACATTACTTAGTCCACACATAGCCTCTTACATTTAGTCTAAATTAAGAGGCATGACTTCACAGCTTCAGGATTTCTGCTGAGGTGAGGAATGTTCTGTTGTAGTACTCTGAGTGTGCCAGTCTCTCCTGAATAGGGAGTAGCAATTCGCATTTAAATCTCAATTCTCTGTTCCATTTAAAAACACTGTTAATTTTCACTTTCATAAAATTTTCTTTCAGTAAGAAAAAGAACTGCTATGTTCTTTATAAATCAAACCAAAAACAAGCACCTAGATCATTTTTTAAATACTCTAACTCCATTATTTATTGGCTGTTAAAGAAAAAAAAATACCAGCTACATAAGATCTGAAGAACAAAACTTACTTATATATTTAAAGCTTGTAGATGCTAGCTGTGTGTTGTCATAATTTTGAATTCAATTTTAATGTCAAGAATTTTTTTTTCAAATAGTAAGTTCCATCAAAGGTTAAATTTTAAGGGTAAAGATTGAACTCATTCTTTCATAGGCTGTGCAAGGATTCTATCTGTGCTAGAGAGATCAAGCATTGAAAGGACTCTCACTCTGTCCCGTCACTGACAACTGTCTGCTCTGTTCTCAATTTCAGCTGATGCTGAAGGAAAGAAAGCACACTGTGTGGGCTTAAGTCTTTTAGGGTTCACATCACAAGAACAAGCTGTATGAGCTTAATTCTTTCCACTTTAACTTAAAATAGGCCTTAAAATGGAAATTTAACTTCTTCTACAAATCTTTATGTTGTAATGAATCTGTGTTCCAATGGTGGGGAATTTTATTATAAGTGTTTTAAATGTTTTGTAGAGGATCATCATTTGATGTAATGAGAGAACTTCTGAGACTGCTGGAAAATGCAAAAGGAAATCAAAGTGGTTGGAAATAGCACAAAGAATGAAAGTTTCTCCGCTGAGATGCGTAGCCTTGGGTTTATTTTACTAATAACAGTTCTAGCTATTTCAGAGCCTCTAAAAGCTCAGTATATAATATTGTAGGGGGAAGGAAGGAAATCCACCAAGTTTACACTTAGGGAGTGATTCAATCCTCCTCTACCAGCAAAACTGGAGTTCATAGTTTATCATGAGTTTAAGGAAATGCATGTCTAGGGACTACAGAGAAGATGACTTTTGTACCCTGTTTTCTGTCTAGACAAATATATCCAGTTCTCCATACCTTGTCCCCAATCCTATAAAATTACTTAGCATGCTCTGCCCACAGAATTATCTACTTTAACCTTATGTGGTCTGTGACAGAATGGACAAGCCACACTCAAGAGCAGTGTTTTTCAGTAATGAAGGTGACTCTCACTACCACTAATTAATTAGTGCAGAGTCTGTTGGGCTTGAGAGAGATCTGTCTAATAACAATATGTCCACATAGCAAAGACATGTGTCCACACAGGTTGTATTCAAACATTGAAGCTAGTCAGTAGATTATTACTCATATGGTCATCAATGTGGGCATGGATGAACAGAATATGGCATATCAAAGCACTGGGGTACTATTTAGTAGAAGTATAGTAATGTCTGATCCTTACCACATGACTGACTCTCAAGGTATTCATACTATATGCTACATAAGACAAATTTAAAAACCACCTACTTACTGTGTTATTGAATTTATATGGAATTCTAGAAAACAGAAGACTACTACATCAAAAAGTACATTAATCATTGACAAAAGATTAACAAAAGACACAAGGAAGTTAAAATGATTAAAGTATTTAAAAACATGATTTTACACATGCTTGCAGGCATGTATATACTTATCCAAATTTTTAAGCTATGAATTTAAATTCGATAATGTTACAGTATATAAATTAGAAGTCTACTACCCTATCTACGCTTGAATGAAGATCTAATAATTTGAGTTTAATAATTAGTTATGAAATATGCTAATGTTTTTGAATATGTGTAATGCAACAGACAGACTCCAATCTTAGAGTAATGAAAAATAAGAGAGGATAAATAAAAAAGATATAATAAAAAATGTGTATATAGCATTTTATATATATAAACTATAGAACACTGGCTCAAAGCTATGAAAGTAGATCATAGACATAGCTATATTATTAATTACATCCAATATCCTATTATTAAATTGGTAAAACACTGTCTTAAAATATGAAAATTTAAAATGTTGTTTGTCAATGAGAATTATATGATTTTAAAATAATTTTGGTGATATTATAGACTACTTAATAAAGATGCAGGCCCAGGTCTGGGATTGTTCTACAGAATACAGTGATAACATATTGTAGTAAACAGCTTCACATTGATGGGATGAATTACACACAGTTTGTGGGAGGAACAAGATTTATTTCAGGCTTATAGATCCAGAGGAAGTTCCATAATGGCAGAAGAAGCTGGCTCCCTTTCACAGATCCAATCAGAAAGAGACAACCAAACAGCCAGCACCATAAGCAAGCAGACATGGACAGAAAAACAGCAGAGACCAAGGCAGAGCTCTGACTTCTCTACACATCTTTGGAATAGAAATCTGGTCTGCCCCCAGTGACACCTCTTCCAGCCACGTGGCTAGAAATCCAAGTATTAATGAAACACTTGAGTCTGGTGGGGACATACATTCAAACTACCACACATATCAAAGGTCGCTTTTAATGATGAAATATTGGCATTCCTTGGGAATATTGTTAATTCAGTTTTGCACCAGTTTGATAAAGCAAATAAAATAAGTCATGAATATTTTGTAAGTTAAATTTTTAACTATACTATGATCCATAAAGCGTGGCACCACATTATAAGTAAAGAACTTAAAGTACTCCATTGCTAAAAATGTGTTGTAAATCACCCAGGCCTTCAGCAAGTCTTGATATCTTTGTTAGTGGAGGGTTTCACCCCATATTTGAGATCTGCTCACTGACTGCGGTAGCAGTTGCTGAAGACTAGGGTGGCTATGGACATTTCTTAAAGTAGAAAAATAAAGTTTTCTCTGTTTGGTAGCATTTTACCCTTAGTGGGACATCTTTTAAAATTGGCATCGGTTGGGCTGGGGAGATAATTTAGCAGTTAAAGACACTGGCTTGCAAAGCATGCTGGCCCTGGTTTGATGCCTTAGTACCTATTTAAAGCCAGACACGTTAAGTGGCACATGTGTCTGGATGATATGTATATATCAGTCTCTCATCTCTGTTGCCTTGTCAGGCTTATGTGGTCACACTGAGTTATTTATTGTCATTTCAACAAGGCTCACCCATAGCATCTTCACCTGCAGTAAGTTCCATCTCAGAAACCAAAACCAAGCCGGGCGTGGTGGCGCACGCCTTTAATCCCAGCACTCGGGAGGCAGAGGTAGGAGGATTGCCGTGAGTTCGAGGCCACCCTGAGACTCCATAGTGAATTCCAGGTCAGCCTGGGCTAGAGTGAGACCCTACCTCGAAAAACCAAAAAAAAAAAAAAAAAAAAAAAAAAAAAAAGAAACCAAAACCAAACAAAGCAATCAAATGAAAACAAAAACCACTTTCTTTGCTCATTTATTGGAAGAAACTCATTCATTCAACTTTTATCAGGATATTACATCTACGTCACTTCTTCAAGCTCTCCCCAGGTTCTTCTGCCAAGCCTACCACATCTGTACTTGTTTCCACCACCAGTTCCTGTTTTTGTGGATATTTTTAATCTTTCCACGAATCATGAGTAGTCTAAATGCCACCTGCAACTGTGAATCATTTTCGGAAGGGTTTCAATTTATTTTGCTCACATCCATCAGAGAAATGTTTCTCTATTGCCATGATCACCTTAGAAAACATATTTCCTTAATAATAACACTTAAAAATTAAAACTACTGGATCGATGGGCTGTTATAACAGCTTGTAGCTGTTGTGTGATCAGGAATTTACGTAATAATCACCTCACTGGTCTTCTATATCAGAGTTATTGAGTGACCAAGTATGTTATCAATGGGCAGTAATATTTTGAATGGAATTTTTTTGTTCTAAGCAAACATCTCAACAATGATCTTAAAAATATAGTCAACTATAAATAAACATGTCATTATCCATGCTTTGTTGTTCCATTTTACAAAGTACAAAAAGAGAAGATTTGTATAATATAATATTATAACAGTATAATAATAAATATAATTAGTAAGGATCATAGGGTTTTAAATAAATGATCATTGAATTCAGCTCAAGGATATTGGCCACTACCACACACAGTCTCTCCTTTGGTATTTGAAGCCAAGCATTGACCCCTCTCCAGCTAGGGAAATCCTAGATGTGCCATGATTGCATCTGCATTAAAGGGTGTTATTTAATGTAACCACCTTTATCAGTTGCCTTAGACAGATGCTGTCAATAACCAGCTGCAGTTTCTGCATGAGCATTTGTTTCCTCTCCTTTTATTTTATGTTTTGGAGGGATTTTTGTTTTCACTTAAATCTTATTAGCCAAACTTTGATGGATTAAACTTTTCTTCTATAGCTCATTTGTCTCTCTCAGTTTCTCAGAATTTAAGAGTTAGGACCTTGTCGGATTTTTGCTTTGACTTAAGAAAATATTGTGGGGCTGGAGAGATGGCTTGGAGGTTAAGTCGCTTGCCTGCAAAGCCTAGGGACCCATGTTCTACTCTCCAGATCCCAGGTAAGCCAGATGCATAAAGGTGAGGCAAGCACAAGGTTGCACATGACCACTAGGTGGCCTAGGCCCCTGGCATTCCAGTGCAGTGGCTCAGGCCCTGGCATGCCGATTCTCTCTCTCTCTCTCTCTCTTTTTCTCTATAAAAGTAAAGAAAATATTGTGACTACCACCAAACATTCTCTGTGTCATCAATAGGCCATCCATTTTGCTTTTCTACCTTTATATATACACTGGGAAAGTACTTCCAATGTCCTTTAGGAATTGACCCTTTAAAATTTACAATTTGTCTAACTCTGGCATTAAAAAAAAAATAGCTCTACTCTCGTCTTAGTCTGATGCATTCCTTCCTCACTAAGCTGAATCATTATTACCTGCTGAATTAAAGAGAGGTGTGTGACACTTCCCTTCAAAAGTACAGGTAATAATTAGACAAGTTTCAATATTGTTGTGTGGTGGGAGATCAGGAGGACTGAGAGAGACAAAGGAAGGGAAATGGAATAGTCAGAATATATACCTTTGCCAATTAAGTTTGACAGCTTGTATGCAAATATTCTAGTCATTGATCAGTTGGGGTTTTTTTCTACTTTTATATGATGGTATTGTAGATTTTGAACATTTTTACCTAAATTTAAGTAGGTAACAGTTTTTTTTATTAAGTTGAAATGCTGCACGGTGTATATATTAGTTTTTTTTAGTTTCACTATAAATTCCTCTTGAATTTCATGTTTTCAATTTTTGGCTTCTGATTCATTTATTTAACAACCCTATTTTTTTTCTTTATTAGTTAGTTTTGTATTCAGCAAATACAGTCAGTTTGGTACCATTATTAGGCTCATCAGTCACCTACTCCCTCCCCTTGGCCCCTCCTTGTTGAGGTATATGGGTCATGCGTTGTGGACTTAGCCCACAGTTATGGGTAAGATAAATGTCTCTGCATATCATGACCCAACATGTGGCTCTGACATTCTTTCTGCCCCCTCTTCCCCAAAATTTCCCTGAGCCATGTTGGGTTCATTTTTGGTCTGCATCAGTGATGAGGTGTTGGGGGCCTCTGAGGCTCTGGCTCTCTGATTTGGTAGGAGCTGATTTTTCTCTGTGTTGATCTCCTTCCCCCTTCTGCTGGTATCTGGTTCATCAGGAAAACAGCACCCTTGCTTTAACAACCCTATTTTTGATTTTACATTTATATAGACTGCCTTTTATTCAAAGGAAATATTATAGTTAGAAAAATGTAAATATTGGTAAGAAGAAAATACTGTTTATTTAGAATGTTGCATTTCAACAAAAAGCATTTGAAACTGTATATTATGTTTTTGTGCATAGACCATTGCCTTATTTAAAAAATTGGAAAGGGGATATTTTATTCATTTATAGAAAAATGTAGTAATACAAAATGTAAATTTTTACTTTACGACACTTATTATCTATATGATTCCAAAATTAATAAGTATTGATGTAGATTCATCTTATTTTTTAGAATGAGAAAACGTTTATTTATCAAGAATTTAATAAATAACATTTATTGTATACAATTCTTAAATTCTTTATTTTAGAGCTAAGTTTTTCCACAACTACTAAATTTGCATGACTCAGAAAATGGCTCACTGCAGCACATGCTGCACTTGAGCTAGTTTTGAAATAATAGGGTGATTTTCCCAACACTAGACTTATTTCATCTCCTTATCAGTAATGATTACAGCAGTACTTTTATACACCTTGGTCATGTGAGAACCTCTTTGCTACTCATCTCGTTGAGCTCTCTTTCTCTTGCTTCACAGAGCCATCCAGATGTGAGTGGCTGATGCTGCACAGTACCCGGTGAGGGGGTGCACTTCCCAACTGATTTCCACTTTGTTTACCATCTTTCAAACATAATCAGAAATTTGGATTGGATTTACATGGGAATTAGCTTGGAAGCAATTAGAGAGCCTGAGAGACCTCAGACATTTTAAGAGAGATAAATTAATTTGAAAATTGCCAAACAGACTTTAACTGCTTAGGAATGCATTCTTATCTCATTGAACGAATATTTCCATGTATTGTACATGAAAAAATATATTTTATATGGAAACTATGCTGAAGATACAGAAAAGATTAGTTTATAAGGAATGTTGTTCAAACAGTGATGATGATTCTCTTTTTGAACATCATCTGGGCACCATGCCACTATGTTTCCCATTGTGGTACTAGCAACTAATTAAATTGGCATTCATTAATTTTATGTTTCTGGATAATAATCTTTCACAGCTTTTGCTATCTGATTTATATTGATCATACCATTATATAATCATTGCGATTATTTTGTTCCTTTATGATGTCTTATCGTCTCATTAACAGAGGACATTGATTATAGCTGTTGGAATGAAAAGAGATGTATATTCACCAGTACTCATAGCCAAAGCCTTTGAAAAAAATAGTTTAAGCAATTATAATAAACTATAAATTTTATTTTATACTTTCATATGTAAGCTTTCATATTAAAAGTCAAAATAGGGCTGGAAAGATGGATTATCGATAGAGGTACCTGCCTGCAAAACCTAGGACCAAGATTTGATTCCCCAGAATCCACGTAGGACAAATTCACAAGGTAGCACATGCGTCTGGAGTTTGTATGTAGTGGCTAGAGGCCCTGACCTATCCACTCTCTCCCTCCCTCCTTCTCTCTCTCTCTCTCTCTCTCTCTCTCCGTATTTGCGTATCTCTCTCTTTCTCTCAAATAAGTAAATAAAATTAAAGAACTTTTAAAAAATTTAAAAATGTAGTTAAAATATGAATTGAATTCCTTAAAAAGTTGCATAGACCACATAATGAAAGATATTCAAGCTTATTTAAAATTTCAAAAATTAAACAAAACATAGTTGAGAAGTTAGGCTTTGGCAGGAATCAATTACTGGTAATTTTGTTTCGAAAAATGTTTCCTGATCTTTTAGAAATGCACAAGGTGACTTAGGCATAATGAACACATAACAATGAGTCAGCTTGAATAACTGACTCTATTAATAATTGACTCTATTAATAAAAGACTGATTTTATTTTAGACTTAACCTTAGAGTAAACACTAAGATACCCAGAAATCTGATCTTCAAACTACTGTAGAGAAAAAGACAAATTCTTACAGCAGCCCGAGAGAAAAAAATGTCAATTTATGTAGAGAATAACAAAGATAGAAACACAAAAGCATATGAAAGTTGTGGCATTTAAAAATACTGAAAGAGAAATCTATAGCTAAAACCCCATGCTTTTAAAATAAAGGCAACATGCATATATTATAATTATTTTTAATAGAATACAAAGAATTATGTGAGATAACATATATCTTGAGCCATACATGCATAAAGAAATGCATACCAAGTACATCTGAATCACAAGTCGCTCTGAAGGACATTCTTACCGTAGCACTGTGAGAAATATTACATTAAGAACCTTTGGACAGCTATTTTCAGAAGTTGTTGGAAAGAGTAAATATTTTTAATGTCTCTCATAGTTTGGATCTTTCCCCCAGCCTGGCACTATAGGAAGGTTGTGAAAACTTTATGAAGTGGGTTAGTGAGGTGTCTTTTAGTAATTGAGTGTGCGCCCTCAAGGGCTGTGCGGTACCCTCGCCTCTTCCGCTACCGGTCATTTCCTCTTCACCGTGATGTACTGCTCCCCAGTCCCCAAATCAGCAGGGCCAATCCTTCATGTGTGGATCTCTTCAAACTTGCTAATCAAGGCAAACGTTTCCTCTTTGCAAATTAATTATCTCATAGATTTGGAACAGCGATGGGATCCGTAACATAGATGGAAACTGTGAAGAGAGTTTAAGACAGTTCAGTTTCACACCTCTGCAGTGCTTGCTTGAGTTATTGGAGTTGAAATTCAAGCCTTGGAAGCACAGTGGCAGCCTCAAGTCAGTTCACACAGGCTGTCCTGCTGACTTGGGTGCGTGTCTCAGTGAATGCTTGGAGGGGGTGGTTTATACATTAAGCCAAAATTTATTTGTCATAAGGTGGAAAGATATGCTATGGAGGCCTTGTTCTGATTTAGAGAAAACCAAACTTCTACCCAGTTAGCAAAATTTGTGCTATTTTAAATTTCTGCTAATGAGTTTGTAATTAAATTTATTTATTTATTTATTTGAGAGAGAGAGAGAGAGAGAGAAGCAGATAGAGAGAAAGAAAATGGGCATGCCAGGACCTCCAGCTGCTGCAAACAAACTCCAGACGCATGTGCCCCCTTGTGCATCTGGCTTACGTGGGTCCTAGGGAGTGGAAACGGAGTCCTTAGGCTTTGCAGGCAAATGCCTTAACTGCAAGCCATTTCCCAAGCCCTGCTAATGAGTTTTTATATTCAGAAATGCTAATCAATTTTCTCTTGAACCCTCAAATATTATTTTTTATTTCTTTCAGCAATCTTTTAATTCTTCTTTTCATATGCCGTTATTGTCATTTTATATTTTTCAACAATCTGTGTCCCTTTATACCTTGACGTTTGCATATATCTGTTTTCTCCTGGCTGTCATTTCAGGTTATTCTCAACACTGCTCCTATTTTCTGGTGTCCTCTGTATCAATGACCCTGTGCTGGCCATTTCAAAATCTATTTGTAGAAGAATTGTCTAACCAGCTCCACTGTGTTCCTACAGGCATTCATAGTTGAAACATATCTTAAAACAATTTCATGGCTGAGCCTCCTTGAACTTGGCAAAATACACACAAACACAGCTGCATAGGTGGTAGCTAGCTTCATCATTACTTTCTTTTCTCCCTTATTTTGTAATATGTTGAATCTCAAGTTCTGGATTGTGATTTTTCATCGTTTTATCTTGGTAGATCATCAGAACTGGAATTCAAATTTAGGAGACTTGCAAATGCCACTTACAAAAAAATAGGATTAGGATGAGCTTCAGGGTTCAGTTGTGCCTTTAATATAGTTTGACCTCATGGGCTGGAGAGATGGCTTAGCGGTTAAGCGCTTACCTGTGAAGCCTAAGGACCCCGGTTCGAGGCTCAATTCCCCAGGACCCATGTTAGCCAGATGCACAAGGGGGCGCACGCATCTGGAGTTTGTTTACAGAGGCTGGAAGCTCTGGTGCGCCCATTCTCTCTCTCTCTCTCTCTCTCTCTCTCTGCCTCCTTCTCTCTGTCGCTCTCAAATAAATAAATAAACAAAAAAATATATAGTTTGACCTCAGTTTATATTTTATTCTTTTAGTGCTAAAGTTTCTTTAATTCTCTAAAACATTAAGGTCTTTTAACATAAAAATAGGTTATATTAAGACAACTATCAGAAGACACTATATGAAGAGTCTATAGTTTTAAGTTTGGACCTTTAAATCTTGGAATTTATTTTTGTCTATCTTATGATATGTTTCAACATAATTTTAATCATTTTTATTCACTGTATAGCACTTTATTTTTAAATATTTTATTCATGGGATGGAGAGATGGTTTAGCGGTTAAGCGCTTGCCTGTGAAGCCTTACGACCCCGGTTCAAGGCTCAATTCCCCAGGACCCACGTTAGCCAGATGCACAAGGGGGCGCACGCATCTGGAGTTCATTTGCAGTGGCTGGAAGCCCTGGCACATCCATTCTCTCTCTTGCTCTCTGCCTCTTTCTCTCTCTCTCTCTCTCTCTCTGTCACTCTCAAATAAATAAAAATAAACAAACAAAAAATTTTTAAATATTTTATTCATATATTTATTTGAGAGTGAGAGAGATTGAGAGAGAGAGAGAGAGAGAGAGAATGGGCACACCAGGGCCTCCAGCCACTGCAAACAAACTCTAGACCCATGTGCCACCATGTGCATCTGGCTTACATTGAAACTGGGGTAAACCTGGGTCCTTAGGCTTTGCAGGCAAGAGCCTTAACTGCTAAGCCATTTCTCCAGTCCTACAACATTTTGTTATTTAATATGTACTTATGTATACAAAGGCTTGATTCTGAAATTTCTTTTAAATTGATTTTTTATTCTGTATCAACATTGCTCTCTTTAGGTTACTATTATATATTATACATATAATATATATTGCATATATTAAATATGTATGTAGAGACGCCTTAGCAGTTGGTGTTTGCCTGCAAAGCATAAGGACCCATGTTTGATTCCCCATTACCCACATAAAGACAGATGCTGCACAAGGTGGCACATGCACCTGGAGTTTGTTTGCAATGGCTGGAATCTTGGCATGCCCATTCTCTCTCTCTCTCTCTTTCTATCTCTCTCTCTCTCTTTCTCAAATAAGTAAATAAATCAAATATTTAAAAAAAATAACATATATATATATTTAGTAAAGATCTCAATTTTTTAAAAAATTATATATGCTTATATCTACATATATTTGCATGCATACATGCATTGTATAATATATGAATTCTTTTAAGTATATTTTTGAAATAACTTTTGGAAGGTCATAATGATACATTTAAGTAAAGATATTATATTAGAGAATATGTATTTGTAATATTGTTGTAGTTGCCTTCTTGTTGCTAGGACAAACACCTAAGTTGGCTTCAGAAGTGATCTCTTAGGAGCCTCTGGATCTCTGCTTTGGTAGGTGTTGAGCATCCTCAGGGTCTGTCTCCTACACCCTGACACTGATTGTCAGCAACAGCATGGAAGCAGCACTATTACTCGTCTCCCCATTTCCTCTGTGATTTCAGCTGTGGCTTGGCTGAAGTGAAAGGGGTAGTTTATCTCCTTGGATCTCACTGCCTACTGAAAAAGAAGAATAGACTCTCCAACAGAGAGTGAATTCTGCATAGTTTAAATGGTATAAACCAGCGTCAAGCTCTCACTTGTCTTTGGCTAAAAGAGGGGTTAAATACATCAGCTTCTCCCTAAATTAATAATGCTTATACCCTCAGCGAATATTTTTTTCCATTATCCCAATGCAAAAGGGTTGGACGAACTTTAATGGTGGTAATTTCAACAATTACAGTTTAAGTCTAAAACTGATCTCTATGCTTATAGCTTCAAACTTGCTTGAATTTCTTTCTGTAATAAACTTTGCATCTTTCATATCTTTCTGTTTTATACCTCTGCCAATCATACCAGTTCATTACTTTTAAATTTAGCCTTGCTTGGATTCTCAAGGCATAATCAGAAGAATACATTAAGCCTTTCTGACAGTAACCCAGTTCCAACAACATTCTCTTCTTCTCCTTTGAAAATTCATAAGCCAAACTTTCATTCTCTTTGTATTTTAATTTTCAAACTCTCACCTCAATAGCTTATAAAGCTCTGCTTATAGGACTGCAAGTCTTCTCCAGTCCAAGTACTAAATCCTTTCACTCTCCTCCCATAAACACATTCCAATAGACCAAAAACTTAATGGTCAGATTCATCACAGTAATGACCTCACTTCTGGTACCAATTTTCTGTTGCAGTTACTTTCTCGTTGCTAGGACAAACACCTAACCAAAAACAGCTTATGGAAGTGAAAGATTTTGTTTAAATTTTTACAGATTCCAGAGGAAGCTTCATCATAGCAGAGTAAGTTGGTTCACATTATCACATATTCAGAGCAGAGACACAAAGAAAACAGCAAGCAGCTAGAGTTCAAGCTGGCTCAGGACACACCTACTAGGGCTGGACTCAAGATCCACCTCCCAAGGACAAACCTCCTTCAGCAGGTCTCTGCCTTTCTGAAGACTAAGTGAGAAGCTTAATCTTAATGAAAAATACCAAAAGCTATGGGGACATTACATTCCAAGCACCCCAGATACTTAGCATTCCAAACCAAATAAATAAATAACTAAAACTATGAATCAGTATTATCTAGGTTTATTTTAGCTAGTTTTTAATATGGTCTTTGTCACAAATAACTTAATTTGTGATTATTGAGAATAATATATCCTATCAGCAAATTAGTTCAGCTGAATTTTCCATTTATCTAAAAATGATATTGAGTTACTGAATCACTTAATGTATGCAAAATGTTAGTAGATAATACTTGTTTCTAAAGTAGTTAAAAGTGCATCAGCATTTTAATTGAAGTTTAGTAGCTTTAGATTTTTCTGCCATTTAGCACTGTCTGTCTTTATGATTATAGCTATTATGGTTAGTGTTTTTTATTTTTTCATTATATCTCTACAATGAAAGTGTGTATTTTCCATTTAAACATTGAGTTTTGTTAAATAGCTGATAGAGAAATTTATAAAATGACAGTAGACATTTTTGCATTCTCTTTATTGGCCTCAAGAATCATAAAATTTAGACAAGTGTATATGATCCCACTTTTTAATTTTTTCACTCAATTCATGCTGTCTGAATTAGTTACTTTACTCACTGCTGGGACAAATAACTAACAGGAAATAGCTTCAGGAGGATAGCCAGATGTATACATCCCATATTGTAATTTTTTTCACTCTATGTATACTGCCTGAATTTCACACTATATTCATTGCTGGGTCAGAATACCTCACATAAAGCAGCTTAGGGAGTAATGGGTTTATTCTGACTTAAAATTTCTTGGGGATCATGACAAGAAAGGCAGGAAGCAGGAAAAGTCTGCTTAATGAATAGTAAGTGGGGCCACACTATAAAACCTCAAGGGCGAGACTCAGTGACCAATTTCTTCCAGAAACTTTCCACCTCTTATGAAAGGTTCCACAACGTTCCCCAAAAGTACGACCAGCTAGGGACTAAGTGTTCAAACACATGAACCTATGGGGAACATTTTGCAAACCACAACATTCTTCCCTAACCACCAAAGGGTAATGGAAATCACATGAGGCAATCAATTAAACTTGAAAAGTCCTCGTCATCTTCAACAGGCCCAACATTGCTCTGATATCCACTGTGAGGCCTCCAAAACAACACAAGCTCTCTATTAAGGCTCCACCTGCCTAATTGCCACAAATGGGAACCAAGAAACCTAACATACAAGTTCATGGGGTGCAACTAATTCAAACCATCACAAAAACTTATGGCTAAGAAGGCTACATACCCTAAAGTGGAAGCTGCTGCTGTGTTTATATAAATAAGTTGTGCCCATCAAAGTTCCATCTAAATATTCGCATTAAACTTGTGCATATAGATTAGTGCTGCATTCCCCTTTGCCCACAGATATTTTATCAAAGTTTTAGAAGTGACTGTTGAGTGGTCAGTTAGAAGACATCTATTTCATGTCCTCCAAGTCTCAGGGAACATTACAAAGGTAGATCAGAAGAATGTAAGACCTCAGAGATGGGGAGGAGTGCTTTGGAACACTGCTCTCTGAACATTAAGAGACCATTACTTCATGACTTCATAGCAGCTGTCATTACCTGCATAAAACTTGCACAATATTGTGCTCATCAACATGTCATCATTGATGATGGATGAGGGCCAATGAAAAAGACAACAAAATAGAAGAATGACTGGTTGGAAAAGAAGGTGATCACTGAAAGTGAAGCAAGGGAGAAGGAAGAAAAGAAGGCATTAGGAGGGAATTATTACCCAATTACATTGTGTTCCTTTATGAAAACCATCAATAAAAATGAAATGAATGAAGTGGGGTGAGGGGAGGGGTATGGAGAAGAAGAGGAGAGAAGCACTAATCAAAACTAAAGACTTAGCCGGGCTTGGTGGTGCACGCCTTTAATCCCAGTACTCGGGAGGCAGAGGTAGGAGGATCGCCGTGAGTTCGAGGCCATCCTGAGACTACAGAGTGAATTCCAGGTCAGCCTGGGCTAGAGTGAGACCCTACCTCAAAAAAACAAAAAAAAAAAAAAACTAAAGACTGGTCTGGAGAGATGGCTTAGTGGTTAAAGCACTTGCTTGCAAAGCCTGAGGACCTAGGTTCAATTCCCCAGAACCCATGTAAGCTAGATGCACAAGGCGGCACATGCATTGGGAGTTCATTTGTAATGGGTAGAGGCCCGGGAGTGCTCATTCTCTCTCTCTCTCTCTATCTGCCTGTTTCTATCTCTCTATCTCAAATAAATATTTAAAAAAAGATATTACAAATATAAATAAGCCATATAGAGGACTACTTCTTTGTTAGACATCATATATATATATATAAAATTTAAGGAGAGAGTATCCTGTGGGGGTAGATAATGCTATACCTAGAAGCCATACGTTGTTATAGAAAAGAATTTCAGTGCTAGGGTAGTTTACCTCCCAGTGCATTGTTAATCTAAGAGTTCCCTAAGGCCCTCAAAATATTATAGGCTATTTCCAGAGCTCTTAACTGTTCCCCAGAACTAGATAATAAGATTCTATTGCTGAAGGCATCATGTTTTGGTGTGAACAATGATTAATCAGCTATAACTGAACTGGAATCCTCCCCATAGCTGACAATTGGTCATGGTGCTAGAAAGGCTGTGTGACCTGCCTAGGGAGAAAAGTCATTGGTAGACTTCACTATCAGTGACCTCTGCAAGCTACCTAACTTATCAACAGGCAAGATGTGCCTAGTAGTGCAATAGTGGCATATCTGTTATGGGGTGTGGTGGTTTGATTCAGGTGTCCCCCAGAAACGTAGGTGTTGTGAGTGCTAGGTTCCCAGATGATGGAGATTTTGGAAATTAACACCTCCAGGAGGCAGTATATTGCTGGGCACAGGCTTATGGGTTTTATAGCCAGATTACCCATGCCAGTGTTTGGCACACTCTCCTGTTGCTATTGTCTGCCTTATGTTGGCCAGGGGGTGATATCCACCCTCTGCTCATGCCATCGTTTTCCCCTGCCATTGTGGAGCTTCCCCTCAAGACTGTAAGCCAAAATAAACCTCTTTTTCTCACAAGCTGCTCTTGGTTGGGTGATTTCTACCAGTATTGCAAACCTAACTGCAACAGTAAAGTGGTACTGAGGAGTGGGATTGCTGCTAGACACCTGACTGTGTGGTTTTGGCCTTTTGGAGCTGATTTTCAAGAGGAATGTGGAAGGATTTGAAACCTTGGCCTAAGAGACATCTTGCAGTGCTGTAAGTACAGTTTGATGGACTTTAAGCCAAAATAAACCTTTTTGTCCCACAAGCTGCTCTTGGTTGGGTGATTTTTACCAACAATGCAAACCTGACTGCAATATGGGGGTAGCCAACTGATGTGATTGGATGTAAGGCTGCTCCACCAGAGAATCCATACCTGCTCCTGAAAGCTTGGTCAAAAGCTCATAGCTGGGAAGGTCATAAACCCTAAAGTTATTTTGTTAAATGGATATATTTTACCAACCAAATTACCCTCTCAATACTTATGTTTAGGCCCATATATTAGTGCTAATCTCTCTTTTGGCTAGAAAAACTTATCAAAATGCCGAGAAACCATGAAAGTTGAGTGTTCAGCACTAAATGAGACATCTCTATCACACCCTGTAATGGCTCAGGGGCAATATCAGAAGAAGTGGTAGAAACAATATGAGTCAAATGAGGGGTAGGAGTGCTTCAGAACGCTGTTTTCCAGACACAAAGTGGTTGTTGCATTCAAGACCTCACAGTGACCATAATTACCTGCCCAAGGATTGGATAATATTGGGCCCATAAATAGGTTGTCATTAATGGTGAGACATTCAAATAGAAGACATCCAAATAGAAGAGGGAATATAGGAACAAAGTGGAAGTTTAGCGGAGGGGGCAGGTGGTTGAAGACAAAAGAAGTTTATAGGAGGACAGTATGTAAATTTTAAAATAAAGCTTTTTTATTTTAGGTTTTTTTTTAAAATCTTTAGAATTTCTATAATTTCCTTCAACCTACGTTTAACATGAAACGTTTCTTTTCTTTCTCCTTGGGTGAAGGACACATGAGACCCCAGGATCTCCAGAGTAGTCAGTAAGAGGTAATGCTTGTTGGGAATGGGAGAGTCAGGCACGTCAGTGGTGTAGCCACTGATAACTTACACATTCCACAAACAAATAACCTTCTGTACACGATCATGCAAACAAACCTACTTCAACTCAGTGGGTTAAAAATGTGTGAACGTAAGAATAGATTAGTGGGGAAGAAGTGCATTGATGGGAGAGGGAGAGGATAAGAGAGGGTTATCAGGGAGAATAACATCAGGATACATTATATACAAGAAAATGTCAAAAATGGCAAAGATTAGTAAAATTTATAAAGAGTCCAATATCCATTTCATCTGAGACTCAAGGAAATCACTTAACTGTGACCACCACCCCATTATTTCTTTTAATGTTGCAGTCTTTTGACACATAATGGCACAGACATTCCCATTCATTTTAAACAGGATGAATGGGGACAGCAAGGAAATAGTGGACCCAACCAAGACTGAAACCCAGGAGGGCAAACACTAAACTGTGCAGCTACATGTTCAGTATGGATGTTCATGATGAAAGGGCCTGGGTATTCCTGCCACTCCAGCTTTGCTTCCTGTAGCCTGTATTATATGTATCCTCTCTTGAGCTGGATCCACATCTTCACCACTTGTTACAATCGAAGGACTTCCTTGAAGGGAGTACAACCCTGCCACATATTGTCTGGCATTATTGACTCTGGGAAACCATAGAGCAAGATGCCATGACAACCTCCATCTTTTAAATAGATTATTATTAGCACATTCATTTGTTAATGAAAGCTTGAAATAATACTGAAGAAATTTTTATTTACCTCAAGAGTACAATCATCTATTTTTCTTAAGTGTTTTTATGTAAATATCAAATTTACCCAGCACTATTCTTTTGAGTAGAACAATTTTCTGGATTTTCAAGCAGTTGAAGATATGTGTGTGTGTGTGTGTGTGTGTGTGTGTGTGTCTGTTTGTATGTGTGTAGGGGTTGTGTATCTTCCATGCTGTCTAATATAGTCCACTGGTCTAGTTGTGTATCATTGAGCCCTGATTATTCTTGATTATTTTATTGATATTTAGTAAGAGATTTAGAATCCACACACATAACCATTACATCCCAGAAATTTTGGTTGAAACAGATTGAAATTATTAATTGCTATGGTCTGAATGTATTCTCTAAAATTCTTGCATTGGAAACTCAACCCCCAATCTAATAATGATGGGAAGTGGAGCTTTTGGGGGGTAATGTTTAGAGTCTTCAAGACTCTGACTTTAGGATAAATTAATGTCTTTGCAAAGTGACTTAATGAGTGACAGAGTCCTTTCTTTGCAACTCCTATGCTCTTACCTATGTTGGGGCATAGTTATCTTTCCATATGGAGAATGCTGCAATAAAGAATGGTGCGGAAGCAGAAAATCCCCTGTCAGGTAACCATCCTACCTGCACCTTGGCTTTAGGCTTGCCAGACAGTGGACCAGAATAGACAGAGATGATATTCTACTCTTTATGATTTACCTGATTTCACTTAATTTATTATAGTATCACAAATGTTATAAATAAATTTGAGAAAATTAAGATTTCTGTGATACTGCACTTTGCTATCCACAAATGTATGTCATATTGAATATATATGGTCTTTTAAGATACATATTATGTTCCAGGTGATTTTTGTTACATTTTTTGTGGTTGTTGTTGATTTATTAATTCATTTGAGAGCGACAGACACAGAGAGAAAGAGGCAGAGAGAGAGACAGAGAGAGAGAGAAAATGGGTGCAACAGGGCCTCCAGCCCTGAACTCCAGATGCATGCGCCCCCTTGTTCATCTGGCTAACGTGGGTCCTGAGGAATAGGGCTTCAAACCGTGGTCCTTATGCTTCACAGGCCAGCGCTTAACTGCAAAGCCATCTCTCTAGCCCTGTTACATTTGTTTTTAACATTTTATGATTAAAGTAGAGGTAATCATATTTTATTTTAAATTTTTATTTTCTGCCACTTGCATATAGATGTGTAATTGACATTTTTTGCATAAAATAAGCCAAATGATATATTAACTAACAGGAAGTTGTAAAATATGTTTTATTTTTCTATGAATATAATAATACTATCTATTAATGATGACAGTTTTGTTACACTTTCAAATGTCTCTTTATCTATGTCTTCTTATTCATTTATTGATCCATTATTTTGGCTTTCTGGCACTGACTTGTGACATTAAATATAAAGGTAGACTTCAGGTATACTTTTTATTACCTGATCTTCACAGAGCACATTTCAGTAACTCAACATAAATTATGACATTGGCTAAACATGGCAAAAGCTCTTTCTGCAAGAGAGGAATCATTTACCACACAGTATGTGATGACATTTAAACTGTCTTCTCTATCTAATACTGCTGAGTGTATTTTTCATCATAAATACTAGAACATTTAAATATAGGAGATAATCATTTGATAAAGCATGCTAATTACAAAATTTTGCAGATGACTAAAATCAGTGATTGATTTATTTCCCCATTTTGGCTTGTATCTCCCTCTTTATTCTAGTTTTCACTGCATTTGCTGATAATACAAGAACGGTTAAAAACTAAAAAAAAAAAAAGAATATAATAGCATTCATTTTCAGTTCTCCAATGGCTCTCACTGTATCCTCGGTGCAGTAGGTAGATCTATCTCAGTGCTCACCTCATACGTTTCTTCTTAGTAAGTGGCACTGCCTTTCATTTCCTCATGTCCAGGGCTGCCACATCCTGTGCACCATCATTAGCTGCACACTTAGGGTTTGCAACTGTCTCTTCCTGTTGCAAATGTATCTGTAACTTTGTGAACACAACTTTCCCTCTAAGAAAGCTTATTTCAGAGAGTGTTTCCAGATAGTAATATGAGAAAATGATAGGGGTTTTTGATTGATTAATGTTGTCATGGATACCTGTTTTTTCCCCTCAGTATGGCTGGAGTACTAGGCTTCATCAGTCCCAAGCTCATTGGTACGAAAGCAGTTTGCTTTGGGGGTCGAAGACCTTCCTGAAATATTTTTCTGGCAATTCTACAATTTATCTTTCTCCTGCTCAAACCAGTCTCCTTCCTCCTAAGATATCACAGGTGTCAGAACTGTCTAACCTCCAGCTACCTTTAGCCTTCTTTCAGCTGGCATTAACCAGTGGTTTCCGAACAACTTCTCTTCATTTCTAAATCTATTTTGACATCTTATTTCCCAAGGAGTCAGATGGCTAGAATTACATAAAATTTGATATTTTCTTTTATGATATGATTCTGATTCACTCAATATTATGAATAATACTTTTCTCAAGCAGTGCTGAGACACACTGTCAAGTGAATCTGGTGAAGTTGCTATTGCTCACCAATAACACAAATGAATCTCATCATCATATATTTTCATAAAAATCAATAAAAATTAATAGCTGATATCCTACACCTAGCAGTAGAAAATGTTCCAAGCATTAAACTATACATTTAATGAGAGCATACCATGTTTCAAAATAGCCTACATTTGAATAATCTATCACTATTAAAACAAATTACAAAAGATAAAAATATTGCATATATTATTAATAGTGTAGAAAGCTTATTTATAAAAGCAATTTATCACATTTGTATTCAGGGGTGATTCTGCCATATCTGTAGGATTTCAAGAATAATGATGCAAAAATTAAATAAGATAGTTGTAACCCGCATTGCCTAGGACACTTTAAAATTTATACACTGTCACCTAAATACTCAATTTTGAAGTTTTAAAAATTTCCTTCTGCTCATTATACTTATAGTAAACCTATTTAAAATATTTATGAGACCACTTGGGCTATTTATGTGGGTTTCAAGGTAAGTTGGATCCTAGAATGAGTCCAATATATGTTTTCCAGGGTTAAGATAGTCATAACTCCTGTCAATGTCAGGCACTATAACTGATTCATTAGACATTACAACATCATCAGCACTTAATGTATAAAATGCATATATCTACATTGTTCTATTTTGTCATATATCCACAAAAGTTTTCTTATCAGGGTTCAGCTACTGGACTAGCTAAAGGCCAGCTCTTTGTTTTCTGGCATTTCTATCTTTGTTTGCTACTCAAAATGATGCATCTAGATATTGAGCTTTATTCCTATATGTTTCACACTAGAGAAATATTTTATTTCATTTATGTGGTACTTTGCATTTTTTAATTTGCACATGTTGTGTGTGGTGGTTTGATTCAGGAGTTTCCCGTAAATTTATGTGTTCTGAATGCTAGGTCCCCAGCCATAGGCAATTTGGTAATTGTGGCCTCCTGGTGGTAGTGTATGGTTGGGGGCTTGGTTATGGGCTTTATAGCCAGCTTCCCCTTGCTGGTGTTTGGCACACTCTCCTGACATTGGCCAGGAGGTGATGTCCACCCTCTGGTTATGTCATCATTATCCCCTGCCATCATGAATATTCCCTTTGAATCTGTAAGCCAAAATAAAACCTATCCTCCCACAAGCTGCACTTGATTGTTTTCTGACCACAACATGAAGCTAACTACAACAGTAAAACTGGTACCAAGAAGTGGAGTTATTGCTGATAAAAACCTGACTGTGGGGCTGGAGAGATGGCTTAGCAGTTAAGTTGTTTGCCTGCAAAGCCAAAGGATCCCAGTTCGATTCTCCAGGACCCATGTAAGCCAGATGCACAAGGGGAACACACATCTGGAGTTCCTTTGTAGTGGCTGGAGGCCCTGGTATGCCCATTCTCTCTCTCTCTCTCTCTCTAATAAATAAATAAATAAGTAAACAAAGTATATTTAAAAATAAAAAAAGAAACCTGACTGTGTGGCTCTGGTCATTTGTAACTGATTTGAGGAAGGAATGTGAAAGTATTTGAAAACTTGGCCTAATAGATGCCTTGCAGTACTATAAGTACAGCTTGATGGACCATTCTGTTCAGAGTTGAAAGACTTGAATGCTGTAAGAACTATGGACTGTGACATCTGGTTTATGAGGGTGAGAAAGAGCTTTGTCTAGATTGGGCTAAAGGCAGTTTGTGTGAGAGGCTTGCTGTTATGCCCGTGTTCTGAGATCTTGTGCAGGGTTACTTTGCATAGAAATGTACTAGTGTGAGCAGAAGGATATGGCACAGAAAAAATGAGATCTTTGGACAGAAACTGCTGCCCATTCAGGTGCAGTGTTTGAAAGATTACAATCATTGAGATTGGGCCAGCTGAGCTGCATTGGGACAACATGAAGAATGCAGACTCTTTTGAAAGGGCCTGATTATTGAAGAAGTGTCCTGTTATTCAAAGTCTGGTTTATTCCTGCCCCCACCCCTCATCATATTAACAAACTGGTAGCCTTTTTGGTACTATAAAGCATAACAAATACAAGAAAGAGAGGGTCAGGTCACTGAATTTGCAACACAGTTTTATGTTTTGGAAATGGCCCTGGGCAGTGGAAAGAGGCTTGTTGAATAATCTATGTAGAGGCCTGATGGAGCCATGAGGATGAACCATGGGTTGCAGTGGAGAAATAACGGAGATGTCTGGATTATGGGATGGCTGCCAAGGAGAGCTGCCGGCACTGGAGGAAGTTTTCCAGGACTGTGAATAGCCTAGCTGGAGGGGCGGAATTGGAAATCCAGAAACTTATTACTAGTTAGAATTATCAGAGTTGGAGACTTGTCACTGGCTAGCCTTGTCAGATTTGGAGCTACATAATTTGATGTTTGACCTGTTTGCTTTAAATCTTGCATTGGTTGACTATTTCTTTGTTATGCCCAATGCCATCTTTTTCAGTGTGAATGTTTGTCCTGTGCCATTGTTATTATTACTATTATTTTTTGGTATTATGGCTCAAGGAAAAGACCTTGGAATATGGGGATGTTTGAACATCATTAAGGTTGATAAGCATTATGGGGACTTTTAGAGTTGGATGAATGCATTGTATTTTACATCATGTATGGTTAGCAGTTTGTGGGGGCCAGGTGCAGAATGTAATGGTTTGATTCAGGTGTCCCTCATAAACTTATGTGTTCTGAATACTAGGTTCCCAGCTTGTAGAAATTTGGTAATTGGAGCCTCCTGGAGGCATTGTATTGTTGGAGGTGGGCTTATGGGTATCATAGCCAGCTTTCCCTTGCCAGTGTTTGGCACACTCTTTTGCTGCTGTTTTCCACTTGATGTTGGTGAGGAGGTGATGTCCAACTTATGCTTCTATCATTCTTTTCCCCAGTCATCATGAATCTTCTCTTCATATCTGTAAGCCAAAATAAACCCTTCCCTCCCCTCACAAGTTGTTCTTGGTTGGGTGTTTTCTGACAACAATGTGAAGCTGACTGCAACACGGGGCCACCCTTAAAGCCTAGGAATAAACCCTGAATAGTCATAGTGGCTGATACTTTTAATGACCCCTTTACTTTGACTTAGCAATATTTTGTTGAAGATTTAGTGATAGTCCCTCCACTTTGATTTTACTTGAAAATTTGTGAATTAATATCAATTAAGTAAAATTTAGCTAATTAAAAATAATAATGAATTGATAGACTAATTAAAATGTTGAATAGAATTCAGCAGTGAAGCTATCTGGCCATCCATGGGTTTTTCTCTTGTGAAAGACTCTTTACTACTATTACAGCATTCACAACTGGTTGTGTGTGCATAGACTTATATACTACAAGATATACAATTCAGTGGCATCTCATTATCATTAGTGTCACTAGACACAGAAAAATGGAGACATAATCAAACTTTCAACAGATTTTGTATGGAATAAATATACCAAACACAATTAAGCAATATATGTCAAACTCATAAATTACATCATTACATATGATAAAATGTTAAAAGTTTTCCATTTAAAGTCAAAGATTAGGATGTCTAATATCACCATTTCTTTTTGATATAGTACTAGAAATCACAACCAGATTTTTTAGGTAACAAAGTAAATAAGAAAGAACTAAAAATATCTATATTTGAGAAAATCTTGAAAGGTTACATAGAGAACTAACATTCTACTAAATTATTATTAGAAGTGATTAAGTGGACTGACATAAAATTGGCATAAATCAGTAGCACATAAAGTCAATATGATTTCTTTACAATAATAATAATACATAAATGAGAAAATAATCTCATTTATAAGAGATACAAAACATTTTAAAAGTAGACATTAATTGTAGCAAGGAAATGAAAGAGAATACTGAAACATAGAAAACTTTAAGTAGTCCAAAATAAACAAGGATGAGAACTTATATTCATGATTTAAAAGAATTAAGATGGTTAAAATGTTTATACTTGCCTAAGTAGTTTACATAACAACTATATTCCTCTCTATCAAAATTCCAATGTTATTCTTCACAGAATGTAAAAATGATACTTAGATAGTTTGTATGATCACAGAAACCCCTGAGTAGACCCATAAATATGTAGGGAAAGTAACTAAGTTAGAGACATCCACAATATTGTTTCATAATCATGTGGACATGGTGCTGACAAAGAAACACAGATATTGATCAGTGGCACAGTGTTAAAAAAAATTCAGGGAAAGTCAAGACACTTAGTTAATTAGTTAATTGGTTTGTCAATAATGCACAGTGTGAAAAAGATAACATTTTTAGTACAGGGTATTGAGAAAACTGGATAGCCTCATGCAGAAAAACGAAATTAGACCTTTGGTTGCATTATTTAAAAAGTTAATAAAAGTAGATTAAATATTATAACAAGACTTGAACTTAAAGTTTTTGTTTTTTGTTTTGTTTTTTTTTTTTTGGTTTTCCGAGGTAGGGACTCCCTCTAGCTCAGGCTGACCCGTAGTCTCAGGGTGACCTTGAACTCATGGTGATCCTCCTACCTCTGCCTCCCAAGTGCTGGGATTAAAGGCGTGTACCACCACGCCCAGCTTTTTGAACCTATAGGTTCTGAGCAAACCATGGAAGAAAACTTTCACAATACTAGACTACGCATTTTTATCCCATCTGAAAGGCACAGGTAACAAAAGCAAAAATAGATGAGTGAGTGGGCATTGAATTGGAAAGCTTGTACACACTGATTGAAAGAATTCATCAGGTGAGTAGGTAATCTACAGACAGAATGAAATATTTACAAGCTATATATTTAGTTTCTTAGAGTTAGCTTTCAAACAATATCAGAAATTCAAACAACTTAATAGCAATGAGATAAGTAATTGTATTGGACCAAGGACTGAAGCAGCCAAACTCAAAAGAAGACCTAATATGTGTAATAGAAACATGAAAACAAAACTCCACATTGTTAATCAAGAAGGAGATGTAGCTTACAACCATCATGAGATATCATTTCAAGTCATAATAAAGCCACTCATATGTTAAAGATTCTACAAGATTGATTGACTGATTGGAACTCTATAATTAGACATGATTATGGAGAGTTAGAATGTTACGGATCCCAAATTACAATGAGCTGTCTTTATTCTCCTTAATAGATACTCATTGCCTACCTCTGTGTTTAGCATAACTATCATCCTCACAACTATCAAGAAAGACTTTCAGAATGTTTTAACTTGAGATCACTAGCTTGCACCAACCCAAAAGCTAAGAATGTTGTTAGATAGCATCTGAAACCTAAGAGATAGTTTTCCACTCTTTTGTAACCCACCTACTTGATATTTCCACCAATGTATGCGTGAATGCACCTTGATTTATGTCATATTTTTGTTTTGTCACTATAAAATTTCATTTAACTGATTCCACACTGGAGCATATTATTTAAGGCAACAAGAATCCATGTTCCTGGGCCATGGTCTCTCATATATAGGTAAGAATCGCTGATCTTTTACTCTATTTATGCTTCTGAGGAGAGTTGTGTTTGACATTGGCAGTGGTAATAATTCAGCTAAAATGAAAAAGGCATCAAATGTGTGTGTGTGAGTGTGTGTGTTTGGTATAGTGTCCATGGGCTCAGGAATCTATGTGAAATCTGGCACACACTTGGAAAACTGGAGACTATGTAACCTAGAGCACGATCCTCAAGGTAAACCAGAAAGTGTGAGTGGTAATGATGTGCTAATGCTATTTCTCTGAGGTAAAACAGAAATGTAGCACTGTTCTGTGAGGTGCTGATGGTAGGGAAGCAGAATGTGTAGAAGACAGGACACAAGGGAGCTTTGTATTCTTCTACTCACTCTATTTTGCTGTGAAAATTATTCTATTCTAAAATAAATCTACTCTCAAAAATGTATCATAACCACTCAAACAACATGTACTGGACAAATGAGCAAATGTCCTATCAACCTGTACATAATATGACATACTTTTAAAAAACTGCCAAACATAAACTATGCAGAAAAATTTCAGAATGCCACAATTTCTGCACTTAAAATAAAAAATATTATAAATGAATGATTTTAAAAGAGTATAAAAGAAGCTGGGCATGATGGTGCATGTCTTAAATCCCAACACTTGGGAGGCTGAGATAGGAACATTGCCATGAGTTTGAGGCCACCCTGAGACTACATAGTGAATTCCAGATCAGCCTGGGCTAGAGCGAGACCTTACCTCAAAACCTGAAACGAGAAAAAAAAAAAAAAAAACCTACAAAAAAGAGTACAGATAATATCAGAAGGAAAAGAGTCATTGAAAAGTTTTATTAGAGATTAACAATAGACTTTGTCAAAATCGATATTCACAGACCACTGCAGCCTGTTTATTGATTTGCTTATGTTTCCTTGGATATAATTACATTGCTGTTACAATTCTTTGCACAGACATGTTCTCAGTTTTATCAATGACCTTTTCACTCTCCATTTCCCTCCTTCTGACTTGCCTCCTTCCAACACTAACAAATCACTTGATGTTTGAAATGCAACCATCCTCTGATTTAGGGCATTTCCTAACAACTGTGCTAAGATAAATGGAAAAGTCAATATGTCCTAATATAAATCTTCAGAGATTGAAGTCAATTAAAAAAAGGACACAGGTAAAATTTTTATACAGAATGTCAACCAGAAAGATCAAAAATTGTATAATTTAAAATACTACTTTTCAAAAAATGAGTAATAACTGGCAAATGTGTAGAAACAACTTCATCAAAACTCTTGAGACTGTAGATATTTACACGAACTGGCTAAGTACTTGATGAAAGGGGGTAGAGGTAAAGCACTATAATTTTAATTAGAGAGCTTTGCAAAGTATTAATTTATTACTCACCAGCTCTGGGGTCATCTTAAAGCTTATATTCCCAGTAGGGGTTTTTAATATCACATATGGCAATATATGTATACACACAGTATATTCCCGAATAGTTGTGATTGCTTCTTTTGAACTGCTTGATAAGCCTTTGAAATTCCAGTGGAAGGCTCTTGTCTTTGTCACGTCCAACTTGCAATTGTCCCAGTGATGAGCTATGGGGGTGGGGGATGGGGTTAGAACACGCCCTTTCCCTGAAAATGCAATCTCAGGTGGAGGTTCCTAGAAAAATTTTGGCTTACAGGTGGGAAGGGAGAAAGACCTTAAGTAGTTTTGTTAGGCTGGAATTTTTGCTTTGCAACTCCAGACTGAGGGCTTTCTTTTCTTACCCATAACCCCATAATTATCCCTGTCATTATATCCTGTCTCGTGAGTATGACAAGATGGGCAGTGGCCAAGGTCTATGAATGTGAAATAGTGCCTGAAGCCTGGATACATGTGGCTATTGTCTGGAAGAAAAGAGCTTCTGAGGCCTGGAGTGGTGAGCACGCCTTTAATCCCAGCACTCGGGAGGCAGAGGTAGGAGGATTGCCATGAGTTCAAGGCCACTCTGAGACTCCATAGTGAAATCCAGGTCAGCCTGAGCTAGTGTGAGACCCTACCTCGAAAAAACAAAACCAAAACAAGAGCTTCTGGGGTCATAGTGGCTTTAGTGCCCACATACTAGCTAGTCTGTGCTAGGGATGCCTCCAGGGTCTGAGGCTCAGGTGTGCAGAGTGGCAGAAGAACCAGCACATGGAAGAAGGGCATTTAGAGACTGGCTGCGACCCCAAGGTCCAGAACAGCATGGCTAAGGGGGCTGACTACCATCCATGCTTCGGGACAATGGGGTGACACTGTTGGAGGTAGTGGTGACACAATAGCATTTCTCTGTTTGGAGTGAGTCTACACTGCTGATTACCTCAATAGTCAGTGTTGGTGGTAGGCTGGGGTGGTCAATCCAGATATACACCGTAACATTCTCCTTTGTGAAAAGCCTGTGCCTGCAATGGACAGTTAAGGTACAAAGAAGAAAGAAGAAAGGCCTCCTGGAAAGTCTGCATCTTAGGTCGGTGAGGCCCATGATGACTCTCATGCACGGCTTGTCAGGATCGGCTCCGGCTCTCACCGCTGTTCTTGGCCCTTTTCCCTTGTCCAGGCTGTCAATGGGCCAAGTCATCCAATCCTTCCTTCCTTCCTTCCTTCTCTTTCCTCCTCCTCTTTTGTTTTCCTGATTAGTCTGTGGTAGTGTTTTAGTTTATAATTGCATTATTTTATTTACTGCTTTATATTTTACTATTTTTAAATTTGGTTGTCCTATCAATTATTAATAAACAGGTATTAGAATTTCAAATGTTACTTTTGTATCACTCTATTACTTGCAATAATATTTACTTTAGGCAGGGAATCCAACCTCAGGTACTGGAAATCCGGACTTTCTCAGCAGGCAAACACTTTACCAACTAAGCAAGCACCTTTGTTCCTCATGAGAATTCTTTTGATTAGAACTTACATGCTACATGACTACTGAATGAATTCTCACATATGGGATATAGGCTCCCTCCTGTGGTCTTTTAATTGAGAGGTTTACTATATGAGCATATAGTAATTGAATCCTGTTGCCATCCCTTTATCTTTTGTCCTTCAACCTACATCCTCTGGAAATCCTCCCCGTTTGAGGTAGTCCTCCCTCTATTTTGTTGTCTTATTCCATTTGTCCATTATAATTGGTCCTTCATGTGCAATGTTGCTGGACTGACTCAGCCATTATGCTGTGTAAACAGTATCTATCAGTAAGTACTTTGTGGTCAGGAATGTGCCAGTGAGCACTTTACTGCAAAGGAGCCCTGGTAATACTGTCTAGAGATTTCTTCTATGGCCTGTGATGCATTCAGGTAATTTGTAGGGAATAAAGAAAATATGTTTTTAGAAAGAAACTCCCAAATTCTGCAAACATTAGGAAAATGTGTTTGAATTTAAGTTCTAAATTTTCCACTGAGAAAAATTTAACATGATTCAAATTTTATTGGATGTATAATTTTCATCACAAAAGCCAAAGATATATAAAACTATCTTATATTAAGTGACAAAAATTAAACAAAATGATTTATTCTTTTTGCACCTGGGCTGAATAATTTACCATTTACATTAAAACTGAGACTGTTTTCTCTAATTCTTTCTCTAGTAATATTTAAACTAAGCAAAATACTTTTTTCATTTCACTAGACATTTAGGGAAGTATGATTATTTCTTCCTTTTTATGGTCTATAAAAAGTGGCTCTCAAACAAAAGCTGGTTATTTTAGAAATAATGTAAAAACATATACAAATTAAAAACATACAACTTTGACAGCTTTTTATGTAGAAGAAGGACCTGTTAATGTCCCAGAGATTTGACTTCATTAAAATAAAATTTTTGTCTTTGAAGGAAAGTTCAGGAACGGAGATAAAAGAACGTGTGAGGAATGGGTGCTCCTGGCACTGGTAGTTCTCTGTCTTTCAGAACCTTGTTCCAGGCTGTAAGCCCAGGAGACTTCCGCAGTCACCTGTCATTGGGGTGATGGTAACACTGTTAGGTTTTCTATGTGTGTCACAGGTTGCTCTGGATCCCAAGCAGTGACTCCACACTCTGTAGAAATCTGGTCCCATAAATGTCACCAGCTTTCTTATGTCACCTTCTCACTGTGACTTCTATAAAATAGTGAACATGACAGAAGTGGAATGAGATGCTTGTGATGACAGAACCCAGAGTTCAACTTGATTTCAAGGTCACCCTAAGTGACAAGACTGATCACCACCAAGTCCACTGCTCAGACCCCCAGCTGAGTCTCCATACAGAGTTTTACTGTGCCAGAGGCAGCAGAAGATTCTGGTGGAGACTTTGCTTCCTAATTAGAGAGCAAAAAGACTGTGTTCAGTACAACTTCTCTGTGAATCATGACTATTTTGAACAACAACAACAAAAATTCATGGAAGTAACTGTTCCTTCTTTTAATTTTGGTTAATATTATCTCAAAAAGACAATTGAGGGCTGGAGATATGGCTTAGAGATTAAAGGGCTTGCCTGCAAAGCCAAAGGACCCAGGTTTGATTCCCTAGGACCCACGTAAGCCAGATGCACATGGTGACACATATGTCTGAAGTTTGTCTGCAGTGGTTAGAGGCCCTGGAGTGCCCATTCTATCTCCTTCTCTCTATCTGTCTCTTTCTTTCTCAAATAATTAATAAAAAATTTAAAAAGAGAATTGATATAATTTAAAAAATATTGTTTATTTTTATTTATTTGAGAGTGACAGACAGAAAGAGGGAGAGATTGAGAGAGAGAGAGAGAGAGAGAATGGGCGCATCAGGGCCTCTAGCCACTGTAAACAAACTCCAGATGCATGCGCCACCTTGTGCATCTGCCTTATGTGGGTCCTGGGGAATGGAGCCTTGAACCTGGGTCCTTAGGCTTCACAAGCAAGCACTTAACCACTAAGCCATATCTCCAGCGCAAGAATTGATATAATTTTCATGTGGCTAAAAATGCCTTGTGATGTCAGGTCTTGTATTGCATTAGCCTAAGGACCCAGGTTTGACTCCTGAACCCATGTAAGCCAGATGCATATGGTGGTGCATGTATCTGGGGTTTGTTTGCAGTGGCTAGAGCTCTGGGGAGCCAAGTCTCTCAATCTCTCTCTCTCTCTTTCATTAAATACATAAAATAAAATATTTGTTAAAAAGATGAGTTAGTGAATTGATCTACTGAGCATAAAAATATGATGATAGGTGTTTATAAGTGGAGAATGACCTGTTACTATCTGCCTAGAATTTTAGGAGTTACCATGAGCTTTAATTGAGACGAGTCAATTCAGAACCAGCTAGTGTTATGAACTCTAGCTAGCAACAGGAAAACAAGTTTCCTACATGCATGATGATCTCAGATAGATCTCAGCCTAGGTCCTCATGGGTCATTACCACCTAAGTAGGTGACAGTACACCATTGACCTCAATATCACCTCTGAATTGGAAATCATTACACAATTCAAGCATACAGATGGATTCAGGATTAATGTACACGCATGGACAGATACTAGGTAATGAGAAAATGGATAATTGATATGTAAATACAGATACTGGACAAGTATTATGCAATATATCTAGGAATACATTTTACTTTATTAGTACATTTGTGCATTTTTAAAGAATGTAGACAGTGTATGAAGCCTTAGGTTCAACCCCTAGCAATATCAAAAAAGAAAAATGATTATAAGTTACATTATTTTTAACTTTTACCTTATTGCTAAAGCAATGTGTAAGCATACAAATATCCTAGAAATAAATTAAAAACTTAGGGAATATAGACAATAGTATTATGGAGGGATAATTTGCTGGATAGTTAGGAAGTCCTAAGTGGTTACTGGGAAGCAAAACTAATCTGTCAACTGTATTATTTAGAATAGGGACCATATAGCATATCTATTGCTCCTCCACACACATATTTGTGGATGTAATGTCTTGAGATCCTATTTCTTTCTTCTCTCTCTCTCTCTCTCTCTCTCTCTCTGTGTGTGTGTGTGTGTGTTTGTGTGTGTGTGTGTGTGTGTGTGTGTGTGTGTGTGTGTTGTATGCACATTGTGTGCAGATACAGTGCCTCCCTGAGGACAGAGGAGGAAGTCAGGCAGCTTCTCTATCATTCTTCTGCCTTAATTCCCTCACTGAACCCTGGAGTTCTTCCTGTTTCAGCTAGACTGGCAGACCAGGGAGCCACAGTCATCCTCCTGTGTGCGCTCAGGTCAGGGCTGGGGTTACATATGTTTGTGGCCATGCCCAGACTTTCATATGGGTGCTGGGGCTTGAACTGAGGTCCTTCGGATTGCACAAGAGCTCTCACCCATAAAGCCAACTGCCCAGCCAGAGCAAATATCTTTATTGAATATAACATAGAATCAAAGGCAAGAAGTGCCAGATCACACTTAGGGGAATAAGGCTGCCTTACCAAGACATCCGTTTAATAATCTGACAAGGACCTGATGGAAGACCATTCTTTGGTTCACTGGATGTAATAACATCAAACGAAACTGCAACCACAAGGAAACTAAGTAAGACCAGAGGTGAAGCTCAAATTGTTTAATGACAAGATAACTGTATGTGAATTGGTGGTAAAACACATTTTTTAAATTTTTTTTTCTGCAAGGAATCACACTTGTACTTTCCTTTGATTTCTAGACAAACAGTGCTCTCTACTGGCCATAACATTGTTTAACATTATAAATAAGCCAATAATTCATTTTCTATCCTTATCCCAATATGCACTCACAAACTCATACAGTTTAAGTTTTTGTCAGGTGAAACCTCTGGTCTGTAATTGAATATTGACATATGTATTTGTATGCCAAGGTTATGATGTTGTACTTTATCTGTGTAGTAACTGGGAAAATATGGACAGTGAAGAATGATACATATTATATAGTTTAAGAATTATTTTTCCTAGGGAGACCGAAGATGATGAGCCACTTGCATTCACCAATAATTAATATCTCCTGTATATACTTGCCAGAACAGCTGAAGAGCAGCTACCTTTGGCAGTGATGTTTCAGCAGCTAACAGATTCTTACTGAAAAATAGAGACTTGGAGCTGGCCATGGTGGCGCATGCCTTTAATCCCAACATAGAGGAGGCAGAGGTAGGAGGATGGCTGTGAGTTTGAGGCCAGCCTGAGACTACACAGTGAATTCCGAGTCAGCCTGGGCTAGAATGAGACCATACCTCAAAAACAAAACAAACAAACAAACAAAAAGATAGACTTGGCAGTTTCTTTCAGAGGTCACAGGGAACCTGCCTGCTAAGAGTCAGAGCTTTGACTGAATATGTATCGTTTCATTTCTCCTTTCTTTCTCTTCTTTAGCTAACTCAAGATGCAGAACTTTTCCTTTTTGTCTTCTTTGGATGCTCATTGAAATCCTGAACACCTTTGCCCTGACATTTTGGGGCTTTTCCGTCTCTTTCTCAATAAATCACCTTTGCCTTACTTTAAAAAAAAAAAAAAAGTCTTTAGAAAGAGTGGAAGAAAAGGAGAAATAGAACGCCTGAGCCTGGAGAATGCACAGTGGCAAAGCTTAAACTTGGGGCTTAGGGGAAAGAAAGAACTCAGAAGACACCCACCATCAGAATGGCAGTGCCACCAAGCAGAAGTGCAATCTAACCCTACAATACCCTGGAGTCTGAAAGTTCTCTATTCCCGGAGTCGGGCCCTGGGGCAGGGGCAGGAAGCCATCTTGAGCGGCTCCTGCAATCAGGGGTCTCCCTGTGTCCTGCATTGGGAATCCCCAGCGCACCCACGTGCGGATCCGGAGTGCTGGCCTGCAGAGCGCGTGTAACAACGGAGCAGGAATTTGATTCAGGCATGCTGAGAGCTTCACGTGGTAGAAAGCTGGTCCTAGACGTGGGTGGGAGGGTTGGGGGCCACTTACCATTTGAGCACTAGATAGGGAAACTAGTGACAAGTGGCCTGGGAAGAAGGATGAGGGGTAACTCGTGATGACCTGTGGGAGCTAAGGGAAAGTCACGGGGAGCACACGCGTGTTCTGCCGCTGTTGGCTCAGACTGTCGCTTCCTCACAGAGCTTCCTGAGCTCGCAACCCACCATTAGAAGGCAGGAGAGATTCCCACCACAGGAAAGCTTGTGGTCTGTTCCAGCTCACCCCGAAGAGGAGAGCAGCAAAGCCTAATTGTAGCCCCGCTTTACCCACAAACCCTTGCTAGGTGGTTACTGAGGACCTCAAAGGCAGAAAGGAACCAAAATAGCACACAGTCTGCTGTCACCAGGTGACCCATAGCTGGTAACTACAGAAAGACTGACGTTGTTATAGGTGGAGATATTCACTGCTGCCCACATGGTTGGCCGTCTAACAAGACAGGAACCTGTTCTCCTATTTTATAAAAATTGCTTGTGTTTTTATTTTACACCCACTTTGGGGCTGCATTTTTTATTTTTCTATGGATAAATCAATTTAAAATTTATATATGAAATTTTGATCTTTTTATATAATTTTTCTCTTTCTTTTATATTTCCATCCTATTTTTACCTTTATGTCTAAGTTCTTTAACTTGTTTTGTAATGTTATGCTTTTTTTTTTTTAAATTAAAAACATAGGTTCTTGCTTCAAGGACCAGATTGGCTTCAGGCTTGCTTTCCTCTTACATCTAATCCATTAATCTTTCTATTTCCCAACTCTCTTAAAGTCTCTTTATCACCTCTCATAATCCCCTTTCTAGTTTTGGTGATCTACAAACACACATATGCATATATGTACATGAATATATTTATTTATATTTAAATTTAAGTTTTGTATATGAGCATAAACATATTTGTCTTTCTGAGACTGACTTGTTTTGATTTTTAATAATTTTCAGTTGCATGTATTTCCTACCAATGTCATAATTTCATTTTTCTCTTTGTTGCTGAAAAAAAATATTCCATTGTATATATGCACTGTATATGTTACTTTCTCATTGCTGGAACAAAATACACAACCGGCATCAGCTTAAAGTAGAAAAGAGTTTATTTTGCCTGACAGGTTCAAAGGAAAGTTTCATCATGACAGAGAAAGTCTGTCAGGAGAAGGGATAATGCATAAACATTGTCACTTCAGCAGGGAAGAAGTAGAGAGCAAGTGAACACCAAGTAGGCTGGGCAGTAACACTGTAAGGCCAGGCTCCCCATGACTCATCTTCCTCCAGCAGGTGTCCACATCCTAAAAGTTCTACAACCTCCCAGAACAGTACCATCATCTGGGGAAGAAATATTCAAACATGAAACTGGGTATGTTACATTAAAATCACCACATGTATCACATTCTCTTTACCCCTAGACATCTAGGCTGGTTTCATTTTGTAGCTACTGTGAATAGTGCAGTTCCAAACATAGATGTGCAAGTACCTCTTAGATGTGCTGACTTAGACTTCTGGTATATACCCAAGAGTGATCTAGCTGGGTCATATGGTCGTTCTATTTTCAGTTGTTAAGAAACTTCCATACTATTGCCATAATATTTCCTCCCTTCATGAAGAAAGGTTCCTTTTTCCTCACATACTCACTAACATTTGTTGTTTTTTTCTTGATAGTAATCATATTCAACTGTGGCAAGATATAATCTCAAAGTAGTTTCAATTCACAGTTTCTTAAAGGCTAAGGATTCTGAACACCATATCAAGTATTTATTGGTAATTTGTGTTTCTTTCTATGAGAATTACTTACTTAGTTCATCAGCTCATTTATTGGCCAGATGATTTTTTATTTAATTTTCTGTACTTTTTAATATATTGTTAATACTAATTTTATGTTTTTTTTATATTTATGTTTATTTGACAGAGAAAGAGGGATAGAGAGAGAGAATGGGTGTGCCAGGGCCTCCAGCCACTGCAGACAAACTCCAGACACATGCACCCCCTTGTGCATCTGGCTAATGTGGATTCTGGGGAATCAAACCTGGGTCCTTTTGCTTTGCAGGCAAATACCTTAACTGCTAAGCCATCCCTCCAGCCCTAATTCTATGCATTTTGAGTAGTTGGTAAAGATACTCCCTCCGCCATTTTGTTGGCTGTCTCTTTACTCTGGTGATTGTTTTCTCTCCCAAGACCTCTTAATTTCATGTAATCTTATTGGTCAATTCTTGGGACTGTTTCCTCTGCTTTGGAATCTTGTTCAGAAATCTCTGACCTATCCCATCCCTTGAAGTATTTAACATTTATTTTCCTCTGTTAGTTTCAAAGATTTTTGTTGTGCATTAAGGCTTTTGATTCATTTTTAATCAATTTTTGAACAGGTGAGAGATATGGATCTAGTTTCCTTTTCCTATGGTTTTCTAAAATGTATCTATAGAAAAGGCTTCCTTTTCTCCTATGTATAGTTTTGATAACTTTGTCAAAAAGGTGTCTCTAACTTTAGATTCATTTCTAGTTCTTCCATTCTAACCTATGGTACAATGTTCCTTTTGTTCCAGTACTATGCTGTTTTGTTATTATGGCTCTGTAATGTAATTAGAGATCAGGTATTGTGGTACCTTCAGCATTGTTATTTCTGCTAAGAATTGCTTTAACTATTTGTGGTTGTTTGGTTCAGGTGTCCCCCATAAACTTATGTGTTCTGAATGCTAGAGCCCTATCTGGTCAAATTTGGGAATTGGAGCCTCCTGTAGGTAGTGTATTGTTGGGGGAGGACTTATGGGTGCTGCTAGTGTTTGACACACTCACTTGCTGCTGTTGTACACTTGATGTTGACCAGGATATGATGTCCACCCTCTGCTCATGGCATCATTTTCTACTGCCATCATGGAGTTTCCCTTCAAGTCTATAAGCCAAAATATACTTTCCTCCAAAAACTGCTCTTGGTTGGGTATTTTCTGCCAGCAAAAAGAGCTGAATGTAACACAGCTTAATGGCTTTTCTTCTTCCTTTTGAATTTTTGGATTGCTTTTACAAGTTCTGAGTAGGATGTCACTGGAATTTTTATGGGGGTTGCATTGAATCTGTAAAGCACTTTTTATACTTCCTCTAAATTCATTCAGGGGCTTGGTTTCTCTTTGACTTGGTTAAGCATTCCTATAATAATTCTTTTGCATCTTTTTATTTGGCTTTTATTTAGTTCTCTCTCAATGGAATTATTAATTTTTATTTAGCTACTATGGAATTATTGACTTGTAGAAGATTCGTGTTACCTTGAATTTCATGTCACTGGTTGAATTTTTTAGATTATATGTGTTTTTTTCAGTGGAAAATTTGCAATTTTCAGGTGGGAGGTGGTGCAGTAGGATTAAGGTGCAATATCGCTCCCACTGTTGTGTATGCATAGTTTAGTAGCTGGCACTCAGGCCCAATGTTTAGAGCATATGACACCATCCCCTGCACTATTCCAAGAGCAGAAGATCAACTTGTAGAACAGGTGGTCTTTTAATATTATACTTTATTTCCTGGAGAACCCAACAACTAATGAATGGGTGTCATCCAAAATCTTTTGAATCTGCAATAAATTTCTTAAACTTCATTGACTGAGAACCCAAACAAAAGTCTGCAAAATACCTTTAAGAATCAAGGAGTTGAATTCCATATGCCTATTTTAATATTAATAATTGAAGTCTTTTTCTATATTTTCTTAGCTAGCTTAGCTATATACATCAATTTTATCAATATTCTTAAAGAAAAAAATCTTAGGTTTATTTACATTCTAAATAGATTCCTTGTTTTTAGTTCCACTGATTTTTGTTCTAACTTTTGTTTCCTTTTTGCTCATTTTATAGCCAATCTTCATTTGTTTTGTAGCTTTTTAATGTGAAAGTTTAAATTATTAACTTTTAGTTCTCTTTTCCTCTCTTTTATGTGATTCCATTCTACCTTTTCTTCCTAGCTGTTTTTTCGTGCATCTCAGATTTTGATAATTAAGTTTACATTTTCGTTTGGCTTAAAATAGTTTCCATCTTCTTGAGGTAACTTCTTTATGCTTTGGCCCATGTGTTATTTATATGTGTATGGTTTTATTTCTGACATATGCAGATTTAAAGCAGTGGCTGGTTCTTTGGAGTTGTTTGTGGCCATGTTACTTTTGATTGATTGAAATGCCCACTGGTAAGTGAATTTTCTTTATAATTACAGAATACAGAATACCGATGACGTTTAGATAAAATCAGAGTATGAGTCTGTGTGCTTGGGGAGGGTGAGGTGCTGGCTGCTTTGGCCTTTTGGGCCTGATTTTCAAGAGGCCTGTGTACTCAGACCAGGAGAGGTGCAGGTGTGTTTGGGGCCTATGTACTGGGATTGGGTAAAGTGCCAGCATGTTTGGGGCCTGTGGCTCAGACCTGGTGAGGTGCCAGCATGCTTGGGGCCTGTGTGCTCAGGGTGGGTGAGGTGCAGGTGTATTTGGAGCCTGTGTGTTGGGACCAGGTGAAGTACATGAGTATTTGGGGCCTGTGCTCTCAATACAGGTGAGTTGCAGGCTTGTTTGGAACCTGCTAACTCAGACCAGGGGAGGATTATGCAGTGTTTGGGGCCAGGCTTGAGGTAGGTTAGGAAGGGCTGATTACAGGCTTGTTTGAGACCTCATACAGGAGGTTCCAACAACTTTTCCAAGCTTGAAGACAACAGATTACTCTGGAATATGCAAACCACTAAGCCTGTGGCTATCGCCCTAGTGCCTACAATGCTCTTGGGGCTGTGTGCACATGCAACCTCCACATCTATGGATACAATGCCATCCCACTCCAAACTGATTGAAACCCACAAGAGAACACTCACTGAAGATCCTACAAGGGCAATTTCTTGCTTCTTCCTTAATAACACATGACTTTCACCCTAAGATGGGTAGACAGACAAACAAACAAACAAACAAATAAAAAAAAACCCTGAGAAATATCTAAGATTGCCTAGTTCCACAGTGAAAGTCTATAATGAAAACATAGGTGAAAAAATAGAGACTGAATCAAAAAATGAAAGCAAAATAAGCTATGGGATCCTGACCAAGTGATTCACTTAACTGGAAGCAAATGATCAAAAAACTTACAACTGCATATTGAAATGCAACAGAATAACCTCTTAAAGCACACAGCTTTAATCTTAGGCTTAATTTAATTGAAGAAAACCAGAGAGAACTCAAAAGAGAGATAAATGAATTGAAGTCAAGTCAAGAAATAGAGGATCTCAATAATCAGCTGATTAAGCTTAATGAAGATGTGATTAAATGCAAGAATGAATTTGAAGATGCATCAATAAAATCAAACCATACCCTGAAATTAGAACTTGGCAAAGGGATGGATACAATACAGAAAAATTCAACAGAATACAAAAATCAAATACAGCCTGTGAAAGCCTCTCTAGAAACCCTCACTAACAGGGTAAATTGTGTGGAGGACAGAACCTCAGATCACGGAGAGAAGACAGGAGAAATTGTTTGGAGTCCAAAAACTTAGATAACTTTAAAAAATCATAAATATAGAATATGAGATGTGGTGGTTTGATTCAGGTATCTCCCATAAACTTAGGTGCTCTGGATGCTAGGTTCCCAGCTGATGGATATTTATGAATTAATGCCTCTTGGAGGCAGTGTATTGTTGGGGATGGGTTTATGGGTGTTATAGCCAGTTTTACCTTGCAAGTGTTTGGCACACTTTCCTGTTGCTATTGTTCACCTTATGTTCGCCAGGGCGTGATATCCACCCTCTGCTTATGCCATAATTTTCCCCTGCCATTATGGAGCTTTCTTTGGAGTCTTTAAGCCAAAATAAACCCCTTTTTTTCCCAAAAGCTGCTCTTGCTTGGATGACTTCTGCCAGCAATGTGAACCTGACTGCAACACTAAAGTTGATACTGAGGAGTAGTGTTATTTGCTGCTAGACACCTGACTGTGTGGCTTTGGCCTTTTGGAGCTGATTTTCAAGAGGAATGTGGATAAATTTGAAAAGTGAACCTGACTGCAACAGCATGATTTCTGTTCTTATGTCTATTTACATGACTGATTTCATTTATCAATTTTTCTATGTTGAACCAAACCATCCCTGCATCCCTGGGATGAAACCTATCTGATTAAGGTGGATGGTATTTTTGATGGGTTCTTAGATTCCATTTGCAGGAATTTCATTAGAATTTTTTCCTTTATGTTCAACAGGGTTATTGGTCTATAATTTTCATGATGTGTCTCTGTCTCTCTTATAAATTTTATTCTGTACTTCTCATTTTCTATAATAAATATTTCAGAAAACTTAAATTTTATCTCTTTTCTAATTATCTGAATTATTATTAATGTATACATAGTTGTTCTGTACTTTACACCAGTAACACAACTTCTTTTTTTTCACTTTTCAGATTTCAAAGCTTTTAAAAATATTTTAATTTAATTAATGAGAGAGAGAAAAAGAGAGAACAAATATATGGGTGCCTCTTGCCCTGCAAACTAACTCTAGATGCATGTGCCACTCTCTGTATCTGGCTTACGTGGGTACTAGGGAATCAAACTCAGGTCATCAGGCTTTACAAATAAGCATCTTTAACTGCTGAGCCATTGCCCCATCCACAAAGTTGTTTTATCAGTATTTCCAACACATTATTTTAATGTTTTTCTTTCTCTATGAAAATTTCACCAAAAATTAGTAAGTATCTCCAAAATAGCAACACATGTGCACTAAACTATAATTACTGTATAGGTTTTATTACCTTTATCCCTGAATAGGACCTGTATAATTCAGAAGTAGAACATGTGTCTAATATTTACATTACCTTTAGTTCAATCCCAACACACACACACACACACACACACACACATCTGTATAAACATCATATTTGCCTATATATAAAACAATGAAATTTCAAATTAGAAATATTCAATGTAAATTTCAATGTAAAAAAGTTTTTCATGAGTCCTTAATAAGCACATATAGTAAAAATGAGACCATGTATGCTTTCAGTTCACAAAAGAATAAAATGAGAAATTAATACCATAAAAATAATTAGAATAAAATCCAGGCTTGTCATTTCAGTGCTTACTGATTGTGAGGCAATATTTGAGTGCTGAGTATGGTAGAAAATAAATCATATTATTAAAAGGCCTTCTCTGAAAAAATGTGGGAGCTACATCACCAAATTAACCTTTTGAGATTTAGATTCACAGAAGGGTTCCACAAGGAGGAATAAGAGGTATAGTGGTACAGTGTCTAAGAACAGCATTTACTGAGTATGTTGTAATAATCAGGTATATGTGTCACCATCTCCAGTGTGGTTAGAGCATTTCAGTATGAGTCAACTTCCAGATACTAGTTCCTTTAATTCCTTAGACATACAAGTTTAACATCGTAACATTTTGTATCTTTATGTTTATTCATGAAAAGAAATAGAATGAGGAGGGTTGTTACACAGTCTGAGGTTTTTTTTTTTTTTGTAGAATTTATTCTTACCAACTAGAACCCTTGTGTGGGTATATCAAGCATTGGTACCATCATTCCCCTTCTCCCTGGCCCCATTCCACGGAGGGCCCTCCTCAGTGTGATTGCTGGCATTTACCATGGGGTTGTGGGTTAGGAGTTGTAAAAGCAGCAGTCATTGTGGATACTCCCTCCCACCCTTTAGCTCTTGCAGTCTTTCTTCTCCCTCTTCTGCAAAATTATCCAAGCCTTTGTGGGTGTGCTTTAAGTCTACTTTAGTGTTGTGCTTTCAGCATCTTCTGGATTTCTGCTTTGGTACATTTTGAATATTCTCAGTGTCTGTCTCCATCACCCTGGTGCAGGTTGTCAGGCTTGCCATGGAAGTTGCACTCTTGCTCATCCTTCTAATTCTGGTGTGGTTTAACCTGGGCCCTAGCTGATGTGCAATGGGTGGTTCATCTCCTAACAGGGAGTTAGCTACCTTTTCTTGTCTTGTTGATAGATTGTGGCTATCCTCGGTTCTCATTGCCTTCCAGAAAAAAAAAAAAAAAAAAAAAAAAAAGGAAAACAGATTCTCTAACAGAATGAGTTTAATGGAATAAGCATTGTTAATTTAGAGAGATTTTAATGGGTATAGCCTCTCTTTTGGCCAAATCTAGTGGGACTTTCTCAATGGAGTCTGCAATCTTGGTCCCCATAGAATTTTGTAATAGCTATGGGTTCCTTTCCACTGAATGGATCTATTAGCCAATCAAAAAGCCATTGGTCAGCCACCTATGCTGTGTGCTACCATTACACAGGTGGGTATGTCTTGTTAGGATGGTTGCTTTTATATAGCAGTGTTCCTTGCTTGCTCACAATGTTGTTGGCAGTTTTCCCCCGGTGCCTCATATTGGTTAACCATCTTGGGGCTGGCTTCCTTCCACATTACAGCTAGATCTCTCGATGTTCTGTGTCAATAGCATGTGGTGTCTTTAGCAATATGCTCTTACTTTTTACCTAAGACAGGTAATCAAGTGCTTTGACAGAAGCCTGTCTTGTTTTGGGGACCTTGTAGATCTCTCTGCTCAAGAGTGCAATGTGGGGTGTAACCAATTTCTGCTACTGGCAGTTACAGTCCAGAGCCAAATATGTTAGGGTAAGTCTTCATTTCACACTCTTCAGGGCCCTTCTTACCAGACAAGCCCGCCATACATCTATTAAGGTTTATATCTTTTAGTTTACTATCCAGGAGGAAGATTTCTATGGTACCAATTCATTTTTGGATATAGTTTTTTAAAAATATTTATTTATTTGAGAGAGAAAAAGGGTGGGAGGGAGGGAAAGAGGGAGAGAGAGAGAAAGAGAGAGAGAGAAGGAGCATGCCAGGGCCTCAAGCCACTGCAAAGGAATGCCAGGCACATGTGCCCCCTTGTGCATCTGGCTTACGTGGGTCCTGGAAAATCGAACTGGCTTCCTTTGGCTTTGCAGGCAAACACCTTAACTGCTAAGCCATCTCTCCAGACCCTTTGATCTAGTTTTATATGTGTCTCCCCCATCCTTTCATACCCCTCTCTCTAAGCCCTTGCATCCCTATTATCTCTTCCTCAAGTTGCCTGGCACTTATTCCTGCAACTCAAGCTGTTCCAGGTGAGGAACCCCAGATCAGGGAGAACATGTAGCATTCGTCTTTCTGTGCTTGTGTGAGTTCACTTAGTATGATCTGTTCCAAGTCCATCCATTTTCCAGCAAGTGTCATTATATTATTTCTCCTTATTGCTGAGAAGAATTCCATTGTGTAAATGTACATCTCTGTCATCCTTTCGTTCAATCGTAGGCACTTCGGTTGACTTCAGTTCTTAGCTATTGCGAGATGAGCAGCTATAAACATGGCTGGGCAAATATCTCTGCAGTGAAGAGTGGGGCCTTTCGGCTAGATGCCCTGTAGAGGAATTGCTGGGTCAGTTGGTAGCTCTATTTCCATTGTTTTTAGGAGTCTCCATATTAATTTCCATAGTGGTTGTACAAGTCTGTACTCACACCAGCCGTGAATGAGGCTTTGTTGCTTCCCACATCCTCACCAACATTTACTGGTGGTTGATTTTCTTTTAAATGATTGCTATCCTTTCTGGGGTAAGGTAAATCTCAAAGTTGTTTTAATTTGCATTTTCCTGGTCATTAAGGGTGTTGAACATTTTCTGAGGTAAGTATTAGCTATTTGTATTTCTTCCTTTGAGGATTCCATATTCAGTTCTCTGCACCATTTTTTGACTGGATTGCTTGATTTTTTTCTTATTGCTTAGGGTTTTTTTTTTTTTTTTTTAGTTCTTTGTAGATTCTAGATATCAGGGCTCTGTCAATGGTATATCTGGCAATGATTTTCTCCCATTGTCTGTTCTGTATGTATATGGTATGTGTGTCTGTACAAAAGTTTTCTTAGCTTCATGAGATCCCACTGGTTGAGTGATTGCTTAATTTCGTGAGCTACTGGAATATTGTGCAGGAAGTAATTCCCCAGTCCTATATCATGGAGAGTCCCCCTATTTTTTCTTCTAGTCATTTAAGAGTTTCAGGCCTTATATTTAGGTATGTAATTCATTTGGAGCTGATTTTTGTGCATGATGAGAGGATTGTGTCTAGTTTTATTTTTATACATGTGGTTATTCAGTTTGTCCAGCACCATTCATTGAAGATGCTGACTTTTCTCTAGTGTATGTTTTAGGCTCCTTTGTAAAATCAAGTAGCTGTAGTTACTTGCACTAAGGGCTGGGTCTTCAATTCTGTTCCATTGTCTATATGTCTTTTTATGTTATAATACCATGCTGTTTTTGTTACTATGGCTTTAGATCAGGCATGGTGATATCTCCAGAGGTGCTTCTTTTGCTGAGGATATTTTTGGATATCTGAGGACTTCTGCCATTCCATGTGAATTTTAGGATTATTTTTCTATCTGTGTGAAGAATTATGTTGGGTTTAAAAAATACTTTATTTATTTATTTATTTTATAGAGAAAGAGAGGAGAAAGGGAGAGAATGGGTATGCCAGGGACTCTGGCATTACAAACTCCAGATGCATGTGCCACCTTGAGCATCTGTCTTTATGTGGGTACAGAGGAATCAAATCTGGGTCCTTTGGCTTTGCTGGCAAATGCCTTAACCACAAAGTCATCTAAATGATGCTGGGATTTTTATTGGAAATGAATTGAATTTGTATATTGCTATTGGAAGTATTGCCATTTAACAATATTAATTTTACCAATCCTGAATCATGGAAGACATTTTCATATTCTCATGTCCTCATTGATTTCTTTCTTGAGTGTTTATATTTTCATATATAGGTCTTTCACATCCTTGGTTAGTGTTATTCCATGATATTGTATTTTTATTGTTGTTGTTGTTTCGAGGTAGGGTTTCACTCTAGGCCAGGCTGACCCGGAATTCACTATATATGCAATGATCATGTGGTTCTTGTGTTTAAATTTATATATATATATTTCATTGATCAATTTTCATGTGTTGTACCATCCTTGTATCCCTGGGAATAAGTTTGATTGGTCAAGGTGGATAATGCCTTTGATGTGTTGTTGAGATCAGTTTGCAAGGATTTTGTTCAGGATTTTTGCATCCAAGTTCATCAGTGCTGCCGTCAGGTTTGCACTACTGGTAGAAATCACCTAACCAAGAGCAGCTTGTGGGGAAAAAAGAGGTTTATTTTGGCTTACAGGCTCGAGGGGGAAGCTCCATGATAGCAGGGAAAATGATGGCATGAGCAGAGGGTGGACATCACCCCTGGCAAACATAAGGTAAACAATAGCAACAGGGGAGTGTGCCAAACACTGGCAGGGGAAACTGGCTATAACACCCATAAGCCCGCCCCCAACAATACACCACCTCCAGGAGGCTTTAATTTCCAATTGCCATCAGCTGGGGAACCTAACATCCAGAACACCTAAGTTTGTGGGGTACACCTGAATCAAATCACTACATTCTGCCCCTGGCCCCCATAAACTGATAACAATACATGATGTAAAATAAAATACATTGCATTCAGTCCAACTTTAAAAGTCCCCATAGTTTTTGTCAATCTGAATAATGTTCAAACATCCCCATAGTCCAAGATCTTTTAACTGAGCCATAATACCAAAAAAATCCCCTCAAAACCCATAATGGCACAAAATAAACATTTATACTGCAAAGATGGCATTGGGCATAGCAAAGAAATATTCAAACAATACAAGATTTGAAACAAACAGGGCAAACATCAAACTCTGTAGCTTCAAGTCCAACAACTCTAGCCAGTGACAAATCTCTAAGTTCAATAGTTCTGACCAGCAGTAAGTCTCTGGCATTCCAATTCTGCCCCTCCAGCTAGGCTACTCACAGTCCTGAAAAACTTCATCGGGGCTGGGAGCTTTCCTTAGTAGCCATCTCATGGTCCCAGCATCTCTACTGGGTCTCCATTGCAACCTACGTTTCATCCTCATGGACCCATGGGGTCTCCATGCAGGCGTCCAGCAAACCTGCTTCACACTGCCTATGGCCATTCCCAAAACACAAGACCATGTTGCAAACTCTCTTTCCTACATCTCTTATACTCCACAATACAGGTAGGGTACCAATTTGTTAATGCAGGTGGGAATAAAGCAGACTTTGAAGAACAGGACACTCCTTGAGCATCCAGGCTCCTTGAAAAAGAGTCAGCATTCTTCCTATTGTCCCAGTGCAGGTCAGCTAGCCCAATCAAAGGTTGTAAGTAGTCTGTCAATTGCAGCTGAACAGGCAGCAGTTCACGCAAAGATTTTTCTTTCTGTGCCATATCCCTTTGCTCATAACATTTCATTTCTATGCAAAGCAACCCTGCACACCTTCTCAGGACATGGGCATAACAGCAAACTTCTCACACAAACTGCTAGCCCAGTCTAAGCAAAGCTCTTTCTCACCCTCATAAGCCAAACCTCACGGTCCATAGTTCTTACTGCATTCAGGCCTTTCAACTATGAGCAGAATAGTCCATACAGCTATACTTAACAGCACTGCAAGGCATCTCTTAGGCCAAGGTTTCAAATCCTTCCACATTCCTCTTGAAAGTCAGCTCCAAAAGGCTAAAACCACGCAGTCAGGTGTCTAGCAGCAACCCAACTCCTCGGTACCACTTCACTGTTGTCTTCAGGTTTGCGTTGCTGGTATAAATCACCCAAACAAGAGCAGCTCGTGGGAAAAAGAGGTTTATATTGGCTTAGAGGCTCAAGGGGGGAGCTCCATGATTTCAGGGAAACGATGTCATGAGCGAAGAGTGAACATTACCTCCTGGCCAACATATGGTGGACAACAGGGACAGCAGAGCATGCCAAACACTGGCAAGGGGAAACTGGCTGTAACACCCATAAGCCTGCTCCCAACAATATACTGCCTCCAGGAGGCTTTAATTTCCAATTGCCCTCAGCTGGGGAACCTAATATCCAGAACACCTGAATCACACCATCTGGTTTTGGTATTAGGGTGATGCTACCTACATTGAAGGAGATGCAGAGCATTCCCTGTTCTCGGATTAAAACATGTGAAAAATTGGTTCCAGTTCTTTGATGATGGTTTGGAAGAATTCTGCTGAGCATCCATGAGGTCCTGCATTTTTCTTTTGGGAAAGTTTTTGATTACATTTTCAATATTGGTGGATGTCATAGGTTTAGGAGATTTATCTGTTCTGAATTTTTTTGGAAGTTGGTGTGTGTCTAGAAATTCATTCATTTCTTCCAGATTGTCCAATTTTGTTTAGAGGCTTTGGAAATACCTTCTGATGTTTCTTCCAGTTTCATTTTATGTCTGTTGTGACCTCTCCCTTTTCATTTCTAATTTTGATAACTTGAAACTTCTCTTTTTTTTTTTTTTTTCATTTGATCAAATTGACCAGGGGTTTATCAATCTTGTTTATTTTTCCAAAAAACCAGCTGTTCATTTAACCAATGCTCCTAATTGTTTTCTTAGTTTCCAATTCCAATTCCAATTCCAATTCCAATTAATTTCTTCTCTGATTTTAATTATTTCTTTCCATTTCAACTCTTAGGGCTCTTGTTTTTCCAATGTCTTTAGGTGTGTGGTTAGTTCATTAATTTGAGATTTCTCTATCTTTGATATGAAAGCATTTTGTGCTACGAACTTTCCCCTTAGGACTGTCTCTTAAGTTTTGGTATGGTATGTTGTATTTGTGTTATCACTCAGCTCTAGAAACTTTATCACTTCCTTTTTTTAAATTTTACCATAATAGTGTGTTGTTCAGTCTCCAGGAGCTGTGGATCTCAGTGCTTTCATGGGCTTTGTATGCTTTAATGTCTACTCTAGGTTGGGGTATTGTGTTCTTTCTCTTGTAGTCTCTTGTGGTTGGTTGTTTGACTCTTCTATGTGGAGCACTTCCTGTGGGTTTGGTTTTGTGTTCATAAGGAAGAATTTTGGTAGGTACAGTAGCTTGTGTTGGAAGCCATATGTTTTTGGACTTGAAGTTCTCTATTCCAAACCCTTGTGGCTTTCAAGATTTCCATTGAAAAATGAGGTAACTCTGATGGTATTACACTTGTATGTAGTAGTTGATTCTTTCTTGCTGATTTTAGCACTCTCTCTTTGTTTTCATTGTTTAGAGTCCCCCCCACCCCAGGTTGGGTCCTACTCTAGCTCAGGCTGATCCGGAATTCACTATGTAGTCTCAGGGTGGCCTTGAACTCATGGTGATCCTCCTACCTCTGCCTCCCAAGTGCTGGGATTTAAGGTGTGTGCCACCACACCCGGCTCATTGTTTAGAGTTTTAACTGTGATGTGCCTTAGAGAGTTTCTTCTTTGGTCTGGTCTATTTGGTGTTCTGTGAGCTTCAAATATCTGGATGGGTCTCTCTTTCTTCAATAACTTTGTTGAATATATTCTCCATGCCTTTGGCCTGAATTTCTTTCCCTTCTGGTATACCCATGATCCAGATGTGTGGGTATTTTAGGGGATCCCACAATTCCCTCATGTTGCAGTTAGGTTCTCATTGCTTGCAGAAATCACTCAGTCAAGAGCAGCTTTTGGGAAACAAGGGTTATTTTGGCTTACAGACTCAAGGGAAAACTCCATGATGGCAGGGGGAAACAATGGCATTAGTAGAGGGTACACTTCACCCCCCTGGTCAACATAAGTTAGACAATAGCAGAAAGAGAGTATGCCGAACACTGGCAAGGGGAAACTGTCTATAATACCCATAAGCCATCCCCAACAATACACTGCCTCCAGGAGGGTTTAATTCCCAAATCTCCATCAGCTGGGAACCTGTACCACATTCTGCCCCTGGCCCCCTAAACTAATAACCATACATGATATAAAATACAATGCATTCAGTCCAACTTTAAAAGTCCCCATAGTTTTTATCTATCCTAACGATGTTCAAACATTCCCATAATCCAAGGTCTTTTAACTGAGCCATAATACCAAAAATCCCACCCCACCCAAAAAAAACCCATAATGGCCTGGAATAAACATTTACACTGCAAAAGGTAGCATTGGGCATAGCAAAGAAATATTCAACCAATACAAGATTTAAACATGACAAACATCAAACTCTGTAGCTCCAAGTTCAACAACTCTAGTCAGTGACATATCTCCAAGTCCAATTATTCTAACCAGCAATAAGCCTCTAGAGTTCCAATTCTGCCCCTCCAGCTAGGCTACTCACAGTCCTGGAAAACATCTGGGGCCGGCAGTCTTCCTTAGCAGCCATCTCATGGTCCTGTCCTCTCTGCTGGGTCTCTACTGAAATCCATGGTTCATGCTCATGGCTTTATTGGGTCCCCATGCAGAAATCCAGCAAACCTGCTTCACACTGCCCATGGCCATTTCCAAAACACTACAGTGCTTTACAAACTCAATGACCCTCTCTTTCCTGCATTTCTTATACTCCACAGTACCAGGTAGGGCACAATTTGTTAATCCAAGGGAGGATAAAGCAGATTTTGAAGAACAGGACACACGTTGGGCACTCAGCCCCTTCAAAAGAGTCCACATTCTTCCTGTTGCCCAGTGCAGGTCAGCTGGCCCAATCTCAAAGGTTGTAATCTCTCAATTGCAGCTGAATGTTCAGCAGTTCACCTAAAGATTTCATTTTTTTTTTCTATGCCATTTCCTTCTGCTCACACCAGTCCATTTCTCTGCAATGCAGCTCTGCACAACTTCTTAGAACATGGGCATTACAGCAAGCTCTTACACAAACTGCTTCTAGCCCAGTCCAGAGAAAGCTCCTTTATACCTTCATAAGTCAAACCTCACAGTCCATAGTTCTTACTGCATTCAGGTCTTTCAACTCTGGCCAGAATAATCCATCAAGCTGTACTTACAGCACTGCAAGGCATCTCTTAGGCCAAGGTTTCTAGTCCTTCTACATTCCTCTTGAAAATCAGCTCCAAAAGGCCAAAACCACACAGTATGATGTGCAGCAGCAATCCCACTCCTCAGTACCACTTTATTGTTGCATTACTGGTACAAATCACCTGACCAGGAACATCTTTGGGGAAAAACGAGGTTTATTTTGGCTTAAAGGCACGAAAGGGAAGCTCCATGATGGCAGGAGAAATGATGACATGAGCAGAGGGCAGACATCACCTCCCCGGCCAACATAAGGTGGACCATACCAACAGGAAAGTGTGCCAAACACTGGCAAGAGGACACTGGCTATAATACCCATAAGTCTGCCTCCAACAATAAAAGGCCTCCTGGAGGTGATAATTCCCAAATCTCCATCAGCTGGCAACCTAGCATGCTTTACACCTAATTTTATGGGGGACACCTGAATCAAACCAACACAACATGATCATCTCAAAAGATTCATTAAAGGCCTACAAAATTATACCTTAGATTCCTTCATGACAAATACACTGGAGAGACCAGGGATATAGAGATCATAGCTCAATTTAATAAAGACTATATATAATAAACCTTAAGTGAATAGCATTGTAAATGGGGGGAAAATGAGGCATTTCCATTAAGTTCAAGACAGGGGTGTCCTCTCTTCCCATTGTTATTTAATAAAGCACTTGAAGTCTTAGCTTGAGTGATAAGACAAGATAAAGAAATAAAAGGGGTCAAATTGGAAAGGAAGGACTCAAATTATCCTTATTTGAAGATGATATGATTCTGTACTAAAGGCTCCATAAAAAAGAACAAAATAACTGGGGCTAATAAACACTTTCGGCAAAGCAGCAGGACATAAAATTAATCCACAAAAATTGGTAGCCTTAATGTGTACCAATGACAAACATACTGAGAATAAAATAACAGAAACAGTCCCATGTACAATAATTACAAAATTAAATATCTTTGAATACCTCTAACCCTGCAAGTGAAAGACCTGTACATTGTAAACATAAAAAAAAAAAAAAAAACTAAATAAAGAACTTGAGGAAAATGTGAAGAGATGGAAAGATTTACCATGCTCGTGGATTGGAAGAATTAATATCAGGGAAATGGTCATACTATTCGTGATAGTTTGAAGTTAAAATATCCCTATAGCATCATGCATTTGGGATTAAGTTTCCTATTTATCCTCAGCTTGTTGTACTTGGAAGGTGGAGACCTGCTAGAAGAACTGTGTCACTAGTTGCAGTCTAGCAATAAGGTGTATCCTGAGCCTGCTTGAACTCTGTTATCTCTTTTTGCCCCAGAATGTTTGGTGAAGTGAGTTAGCTTCCTTCACTATGATGAAGCTTCCCTGGGAATCTATAAGCTTTAAATAAGCCCTTTCCTCTCATATGCTTCTTCCAAGCAATAAGAAGGCAACTGCAACACTACCAAAAGCCATATCCAATGCAATTGTAGTACAGAAGCACAAAAGGCCTCAACTAGCCAACTGTGTCCTCAGCAAAAATAATACTGCTTGGGATATTACCATTCCTGGTTTCTAGATATACTACAAAGCCATAGTAATAAAACAGCATGGTAATGGCACAAAAACACAGACATAGATCAACCTAGTAGAATAGTATAGAATATCCACATATAATTTCTCGTAAATACTGTCATCTGATCTTTGACAAGAGGCCAAAAGCACATTGGTGAAAAGACAAGATTCTATACATGGTGATGGAGAAACTGGGTAAGTACGTGTGGGGGAATGAATCTAGACTCTCTTCTCTTGCCCTACACAAAAATCAACCCTGAATGGATCAAGGACATCAATATAAGACCTAAAACTGTGAAATATTTAGAAGAAAAAGTAGGAAGAAAAATTTACTATAAGTTATAGTAAGCATCATTAGTATACTGGTTAGGAAGCTAGAATGAGGCTTACAGATAGTAGAAGCAGGAATGGATGAGATGATGAGACAGTAGATAGGAAAGTGGAGGGACATAATACAGTGGTCTGGGGGAACAAGGGTAAGGGCAGGAGGTGAGATGAATGAACAAAACTAAAGATAGCATGAATTCATACTATAGGAACCTACTTCTGCATTAGCAAATTAAAATACAGATAGATGATCGACTGATATGGTATTATAGGCATATATATATATATATATATATATATATATATATATATATAGAGAGAGAGAGAGAGAGAGAGAGAGAGAGAGAGAGAGAGAGAGAAGCTGGGCAGAAGTACCCTGCTGGAGTGAGGAAAGTTTTAACCTAAAACCATAGGTTGTTGCTGATAAATCCCAGTATCAGAATTGGAGTCACTCACTCACAGTTGTTGATAAGGGAAGCCCTTGAATCCCCAAAGTAATGCAGCACCTTGCCACAGAACTATTAGAATGACAAGAAAAGAAATTTGAGTACCTGGCATGGGACTAGTCATCTCTATCACATCTACTTAGATCCAGGAAACATTATAAAACAGTAAAAGATTAAATATGAGTGTTTCTCTCATTGCTAGCCACAAAACCTTCTCCAAGGAGATGGTGGTAGATACAGAGGAGACTCAAAACTCATTAAAGTATAAAACAGGAGGCTGTGGAGAACTCAACAGTAAAGGAGACTGACCTCTAAGGCTTGGGTCATTATAGAAGAGGGGGTCAAAAGAATACAAGAGCCACAGAGTGAGAAGACTCTCTGTGAGACATTGTCCATCACACAAAACAAACTGCCTCATTCATGACCCCATAGTGATTTCTGATATCCCCACTGGGGAAGGCCTTCAGTGGAATGGATGCAGTGGAAAAGTGGACATGAGGGAATAACATGATGGGAATGTGAACAGTTTGTAATATGTTCATATATTATAGCTCCCAATGGCTTCTCCATTGAATTACAATATCCAAACACAAGGATAAATTTTTCTTTAAGATTGTTTCAACCTTTAGTCTGGAGAAATAGCTCAGTTCCTAAAATGTTAGTATGAGGACCTGAGTTTGGCTCCCTAGCACCTATATAAAATAGAGAGGGTGGAGTGGGAGGGGAGGGTAAGGGTGCGTGGGGGGGGGAACACAAAACTTGAGCCAAATGGCAATGGTACCATGAAATTCTTTGTCCTAAAAGACAGAATAAATGGTTGAACCTTCACCAGGTCCTTAGAGGGAACACCTGAATCCCAGGGCCCTGGAGAGGGTGTGATGAAGACTAATCTTAATCTTATCCCGTTTCTCCTGCTCTTTTTTTTTCTCTCTCTCTCTCCCTCTTCTCTCTATCTCTTTTATATTACCTACCTTTTTCTTCCTTCTTTTCCCTTGGCCCTGGCCTGTAACTCCCAGTACCAGGATGCAGTAAACATCCACAATGAGCTGTTGATTAGAGAGACCTAAAGGTTTCCCAAAAGAAGACAGATTTCTGTCAAGCATTTTATTACCCACCAATGGTTAATGGTAAGACCCTACTGCTGAAGACACCATATGCTGTTCATATGGAACATGGAGTGACCTGACTGGAATCTGGAAGACAGTCAGTCCCCAGACAGCTCATCTAGTGCCAGAGGTGCTACATGAGCAACTGTGGGAAAATGACCAACATCTGTCCAAGCAACTTGTGGTCTAAGCTACTCAGCAGCAAACAACCTGACGTGATGCTCACATAAGTGCAATAGTGACACACAGCCATGGTTGGTAACCAACTGCTCTTGATTTGGCTAATTGATCTGTTCAGTGGAATGGAACCCATAGCTAGAGCTGGGACACAAGTCAGAACCATATCCAAAAAATGAGCCCACTCTTCATTATCAAGTTGCCACCAAGTGTGGCCTATGAGAGGGTCAACACCTATTAAATTCTCTCTAAAATAATAATGGTTAACCCATTTATCTGGTGCTGACTTCACTCTGTTGGAGAATCTGCTTCTCGTTTTCAGATGGACAGAGATCATGAGGAGAGAATTAGCTCATCACACCTCACCAGGGACCTAACTGAAACCAAAAGTAATTGGGGAAATGAGCAAGAGTGTTGCTTTCTTGGTGAACCTGGTACCAGTACAATGGTGAAGGAGATAGACACAGAGAACACTCAACTCCTACCAAAGCAGATATCCAGAGACACAGAGGCTCCCAAGACCTCATCACTGAAGTAGACCTAAAACAAACCCATTATGACTCAGGGAATTTTGTGGACGAGGGGTGGAAAGATTGTTAGAGCTACATGTTGGGACATTATGCACAGAGACATTGCCTCTTACCCATAGCTGATGACTAACTCCACAACGCATGACCCACAATCCCCAACGAAGAGGGTCCCTGTGGAGGGGGAGGACAGGAGGGAGGCTAATGATGGTTCCAACATGGCTGTATACACACTGTGTACATAAGTAATAATAAAGTAATAACAAAAAACTGGGAATAGTGGTGTGCACTGTTATTGCTGCCCCAGGGGTAGGAGAGAAAGGAGGATCACTAGCAACTGCTAGTTAGTTGGTTACTTGAACCAAATTGATGAGCCCCAGGTTCAGCATCCTTAAAAATAGTGTGGAACATGACTGAGGAAAACACTGATGCTCACCTCTGGCCTTCAAATGGAAAGTTATGTATGTGCATGCACACCCACACGTGCATCAACATACCTATGCACATGCAGGCACATAATGCATAAACATGCAAAGATCCTAGAGATGTTATTAACCCTTTTGGCATCATTTACTAACTCAAAGTTCTAGAACTGCATGCCAAATAGGAAAATATAAAAATGATTGACGATTAAAAGTGTCATAAAGAAAGTGTTAATAAGCAGGAAATGAGCACTCAATCTTGTAAATGTCTGTGTATAAGTAAAAAGAACAGAAAAATGAGCTTTCTAGGTTGCCACAGGGAGAGAAAATAATGTCTTAAAATACATTGTAGGCACAAAATATGGTAAGTTATACACTAAATTATACAATCAACTAGTTAATAGTACAATTGGCATTACTGAGACAGATAAAACATAAGACAAAGTGGCACTTCACATCAATGTTTTCACATAATCAGCCCTAGAAATCTACATAAGCAGACGTAAGTAATTTCTAAGCACACAATCAATCAAGCTTTATGGTCACCCTCTAGTTATGGCGATTTCTTGATTTCATATGATAGGCAGGTTTATAGTTTCCAATTCCAGGATTTTATAAACATAAACTTAATTGTAATTTTTTAGTTTCTTTAGCACCTGTGGTGACACTGTGTAAAGTAGATGAGTGAAATAAAGAGGCATTTTTGAATGAATTTCTTTCATTAAATTATAAATGTTCAGAATAAATACATGAACAAAATATGTCTGGAAATATGCAAGGTATGTTGATATAGCATAAATACAGGTTGAAAAAACTAGGTTCTTTTGATGTTAATGAATAATATTATCTTTCTCTTTTGAACTGAGAGAAATTTTATTACTACATATTTTCTGGGAAAGGATCTTTTCTTTTTAATATTTTATTTATTTATTTGAGTGAGAGAAAGAAGCAGAAAGAGAAAGAGAGAGAGAGAAAAAAATGGGCATGCCAACACCTCCAGCTACTGAAAATGAACTCCAGACACATGTGTGACCTTATGTATCTGATTTACATAAGTACTGGTAGGTCAAACCTGGATCTTTAGGCATCCAATGCAAGTGCCTTAACCACTGAGCAATCCCTTCATCCCCCAAAATTGTCCTTTCTAATTTGAATGTTTTACAAAGATACCCTTATTCTTTATTTAATTTATTTGGCAGGGGGAGAAAAATGTATTGCTGTGTGTGATTTGTCAGTTTTGGAGAGAAGTCAGATTATTGTTACATATAAGGGCTAGATCGCTAGGAACCATATTCTGTTTTAAAGAATTTGTATTATATCCATTAGATATTGGAATATGAACAGTGTTTTAGATATGGAGGTGCTAGGAGGAGATCCAAGTGTGACTAACCATTACTAATTTTAGAAAAACCAACAATAATATGAATTTGAAAAGATTTATTATAAGGGATGAAATGTAGCAAAAAAGACAAATTATGAGTTTTCTCATTATTTAAGTAATTTAAATGCAAGTTGTAATAGTACAAATCAGTATGCAAGAGTGATGTCAAGGCATACTTAAAAGATGCAGTTGAAACTACATGGTGAATTTCAGGCCAGCCTGATGTAAAATGAGACCCTACCTTAAAAAAAAAAAAAAAAAAAAAAAAAAAAAAAAAAAAAAAGCACTATATAGGCATTGGGACTGCAAGTTTAATTCAAGTCCTTGGCCTCTTAATTATTTTAACTATTTCATTCTTTCCTTTTTAATGTTTACACTGAGAAGACAATGGGATACCAGCCACTATAATGATGGAAAAGGGACATTTTAAGGGAATATTGAGTATTTGAAATTAAATTTACCCAGGATATATTTAACTGCTTAATTTTAGGTTAATGCATGGGTTGGTACCTGTGGAAGAATACAATATGGATAAAAAATGAAAAAAAAAACATGTGATGATGTCAGAATCAAGAAGGCCATAGCTATATTGGGTTTTATTTTCAATTGGTTTGTCTCTCTCAGTGTACTTTCTTATTGCTGTCTTACATCAGTATCTGATTTATTCATTTGACTTCACATTCTAACCATTTTAAAAATATTATTAGTTATTTGCAAACAGAGAGAGATAGAAGAGAGATAGGCAGAAAGAATGGGCATGCCAGGGCCTCCAACTGCTGCAAACAAATCCAGATGCATGTGCCACTCTGTGCATCTGGTTTTACGTGGCTACTGAGGAATCAAACCCTGGTTTTTAGACTTTGCAGGCAACTGCTTAAACCACTGAGCCATTTCTCCAGCCCCTTGTAGTCATTTTTAAATCTATCCTTTTATGTTTGACTACAGTAACAATGTCTTTGTTCAGATATTTTTTTAAAAAATATTTGTGTATTATTTGTGTGTTTGTATGGGTCTGCTTGCCATAACAGTGTGTGGAGGTCAGAGGACACATAGAGTGTCTATGCTCCACATTCTTTAAGATGGGGTCTCCTGCAAATTCACAAATAGATAAAATGCTAATGAGCATCATAAGTGCGTTGAAGTCACAGATGCATGTGCCCCTTTGCACCTGGTTTGTCATTGGTTTTAGAGACTTGAACCTAGGGTGCCAGGATTTACAAGCAAGCCTTTAACCACTGAGCAATCTCCCCAGCTCCTCTTTCAGATTCTTCCATTATATAAGTTCAACTTCTAAGATTATCTCATCAAAATAATTTATCCCCCTTAATCCTTTCTTCCACAGCTCATTGTTTAAATCGGGTTAGCATGTAATTATTCTGAAATGTGAATCACAATAACATCCATGGGTTTAAAATCTTCTTTTTAATACATACCCCTTAAAGACCTGGCATACCTCTGGCACATAAACCTCCTGTTACCTGTCTCAGCTTCCAAGTCACACTAGTCATCGGAATATTTGGACTCCTCTTAAACCTTATATTTCAGACTTTGCGCATTCTACATATTCTATTTCAAAACTTTCCTCATCTGATGTTATCTCCTGTAAAAACTATGTCATAATACCTCCATTACCCACTGGTCACTTTTTAAAGCCATTTTGTACACGCTTCCATCACATCACTCAATTATTTACCCTCTTCTCCTAATATTAGATACTTATTCCTTGGAGTTATATTGTGGTTTTCCTAACCCCATTACCAATAAATGCTTCCTGAACTGATTTCTTAAGACAGAGTGTCCAGTGAAGAAGAGAAGCTGATAAAGTAAAATAAGAAAATTAAGTCATAAATGTGTGTGAATGTTTTCAAAACCCAATAAATGAGGACAGAAATAAGTGCCCTACTCATAAAAATAGAATTAAAAATATGTGCATTTTGTATGTGTGCAAAATGCACTGCATAAATAAGTTATTATATCACATTTACATACTGAATAACATTAACTGTTAGCTCTCCTGGGCATATTAGACTTTCTACTTTGAATGTGAAGTTTTCTTCAGCTGGGCGTATGCTTAACCATAGGGAAAGCTGGTTTCCTAGGGTATGGGGGAAGATGTGTGTCATGTCTAGCCCCCTAGCACTGCCCAGAGCATTAGCTTCATGGGTTTTGAACCCAGGAGAGCAGTTGGGTTAACTAGGTTAAAGAATACATAAAAAGACACATAAATTGTATATTCATAAGGGTTTATTTAATAATAACAGTGTCAGCATTTTATATCACTCTTTTGGGCAACAAAACCACCAAGCCATTGTTATATGCAGGTAATGTTTATGGTAAGTCTACGGGACAAATACAGATGAGGCATCTTAAAATCTAAAAGTTAAAAATACAGATGAAACATCTTAAACTTTAAAAGTTAAAAAATAATACTTTATAAATTACAATATTATTTTATAGGAGATACATTATTTTTAAATCTAAGACCACCACATTTTTTTCAAAATGGCTTTAAATTTTTGTAAGTAAAGTAACGGACTGCAAAGATCATCTGGCTCTAAACATTTCAGTCATGTTTATAATTTCAATATTAATACTAGGACATTCTCCAAAAGTATAGCTAGTAGTTATCCTATAAAACAATATTGAGATAACTAATTATCTTAGAGGGACAATTGCCCCTGTCTTTGAAAGCTTAATACATTGAAACAAAACTAAAAAATAGGGGCAATGTAGCTTAGTATCATATATTTATGGAAATTTCTATGCAATGTTTGCTAGATATCCTATATCTAACAATTACACCGAGGATAAAGGTTAAGCACTTAAAACATATTTATTATTGTGAATTATATTTGCTTTTAGAAACAAATATTAAAACAATTAAAATTCTCATAATTAGGAGTTGTCATCATGGTTAATTCAGGTAATTAAATGCTAGATATCATAAAAGATTTGCATACCTTTTCTAGTAAAAGATGTCCATAACTCATACTCCTTTATCTATGGCACATTCAGCCCCATTATAGTTACTTGAAAATTGAAGGAAAATACAAAAAGCTCTCTATTCCTCCATTTGCTTTACCATTCCAATGTCAAAGAGCCAGCAGTAGCAATTAAAAGAGCCTGACATGTTTGTATCTTCACATATACATGTGTCCCTCTTGATCATCAGGCAGGCTAGCAATGGATTTGTGCCTCATTCTGTTTTTGAATGCCGTAGTTAGTCCATCCAAAGATTTGCCTTTATATTGTCTCATAAGGTTGGTGAGGTCCAAGTTACCTAGAATATTATGTCCTTGTATGAGTTGATTTCATTAGGAGAGTATATCTTGCAAAGGATATACCTGCATCCAGCGCCTGGAACAAACCTGGAAGACTGACTCAAACAAGGTGGAAGGCAAGGGTCAATACCCAAACAAAACTGGGAGACAATATTGTCCCCAACTTATTTTTAGTCACTTGCACAAAACTTGACAAAGAATTGTGGCAGTCTTCATCATTTAAGTTAAAGGGGTAGTGGAAGGATAGAAGATACATGAATTACAGATTTTACCTCGTGGTATATGAAAAGAATAACATGGTGCAAATCAAGAGAAAACTTTAACCGTTGCTTTTTTTGTGATGATGAATGCCATTTAATTTTCTGTCACATGTGTCTGTAGCTTTGGGGATGTAGAGGAATGCCACCTAGACAAAGAAGTCACAGTCCCATTCATGACGTTTATGCCAGATGCTGAAAAACACAAGGTGAGTAATGGTGAAATGGAGCTCATGCAATTCAAGCAAGTGTCTCACAGAGGTCTGGAGTTCTGGGTGAACACAAAATAAAGAACAAACAAGAGGGATCATATATATTTCAACCATTGTGACTTTGTTTGTTCTGTAGATAAAAGGCTTAGTGAAGTTCATTTAGTGTTCATTACTCAGTGAGACTTAGTTAAGGATTTTAGAAAAATCTCTTGGATCTAATACCACATTTACTACATAATTTGTGTGCCACATGTGTTAATTAAGTGATATTTGATTTAATTATTGATTTGAGTGAAAGGGTGAAGAAATATAGAGATAAAAAGCAGCCAGGGCTTCTAGCCACTGCAAACAAACTCTAGATGCATGTGCTACCTTGTGCATCTGGCAAGCACATTAACTGCTAAACCATCTCTTCAGCCCATATTGTGAATTTTTTATTGGATTTTTCCTGGGGGGATTCTTGCTCAAATTTTTGTTGTTCACTGCCACATTTACCAGGCTAATTTACCCAAGCTTCAACATTCCATGATTCTCCTGTCTCCACCTCCCATCTCACTGTAGAAGGGCTGGGACTGCAGATACTTTCTACCATATTTGGGTTTTACATAGGGTCTTGGCATCAAAAGTTTGGTCATCACACTTGCACAAGTACATTTATCCACTGAACCATCTTTACAGCCCTCCTGAATCTCCAGCACCTTATAAATACCACTTATGTACCAATCTAAATAATTCAGATACTTCAGAGCCTCTCCTTTCTCATAAAGGCCATGTCCCACCATAGTGCTTGGCAACATTACTAGCGTCCCATAATGCCCTGAGGAATTTATTTATTGCTTAACAATCCTGTGAACACATCTGGGCATCAAATTTTCTTTAGCTAGTGCCCACTTCTCTCACTAATGCCTGTCTTTTCTCTATTGACTATCAGTCCCTGATTTTCATGGAGACATTAGCATTGATGAAAATCAAGTATGTTAATTGCCAGTCTATCAGGGACTGATTTCCCTAGCATTGCTTTAGATTATTCAGCCTTTGTCCCAAGGAAAGATAAGTAATTTTATTACTGTTTTTCCACCTCCTCAAAACTCAGAATGTTTCCTTCCATGCCCATGTCTCAAACACTCATAACCTTTTATTTCTTGTGTAAAAGACTCCCACTTGGAGTAGTCCAAAGGAATATAATTATTACCTGATTACAGTAGTTTCCTGTACTGGCCCATTCTTAAGGGCCCACAGACACGCTGAATCATACATCTTCTCATTTCTTTGGAGTATTTTTCATCACTTCTACCTCATTGTTTCTCCTCCTCACTGTCCAGTTTTTCCTACCAATTTGAAGATTCTGAATCCCAGTAAGGTCTTTTTTTACCTAGATACAATATGTACCCTCCTTCCCCTTTGACCCATCCCCACCCAGGAAATAAGGAATGGCAAGCCAGCATTTCCATTTGATCCTCTGTTTGATCTGATTTACCTGGAAAGCAGAGACTAATATAAGGATATCATACACATGTCTTTTTCCAATATAATGCCTTCATTACATAAACAAGCTCTTTTCGTGCAGGTACCACAGCCTCAGTTGCACCATTTATCACAGTTACTACACAATTGTCACCCTAGCCTGATTATGACCTAGTCCCATATATGTGAATTTCAGGATTTGCAATATATTCTCTAATCCATCAGCTGCTTTGGGAGTACCCACAGAATGTGTGACATTCCCTGTTCATCAAGGCAGCATGCATCCCATACCACAAGGGGAAAGCCATTCATATTGGAATTGTCTTCATTCATGTCTGCCCTCAGATGACTCAACCTCCATGGCATGTCTTGTTGCCAATGTCTAGGGTCATGCAACTGCTCCTTGTCATCTTTGGCTCTGTCAGTCCCTGTTTAGGTACCAAGTATTATATGATTTTTCCAGGTAAGCTATTTCTTTTCATCCAAGAAAGAGAGAGAGAGAGAGAGAGAGAGAGAGAGAGAGAGAGAGAAGGAAGGGGGGAAGAGGGAGAGATATGACAGACTATAGAGATTATAGAAGTGATTCTCTCCAAGAATTCATTGGTTCATGAACTATTGGGTTTATTGAGGTTATGTTCTTGAGCATGGCTGACTGTTTTACAGGAGCATTGTTGGCCGGGCAGCTGCGTCTCCCTGCGAGCACAGGTGCTGAGTGTGAAAGCTGTACCCTGGAGTTCCCTCTACACTTTGTAGGCTGCTGTACCATCAAAGAATCTCCTGTCCCTGAGCAATTATTTATCACTTTTATAATCATGGGGAGGAATCCCTTTCATCTTGTAAGTTGCAGGAGCCTCCTGAGTCTTATAAGTCTCTTGTGAGTTTCAAGAACCTCCTGAGCCTATCCCATGCAAGCCTCCATGAATGAATGCTTTAATATGGAGGAATCAACCACATCACACTAGTGATGTTGCAGTGAAGATCAGGAAATGGGATCTAGCTGTCAAACCCGCGCAGTGACCCACATCTTCTGATAAAGCTTCACTTTCTGAAGTTTCCATGACTGTGGCAACCAGCATCACCAGCTAGTGACAACGACTTTAAATGCATGAGCCCATGGGAGACATATTCATTCTAAACATAGCAGGTTTGATTATTAAAGACTTTGGTAAACATCAAATGACATTAGTGTGTATCTCAAAATTTATTCTGCTATTTCAAGATTGTTTGGACTTGTTGGGTCCTTTTTAATTTCATTAAAATTGCTTTAAATATCTTTCATCTGTTATAAGTATGTCAGAATTTGATTTTTCACTTTCATTGAATTTGTAAAGCCTACAAATTAATTATAGAGGATAACAATAGAGTCTTTAAAAATCATTAAATGATATATAACTGTACTTCTTTAGGTTTTTTACCTATTCTGTCAATCTTTAAAGATTTTTCCCAGTGATCTTTTCATATATTTAGTAATTTTATAACTAGGTATTGTATAGTTTTGATGCTATAATAACTAGAGTTGTATTTCACTTTTCAATTGTTTGTTGCTATGTGAAATTATAATTAGGTTATATAGTATGTGTATATAAATTACATATCATATATCAGGCAATCTTATTAAATTAATTTGAATATTTACAATTTATTCTGTGGTTCTAAAATATTTTCACAAAACAGGTAAGCTATCACCTTCTTGACTCTCTTCATTCAAGCTGTTGTAACAAATTACCACTGAGTAAAATTTACCTTCCACCTCTTTGGAGGGTGGAAGTCTGAGAACAGGGTGCAGCTAACTTGGGTATTAAACATGCCTTCTTCCAGGTTGTAGACTGCCAACTTCTTGTTGTATCTTCATGTGGTTGAAAGAAGACAAGAGAGTTCACTGGAGTCTCTTTAATAGGGGGACTAATCCTACTCATGAGGACTTTCTGTCATGATCAAATTATGTCACCAAAGCCTCCCTTTCTATTTAATACCACTACTTTCCTGAGCAGGCTTTCTACATCTGGACAAATATCCAGTCCTTTGCTTTGCTATACCAAATACTTTTTGCTGTGTGATGATGTGGCTACTGTTGCCAGTGAGTTGTTTTCTGTAAAAGCTATGCTTTCCCTCAGAATGGATGGAAATTTCCTGCAGATTTCTTTGATCTCCCTGCCTGCTTATGTGTTCTGTGGAAATTGCTTAGGTTATAATTTCCTGTCCTCCTTTTTGAGTAGTTTGTAATACCTCCCTATTAGTGTGTAGCCTGGTAGAAAACATTCAAAAAAACTACTATGCATATTTCAATCAGTTTTCTGCATCATTAAAAAAATTTCCAAACATATATTCTGCAACTCTCAGACTACTTTGAATCTTTAACACCTGTTACAGAATTGTAATCTCCCGAGTTCAGCAGGTCTGCACTTAAATTTTATTTGGATTCCCTCTCTGGATGGCTGTACTTAAGATTGCCTCCAGACAAATAAGAATTCTGGGGCTCATTTTATCCACCCTTCTCAGGAACCAGAGACATTTCCTGATTGGTACCTAGTGCCTATTAGTGGATTTGTTAAGTATTCTATTTTTTTAGGCAATCTAATCTGAGTGATGTTACTTTGTCATGGTTAGAAATAGAAATATAGTCAGCTGTGGTGCCACACACCTTTAATTCCAGCACTCGGGAGGCAGAGGTAAGGAGGATCGCTGAGAGTTTGAGACCACCCTCAGACTTACTACATAGTGAATTCCAGGTCAGCCTGAGCTAGAGTGAGACCCTACCTCAGAAAACAAAAACAAAGAAATAGAAATATATGTTTTTTTAATGTATCCTTCTCCCTTCTCTCTGCTTAGTAATCTTATGGTCCTTTTAATATCCTGTCTCTCCATTTTCAAATATCAGTATGAGAATAATTTGTTTTTCATATAATTTAATTGCAATAGTTGACTAAGTGTTTTATCAGTTTTGTGACCTTAAATGCCCCCATCAAATAATTAATAGGATGGTATTGTATATATGTAAGTAGAAGAACAGATTAATGGGGGTGAAAAGGCCTAAGTGAGGTCAGGGGAAGAGATTGAGTAAAGGAAAGGTGGAGGGAGGCTAATCAAAATCTAAGAGGATATAAATAAGTCATATGGAAACCTACTTTTCTGGACAATGGAACACACAGGAGCCATAGGTTGTCACTAGAAAATTTTCAGTGCCAGGAATGAGATACCTTCCAGTGAGTTGTTGGCCAAGGAGGTCACTGATGCCCCCAAAACATTACAGGCCATTGCCAAGGCCTTTGATTTCCTGCCAGGAATAGATGGTAAGACCCTATTGCTGAGGACTCCACATACTTGGGCTGCAAGGTCATGGAGAAATCATGCTGGAACTGAGCTAAAAACCTTCTCCATGTCAACCAGACATGGACAGAAAGCTAGAAAAAGCCATGTTGCATGCATTCAATGGGAGAGAGAGAAATAACCAATGAAGATACCCTACAGTGGACATTGCAAGCCTTATATTTGGCCAGCCAGGCCCACTTTATGGGAGGGAATACATCCCTTATACTGAAAACCTACAGCAGGGGAAGTCATGAGCCCTGAGGGTGTAATGACTGCTGCTGTCCCACTAAAAGTATATACTATGTTCACCAAACTGCCAAGTTAGCATTTCTCTTAATGTTCATAACCATATATTAATGCTACTCTCACTTTTGGTTAGAGAACCTTCCCTTTTCAGATGGCAGTGCCCTTGAGATGACTCAGAAGGTACCATGATGCAGAGAAGAAGTGACAGAGGAGTGTTCAGCACTGAAATATCTTAATCACACCTTCCATGGCTCAGGGTCTATTGTGGAAGAGGTGGCAGAATGAATGTAAAAGCCAAATGAAGGGTAGGACTCCTTACAACGTGCTCCTCCAGATACAAAATGGCGTGGATATCCATGAGCTCACAGGGCCTGATACTACCTACACAAGACCATCATAACAGGAGGAAAAGATCTTGACATCAAAATAAAAGAGAGACTGATTGAGAGGGGGAGGGGATATGATGGAAAGTGAAGTTTCAAAGGAGAAAGTAGGGGGGGAGAGGGAATTACTATGGGATATTGTTTATAATTATGGAAGTTGTCAGTGAAAAAGAAAAGAAAAGAAAAAGAAAAAATATAATAAAATTGAGATGTCCTTAGGATAAACTGTGGCTACTGAAGAATAGGTTGGCATTCCATAGAGCAAACTAGATGTCCCAGTCTTAGAGAAGTCCCACCAGTCTTAAGAAAGCAGTATATTTTGCATATGGTGCTATCATCTCCACATTGCTGGGACTAACATCTAATCCAGCACAGTTTATGGGAGTGTTTATTTGTGACTTAAAGATCCAAGGGAAACTCCATCAATGGTGAAAGAAGTGGCTTACTTCCATAATCCAAGCACAGAGAAAAAAGTGAGCAAGAAAACCTCAAAAGCAGCAAACACAAAACCCACCAGAGCTAGTCTTGCTCTCCCCAAGCCTTTGGCTGGAAGTAGATTCACCCCCAGTGACACGCCCCTTCCAACAGACTGCTGGAGACTTAAGCAGGAAGTTTGAACACCTGACAATATGGGGAAAATACAATCACATTCAAACTACCACCGTTTGTATAATTATTTTCCTATCAAACTACTCTGCATATAGTTAAAATTAGATTAGATTTATCACTAACTCTATTTTTATAGCGCGTTCGTGTATTTGGATTGAAATTGGATTTTTACCACAGCACAAAATGTGTAATACTATATATTAACAACCACAATAACCAGGTTACATAAATATTTATTTGTCTATATGCTATTATATTCTTTCTTTCTTCTTCTTCTTATTATTTTTGGTTTGTTGAAGTAGGCTGGCCTGGACTTCACTATGTAGTCTCAGGGTGGCCTCAAAATCATGGAGATCCTCCTACCTCTGCCTCCAGAGTGCTGGGATTAAAGGTGTGAATCACCACGCCCGGCTATGCTATTAAACTCTTACATTTTTATCAAGTATCTAATAATGACTCAATTTCACAAAAGAAGTCATAGTATATTAGAAGTGACTTGATAAACTCACAAATAATTAAGAATTGAAGTAGGATTTATACAAAGGACTCCAATACTAAGCCTTGGTTTATAACAAAAGGGTTTCTGTTGATCTAATTTACAATATTTTCTATGGTGTCAGTAGTGATGACACTCATTTGTAATCCCAGCACTCAGGACAAAAAGGCAAGATTATTGCTTTGAATTTGAGGCCAGCCTGGGCAACATAGGGAGTTCCAAGTTAGCTAGTGCTATATATAGATGATTGCCTATCACAAACAGACAAATATTCACATAAATAAAAAATAAGCAAATAAAATCCTTCCTCTGCCATTCATTACCTGTATGACCTCTGACATATCACCGTATTAAAAATAACAGTCTCCTCTTTTTTAAAAGTGTTATTTTAAGGATTGTAGTAACTTTAAAATATCTAAGAATGTTTCTGGAACACCTGGCATTTCATAAACAACATAGTGTTAGACAGCTTCCATTCTAAGATCTAGTCTAAGTTTTTTTTTTTTCCATAAACCTCTGGGAACATGACAACTATTAATTTTTGAAAAAAAAATAGGAAACCAGGATTTGAATTAAGCTAATGTTGTGAACCTGAAAGACTACAGAAAACAAAGGAAAGTGCTTCAGGATATTTATTCCTTTCCCTTGTTTGCTCCAGGGAGCTTATTAATGAGGATTTCCCCTAATATCACATCATTTACATAGCTCAAAGTTTTGTATAACTGTGTTCCACATAATTTATTTAATGCTGCGATCATATGTGTATATGCACATTAATATTTACAAACATATATAGACACATATACACATCCATAAATCTATGTGTCATCCATATTTATATCTATATGTACCTATATCAAAATTAAGGGAAAATTCCTAGGATGATAACCTTTAGTAAAATGACTTATTGTGGCAATAAATTAAATAAATTGTCAAACAGTGATCAAAAATGGCAACTATAAAAAATGTCATTTCAACACATGCAACTTCACTTGAAAGTTTGACTTTATTTTAGTGTGTAACTAGTAGTTTAAGGCAGAATATTTGCACTTTTCTCTTAGAACCTAGAATTTTGATCCGTAAGTCGGCAGTTTTATGCCTATCCACATACAGTTATCCTTGTACGATGGGTGATAGTTTCAGGATGGTGGGCAGTTTCTTGTTCAATAGAATTATTTATCTGCAATAATTAAACACATCATATACTTTGTCATTCCCTCTTGTCTCATATGAACAAAATGTCAGAGATGGCAGAACTAGCACACACAAGATGAGAGGGAAAGCAAAAAAAAAAACTGCAATATGGGATTATAAAATTCATTTTAAATGAAAAATAAGAAATGACATTTTCTATATTTTTATCATTACTAGTTTCAGATGGTTGAGCATATCTGATAATGACTAAATCATCAAATACTGATAATGACAGATTTGAGAATTCAAACTATTCTGACAGCTCAGAATGAAAATGAGGTGCTAACAATTGGGATGACCTTGCCTCAGTTATACTGCAAAATAGATTGTACTGTAGTTTTGCTCATTTTGTTAAGTGGAAAGTACTGCTGAAAATAATTCCATATGAAATAAACGTCGAACCGACTCAGTATTTTAAAACAAAACATTCGTAGCCTTTAGTAAATCCTGGCCACACAAGTCCGAGTGTAAGTGGCAGCAGGAGCAGTAGGTGGCACTAGAAGATCGTGTCTCACTGGCAGTGCCATGTCCTCCAGTTTCCACACACAGGGCATGGAGAGACTAGAAAAGGAATCATGGCTGCAGAGATTTATATTAATTCCTTTGCCTACTTTTCCTGGAAGCATTCTGGAATGAGTTAGGGGAAAAGCAAATGGCCAGTTTACTATAAGGTGTCTGCTCAAGGCATATTAATCATGCCATTTAGTTTGAGTCAAATATAGATAATGGGGTTTCCACCTTAGCCTCTCAGAGAGTTGTGCAGTTCCATTTTCTGTCAGTGATAATTGAAGTCTTACTGTTTAGAAGCAGCTCATGGAATACGTTTGTTATAAAGATAAATATTGTCTCCTATAGGGAAATAATCAGGACCCACTCATGAAGTAGTTCTATATCTTTTGTAACAAAGAAAACACAAAGTTATCATTTTTTCTATCTTTAAACCCTAAGTAGCACGTGTTCTACAACAACAGATTTATTTTATTTGGCTTTCAGCTTGAAAACTCTACAAGCTAATACCTGCTACATGCAGGCCTGCGACACAATACCCTCTTTGGCTGGGCTTGACTAGGAACAGCCACGACTCGTCTTTCACAGTTGCAGCTTTCAAAACACATACCAGACTTGCTTTTCCCACAGCTCCCCTAATCCCCATTCACATGAGCATGAAGACAGACTTTAAATCCAGCAGAAGATGTTTCTGACATGTTTTCAAGCTATAAAAACGATGTCGAGGTCCAGGAGTGGGGGATGATATGTGGATATTTGGAGAAAATCACTAGTTATTCTTTTTCCTCCCAGACTGACACACCATGAACAGTCTTAAAACAAAAAAAAAATCTCTGCATTCTGTAAAATTATATTCCTACACCTACCACTTTTAAATGTTATATTGTCAGTGTTAAGAAAATATTTTTTAAAAAATGTATTTTGCAAAGATACTTTCATTGAATGTGGAAACATGAAACATTTTTTAAACTTTTAATGACCCATAAAAATAGTGTGAAACACTTCAGCTCCATTCCCTCACTACTAGGAGTTATTTATTTTCTCTTAATTTCGATCATTTTTTCTTCTTTGTATAGTGACTAAGATTAGAATTGGCTTATATATGTGTAAAACTTTTTCACAAATGTAGCATTACAAATTTTCTATGCCTTGTGATAACAACCAACAGAAATCATTTATGTATGCTGGAAACATCTTTTTTCCTCTTTATTTTCTCTTCTATTCTTCTTCCTTGCTTACTTTTCTTTCCCTTTTTTTCATTACTCTTTTCTCCTTTCTTTTTGTTTTATCAAACATATTTTCAGATTCATGCTTAAATTCTTTCCTTAAGATTTTCTCATACATTGTCTCTTCTAAGTTTCCTAGCTTATTATAACTATTGACTTTTAACAAAAATGCTATTAGGATACTATTCGAAAGAGAGTAGTCTGTGTTTGAAAGAAGACAAAGGAATTAAAATGTCTTCCTATTTTCATGTTGGTTAGCTTTTCACCCTAAAATATCTACCTTGTTAGAATAATTTTTTTTTCTTTAATTAACCCAGCTATTGAGGGATCGGAATGATTCTTAATATTTATAGGTCTAATGCAATTTTAAAGATATTACAGTAAAAATCTTTTCAAGGGCAGAATTAGAGGCTTTCATCTGTAATTGTCACTGTGTTTTTAGCTTTCCTGGTAAAGCGTTTTGGGCGTGGGTTAAATATGGCCCATCCTGTTCATCCTTGAATACAGCCCAGAGTTCAGTGTCCTTACAAACACAATCACTCAGTACACTTATCATGTCTGTCCAGAAAATGTGTCCTAATTTCAATTCTAATTCTGTCCTTCTCTAATCAAAAATACATGCACTCTTTATCATAGTGCATAGGAAAATGTAAACAAACCCAATAATATTGACCTAGGTCTGAATATGATTTCTCCAATTGCAAAGGAAGCTCTAGGAATATTGGGGATGGACAGCAAGAAGAAACAAGAAAGCAACTAGATGCTATATTCTAGAGCTGTAAAGATGAAACAGATTCTCAGATTATCACTAATGGGAAGGTTGTGCAAAGGACAAGTGGGAGTCAAGATTGGTTTGAGAGGTGGTTAGTGTGGAAGAGAGGAGAGAGATTTGCAGTTCTTCACAGAGCAGGTTTAGGAATGATGGGGACTGATTACAATCCATGAAAGAACTTCAGTCATGGGATTGTAATGACTAGGCTCAGCTTTAAGTTATTTTGTAGAAGACGAAATGTTTAATTTTTAGTAGATTATTAGTATTAATTGTACAAAACAATGGGTATTGTTGTGACATATTCACATTTACACGTAACAAAATCATCCCTATTTCTTTTCTTTCTCCTTGTCTTTGCCTATTATCTGCTTCCTCTTCCCAAATATTCTCCATTGTATATTTTTAAAATATTTTATTTATTTATTTGAGAAAGAGCGGCAGAGGAAGTGGCAGAGAGAAAGAGAGAATGGGCACACCAGGGCCTCCAGCCACTGCAAACAAACTCCAGATGCACGTGCCCCCTTGTGCATGTGGCTTACTTTGGTTTTGGGGAATCCAATCAGGTCCTTAGGCTTGCAGACAAACGCCTTAACTGCTAAGCCATTTCCCCAGCCCTCTCTATTATATTTTTCAGACTTTTAAAATTAATTATTTTGTATGTATATGTGTGTGATGCAACTGCACACATGTGCATTTAGAGGTCAGAGGTTGATGTGGCTCTTGCTTGAACAATCTACACGTTATTTACTGATACAGGGTCTCTCCCTTTGAACCCAGAGCCTGCTGATCCAGCATGTGTGGCAAGCACATTACTGACTGGCCCATATCCCCAGAACCAGTGAAATCATTTTTAAAATGAAACTAATGAGATGTCATGGAAGTGAAGGGATTATGACATAGTACATGTTAAGTCATGGTACATGTTCGGTGTTGAAATAGGTTCCAAGCACTAAGAAAAGATGATGAAAGAGTTACTGGACATCTTGCTCCATGCATTAGTATAAAAGACTGAACTAGAGGCAAAAATATTAAAGAGAATATTATATTTGTGGTAATTTAAGACATCAGCATTTATAATAATATTGACCAAGATAATTATATTCAAGGACATGTGTAAGCAAAGAAAATATAAATTTTAGCATACAATTTGCTATGAGAATTCAGTAAGTCTAGGCCAGTGGGTTCATTTTGAAAGAGGGTAAAACATGAGGCAGAAGACACCAGAACATGCTCAAATACTGCCTTTCTCATAGTAGATTTGTCCTACTGAATTGTAACAGATGTAAGACCAAACATGAGAAACTCTTTTCAATTTTGGCATGTATTTCACCTACATGTGTATTACATCTTCTGTGCATTACACCCCATCTGCAGCTGATAGAGACTCAGAGCTACTCTGAGACCAGTGTTGATTATATGTCAACAACTGTGTTATATGGGGAACTTCTGAGGACCTTCCATATAATTCTGCCTCATCGTCAAGGAAATAATGAAAAAGATCCTTTGGAGCTAGATACGTAATCCTGGACGCATTTGCCAAGACTTTTTCAGTTATTAATTATCAAACTATAATCAAAATATGTACTTTTTGGCCTTATACAGTAATTAAAGTAGACTGTATTTTTACATTTAACACCATTAAATTCTTTCAAAGATGCAACATTTGAAATTCTAACCAATTATTTTATGCCCATCTTTTAAAAAATATTTTGTTTATTTTATTTATTTATTTGAGAGTGACAGACAGAGAGCGAAAGAGGCAGATAGATAGAGAGAGGTTGGGCATGCCAGCGCCTCCAAACAATGCAAACGAACTCCAGATGCATGTGCCACCTTGTGCATCTGGCTCACATGGGTCCTGGGGAATTGAGAATTGAATCAGGGTCCTTAGGCTTCATAGGCAAGAGCTTAACTGCTAAGTCATCTCTCCAGACCTTTTATTCCCATCTTTGTAGTATCATAGTTGTACCACTTTATCAGTAGACATTTAGTTCACAGTGGTGAGTATTCTTATTGTTGTCACCACAATTATTAATATTACTATTACTTTTCCAATTTCTCCTGCCATATTAGGGTCATATTTAGCTTTTTTTTTTGTTGTTGTTGTTGTTTTTTGTTTTTTTGAAGTAGGGTTTCACTCTAGTCCAGGACCACCTGGAATTCACTATGTAGTCTCAGGGTGGCCTCGAACTCATGGTGATCCTCCTACCTCTGTCTCCTGAGTGCTGGGATTAAAGACATGTACCACCACGCCCAATAGGGTCATATTTAGTTTGTAGTATCTTTCCTTCTTAGACTGCTTAAAACTGATTTCTAAACTGACCAAGTGTAGTAATTAGAAAAGAGAAGCCTAATGGGAGTTCTGGGTTGTGATAGTAGTGGTGGCAGGCTTCTGTTATTGGTAGTCATGTCTTCTCAAGCTATTACCAAACACTACTGATCTGTTCCATCAATATCAAAAATTAACAGAAGATTGTTCAATGATTCCCTACACCAGATATAAATGAACATCATATGGTAAGAGGTTTTTGTTTCTTTCCTTCCCTAATAGAGATAGCTAATTCATACTCTGTAACTTTTGCTATGCTTATGAATAAATTAGGAAATATATATTAACAGTAATTAAACCATGGTATCTCTGTTGCACAAAGCTAATATTGAAACTGTATATGTTTAAATAAACTTTTGAGGCAACTGCTTCCTGTCCACTTGAATGATAATTGATCTTCAAAATAAATAGGATCATTAAGCAGAAAATGATTTTATTGTTAATTTAACAGAAACAACTATCTCAAAATCAATTCAAAGAACTATATGATTAATATTTGATAACCAACACGTATAAGAAAAAAAGTAATCATTTAAAAAATTTTGACTAATTATTAAGATAAATAATTTGTTGTTTATAATGTAAATTTTAGTTAACTTGGACATCAAGTAATGCTACCTCTCTCAACCCCTACACACCAAATTTAATATAATCAGTTACAGTTTTGCCTGGCAGTATAAACTACACAATAAATAGTAAATTGATTTATGTCATTTGATAAAGTTTTACCAAAGTAATATTTTCAAAATCTTCTTTTCCAAAGTAATATTTTAATCTGGTATATTAAGGTGCAATTTATATAAAGTAAAACCCATCTTACTGACTATATATTTACCTTTAGTAAATTATACTATCATTTAAAAATCTGTAATCTGTTTGTAAACTGCTTTAGCATAAGGGGTGAAATTCAGTTGAGCATATAAGTGAAGATCTATTTCTACTGTCAGTATATTGCAGGCATCTAAACACGTCCCTTTGTTAATTTCACAATTTCATGATCAATGGTTTATAGTGGATCTTGAAGTCAAGCAGTGTTCATTTTCTTTTGCTTTTATTTTTTTTACTTTAATATATCATGAAGGCCTGTTGGAGTTCTTATTGCTATTGTTTGTGTCTATAAATCAAGTTTTTGTACCACCAAGAACTTTACAAAACTTTTTCTTCTAATTCATGAACATAGTGTTTACTTATCTCTTTATTTAGGACATCTTTAAATTTTCCTTTAATATACCCAAATGTTTCTTTGTGGAAGTTTGCATTCATTGTTTTAAAAAATATTTTATTTAGCTGGGTGTGGTGGCGCACGCCTTTAATCCAAGCACTCGGGAGGCAGAGGTAGAAGGATCGCTGTGAGTTCGAGGCCTCCCTGAGACTCCATAGTGAATTCCAGGCCAGCCTGAGCTAGAGTGAGACCCTACCTTGAAAAACCAAAAAAAAACCAAAAAAAAAAACAAAAAAAATATTTTATTTATTTATTTGTGTGGGGGAGCACATACACACTGAGATAATGGATATTTTAGGGCCTCCAGCCACTGCAAACAAACTCCAGATGCATGTGCCACCTTCATCATCTGGCTTATGTGGGTACTGGGTAATCAAACCTGGGTTCTTAGGTTTCTCAGGCAAGTGCCTTTACCACTGAGCCATCTCTTTAGCCTTGAAGTCATTTTTAAGGGTACTTTTCAGATACTCTAAGTTTTTTTTGCCAGTATTGTAAGTGGTATTATTAGTTATTAGCAATGTAAATACACATGCATATTTTAGAGATGTCATATGTTCTTGACTAAAAGATAGTTAAACCACTATGAAATATTGCTCATTTTTATAAATTACATATGACTCTTGTCTTACAGAAAAATAGTATGGTTTTAAGACAAATTCTTTCATAGTGTATAATTTCTCATGTTTTATTTTTATAATTAACATAAGACATGAAAATGCCATGCAATTTTCATTATATTTATCCATAGAGTTCTACTTTTGGTGTCCTTTATTTCTTTGGTAAATTCTTTTTATTCTTTTTGTTTTTCCTGTGGCATCATTTTTAAAAGAGTTATGAATTTCATTTAAGATTTCTTGTAGTTTAATTCTTCTGAGATATAATCTTTTAGTTTTTATTTGAAAAAATATATATATTTTACTTTCGTGAGGTATATTTTTAGTAGGCATAAAATAATTTGTTGGCTTTTATTCCTTTTAATAATTATACGTGTCTTTTTTAGAGAGAGCAGAGAGACAGAGAATGGGCATACCAAGGCCTCCTACTGCTGCAAAGGAACTCCACCTGTAAGCGCCACATGTGTACTAGGGAATTTCACCTGGGTCCTTAGGCTTCACAGGCCACTACGCTGCCTCTCCAGCCCAAGATCAATATTTATTTTTATCATTGCTCCCCTATATGTTTATTCTTTCCCTTCAAATTACTTTAATGCTGTAACTTCTAGCTTTGAATTTTATTAATTTAATTGCCTTTTGTTTACACTTGGTTTTTGTTTAATTTATTATTTAGTTGACATAGTGTTAATTAGAGATCTGGTCTGATTTTTTAAAATACCTAACAATTATCATCTTTTTGATTTTGTTATTACATGCAGTTTTGCACAAGGGATATGTTTGTATGGTCAGACAAATCTAATTATTCCCATATTGTTCAGTAAGTGCTAATAAAACAGAGCAAAGTGGGACTGACAGAAGTTGGGTGGATCATAGTGGGTGATAATCTCGTCAAAATGGCTTGAGTTTCATACTATAGAAAACTGGAATCACTGATGCTACTGAAATAGAAAAGCAGTATGTTTTTGATTATTTATAAAACTGGAAAGAAAAAGTGTAAAGAGACATGTGCAGGGGACAAAGAATCAGAATTGCTGAAGTATGTCAACAGGCATGGGGCCAGACGCACAACCACTACGCAAACTAAGATAGCAGCAAAGGGAAAAGTCAACCACCACTTGTAATTATGATGTAATGAGAGTAAAGAATCTGGGATAGTTTACTTTCTACAGTGGGATGTTAAAACACAGAAATTAAAACCATCCTTTCCGGTTTTTCCAAACACCTATGTATTTCAATAACATACTCTCATTGTTCTATGAATGAAATGAACTTAATATCTGTCTGCATCAATGATAGTACTATGGTTTCATGTCTACTTGGGAGTTTGAAAATTTATTTTGTAGTTTCTCTATAAAGTTTTTTTCTTTAAAAATATTTATTTATTTCAGAGAGATAAAGAGAGAGAGAGGCACATAGAGAGATAATGGGTGCGTCTGGGCCTTTAGCTACTGGAAACGAACTCCATATGTATGAGCCACCTTGTCTTATGTCTTATGTGGGCCCTGAAAAATTGAACATGAGACCTTTGGCTTTGCAGGTAAGCACCTTCACAGCTAAACCATCTCTTGAGACCATGTTTTGTTTTTATATGATACTCAAACAACCATTTTGTTTGTAAGAGTTTCAATTACTTACAAAATGAATGATCCCTTATTAAAATATTGTCTTTAGATCTTAGTGAAGTCAATGTATTTCATATCTACCTTGTCTTACTCCCTAGTTTATCATCACATTGAGGGTTGATATTGTAGCTCCTGAAACTTGTTGTTTTAATACTTTATAACGTGAGCTATGACTAAAAACTGTTTGACAAATGAATTACGTTACCATATGACCTTGTTTGGAAAACCGTAGAATAACACAAGAGAGCTTTAGATTCATTTCCTGCTTACTATTCTATCAATTTATATGCTGCTTTCCTTGCAGGTTAACACATCAGAAAGGTCATAAACTTAGCACAGGAGATAGGCCTTATAGGGAGAAAAAGTGTAGTTTTTCAGACAAATATCTATGTTGGCTGGTCATGTTTCTTTTTGTTGTGTTATTTAAAGATAGAGTGTCTTCAAACAAATTTTCAAAGTAATGCATATGAAGATACATAAAAGCCATTTTTATACATTTAAGTCAGATTTTATTTCATATTGGCATTCTACCAAAATTTCTAAGCTTATAAGTCTGAAAAGGGGCTCTTTTATTCTTTTGTTGTTTGCTTAAGAAAAGATCTTGTGAAAATAAAACTCTTCAAAAGCCTATGAATTGTAAGTATTTCTTTTTATTTATTTATTAGAGGCAGCTAGACGAAGAAAGAGAGAGAGAATGTGTATGAGAATGGGCATGCCAGGGCCTCTAGCCACTACTAACGTACTCCAGACGCATGCGCCACCATGTGCATCTGGCTTAAGTGGGACATGGAGAATCGGTCCTGGGTCCTTAGGCTTTTCAGGCAAGCATCTTAACCGCTATTTCTGGTTCTGGCCTTATTTCTCTGCTTCATGGTCTGTGTGATGTGAGGATGAAGTGCATTGTGTTCCCATGAACTTGCCATGTCTTCCCAAGCGTGATGGACAACAATCTTTGAAACTCAGAGCCAAAGAAGCTTCTCTGTTTTAATTTATTCTGTAAAATATTTATAACAGTATTAAGAAATGTAATAAACACAGAAAATTGATACCAGACCATGGTTGATCAAACATGTTCTTTGGATTTAAAAAATATTTATTCATTTATGAGAGAGAGAGAGGTAGATAATGAGAGAGAATAAGTGTGCAGGGCCTCTAGCCACTGTAAATGAACTCCAGGTGCATGTTCCACCTTGTGCATCTGGCTTTATGTGGGTACTGTGGAATCAAACCTGGGTCATTAGCCTTTTTAGGCAAGTACCTTTACCACTGAGCCATCCCTGTAATTTAGAGAAGCTTGTACATAGTGGCTATACACTAAATGCTATTAACAAAGATTAGTGGGTGATTCTTCTGTGAGTTTGAAAGACCAGAAGAGTAACAGAAATGCAGACAAGAAATGCTGTCCTCATGAGATTTTAGATAAGCACAAAGACTACTGCAAATTGTGCTAGCAACCATTCTTGTTACATTACAGCAAAGAATATGGCTATATTTTGCCCATGTCCTGAATATTTGGGTGTGAATGAAATAAAAAATAATAGACCAGATCTCCTGGTGAGGTAGATTTCACAAGTCTACAGACTGTAGCATGTTTGTGGCTGGCTGCCTTTATGCAGATTTACAATGAGAAACCAGAGCGAAATTCAGAACATAAACTTTTAAAAGATGTTGCTAGCTTGGGCAGAAAGCAATATGCATTCATTTAAATTTTCAAACCAGACAGATAAAGAACAAAAACCTATAATTTCCATTAAAGAAAATGAAAATATGTGAAAAGTAAGAAAGTGGTCTTGAGGTCAAGGCTTCACATACCCAAGCCCAAGGTGAAAAAGTAGAAACTCATTTGAAAGATTTTCCTTTGAAAATAGAGTACCTGGAAAAAGAGAGCTTCAAGGGCACCCCACTCACACGGTGCTACCCACGGAAGCATTTTTTTCTGTTTCAGATACTCAGACACTTATAAGTCACTGCATCATGGTTCAAAAGGTCTACATCTCTATCTGACAGCAGAACTTAGCATTGTCTGTGTGATGGGGGCATTGTAGACCTACAGAATACTAAAGTAACATAGCTGTTGAGGCTTGTACCAAGGTTCTAAGAAAAAAAAACATAGAGGCTAGGCAAATGCATAGCAGGGTCAGATTCTCTGCAGGGAGGCCTTGAGACTCTTATGTAAAGTGGTGAGGGTGACGCCTAAGCTAGGACCTTGCAGTTGGAGATGCACCAAGTGGACCTAGTTTGTGAAAGAGCATATGTGTGCTGCTAATGGCAGGGGCACAGGGTCAGCATGTCTCAAGCCCACTGGATTTCAGTTGAGGCTAACATATGCCTTGCATTCCAGACATGGAACTGGAGGACTTAATGTTTTCCAATTGATTTTGGTCTTGCTTTAGGCCAATGTTCCTTGCTATCCTCCCATTTCTTGCTTTTGGAATGTCAATAAATACTGTTTGCCATTGCATACTGGACATATGTAACTTTTTTTTTTATTTTAAAGGAATTCACAGCTAAGAACTTGTCTTGACTCAACTTAGAAGAGATTTTTGACTTTGAACCACTAGATGATGTTGGGACTATTAAGCTGAAGGACATTCTTAAAGTTGGTTGGAGTCAGGGATGGGCTGGCTTGATTCTGAAATGGTTGCACAGGTTTGTATTGTGAGTGCTCAGTCTCCAGCATGTGGCCTTACTGTGAATGCCATACACCACAGGCATGTCCCACCTGTGCCCCAGTGGCACACAACCAAGGATAGCTATAAATATGGCCCCAAATAAAACTGTAAGCTTATTTAAAATTATAAAAAATACTTTAAAAATTGTTTTGTAACTCAGTTTTGGGGTTATGGAGCATGTTACAACACTGTGGCAAATTTACAAAAGTTGGACACACCTGCAGGCCACAGGGTCTGGATGATAGAACTAGGTCACTGTGGACAATCCTTTGAAAATTATACTCACTCATGATTCTGATCTGTCCTTTTACATCCTGCTCTCAGCAATGTGAGAGCCGCTATTCAGGCTCCTGACACTTTTGAACCCTCCCATTGCTGTGATGGACTGCAACCCTTGGAAGCCATGAGCCAAAATAAAGCTTTACTCTGTTAAGTTTGTCTGTCAAGTATTTTGTCCCAGCAACTAAAAAAGTGACTAATAGAAATGTCTTTATGTAATAGATTGTTGTTCTTTTGTGTGTGCGCCAGTGTGTTAAATGTTGGAATGCATACTTTAACTTTGTATTAAAGATGACAGTAAGTGGTTGCATTAGCTTGCGGGGTACAGGTAGCAACATGTTCATCTGTTCAGACTATCACCCACATCCTGCAACAAACTGTACTCCTGACTGCAAGGGCAAACCTGTGACTAAGACCAAACCACTATGACTGATTGAAGAAGTTAGTTTCCAGAAGACCCATATTCAGTAAGTCCATGTTCAATGATCAGAACTGGATCGATGGAAGTTATTTGCCATTTGAGTCACTGGTCCTCTTTTAGGCAGACTCACTTCTCTCTCTCTCTCTCTCTCTCTCTCGTGTGTGTGTGTGTGTGTGTGTGTGTTGATTGTGGCAGTTAATAAATTATGATTGGTTCACTGAAATTAATTCAGTTTATCATTCTGTCACTTTCAAATCTCAAATCTACCCAAAACAAGGATTAAAACAAATGTTCAAATTATTGAAACACATAGCAAACACTTTCAAACACATTTACATGTATGGATCAAGAATACAAAAAAGGACAGGTGTTTTTTGTTGTTGTTGTTTTTAATTTACAAGCTGGAGATATTTCTCTAATTCTTTCCCTATCACAAGTGTAAGTATTAATATGTCTAGTGATCTTAATTCTTCAAATATGGCATGACATAAAGATAAATAGTAACATAATTAGTATTATAATGTGATATATGAAGAGTTTATAGCATTTTTTATACTGTATGCTTTCTTTTTTTTTTAACTTCTTCTATTATTAACAGCTCTACCAAAGACTGGATAATGGCACTGCAAAGATAAATCTCAACTTTGGTTACCTTGTTACTTATTACATACTTGAATAAGAGATAAAAGATTTGGAGATTGATATTATTGAATTGCACGAATTTTATTAGCTGAATTTATATTATTTCTGTACTGGAATATAATTGAAGACTAAAAGTTGGCAAAATTTAGGATTGTAATGACATACATTTTTACTTCTAAGGCATTTAATGTCTTCAGAATAACATGCTTATAGGGAAACCATAATCATCTTTCATAATCTAGGTGGTTTAAACAAATAGACACGCATTTTTCCACAGTTTTGAGGTCTAGAAGTGCAGGTTCGAGGTGCCCCAGTGTTGTTGCTGTGGCCTGTCTCCATGGCTGGGAGGTGATACCTTCCTCTGGTATTTATACATGGTTGCTTCACAGTGCCTGTTTGTGTCCCAGCCACCTCTTCTTATGAGGACACCAGACATACTGGATAAGAGCTAGTCTTAATGACCTCATTTAATCTTAATTATCTTTAAAAAGTCCATCTCTAAATGCAGCCATATTCTGAAATACTGGGGGTGAGTGCTTCAGTACACAAATTTGGGGTGTAGGTGACGCAATTCATTCTATTACTTAGCTAGATATAGATTCTGTTCTCAGATTAAATGTTATTAAGGAAACTTTACTTCATTTTCTATCATTATGTTCTGTTCTAGTTTCCTTAGCTTATTTCCTATGTTGTTTATTCTTTCTCCTCAGTAAGAGTACAGAGTCTCTTTGATTACTCCACTGCTATGCAGCTAGAACCTAAATAAATGAAGACACAATAAGCCTTCAATCAGGAACTGTCAGAAAATAAATTGCTGTAAGACAAAGAGTTGCAATACATATACATCAGTTGAGATATGACAATATCATTTCAATATCAAGTTTAAAGAAAATGCAAAATTAAAGTAAATGTGTTTTATAAATGTAGATTTAGATTTTAAACAGTCTTTTAAAATTCTACTGGAAATTATCAAAAATAGATTGAGTAAAAGCCACATATTAAAAGGATGAAAGAAGTTAAGGTTAGTATATGTAGATTAACAAATAGCTGCTTTATAAAATTTATATCTGACTCCAAGTAGGCTATGGAGATTAATTAAAATTTATAACTCATTCATTTCCTCAATAATCACAGAAAGAGATTTTAATCATCATTATCAATCTATATTTAAAAATTATCTTCTTAAGCACAGCAACAATTTTGCCTGCAGGGATTTAGAGTTATATGAAAGAAGAAAAATCTGAAATGAGCATCCATCAAAAAATTGTTAAAAGGCAGATAGCTGACATGATTTCCTAGTAAGAATATGACTTGCCTTGGCCTCACTGTTTCTGTTTTTACTGGTTTAACATCAAGTCATAACAATCCAAAATGTTGAACTATAGTAATCTACATGCCAATGTTAGTACCAGAACTGGCTTCCAGCTTTCTAGGTCTCAGTTGAGGCTATAATTATGAATCACCTCCTAGCTTAAGTAGGATGTGTTCATGACACTATTCATCTTGAGAGAGTATGGTGAATGTTGTCTAACATTTTGACCAGAAATGAGTCCCCAGAATTCAATTTCAGTGTTGTTTAGGAGCTGGGGATAATTTGGGTAGCTTTGTCTCATATATATATATATATATATATATATATATATATATATATATATATCTGCCTTTTCTTATATTTCTTTCTTTCTAGCTCATTTTAGCACTTAATCAGACCAGAAAGTTTGATGTTTGTCTTTGCTAGAAATCCTCTGGTTACAAATAGCAAAAGCTGATTTGATGATAGCCAAAGAAGAATATAAAATATAAGTAGGTTACTGAACTAGACAGGACAATTTTGACTGACAACCAGTGGCTCAAATACTGTGTTACTAAGCAGGACCTGCTTCTGTCTCTCCACACTGCCTTGCCTAGGGGGTGGCATCCCAAGGCTCCACGTACAGACTAACAGATTATCAAGATTTATATCATCACAATTTATATTTCTGTTGGGAAGATTTTCCCTTTCCATTGTCTCCACACAAAATATGAGGAACTGGACCTTCCTGGTTCCGAGTTCAACACTTTTTGAAATAATCATTCTGCAATACCTGCCCCAGCATTATAGGAAGAATATTGGCTGAAAGTAAGCTAAGGTATATTCCAGCAAGGAAAACCACAATACTATTACCAGAAATATCCACAGCTCTCAAGCATCTACTGAGAAAGAACAAACTTATGCATAAACCTATTACAGATGGCAGGGAAGACTGCTGTGAGGGACAGTTGCAAAAGTGATTTTGCAATAGGGGAGAGAAACTGGGCTGAACTCCATATACAAGATCAAGTAATGATTTATCACCAAGAAGCAGAATGTATATAAGTTGATGGATATTTACCAAGTGAGTATTAAGGTCAGAGGATTCTTGCTATATCTACTCAACAGGATTATACCTAAGGCGAGCTGAGGTGATGAGGCATCAGAGATAGGGAATGAGGACTTTTTTTCAGATACAGAGGGTGGAAAATTTTCACTAGATGGACTGACTCACAGATTTCTATTAGAACTGGACAAAATGGATCCAACTTTAGAGCCTTGCTGGAAAGAGAATTCAAACTCTCAGGTTTGGTGCACAGAGTCATTGTGCCTTGCTACTTAAATTCCATGCATGGTGGACTTGGTAATTACATTACGATGAGACTAATTTTACCACCTGTGTTTGTTTATAGTTCTCATATTTAGTCTCTTTCGTATCCTTTCACCATAGTTGTCTGTGCTTTTAATAGTTTAATATGAGAGTAAAACAGAAGCTACACTAGTCACCTGGAAATAGACTGAGGATATAACTTGTGACAAAACCACTCAAGAATATAGCTGATAAAACAAACAGAAAATTTGGGCTGGAGAGATGGCTTAGTTGTTAAGGACCTTGATTGCAAAGCCAAAGGACCTAGATTCGGTTGCCAATGACCCACATAAACCAGATGTACAAGGTGATGCATGCATCTAGAGTTTGTTTCCAGCGGCTGGAGGCCCTTGAATGCCCATTCTTTTTCTATCTCTCACTCTTTCTTTGCTCCTCTATCTCTCCCAAATAAATAATAAATAAACAAATATATTTTAAAAACAAACAGAAAATTCAAGCAATGAAATAACACAATATGTGAAAACCCAACATAGTAATATAAGAAACACAAACCAATTGAATGTAGTGTAATTTTTCCAGAATTATGAATCAGAAACTAATGCAACTCAGGGAGGGTGAATTTGATAAAGTGCCAGTCAGAAAATTCAAAAGAGGATTATAATTATCTTCAAAGAAATCAAAGAAAAAAATCAAATGAATCAAAAAAGAAAACAAACTCCAATACAAGATATGAGTAAAGAAATACAAATACTATACTGAAGAAAAAACATCCTGAGATATAAATTAAAAACAAAATAAATCAAATTTAAAAACTCAACAAAAAGTTTCAGCAATAGAATGAATCAAAGACATGACAGAATATCTAAGCTTGAAGACAAGATGGAGGATTTGGAGCATTACAAGAAGGAGAAAGATAAATTAATAAGAAGGGATGAGTGGAAGTTTCAAGATATGCAGAATACAATGAAAAGGTAAAAATATAAGAATTCTAGGCATAAAAAGACTAATTTCAATCTAAAAGCATAGTAACCATTTTAAACAAAATGACAGAAGAAAATTTTCCCAAATTTGGGAAAAAGATTTCAATGTAGGATGTATTTAGAGTAACAAATAGCCAAGGATGCAAAAGAACCTCCTCTTGCCTACTTTATAATTAAACAGCTCAATACATAGACCAAAGAAAATATACTGAAAACATTTAGAGTAGCACCAAGTCACTTACAATGAAACTCTAAAACTTCAAAAGCCCAGAGGGTTTGGAATGATAAATTTCAAATTCCAAAAGGCAATAAATGCCAACCCAGAAATGTTCTCTGTCATAAATGAAGAAGAAAGAATAATTTTCCACGATAATAATAAGCTTAAGGAGCTCATAACCTCTAAGCCAGCTCTATGCAAAATGTATGAAATAATTTTTTAGAAGGAAGACAAGGGAAAGCACATACACAAGGCCACAGGAATGAGTAAACCCTGAGTTTGAATAATAGTTAATGCAAGAGAGTAAGAGGAAAAACTCAAGAAGTACAAAATCATCAAGAATGACAGGAGTTGATATGTAGCTTCCAATACTGACAATATAAATGGTCTTAATTCTCCAGTTAAATGACCCAGACTACCTGAATGGATTGAAGGTAGAATACTTCTGGTGTATCCAAGGGACACATCTTTTCATAAAAGAAAGACAATACTTAGGGTGAAAGCTTGAAAAATGGTGCTTCAAGCAAGTGGGCCAAGAAGCAAGCAGGTATTAATGTTCTAATATTAGATGTTAGACGAGACAAAGAAGGTCATTTTATACTGATTCAGGGAACAATATAACAAGAGGTCAGTACAATTTTAAATGTATGAGCATTAAATATGGGTACACCCAATTTTTCTAAACTGACACTACTAGATGTAAAGTCACAGATTAACTCTAACACTACAACAGTAGGAGACTTTAGGACCCAACTCTCATCAATTGAGAGATCCTCTCAGTAAAAAATAGACAGGAAGCATTTGGATTAAATGACATTCTGAATAGGACTCCTGTCACTAGGAAACAAAGCCAATAATCTTCAAAAGGAACCTCATGAAAGTAAAAGGCTTCTGTACAGCAAATGACACTGTTGTGTGAAGAGGTAGCCCATAGAATGGGAGAAAAATTTTTCCAGCTATACATCTGACAAAGGATTAATATCAAAGATATACAAGAATTCAAAAAGATAAACAATAAGATACCAAGAACCCAATCAAAACGTGTGCTTTGGAACTGAACTGAGAGTTCTCACAAGAAGAAGTAAGACTGGCCAACACATATTTTTAAAGGTTTTCAACATCCATAGCCATCAGTGAAATGAAAATTAAATCTACTCTTAGATTCCATTTCACTCTTTAGAATGGATACCATCAAGAAATTAAGTGATGATGAATGCTCATAAGAGTAAAAGGAAAGAAGAAACCTTCACTGTTGGTGAAAGTTTAAAATGAATTTACCATATTACCCAGCTGTACCAATCCTGGGCATATACCCTAGGAACTCAGTGCTTTACAGTAGGGACACTTGCTCATCCATGTTTATTACAGCTTTGTTCACAACAGCATGGGAATAGAATCAGCATAGATGGCCATTAACTGATAAATGCATAAAGATGGGGGTAAATACAATTTCATTTAGCTATAAATAAAATGAAATTATGAAATTTGCAGTAAAAATGGATGGATCTAGAAAATTTAAGTAAGTAACCCAGGCTCAAAGAGGCAAATGAAGCATGCTCTCTTTCATGTGCTTCGAAAGTTTAGATTTGTATGTATATTAGAGTAAGAGTCAGTAGAGGCCAGAAATGTCGAATAGAATTATGATAGGGTGAGTGGAAGGACCTAAGAAGGTTGGATAGTAGACAGGAAAGTAGGGAGGAAGAACACGGGGGGTATAAAGATTTAAGAGGGACATATGGGAATAGGAGGAGATGAGGCAGTGATGAGGGGAGAGTTAACAAAAAAGATGCATTAGAAACCATATGGAAACCTGGTTATTAATTAGGCAATTGAAAATATAATTAAAAACATAGTTTGAATATAAGTAGCCTGTGTGGGCTGCTAATGCTGCACCCATAGGTTTTTTTTAGGAAATCACAGTGCCAGTAGTGGGATACTTTTGTATGGTTTTTTCAGGAAGGCCTCTGGGAGTTCTCCAAACCATACAAGCTACTATTAATGTTCTTGGCTATCCATATGAATAGACTATTGAATCTTATTGCTGAAGATTCTATATGCTTTGTTGCAAAATATTGAGAAATCAAACTGGAACTGAGTTGGAAGCCATTTCCTTGCTAACTAGTTGCCATTCTGCTGAAAAATCCTATGTGGTGTGCTGGGGGAATGGGTCATCAGTAGTTTTACCCTGCAGTGGACTCTGTGAGGTACACAAATGACCAGCTAGCCAAGATGTGCCCACTGGTTCATAACTGTTATGAGGGTAACCAATTGCTCTCTAATTAGATTTGTAACTTGCTCCATGAAAGAATTCATGCCTGGTACTAAAAACAGGTAAAAGCCCATTGCTGGGAAGATCATAGGCTCTAGGGGGGGATGCTCCTAAGGTTATCTGACTCAAAGGATATGTTGTTCTCAACAAATTGCCCTCTAAGTGGTTCTTTCTATGTGCAGACATTGGTGTTCTTACCTTTCATCAGAGAAGCTTCTTTTCGCAGTTTGAGCAGTGACTTCTGGGGAGTTCAAAACTTCTCAACTTACTGAGAATAAGTGAATGTTGCATGCTCATCACTGAATGAGACATCTATACCATGCTGTCCAAGCTCATGAAACATTAAGGAAGGGGAGTTGAAAGAGTGTCAGAGCCAGAGGATGAGGAGGATGTAATTGCTATTTGACACGGTTTTCTGAATATGAAGTAGATCTTGCATTCATGATCCCACGGCAGCTGTCATTACCTACATAAGACCCACCAGACTTGCACAATATTGGGCCCAGCAACATTCTCTCAGAGATAGTGAAGAAAGGCACAACAAACAAACAAGCAAAAAACAACTATAAACTATAAAGACATCAAAGTAGAAGAGAGCCTCGTTGTAAAGAAGGGGTTCATTAGAAAAATAATGAGTGAGGGGGCAAAAGAGGTTAAAAAGGGGATTATCATTAAATTATATTATGAACATCTATGAACACTATTAATAAAACGTTTTCAATTATGATGATAACTGTGGTCTTAATTTTTCTCTCATTGGGATATTCTAAAGCTACATTGTTGGTGGAATAATGCATATTTTAAAGATGTTAATGATAATAAATAAAATATCTAGAAAGACTGAATCTGTGTATTTAAAGAATGCCTAGTTTACAGGATGCACATACCTTTTATTTATAAACTATCTATCACCTGCTTCTTTATTTTCTGATTTTACCTCAAGAATTTCATAAGCCATCTTGTTTTGACCTAAAAGAAAATCTTATCATCACAAGCTGTTAATACAGAAGCTATTCCAATACTTTTTGTACAACAAACAAACAAGCAAAATTCTGTACATAGATTATTGCTTAACTTACATGAGGTCGTCCATTGTCTTCTGTCTGTAATTGGTAATTCTGTTTTGTCATTTGATATTATATTTGACTAAAGATCACTGAAAGAGATTCCAATTCACTGAGGCTATCTATTTATTTATTTAAAATGTTTGAGGGCTGGGTTAGAGGGATGGATTAGTGGTTAAGGCGTTTGTCTGCAAAGCCAAAGGACCCAGGTTCAATTCCCCAGGACCCACGTTAGCCAGATGCACAAGGTGATGCATGTGTCTGGAGTTCATTTGCAGTATCTGGAGACCCTGGCACTCCCATTCTCTCCCTCTTTCTCACCGTCTTTCTGTCAAATAAACAAATAAAAATAAATTTAAAAAAATGCTTGAGGGCTGAGGAGATGACTCAATGGTTAAGACTGTTTGCTGTGCACGCACGAAGCTTAACAGTCTTGACACTGCCTGATCCAGTTCACCATCGTCCACCTAAACAACTGGTTATGGCCATGCACATCTGTAGCCACATCCCTGAGGCAAATGAAAACCAGGAAATTGTGGGGATTGCTGACAAACAAACCAAAAACATCAGCTCTGGGTTGAGTGACAGTCTTTAAGGAAACAGGCAAATAAGCAAAAAGAGGACACCTGGCACTCCCCTCTGGCCTCCACTTGGGTACAAAGAGGGCACACATGTGACTATACTACCCTCACATCACATAACTCACCCACAACAATATTTCACACACACACACACACACACACACACACACACACCAAAAAAGTATTTCAGTGCCTGTTGTTCAGAGGTTACAGAAATACCACCAGAAATGTGATATAGCCACTGTTTTATAGGGTCAAAATCCTAAACTGTAATTGACATGTACAAATAAAAATTCAAAACTTGTATGGACACATGATTTCCCTCCTCCCTGACTCCATTCTACTAAAGGCCCTCCTCACTGGGATTTCAGGCATTCACCATGGGGTTTCGGGATATGAGATATGAGAATATCAGTCAATCATTGTGTGTGGGAGGCAATGGCTCTGAACATACCATTTCATCTTGTGGCTCTTACAATCTTTCTGCCCCCTCTTACTCAAAATTACTTCAGTCTTGGTGGATTTAAGTATACATTAGTGTTGTGTTCTCAGAAGGTTCTGGATGTCTGCTTTGGTGAGTGCTGAATATCCTCAGTGTCTGTCTGTCTCCATGCCCCTGGCACTGAGTGACAGGCTCGCTATTGAAGAAGCACTCTTGCTCATCTCACCAACTCTTCTGTGGTTTCACTAGAGTCCTGGTTGATATGTGAGGGGTAATTTATCTCCTCAGTTCTAGCCGCTTTCTTAAAAAGAAAAAAACAGATTCTCCAAAGGAGAATGAGGTCAGCTTTGACAGAAGCCCATTTTCTTTTGGGGACCTTGTAGTTTTTTCTGTTCAACAGCTCATTGTGGGATTGTAACCAATTTCTGGTACTGGGAATTACAAGACAGAGCCAAATGTTTTAGGGTTAGGCTTCATTCCACTCTCTCTAGGGCCCTTATTACCAGAAAATTTCTTCATACTTCTGTTAAGGGTTATATCATTTAGCCTGCTATCCAGGAGAAAGTTTTCTAATGGAATTCTACTCAGCAGTAAGGAAATATGATATGATGAAATTTGTAGGAAAATGGACAGACTTGGAACAGATCATACTAAGCAAACTCACATAATCACAGAAAGACAAATGTCAGATATTTGTTCTTCCTCATCTGAGGTTTCTAACATGGACAACTTGAGTTGTAGGCATACCTGACAAGAAACTCAAGGATAAGATAATAGGGATGGTAGTTTTTTTTTTTTTATGAAAGGGAATGGGAGGGAAAAAAGATACACACAAAACTAAATACAGAATTAATCCATTCGATGACTATCTTTTTTATAGCTCCTTTCCAAATCAATCACAGGAAGCAATAAACCATCCTCCCTGGCATTAGGAGATAATACAACTATTTGTGAGAAAGAAGCATATTTCAAGGCAATAAGGAGAAAGGAAGGAAGGAAGGAAGGAAGGAAAGAAGGAAAGAAGAAAGAAAGAAAGAGACTGGCTTTTCATTGTAGAATCTCACTCTAGCCTAAACTGACCTGGAATTCACTATGTAGTCTCAAGGTGACCTCAAACTCATGGTGATCTTTCCTACCTCTGCCTCTCATGTCCTGGGATTAAAGGCGTGCACCACTATACCCAGCAAGGAATAACTGTCTTTATAACTCATTCGTGGATTTGTACTTATTTTATCTGTTCAAGTGAGCAAAGTCAGAAAATATTAACATAAATGTATAGATTAGTTTTTACCTTATTCACAATTAAATTAGCCTTCAGTCCCATACATAAAAATCTCTCACTCCCACTCCTCTCCTTATCAATCTATTTGCTTGTGCTCATAAATTATATTACTATTCTATGTGTCAAGCAAATGTGATACCCGCTACACTATGGAAATACTTCTTTTTGTGAATACATGATTATTAACAAGATTATTAGCATTCTACTTTAGTGATTAAAGTATTAATATTCTGTTATATTTGTGAATTACCAGTATGGAACAGCTTTCCACTGTTTAATATTTACTTTTGTATAATGCTTGAATGAAAATAAAGTGTATTCTAATGTTTTACCTCAAGCTGTTCTCAAAACTACTCTAAGAGATAGTTATTCCCATCATCTCAGAGCAGTGAAATAGTTTACTAAATGTTGCAACAGCAATGTATATGGTCATAAACAACATGAAGCATTGGGAAATCTGTAAGATGAAGCCCACTGCTCTAGGCCAATATGTCGTCTCTGTTCATAGTTAAAATGGCCAGAGAGTTGTTGACCAACAGAAGCGTCACCTTACCTATCACGTCCTGGGATATTACACATCATTAACTGGATTGATCCTGGTACTGCCTCCTTGATTCCATGCTCTGGTTACAATGAAGTGCAGCTTTGCTTTCCCATGATGCCATTTCTCCACCAATCTCCAGCTTCCATAATTGTTGCCATGTTGGTTGGTCCCGATGTTTCTGCTTTGGGATTTTTAAAAAAATATCTTTATTTATTTGCATTTATTGAGAATGAGAATGAGTATGGGCATGCCAGGGCTTCTTGCCACTGAAAATGAACTCCAGATGCACGCACCACTTTGTACATCGGATGTGGGTACTGAGCAATCCAATCTGGACCATCAGATTTTGCAAGCATCTTTAGCAGCTGAGCCATCTTTCCAGCTCCTGGGATAATATTTTTAAGGCAACTGTTTGAGGCCAAGGTGTTTTCTCTGATAACTTTCTCTCCTACTTCTGCCCTGAACAGGGGAGGAGGACAGGCAGATTGCATGCAACTGATACAGACTAATTGCCAGTGTACTCATATGATATTGATACATTTAGTTTTCTATATTTCAGCTTTAAGAAGGTAACCATTGTTGCTACTGTATTTTCTACTTTAATTGTAAAAATAAAAGCTGCATGCATTGTATTTATCCATTTCATGCACAGTGCAGAGCATATTTAATGTCTGACACATCTTATAAAGTAGTTTCCCTTTAAATATGTAAATGTTACTGGAGGGACACATTCTCCTGGGGGTTCCTATCTCCTTTCTCTTCTCAGTGGACATGCTGTGGTGGCCCCAGAAGCCCAAAGAGAGTCAAACACATTGTAATGAAACAATAAAGATTTGCAGTGAGTTTAATGCCATTTAAATGAATGAATAAAAGCAATTTATTAAGTTATATGGCTGAAACGTGAATTGTTTATGAATGAAATTTATAGAGAAAAATGGGAAAAAGGAGCAGAGGGTAAAGAATGCTAGGGAAGATGTTGACAGCAAAAAAAAAAAAATGAAACTCTCTCAGCAATGATATTAATTGGGTGATTTGGGTATTAATTAGGCAATTTGGGGATTAATTAGATAATTTGTTTCTGCTACAGAATTCTGTGAACTAGAAATGAACTTGCGCATATGTGTGTGTGTGTGAGAGAGAAAGCTCGCATATGAATGGTAGTAAACTGAGCTCACTGGAAGACTGAAGTCCTAGCTTTATCTGGAGCACAGGTTCAGTAAGGCTAGCACAGACTCTAACAGTAATATGAGTGAATTATTCTTGGATGACCTGATGTGAGTATCTTCAAGCCAGGGATGTCCTGTTTGTCATTCACACCGAAATGAGAGACATTTGCTTTAAGCTTCAAGGGAAAAATCCCTAGTTACAGAAATTTACCATTTTCATTTCTATGGATTATTACAATCGGGGATAAATGGAATTAGGCTTAAATTTATAAGGACCAAGACTCCTCATAAGTGCATTTATTCAATTTAATTGACGTTGACTGACAAAATGGTGAGTTAGTATCTTCCAAAAACATTTAAGAATTCTAGTCTCTCTCTCTGGGAACCAAATTGAATTTTTTTTTCTCTCTCTCTCTCAAAACAATATAAAACTCTGTTCTTTCCAGTCACTAAGAAAATATATCTTTTATTAAAATTTTACTTTTTAAATTTTGGCTTGTGAGTTAGTATGTGTGGCATGGTTCATGTATGTGGTGTGTAGGTATAGTGTATGCTGGCATGCATGCCCCATGCACATGTATGTGAAGGCCAGAGGAGAACATTGGCTGTCCCACTCTATTACTCTTCCACATTGTTTTCTGAGATGGAGTCTCTCACCAAACCTGGAGTTACTGCTTTTCAGTCGGATTGGCTGACAAGAGAGTTCCAAGAATCCTCTGTCTCCACCCCCTAAGCACTGGGGTTATAGGTGTGTGTGGTCATGTGCAGCCTTTAATGTGGGTACTGGGTACTGGGGGATGGAACTCAGGTAGTATCAGCCAGTTTCAGGTCTTCATGATTGCTCAACAGAGAATACCTGCTGAATCATTTCCCCAGCCCCTTACTAGGATATAAATTTTGTAAAGTGAAAAATGTGTCTTATATACTGGTGGGTCCCTAGTGTGTAAGTCTGTTTTGCATATAACGGACTGTCAATAACTATTTGTGAATACATGAATAATGCAAACTTTAGAATTCCATGCACTGTTCTAATCTTTATCTCTATTGAGATCATTGAAAGCTATATAACTAAGTTGCTGTGACATTAGATATTAAAAATTAAATCTTACCAATGAGTATGGACAAATGCAGTCCGTTCATCAGCATCCCAAGGCCTTTAGTACCATTGAGGTAGCTTCTATTGAGTTTGGATGTGTGAAGATTGTCTGCTACTTGCCAGTAGATGGCCTAATTATTCCATCATTCACGAAGCAATGAAACTATTCTTCATAAAGAAAAGGATTTGAAGAAGACTAACTTTCCTTTTGAGTTTGCTCTGAAAAGAGAGTCAATGTTTTAGTACATTTCCCCCTATTTTTGTTTGATTGAACTATTGAGTAGAGATGCTGATTTTAATACAGTGTAGTGTAATCAATAAGGAAAGATTATATTGTTTTTATAGATGCTAAATCACTTGGGAAGATTCATAGAGGTGACACACTAATATCATTGCCCCAGGGGTAAATTGACTCATCGGCATCCAGGAGGAAATTAAGCTCTTTATTTTCCCCTCCACACTTTGTGCAAGTCATTTAAAATATGATTCACATTTAGATGACTTAAACACCTTTTCTGAAATTCAATATAAAAGAGCTATGATGTTCAGACAAACTTTACTGGCAACAGATTTTCTCAGGGAGTCTAATGGCTTAAAGATTATATAATTTATCTATAGGACAGTCTTCTTTTATTTCTAAAGTGTATCAAATTTTCTCTGTAAATACAGAAATGATAATATGCATGAGGAAAAAAGGAAATAGCAGGGAATGGTAAAGGAAATTGTTAACTGAATTGAAATTAGTATAGTCCCACATAGTATTTCACCTTACTAACTCTATCAACATAAAGGAATATTAGTCTATTATTTACTCTCTAAATGGTCCCTATCTCTTAGGGGTATTTGAGTATTTAATAGGTTTTGATCTATTTGAGTATAAGCACTCAAGAGATGAGGGTTTTGACTCTTTTCTTTATTAGTGTTTGTATATTGACCACCAGTAAGAGTAGCTGGCATATGGGAAAAATCATGTAATTTATCTATTTAATACACTATATTCTGAGACCATTTTCCAAGATAGGACAGATCAATGAAGTTGGACATAATAATTGGGAATCTCAATATTGTACCACACAGAAACTTAACGTAATTTATCAAATTACTTTTAAAAATGTTTCCCATCATACCTGCTTGTACTTGCAACACGGCTCACACCCTTTGCAGGGTCATTGTTGGATAAGTTATTTGAGGAAAGCATGATTCTTCGTGACAAAAATCAATTACCTGTCCTCCGTCCTAAAATGGCAAAAAAAAAAAAAATGATAAAGAAAAAAGCAGGGAAGAAAAAGGAAGGGAGACAAGATTCAAAAAATAGCGTCGGAACTTCTGTGCTGGCTGCATTGTATTTGGCTTACTCTTCTGCTTGATGAGTATTTTCGGTATTTGGGGGCATACCAAACATGTACAAAATAAAATAGTTCTAAATGAAATTGAACAGGTGATATCGAGAAATTTCATAATTTAATCTTTTACCTCATTTTCTTCCAGATGTTGCTTCATCAGGAGTTTGAACGAAAATTGGGCTCTTCTAGTTGCATTGAGCATCTGTCTTGTTTGACTTTTAAATGTATTTGATATTGTGTGGCTATTGCCTTTAGTAACAAGAAAAGGAAGCCATTTTCTTACGTCATATTTAAAAGTTATAGTTGTATCATTCTGAACTCATATTTTAAAAATAAAAATTCTTTCATTAAATACATACCATAACTGATTCCACTGATAAGAATGCATGTTCATGATTAAAAGTCACAGAGCTCATGCAAGCTTTAACAGCTTAGATCTCTCACTAGAGAGTTTTCTGATTTCTGATTTGTGGAAATACTTTGGGTGTTGTCAAGATGATTTTTTAATGATGTAAACCTCATAATTCAGCTTCAGATTTGCGTCTTTTTTTTCTTTCAAATCTTCCAGAACATCACTGAAACAGTGTCTGAGTAGGATTATTTATTTTCGATAAGATTTTTAGGGCATTCCTCCAATGTGGCCCATGGGCTTTAGATGTTAGTGCCAGTAAACAAAATATGGTAGCACTTTCATATCCTTAGTGTATAGATGCTCTTAGATATCAAATTTTCACTTATATATTGGACTTCTAGTATGTCCAGATTCCATTTATTTGCTATCAATAAAGAATCAATTTAGATATTCACATTGAATTATGCTATTTATTCCAAATTTTAGAGTTTTTAAAAATTCAAAAATACAGAACAAGCATGACCTGGAACTTGAAATATGCTAACTGATGTTAAAATTATAGCACACAATATTAATTTTTGCATAATTATGGCATTAAAATTGTAAAACCTATGTTTACTTTTTAATTCACTGATTGATGGATAAGCTCAAATCTATCTATATTTAAAGAGAAAACTTACTAGGCAACACACTTAATATTTTAAACACATATTGAATAAAACATTAAAATTTCTTCTATTAAGGATTTACAAAGGAGCAAATGGCAATAATGAAGTATATATTATGTAAGGAAACGGTAAGTGAATGTATGGTTAATATTTAGTGTCAGCTTGCCAGGAGAAAACTTCTGGGAGGGAGTTTCAAATCTGGGTTAACTGAGGTAGGAAGTCTCACTTTAACAGTGGGCAGCACCACTCCATGAGCTGGGGCCTGGAACCGAAGGGCGGCGCGAGCTGAGCAGCAGCATTCATTCATCTTTCTGCTTCCTGACTGCGGAGACAATGTGACCAGCTGCTTTATGTTCCTGCCGCTGTGTCTTCCCATGATGGACTGCACCTTCACACTTTATGTCAGAGCTACCCTTCAAGTTGCCTTGTTAGGGCACTTGCATAGCCACAAAAAGGGTAACTAATACAGCAAGCACAAAAAAGTTAACCTAGCTGTATTGTTTATGAGCTAGAGGACATTGTTCAAGGTGCTTTCACAAATGTTCATTTCATGCATTTAAAATAGGCCTAATACTAAAAATGGATGGCATAAAAAGAAAATGAAATAATAAATGTTAAGCACTTGTCTAAATGCTTGGAATCCAGCATGTCTCCATTAAAGTTTCAATAAGTCATTTTAATTATCAGTATCTAGATACATCTTTCTTATTGAGGAAATAAACATGTTTTTAAAATATTTATTGATAAAGATAGTGTAGCCACTATGGAAATCAGTATGGAGATTCTTTAAAAAGCTAAAAGTAGATCTACCATTAGATCCAGTTTTTCCTTCTTTAGGCATATATCCTAAAGACTGTTTACTACAGAGACACTTGTTCCACTATATTCATTGCTGCTCTATTCATAATAGCTGAGAACTGGAATCAACACAGATACCCATCAACAGATGAAAGGTTAATGAAGATGTGGCACATATACACAATGGAATTCTACTCATCAATAAGGAAAAAAATGAAATAAATAAATTTACCTGAAAATGGGTGGACTTGGAAAAAAGCATACTAAGCAAGGTCACACAGACTCAGAAAGACAAATGCCACATATTCTCTCTTATATGTAGTTCCCAACTTGGAACAGCTTGAGTTGATTGTAAGTGGTAGTAAGTCTCAAGAATGTTGAGATAACTCGAATGAAGCCAAGAAAAAGGGGAAACAGGGAGCTAGGGCAGAAAGCTTAACAAGCTGAGGGACAGAAGAAAGAAAGAAATAAAGAATACAGGGGTTGGACAAGTTTCAGATGGAGGAGGAATGTGGGAAGGGATAGTGGAGGGAATTCCACAAAACTAGTAACTACGTGAATCAGTATTATAGAAACCTTCCTCCTAGATAGCATTGTAAAAGATATAACTCCCAATAAGAGGAAAGGAATACCTAAACAGAAGTGTCCCATAGAAAGTGGAAAATGTTTAAACCTAAAATCATGGGTTTGGTTGGTCAATCCTTGGGTCAGAATTGAGTTACCCCCACAATGAGCTGTTGGTCAGGGAGACCCATAAGGTCCGTTAAATAAAGCAGGCCAGTGCCGAAGCACTTGGTTATCTGTCAGAGATAAAAGGTAAGACCCTAGTGCTAAAGTCACCACAGCTTCAGGCACAGAACATGAGGAGACCATGCTGGAACTGAGAGGGAAACCAGTTCCCCCTGGCTATCCCTTACAGTGCTGGAAAGTGTATGGGAGCTGCTGGGGAACAATGATTACCAACAACATGAATAAGTAGGAGGTCCTTCCTGAAAGTTATGAAATCAAACACAGAGGCAAAAGGTATACACTTAGTCTTAGTGGCACACAGTCTATTTGGATAACCAAATACCTTCATATCAGACATGAGACCACTCAGTGGGAAAGAACTCATACCTAGTACTGGGAAGCAAGTCAGAATCCCATGGACAGAAACTCATAGACTCCAGAGAAAACCTTCTACTCTTTGGCTAAGAAGAGTGGGCACATGCATCAAAAAGTCTCTCAAGGGCTGGATGGATGGATCAGTGGTTGAGATGTTTGCCTACAAAGCCTAAGGACCCAGGTTTGATTCCCCAATGCCCACATAAAGCCAGATGCACAAAGTGGCACAATTATCTGGAGTTTGTTTGCATTCTTAATGGCCCTGGTGTGCCCATTATCTTTATTCTTTCTTCTCTTCTCTCTCTGCAAATAAATAAATAAATAAATAATGAATCTTATATAACTATGCTAATTCCCTTTAATCCAACGTTGTTTTATTTTTTAAATATTTTATTTATTTGAGATAGAGAGAGATACAGTCAGATAGAGAGAGAAAGAGAGAAAGAGAGAGAATGGGCATGCCAGGGTCTGTAGCCACTGCAAATAAACTCCAGACACATGTACCACCTTATGCATCTGGCTTTATCTGGGTAATGGGGAATTGAGCCTGGGTCCTTTGGCTTTGCAGGCAAGTACCTTAACCACTGAGTAATTTCTCCAGCCCCTACTCTCACTTTTGGTTGATACATCAATACAACAAATGATAGCCAACTGCCCACTACTTGATAAGTCAACTCAACCACATCTGCACAGGAAGAATCAAAATGCTCTCACTGATAGCCTGAAAACTAGACTCAGAGAGATGGTCACAGACACTACTGTCACTCGAATCTCATTAAAACAGAAATCTAGAGACTACAGTGAATACAACACTCCTGGCAAGGATCCAGGAGCATTGTTGAAGAAGGAGGCAGAAAAATTGTAAGATCTGTAGGGTGGGTAGGATTAACCTGACACAAGATCCCTAGGGAATTTAAAATTATAACCTTAAAAATTTTTAATTAAAAAATTAAAATAAATAAGAGTGGCATTCTGAAATAATTACTTTTTTGTTTTTGTTTAGGCACTTTTTAACTATGGCAAAGTAGGGCATCTTACTTTTCAAGTGACTTTGGAAACTCTTGTAGTTGTTATTATCATGAAAATTTGTCATTTTATAGTCATCCTACATATATACCCTACTGAGAAGTTTTATATTTATTGTTGAGCATTTTAATAATATAATAAAATGAAAATTGTTTAGCAAAACATGTATATATATATATATATATATATATATATTTAAAATTCATTTATTTGCAAGCAGAGAGAGGGAGAGAGAAAGAGAGATAGGGAGAGAAAGAGACAGACACGGAGAAAATGGGCACACCAGGGCCTGTAGCCACTGCAAACAAACTACAGATGCATGTGCCCCTTGTGCATCTGGTTTATGTCAGCCCTGGGGAATCAAACCTGGGTCCTTTGGCTTTGCAGGTAAATGACTTAACTGCTAAGCCATCTCTCCAGTCCTGGATGTATATCTTAAATAAAAAATGTAAAAAAAAAAAAGAATTTTGAAGAGAACCATACACATGATAAAATATGTATTTCTAGAATAATTTCATATTTAGCCATTGTTTAGCTCTAAATGTGTTTTGATGTGCTATCATGTTATTTTTAACATACATTATACAAAATAGAAATAGATTATTTAAACTGCCAAGGTGTCTGTGGAAATTCTCCAATCCCTTAACATGACATCAATGAGGACAGTGTGAGCTCTTGTAGAAAGTGAATGCTGTATTCAGGAAGTCATCAAAACAAGGGTTTCAGTTTAAAATAAATATGGAGTCATGAATTCAATTTATAAGAAGTGGAATATATATCACAGAAGTTAATAAAGTAGCAGAATGGGATTGAGCAGCAATAAGGCTAGAGTTCATTCCTCACAAATTCGGGGAATTGGTTTAATTTGGAGTTCCTGAATATTACTGAAGGGATGGTGTTGATAACTTCTAGAATTATTCCTGGGAGGCTACGCTTTTAAGCCGAAAGCCAATGATTATTATTATGAGAACTAGGGAAGAAGAAACAGAACCAAATTGGAGCAATAATTAAAAGCAACTGGATACCAGAAACACAAGGTATATATGGCTATATTTTACAAGAAATTCACTAACTCAAATAGTCACTGAAGGAATTTCCCATGTGAAATATATTGACTTAATAATTTTAAAATCTGCATTTATTTTTTACAACTATAATAGAAAACAATATCCACACCATAGATCATCTTTATCACCACTCATCTTTGTCAACAAATAACTGCTTACCATCTTAGAGAACTTCCATTGAGTATCATCAGAGATCCATGAGAAAACATATGAATTTGACCTTCACTCCAACATATATTAGAAGTGCAATAGATTAGCCAGACATGGTGGCACATGGAACGCTTTGGCAGAAGGATCAGTAGTTCAGGTCAGCCTGGGCTTCATAACAAATTCAAGGACAGCATGAGCAATATGAAACTAAATATCAACCAAACAAATCTATCATCTATCATCTATCATCTATTATCTATCTATCTATCTATCTATCTATCTATCTATCTATCTATCATCTATCTATCATCTATCTATCCACCTATATATCATCTATTTATCTATCTATCATCTTTCTATTCATATACCTAACAGATTATATTCTGAACTTGCTAATTTAAAAGTTTCCTTTAAATGTAGATAGATACAGGATACAAAGAATATGTGATTTAGATGCATTTCTCCTCATATCAATGCTGAGAGAAGATTGTCTGCATTCATAGATAAAGATCATGAGGGGCTGGAAAGATGGCTTAGTAATTAAGGTGCTTGCCTGCAAAGCCAAAGGAACCAGGTTCGATTCCCCAGGACCCATGTAAGCCAGATGCACAAGGTGGCTGGATGCCCTGGTATTCCCATTTTTTTCTTTCTCTCTCTACTTTCCTTTCTCTCTCAAATAAATAAATAAAAAGAAAATATTTAAAAAGAAATGAAAAAGAAAATACTATCATGAGCAAGTGCTTTTAAACAGCTACTTGTTATTATGTCACTATCTTAATATTTGCCAATGATATGGAATTAAAGTATAAAGCAATTTACATAATCATACTAAAGTTTTCTTAATGTAGGAATTTTAAAACACACAATAATTAACATAGTTTTAATCAACCATAAAATATTTGTTTATAATTATTTTGGCTAACACTTGGGTGAAACACTTAAGAATATAAAGTAAGATTTGGTCTTTACTTTTGGAAATTTTACAGCTTATTGGAAAAGAAGACATTTAAAATATGCATGAGTGCACACATATACACATGTAAAGAGAAAATAGCAAATAATTTAATATAAGCATTTTAATAAATGTGTGATTGACTGCATAAATGTGTCATTAAACACCAAAAATTACACATATATAATTATGAATATATAGTTGATCAATTGATTTTGATTTTTGAGATAGGGTGTTATTCTGTAGCCCAGGCTACCTTTCAACTTGAGATCCTCCTATCTCAGCCTCCTGAGTATTGGATTTAAATAATTATTATCTTCCCTTTGCTTATGAAACTTTACCCTGCTATTCTGAAAGAACAACAAGCATGCCATGTGTCAGGCAACAGAGCACAGAGGAAACCACAAAAGACTGACCTGAACCATGGACATATTTACACCACAAAAGAGCATTCTTATGCAGAAACTTTTAGCGGCCATCTGAGCACTTCACTGTATGAGCAATTAAAAGCAAACTTACATTACACTATTGTAATGCCTAAACACATATACACACCCATATAAACTCATTAAACACTAAATGCAGAGCCTGAATATGTAAAAGACATTGGACAAGCCATATATAAATATGGGATGTTGACCCACCACCACCCCCAGCCAACACTGAGGAAATCACCCCCTTACCTGCAACAAACAGGAAGCCAACAAGTATAAATTAGGCTTACAGGAAGACAAATTGCTATCTCTAGTGACAATCTGGAAAGCTAATCAATGACTTTTATAACAATTACCAGAAAATGTTCAGGACTTGATTAGCAAGTGACAACTTTCCTGAATGTTACCCAAATGCCAACACAGGGCCAAACAGAAAGCCCCCAGCCAACCACACAGGACTCCCAGCTGTAGTTAATCTGCCTGTATTTGTTTCCATCAGCACTCAAACAGAACAGAAATGAAGACTTGTGGTTTCTTCTTTCTACAGCTTTACCACGTTTGCCTGCCTCTAAGTGTCTGCTAACATGTGAGGGATAATGGTGGGTTCCTTGCAAGTAAACAACAGTAGTCTTTGTTTCCCATGTGCTTGGTATTCATTTATTTTTATAACACATTCATATACCCCTGATTATACAGGATATGGTATAGCTATCAAGCTCTCAAGTTAAATGAGCATTCCATTAGATGTCTTGCTTATTACCTAAACAAATCCTACATATAACTTAGAAGTTACAAACGTGAATTTATGCAATGTTTTTTTTTTTAGTTTTATTATAATCGTATATTTTTATTATGCAATGTAGAGTGACATACAGGGACCTAATGTATTAAAAGTAAAATTGTATTTTTCACCCTAAATCTTTAACTCCCATTTTGCATGATAGTAAATATAGAAACATGTAAGTTTTCAAAAGTTCTTGCTTTCTTTTTAAACTTCAGCCATTATTTGCTCTCATCTCTCACATTTAGTGGGCCTCAATAGAGGTACTGAATGCTTTCCAGAACATAGATTTAAATGAGGCCCCTGCCCAGTGGGCTTACAACCTAATTAGACAGAGACAGTTGACCAACATATGCCCACAGACTACAGTTGGCCACTTATTTATTCTCTAATTAACATAACGCAGCAGGACAACAACTCTGCCTGTGCTCGGAGAGCAAGGGAACGTCTGTGTGTGCTGTACTGCTCGGTGGGAAACAAGACTACTGCTTCGGCGGGGGTTTGGAGCGTGCATCCTCCCGCCCCTTGCTTGTCTCCATAATTAATATTCCCAGGCATATCTTGCTGAGACTGTATTTGGCCAAGCAAACAGACCCTGGCAGCGCAGCGGAACCGTTTACTCGAGCTGTCTTGTTGATCACTCCAGGTCGGAGGACTGTGGCTTGCAGCTCTATTGAGAAACTTGGCCAGGGTGGGGCCAGTGGTCACTGCACACACACACAGGCTTTCTCTGACAGTTTCAGACCAGAAAGGTGTGGTGGCTGGCTTGATTTTCTCTATTCCGATTTCACATTCAGAATCTTCCTGCAAGAACTTTTTTTGTTGTTGTTGTTGAAACTGTTCTCTCTCACTGTTTTCAAGTGAATCTCAAAAACATTTGCAGTTATATAAAAGATTCATAGCGTGTGTGTGTGTGTATATATATATATATATATATATATATATATATACATACACACATATATATGTGTACAAATAAATATATATATATATACACACACATATACATGTATATATACACACACCATTCTTTAGATAAATATAGAGATATTATTATGAGAGAAATGAACCAATCAGATAAAATCTGAGAAGAAGTTATCACTTGATAGGCATGTCAAGAACTCATAAATACTTGCTGAGTGAAGGTTCTTAGGGAACATGGTAAAAGATATTACTCCCTTAAAAAATTGTGTGTGTGCATGTGTGTGTGCATGTGTGTGTGTGAACACACAGGGCATTTGTGCCACTATTTTTCTGTTAAGCTTACATGAGCAGCTTGGGAACTGAACCCAGGCAGAGGTAGACTTTGGAAGTAAGCACCTTTAACCATTGAGCCATCTTCCTAGTCATGCTCTGTCACCTCTGAGAATCAAATTCATTTTGAATTCTTATATTACCTTCCTCTATGACTTGGACACTTCCTAGCTGACTGACTGAGTTGTTTTAACCTTAGTATGGCACACAAATCTTTTATTTTTCTAACTTCAGAGATATAGTCAATGGTGACAAAAGATAAAGCTAACATTTTCAAAGCTGCACATACTAAGTAACTCTAGTTACTATACCTCTAATGTCTTCCTTAAGATTTTACTTAATAATAATCAGATACATGTTGACCTCTTAGGAATCTTTACTTATATTTGTGAAAGAATAAATAATTTCACAGCTTCATAACTATGCATTTTCACCCTGTGTTTTTTCAGCATTATTTTTCTCTTTATTACATAATATTTTCTACTAAACAACAATGAAAATATTGATACATATGATTTTATATATTATTTGTTATAATTTACTACATATATGTATATACATATATATGTATGTATATATATATATATAGTTTGTTTTTCAAGGCAGGGTCTCCCTCTAGCCCAGGCTGACCTGGAATTCACTATGTAGTCAGGGTGGGCTTGAACCCACAGCAATCCTCCTACCTCTGCCTCCCAAGTGCTGGGATTAAAGGCATGTGTCATCATGCCCAGCTACAAAAAATATATTTTAAGATAAAGATTCACTATGTAACCTTGGTTGGCCTGGAGGTTACTATGTCTATCAAGCTGGCATTTAACTTACAAAAATCTTTCTGTCTTTGCATTCTGAATGCTGGGAGTACTTCACTAGTCATATAGCTATGAACCTCCATGCCAATATTATTCTTCACTTTCTTAATGTTAATATTTCCAAAATTATACACATTATTATTGAGTAATTTTATCATAAATGCCCAATTATGTTGAAGTAAACTTGAAAATAAAATACTGTTTTGATCATTAATTACTAAGGCAACAATCTAAAACTTATGTACACACTTATTTTTACATTACTTGTGAATCTGTGAGCTTATTCCCATGTTGATGAAATAAGGAACTATAGGCATTTTCATTCAAGGCATAGCTTAAGTAATTTTCAGACAAATGTTACAAAAAAGTGACTTGTCTTCACAACTCATGAGAACAATAGGCCTGAGTCCACATATATTATGTAGCTTTTATTTATAACTGCTTCTAAACAGAGCCCTAGTAACAACAGCATCATAGTTTTATGTGATAAGTTTAATTTTCTTATTTAGATTAGTTGTAATCTAGCATTTAGGTATTTTGATTTATGTCCTTGATCAAAACTCCTTTCACTGGCTATTTTAGCAGATTGTCAGCTCTGATTCTTTCTTAATGCACATCTGAATATGCTCAATACATCATAAAGAAAACTGTAATTGAGACATCATAAAAGTGGATAGAGCTCCATTTATTTCAATGTACAGCTCTGCATTTGAATTTTAAAGTCATGAAATCTTTGTCTCTCTCCCCCTCTCCCTTTATTCTTTTCTCCCTATCTTCCATTTTCATCTGGGAATTTTCATGCATCAAAGCAGGAAATTCCACCTTAGTTGATCTAACCCCAGGGTTTCCTCCAAGCATTCTGGTGAGTCATGCTCTGTCACCTCTGAGAATCAAATTCATTTTGAATTCTTATATTACCTTCCTCTAGGACTTGGACACTTACTTGTTGACTGACTGAGTTGTTTTAACCTTAGTATGGCATACGCATCTTTTAGTACAGATTTGAATTTGGTATTTTTAAATAGGTTTTTTTTTTTTAAATTTTTGGAGAGAGAGAGGGACAGAGAGAGAGAGAGGGAGAACTGGTATTCCAGGGCCTTAGCCACTATATTTTTAAATTAAAATGTAAATTAAGGTATAGCAGTAGCTCCTCCCATGTAATGGAGTATTTCACTTAAAATTGTTGAGTGAAAGATAAATCAAAGCTAGGAAGTACAATATTAAGAAGTAATAATAACAATTTAATCCCAAAAATCCCAGTTCTAAATTAATATAATTGATCCAAACATATTTTCCTAACAAACAGCTATTTATATGCAATTACAACTCTGAGCAAATCAGTCCAATAAAACATAGTAGCTTTGTCAGCAATCATAAGATTTAGTTGTTTTGATAGCATTTAATAGGTAGAACCAGCATTTCTGGGTGCCTGCCAATTGGCCATCTGTCTAGGTTGTCCATGGAGAATCAGAACATTGGCACATCCAATTATAGTGAACAACACCAGCACTGTTTGAGATGACAACAGAAAAGAACTTCACTGAAAGATTAATTAATTGATTTAATCCTAAGAAGTTTAATAATTTAAAAATATTAGTGAGAACACCTCTTCTGGTAAGTTTAGTGTGAATGTGGGTGAATTAAATGAATGATCCTTCATTTATGGTTTTTTTTAGGTATTAGGAGGAATTCAATGACAACAGAGTCCTGGCTGTCTATATCAAACAAAATAAGCAAGAAATAAGATTTACCTTGCATATATCTTAGAGGATATTGAATGCTTTGTTACTACAATATGGGGATGACAAAATTCCTTCCAGGTAGAAGGATTAGGTAGGCAGGTCAAGAAAGGTGGATGATTTATGTTGTCTTAAATATGGACATGCTTTTAAAAATGAACTTAAGATTTAAGGGCATACCAGGGTCTGGGGAGATACCTCAGTGGGTAAAAATCTTCTTGCAAACCTTGAGAATTGATGTTGAGATCCTCAGCACCCACATAAAAGTCAGACTTGGCTGCACCCATCTGTAATCCAGCTCTCAGGAGTTGGAAGCACGGTGTCCTTGGGACAGGCTGACTGGCTAGACTAGATGAATCCGTGAGCTCCAGGCTCAAGTAAGAGATCTTGTTTCAATAAATACCATGGACAGTGATTCAAGAAGGTACTTGAGGTCAACCTCTGGCTTCCACATGCACACTTATACACATCCTCACACCCTTTTACATATCCTTGCATCTACACATGTGAGCATGCATATGCACATACATATGCATGTGCATGTACATCTCACATGCCTACGCAAGAATGACTAAAATGTGTACCTCACAAGGAATCATAGTGATTATAAATATCAAGGTAATTTATACAACTGGCGAAGGCTATAAATAAATTGAGAACCTAATGGGACCAAAGGAATTGAGTTTTTGGTGTTGCCTTTAGAAATCAAGACTCATGTCACATTAAACCAGTATTGGAGTTTAAGCAAAAAACTGAGAAATTTCTTAAAATAATACAGTGGAGTAGAAACAGTTTTCACTAAGGCAAATGGAAAAGAAAATGCATGAAACTGAGAAAGAAATAACATATAGGCATGAGTCCCTTAACTATGGAGTTAAAATTTGGAGAAAAAAAAGGAGTCACTGGGAAATTTGTTCTATAAACAATAAGATGGTATAGCCTACTACACACCTAGGCAGTATGACATTGATACATGCATATGCATGTGATATAACCTATTACTCCTAGGACCATGATAAAACAGAGATACAATCAGGCACAAGAGGAAATGATGAAATCCAAAGAAGTAAACATGAAATGTATGAGGCTGGTGCTCATGGAACATAGTATGTTGTTTCACAATAAACATTTTTTATAAGTAGAAGAGTACCTTCTAACATGATACAAAGCATGCTGCAGTAAATGTACAAACATGCAATGTAGATGTTGACCATTTGCTCCTAAGCTACACTTTTATACAACTGACTGGAGCTCATGGATTCATCTAGTCTAGCCAGTCAGCCTGTCCCATGGACACCGTGTCTCCAACTTCCGAGAGCTGGGATAATAGATGGGTGCAGCCAAGTCTGACTTTTATGTAGCTTCGCATCACTGTGCCATGATGTGACACTTCTTCCCTATCTTCTGTGGCTGCATCTTATAGGCAGGATTACAGCTTATTTGGGGATAGGTAGAAAAAGAAGTGACTCTCAATATGATATTAATATTTCTTATCTCTAAATAAGGACAGTAATCATTCCTACTTTATTTTCAGCGCATATAAAAATTTATATTTATACATAGGTATGTCAAAATCTATCAAAACATGGCAATTGCATGAGAAAGTATAATTCTGTTTTTTTCCAAAACATACAAAAATGTCAGTAAAATTTAAGTAAAGCTAAAACAAGTAGTACCTTTCAAAACTAGTTTTAAAAGGAGGAAAACAGTGATTAGTGGTACATCCAACACACTGAAGTAAGAAGTCTGTGCTTACAGGGAAACTGCTTACTGAGAAAGATTTGTGAAAGTCTGAGGCTTAAGGAATTGAGCTGGTGAGATGAGAGGAAGTCACTATATGTCTATGTAATTAATATGGTCTGAGAAAATATTTTCACTCTTTTTTTTTAACTGGGATACAACTAAACCTGTAGTGAACATGTGGGGTCTGGAATCTCTGATTAATTAGTTGTGAGGAAGACAACTTGTCAATTTTGGTCTGAGAAGCTTCTGAATTATTTCTCTTCCCTACAGAATGGTGATCAGCACCATCTCATATGTCCAATGTACCATTATCATGAGTTCTTGGACCTAAGGAGAAAGACTTCAATCTGTGATAAATATGAATCATAAGGAAGAAATTATCTTTGTTGTTTTAAAATGGAAGGTGTAGAGTTAATTACCAATGTTAAATCACATTTGAGATAAAAGAACCAATATATGAGAAAGACTTGCCTCAAAGGTTTAGAGTAAAGGAATAAGAGAATACTTATTAAAATAAGAGAAAAAAATAGAAGTATATAAAAACATATTTATAAAATATGATACATAAAATAAAAATCAAATAGAATTAAAAAATAAGAGAATCCTTAATTTTACCAAAATAGTAAAGAAATGATTACAATTTCAGCTAAAACTTTAATTAAAAAATATATTTATTTGGATTTGTGTCTTTGAAATTTCGAAGACGATCTTCCAAATTGAAAAATATCAGTAAAAATTCTTCAAGGTTTAAGTGAACAAACAGCTCTGAAAGTAAAGCCAAATAAACAAGTGGCGAAATGACACTTAATATATGAATATTTCAGGCTGGAGAGATAGCTAAGCATTTAAGGTGCTTCCTTGCAAAGTCAAAGGACCTAGTTTGATTTCCCAGGATCCAGGTAAGCCATATGCACAGGGTGGCACATGTGTCTGGAGTTCATTTGCAGCAACTGGAGACCCTGGCATACCCATTCTCTCTTTATCTGCCTCTCTCCCTCTCTGCTTCTTTCTCTCAAATAAATAAATAACAACAAAATATTTTTAATAAAATATGAATATTTCCAACAGGTCTTTAAAAGGTAGCTACTAAAGTAAATGTGAAGAAAATAGCAATCATAAAATGTACAAATAACACATGAAAAGTCTCTCAAATGAAACATTACATAAAACACTACTTGAGGGCTGGGGAGATGGTCAGTGGATAGAGTACTTGCTTCACAAGCATGAGGACCAGAGTTCAAATCCCCTATAGTTCCAGTGTTTGAGAGGATTCCCTGGTGCAGCCTGGCTAGCTACTAGCCAAGTTGGCAAGTTGTGAATTCAGTTGAGAGGCCTGGCTTCATTAGGTAAATAAATAAATAAATTGGATTGTGATCAAGGAAGATAACTGACATCAATCTCTATCCACCACAAACACATGCACAGACAAGAATGCACGAACATGCATGTACACTAGCACACACTTTTGCCCACATGTATATGTACACACATCCACAATCTACCATACACACATACACATTAAAATTCCCTGATTTGAAATTTTGTGGAAGAGGGGGTGGAAAGAATGTCAGAGCCACATGTTGGGTCATGATATGCAGAGACATTTATCTTACCCATAACTGTGGGCTAACTCCACAATGCATGACCCGTAGTATACCTCAACAAGGAGGGGCCAAGGGAAGGGGGTAGGTCACAGATGAGCCTAATAATGGTACCAAACTGACTGCTGAATACAAAACTAACTAATAAAGAAAAAAAGAAAAGAAAAAAAATTCCCTGATTTAATAGTGAACAACACTTACATATTCATAAAGTTATAAAATTTGGCAATTGGGTTAATGAAATATAATTAGGTGAACTTATAGAGGGAAGTGAGGAGAAGCTCAATGCTGGATAAAAGATAAATGTATTTTAAAAGGAAATTAATCTATGTTGTCAATCCTGGTAAATCAATAAATAGAACTGTAAGTATATTATTTTGAGTAAGGCAGAAATCCCAGAGCAAAAAATCTAACGGATTGAACATGGTGGTCCCTGAAAAGCATAAATAGGATAGAGATGAGTGATTTAAAAAATTTATATGTTCTCTTGCTATATTTAAGTTACATGCTAAATAATAATTCATAAATTCACTTGGTATTTGTTTTTAGCATAAAGTTGTTTCAAAATATATGCTACTAGATGAATTTAAATAATTCTGCAATTCTTTATAGATTTTGATCTTAAATTATACGTAGGTAGATACAAACATATTTGAGGTAGATAGTAGGTTGATAATATTTGAGGGATTATTCTTTTTATAATTTTATAGCAGTACAAGTGCACATTCAATACCAGACTGACATATTATGGTGTTGTGTATATACAAATTATATCATTTGATTCATACAATTTTTATATCTTTAAAACTTGATTTAAGAATTTAGAATGTCACTTTATTGCATGCAATGGGATAAGATATGGTTAATAATAATTCAAATAAATTTTCTATTCTTAATTTTATATTCTCTTGTTTTTAAATTTCTTGATGAATTATGTTTAATTTTGATCTCAAATGAATACTACTAGTGATGTTTAGTGACCCTGATTATGTCAAAGCAGCAAAATGAATCATTTAAATTATACTTTAAATTGAGCACATAATTTTTATTTGCAGTTTTGGGAAAATCAAGATACTAATAAAGTTTATGTTAGCCGGGCGTGGTGGCGCACGCCTTTAATCCCAGCACCTGGGAGGCAGAGGTAGGAGGATCCCGGTGAGTTCGAGGCCACCCTGAGACTCCATAGTGAATTCCAGGTCAGCGTGGGCTAGAGTGAAACCCTACCTCGAAAAACCAAAAAAAAAATAAAATAAAAAAAAATAAAGTTTATGTTAAGGTCTTTGACACAAAACATGTCCATTTAATCAGATTACTATATTGTTATTGCACACCTATACACATTAAATATTTTGTTCTCAATAACTTTATTGGATATTCGTTAATTGTTAAAATGTTTATTGTGTTCATCTCTGGCAGACCAGAGATTCCTGATCTTTCCTTTCCACTAAATCTATGGCATTGACATTTAGGCATGGAAACTCTATATGAGAGGTTTTTTTCATGAGTGCCAAGAAAAATTTTAATCATAACAAACTTTATTTGTCCTTCACAAATGATTTTGTATATACATAAAAAATTATGAAATCTAATTCACTGTATAAAACACTGCAATGTGCTATGAAACTACTGGTGGATATTTCTGGAACTGTTTATCTCTATGGCTAACATCTAGCCATTGTCCCTCATTTTAACTCCTGCAATAGTTTTATACATATTCTACCTATACTTATAAGTAGCTTCTGCATGTCCTATATTTTGTGATCAAAACCTTTTTGTTTGTTTGTTTGTTTTGGACCAAGTTCAACTCACTACTCTTATTTCAAAAAGTACTTATTTCCTGGACTCTGTCTTCATTTCACACTTATAGGACAGACTATGGTACTCTTTTACCTCTTCCACAGTATACTTGTTTGAAAAATATTTTGCTAGATGCTGGAGAGATGGCTTAGTGGCTAAGGTGCTTGCCTGCAAAGCCAAAGGACCTAGGTTCAACTCCCCAGGACCCACATAAACCAGATACACAAGGAGGCACATGCATCTGGAGTTCATTTGTAGTGGCTTGTCCATTCTCTCTCTATTTTCCTCTCTCTCTCTCTCTTAAGTATATATATATATATATATATATATATATATATATATATATATATACATATTACAGCCAAAACCTTTTTGCATAATATTACTGAGGGTCCCTAAAGTGCTTGTATATACAATTTATATGTCAACACACAGTTAATATATACTGATTAACTCAATAGACAATAGTTAGTAATTACATTGTAATTGGTAATGCATGCTGATTCTTATTTTCCTAATGGTAAAATGGAGAATTCTTTCAATTTGTTTATCATTACAGGTAAGTAAATTTACTTTTCTAATATCTGGACAAAGTAAGCATTTAACATAGATGCCATTCCTTATATTTTCTTAATTTTTCATCTTCTTTTCTATCTCTCACTGCACAATACTCATCAAAGTCATTCTTTCTATTTAAAGGATAAGCAACCCCAAACATAACCTGAATACAAAAGGCTTGATTACTGAATAGTAACAAACTGTGATCTTGACAGTTACCAAAAATCAAAAACCTTCTCTAGAGTTGAACATGCTGCCATCAAGGAGAAAGTAAGATTTATTCAATGGACATGAAAAATAGTTGAGTGAATTCTTGCTCCTGATCAAAGTTGACAGAATGTTCCTGTGTTCCCTTTGAGATAAATAAAATGAAATTAATGAGCCAGTGGCTAGCTGCTCCTCAAGAATCTTACAAGTATGTAGAAGCAATTCATTTATTTGTTTAAAATATAGAAATAGCAAGTGTATTAATATTTGACTACAAACTGCTACTATTTTACTTAGTATTTTTACAAATATCCCTTTTGCAAAAATTGCATTTCTAGTTTTTAAAGTTCAAGCATTCTTCCACTTCAGACTGGAAATTAGATCTAAAAGCTCATCCCACTCTATATTCTGGAGCAGTCAATCTTCTCTGTGTCTTTAAATTATCTCAATCTTTAAATTAAAATTGATTACTTTTATGGAAGGCTGTCTACCCACTTCTTCCCTCCAATAAGCACATGATATATTCTTTTAATTGTGTTTGCTGATGTGAATTTTTTCTCTTATCCTTCACAGTCCTCTTCGTATGTTTTCAGGATAAATGCTGGAGGGGCTCCAAAGTAGAAGGGGTAAATTATCAAGTGAATTCAGAAGAGCAATTTATAAAATAGATAGAAATTAAAATACAAAACTGCTTAAGGTAAAATGCATGAGGGGACTCTTGTGGCCATCACAAGGCTCCACAGAACAGATGGAACTGACTCTCTAGCTTCTGCTTGGGTACCTGCTGTTTAATTACACCCTAATTAATTAAAGCAAAGACTCCTGTGTGCTTTCACTCATAGTGGGGGGGGTGCAGTCTGAAAGAGGCACTTCAGTTCAAAGATGTCCACATTAAGAATAATAATAAGCTCAGGAAAGTAGCCACTACTTAACCCTTGCAGTCATTTTCTAGAAGTAACTTTCACAAATAATTGGACTAACTTGTAAACCAAAAGGATGAGAGTATTTTTTTACAACGATAATGTTTTGCTAATATTTTATTACTGTTCTAAGGGTCACTACTAAATATTTTGGAAAGCAAATTTCAGCAACATTTCAGCATGCATAAAGTTAACTCTCAATGCAATTTTTGTTAAAGTAGTTATTTCTTTAGAAAGAAAAAAATCAAGTCTCATATTCTTATTCTTATGAAACAGCCAACAAATTGAATTTCTAATTTTTAAGTACTAACAAGTTAATTTCTCAGTTGTGAAACATCCCATTAAATAGCAGATATATAAAAGTAGAACATATCTTTAGTAGTAATGATGAGATACAATATTAATAATTGGTGTTCAGTAACAACTAATTGCCTTAATACTGACATTGTGTGTGTTTGTATGTGTGTGTGTGTGTGCGTGTGCATGTGTGTGTGAGTGTATGTGTTATCAGTTGTGTGCATATTTGTTCTTCATGTTGTCTGTTTTGCTTCCTGAAAAGTTTGAGTTTTAAAGTTCCGCATTAGATTATTGAAAATATCTTTATTACCTACGTAAAGAAACACATCACAGCACATTTTACACAAAGCTAAATGAAGCAACTGATAAAAGCAAAAGAAAACTGTCTTATCAAGTATTAGGACTGTGTGAATGTTTATGCATATGTTTGAGGTGCCATTCATGGATATGTTAATCTCTGAGCCTGGGACATTTGCTAAGATGAATTATGTGTCCATTAACTGTTCTTCCCTTTGGAAACGTGAAGAGATACATTTTGTTGTATTACTTTCTTCTGATGGAGGAGACTTCATTGGCAGTAAGACATTCACTTCCACTTGCCTTTCAGTCTAGTCAAAGGGCTTTTGTCAGTTAGGTAAATCAGATGAAAGAACATACACCAAACCTGGATCTGCACTGGGCACACACAGAATAGATTTTAGTGCCTTTCGATCACTTAGGTATTTCTCTGAAGTACAGTTGTTACTGTAAAACGAGTATTCAACCACTCTGTGATGTGCTGTGTGACACACATAGGTATGCAAAGGAGAAAGTACCCAATCACTTATTTTACCCAAGCATTTTGGTTAATTCCTAGCTCTCGAGGGTATGATACTGTTCTGTTCTTTGTCTTCTGATAGTGAAAATGGGAAATAGAGTATGTTAGAAAAGTAAAAAATAACAGCAGCTAACTGCATGTAACTAAGTACTAAATTGCTTCTAAAAGGTCATATGGTTAGGTCCAGATAACTGATCACACTTTGTCCTGCAGGATATTGCCAATTATTTTTTTATTGTCTCTTTTAGTTGCCTTAATAGAATTCCAAGGAAAATGTATATCGTGGCCTAGAAGGAGCTCAGATTGACAACGTTTGAATGAATACATTGTTAATGCAGAAATAATAACTAGGTCAAGAGAAAAAAATGGAGAAAACTTTGTTTCTTTCCCTTTTCCAGGCAAAAATCCAATATGATGTGCATTTTCTAGGACCCGTGTGATAGAAATTTCAACTTAAAGTATCTATACATTTTAATTACCTGTGTCATTTCTTGAAGCATGAGAATTTTAATATGGTAGCCAGAAGCACAGGAACTGTCCGTTCCAGATCATGAAGAAGATCACTTAGCCTTATTTCCACATGCCAGCATCTCACAGTTTAAATTGGTAAGCATGCCTTTCTAGAGCCCTGTTGCTATGCACAGGACTTCTGATGGCTTCACAGCACGGAGTTCCAGCAATCCAGACTTTTGCCTTTTGTGTATTTTTATCTACACATAGACACTGGTCACCTCTTAGTCTGTGGCTAATTTATTTGTGAAAGGAAAGACTAGTTTAGTTTTTGGAGCATCTAATTCTCTGTTCTAAGCTAAAATATTTATTGAAAGGTTTTTTTTTTAATTATAGCTTTTGTAGCTTGAAACTAAATGTGTACATTGACTGACAGTCCAACTTCTGGGAAATTTGCATAAATAACCATCTCAAAATCTTTTGACCAAAGTTAGAGATTCTCTCTGCATCTGGAAAATATTCTTCAAAGGACTCTGTAGGAAGAAGGAAGGATTGAGCCAAAGAGGGAGGGAGGAAAAGAGAGGAAAGAAGGAAGGGAGAGGAGAGAGAAAATCTAGGGAAAACAAAGAGAGGCAAATACAGTAAAAGAATCATTTTTAGGTTTCCCCAAATCTAGTTCTTAATGTCTTTTTTAAATAACTGGTATGAGCCAAGGTCAAAGTCCCTTAAATACCTTTGATTATCAGCTCAGCATGGGTAGCTACACTGTGGTTTGAAGTGTTAGACGATTTTTGAGCGCTCTGTACTCTGGAGTCTAGCTTCAATGAATTTTTCATTTCATTTTTCTTTAGAAGACCATCAAGATCTTTGCTATTATTGGAGCCTGGTTGCCAATACTTTTATTTCTCAACTTCACTTTCAAAACGAATCTTCATAACATAGTCAAGTATTTTAGACCCAATAGATTTCCTTTCTGTAGTACTGAGAAAATTTTAAGTTTTTTTTTTTTTTTTTTTTTTTTTTTTTTCCTCATGGAAGCCATACAGACAAATCCACATGGGAACTGGGGATATTTGGGAGAACAGAATTTGCAGAATAAATATGTTTAAATCTCTTCTTTTCCTCCTCCCTCCCCTGCTCATCTTATTCTTTTCTCTCCATTTTCTTTTTTTGTGCTTATTATTGGAAAGGCTAGCTTTTTGTCTCTTAATTATACCACTGCTTATTTCAACTCGTAGGACACACTGGCAAGTGATTGGAAAGTAGAGGATAAAAGATTTGGGAATACCTTGCTTGCTCCTGGCATAGAGTATCTGCCACTGAGCTACATTCCAAGCCCCCTTCATTATTGTTGGCCACTGCTGACCTAGTAGCCTCTATAGACTTTGGCAACATAGTGCTCATTTCTCTCTCCCTTTTCAACTTAATTATTCATTGACCAGCAATATTTGGGTATTCAAATATTAGAATTTATGCACTTATGGAATTCAACTTGGCTAAATATCTAATTATGATTAGAATACTGATACATATAGTAACAGATGTCAGTCTATTTTTCTTCTGAATCTATTTTTGTCTGTACTGATAGTTAAAATATTAACAGTTTAATAGACTGACAGTAGTGAATTTACTTTATTTTATTTTTTGTAGGGTATTGCTTTAGCACAGGCTGACCTGGAATTAACTCTGTAGTCTAAGGTTGAACTCATGGCAGTCCTCCTACTTTTGGCTCCCAAGAGCTGAGATTAAAGGGCTTATCATGCCTGGCATGAGTGTTCTATTTATTTTTTTAATTGTAAAGTTGCTTTGCACAGCATATTTTGTTTTGTTATTTATTTATTTGAGAGAGAGAGAACTACAGAAACAGGAAGGTAGAAAGAGAGAATGGGCACTCTGGGGCCTCCAGCCATTGCAAACGAACTCTAGATGTGTATGCCCCCTTGTGCATCTGGCTTACGTGGGTCCTGGGGAGCTGAACATGGGTCCTTTGGCTTTTCAGGCAAGTGCCTTAACAGCTAAGCCATCTCTCCAGCCCTTGAGTGTTTTTAATATAAAAAATATGGATTAAAAGATGCACTAGTATTTTACTAGTGGCTAAGAAAATAATGATGTTGACAATCTATAATACAGTGTTTTCTAATTATTTAGAACATATATTTTATCTTTATCAAAATCATCATTTTAGGATTAAACATTTTTATATAAGACTTGGACATAAAAAGGAAATATATTAAAATTTAGTTAAAGTATTTCCAATTTTTTCCTGTATAGGACATTGAGGTTTTCTGAACTACTTTGTAAACTAAATTATGACTGTATTTTGCTTCAGAAGTTTTAGAGTTTCAACTTAATTTTTCCAATATCTAACACTAAGCAGTGCCATCTTTTGCATGGATTGTTGCGAATATTGGGTGAAACATGATATTCGAAATGTTGGGTATGATGCTTGGTATGTAGTATACGCCTGGTGCTATCATTTATTAATTTTGTTCCATCCCAAGGCAGTATCTGGTTAGTGACCTGAAACTAGTGAAAACGGAAGTCTGTTAAGATGTACATGGTCATTTTGTCTCACTAACATCCCCACTCCTATTTGCTATGGATTATCAGTTGCATGTGGCTGAGAGCTACAAGTATGACTAGGCTAAATGTTTAATTTAACCTATAATTTCCCTAATTCGCGGATTGCTCCTTTGTAAAATATGGGGATAATGATCAGTTATTCTATTCTGGCACTGTCAATCTGGAAGAAGAGGATGAAAAGTGAATATTTTTTATGAGGTGTGACACAGTTGGTCATTGTAAACTATTATAGATAGACATCAATTTAAAAAAAAATGATTGGTTGATTGCACCCTATGCTTATTTTCTTGTTATTGTTGTTGTTAAGACAGGGTCTTAATTGGTAGCCCAGGATGACATCAAACTTGTGACCATACTTGTATTTCAGCCTCCCTAGCGCTATGATTACAGGAGTAACCTAACATATCAAACTTAAGTTGTAATTTGAAAGAGAGAAATGAGGAAATGTTACATTCAGTTTTCCAGAAAGACCATATGTTGTTTCCTTTTTGCCTCAAAATGAAGACTCATATATATAAATGACAGGACTTTAATTTTTTTTTTCAGAATCCTTTAGTTAGATGTCAAATCTTGGGATTCAAAATGTTATTTTTCTTAAATAATCTCAGTGATCTCAGGGCAGTGCCTCCAGTAGAACACAAACTTTAAATTTCAGTATAAACCAGAAGATTCTAGAAACAGTAAACATTCTTGAAAGAATTTTTGCATTGCCACTCATGGTGTGGAGTATCCAAGGACAACAAATTTATCTGCCGTTCCATCAATCCCAGCAAAGGTGTGAAGGTCACGTTTGACTCAACGCCCTCTGACCCGTGATACCAAGCATTGTGTTCCTTATTCTCACCTACTGTGCATCGGGTCCACTTGAACACGCACAAGACTGGTACGTAAGACCTCTAGTAGAGTTTTCTTGTATTTAAGCTACCATCAATTAGTTTTGAGCAAAATTGATTGCACTCTTTTATTTTCTATTATATCACTTGTATCCTTTATTTTTTCACTTGAAAATAATTTTGTTTTTCTTTCTTTGATGGCTTTAAAAAAAAATAAAAAAAACAGGCAAAAGAGAGTAGTTTTAATATTTTTACCACAAAATGATAAATATGTGAAGAGATAAATGTTTACCTTAATTTGTAGGTTATGCATATATAACTTTTGACAGTTTTATATATACGTATACAGTATATGTTTATATACACACACATATTTAAACATTATATGGTATTCTATAAATATGTATAATTTTATGTTAATTCAAACATTTATATATATATACATATATATAAACATATACCATAATGAAAATGGAAAGAACTCAGCTCTTCATGTTTTCTCATCCACATTTTTCTCCCATTTAATATCTCTATCAGACAACTAACAAATACATAAATAAAAATCTTCTCAATTGATATGTAATCCAGGAAAGTTTTTATATAAAGAAAGTAACAACTATACAAAGATCTATAGTATTTCTTTTATTCTCAACTTTGAATTTTCTAAATTTAGGACACAATAATTTCGTTTAGGCCTCAGGCCACAAAGCTAGTATTTCCTGACATGTCTCGTGTAACCTCTTGCCTTCGAATGAGAATCTAAAAATATCTTTCCTTATAATGGATGGCTCTACCCAGAAATAACTAAGGGCTTTTGAAGGGTTCCTGGCAGCCATGAGCTAAGTGTTGTTTAAACAACACACAGTAGCACCTACACATTTTCCTCACTCTCCTCTCAGCAAAATAAGATGCAGAAACTTAGGTGATTTTATAGATGCTGAAAGAACATCTGCACTCTTTATTTTCTACATCGTAGTATGAAATTCTTCCATTGAACTTTCCAGTTTTTGAAGTGTGAACATCAGTCTATTTCCATTGAGGATGAAAGAACTTGTAAATTTTCAGTTATACCTTGCTTTGGAGTTTGCATTCTAACTCACAAGGCAGAAATAGTCTTAATACTTAACCTGTGGTAGATTTTTGGTTTAAGATATAGTTTATTCTTTTAATATTAGTACTTGATATACATATACATTTTTATAAAGGTAATAGGATCAGGACAGAAATACTAGAGAAACTTGAAATAAATTTTAGGAGTGACAATTGTTAAAATCAGTCAAGTATAGTTATAAAATTCTATGCATAAAATAAATCAGTGCTGGACATTGTCATTTCTTTCTCAATAGTGATTTATAATAATAATTACTTATTAATTCAACCTCTTATAAATGCACTAATTACACAAATTAAAAATGTAGTCCTGGGCTGAAAAGATAGATAGCTGAGTGAGAAAAGTGCTTGCCTTGAATGCATGAGGACCTGAGTTAAATCCTCAGTACCCATGTAAAAATGCCAGCCATGGTGGTACATGTCTGTAATCCAGCACTGAGAAAGCAGAGACAGGAGGATCCCTGGAGTTTGTTGGCTAACCAGTCTAGCATAATTGGTGAGCTCTATGACACTGAGAAAGAAACCTTGTTTCAAAAAGTGGATGACATTTCTGAGGATAATATCCAAAGTTGTCCTCTTGGCATTTCACACACACACACACACACACACACACACCCGTGTACTTATGTCCACACACATATACAAATACAAATAAATATTTTAAAAATATAATTAAACTCCTGGATAAGTCCTGTTTTCAGCTCTGCCAAATTACCCCAACAAAATTACCACATTTTTCTTTTGTATTCAAAGTTTTTAAATAGCTTTCTTCTCTTTTGCTGTTTTCTTTGCACTGTTCTGTTTTATTTGTGCTGTTTCACCTTTCTTGACTAATAAATCTGTAATAGTTTCCTTTTAAACTTGAAATTATATGCAGAGTTCTTATAAAATCTGAGATAAGTTTAGGATATAATAAAGTTCTGAAGCTGGTTGTATGTACTTCCTATTATAGGAGGTCACAAAACTAATTATAATGCTTATTAATGTAGAAATTAAATTTTAGTTTTCCTTCCATTGCAAATCTCCCATTCTTACTTTACTCTAAACATAGATAAAAACAACTGGTATTTGTGGTAGAATGGTGATGTTCTAGTTTAATATTCTCTCTACATTCTATCTAGAATTCTCTTTCATAAAACAGATTATGAAGTATTTAGTTAACTTTTAACATATTTTATGTATAAACTAACAAGTGTATGTTTCTTTCTAATCAACTTTTTGAATGATGCTTTGTTAACACCGTCATCACTCAATACTCACCAAGAGAGCATTTTTGCTATGCTAACCCTTGAACTTTTATATACCTGACAGGGTTCAAACCCTTTGCAGTTGTTTGCTTTATGATACTTAAGTTATTACATCTGATGTCAATGTGAGATAATTCTACCTAGCATTTTTGACAAGAATACATTAATCTTTGAGACTTCCCTTATTTTCTGAAATAATCAAATATTCCAAAATAATCTATATGCATCAACCAAAGATATAAAAACAAAGACTTTTCTGAGTTTCCTGGTTGTTTATACAGGGATTAGCTTTAGAAACTAAATTATAAGCTGCAGATATATGTACCACTGTTGAATTTTAGAAATGACAGTTAGAGTTACTCATTTTTACAAAACAAAATATCCATTATTTCCAATTAAATTTCAGTATTGCAGTGGAATAGGTGAGAAATGATATCTCAGTGTGTTTATTCTGGACTCCTTCTATTTTGCAATAGGCTAAGTTTCCCCCATATTTTTCAGAGTTACTTGCATAATTTGCCATTAATTGTATGCTTTTAACTGTGGTATGTTTTCTACCATTTTGTTGATTTTATGCATTTTTTAAAAAAAATTACTCCCAAGTGAAACAGTCTTTTGTGATATTGCTCACTTTGTCTTTTATTATTTCATCACTTTATGATTACTCTTTTATTATTTATAGTGTAATCCTTTCCTTGTAAGTTTCAATAATCTTTTTACCATGTAAATTTAAAATAATCAACATTGAGAGATATTTTTGTTACATTTTGATTTGGTTGGCTTTGGTTCTGGTGATGATGGATTTTAATATGAATTGAAATGTCCACTGGAGAATAATTACTGAAATTTAAAATGCAGGTGAAGAATCACAGAGGTATCCGTGGTCAGAGAGAGCTCTGGGGCCAGAATTCAGGTCTGGGGGGCAGGGCAGGCTCTGGATAAGAGGCAGTTTCTCTGCAAATTGCCCCTCTTATTTCCTCAAATGCTGATTGATTGGTTCAAGAATACTTCTTTCAGCTTTGTGGGAAAACAATTTGCAATTCAAACTTGTGTGACTTTAGTAAAATCTTAAATGTTATGGACAGTTTTCTGATACCAGCCAATGACTTTCAGAAGTCTAGAAAGTAAACTTAGAAGAACTGAGTTCTCTAGAAGAACTTAGAGAATGCATGTCTTCACTATTATGTTCATAGTGATGATTAATTATGGTGAGAAAGTACAGCTTAAAATCAGTTGAAGTACATTCTCTCTTTCTCTCTCTATCAGTCTCTGTCTTTCTCTCAAATGAAAAGGCCTAAGTGAAGTCAGGGAAACAGATTGAGTAAAGGAAAGGTAGAGGGAGAGCTAATCAAAATCTAAGAGGATATAAATAAGTCATATTGAAGCCTAATTTTTTGGACAATGGAACACTCTGAAGCCATAGATTGTTACTAGAAAATTTTCAGTGCCAGAGATAGGATACCTTCCAGTGAGTTTTTGGCTAGGGAGGTCCCTGATATCCCCAAAACATTACAGGCCATTGCCAAGGCTCTTGGTTTCCCACCAGGAATATATGGTAAGACCCTATTGCTGAAGACTCCACATACTTGGGCTGCAAGATCATGGAGAAATCCTGCTGGAGCTGAGCTGATAACCTCCTCCATGTAGACCAGCTGACAGAAAGCTGGAAAAAGCTATGCTGCATGCAATTCAATGGGAGAGAGAGAGAAATCACCAGTGGAGATACTCAACAGTGGACACTGGAAGCTTTGAATTTGGCCAGCCAGGCCAAATGAGCCAACTGGTGCAGTAGTAGCATGTCTGTTATGGGGAAACCAACTGCTCACTAATTGAACTGGAGGCCCACTCCATAGGGAGGAATACATCTCTGATATTGAAAACCTACAAAAGGGGTAGTCATGAGCCCTATGGATGTAATGTCTGCTGGTGTCTGGCTAAATGTACATACTATGTTCACCAAACTGCCCATTAAGCACTTCTCTTAATGTCCATACCCATATATTAGTGCTACTCTCACTTTTGGTTAGAGAAGCTTCTCTTTTCAGATGGTAGTGACCTTGGGATGACTCAGAAGGCACCATGGTGCTGAGAAGAAGTGACAGAGGAGTGTTCAACACTGCAATGTCTCTATCACACCTTCCAAGGCTCAGGGTCTATTTCAGAAGAGATGGAAGAAAGAATGTAAGAACCAAAGGAAGAGTAGGACTCCTTACAACATGCTCCTCCAGACACAAAATGGCCTGGATATCCATGACCTCACAGTGCCTGACACTACCTACACAAGAGCATCATAAGAGGAGGAAAAGATCATGACATCAAAATAAAAGAGAGACTGATTGAGAGGGAGAGGAGATATGATGGGGAGTGGAGTTTCAAAGAGGAAAGTGGGAGGAGAGAGAGAATTACCATGTGTTATTGACTATAATCCTAAAAGTTGTCAATAAAAAAAAATTTTAAACTTTACAAAAATTAAACAAGAGTGGAAAAGATGGTTTAGTAGTTAAGGCACTTGCCTGCAAAGCCAAAAGATCCAGGTTCCCCAGGACCCACCAGATGTACAAGGTGGCACAAGCATCTGGAGTTCCTTTGCAATTGCTGGAGGCCCTGGAGTGCCCATTCTCCCTATATCTGCCTTTCTCTCAAATAAATAAACAAAAATTTAAATTTTTTTAAAAAAAATCAGTTGAAGTAAGAGGTAAATGGAAGAGCCTGGGGTGTGATGATATTTCTCTCCTCTGACGAGAGGACATGGTATTTTTCTGGCATCACTGTGTCCCAACATTCATGGAGTAGTGCCAACAGAGAAGAGTCAAATGACTTTCAGTACTCAGATTTTTTTTTTAATTGGGGATACTTAGGCAATCATAATACTTTCATGCCCACTTGGTTGAACTAAATATCCAGGTTAACACTAACTGAGTCAAGTCCCTACCTTAAACTGCTTGGTATTTCTAGCCTGATTAACAGCATTCTAAGACCGCAGTTTGTCCCTGTCATATGATGGTGTGAAAGCAGTATACCTTAAGTAGAAACTGTACTTGAAAGTAGAAATTTAATCATTTCCTGTGCTAGCAAATTGCAGAGATATTCCTTCTTGATGCTTGACAACAAAAGTGAGCCTCAGCTCCCAGTCAGACGCATCATCTGGAGTATAAAAAGAGCTCACGCCCTACAGGGCACTGTGTGTTCATTCTGATGCTAAGAAGGTTAGGTGTGCTAAACCCACTTAAGCTCAGGCTCCTTTCAGTAGATGGTGGCTCTGCTGGGAGTATCTACACTGGATTTGTCCATCCTCAGTTCCTTTGCCGTTGCTCTAATCAAAGCCATTCCTGGGAAATATGATGTATGTCACCTTCCAGAAGTCAAGGCTAAATGTTGGACTATTTGGGGGCAAAAGTGAATTCTTTACTATACAAAGATCCTGTGATGGAAAGGAACTCTGTTACCACCCCACACCTTGAGGGGAGATAATGAAAGTGTGTCCTCAACACTAGAACTGGGTGGATTTAGAAAGGTCCTAGGGGCTGGTTTTAGTATAACTTATGTCAATTCTGATAATTAATTACGTGACCTTTAATTGCTAGTGCTCCTAGACATTAAAAAGAAGGGATATTAATGTCCCTTGAAGAAAAACATTAAGTACCTAAGACAAATTATTTCTATGTTTTGAATATTTGATGAGCATTATCCAAATTAAATATAACTAGGCATACAAATAACTCAACATAATAAAATTGCAATTCAAAACAAACAAATAAGCATATAGTAGGAATAGATCCATAGGCTATTTAGATAATAAATGTAGATAAAGTCTAAAATAAATATGCTGTAGATAGTAAAGTCAACATGATATTGATAACTTTTGCACAAACCTGAAGTCTATGGTAAGTTACTACTCAAACTTACATGTGCTCATGAACTAGCTGAAAATGAAATATTAAATGTAGTGGAAGAATTTACAGTAGGTAATTATATATTAAAATAGAAATAATAAATGAAAGAAGGAAAAGAAAATAATAAGTATAAAGCATGTGAAGACAATGACATAAAAATGCAAACCAATCACATAGATGTCAAAAATGTAAGAGTTTAATGGCTTCACGGGCACCGGGGAGGCTTGAAATTAGGGCTGTCACACATATTACCTTGGTTGGAAACTAGAAGAAATTAGTGTGAGCCAATACTAAAACCATTATAAGCTTTAATTATAATTGATATAAAGATCCTTGCTCCTGAAGTATAAAATGATTTTCCCAAAGCAGTCCAAGTGCATGGACTGCAATCTCTGCCTCTCTGACCTGCTGGCCTGAGAAGAACGGAGTCTTGCAGCAAGCACACTGGCCATGTCCCTTCAGCTCTGGGCTGAGAATGCAGAAATAGATGACAAAATATACTGGCTCCATTTTCAGAATTCCCACCGGGTTAAGATTGTAGCTGGCCAGCAGATATCATCCATATTCCCACTCACTTCTTCCTTTTTGTCCCACCTCTGATGTTCACTTTCAGCTTTTCTTCTTCGCTGCTGTCTCTCCCATTCTACAGTGATGTCTACTCCACCACGAGTTGCAGAAGCAACAAGTTTCTATGAAGTTCATTAAGAACTGTAATGAACAAATCAATTATTCCACATAGCTGAATTTCACATTTGTGCCATCACAGAACCATAGTCTACGATGAAATTGACATTAACAGGGTTCTAGGCAGATGGAGTCTCAAAGGTTTACATAAATATTTTCTGGCATATCTGGAATCGACTGATTTGAAAGCCTAACTCTGTTAATGACACTGTCCTAAGTGGTGAAAGGGGACAATGATGATCTACATCTCACAGTGTCAAAGCACATAGCTCAGTGGTAATGAGGCCACCTATAATTTAATGGCTATTGAAGTCAATACTTGAGGCCAAGTACTAATTCTTCATGATATATATTTGCAAATAAAGAGCATAATATTGTTTTCTACTTACTTGCAATTGCATTGGAGACATTGATGGAGGAGGAAAGGAATTTAAGGAGGTATTTGATGCTCTTAATTTCTGGGTATTGAAGCAAAGATGTCATACATTCACCTCCAAAAGAGAGGGGGAAAAGTCCTAATTATTTTCAACATATGTCATCACCCATATTTCTGAATACCCAGCTTCAAACAGAATCAGGAAATTGGCTGCACTAGAGCACAAAATGAATTAGTCAAATCTGAGTTGGTTATATTAAACTTAAATATTTATTGGGAAAGATTTGGCTGAAAACTGGGAAGGGATATAATGACAAGTGGCAAGAAAGTTGGGGATTTTGCAATGCTAGATTCCACTGTGCCTTTTCTTATGGTAGTACTAGGAGCTCTTCTTCTCTTATTGGGGAAGCTTCTCTCTGTGGTCCCTAAAAAATCTATGCTGGTCATCTCTGTATTAGTAAGAAGATTCTTCCTCTCAGTACAATGTGCTCCACTAGTTCTCCCTGCTTCTAGAGAAGTATGTTGTCCTACTCGAGTCCCAAGAAGACACAAATGGCAGAATGCATGAAGTTCACCATTCTCCATATGGAAATAAATCCTAAGACTGATTTGCAAGGAAAGAATAAATATTATGTTGGAATACATGGAATTTGTTGATTGGTTTCTGTTGGACATATATTTAGGATTTAATATGTTAGTTCAAGTTAATAGAAGAACTTTAATAGTATTCTTAGAATGATAGTTGAACCTGAGACCAAATGTGTCCTCCTAAATGAAGTTAAACTGCCGTAATTCTTTTGTTCTCTGAAAAGGAAGCTATCTAGAGGAATTTTAGTGGTGGTTTATCAGGAAAGTTCCTCACTAAATTCCTCATACTCTCCTGTATATTCAGAGACAATTTCCTTTACCAAGGCTTTGAACAATACATTAAGGAGTGCTTATAGCATCCTTAAAGCTTTCTATTGCCCATTCTCTGTAAGCCAGGAATGCCAGCCAGTACGACTGCTACTAAATTAACATACCTGATTCAATGAGGAGATTATATCCTATGGTGGCAGGATATAAGATCTGGTATTGAATTGCCAAATGAAATTTGGAAATTCTTGTTAGAACAATGCTATGGTTAGTAAATAAAACGAAAGCAGTTGTTAAAATGGCTTTAAGTTCAGAGATACTGGTTAATTGTTCATGCTCTTCTCAACTTAAACAGATGAGCAGTATAATTTGATATGTATACATGGGAATGTTCTAGGTTGGTAAATATAACTGAGACTTGCATCACCACAATAGACAGTTGAAAATTCTCAACAAGTTCTCAGACTTTCACAAACACAAGGAAACTTGGAGGTATAATGTTCATTGAATTCCCTCCTATACAGTTAAAATAACATTCTGTATATCTGCACATAGCCTTTCCCAAAGGACCTACAGTCATTTTCATGGTAACTCCATTAGCTAACTAGATGTAAGAAGTGTGGGGTAGATAATCAGACATTGTCTCTGAATTCCTCCCACCGTTTAGGAGCTTCATCAGTATTGTGGTGCATCAGTCTAGGTTAGAGCTTATGGAGGCTAGATGTTTGGTAACATCTTGCTTATGGTCCACTTTCCAGAGAGGTCAGGGAGTTCCTGAGTAAAATCTGTGGCTATTTCATTTCTAGAAGTCATTTTAGAAGAAGTGCTCAGCAAATGGCAGAATCCCAACATGTGAGTTCTTTCTTTCATCGCATACTTTCCTTTAGGAATAATGTTATTTCTTTTCAGAGGATTGGGAGGATACTGTGTTGGAAAAAAAATAGAAGCCACTAGAACTATTTTAATTATAAAACAGGAAACCAAAAATACCACATCCTAGAGAATTTCTAGAGATTGCAGCCATCATACAATACCGGAAAGATATGTGGAATGGTGGCTTTCATCACAATGTTACATTCCATTCTTCTTTTTGGACTGCACAGATGGATAGACTCTATAGAAAGACAGTGGATTTGCAAAACCTAACAAGAAGATGACTTCAGTTACAGTTATCAGTTTTGATAGTGTTTCAAAAAGACAATATCCCTGATACAGCAACGTGTATTGCTTCAATAATATACAGTGTCTTTATGTTTATAACATTTTTCTCACTTAGAAAGGCTTGACATCTGCTTTGTCCTATATCAGGGCAATATGAGCATTTTAAATTACATATTTATAGATGTTTTGATTGTATCACCATTTTATAACATTATTGCTTTATAATTTTTATAATAATTTGAGGTTTGTATGATGTTACAGAATACTTGTAGATCATAAAATAATTGTTATAGAGAAAGAAATAGATTAATATAATCATAATCTTACATAGTTACATTCTCTTAATAAACTAGAAGTTGATATGTTACTTGGTCATTTTAGAATCCTGATGACAGATTGCACTGACAACAGAATTGCTGTATAATGGTCACAATGATCATGACACATCCCATTGTCCCTATTAGGGAATCAAGCACATATCTGGAATGACATAGACATCTTGAGTATTTTTCCATTTTTAATAAACTTAATGAAAAAATATAACTCAATAGACACAGGGCTACAAAATCTCTGATCTTTCAAAGATGAAAGTTTTTGTTGTTGTATCAGTTACTTTCTCATTGTTTGGAGAAAATGCCCAATCAGAAGCTCTTTGGAAGGAAAAAGGGCTTAATTTTAGCTTATGGTTCCAGAGGGTAGAATTGATCATTGAAGGGAGAACAGGCTAGATCAAAAATCCAGCTAATACCATCACAGCAGGGAGAAAGTAAGGAGAGTGATGAATGCTAGTGCTAGTGCTCAGCTAGCCTTCTCCATTTGTATTCCATCCAGGGGCCTAGCTCATGAGAAGGCCTCACCCACAGTCAGAGTGAATTCTAATCTGTAATGTCTCAAACACATATGCTGAGAGATTTGTTTCCCTGGTGATTCTAAATGCTATTAACCTGACAACAAGGGATTAGTCATCACGGTCATCCCCTTAGTCAAAAAGTCCAAAGCCATTGAGGAGGTTGCTGACTGTGAAAAATGCATGGAAGTAGCAAATGACAAATGTAGCAGTAGTGTCTATGAGTGCTTCATTAGTTTGATGTAAATGTGGGCATGTGCTCACCAACTCCCTTTCTCCTGTTTTATTTTATCCAGTACTCCTAAGATCAATCAGCATTTGAAGTGAAAAATATCACTGGGAGTGGGATAAAGTCACATGGGGAAAGTAACATTAACTTGAAATCCACATAATAAAGCACAAATTTTCAAGTTAATGATAAGACAGCGTTTGGGGAAGGTAATTAAGCTCAGATAAGATTGTAAATGCTGAACTCTTGTGATGGGGTTAGTGGCATTATGAGTGGTGGTAGTGAGAGAAACTTTATTAATAACCAAATCAGACTTCCGGGTAAAATGGTGACCTAGGAGCCACAACAAACCAGCCTAGGGAGGGATTTAAGCAAAACCACAGCAAAATACACTCTTCTGAAAAGTGGAGTAGGTTATTGTTAAAAACAGTGGAAAAGCAGGAGAGGCCAAGATCTACCTGAAAAGAGGAAAACAGCCAGAATCCCACTGAGGCACTTGTGGCCCACTGATCTGCATGATCCCTGCACCCTCCTGGCACTGCCCTGCCTGGTGCACCAAGCAGCAAAGACCAAACAAAGGGATTTTCCAACCTCATCAGCCTCCTTGCAAAGTCAAGTTATTTTAAGGAAATACAGCTGAGATCAACTAAGGAGCTAGTGAAAGGGACAGGGTGGGACTGTGTGAGCAACTCCAGGCTTTCTGCCCTCACCCGCCTGCAACCATCAGAACTACAAACCTCTGGCATTCAGTCCCCAGCACAGATGATCAGAACTTGAGCTCCACAGGACATGGAGGGATTGAGGTGGGCACTCAGCATTGTTGAGATTGGAAGCCACCTCAAAAGTTAACAAAGTTGGCTGGAAAACAAAAAACAAACAACAACAACAACAACAAAAAATAAATAAAACCAAGAAAAAACAGGTACATAGGCCTGCATTGGAAGAGCTAATCTCACTTTCCATGTCAGGGCAGGCAATGGGTTACATATTATTGGTTGGATTTACCATTTTCAAATAAGCTGTATTTGGGGGTTGAATATTGTTGCCTTTGATGCTTTCAGATTTATAGGGCCTTTGTATTTTGCTTCTGTCATTATTGGGGACAGGGTCCAATTAAGATCCAGGCTTACCAGGAACACAATTCAGAACAGAAATCTCTACCCCCCGCCCCACCTGACAAGATTAAGGTTGTAGAGCAACACACAACCTTAGGGACTTTGGCTTTATAAGACTATCTGTTTGTTTTAATACCCACAATTTCATACTCTGTGCTAGTTTTTGCTGAATGTATCTATTGCTCAGTTGAAGTTTAGAATTTCCAGTAAATTGTTCCACCCAGTCCTCTAGAATATTTGTTTATCAAGCAAACTCAATACCTAGGATTACTTCTGCAGTTGAATTGGGGTACAAGAGCTACACCTAGCACCTTAAATTCATATCCTGAAAGTATATAAAGGTGGATCACCACATCCAAGGACATTGCAGATAAGTAGAAAACCCATACATCAAATTAATTCAGGATGCAAAAGTCACTATGCTATAATATAAGAAACACAAAGAATCAAGACAATACAATCCCACCTCAAATTATAAATGTATCAGGAATGTTCACCAATGAGACTGATTTACATGAAATGCCTGACAAAGATTTCAGAAAAATGATTGTATCTAGACTCCAAGAAATCAAAGAAGAAATGAAATGAATCAAAGAAGAAAACAAACTCTTGAAAGAGAACACAGGAAACCAGATTAATGAAATAAGAAGGTAATAATAAGGCACGAGTAAGGAAATGGAAATACTGAAGAAATCCAGGCTAAAATCCTAGCTCTGAAGAACACAGTCAGTGAAATAAAAAACTCTGTGGAGAGTCTCACCAGGAGAATGGATGAAGGAGAGAACAGAATATCTAAACTAGAAGACCAGGTGGCAGACATAATACAGTCCCACAAAGAGAAAGACAAGCTAGTAGGAAGGTATGAATGGGAATTTCAAGATATCCAGAACATTATGAAAGCATCAAACATAAGAATTCAGGGTATAGTAGAAGGAGAAGAATTTCAATCAAGAGGCATAGTGGGAGTTTTCAACAAAATCATAGAAGAAAATTTTCCCCAAATTGGGAAAGAAATTCCAATGCAGATACAAGAAGCTTTTAGAACACCAAATAGACAAAACCTGGAAAGAACCTCTCATTGCTATGTTATAATTAAACTATCAAACATGCAAACCAAATAAAACATGTTGAAAGCAGTTAGAGAGAAAAAGCAAGTCACCTACAAAGCAAAGCCCATCATAATAACAGCAGATTACTCAACACAAACTTTAAAAGCCTGAAGGGCTTGGAACGATGTATTTCAAGTTCTGAAAGATAACAACTGTTAACCAAGGTTACTTTATCCTTCAAAGCTATCTATCCAAATTGATGAAAAAATAAGGACATTCCATAACAAAAATAGGCTAAAGGAATTTATGACAAGTAAAACAGTTCTACAGAAAATACTTGAAGGATTCTTTCATGTTGAAGAGAAAGCAAAGCACACAGAGGAGGAAATAGGAGAAAAAATTCTCAAATAACAGCTAAAGCAAGCAAGTAAAGGGAAAACAGGAAACACTACAAAATAAGAAGAATGGCAAGAATAAATACATACCTTTCAATAATAACTCTTAATATCAATGGCCTCAATGCCCCAACCAAAAGACACAGGCTTGCAGACTGGATTAAAAAGTCAGGACCCTGCCATTTCTTGCCTCCAGGAAACTCATTTCTCAATAAAAGACAGACATAGTCTTAGGGTAAAAGGATGGAAAATGATATTTCAAGCAAATAGGTCTAGGAAACAATCAGGGGTTGCTATCCTAATATCTGACAGGATAGACTTCAAATTAACATTAGTGAGGGAAGATAAAGAAGGTCATTTTATACTGATTACAGGAACACTCTAACAGGAGGACATTACAATCCTAAACATATATGCTCCTAACATGGGGGCCCCAAATTTCATCAAACAAACACTATTAGACTTAAGGTCACAGATAACACCAAACACAATTGTAGGAGGTGGCCTCAATACCCCACTGTCATCAATTCTTAGGTCTTTCTGGCAAAAAAATAAACAAAGAGACGTCTGGATTAAATGATATCATGGAACAAATGGACCTAATAGATGTCTACAGAAAATTCCATCCAAATGCTAGGGAATATACACTTTTCTCATCAGCATTGAAACACAAAAAAATCTCAAATAGCCCAAAAAATTTTGAGCAACAAAAATAAGGCTGATAAACTGGGTGTGGTGGTGAATGCCTTTAATCCCAGCCCTGGGAGGCAGAGGTAGGAGGATTGCCATGAGTTTGTGGCCACCCTGAGACTCCATAGTGAATTCTAGGTCAGCCTGGGCTAGTGTGAAACCCTATTTCGAAAAACCAATAATAATAATAATAATAATAATGCTATAAATAAATAACAAAAAATTTAAAAATAAGGCTGGTAGTATCTTCATACCTCATTTTAACCTGTATTATAAAGCCATAGTAACAAAAACAGCCTGGTACTGGCACAAAGACAGGCATGTAGATCAATATAACAGAATAGAGGACCCAGATGTTATTCCAGTCAGCTACAGCTATCTCATTTTTGACAAAAATGCCAAAAATATTCATTGGAGGAAAGACACCCTCTTCAACAAGTGGTACTATAAAAACTTGTTTTCTATACGTAGAAGGATGAAAATATATCCTTGTCTTTCTTCATGCACAAGAATCGAATCCAAGTGGACCAGGGACCTTAATATCAGACCTGAAACTCTGAAATAGGGGAAAACCTTCAACACATTGGTATAGGCAATGAGTTTCTGAATGTAATGCCGATTGCTTAGGAAGTAAAACCAGTAATCAATTACTGGGATCTCATGAAATTACAAAGTTTTGTACAGCAAAGGACACCATGAATAGAGAAAAGAGACAACCTACACAACAGGATAAAGTCTTTACCACCTACACATCTGACAGAGGATTAATATCCAGAATATACAAGGAACTCAAAAAATAAAACAATAAGAAATCGAACAACCCAATAAAAAATGTGCTACGGAACTAAATAGATAGTTCTCACCAGAAGAAATATAGATGGATAAACATCTAAAAAATTGTTCCACACCCTTAGCCATCAGGGAAATGTAAATTAAAACTACCTTGAGATTCCATCTTTCTCCTGTCAGAATGGCTACCATCAAGGAAAAAAATGACAATAAATGTTGGTGAGATGCAGTTAAAGGGGAGCCCTTCTATACTTTTGATGTGAATGTAATCTGGTACAGCCATTGTGGAAATCAGTGTGGAGGTTCTTGAGACAGCTAAAAATAGATTTACCATATGATCCAGCTAGAGCACTCCTAGGCATATATCCTAATGACTCTTATCACTACCTTAGAGATACTTGCACAACCATATTTATTGCTGCTCTATTTACAATAGCTAGGAAATGAAACCAGCCTAGTTGTCCCTCCACATATGAATGGATAACAAAGATGTAGTACTTTCACACAATAGAGTTCTATTCAGTGGTAAAGACAAATGAAATGATGAAGTTTTCAGGGAAATGCATGGATCTGGAAAGGATTATAGTAAGTGAGGTAACCCAGGCCCAGAGAGCCAAATATCACATGTTCTCTCTCACATGTGGATACTAGCTACAAATGTATATAGACTTGTGTGTGAGCTGGAGCCAAAACTCGGTAGCTGAGGCCAGTAAGCTAGAAAAAGGCTAAACGTGAGGGAGGAGAGGGCTGGATTTAAGGGAATGGTATTGTACATATATAAGTAGAAGAACAGATTACAGGGAGATGAAAGGCCTAAGCGTGGCCAGGGGAAGAGATTGTGTAAAAGAAGGGTGGTGTGGAGGGGGGGAGATCAATCAAAATTCAAGGTTGTCTGAATAAGACATATGAAAACCTACTTTTTTGAATAACAGGACATCTAGAAGCCATAGACTATTACTAGAAAAATTTCAGTGGCAGAGATGGGATACCTTCCAGTGAGTGGTAGTTCAAGGAGGTCTCTGTTGCCTCCAAAACAGTTTAGGCTATTGCCAAGGCCCTTGGTTTCTCTTGAGAAACAGGTGGTAACACCCGATTGCTGAAGACTTCACATGGCTGAGCAGCAAAGTCACTGAGCAGTCAAGTCGGGGCTGAGCAGAAAACATTCTCCCTGTAGACCAGCCAACCCAACTGAAAGCTGGACAAAGCTGCGCTGCATGCAGCTCTGTGGGAGACAGAAGTCATCAGCGGTGAAAACAGTGGACACTGGAAGCCTCAAGTTTGGTCAGACAGGCCAAATGACTGCACGGGTGCAATAGTAGCATGTCTGCGCTAGGGGAAACCAATTGCTCTTTAATTGGACTGAAGGCCTGCTCTATGGGAGGGAATACATAGGAGGGAATACATGCCAGGTACTGAAAACCTAATCAACAACCTTTGACAGGGGAGGTCATGAGCCTTAGGGATATAAAACCTGCTCTTGTCTGGATAAATGCATATATTATTCTCAGCAACTTGCCCTGAAAGCACTATAGTTAATGTTCATATTCTTATATTAATGCTACTCTCACTTCTGGTTAGAGAAACTTCTCTTTTCAGATGGCCATGACCACTGGGATGACCTAAAAGGCAACGTAGTGCTGAAAAGAAGGGACAGAGAATTGTCTAGCACTGAAACATCTCAAACACACCCTCCAAGGCTCAGGGTACATTGTGGATGAGGTGGCAGAAAGAATATAAGAGCCAAAGGAAGGGTACCACTCTTCACAATACGACTGTCCAGACAGAAATTGGCCTCAGTATCCATAACCTTGCAGTGCCTGGTAATACCTTGACAAGATTCTCATAACAGGAGAAAAAGACAATGACATCAAATTAAAAGAGAGACTAATGGAGAGAGAGAGGGGATATTATGGAGAGCAGAGTTGTGAAGGGGAAAGTGGGGGAAGGGATGGAAATATCATGGTTTATTGTCTGTAAGTATAGAAGTTGGCATGTGCCTTTAATCACAGCACTTGGGAGGCAAAGGTAAGAGGATTACTGTGAGTTTGAAGCCACCCTGAGAATACAGAGTTAATTCCAGGTCAGCCTGGGCTAGATTGAGACCCTATCTCTAAAAGCCAATATATATCCAAATTATCTGGCATCCTAATCTTGCACTTCACATCTTCTAAAATTGTGAGAAATGAATACCTTGTATTTAAGCCCCTAGTCTCTGATATATTTCTATAGCAGCTGAAGCTGAATGTGATAGAGTGAGTGCTTTTGATTTTATGAGTTCTGTTATATTATATTGACAAATTTTCCTTTGGGAGATGGTTAAGTATGATTAAAAGATGTATTAAATTGGAGCTGTAGAGATTGCTCAGTGGTTAAAGGTGCTTGCTTTCAAAGCCTGAAGGCCTGGGTTTGATTCTCCAGTACTCATGTAATGCCAGATTCAAAATGTGGCACATGCATCTGGAGTTTGTTTGCAGTGGCAGGAGGTGCTGGTGCACTTATATTTTCTCTCTCTCTCCTTGCCAATAAATAAGAAATATTTTTAAAGTATGTATTAAGTTGACAAAATGAATTGTTTTACACCCTCTATCAAACATACTAAGCTAATTTTCTGTTTTGTAGTCATTTTCTCAATGAGATCCAGGTTGGTGTTGATGACCTGAAAAATTTACATGAGATTCAAAAAGTGGAAATAAAAGTTTATATACATTCAAAATGCTCAGGTTTAGAGACTGCTGCTAGACAAGTGCTTTGGGTTTTGCATGTGGTTGCTGTTGTTTCATTGATGTGGGCTTGCATGCTCCTCAAGCTGCCAATAGACCTTTCCCAGCCCATGTTCCAGCAAGCTGATTTTCCAGCTTGGTAGTAAAAATGTCCACTACCTCTGAAGTCTGTCTGGATCACTGGCACTGAAAATGGCAAGAAAAAATTCAATGGTGTCAGCTTGTCAATATTGTCTCGGGGCTTCCTGTGCTTCTCAGCTGCCCCTCTTCCCATAAGGCTCTTTCTCCTGCATTTCACCTTTGCTGTTCCACCACTTGACCTCCACCAGATGTGCCTACCTTTCTTAGATATTTTACCAGCTCCACAATTTCATAGGCTTTACTACTATAGTAAATCAAGAATTCACATAGTATATTGATGATATATTTAAAAAGGTATTATAATTATTGAGCGTAAAACAGAAGAGGCTTTAGTGGTGGCTCAGCCATTAAAGGAGCTTTCTTACAAAGCCCGTTAGCCCATGTTTGATGCCTCACTACCCATGTAAAGCCCAATACATAAAGTGATGCATGTGTCTGGAGTTCATTTACAGTGGCAGGAGGCCCTGGTGTGCCCATATTCCCTGCACTTTCTCTCTGTCTCTCTATGAAATAAATAAATAAAAATATTTAAGACAACAAAAGGCAATGGAGAAAATGAGCAGATATTATTAGATGCCGTGAGATACTGAAAACAACCTGTATAAACTAACTGTATAAACTAGAACTAGCTCAGATTTATGAATCAAATTTTGTTCCATACAATGAAGTTGTTTCTTTTATATATTTTATGAGAGAGGAAGGGAGAGAGAGAGCATATGAATGAATGTGATAAGGCTTCCTTCTACTGGAAACAAACTCAAGATGCACTACTTTGTGCATATAACTTTGCATGGGTAGTAGGAAATTGAACTCAGACCATCAGGTTTTGTAGGCAAGCACTTTTAACTGCTGACTCATCTCTAGCCCTGACATTAGTTTTCATCATTGGAAATGTTTTCTTACAGAATGCATAATGTTTTAACAAGCTTGTTTCAAAGATACTTTCTTATTTAATGTTTTAGCCGATGACATAGATTAATCTTAATTTCAAAATTCTAAGTCTAGGATTATTTCATTTCACTTTCCTTTACCAAAAATTCTTTTCAAAATGATTAGAAACTACCAATTTGTATAACTTAAATAATAATGAAATTGTTTTTCACAATGTTTGAACTTCTATTCCAGCCATACTTCAAGGGTAATAGTCTGTAAAGTTGTCACCTTGCCATCAACAGAATTAGTTGTTTGAGAAAGCATGTTCTAACTTTAAAAGGATTAACTTTAAGACATATTTGGTGAATAGTTACTTATGAAACCCAACACTTTTATAAGAAAAATGCATTACTACTCTTTAGGAAACGTATATGTATTGATTTCATATTACTCATTAGGAAGTGATTTGATAACTAAGGATAAATTGGTAATAAATGCATGATAATCCTCAGAAAGCTTATCATCTATAAACAATGATGTCATACAGTGCTAGGGGATGACAGTACTAAGAAGAAATACAAAGAGAGACATAGTCTAATATCTTAATGTGCAATCAGGAAGCCTCTGTAAAGAAATGACATTTGGGCACACACCTAAGTGAAGTTAGAAAACGAGGCAGGATGTGGCTGACCAGACAGAAGAAAAAGCTTGGGAAGAAGCCTAGCTAGACCTATTCAAGTGAATGCTCAAAGGACGTGCTTAAATGAGGGAATAAAAATAATATTAGGATGACATTACAGTGTTAGTGTGTAGGTCACGTGAGAGATTGCAGGGTAGAGGAAGACTTTGTATTTTATTTACTGTATGATATAAAGCTAGGAGAAGTTGAAAGAAGGCATTTATCAGGACATATATTAAATTTCAGAAGGCTTCTTTTCTCTATGTGCACAAAAAAACATGGATGGTGTAGCAGATTGCCTTTGGGTCAATTGCTTTTAAATCTCTCCCTCTCCTCTCCCCAGTTCTGTTCTGAATCACTAGAGGAAGGCGTGGACCTTTGGCACTGTACTTACAGGCTGTTTCAAGAAGGAACTGAGTGGAACACCAGCAGAAATCTGGTAGGTGTGTGTTGGTGGGGGGGCAGGTGATAGCTCAGTTTTCATAATCTTTGATTCATTTCTGATCAAGAGCCTGAGTGATTTTGCTTCATTGGTCATCAGCAACATTACACATTTGGCATCTAGCTGTGACTCCTGTTTTTGAACCTCATCTACAAGTGTTGGGTTGTCTGATGTGATTTCTGTTTCTCTACTTGCACTCTGACTAAAACAAGGGATATAAGTTGAAGCAGAGGAACTGATGAGTGAGCATTTTTATATGTTGGCAAAGATAATGGAGGTGACTTACTGCTGCTAAGAGAATAATGGTAGGATTTGGGGCCTCTTGAGTGTAGGTCTTGAAGACAATGTTATGATAATTGATGGCTCATGCTACTAGATTAGAAAAGTCTTCAGCGTTGATTCTGAGAAACAACTGCATAAAAGACAATATGATTGATAGATGTGGGGAGAATTGAAGGACAATCAGCTTTCAAATGCAACATCATGAATCAAGTGTCCTGACTGGTGGAGACGGATATTGTCATGGCCTAGTTAATGTCTATGTGGCATTAAATATGTAAGCCCAGTATGCATGAGGGCCTTCCAGCTCAGATATATGCTGGATGAGTGAGTAGGATTGTTGATGTAGTAAAGACATGGGTTCTGAAAGATTTCTTAGAAACTGGCTATACATAAATGGAATGTAGAGTAAACCAGAATGTAGAAACTAGAGAAAGAAGAAAACACTACTGGAGACCAAACAGGCATAAGTAGTGAGGAAAGAAGAGAAGAGCCATTTCCATTGAAGTCATGTGAGTAGTTTGCATGTTGTGATGTGCAGTGTCAAGTGCTTCCTGTGCCACTTATGTCATTCCCTCCCTCCCTCTCTTCTTTCCTCTTCCTTCTTCCTTCCTTCCTTTCCTACTTCTTTTCCTTCTTCCTTCTTTTCCTCCCCCTCACTTATCTCCTTCCGTCCTGTACTGTCTGGTATCTGAGGCCTAGTTGAACTGGTATTGTGCACTTGAGAAGCCCTCAAATATACCAGAACTCTTAAATAAGAACTATTAATAAGAGGCTATTGGACAAGAGTATATTTTCTCAAACTGAGTCTTTAAATGAGAATCAAGTTTTGTTTTTTAGAGAAAATTTTCTCATCCTATTTCTTAGTAAAATGACCTTCATGCAATGCTTTCCCTTCTTGCACATTGTATGCCTACAAATAAATTATATTTACACACAAATACTTTTCATTCATCTTTACCAAGTTTACTTGCAAGATCTTATAATGAAAAAAAAATTATATTAGTTGTAATATAGCTTCTCTATTATTTTACTTTCTAGCTTGTAAGTGGTAAATCTTCTAAGAGCCCAATATTTCTACATATGTAACTACATATCAAAGGAAAAATTAAAGGAGAATTTTTCCTGTTCCCTTGGCTCAAAGGAAAGCTCACTTTACTCTCCACTCATCTGCATGTTCTGTGTTCTTTTTCCCTTGTAGGACTGGACTAATGACCTGTGTGATTCTCATTCATAGCCAAGATCCACCGCTGAAGTAGAGAGATATCCAGAATGTGGGTTGCATGTAATTTTCTAAAATCAAAGACAGTTAAGCTCCAAGGTTAAAACTGGTAAGCTCAGAAAATCCTAAGTGTAAACACTACCTTTCAATCACCCACAAATCATGCCTGAATTTTCCTTTTGAAAATCAGTGGAGCAGCCTCCTTCCAATTTTCCTCTCTAAGTTAAGCAGCACATTTCAGGTACTGAAGAAGCAGTTTAGTGAGAACAGAGGTTTCAGAACTGGAGCCCATCAAACTTCACTTTTGTATAATTATATTAATATATTTTCACAAGAGAGAGAAAGACAGAGAGAGAGAGAGAGAGAGAGAGAGAGAGAGAGAGAGACTGTTCAAGCTTAATGAAGGGTGATAAAGAAGGAAAATACAGTATAAATAAAATTTAGGGCTGGAACGTTGGCTTAGCTGTTAAGGCGCTTGCCTGCGAAACCTAAGGACACATGTTTGACTCTCCAGATCCCAAGTTAGACACACAAAGGTGAGGCACCGTCAAGGTTGCACATGCCCACTAGGTGGCACAAGAATCTGGAGTTTGATTTCAATGACTGAGGTCTTGGTGTGCCAATTCTCTGTCTGTCACTTTCTCTCAAAAAGAAAGAAAGAAAGAAAGATTTTATATTTTAGCATTAAATACAACTGAAAAAAATACTTTTAAAGTGCTACATTTTAATTGTTTATCTTCCCCCAGAATAATTTTGGACTATATTTGACACTTATGATGCATTAAGAAGGTTGGGCCCCATAAAATAATCACATTTAACTATAAGCTTACTATAGCTAACTCTACATTCCTTGTTCTCAAATTTATGTGAATCCTCAGAAGCTTATACTTATTTAGGAATGTATATTCTTGATTTTCTAAGATTAGTATTTAAAGAACCCATAGCTGGAACTAGGAACCAGGTCAGAAGTCTATGAAGACTTAAGATTATGGTGTTCAGCAAGCTCCAACTAGTCTCTGGCCAAAAGTGGAGCAACATTCATCAAAATGTCTCTAAATTAACAATGTTTGTCCCATTTAACCTATGCTGACTTCATTCTCCATTAAAGAATCTGTTTTTATTTTTGAGAAAGTACTGAGACCGGAGGAGATAAACCACCCCTTGCACTTCAGCCAGGGCTCAGGTGAAACCACAGAGGAATTGGAGAGATGAGCAAGAGTGCTGCTGCCATGGCGAGCCTGACAATCTGCCTCAGGGTGAAGGAGTCAGACTCTGAGGACACTCAGCACACGCCAAAGCAGAAATCCAGAAACTCCTGAAAGCTTAACACTGAAGTAGATTTAAAACACACCCACCTCAGCTCAGGGAATTTTGTGGAAAGAAAGTGTAAAGATTGTATGAGCCACAGGTTGGGACGGCATACCAGAGGCCTTGCCTCCTCCCCCAAAACTGATAGCTGCTTTTACAACTCCTAACCCTCAGTTCTGTGCGGAATACCAGCAACTCAGCTGAGGAGGACCCTGAACAGAATGGGAACAGGGAGGAGGGAAATGATGGCATCAACACATGATGTGTCCATGCAAAATATAATCTTTTTAAAAATTTTTATTTATTTATTTGAGAGTGACAGAGAGAGAAAGAGGCAGAGAGAGAGAGAGAGAATGGGCGTGCCAGGGCCTCCAGACACTGCAAACGAACTCCAGACGCGTGGGCCCCCTTGTGCATCTCGCTAACCTGGGTCCTGAGGAATTGAGCCTCGAACCAGGGTCCTTAGGCTTCACAGGCAAGTGCTTAACCGCTAAGTCATCTCTCCAGCCGCAAAATATATTCTTAATAAAAAGATTGGTATTTATTTAAATTGTATAAAAAAGGGTAAAGTCCCCACACTATCTTATAATCATAACATATCATAAGAAGGGTCATTCCTACTATGGTCATTAATTTTTATTGCTGACTTGTAGAATTACTTAGGGACACATGTGTCTGTGAGGCTATTTTGTGGGAGGATTAATTGAGCGTGGGTGTCTCATCCAATATGCAGACAGAACTATCCTGTGAACTGAGGTTCCAGATAGGATGAAAGGGGGAGGGCAGAGAAAGCTGAGGACCAGCATTGATTTCTCTCTGCTTCCTGACTGTGGACACAATGTGAGAAGATGCTTATGTTTCCTCGTATCTTCTCACTCTGTGAGGCAAAACACACCTTAAGCCGCTCTTGTCATGCATTTGTCACAGCAATAGGAAATGTAATTAATATGGAAAATCGATTTTCAGAAGTAGAATTGTTGCTGTAATAAACCTGACCATTGCCTGCAAGAGGAAATTTGGATGAGTTTGAATCTGTGGGTTACAGGAAGCCCTAGAGTGATGTACAAAGATCTTAGTGGGTTATTCTGGAGAAAGTGCAGAAAACAAGAAGACATACAGCAATCCATTAACGCTCTCATATTATTTTAGAATTTCCCTTTAGGATGTCCCATCCTTCCCTTAAGCATTGTTTATTTATGGTATTATTATTATTTGTCTTGGAAAGACGCTTTTAAGAAACTTAAACTGAATACACTAGACTGAAAATCTTAGAGTTCTAGGAACCAAGGGTAATTTTCTAACTTCTTTCTCACTGTGTAGGTGTAAAAGTCTTTCCAAATTAAAAGAATAATTATTAAGTACAGTGGGAAATATATTTTCCAGCAAAGAATGTATTTTATCAATAGGCAATCCAGCTCATGGCGTACTCCATAACCATAGTCAGCATGGATGGGAGGAGAGAGAAGGGTGTCACCAGAGTGTGGGGATCACCTCCTTATTACTTTTTTTGTTCATTTTTATTTATTTATTTGCGAGTGATAGAGAAAGAGGAAGAGAGAGAGAGAGACAGAGAGAATGGGCGCACTAGGGCTTCCAGCCACTGCAAACAAATTCCAGACACGTGCGCCCCCTTGTGCATCTGGCTAACGTGGGTCCTGGAGAATCGAGCCTGGAACCGGGGTCCTTAGGCTTCACAGGCAAGCGCTTAACGGCTAAGCCATCTCTCCAGTCCCTTATTACTTTTAATATACTCATTGTACTGACTTGAATCAACTCGAGTTTTAAAGCAGTGATTTCAACATTAAAATACTGGCAGTTTTATAACACAGAAATAGCAGCATTATACTGAGAGAAAAATGACTATATTAAGAGCATTTGAAGAAATACAGCATCAACTCATTCAGTCCCACATCTTTCTGGACCTTTGAGAATTAAAGTACCTTGTTCTTAGTATAACAATTTACAAATGTAGCAACCAGAATTCATACCTGCTAATGTCAATGTAGAAATTCTAAGTTAGTTCCGTGATGCTATATCACACACTTGACCTTATTTGCACTTTAATGTTATTCTAAAACCATTCAACAAAGATTATTAGGGTTTTTCTCATAAGAAAGGCTCTTTTCTTTGTGTAAAATGCATGCATAGGGTTTGGCAATTCCTAGCATCAAAGAGTTGCCCAACCAAATTCTCTGTTTTTCTAAAACATATTCCTATATTTATTTAAGACAGATATATAATTACATTATCATTGTGTTAATTCACAACTGACATTTTTAATAGTTACATTTTTTTTTAATTTTAGGAAAAGTAAAACTTGATACTCTTAGTTTTCCCGGGTCCAGTTCTCATCCTTCGCCTTCTGTCCTCCCACTGACTGGGGTCCTCTTGTTTGTGGTGCTTTTGCCAGGCCCATGGTCCCTAATCACCACCTCTCTCAGCTTTTCCAGATTTCATTCAAAAAGAGTGCCTAGATAATTATTGCTACTTTAAAATGGCCAAGAAAATGAAATTTGCTTAGACTTTAACAAATAACTTCATTAACTGATTGATGTACAATCTGAGGTCCGGGCATTTTAGGTATGTTAGCAGGATACTAAAGAAAGTGTATAATCTCAAGAATGGCTATTTTGTTATGTAACTTGTAGGAGGCTAAATTCTATAGACAAAATATCCTTACAGGCCACTTAGTTCCAGTGTCTGGGGACACAATGGGGAAAATGTGCAATACCCCGTGGTGGTTACCACTTGAACCTTGATGACATCAGTGTACTTGAACTGAGCTACCCTGTATCTTCCCACATAAGCATAATCCTAACCCACATTTAGACTTCTGCTACTTGTGGATCCTGCTGTAAGAATAGCACTTAGAGTCTCATAAAGCAGGTTGGTAGCACATGATTATAATACTGCAAGGAGGCATATTAATTAAGTGGCATAAGATGACCATGCCTGACAGTCAAGGAAACATTTGTCTACTAAATGTAGCAGTTCAATAGTCACCTCTCTGCCTCTGTGCTTCCCTATCCCTAGCAACTGGACCCTTCTAACCCTAACCTGTGGGGAAGTTAATACATATCCAAGTGGTAACATTGGCTCCAGGTAACATGTTCTGTGAAACACACATTCCTTTTTCAAATTACTTTGGAGAAAATACCTAACTTTCCTACTCTCTGAGGTATCCTTAAGGAATGATGTACTTATCTTAATGTGTACTTATTTTACTTTTGTAAATAATATCTTTGTTTAAAAACTGTGAATAAGGCTCTCAAGGAAGTAGTATTTCTAGTTGCATTAATGATGCAACTTACAATTTCCATGGTTTCCATGGGATATGAGAAGCACTTCTGTAGCCATATTGTAGCACCCCAGGTAAATTTTTAAATATTAAATGCTGTGTTCATAGATTTTATTTCCCTGACCCTGAACCAGAACTTCCATTTTCTCTCACATTTGTATGTCTGCTATAGAAGTGAAGAGAAAAATGAAATATTTAAATATATTATATCCTGGACACTATGCTAAATGCTTATATCCAGATAGTTTATTTAAATATATTTATTAATAAGAAGCAAGGGAGACAGGGTAAAAAAATTTTAATTTGTGTGCTTATGAGTTTGTTTGTAAATATAACTCTGAACACTGATTCTACCAGCTAAAATATGATGGCCCTAGCAAGTTATTTTATGTTTCTGAGACGTGGTTTTCTCACTTCCAAATCAATGCTAAAAAATTTGGTCTTAAATAATGTGAAGTTACAAAAAAGAAACATTTTAAAATAGAAAAAAAAAAGGTTAGGAATAGTCTAGAGTAAGTGTGGTGGTTTGAATGTAAAATATCTCCATAGCCTCATGTGTTTGTGATTAAGCCTCGTACTGAATCCCAAGCTGGTGCAGTCTTGCTGGAGGAGCTGTGTCACTGAAAACAGGCCTTGCGATATTGTAGTTGAGCCCCACTTGCCAGTATTAGTGAGCTTAGACTATATCCTCTTGCTCTGATTTTGAGGGGATGTGATGCCTGCCTGTCTACACTTGGCATGCTTTCCTTGTCAAGATAGAAACTTCCATTTGAAACTATAAGCTAAAATAAATCCTTACCTTCCTTCCCAACAATGAGAAGGCAACTGTCATAGTGGGAATATAAGGCTTCTATGCATGTCAAGACTTGAATATATAATTCATTACACATTCTGGAAATTATAAACTCAGAAAAAATCATAGTACTCTCTCTATATATAGTATTCCATATCTCTATATATAGTATTCTCTATTTTTGTTATTTACAGTTGGTCTTAGAGGAAACTTATGCACCTGTGGAGGAATTTGAATGAGTAGAGCTTAAGACTCAAACAGATAAGCAGGGCTGGAGAGATGGCTTAGCAGTTAAGCACTTGCCTGTGAAGCCTAAGGACCCTGGTTTGAGGCTCGATTCCCCAGGACCCACGTTAGCCAGATGCACAAGGGGGCGCACGCATCTGGAGTTCATTTGCAGTGGCTGGAAGCCCTGGCGCACCTATTCTCTCTCTCTCTTTGTCTTTCTCGCTCTCTCTCTGCCTCTTTATCTCTATGTCTGTAGCTCTCAAATAAATAAATAAAATAAACAAACAAAAAAATAAGCAGCTCACTGATATCACTATGCCTCTCTTCTTCCAAACTCCATTGCTGAGGCATAAAGGTGCCTCCCAGCCTCTGCCTTCATGCACTGCCACACGCCCTGCCTGGGTGCCACCTCCCACCGAAGCAAGGCTGAGCAGACTGCTCGGGCATTTTCACCTGAACCGTCAAGACAGCCACTTCCTCCTATGAGAGATGGCCATGTTTTCTTCTTTCCTTCATTTTACCTGCTTTCCAAAACTTACTTTAAAAAATATGTTTATATCCACACTAAAGTTGTACTTATTTATTCCAAGAACTTAATGTCTCATTTTCTCCTCTTTTTGGTAGTTGGCAGATTGACATATTAACTGTTTTCTTTTATGTACTCATTTTTTTTTTACTCTATTGACACAGTTTTTTAATTTATTTTTTATTATGGACATACTTAGTATTTATACATCATGTGTTGGTACCATCCTTTCCCTCATCTCTGCCCCTGTTCTGCTGGCACCCTCCACAGTGGTGTTGCTGGTGTTCCCCACGGGGCTGTGGGTTATGCATTGGGATAGCAGCAGTCAGATATTGGGCGGGGGGCAATGCCTCTGGTACGACATTCCAACCTGTGGCTCTGACAATCCCCCTACTCTTCCACAAAACTCCTTGAGCTGTGGTGGGTATGTTTTAAGTCTACTTCAGTGATGAGCTCTTGAGAGCCTCCAATCTAAGCTACTCAGAAGCAAACACCGTGACAAGATGTACACACCAGTGCAATGGTGGCACATAGCCTAGGTGGGTAACCAATAGCTTTCTGGTTGGCTCAGTGGAAAGGAACCCATATATCTGGAATTAGGAACCAGGTCGGAATCCTATGGGGACAAAGATTATGCTGTCCAATGACAAGCTCCCACTTGTCTTTGGCTAAAAGAGGGTCTATATCCATCAAATTCTCCCTAAATTGATAATGTTTATCCCATTTAACCTATGCTGACTTCACTCTCTGTTGGAGAATCTGTTTTTTTTTTTTTTTTTTTTTTCAGAAGATAGTGAGACCTATGGAAATAAACCACCTCTTGCACTTCAGCCAAGGCCCAGCTGAAACCATAGAGGAACTGGGGAGATGAACAAGAGTGCTCCTTCCATGGAGAGCCTGACAATCAGCTCCAGGGTAAAGGAGACACAGGCTGAGGACACTCAACACATACCAATGCAATGTTTTCCAAATTTATTCTATTTTGCTTTATTTTAGTTGCAAGTGGAGAGAGAGACAGACTGAAGAGAAACAGAGAGAGAGAGAGAGAGCTAGCACCAGGGCCTCTAGCCACTGAAAATGAACTCTAGATGTATGTGCTATTTTGTGCATCTGGCTTTATGAAGGTACTGGGGAATCAAACTCAGGTTACTAGGGTTTGAAAGCAAGTACTTTAACCGTGAAGCATCTTTCCAGCCCTGCAATCATCATTTTTACAGAACTTTTTATAGATAATTTTTATAGACAAACATAATGTAATTTGATCCTAATCTTAACCCATTACCTTGTTTTTTGTCTCCTCCCCACCCTTTCCTTTGAACTCCCTTCTTCTTTCCAATTATTCCCTCTTCTATTCCATTGTCTCTCTGTCTTTTTCTGTCTTCCTCCATCACTAATATGGTAAGGTTGAAGTGCTCAATATTGTGCAAGTCTTGTGGAGGTAATTATAGCCTTTATAAGGTCAAAAAGCAAGAGTCAGTTCCTGTCTGGAGGACAGTGTTTCCAAAGGACTCCTCCTCATTCTCTATCTTTTACAGTCTTTGAACCCCTTTTACACAATGTTCACTGAGCTTTGAAGGGTGTGATACAGATGTCTCACTTGGTATTGAATATTCAATAGTCACATCTTCTTGGCAATTTGATGATTTTTGTATTTCTCCATTATCCACTGCCATCTGAAAAAAAAAAAAGGAAGAAGAAAGAAAAGAAAGTCTGACCAAATTTGAAGAATAAACTGAGATTTATTTTTGTCTGGCATCAGATGGTCTGGGTATTTTGTTGAAAGAGGATTCAGGTGTTCATTTGTTCAATGTTGCCATTACTCTAGTACATAGTACTACATACTATGAGGTGATATAGCTTAGCTGTGAGACCACATGAGTCTGGGTTTTCATCCCCTTTATGATTTTGCTGATATCATATAACCTTGCGAGTCTTTTTAACCCTCATGGTTCTCATGAGAAAAATACACAATTTTAATTGAATATTAAAACCATATCAGTACATTCATTTCTAACAATATTTTTCCAAAATGCATCTTCATTTTTGTATCTTTTTCTCTTTCAGTAATGTTCCTAGTTAATATTTCACAGGAATTATTCTTTCATTCTGTTTATCACTATATTGCAGGATAGCATACTGGAGGAGATTAATACAAGGCTATAGATGAATAGAAAAATTAATTAGTTTAACATGGATCTTGATACAAGAATGAAATCTATTATCATTATCATGAAGATTATTAACAATCCTGGAAACTGTAAGGAAGTTGATGTCATTTGCTTTTTAGTGCTGAGAACTCAACTGGCTCAGGGAGGTTACCCAACAATGTCAGCTAGAATAAAGGGCTCATTTTTATCTCTTTCTGCATAGCTTAACTGTGCATTTTGAAAATACAGTTGAATGAAAGTCATCCATAGGTCTGCTTATGATAGAACAGAACTCTAGCAAATAATTTTGTGTAAGCACGCTTAGAAAACCCTATAAAGGGCTGGAGAGATGATTTAGCAGTTAAACGCTTGCCTGTGAAGCCTAAGGACCCCGGTTCGAGGCTCGATTTCCCAGGACCCACATTAGCCAGATGCACAAGGGGGCGCACACGTCTGGAGTTCATATGCAGTGGCTGGAGGCATTGTTCCCCCCCCACATTCTCTCTCTATCTGCCTCTTTCTCTCTCTCTCTCTCTCTCTCTCTCTGTCACTCTCAAATAAATAAATAAAAATGAACAAAAAAATCTAAAAAAGAAAAACCCTATAAAGAAATAGAAGCAAGATGAGGCAGCTTAAGAAATTAAGCAAATTTGCGGTTTTTCACTAATATGTGAACCAAACCTGATTCCATGTGGTGATTGGGAGTACCAGTCGCAACAGAATTGTAGTTTAAAATAAGTGGGTGGAGCTGGAGCATGGTATGTGAAGATCAGTCAGACACTGGCTCATTATTTTCTCTCTGGAGAGTGCTTACATGCTCAGGCATCTGCCAGTGAGACTTCTGTCAACCAAGTGCAGGCAGGCAGTTCTCTCTAGACATGCGCAGCTGTACCTCCCGGTAACAGACAATTGTAGCTGTAGGGATGACATATGCCTTGGGCCCAGGAAGGCAACCTGGACAAAGAATCTGCAGCCATATGAAAAGGGAGTTGGTAAGATCGTCCCGAATCCTTGTTTCTCCGCTAATTCTCGGACGTTTATTTTACTGCAGGAGTTTACCTCTACATTTCTGAACTTTATAAGGCTAGTTAATGTACATACTTTCATTTCGAGTAACAGTGAACCATATGGAAGGAATAAAGTGGAATTAATTGAAAGTAGGGCTTTTCTCTCATTTAACTTAACACTATATTTATTAGCTATGGGACTAAGCTCTGCGTGTTAGTATGGAAACTGGTACCCATGCATTCTAACTGCTTAGGATATCAACCAATATCTGATCTATGAAAATCCACTTATATCTTCATGGTTAAATCTTTATTGTTACCTTGCTTTTTTTTTTTTTAATTCTCCCTGGAACTTACCTCTTCTGTATAGCATTTTTGTCTTACCTCTTCTTTACAGTATTTTCTTTATTCATAGTTCTTGTCCCCTGGAGACCATGTACACATCATGTTTAGTTGAAGAAATTGCCCAGTACTTTAGATAAAGTGGATTCTAAGCCAAAACCTTCAGCTCCTATGACCAGTGGTTCCCACTGATGACAACAGCCTCTTTTTCGGAAGCTCAGGGATGGTGGTTTCTCATGGAAAAACAACAACAAAAAGTAAAACCTAATCAAAAGCCTATAGCAGAGGAGGTCATGAGCCTTAGGGGTATAAGGCCTGCTGTTTTCTGGATAAATGCATATATTCCTCTCACCAAATTGCCCTGAAAGCACTACACTTAATGTTCATATTCATATATTAATGCTACTCTCACTTCTGGTTAGAGAAGCTTCTCTTTTCAGATGGTGATGACCACTGAGATGACCCAAAAGGTGACACAGTGCTGAGAAGAAGGGATGGAGGAGTGTCCAGAACTGAAACATCTCACACCCTCCAAGGCACAGGGTCCATTGAGGAAGAAGTGGCGGAAAGAATGTAAGAGACAAAGGAAGAGTACCACTCCTTATATGCAACTGTCCGGACAGAACTTGGTCTCGATATCCAAGACTTCACAGTGCCTAGCAATACCTACACAAGACCCTCATAATAGGAGAAAAAGATGATGACATCAAATTAAAAGAGAGACTAATGGAGAGAAGGAGGGGATATGACAGAAAGCAGAGTGGGGGAGGGGAGGGAAATACCATATATATATATATATTTAAAAAAGAAAAAGAAAAAAACAGCAACACTCATTTATATGTGGAAATAAACAAAATAGTCTGGATTACAGAGCATTTAATTATACAAAGAAGGTTGCTCCTAGGATTCTAAACCCCTTGAGGTCACTTCTTGCACATTGCCAGCCCCATAGATGTCAATAAAACCACCATCAGCAAATTAAAACTGAAAAGCCACCTCTGGAGACAGCTGAGGTCTAGGTGAACCACAGGAAATAAATGCCTTTGTGTGAAAGCCAAGCAGCCACCCTTACAGGGCAAGGAATTCTGGTGAGCATTACTCTACCTCAGTGAGGGGGAGTGAGCCATAGAGCGCAAGGAAATTAACCTTTTTACTTTCTAACATCTGACACTAGAGTTTCTCATAGCTGTGAAATTTGTATGTAAGCCTGCACTGGGATTTCCTGATAAAGAATAATAACAGCAGCAACAAAGTGAGAGCAACAAACTCTACTAGTGAAAAATGTGAAGGAAAAGCAGAAGGGAGGAGGAGGAAGAGACACACACTTCTCTGCTGGAATGTTTTAACCTGCATTGCTAGTGTTCACCTAGCAGAGAAAAGAACCTACTATGTGTCATCCAATGTGCTGCGTATTCCAGACACACAAAATAAATGAGATTTTTTTTTTAACCATCATAGCCCTGAGATTTAATAAAGAGAGGTGGAATGTGAAAACAATACCTGTTATAAAGTGTTACACATGCTACATAGTTCCCCAACAGGGAAGTAGTGTGAGAGTAGAGGAGAGTTCTACCTGTGTGAGGCTAAGGAGTATTCTCATATATAAGTTGATTCAAGAGGATCTTAAATCCTTCCTGTCTGTTCAGATTTTAACCATGTAAACATTGTCACTGTTAGCTTTCTCTGTGGGTTCCTGTGAGGAGAAAGACAAATAGATTAGCTCTACAGGAAAAAAAAAAAAACAAAAAAAAAACAAAAAAAAAAAAAACAAAGGTGAGGTGAGGCATGGTAATAGTGAACATGTGGGTAGGGATAATGTTTGAGGTGGTGAAAGGAATTATAGATTGTTTGACAGAAGTGTCATCTCCCATGACTTGTCCTAAGAAGGCAGGACAGTGCTTCTCAGCAAAATGACAGTGTTGCTGAGTGGCTGAACACAGATATCCCTAAACATTAGTCACTAACACAGAGGTGCAATTAGGATCAATGATCACCCAATTGATAATTATATTTCCTTTTGAACATGTTAGAAAAATGTGTTATTTATTCATAATACATATGGGGAAACAATGCCTAAGAAGAGCATAGTTCTTTTTCAAAGTCAAACTGAAGCTTCCATCAGGCAAATTAGTCACCTGTGTGTATAGAGCTTATTACAAATGCTACAGTACAATGAAAAAATATACCAATGCATATTAAATACATATATACTTACACAAGCTGTCTTAAGAAATATAAATTAGTATCTTAATGGAGACCCTACCATGTGCTTGGAACAGCTAGATTATGTGAAGAAGGTGAGAAAAGATCAGACATAGGTGGTACATTCTATGAAATGTCAGTCCACTAAGGGTGCTGGAGCACAAAACAAATGAGAACACCCGAAAATAATTCAGTATGTAGAGAAGTGACAAAGAAGAACATATAACATGACGTTGGCTCTAGACAAAAGTAATGCTTCCTGTTGTACATCTGATTGAAAAATTGGCAAGTTATCTAAGCAAAATTTTTGAAGAAAGCTGAGACTTCAGCTGTGAACACAAGAGCATGACTGGTCAGTGTTATTATCAGCCGTCATAACAAAGCACTCCATACTGGGCAGCTTAAATCACAGGAATGCTTTCCCTCACAGAGTTGGAGTCTAGAGTTCTGAGGTCAAGGTATTGATGTCTTCTAAGGGAATTATTTACTGCAGGTCTCTGTCCTTCACTTGCCTATGGCTGTCTTCTGATTATCTTTCTTCTAAATGTGTCTAGGTGCAAATTTCCTCTTCTTATAAGAATTATAATGGATTATGGGCCATGTTAACGGTCTTGTTTCAACAAAATTCCCACCATAAAGACTGGACTCTAAATACCATCATATTGTGAGGCTCCTGCGGTTGGCATGACAACATAGGAAGTTGGAGGACAACTAGATCATAGCCAGCAACAAAGCAGAAAACTATGGAACATGGGGAAATGATGGATTTAGTTTGACTATATTATATAAACTTATATAAGAATATAAGTTGGACCAATTCTAGCCATAGTATATAGATCTTGAATATCAAACTAGAAAGCTTGATTTTATTCCTCAATCAACGAGAAACCAGAAATGAATCTGAATGCGGAAGCAATGCAGTTAATTCAAAACCATCACTATCACCCTCTGCTGAACACCATGCTGTACACCTTATCCTCTTGCTTTCCAACACGTCACTTGAATCTTTGTAATATTACCTATCATCTGCAGTTTAGTAGGTTGATATGCATTATGAAGATTACAGCACGAAATCTAATTTAAAATTTCAAAATTCAAGTGTATTTTTCTATCAAACATTCTATCTATATAGCTCAAAATTTCTACTTGGGATTTTTATATCTCTAATGTTTCTATTTCAACTTTTGAAATATGGGACAGAGTTTTATGTTTTCTAGTCTTTGATAAGTTTCATATATGTTAGTTCCAGGACAATTTCAATTGACTGATTTTTCTTCTGATAATAGCTTCTATTTCCTGACCATTGTTTGCCTGAAAATCTTGGATTAGATAGTAGGCATTGCATCACATGTGTTAAATTGTAGTAAATATTTTTGACGTTTGTTCTGGGATACGTCAAATTACTTAGAAATGGTTTGTTGTATTTTATGATTTTGTGTATGAGAGCTCATACCACACTTAATTATTCTCCACTTCTTCAATAAGACTCTGTCTTGCCCTGTATACTTTGAGATTTTCTAGTCTAACTGAAATCAACAGGCACTTCTTTCATCCTTGTGTGTGAGAAGGTCACTGTTAGTAAAAATTCCATCTAGTCTTTTTTCCATGGCTTGAGGTCTTTTCCTCAGGCCTGTGCACTGCTGACTAGGAAAGAAACAAACAAACAAGAATTCTGTTGTGGATCCCTTGGTTTCTTCCTGTGTACATCTCTCTTCTTTCCAGAACTCTGTCCTGTAAACTTGCAAATCTGAGGCACTTGGTCCTAACTAGAATCACAGTGCTGGTTCCTCTATGTATGATGAGCTCTGGACTCTACCTCAGCTCTTCTGTCCAAGGCCTGGAAACTCTCCAGGGCCTTAAGGCAGAGCATTTATCGGTCTCATCTCATTTGTTTTTAATTGATCATGATTCTTCATCCTTCATTCTCTAATGTCTGGTGCGGTTATATATTTCAGATGAGTCTAAGCAATTTCAGACTAGAAAATAAATCCAGAACCTTTTATTAGATAGTGGTCTAAAATGTGTGGAAACATACAACTTAAGATGGAAGGGAGAAGGTTAAAATAGTTAGTAGAATGTTATAATTACAAATATATAAAACAACATAAATGTGAAGTAACTTAATTAGTGTGACAAATGGTGAGACAAGGAACATAGATTTATGTGGTCCCTTTTATCAGGAGAAGGACCTGGAACAAGGCTTAAAAATTACTTTTATTGGTGACTGTGAGACTTCTGGGATTCTCGGAATCCCTCTACATATTCCTACCCAAGGCATTCTTTTTTCCTTCCCTTTTCTATTTGAGGATAGATATGCCATGTAATACAAAGTTTTTCTTAACGTACAAGGCACCCAGAACTGCTTCAATTGTTATTTAATATGTTAATGTCACCACCTTCCCATGGTTAATGTGCTAAAAAGATTTTTGATATCCCTTCAGGATCTGCTAGAAGTCCATTTGCAAGCATTGTTCTCATCAGGACAGCCATCATGTAAGTCAGGTGAGTATTACTTTACCATACAAGAAAAATGAACTTCAAAGACCCAATCCTGCAGAGTGGTATATGGGTCCACTTTTAAAATGGCATTATGGGCTGGAGTGATAGCTCAGTGGTTGAAGGCATTTGTTTGCAAAGCCTGGCTGTCCAATACCCATGTCAAGCCAGATGCAAAGGCACATGCTTCTGGAGTTCATTTGAAGTGCCTGGAGGCCCATATGTATGCCCATATTCACTCCTTCAATCTTTCTTTCTTCCTTTTCTTTCTCTCTCATAAATAAATAAAATGGCATTACATTTTAAGTATATTATGAGATCTTTGTTTTTATAGCATAATTTCAATGTTTGATTAGATAAGTGAATTTATCTAATCTATCATTCTGAGAAGATAATAGTATTTTGGATTCTCTCCTGTTTTCATATATCCCTCCCTCCAAATCAAAATTCCTGCCTAGGTAAAAAAATATATGTCTAGTTCCCTATTTGACATAATCAATAAGTCCTCTACTTGGATCAATTATATAAATTGTGATTGAGATTTGTGACAAGATTTATTATTTTATATTTCATCTGACTGGAGTTATGTTGAATGAGGAACAATTGCACAATCACATAACCATAATTTCTGATAGTGTGTCACATGTGAATAATGGAAGCATATCACTTTATAGTTCAAATGTATAAATGCAATATGAACATTTTATTTTAGAGGATTTTTGGCTCTTCATTAATAAGATATTAAAGGCAGGTTTTTTAGAATTACAATATGTAGTTATGAAAACATGATTGATACAGCTGTAAATAATAACTTTGATTTGATATTTTTGGTACATTTCATGTTAATTATATTAGTAGGAAAACTTTGATTGCATATATTTGAAGGATCATAACATTCAGAGAATTTACACCATCTTACAATAATTCTTCAACTTCCTTTCACCCTTTTTATGTGTGTATGCTTGTGCATGTGAATTCACACGTGTCTAAGTGTATGTACATGTGTGTGCATGTGAAGGCAGAGGATGAAGTTAGGTGCTTTCTTCAAGCGATCTCTCACTTGAGGCCAGAGATCACCTATTTAACTACTGCAGCTCGCCAGATTCCTCTGGGGATCCCTATCTCCCCCTTACTAGTATTGGGATTACACAAGGGCCACCAAGCCTACTTGACATTTATGTGGGTGCTAAAGGTCTGAACTCAGGTCTTCAAGTGGCAAGCACTTTACCGATTGAGCCCTCATCCTAGCCCAGTCATTTAGTTTTGTATGTAATACTCAAAAATATGCTGAGAACACCTCAGGTTCTTTTAAATACCATGATCTGTTTTCCATATTGAGAAGTTTTTTGTGTATTTAGATTATAAATGATACTTAAAATTGGATAAAAGTCCACAAATCTTGTTCACACAAAATGGTATTGATTTCTAAAAAAATGATTATTTTTCTTGTGGAGCTATATATTTCTACATTTCTAGAAGCCATTTTAATTGTGATATATTGACAAAATAAAAACATACATGGTATATCTCACTGTTATCTGGGTTTTTAAGTATTGTGACGCAAGGCATGTGTTATGAAAGCAAAACTATATGTAATTCATAAAGAAAAAAAAAGCCTCTGTACTCCTCTTGTTCACATCCTCACTTCTTTCCCTATCTTGTCTGTCATTTTTGAAAATCAATGATTGAATAGAATGGCCTAGATGTTAGGTCCATGTCTTTCTGTGCCTTGCTCAATATGAAGACCCTATGCCTGCAGCAGAATCTCCTTTAGAAAACAGGGAATTATTTAGAGACTGCATGCAAGCAGTCTTGATTGCAAGTGAGGATTCCAGGGATTTAGAAAGAGACAAACAATGCTTTCAAATATCATTCAAACCTCAAGGCTAGGTGGGGGAAAATTAGGAGCCATGAGTTTTACACCCTGCACTGGAATTTGAATTTTCTTATTTCTTATTAATGTAATAGTCATTCAAACTAAAAAAATGCTACAGAAAAAAACTTTAAAGTAGCAATAATTTTACACATACTTAATATCTGAATCAGAATAATACCATTAAAGCTAATATATATTGTTAATTCATACTAACTGAGTGAATAAAAATTCATTATTTATCATCAAGCTGCCTTTACTTCATTCAATCCTTGTTTTCATTTCATTTAGCCAGGTTTTTGAAAGGCCCTCACTCATCTTGTTTATTGTAAGGCTTCATATTCCTTAAGTTATCCAGGACCTTAATATACACAGACATAATATAAAACTAATTACTAGAAGTATATCTAGTATACGTTGTGAGGATTTGGAAGCAGGTATGGAGTAGGAATATTACATAGACATGCAACGACTAAAGCCATCTGTGTGTATAGACATACAGGAAACCAGGCCAGGTGAGGCCAAAAAGCTTTTGAGTAAAATTAGAGAACTATTAGTCTAGTTTTCTAAAGAGATCAACAATTTTGAAGAAAAAGGAAGGTTAGGGGCAAGGTAGAAGAGGAGAAAGTCAAAGGAAGAGGGAGACAGGAGAGAATAACTCTTGTTGAAAAAAAGTCATCCTGAAAATTAATAATTTCTCTAAACATTGATGCCTGTGAAAATGAAAGTGCATAATGAATGATTCTAAGCATATTGGAAACTCTTGGGCACATATTTTAATATTGAGTGGAAAGAAAAAGAATATTCAGCGTGAAAAATATTCTTATATGAAAAAAGTGAGGTTTGTCCACCAGGCAGGTTTCTTTAAGCTCTCCGAGTTCACAGCATGTACTCAGCAATCCGGTAGGCGATGCGGCAGAGTCACCATCAATCAAGGAGAGGACGTCGGGAGCCGTGGGGAATTAGCCAGCTAACTTATGCATGAAGCAATTCACCAATTCACGGCGCTTCCATTCAGCAGCCTTTCATAAGACCACGCGCTCTCTAGTTTGAGACACACCTTTGTCTGAGTAGAAATAGCTTTGGCTAGATTGTTGGATTTCTTGTGCTTTTCCAACATAACTGAAGAAAAAAATATTTTGTAGACAAATCTCTCATTTTCCAGCAAGGACTTCTGAATTAATTCCTAGTAGTCTGACCAGACACAATACTGCCAAGTACAATTAATATTACCAACTTCAGAACATACAAGAATTCAAATTTTATTATCATAAGATACTGAAGATCTATTTTATATCTAACAATAGAGGCAATTTGAACTTCCCTGCTGGAATCCACCAGGGGGCAGTCCCTCATGATACCTCAGCATACAGTGTTGGCCTCGAAGCCTACAACCTCTCAGAAGTGGCCCTGGACACCACACCTGACTCACTCACACTCCAGTGCAGTCAAAGCCATCACAAGCCCTTCATGGAATTGTCAAGTTTTGCTCTATTGTGAGTACAGTAAAAGGTCTAACAGGAGAGTAAATGTGGATCTTAAAAAAATTTTATCTAGAAACTTAAAAAGTATTGTATTATTAAAAGCCACCCAAATGCTAGCTATTAAAAATATGATAAAAAAAATAACAAAGCAAAGAAACCTCTTAGTGTTGGTAATATTTTCATTTTAATTATGAGTTTGTTTTAATTTTCCAAAACTAAGATAATTTAAGAAAGATAATCAAAGAATTCAAATGAGATTTCAATGGGCAGTCTATAAATGAGTAAAACTTGGAGCACACTTCATTCTTGCTTGGTTTATTTATTATTTTAGACAGTTTTATGCTCTGTATGCACAGCAAGCCTGAAACTCAATATGTAGACCAGGCTGGCCTCAAACCTGTGGCAATCCTCCTGCCTTTGCCTCTGGAATACTGGGATTGCAGTTGTGAGACATCATGCTTGGTACGAAGTTTATCGTACTGTAACTGTGTCTAATGCTGTAAAATATCCTCATTCAGCAGTGGTAATTCAACAAACATTAATGAAGTAATATACTAAAAGAATGCCCGCTAGAAAGAATGTAGACCATGCCACAGGAAATTGGGAAGTCAAAGTAAGTTTGTCTATATACAAAGGCTGAAAGAATTTTCTCCATACTGTGGCCTATGATAGTGACACACACCTCACCACCCTATCTCAACTATGATTCACATGCAATGTAGAACAGCAGTGGATTAAACTTGCTTCTCCATTAATAGACTTAGGCACCCTGAGAAGTCCTTAAAAATATAGTCCAAGTCCAGTCTACAACTCCAGCATCGTCAAAGCATATTGTTTTCTACATTATTTAATCCATTGTAAAAATTCCCAGCAGGCTTTGAGAGGAAATGGGGTGGTAGAAAAGTCCAAGAATTTTTTCAAATTAATATAATTTTAAAGAATACCTGTGGTGGTTTGATTCATGTGTTCCCCATAAGCTTAGGTGTTTTGTATGCTAGGTTCCCAGCTGATGGAGATTTGAGAATTAATGCCTCCTGGAGGCAGTATATTGTTGGGAGTGAGCTTCTGGGTGTTATAGCCAGTTTCCCCTTGCCGGTGCTTGACACATGTTCCTGTTGCTATTGTTCACCTTATGCTTGCCAGGGGGTGATGTCCTCCCTGTGCTCATACTATAGTTTTTCTGTGCCATCGTGGAGCTTGAGCCTGTAAGTCAAAATAAACGTTTTGTTGTTTTTTTTTTTTTTTTTTTTCAACAAGCTGCTCTTGGTCAGCTGATTTCTGCCAGCAGTATGAACCTGACTGCAACAGTAAAGTTGGTACCAAGGATTGGTGACATTTGCTGTTAGACACCTGGCTGTGTGGCCTTGGCCTTTTGAAACTGAATTTTAAGATGAATATGGATGAATTTGAAACCTTAGCCTAAGAGACACCTTGTAGTGCTTGCTGTAAGTAAAGCTTGATGGACTATTCTGGTCTGAGCTGCAAGACCTGAATGCAGTGAGAACTATGGACTGTGAGGTTTGGCTTATGAGGGTAAAAAGGAGCTTTGTCTGGACTAGGCTAGAAGCCTTTTGTGTGAGAGGTTTGTTGTTATTGCCATGTCCTGAGAAGTTGTGCAGGGTTGCAGTGCATAGAAATGGACTGGTGTTGAGTAGAGGACTATGACATAGAAATGAAATCTTTGGGCTGAAACTGCTGCCTTTCAGCTGCAATTATTTGAGAGATTACAACCTTTGAGATTGGGCCAGCTGACCTGCCCTGGGGCAACAGGAAGAATGTAGACTTTTTTGAAGGGGCCTGGGTGCTCAAGGAATGTTTTATTCTTTAAAGTTTGCTTTATTGTCCCCTGGATTAACAAATTGGCACCCTACCTGATATTGTGGAGTATAAGAAATGCAGGAAAGAGAGGGTCATTGAGTTTGCAACATGGGTCTTGTGTTTTGGAAATGGCCATGGGCAATGTGAAGCAGGTTTGCTAGATGCCTGCATGGAGACCCAATGGAGCCATGGGGATGGACATTGGGTTGCAGTGGAAACCCAGTGGAGATGCCAGCATACTGAGGTGGCTGCCAAGGAGAGCTTCTGGCCCCAAATGACGTTTTCCAGGACTGTGAGTAGCCTAGCTGGAGGGGTGGAATTGGAATTCCAGAGACTTATTGATGGTTGGACTTATCAGACTTTGAGATTTGTCATTTTCTAGAGTTACTGGACTTAGCTGCCAAGTTTGATGTTTGCCCTGTTTAAATCTTGTATTGTTTGAATATTTCTTTGCTATGCCCAATGCCATCTTTTGCAGTGTGAATGTTTATTATGTGCCATTGTGGGTTTTGTGGGGATTTTTTTCATATTATGTCTCAATTAAAAGACCATGGGTTATGGGGATGTCTGAACATCATTAGGAATGATTAAAAATATTTTAAAAGACTTTAAAAGATGGACAGAATACATTGCATTTTACATGATGTATAGTTATTAGTTGATGGCGGCCAGGGGTAGAATGTGGTGGTTTGATTCAGGTGTCCCCCATAACCTTAGGTGTTCTGAATAGTAGGTTTCCACATGATGGAGATTTGGGAATTAACACCTCTTGAAGGCAGTGTATTGTTGGGGTGGTGCAAGTGTTTGACACACTCTCCTCTTGCTATTGTCCACTTTATGTTGGCCAGGGGGTGATGTCCACCCTCTGCTCACACCATCATTTTCCCCACCATTGTGGAGCTTCCCCTCAAGTCTGTAAGCCAAAATAAACCTTTTTTTCCCACAAGCTGCTCTTGGTTGGGTATTTTCTGGCAGCAATGCAAACTTGACTGCAACAATACCATTTGATATAATCAATGAATGACACACCTTTTTGGACAAGCATAGGAATAATTGGCATATAGCTGCAATTCCAGAACTCTTAGGGTAGATGAAACTGGATTTTGAGTTTGATGGTAGCCTGGGCTACACTTCCCTGTCCCATCTTAAAAACAATTTCTATTTTATGTGCTAAATAATTATATTGAAGGCTGTAGAACTTAATGTAGATTTTGATGACAAAGTATTGACATTCCTCATTCTGAAATTCTTGTGATTCTCTGTTGGCTATAATGGAAATATAAGGATAACTATGATTAACTATCCTTTCAACTTGGTAAATAAACACATTCTTCATGTTATGAAAGGAACCATATTCTTATATGCCTTCCAGAATAGTTCTATCAAGTGTTACATTCGAATATAGGCTAGACAACAATGTCAAGGTATCCACCACATTCACTTAAGCAAGATAAATGTTAATTTTTCCATTGTGGCACTCTTCCTGCATGTGATTTAGGGCAGCATAAAGGTGTCATGGCTATACAACACTTCCATTCCTCCTGTGAAAATCTGTAGGGTGTTATTTTATCACCTTTTTAAAAATTGACTAGTATCCACGTTACACCCTACAGAAAGGATGCAAGAAGAAAAGAATATTTAGTATGTCACCTTTAAGATCCTAATTACATTGGCTATACAACCCAGTTCTACTTCTATACTTTTCTCCACAATTGATTCTGTGACCTCACTTGGCAAGAATGGATATTGGATATTTTCATAGTTGGTGGCCATGTGCTTGACCACAATGCCCATACACACACACACACACACACACACACACACACACACACACACACACACACATATATGAAAAGGAGAATGATTCAGAGGGCATCCAAGGGTTATACAAGCAGTAAAAATTACTGAGGAAAGGATATTGCTCCTCCAGTAGAGCTGCCTGCAAGTCATGCTGTGAGCTCCAAAGCTGAAGTTTCATGAGTCATTACTCATGCTGGGGTGGGCTTTTTTGGTGATGTAGCTGCCTTTGAGTAGCCCATGCACCCGGAAATAACCCCTCACTCATACTCCTGTAACAAACACACAGTGAATTTATTGGTTTTTCAAGTTGGGCTCTGATGGAATTGTTACTTTGACAAGTTCTTGGTGCCCTATATCTGATAGACATTTCTTTACATCTTTCCAAGAAAAGTTAACCAAACAGTGAATATGAAGTTTTCTGAATTTTAATTCCCAAACTTGTCACTTGTCACACACACCCGAGAATTTGTAGTTCGGTTTTTTCCTCATGTCTATGCATCTATCTAATTATATTGAATGAATTTGTTTTTCTAAGTTAATGACCAATTATAGAGACACCATAATTTCTATGATAGTAAGAATTTTAAACCATGGGAGAAAACTCCATAGATACCATGTTCATTTTAGAAAAGAAGTCTCATATACATATCTTATTCTTTTCTCTGCTTTTCTAGTTGGACACAGTGCCTTAAACAAGGTTGGCATTCCATAAAATCTTAATGGCATGAAAGTCCTTGATTGAATAATGTATGTGCATAATATACAAACTCCTCTTAAATACAAATGGAAATGCCTTCTGTTTTATGGTTTGTTTCTGGACAGGAACACATCCTAATAGAATAGTGTTTTAGGGGCTGGAGATACTGCTTAGTGGCTAAGGTGTTTGTCTGCCAAACCTAAGGACCAAGGTTCCTTTCCCTAGTACCCATGTAAGCCAGGTGCATAAGGTGGTGTGTGCATCTGGAGATTTTTTGCAATGGCTAGAGGCTCTGCTGTACTCATTCTCTCTCTTTCTCTATCTGCCTCTTCCTTTCTCTTTCAAATCAGTCAATCAAATCAATACAATATTTTTTAAAAGAACTGTGTTTTTTAATTTTATTTTATTTATTTATTTTTTATTAATTAGTTTTGTACTCAGCAAATACAGTCAATTTGGTACCATTATTAGGCTCATCCATTACCTACCCACTCCCCTTGCCCCCTCCTTGTTGAGATATATGGGTCATGCATTCTGGAGTCAGCCCACAGTTATGGGCAGGATAAATGTCTGCATATCTTGACCCAACATGTGGCTCTGACATTCTTTCCACCCCGTCTTCCGCAAAATTTCCCTGAGCCACGTTGGGTTCATTTTTGGTCTGCTTCAGTGGTGAGGTGTTGGGGGCCTCTGGGTCTCTGGATCTCTGATTTGGTAGGAGTTGATTTTTCTCTGTGTTTATCTCCTTCACCCTTGTGCTGGTACCTGGTTCACCAAGAAAACAGCACCCTTGCTTGTTTCTCCAATTGTTCTTAGTTTCAGCCGGGGCCCTTTTGAGGTATGATGGGGTAGACAAGACAATAGGACGGGTGGGGAGGGAGGAGAGGGGAAGGGGGGGTGGGAAACACAAATCTGGGCCCAAACAGCAATGGTACCATCCTAAAAGGCAGACCAAATGTCTGAACCTTCACTAGGCCCTTAGAGGAACACCTGACCCACAAGACACTGGAGAGGGTATGATGAAGACTGACCTTAATATTCTACAGCCTCCCTCTCTCCCTCTCTCTCTCTCTCTTTCTTCTCTCTATCTCTTTTATATTAATTACCTTTTTCTTCCTTTTCTTAGTGGGCACTGACCTATAACTCCCAGTACCAGCATGTGGCTATCATCCACAATGAGCTTTTGATCAGAGAGACCTACAAGGTTTCCTAAAAGACAGACAGATTTCTGTCAGAGTACTTGATGACCCAACAAAGGTTAGTGGTAAGACCCTACTGCTGAAGACACTTTACACGGTTGACACATAAAATGGAATGGCATGGCTGGAAGCTGGAAGAGAGTCAGTCCCCAGACAGTCAGCACGTCTAGTGCCAGAAGGTGCTACATGGGCGACTGGGGGAAAATGACCAATATCTGTCCAAGCAACTCATGGTCTTACCTACTTAGCAGCAAATAACCTGTTGTGATGCTCACACAAGTGCAGTAGTAGCGCACGGCCATGGTGGGAAACCAACTGCTCTTGATTCGGCTAACTGATCCCCTCAGTGGTGCGGGACCCATAGCTGGAGCTGGAAAACAAGTCAGAACCATATCCAAACATAAGCCCACTCTCCACTATCAAGCTACCACCAATCGTGGGCTACAAGAGAGCCTACACCTATTAAATTCTCTATAAAAAAGTAAGGGTTATCTCATTTTTCTGGTGCTCACTTACTCTCCATTGGAGAATCTGCTTCTCTTTTTCAGATAGATGTAGATCCTAAGGAGACAGCCACCCCATCATACCTCAAAAGAACTGTGTTTTAAGTTAAGATTTTGTTATGCTTCTTTTAAATGGAACTTAGTCAAACACTTACATTCAAAAAAGCATCTTCTGTGCATTATGAAGTTAAAATTGCCTTCACAAAATGTAAAGGTTTTTATTATCTTATTAATAGCAAACACCAGTAAGTAACTTATAATGAATCAAAGCATAGAGAACCCCAAGCAGAAATGACCCATTCCTTGCTATAAGATTTGTAAGTCTATTTTCCTACATAATCAAATTTCATTTGTGACACCATGGCTGACTTTCTTACTTGTCATTGCAAGGTCCAATTTACCTTATTCTGATTATCAGAACATTCATAGAATGTTTATGCCATGTAATATAATACTTTATGTCAAATGATTGGGCAGGCCATTCCTCTGAAGCAATTCCTCCTTTTAATTACTTCCCTTGTCAATCTGCCTGTTTTGAGCTTCATTTGGCGACTAGAGTCTTCTCTTTTGTAGCCAAGTATCTACTCTTCCAATCTTGCTGTTGTCTTACTTTGAATCTTGGGGTGCTCTGATATCTGGCATGGCATGCACATGTTCCTCAGGTAATATTAAGACATTGATAGCTCACTAGAAATCTTGTAATTCTTTTAAGAGAAATAATCAGAAATAATATGTAGGCATACTTTTAAAAATATTTTATTTTTATTTATTTGACAGAGAAAGAGGGAGGGAGAGAGAGAGAATGGGCACACCAGGGCTTCCAGCCTATGCAAATGGACTCCAGATGTGTGCACAGCCTTGTGCATCTGGCTAGTGAGGGTCCTGGGGAATCGAACCTGGAAAACACTTAACCACTAAGCCATCTCTCCAGCCCTTTACAGGCATACTTAATGTGGCATTTTCTAAGTATAAAATACATTAAAATGATGTTTTGAATTTTTCTAAATTCAATGATTTATGTCATTTTTGTTTTATAACAAAGACATAGATGAGCAGTCAAAGACTATATAGCTTATTCTTGCTTTGTAAATAAAATATTTAGGGAAAAACATGTCAAATGATTAAGCTATGATTACTTAATAAATGAAGGTAACACTATCATTACAGTTTAGACCTGACTATGACCACATACATTATTTTACTAAACTGATAATCTACAATTTATTTCCATGCTTATATAAATAAAAATTAAATTCAATATTTACCTCCAGTACATGATGATTTACCTAATTAAAAGCAATATACAGGTACAATTTAAACTCTATTAGCCTCATTTGTTACCTTATCCACCATCTGATGTTGAATAATATTTCAAATATAAATCCCTCATACAATTTATTGATATTTAAAACACTGTAAGAAAGTGGCTATCAACCAACTTAAAAATGTGTTATTTTCCTTATATGATTCTCTTTTGTATCTCTTCACTTATTCTGTCACTTTTTTCCATCACAAAATATAGATCATATTTTTCAATAGGAGTAGAGAATTATCAACACCTCAAAAAAAAAAAGTAGCCTAAAAACTTGATTCTATAGCCTACTTCTTGACTCCTTTTTCTCCAAATAGTCTTGCTCTGAAAGCTCTTGCTGATCTTTCTGGTTCTCTGAGATCAAAATAGGCAGTTTTTGTCTTTGACGAGACATAACATACTAGAAAGTTATGAAAGTGTATATCCCACCCAGGAAAGGGCCGCTAAGCACTAGGAGGCTGCTGCAGCTGAGTAGCTCCCTCACATTCCAGAAAAATGTGTCCAAGTGCTGAACAAGGCCATTAGCGGCTGGCTGGAGTAGGGGAAAATAGATGCATTTGTCTCTACATTAGCTAAGAAAGGTTTGGAGTTTTGGTGATGGAGGTTGAGCTCCATTATCACTTAGCAGCTCTTCGAGAATTCCATGGGCCATGAATAGTCTTTTGTTCAGACTGGAAAGACAGAATTTCATAACAGCCTGTGGTCATTTATAGGCAATAGTAAAAGTACTAATGATGTAGGAAAATCCACTTTTTACCTTTGATGATATTTGTTTACCTAATATAAAGTTTTAAAGATTGATGTAATATTCATGTTAAGGGAGAAGACTATTCTTTATATAACCTACAGATCATTCTTAATGTAATAATAGGTATAAGTACTTTCCCCCCCAGTTTTCTCAATAATCATCTGTTGACCCCTCCCCTTCACTGTCTTCAGTGAATACACAGCATGATTTAAAGAGTATGAGGTCTACTATACAAATATTTATTATAATGTTCTAGAAGTTAATATAATACATTTTATAATTCTTTCTTAGTAGCAGTTGATGAAAACATAAAAATCCATATTATTATTTCTGTATGTGTATATACAAATGTAAATTAACGGGAATTTTCCTTTCACTTTGGAATATATCATTACTCAAACAATAGGGTATGATGACAAATATTTTGTTAAGACATTTAAAATTATTATGTATTTTTATATTTGTTGACTTTAAGAAACTAAAAAAAGCCTATACATTAATTTCAGGCAAATTCTCAAATGTGCAGTAAATACGATGCTCTTCTTAATTCAGTTGTTACTCTGAATCTTTTATGTACTTGTTTGTTTAATATTGCTGCTACCTTGGAGATTTTGGAAGCAATGCCATTTATTCTTTGTAGATAGCATCGGATTAAACTAAATCCTTTCTTTTTAACCTTTCCAAATCATTGTCAATGATCTGTGAAAGTTTCATTATGGAACAATCAGAATCAAATATGACTATGTATGCTTTCAACAGTGTTTTTTCATGGAAACATTCTGTCATTGCCTTTCAAAACATATATACTCACTGTTACTCATATGTTTTTGAGCACAATTTCCACATTTTATATCTCTTTTCCTATAGTTCCCATTTTCTATAATCTCTCAGTGATCTCTATGTATAAATTTCTATTTTTATGACTATAGACAATTCAACATTTCTTTCCACATAAGTGACCTGGACCCAATCTTTTAATCTTTAGCTTTTCCCCATAATAAGCCCATCTTTTCATGATAGTCCTTTCATGTAACTATTCATTCCCTTCCATTCCATTCAGTTGTGAATTTTCAGCAAAGTTCATATTCACATTGTTTTTTAATACTGTAAGCATCTAAAATTTAAACTTTATCTTCATCAGTGGCCTATTTGGGCAACAAAAATCTGCTATATTTCAAAAACAACTTTAAATATCTTTACAACCATGAAGTAATATTTCTTTTTCTCTTGAATTTACTTTTATTGTATTATATTTTTGTACTCAGTGAATACAGTCAACTTGGTACCATTGTTAGCCTTCTCCCTGTCCTCCCCCCTCCATAGGAACCCTCCTTCGTGGGGTATATGGGTCATGCATTGTGGGGTTAGCCTTCAGTTTGGGGTAGGAGGAAAAGTCTGTATGTGTCATGACCCAACGTGTGGTTCTGACATTCTTTCCAACCCCTCTTCTTCAAATTTCCCTGAGCCATGTTGGGTTCATTTCAGATCTGCTTCAGTGTTGAGATCTTGGGAGCCTATGTGTCTCTGGATATCTGGTTTGGTAGGGGTTAATTGTTCTCTGTGTCTATCTCCTTCATCATTGTGCTGGTTCCTGGATCACCAAGAAAACAGCATTCTTGCATGTTTCCCCAATTATTCTTAGTTTCAGCTGGGGCCCTTTTGAGGTATGATGGGGTGGTTCTCTCCTTAGGATCTGTGTCTGTCTGAAAAAGCAAGCAAATTCTCTGATGGAGAGTAAAGTTAGCACCAAATAAATGTGATAACCATTATTTTTTAGAGAGAATTTAATAGGTGTAGGCCCACTTGTATCCCACGATTGGTGGGAGCTTGATAATGGAGAGCAGGCTCATTTTTGGATATGGTTCTGATTTGTTTCCCAGCTCCAGCTATGGGTTCCGTTCCACTGAACAGATCAGTTAGCCAAATTGAGAGCAGTTGGTTTCCCACCATGGCTGTGTGCCACTATTGCACTTGTGTGAGCATCACCTCAGGTTGTTTGCTACTAAGTTGGTTAGACCATGTGTAGCTTGGACAGATATTGGTCATTTTTCCCCAGGAGCTCGTTTAGCACCTCCCAGCACAGTTTCTGTTACTTTTATCCTATTACCACATATAGACAAATTTAACATCATATAATAATTCTCATGACTGAGGAGATTGTCAAGTCTTCTCCCTAAAACAATTAAATTGACACAAAGTTGCCAAAAAAAAAAAAAAATACCATCCTACTTCTCCGAAAACCAAATCATGGAATTTTTGGATAGATTTTTGTGCTTGAGAAACTGCACCTTTGGATCAAAGGAGTAAGAGCCTATGCCATTTTAGTTCCTGCACCTTTAATACTGGAAACTTGTGGTGATTGAACTGTGGTAGTGTGAATGTAAAGAACATCCCATAGCCTCATGCACTTTGATTACTTGGTCACCAGCTGGTGGCAATTTGGGAGTGGAAACCTTGCTGGAAGAGGTTGTTGCTGGAGTGGATTTATTGCTGGAATGGGCTTAGGAGTGGTGCAGCCCTGTTCTCCTTGCCAGTAGAACTCCTTGCTTAGCTCACTCTTGCTGATTTCTACCAGCTACTGTGGCAAGAAGATTTATGCTCAGCATCTGCTCTACCATGCTTCCCTTCTAGACTGTAAGCTGTTAAACCCTTGTCTCCCATCAGCTGCTTTTGTTTGGGTGTCTTTTCCCAGCAAAACAAAAGTAACTAAAACAGCAAACTTGGTATTTGAATACTCATGTGTTTCGAATTCTTGGTCCCCACCTGGTAGCAATTTGGGAGGTGGGAGCCTTGCTAGAGGAAGTGTGCCTCTAGGGGCAGACTTTGAGGTTTATTAGCGCCTAGTTTTCAGGTGCTAGTTGCCTCAACTTCTTGCTTTCTTTCACTTGCTGTGACAAAGAGGTAATATTCAGCCTTTGCTGTACCAAATTTTCCCTGCTGTCATGAAGCTTCCCATGAGAATATAAGTCAAAAATAAACTCTTTCCTCCCATGAGCTGCTTTTGGTTAGGTGTTTGTCCCAGCAATGTGACGGTAACTAGAACATCTACATCTATCAGCCTTAATGTTTCTTAAAGACAAGCAAACATGAGAGAACCAACTACTTGGCTCTATGAGCCTGAGGTAATGCTATTTTAAGGGAAATATATTTCTGACCACTGTTGTACATCCACCCAGCTTTAACTAAAATAACAAAAAAAAATTAGAACTTTCCTGGTTGACATTGTGATGTCACAGGAAAGTTAAACATGAAGCCATTTTAAAATGGTCTTAACAGTGACTGACAATCAACAACATAAATCTGAGCTGAGACATGAGTGGATATACACCAGAATGCAGATATAAATACCGCAAATTAAGTCCAGAGAAGACTAAATAAAAATTTTTAAAATCTGCTAAACATAAAATACAAGTTTTCTATTATATATTTTATAACATGTCTAATTTTCATAAAAATTGAGATGCATAAGGATATTGGAATATATGACATGTAATCAGGGAAAATAAAAGCCTTTACTAGAAAGTATTGGATATAACAGGAAGTATTTCAAATAAGTTCTTTTTAACAGACTCAAAGACATAATAAAATCATTTTAAAAACATTACAGAAATTATTAATAATGAATCAACAAATAAGATTCTCTACCTCAACATAGAAATTATGAAAAAGGACTAAATAAATGTGAAGTTGAAGAATATAATAATTAAATTACTAAGTCACAGAGAAGTTCAGCAGCATATTACAGAAGATAGAAGAAAAAAATAACAAAGAATTCACAAATGTTCTGCAAAATGTTAATCAAAATATATTTAGAGAAAAGATGCAAACAAAATGCTCATATGGTCTACCTGTTAAAGGCCAAATGAAAAGGGGTATTTTGAATTCAGTAAGAAAGAATGATTTATCCCAGAGGGGGAAAAAAAAAAACAAATAAAATAATGGCATATAAGACAGTAAGTGTATATTTAAAATGTGAAATTATAAAAAAGATAAAATAAAGACATACTCTTAAAATTTCTATATCTAGAAAAATATTCTAATATGAGGCAAAATGAATCTTTTCTTGAAACATAAAGACTGTGAGAGCTTGTTGCTAGCCAGTATGCCTTACAAATATTTAACAAAATTCTTTAGGCTGGAAGGAAGTGATACCTGAGATTAACTGCAATCCATAAGAAAAAAATGGTTAATATAAACACTAAATTTAGATGAACAACAAATCTTATAAATATATACTGATTATTTCTTTACTTTCTAAAATATTTTTACTTATTCATAAACAGAAAAAGAGATAGAGAACAGAGAAAGAGAGAGAAAGAGGGGGTGGAATAGGTGCTCCAGGGCCTCCGTGCTTCAATCAAACTCCAGATGCATGTGCCACTGTGTATCTGGCTTCATGTGGACACTGGGAAATTGAACCTGGGTTGTTAGTCTTTGCTGGCAAGTGCCTTAGCTGCTGAGACATCTCTCCAGCTCTAGATCTTTACTTTTTCAAAAGACATCAGATTGCGCTAAGCAATTGTGACATTGCAGTCGACTAATGACAGATGAAGTTCTCATGTAGAGTAGTATTGGCATAAAGAAAGAAATGGAACAGTGTTTGACTTTAGCTTCTTTATTTTGCCAAAACTGTTAATATTTATCAAAAACAGATTGTAATAAATTAGAATGTGTATTGTAATCTCTGAAATAAATACTAAGAAAAGCAATAGGATCTATCAGAAAATAATCAAAGGAAGAATTAAAATTATACATTATATATTTATACAGCACTAAAGAAATTACTCAGAGAACAAAATAGGCACCAAAAGGATGGGATAAATGGAAAGAAAATATTGACATGGTCAATGAAAATGCATCTATACAGCTGAAAATGTAGCTTGTTGGCAGAGTACATACCAAACACATTGAAAGTCCTTGGCTTAATCCTCAGAAATTAAAAAAAATAAATAAATTGAAGAACTTTATTTTTCTTGCCATCGTAGTACATGCCTAGCCTTTAGGAGATAGGCAGGAGGAACAGTTACCTTCAGCTCTCTTGCCAGTTTGAGACCATCCTGGGCCACACATGAGGTTCTGCCTCAAAAAAATAAAGCTGTACAAAAATTACATTAAATATAAATAGTTTAAACATTTTAATCAAATGAGAGAGGTTAGAAACTGTACATGAAAGCAAAATTCAAAATATTATTTTAAGTATATATGTGATATAAATAAATCATATATATTCATATATATATATACATATATATATATACATATACATATATATATGTAAACCCATAAAGAAAATTGAGTTTCTTATATCAATATCAGTCGAAAAAGACATTACACAATTAATTTCATTAACAAAAAGGGTATTTAATAATAAAAGATTCAGCACAAAATATCAAATGTAAGTACATACACTGACCAAGAGAATCCAAAATCTATAAAACAAAACTTACAGAATTTCAAGAACTAAAAGTAATTAAACAACTATGTTTGTACATTGCAAACTCCTATGAGTAATTGATAGAACACACAGATTAATAACAAGGCTATATTATACTTAATGTTTAAAGAATTAAAACTACATAAAGTATTTCTGAAATGTAAATGGGCACTGCTTTAGGGAAGCATGTAGTAGGCCACAAATGGTTATGAAAGGCTACTCACTAAAATTTAAAAGAATTGAAACTATATTCACAATGTTTTCTAGCCAGAGAAGCACTAAATTAGGAAGCAACCCAGACATAAATATGTGAAATTCTCAAATACATGGAACTTAAACAGTGTACTTATAAATAACCCATAAGTGAAGGAAGATTTCACCAGGGAAATAGGAGGTATTTAGCACTAGATAGTGCCAAAAATAAAATGTATGAAAAAATTATGAGAAGCAAATTATGTTGTTTTAAATCAAAGTATACACATTTAAATGACAGTATCAGAAAATAATATCACACATATATATAGTCCTGTGTTAAAGAGTTAGAAAAATAAGCAAAAATGAACAGAAAAAAACCCCAGAATTTATAGGAAAATAATAGAGACATTAAGGAAATAAAAATTTGTTATTTAAAAGGATATCACAAGGATGAGGAGATAGCTCAGTTGATAAAATGCTTTCCTTGAAGGTATGAGGATCTGAGTTTGATCCCTAGAATATACATGAAAAATGTCAAGTGTGCTGGCATATATGTAATGCCAGAGCTGGGGAGGAGGAGACAGGTGGAGTCCTGTGGGTCTGGTCAGCCAGTCTAAACTAATCTATAAGTTTCAAACTAGTGTGTTTTTAAAAAGTGTGGATAGTACCTGTGGAACAACATCCAAGGTACACAGGTAGATGCACACCAATACACACATGTACTTTCTCTGACATGAGCATATATATGAGCAAAGAGGATTAAAGGATAACAAGTATATTTAGCTAGGAAAATGAGAAAAAGGAAAAGGAAAACAAGCAATAAACAATCCAAAATTTAAAGTAAATAATGATATAAGCAATGATAATCACAAAGAAATGTCAATTAATATTTGGTAATGAATTTAATAAAGTGTTATAACACTTAAATACTGACACATACAAATTATCACTTGGAGAAATGAAGATTTAACTTAATGATGAGAGCGCTTATGCACTAAAAGTTTCCCTATTACCAAAGGGTCAGTTGTCCTCAAATTAAGATACATAGTCATTATACTTCCTATCAAATGTCCTGAAGACATTTCGTAAAAATTGACAAATCAGAATAATTTTTGTAAAATAAAAACATTTAAAGAACTTAACACTACCTGATATTAAAATATTCCATAGTCATAGATGCTAGTGTATGATTTGTATCACAAAGTCCATAGAAGTCACTGGAATGGACTTAAGATCCCAGAAGTGACTCTTTATTACCTATGCTAATTCATCTTAAATGACTAGTACAGCTAAATTTTAGAGTTGATAAGTCAAACTTCAACAAAATTTAAAGCTTTGGCCTTTGAGAAATATTAATAAGTCATAAATTTGGAAAGAACTTTTAAAATTATACCCTGTTAAAAGGCTATCAAGCCGGGCATGGTGGCACATGCCATTAATCCCAACACTTAGGAGGCAGAGGTAGGAGGATCATCATGAGCTCGAGGCCACCCTGAGAATACATAGTGAATTCCAGGTCAGCCTGGGCTAGAGAGTAAAACCCTACCTCAAAACACCAAAAAAAAAAAAAAAAAAAAAAAAAAAAGGCTGATATCAAGAATATATAAATCACTCTTAAAATAAATGCTCTATTTTTCCAAAGGTGTACAAAGGACTAGCAAGCAGAGGAAAAGGTGCTTACTATGTTAGTGATTATCCTACCCATAACTGTGGGCTAACTCCAGAATGCATGACCCATATACCTCAACAAGGAGGGGCCAGGGGGAGGGGTTAGGACATGGAGGAGGCTAGCAATGGTACCAACTTGACTGTATTCGCTGAGTACAAAACTAGTTAATAAAAATAAATAAATAAATAAAAAAGAATAATGAAAAGTGAGCAACTTTTCCTCTGCTAGAATTGTTTGTATATAGCATATTGCTATGTACTCAACATCAAGCTATAAGAAGAAATAATTTCATTCACATTAATTTCCCATTGACATTGTTAATCCTTTCACCATCTTAATTCTCTTCTCTGTCACCTTTATTCCTTGTCAATGATGTCATGCCCTTGGAGTTACATAGTAAGTAGACTTTTAAGATTGTTTTATTTTCTTATTTTCAGTTTGCATTAGGTAAATAAGTTTCCTCCAAGTCTTTTCATAGCAATTTTTTTCATTCTTGAATAATATTCCATTGTTTAGATGTATCACAGTTTGTTTATCCATTTGCTTATCAAGGTACATCTTGATTTCTTCCAATTTGAGCAATTATAACTAAATTTGTTGTAAAACTTTTTACACAGTTTTGTATGTTAATGGATCAAGTTTTCAAATCATTTGAAAACTATCAAAGAGGGTATTTGCTGGATCATATGGCAAAAAAATGCTTGCTTTATAAAAGATTGTTTTTCTACTAAAGTAGCTCTACCATTTTAGATTCACACCAAATATTGCTCCTCATCTTTGCCAGCATTGGGTGTAGTAGGATGTTATTTTTTCAAATCTCCAGTTCACTAATAGCATATGATGTTGAGAATATCATAAATGCTTACATTTCATTTTTATAGTATCTTTGGTTAGAATCATGCATTTTATACTGTATTTCACTTTAACTTTCTTCACAGAATTGCTTAACCCTTTCAAAATTTTAATATCTTGGCTGGAATTCTTAAATTATTTTTAAAATTAATTTACTCAAAATATCATAAACATTAGTATTAATAAATTAATTTATAAGTTAATTTAGAAGACATTTTAATTTAATTTTATTTTGGGTTTTTCGAGGTAGGGTCTCGCTCTAGCCCAGGCTGACCTGGAATTCAATTCACTGTGTAGTCTCAGGGTGGGCTTGAACTCACAGTGATCCTCCAACCTCTGCCTCCAGAGTGCTGGGATTAAAGGTGTGCGCCACCATGGCCAATTTAGAAGACATTTTAAAATTTATATTGCTTGCTTTGTAGAAAAAGTATTTTATTCTATAATAAAAATGAAATCCAATATTGTAAATGGTTCCTAAACTAATACTGCCTGTGATCAATAATTGAGTTTTAGAAATAATGTAATCGAGTTTGTTTTCCCATTGACTTGAAAAATTCAGTTGTCTAGCTTTTGAATGATATAAAAACTCAGTTGTTTCAGAATAGATCTTTTCCATGCCAATTTAGTATGTTTAAAACATACAATTAATGATGCTACTGAATTATAGTTAACTTTTTAACCTTTCAAAATTTGACAAAATATATTAACACAATTATTGCAATTAGTAATTCATTTAAATGTGAACTTAAATTATTTCTATTTAATGTCAGCTCTAAAAATTTTAAATTATAATAATATAATTATCTATGGCCATGATCAGTGGTGCCTAATTTTGACTGTTAGGTAAGATGAGAAAACCACATCAATCTGGCATAGAAAAAAATCTATTGTTTTAATTTCTATAGAAAGGTATTATTTTGTTTCATAATTTTTTTCTATTATCATGTACTAATTAAAAACTATTTATAAAAATATTAGTGTATCTTTTTAAAATATCTTTTTGATTATAAAATTATTTTATCAATCCTGCCTTGTAGCAATAAGGTATACATTTATTCAATTAAAAACAAGACATTTATTTTCTTTATTAGCAGAAGATATGTATTCATGACTATACTAGCCATCCATCTTTTTTTCAATTACTTTTTTATTATTGTTTTATTGTTTGGTTTAGACAGTGTCATGTATCCCAGGCTAGCCTCAAATTCACTTATATAGCCAAAGATGACCTTGAACTTCAGATAATTTTGCCTCTACCTCCTGAGTACTGGGATAACAAGCATATGGTATATACAGTGCTGGGAATCAAACCTGGGGCCTCATACACACAAGGCAGGCATTCTACCATCTTTGAGGTTAACAAAATTATAGTAAAATAAGAGACAAATGAAGACACGTAAAATATGAGCCTTTCCCCCGACATTCACTATGCAATGCACAACCCAATTTGTTAATCTACCCTCATCCTGTAAGCTTTACTTCTGTAGATCCCACCCAGGCTTTGCTGTATGGTTCTTGATGGCCCAGAATTTACTATTCAAATTAGGCTGACCTTCCACTTCCAGCAATCCTCTTTTCTGCCTCCTACATTCGCCTCTTCTTTCTTGAAAGAGAAGAGCATGGGAAGAGTTTTTGAATTACAAAGCAACTCAAGTTCTTACCTTTTTGTTCCCTCCCAGGTATTATCATTTGTCCCTGTTTAAAAGCATTGTCTTGGAAAAACTTTCTGTTTCTCTTCCCTTTATTTTTTTATTGGGATTAGTGAAAGAGAATATAAAATTACTACAGCTGTTGTGAAAGGGTGTAAAATTACTTTAGAGCATAACCTGGGAAGATTTAGAAGAAAGGTGCTTTTTTGTTTGTTTATACTTTACTGTTTATGTTGCATAAATTTACTGCCTTTAGAGTTTGTTTGATGTAGATATTTAATGTGGAATCAGGTAGATTTGAGTGTGTTTCAAACTAGTTTCTTTTTTTAAATTATGGACATAGTTAGTATGGATATATCATGTGTTGGTACAATCCTTTCCCTTGCCCCTGCCCCCATTCTGCTGGTGGCCCTCCTCAGTGGGGTTGCAGGTTTTCCCCATGGGGTTGTGGGTTATGCATTGTGGGAGCTGCATTCAGTAACTGGGGAGAGGAGGTGCCTCTGAGCATGATGTCCCAACTTGTGGCTCCCTCTTCTGCAAAATTCCCTGAGCCATGGTGGTTTTAAGTCTACTTCAGTGTTGAGCTCTTAGGAGCCTCTGGATCTCTGCTTTGGTAGGTGTTGGGTGTCCTCAGGGTCTGTCTCCTTCACCCTGGCACTGATTGTCAGGTTCACGGTGGAAGCTGCATTCTTACTCATCTCCCCAATTCCTCTGTGGTTTCAGTTGGGGCTTTGCTTAGGTGTAAGTAGTTTGTCCCCTCTCATCTCACTACTGGCTGTAAAAGAAAAGGGGATTCTCCAACTGAGAGTGAAGTCAGCACAGCATACATGGAATAAGTGTTACTCATTTAGGGAGAATTTGATGAATGCAGTCCCTCTTTTAGCCTAAGATTAGTGGGAGCTTGACACTGGAGAACATAATCTTTGTCTCCATAGGATTCTGATCTAGTTCCCAGTTCAAGATATGGGTTCTTTTCCACTGAGCAGATCTCTTAGCCAATCAGAAAGGTATTGGTTACCCACTGAGGCTGTGCCACCATTGTCCTGGTGTGTACATCTTTTTGGAGTGTTTGCTTTTGAGTAGCTTAGACCCTGGGTTGCTCGGACAGTTGTTGGTTGCTTTCCCTCAGGAGCTCATGTAGTGCTTTCCAGCACTAGACAGGCAGTCTTCCAGATTCCAGCCAGTTCTCTCCCTGTTCTGTGACAGCAGCATATGGCATCCTCAGCAGTAGGGTCTTAACCATTTACCTCAGGTGGGTAATCAAGTGCTTTGACAGAAGCCAGTCCTTGAATATAGACTAAAAGGTTGGACCCCAATCAGGATCATGGGGAAGCATCTGAAAAGAAGGGCCTGGGAGAGGGTGGGGTGACGCCTAAGCTTAAAGTCCGCCCCCCTCTGGCCTGTAACTCCCATTACCAGAATGTGGTTACCACTCACAATGAGCTGATGATTAATGAGACCTACAAGGTCCCCAAAATAAACTCTAGTTTCTTAGCTAAACCTTGGTCAACTTATTCAGTTATTTAAATTCTCCAGTTCATTTGTTTCCTTATTTTTAGAAAAGAAAATAATGGTACTACCAATTTCTTTTTTTTCTCAATTTTTATTAACATTTTCCATGATTATAAAAAATATCCCATGGTAATACCCTCCCTTCCCCCACTTTCCCCTTTGAAATTCCATTCTCCAGCATATCCCCTCCCCATCTCAATCAGTCTCTCTTTTATTTTGATGTCATGATCTTTTCCTCCTCTTATGATGGTCTTGTGTAGGGAGTGTCAGGCACTGTGAGGTCATCGATATTGAAGCCATTTTATGTCTGGAGGGAGAATGTTGTAAGGAGTCGTACCCTTCCTTTGGCTCTTACATTCTTTCCGCCACCTCTTCCGCATTAGACCCTGAGGCTTGGAAGGTGTGATCAGGATGTTACTCAGTACTCCAGTCACTTCTTTACAGCACTATGATACCTTCTGAGTCATCCCAAGGTCACTGCCATCTGAAAAGAGAAGATTCTCTACCCAAAGTGAGAGTAGCATTAATATAAGGGTATAAATATTAAGAGAAGTGCTTACTGGGCAGTTTGATAAGCATAGTATATACATTTTTCCAGACATCAGCAGATGTTACACCCCTAGGGCTCATGGCTACCCCTGTTTTAAGTTTTCAGTATCAGGGACGTATTCCCCCTCATGGAGCAGGCCTCCAGTCCAATTGGAGGGCAGTTGGTTTCCACCATGACAGATGTACCACTATTGCACCCGTTGGCTCATTTGGCATGGCTGGCCAATTAAAAGGCTTGCCGTGTCCACTGTTGAGTATCTTCACTGGTGGTATCTCTTTCTCCCATTGAACTACATGTAGAATGGCTTCTTCCAGCTTTCTCTCAGCTCGTCTACATGTAGGAGGTTATCAGCTCAGTTCCAGCAGGATTTCTCAGTGGCTTTGCAGCCCAAGTATGTGGAGTCTTCAGCAATAGGGTCTTACCATCTATTACTGGTGGGAAAACAAGGGCCTTGGCAATGGCCTATAATGTTTTGGGGGCATCAGGGACCCCCTGGCCAACAACTCACTGGAGGTATCCCATCCCTGGCACTGAAATTTTTTTAATAACAACCTATGGCTCCTGAGTATTCTATTGTTTAAAACCGGAGGATTCCATATGATTTATTTGCATCCTCTTAGGTTTTGATTAGCCCTCCCTCCACCTTTCCTTTACTCAATCTCTTCCCCTGACCTCACTTTGGGCCTTTTCACCCGCATTAATCTATTCTTCTACTAACATATATACAATACCAACCTATTAAGTACCCTCCTCCTTTCCTTTCTCTTCCCTTTATATCTCCTTTTTAACTTACTGGCCTCTGCTACTGAGTTTTTTTCCTTCTCAGACAGAAGTCCAATCATCTGTAGCTAGGATCCACATATGAGGAAGAACATGCAGTGCTTGGTTTTCTGGGCTTGGGTTACCTCACTTAGTATAATCCTTTCCAGATCCATCCATTTTCCGGTAAATTTCATAACTTCATTTTTCTTTACCGCCGAGTAGAACTCCATCGTATAAATGTGCCAAATCATCATTATCCACTCATCAGTTGAGGGACATCTAGGCTGGTTCCATTTCCCAGCTATTATGAATTGAGTGGCAATAAACGTGATTGAGTATGCACTTCTAAGGAAATGTGATGAGTCCTTAGGATATATGCCTAGGAGTGCTATAGCTGGGTCATATGGTAGATCAATTTTTAGCTCTCTTAGGTACCTCCACACTGATTTCCACAATGACTGGACCAGATTGCATTCCCACCAACAGTGTAGAAGGGTTCCTCTTTTTCCACATCCCCGCCAGCATTTATGATCATTTGTTTTTATGATGGTGGCCAATCTGACAGGAGTGAGATGGAATCTCAATGTAGTTTTAATCTGCATTTCCCTGATGACTAGGGATGTAGAACATTTTTTTAGATGCTTATACACCATCCGTATTTCTTCTTTTGAGAACTCTCTATTTAGCTCCATAACCCATTTTTTAATTGGCTTGTTTGATTTCTTATTATTTAACTTTTTGAGTTCTTTGTATATCCTACATATTAATCCTCTATCACATATATAGCTGACAAAGATTTTTTCCCATTCTGTAGGTTGCCTCTTTGCTTTATTCACAGTGTTCTTCACAGTACAAAATTGTTGTAATTTTATGAGGTCCCAGTGGTTAATCTGTGGTTTTATTGCTTGAGCAATTGGGGTTATATTCAGAAAGTCTTTGCTAAAACCAATATGTTGAAGGGTTTCCCCTACTTTTCCTCTAGCAGTTTCAGAGTTTCACTTCTGATGTTAAGATCTTTAATCCATTTGGACTTAACTAATTCTTGTGCATGGAGAGAGAGAAGAATCTATTTTCATCCTTCTACAGATACATATCCAGTCTTCCCAGCACCATTTGCTGAAGAGGCTGTCTTTTCTCCAATGAGTATTTTTGGCATTTTTATCGAATATCAGGTGGCTATAGCTACCTGGACTTATATCTGGGTCCTCTATTCTGTTCCATTGATCTACATATCAGCTTTTGTGTCAGTACCATGCTGTTTTTGTTACTATGGCTCTGTAGTATAGGTTAAAATCAGGTATGGTGGTACCACCCACCTTATTTTTGTTGCTCAGTATTATTTAAGAAATTCAAGGTATTTTGTGATTCCAAATGAATTTTTGGATTGTTTTTTCTATTTCTGCGAAGAATGCCTTTGGAATTTTGATGGGGATTGCATTAAATGTGTAGATTGCTGTTGGTAAGATTGCCATTTTCATAATATTGATTCTTCCAATCCAGGAACAAGGGATGTTTTTCCATTTCCTAGTGTCTTCTGCAATTTCTCACTTGAGTATTTTATAATTTTCATTGTAGAGATTCTTTACGTCCTTGGTTAGGTTTATTCCAAGGTACTTTATTTTCTTTGATGCAGTTGTGAATGGGAGTGATTCTCTGATTACATCCTCTGTGTGTTTGTTGTTAGCATATAGGAATGCTCCTGATTTCTGTGTATTTATTTTGTACCCTGGTATATGGCTGTAGGTGTTTATCAGCTCTAACTGTTTGCTGGTAGAGTCTTTAGGGTCCTTTATATATAGAATCATGTCATCTGCAAATAATGATAACTTGATTTCTTCCTTTCCAATTTGTATCCCTTTTGTGTGCGTCTCTTGCCTTATTGCTATGGTTAAGACTTTCAGTACTATATTAAATAAAAGTGGGGACAGTGGACACCCTTGTCTTGTTCCTGATTTTAGTGGAAAAGCTTCCAGTTTTTCCCCATTTCGTAATATGTTGGCTGCAGGCTTGTCATAAATAGCCTTTATTATATTGAGATATGTTCCTTCTATTCCCAATCTCAGTAGGACCTTTATCATGAAGGGATGTTGGATTTTGTGAAACACTTTTTCTGCATCTAATGAGATGATCATATGATTTTTGTCCTTCAGTCCATTTATATAATGCATTACATTTATCGATTTGCATATGTTGAACCATCCCTACATCTCTGGGATAAAGCCTACTTGTTCAGGGTGAATGATCTTTCTGATATATTCTTGTATTCTGTTTGCCAATATTTTGTTGAGAATTTTTGCATCTATGTTCATGAGGGAGATTGGTCTGTGATTTTCTTTTTTTGTTCTATCTTTACCTGGTTTGGGTATCAGGGTGATGCTGGCTTCATAGAAGGAGTTTGGTAGGATTCCTTCTTTTTCTATTTTATGGAAAAGCTTAAGAGGCAATGGTGCTAGTTCTTCTCTGAATGTCTGGTAAAATTCAGCAGTGAATCCATCTGGACCTGGGCTTTTTTTAGTTGGGAGATTTTTGATAACTGTTAAGATCCCCATGCTTGTTATAGGTCTATTGAAGTGATTAATCTCATCTTGATTTAATTTATGTAGGTCATATAAATCAAGGAAATCATCCATTTCTTTCAGATTTTCATACTTTGTGGAGTATATGCTTTTATAGTATGTCCCTATGATTTTTTGAATTTCTCTGGCATCTCTTGTGATGTTACCTTTTTCATCTCTAATTTTATTAATTTGTGTCTCTTCTCTCTTTCTTTTGGTCACATTTGCTAAGGGTTTGTCAATCATGTTTATCCTTTCAAAGAACCAACTCTTTGTTTCATTGATTCTTTGGAATTTTTTTTTTTTTTGGTTTCTATTTCATTAATTTCTGCCCTAATCTTTATTATTTCTTCCCATCTACTGATTTTTGGTTTGCCTTGTTCTTCTTTTTCCAAGGCTTTAAGGTGTAAGGTCATTTACTTGCAACCTTTCTAATTTCTTAATATAGGCGCTTTAAGCTATAAATTTACCTCTTAGGACTGCCTTCATTGTGTCCCAGAGATTTTGGTATGCTGAGTTCTCATTATCATTTGACTCTATACATTTTTTGATTTCCTTCTTGATTTCTTCATTGACTCATTCATCATTTAGTAGTGCATTGTTTAATTTCCATGATTTTGTGTATGCTCTATAGCCTTTCTTGCTATTGATTTGTAGTTTGATTCCATTGTGGTCAGATAGAATGGAAGGAATTATTTCAATTTTCCTGTATTTGTTAAGATTTGCTTTGTGTCCTAATATATGGTCTATTTTAGAGAATGTTCCATGTGCTGCTGAAAAGAATGTATATTCTGCAGCATTTGGATGAAATGTCCTGTAGATATCTGTTAGGTCCATTCCTTCTATGACCTCATTTAGTCCAGGTGCCTCTCTGTTTATTTTTTGCCAGGATGACCTGTCAATTGATGAGAGTAGGGTGTTGAAGTCACCCACTACCACTGTGTTTGGTGTTGTCTGTGACCTTAGTTCTAGTAGTGTTTGTTTGATGAATTTGGGGGCCCCCATGTTAGGTGCATATATGCTTAGGATTGTAATGCCCTCCTGTTGGAGGGTGCCTTTAGTGAATATAAAGTGACCTTCCTTATCTTTCTTAACTAATGTTGGACTGAAGTCTACCTTGCCAGATATTAGGATAGCAACCCCTGCTTGTTTTCTAGGTCCATTTGCTTCAAACACTGTTTTCCAACCTTTCACCCTAAGATAGTGTCCATCCTTTGTAGAAAGGTCGGTTTCTTGGAGGCAACAAATTGAAGGATCCTGCTTTTTAATCCAGTCTGCAAACCTATGCCTTTTGGTTGGGGCATTGAGGCTGTTGATATTAAGAGATATTATTGAAAGGTGTGTATTCATTTTTGCCATTTTTTTTGTAGTTATTCCATTTTTACCTTTGCTGTCTTGTGTTAATTAGTATTTGAGTATTGTTCCCCCCCCCCCCCCCCCCGGTTCCTTACATGTGTGATTTTCTTTTTCTTCAGCATGGAGGATTCTTTCTGGTACTTTCTGTAGAGCTGGTTTTGTCTTCAAATACTCCTGTAGCTTGCTTTTGTCATGGAATGTCCTTATTTCTCCATCTATTTGAATGGATAGTTTTGCAGGATAAAGTAACCTTGGTTGACAGTTGTTATCTTTCAGAACTTGGAATACATCACTCCATGCCCTTCTGGATTTTAAAGTTCATGTTGAGTAATCTGCTGTAATCCTGATAGGCTTGCCTTTGTAGGTAACTTCATTTTTCTCTCTGACTGCTTTCAATATGTTTTCTTTGGTTTGTGTGTCTGGTAGTTTGATTATAATATGTCAAGGAGAGGTTCTTTCTAGGTTTTGTCTGGCTGGTGTACTAAAGGATTACTATATCTGCATTGGCACCTCTTTCCCAATTTGGGGGAAGTTTTCTTCTATGATTTTGTTGAAGACACCTACTATGCCTTTGGAGTGAAATTCTTCTTCTACTATGCCCTGAATTCTTATGTTTGATCTTTTCATAGTGTCCCAAATATCTTGAAATTCCCATTCATTCTTGTCTATTAGTTTGTCTTTCTCTTTGTTGGACTGTATTAGATCTGCCACCTGGTCTTCTAGCTTAGATATTCTGTCCTCTCCTTCATCCATTCTACTGGTGAGATTTTCTACGGAGTTTTTTATTTCATTAACTGTGTTCTTCATTGCTAGTAATTCTGACTGGTTTTTCTTTATTATTTCTATTTTTATTTTATTTTATTTTTTGTTTTTTTCCTTATTTATGTCTAATAGTGACCTCTTTATTTCATTAAATTGGTGTCCTGTGTTTTCTTTGATTCCTTTGATTTCCTCTTTCATTCCTTTGATTTCCTCTTTCATTCCTTTGATTTCCTCTTTCATTCCTTTGATTTCTTCTTTGATTTCTTTAAACATTTATAATCATTCTTTTGAAATCTTTCTCATGCATTTCCTCTAACTCATTCTCACTGGAGGTCATTTTTGATGCATTAATACTTTTTGGTGGATTTATATTGTCTTGATTTTTGGTGTTTCTTGTGTTATAGTGTATATATTTTTGCATCCTGGATTATTTAATGATTGGATTTTCTAGTTAGCTGGGTATTATTAGATGTATAAGTCAATCTGATGTTATATAACTTCAGGGTAGGAGCTTAAGGTGTTAGGTGTGGCTCTCAAGACTCTAAGAGTATCTACAAAAGTGACCCTAGGTGTTGCGTTTGCCTGCTATGAGAGTATTCAAATAGGCTGAGTGGAACCAAATACAGATAGATTCTGAAATTTAATTAAACAATGTTCACTTTCAATGAAACAGAGCTCAGAGCATTTATGCAAGAGTAGGTATTATGACAGCCAGATCCTCTAACTGGCCATTAGGGTGTGTGGTGCCCCAACCACAGCCTTAATCCTGACAACAAGGAGGTTAAGAGTTCTGATCTGTGGAGGGTTCCAAGTCAGCTTGTGACCAGATGAGACCCTTCCCTGGTGTAATCCCAGTTACCTCTGCTCCTGCTTGGGTCCCACTGTTGGTTCAAGTAGGCATGGCTGGGTCCCTGGACCGCTGCTCTGTTCACTGGAGCTGTGCACTGGCAGTGGGGGAGGGGAGGCTGCCGAATCTGCCAAAATTTGTCCACTGTGCCACGTGTTCTTCTACCTTGTGATCTGCTCCTCCATTGTTCACTGCCATTCTCCGTTCACGTTTCTTGAGTTTGCGGAGAGCTCTGGTGTGAGTGGAAAATCCCTCACCTGGCTTTTCCTGCAGCTCAAGCCGAGCCTGGTGGCTTTCTGTCTGCTGCTGAGGTCTGCAGACCTGCTGGAGCTGCTTCTGCTGGCCTGTGTGGACTGTGGATGCTCGGGATCTCTCCTACTTCTCCGCTGCCGTTTCAATTTGCTATACACCTCACTTTTTAGTAAAAGTGTGTATTTTGCTGCATTTTTTTTTTTTTTGGCTTTTTCCCCCCTAGGCTGCTTTGGCGTGGTACCTATGCTGCCAGTCTTAACTGGAAGTCCCCGGTACTACCAATTTCACAAACTCATTTTGAACTTATCTACACATACATATGTTCAACTGGAGATCCTGGTATTCAGTAGGTGCTTAATAAATTAATTTTCTACTTTTAAAGAAGAAGGTATCAACTGTGAGAAAAAAAATTCAGCTTTTATCTTGATGCTCAACAGTTCTGGTACTGTCTAGCATATAAATAAAAATATATATCTTGAATCTTGAGTTTCTGTTTTTTTAAATTTTTTTGTTTATTTCTTTGAAAGTGACAGAGAGGAGGTAGGGAGGGAGGGAGAGAGAGAGAGAGAGAGAGAGAGAATGGGCACACCAGGGCTTCCAGCCACTGCAAACGAACTCCAAATGCATGCGCCCCCTTGTGCATCTGGCTAACGTGGGTCCTGGGGAATCGAGCCTTGAACCGGGGTCCTTGGGCTTCACAGGCAAGTGCTTAACCGCTAAGCCATCTCTCCAGCCCGAGTTTCTGTTTTTTTTTTAAAGTTTCATTTTTAATCTGGTTTTTGAAAATTATGTATTTATAAATGCTGCAAGATTTTATAAGTTCAGGAGGGGGTTCCCTCAAATTTATAAACCCAACATTTGAGTTCTGTCCTATCTTTAACAAAGAATTGACTCAAGAAGGAAAAATTATGAATTATTAAGTTTATTTAGGGATTAATCGTAAATTGTAAGGTTTATTTAAGCAAGACTGGGAGCTAGAGCACAGTCATAAACATATGCGAAGTAGGAAACATGCTTTCATGTGGAAATACTGCATAGTTTATTTGGTTCATTTAAGAGAAATTGAGGTTTTGGAGGCAAAACTGGAGTAGAGCCACAAGCATGTGGAATATAGAACTTGTGTATATGTAGGGAAACTTAGAAAGAACACACATGGCATTTGCTATGTGCTTCCCTGTGGAGAGAAGTTAAGAGGGCAAATAGTTATGCTCAAGAGAAAATATAAGGAAAAATGTCAAAGCAGAGAACAAAAAATCCAGAGGATAAATGAGTAATAAAGTCACATACATGGTTACCCCAAGCTTAAAGAAATACACAAGTGGTAGAGACCAGAGAAAGTTATTCATATTATCAAAGTGAGAAGTCACCCTCAACTATAAAGCAGAGGCAAGAAGAAGTTTCCCTAGAAACAGTATTATGCTCCCTCTACCCAAGCCAGGCTGGGTGAGGGGGAAGCTAGACTCACATGTATCTCTGTGGTCAAGGGAAGAGAAGTAGAGCCATGCAACAGAGTCACAAAAAGAGTGGAACTGATTGGAGCAGAGCAGAACTGGTGCCAGGTAGAAGACAGCAGACTTTATAGGCAAAGGAAAGACCCAATTAGTTTGTAGGTTGGAGGGGTGGATCCTACGGCCAGCCTACCCCCAAGCCAGGCCAGACTGTGTGCAGAAGGGGGCGCTGTAGATCAGTATTGATTAGACACAAGTTCCAGTTCTGCCAAGAGTCCCCTTCTTGATCAAGAGTGAGATGGCATGTGGGGTGGCGTCTCCTGGTTCTTTCTGGGCCTCAGTCTCTAACTGAAACAGCCTAAAAGAAACTAGCTTTCTCCTATCCTCCTTCATAAGCATGAGGGGCAGAAGTGGGCATGCCAGCACCACTTGCTATATTCCAGGTTCATGCACCACTTTGTGCATATTGCTTTACATATATATGGGGAATGAAACCCACGTCTTCAGGCTTTGAAGTAGTGCCTTCAATTGCTAAGCCATCTCTCCAGCCCTCTAATTTAATTTTCTTCCTTTTTTTAAAGCAAAATAGTTTTAGTCACTCAAGTCTGCAGTTTTGAATTGTCCTTTATGTAATATGAATAAACATTCAGGAACCCTTAAAGAAATATTTTAGATAGAACAAAGTGGAAGGGGTATTAGGATGAACAGAAATTAAATACATGAAAACTACATACAGAAACCATGTAAGCCAATTAACAAAAATAAAATATAAAAAGGAAGTATATTTTTCAATAAAATTCAGATATTCAAAAAAGAAAGCAGGAGTAGAGAGATGGCTCAGCCCTTAAAAGCAGTACCTACATAAAGTCAGACACACAGAGTGGTGCATGCATCTGGAGTTTACAGTGGCAAGAGGCCCTGGTGCACCCATTCTTGTTCTTTCTCTCTCTCCTTGCAAATAAATAGATACTGAAAAGAAAGAAAAGGAAAAAGAAATTCATATATGAAGATGAAATTTACTATAAAATTATTCATAGCAAATGGACATATTTGAAAAGAGGAAACTCCCAAGGACAGAAAATATACAGTATCTAGTGACTGCCTGTCAAGTACAAGTTTTACTCCCCCAGCTTTACTGATGTAAACATGAAACAGTTTTACAAATGTATATTCAAGATATACAATGTGACACTGGAAATTATTGCACCAAGCAAATTAGCATATCCACCAGAGACATACATTTTCTATGTGAGGACACTTAAGATTTCTCTTAATAAATTTCAAAAATATGATATGTTATTATTAGCTATAGTCACTATGATATACATTAGAGCCCTAGTAATTATTCATCTTATAATTGAAGGTTTGTACCTTCCAACTAAAATACTCCTATTATACTGCAGGCCCTGGCCAGCACATTGTTTCTTCGAGTGTTCCTTTATTCTTATTTTAAATTTCACTTGTAAGTGAGATCATACAGTATTTATCTTTCTGTGTCAGGCTTATTTCTCTTAGCATAATGTCCTCGAGATTCAGTATTTTTAAACTGGAATACATTTTCTCCAGTACCAAAGAAAATCCTTCCTAAATAAAGGAAAGTGTCATGTAGTTAAAATATACTTTTCTGATCACATATTCTTCTGAATTGTATTTAAAATGTCTAAAATTAAATCTTTTGTCAGATTTTCCAGAAAACAACCTTTAATGTAAACCTGTATTTTCACAGTTGGGATTTTACAACAAGGTTTGGATATCTTAAAAACACCTGATATTTTAGACTTTTTTTGATTAATCTTTTTTAAATTTTATTGGCAATTTCACATGTATTTAATGTATTTGGATCATAGTAACCCCATTACCTTCTCTCCTACTCACTCACTCTCAATAAACCCCTTCTTTTAAGTAAGAACTTTTTATGAGCCGGGCGTGGTGGCACATGCCTTTAATCCCAGCACTTCGGAGGCAGAGGTAGGAAGATCGCTGTGAGTTAGAGGCCGCCCTGAGACAACACAGTGAATTCCATGCCAGTCTGAGCTAGAGTGAGACCCTACCTCAGAAAACCAAATGGACACGTCATGTGTTGGTAATGCCATTTCCCTCCTCCTTGTCCCCATTCCACTGAGCTCACTCCTTAGTGTAATTGCTGGTATTTACCATGGAGTTGTGGATGGTGAGTTTTGAGAGCAGCAGTCAGTCATGGGGGGAGTGCGCACCTCTAGATATTCCCTCCCATCCTGTGACTCTTATAATCTTTCCTCTCTCTTTTCCTCAAAATTCCCTGAGCTGTGTTGGATATGTTTTAAGTCTATTTTAGTGCTGAGCTCATAGAAGCCTCTGGATTTCTGCTTTGGCATGTTTTGTGTATCCCCAGTGTCTGTCTCCATAATCCTGGTGCTGGTTGTCAGGCCCTGTGTGGAAGCAGCACTCTTGCTCATCTCACCAGTTCCTCTGTGGTTTCACCTGGGCCCTAGCTGATGTGCAAGGGGTTGTTCATCTCCTGCCTGGAAGTCAGCTGTGTTTTCTTGTCTTGTTAGTAGAATCTGGATGTCCTCAGTTCCCTGCTGCCTTCTGAAAAAGAAAAACAGATTCTTCAGTGGAGAGCAAGATCAACATAGGTTAAAGGGAATAGGCATTGTTAATTTATATAGATTTTGATGGGTGCAGCCTCTCTTTCAGCCAAAGAATAGTAGGAGCTTCTTGTTGGAGTACATGATCTTAGTCTCCATAGGATTCTGACTCTGTTTCCAATTCCAGCTATGGATTCCTTTCCACTGAGCAGATTTCTTAGCCAATCAGAAAGCTATTGGTTACCTACCTAGCCCATGTGCACTTATTACATGACTGTGTACATCTTGTTAGGCTGTTTTTTTTTTTTTTTTTTTTTTTTTTTTTTTTTTTTTTTTTTTGTATAGCAGTTTCCCCTGCTTGCTCACAACACTGTTGGCCATTTTCTCTCAGCAGCTCATGTAGTGCTTTTCAGCACTGTATGGGCTAACCATCTGGGAACTGGCTTCTTTCCAGATTCCATCTGGATCTCTCAATGTTCTTTCTCAGCAGCATATGCAGTCTTCAGCAATGTCTATGGACCTTCCCTTCTACTCTGTGGCTCTTACAATCTTTCTGCCTCCTCTTCCACAAAATTCCCTGAGTGGTGTTGGGTTTGTTTTAAGTCTACTTGAGAGTTGTGCTCTCAGCAGATTCTGGATTTCTTCATTGGCACATTTTGAGTATCCTCAGTGTCTGTCTCCATTATTTGATTTTTAAAAACTGTTTTATTTATTTATTTGTAAGCAGATAGATAGATAGATAGATAGATAGATAGATAGATAGATAGATAGAAGAGAGAAAGAAAGAAAGGGAATGCCAGGCCCTCTTGCCACTGCAAACAACTCCAGACACAAGTACCACCACATGCATCTGGCTTTAGGTGGTTATTAGGGAATCAAACCTGGGTCATTAGGCCTTGCCTGAAAGTACCTTAGCCACTGAGCCTTCTCTACAGTCACCATCATTTGATTAGTTAATGATTGCCATTCTGACTTGAGTAAGGCAGAATCTCGTTGTTTTAATTTGCATTTTCCTGATTGTTAAGAATGTTTAACGTTTTATTTTTTCTTTCTTTATTTTTTGGTTTTTGGTTTTTGGTTTTTCGAGGTAGGGTCTCACTCTAGCCAAGGCTGACCTGGAATTCACTTTGTTGTCTCAGGGTGGCCTTGAACTCACAGTTATCCTCCTACCTCTGCCTCCTGAGTGCTGGGATTAAAGGCATGCATCACCATGCCCGCCTGTGTCACCACGCCCGCCTGTTTAACACTTTCTTAAGTGATTATTAGCCATTTGTATTTCTTCCACTGGGAATTCCCTATTCAATTCTCTGTCCCACTCTTTGAATGGATTTTTTATTGTCTGGATTTTTTATTGCTCAGTTTTTTGAGTTCATGGTAGATTCTCTGTCAGTAGCATAGCTGGTAAAGATTTTCTGCCATTCTGCGGTAGTCTGTTCACTCAGTTCATATGCTTGTCTGTATAAAGGCTTTTTGGCTTCTTGAGATCCTACTGGTTAGCGACTAATTTTCCTCTTTTTAAAATTTACTTAGTTGCCAGCAGAATGAGACAGAAGGAGACAGACAGACAGAGAGAATGGGCATACCACACAGGGCTGCTAGCCACTGCAAACGAAATCCAGGTTCCACTTTGTGCATTTGGCTTTACAAGGATACTGGGGAATCAAACCTGAGTCCTTAGGCTTAGAAGACAAGCACCTTAACCACTAAGGCCTCTCTCCAGCTAGATTGCTTAATTTTCTGGGCCACTGAGGTTTTGTTTAGGAAGTCTTTCCCCACTCCAATATCATGGAGAGTTCTCCCTGTTTTTCTTCCAGGCATTTAAAAGTTTCAGGTTTATATTGAGGTTTAAATCCATCTGGAGTTGAATTTTCTGCATGTGGAGATGACGGGATCTAGTGTCATTTTTCTATATGTGGTTGCCCAATTTGACCAGCATCATTTGTTGAAGATGCTGTCTTTTCTCTAGTGTACATTGTTGCCTCCTTTGTCAAAGATCAAGTAGCTGTAGTTACTTTAACTAAGGTCTGGGTCTTTAATTCTGTTCCATTGGTCTACATGTCTGTTTTTATGGCAGTGCCATACTGTTTTTGTTACTATGGCTTTGTAGTACAGCTTTAGATTGGGTATGGTGATACTTCCAAAGGGGTATCTTTTGCTGAGGATATTTATATTTTATATTTGTGGACTTGAAACACATGTACTTTTGATAGTTTAGTAAGGTGCATTATTGAAATTACTGCCACTCCATACTGGTAAACTAAAGAACATATTCATATTGGCTACTTCTTTTTTTGTTTTGTTTTTTCAAGGTAGGGTCTCACTCTAGTCCAAGCTGACCTGGAATTCACTATGTAGTCTAAGGGTGGCCTCAAACTCACAGAGATCCTCCTACCTTTCCCTCCCGAGTGCTGGCATTAAAGGTGTGTGCCACCATGCCTCGCTCATATTGGCTACATTTTTAAAGCTACAGTATGATATGTTCTAGGCTGGCTTAAAACTCACCATGTAATTAAAAATGACCTTGAACTTTTAATCCTCTTGTCTCCACCTCCTGAATGCTGATATTATAGGAATGCATCTCATTTCCTTTATGTATTAGTTAATTTTAACAGCTTTAAGCAAACCTCTGGACAGGAAAATTTACAGAAAATAAATGTTTATTTGGCTCACTGTGTAGAGGTGTCATTCCATTATAGTCAGTGGTTGGGTGTCATTCCATTAGTCAGGGGTGGGGTGGAACAGAGGACTGTGTGGTAGTTTGACTAGATGGCCCCCAATATATTCAGTTCTTTATTGTTTGTAGTTTGCATCTGCAGCCACCTGGCTGGAGTCAATGTCTCTGGGTGGATCCTTAGGTGTGGTGGTGGGTTTCAGATTTCAATCTAAATATATGCAAAGTGTGCCTAGCTGGAGTTCCTAAAGTGTGCTGTGTGGCTTTTGGCTTTTGGCTTGTGCTTCTCTCTCTCTGCTTGGTCCTGTGAAGGCAGGCCAGCTTCTTCTGCCATTTATGGAACTTCCTCTGGATCTGTAAGCATCAATAAATATTCCTTCCTCCATAACTGTGCCTGGTCTGGAAGTTCATCTCAGTGAACCTGAAGCTGTCTGTTACAGACTGTCATAACAGTGAAGTTATAAGGTCTCTAGAAGATACATTTACCAGTTACTTGAAGCATAATGCTTACCAGACTTATCTTTAAAATTCTGTCTTCCATTTCAACTTTCTTTCCTTGTTTAAGACATGGTTCCATCTACAATAAAAAGGAAGAATCATGTCTTAATGTTAACTTGGAAATCATTGGATAAACTACGCATTTCTACGCTATGAGTCTGACTTAAATATCCAAATTATAAACAACAGATAATGAGTAAATACTGTAACCTGGGCAATGTCAGCACTTAGAAATTTCAGAAGACTAACAGTGGAGAAATTAAGAGACAGTTTTTGAAGAATATCTGAATATCTATCTTCAGGTTTGTAGGTAGCCAGCTGATGCGATAATACCACCTCTTCCCACGTTAATTTTTCCTTGGGTTTAATGTAGAAGAAATGACTACTACTCATATTAAGAAGTGTAGTAGAGTATATTGACAAGTATTCATATTTCCACCAGCTGCACTAGTATAGGTAAAATTTCTTCCAGATTTAGGGCAACGTGTTGTAGGAACTTTGTCCCCTGGAGAGATGCAAACACATGTCTATTTACTCCACATAGGCTCAGATGACAGACCAAAGTATGATTGCACCAAAACCAGTTTTAATCAACCAATGAGTTTATTGAAGTGTGTTAGTCAGGGTTCTGTAGAGGAACAGAACCAATAGAATGAGTTGTATTAAAAAGGAATTTGTTTTTTGTTTTTTGTTTTTTTTTTTTAATATTTTTTGTTATTTCTATTTATTTATTTGAGAGAGACAGAGAGAGAAAGAAGCAGATAGACAGAAGAAGAGAGAGTGGGCGCACCAGGGCCTCCAGCCACTGCAAATGAACTCCAGATGCGTGCGCCCCCTTGTGCATCTGGCTAACGTGGGTCCTGGGGAGTCGAGCCTCGAACCGGGGTCCTTAGGTTTCACAGGCAAGTGCTTAACTGCTAAGCCATCTCTCCAGCCCAAAAAGGAATTTGTTGAATTAGCTTATGGCAGTCCAACAAGAGCAGTTTGTAGGCCAAGGGTCAAGGAACCCAGTAGCTGCTCAGTCCATGAGGCTGGCCACCTCAGCAGTCTCGATGCAGCACTGAAGGCCTGAAGGCTTCCTGGAGAGCTGCTGGTCTTCAGTCCATGCAAGAAGGTAGCAAACAGCTCCTTCAGCAAGGTGGGAGGAGGGCTACCTTTTTCCCAGAGCTTCTTTGATAAAGCCTCCCTCTGAGAGGGGCCACCCACTCTGGAGGAAGGACTTCCTCCTTTAGTTAATCTATCCTGGAAGCAACCTCAGAAACCCACTCATAAGGAATGTCTGTGGATTCCTAAGCAGATCAAGTTCACAAAACTTAACCGTCACATGGTGTTATTTACAGAGCATGGGTGAGGGGTTGCTTACAGGAGCATGGGTAACTCAGAGGCAGGTGGATCACCACAAAGTCCCTCCCCATCCTAAACTGCAACCTCATGGAAGCTGCATCATGCAGTAAGCAGTCTCACTTCTAGTTAACCTTGTACTATACATATAATCCAGATTTTTTTCCCAGGACTACTGCAGCTGATGGGAAGGCATGTGGGAAAAAATCACTGTAACTTCAGGTGAGGGTCTTGTGACCCTTCTCCATCTGCTAGGGCATTGTCAATTGCTAGATTCCTATTACTGCAGACATTGCATCTCAGTATTGTTCTGCTCCAAACTTGCCGTAGCTTCTAGGCCAAAACATATTTTACCTCAAATGCCACACAGCACAGCGCACATTTTAATTCCTAAAAACAGTCAGAAATTCAGTATTGTGGAGGAGTTGATGAAGAGTACATAAGAGCCAGAGGATAGGTAGAAGCACTTTTGAACACTGACTTCCAGACAGAAAGTAGCCATTGCATTTCTAACACCACGGCAGTTGCTACCTGCACGAGAACTACACAATATTAGGCCTGTCCAAACGTTGTCATCATTGATGGAGGAAGGTCAAAAAAGACGTCAAAGTAGAAGAGGGGCTAGCTGGAAAGAAGGGGCTCAGTAGGGAAGGCATGATGGAGATGGCACAAAAGAACATAACAGGAGGGAATTTTGATCAAAATACATTAGGAAGAAGTATGAAAATTGTCAATAAAAAGTTTTTTTCTGTCTGCATAGTAAAGCAAGAGTGACATCATGATACAAAGTAAGAGTGAATCCAAATTGTAAGTTTTATCACTAATTATTTTGAAACTGATTATTTCATCTGTTCAATATACGTTTCTTCACTTATAATAAGAAAATTAATTAATCTATGAATATTGTGAGTTATATGATGTAAAATGTATAAAAGTGTCCAATATGATACCTGGCCAATAGTAAAAAGAGCATGAAATGTTATTTTTATTTGCACCTCTTTCCTAATATAATGGAATTACTATGATAATTCTAGGAAAATATAATAAGAATTATGGCAGTAATGCTCAAAATTTACTTGAAGCTTTAATCAAACGACTTTTGAGGATGTTTCATGTTGTCATTTAATGTATTTGAAAGAGAATATAAGCAAACCAAACTAATATAGAATATTTTAGCAAAAATGAAAAAATAAGCAAGTATTTGTCTCTGGTCATATATTAGTTACTTTCTCCTTGCTGGGAGGCATAGCAGGCCTGAACTGGAAACCTCGTGTTACATCAACAGAGGAAAATAAAAAGAGTCAGCTGAGCTGATCTTTAGCACCTCCCAGCCTGCCCCACTGACACACTTTCCACTAAAGGTTCCCTAACCTTCAAGAGCCAACTGGAGATGATTTAGAACTCAAAGCCATGAGTCTTATGGGAGATATTTATATTCAAACCACATGGGTCACAAGTTTAAAACCCATTCTAAAGGAGGTTGATCTCAGTAACATATAATAAGAGATTAAAAGAGAAAGTTAAACTAGTTTCTTATCCACCATCAAGACAGTCATGAGATATTAGCAATTCAGTTTCTTGGTAGCATTCCTTTGTACAATTGGAATATGTATTGGGCTGGAACTTTCACATTGCACAATGTATATGCTGTGAATGCTTGATACATTTCCACACAGAAGGATAAGCCCACAAGATCTGGGCTGATGATCATTTTCCCAAGTCTGGAAAATGGTTGGAGTTGTTACAATCAGTAGCTTAATAAAACAAGAGTTATTTATAATAAAAATATTACAACATGTTTTATCATACATCTAGAAATATTCACATGTCTGGGGCTGAATGCATGACCTTAAACATTAGAAGGAAAAGTACTAAAATTGTCAAAGTACAATAGTCTAAGTCTTTTACATTTGGAGATGCTTGTTGCTGACAAGAAGCAACAGGAACTGTACAGTTACAGAACCAACATTGATGAACGGAGTGTGACATCATGCCATTTAATAGACTGATATATATAGTATGTCAAGTATGTTACTAACATCATGAAATATTTAAACAGAACACTTTTGGCTTTGCATTCCTGAAATGCATGTTTTTTTTGGGGGGGTTAATTTTTATTTTCTGAGGCAGGGCCTCACTTTTAGCCAAGATTGACCTGGAACACACTGTGTAGCCTAGGCTTGCCTCAGAGTAACTGTACTGTAATCTTCTTCCTACCACAGCCTCCCAAGTGCTGGTATGATAGTTCTGAGACACCATGCTTGGTAAGAATTTATCCTAATAACAGCTAAATTTTCTTTTCCTTTTCCTTCTATATTTACATGCTAGTCACACATTGTAATGAGTTGATATAATGGGAGTGATGCATCAATATAGCATTTGTTCTTTTTCTGGTCTCATATCCCATATCCTTGTCAATATATAGTAATTTACTATACTTTCAGATTAATTGTTTTTACTATATGAATAAGAGAGAACATATGGTGCTTTTTTTTTTCTTTTCTGCCTGGCTTATTTCAATTAATAAGAAAGTCTGCCGTGTGTGGTGGTATATGCCTTTAATACCAGCACTCAGGAAGCAGAGGTAGGAGGATAGCTGTGAGTTCGAGGGCACTCTGAGACTACATAGTAAACTCCAGGTCAGCCTGGGCTAAAACAAAAAAGAAAAAAGAAAAAAAGAAAGTCCTCCAGCTTCATTCCTCTCAATACAGATTACCGAGTTTTATTCTTTTTATATGGCTGAATAATACTCCATCATACATATATATTCCATTTTTAATTTATCCATTTATGTGTTGAACAGCACCTGGGCTGCATCAGTTTATGTAACAACATTTATATAATAATCAGTGCTGAATAATTATGGGCATTTGTATTTCTTTTATATACTTATTTCATGACTTTTGAAAACATACACAGAAATAGGACAGATAGAACATATCATTCACCTGTTTTCTTTCTTTTTTGTGGTAAAGATTCCTTACTATTCTCCATATAACTGACAAATTCAAATGATCACTATATTAGTAACCTGTTCTGTACATCCTCACCATCATTTTGTTTAATTGGTTAACTTTTTGGCAGTTAGGTATTCTAAATGGCACTAAATGGAATCTCTTTATAATTTTCACTGGCAATTAACTAATAGTTAATCATATGGAGTTTTTTTCATGATTTGTTGTATATTTGCATTTTTCTCTTTTCAGAAGTATCTATTGAGATCATTTGCTTAGTTTTTAATTGAACTGTTTGTTTATTTATTTATTTATTTATTTATTTATTTATTAACACCAACAACCCTACTGAGGAGGATCCTCAGGAAAACAGGGGCCAGGGGAGAGAGGATATAACACTACAACCTACCAAAGAAATAGTAATAAAAGAACAATTAAAGTAAACCGAATAGATGGCAGTTAGCTTATATTGCTAATATAATGGGAGCTCCAGTCACACAATCCATTAGGACATGGTACTTATATTTATTACTAATACTGGTTTTGTAGCATTTCATTAAAATAACTACAAATGTGCAAGAAAACAAAATATCAGTAGATACTTAGAATAAATAGGAAGTTATGTCACAGTTACTTGAAATAATGGAAATGGTGGATTTTTTTAAGTTATTGGAAATGAAGCTTAATAGAAATGAAAAACAGCTTTTGATGTACCTAGTATTGTAATTCCTTTCACATTGCTGGGACAAAACATTGACTAGAAGTTGCCTATGGGAAGAAAGAATCTATTTCAAGTTTACAGTTTCAAGAGAAGTCTCAGTGTGGTGTAGATATGCATGGTAGAGCAGACAACCAGCTCACACCTTCATATATCAGGGTGGGAGCAGTTTGAGTGAGCTAGCATTATACACCCAGAGGGGTGGACTAATAAACCCCAAGGCCAGCCTCCAGTGACACACCTCCTTTCGCAAGGGTCCACCTTCCAAAGGCTCTACCAGCTGGGGGCTAAGTATGAAGTTTGATCACAAACACTTGAGGCAATAGTGGCTATTTTACATTCAAACCACCACACTTAGACTATGTCAAAAAGGAAATTGTAGAACATAATATTTTTCAGGGTTGTGATTTTTAAATAAGTGTGAAGTCCTCAAACTGAGATGATAAAGAGAAAACAAACTTGGTGACAATGGTCAAGAATGCTTTTAAACATGGCATATATTTTAATTTAATGGTTCTCAAAATCTTGTAGTTTTCCTTTGTGCTTTTACAAAAAGTAGAAACATAAGTAATGAGGAATGCCAGAATAAGACCTACAATATTATACTACTCTGAACCTCAGAATAAGTTCATTTCTGCTTAATAAATTTACATGGAACATCATTAATCTAACATATAGTGTCAGAAAGTACAGAGAAAAATAAAAGATGAAGTTCTAGTCTTATTGAGCCAAGAAGATATATAGAATCTATTTTGAAAGATCTGTTAACAATAAGGAACAAATCTTGCTTACAGAAGAATTCTGACTAATTTATGCATATATTCCTCACACTAGGAAGAAGAAATGAATTAATTCTCCAGACCAAGCTGTATAAGATGGCTCTAGTAACTTGCTTCAAAATAATAGACTATGGAGAGTAAGAAAAGTAATTTGATAGTGGATATTCTAGGAAATACAACTATTACTACATGAGTAAGAAGTTGGGCTGATAGTGTGTATCTTTGAAAGATTCAGAGTGGAAGAATGGAACATTATATTTGTGGCTGTCCTTTCAAAAACTCATGCCAATTCCAATCATAAGGAAGGTATTAAACTCAAATTGACAGACATTCTAAAAACTCTGGAAGCAGTGCTTCTCTAACAACACAGTTCTTGATAAGCTAACATTATAGGATAGAGAACATTAGAAAAACATTCCAATTAAATTAAATGCTTTATGATCATGAGGACTGGATTTCAGAACAAGAACAACAAATGTGAATATTGGTGAGAAATGCTTACAGTGTAGCTAATAATTATGAATCAATGTATATTTCTTAATTTTGTTAAATGTTCCATAGTATATAACATCATGCCAATAGTGAAAATTAAACAAGCTATTCAGGAATTCTACAATATTAATATCTGTATATTTTTGTTTTAAAATGTTCCATATGAAATTCTAAAGTAAAATGTAAATTAAAAATGTATTATTAATGAATGAATGGGTAAAATGTTACAATGTTTTAGAATAGTTTATAAAAATTATATTTTCCAAAACAAAATATAATAAGAATAGTTGCATTTACTTGAAATATTTTAATCTCTAGTTAATTTAAGACAGCACAACTTTTCATGACAGCTTCTACATTCAGTATTTCCTATAATCACATGTTCTATGACCACTGAAAAATAACATTCTACATTTGATAAATTATAAATAATAGTATAATATTTTCAGGTAAGTCATTTTTATTTTGTAGGTACTCTAAAATGGTTTCTGAAATGCACTGTTTCTGTTACAAAAATTAATTGAATATGTATTTTTTGATAAAAAAATTTCCCCCTCCTTTATTTTTTCTTTGCTTTCCACATCTCTTTCTTTACTTCCTCCTGTCACTTAGTCTTCTGATGGTCATGAATAACACACAAAATCTAGAGGTCTCTGTGAATCTCAATCAACCTTTTATTCAGTCTATGAAAAAAGTCTATAAAATAGTTGTGTTTTTTAAAATTATTTACTTATTTATTTTATTAAGTAGAAACTGTGTATAGACATATCATATGTTGTTACCATAATTTCTGTCCTCCCTGTCCCCATGGCACTGAGGACCCTTCTTAGTGAGGCCATGACTCCTACATTCTTTCCACCCCACCCCCCTCTTCTGCAAAATTCCTTCAGGATTGGTGGATGTGCCTTAAGTCTATATTAGTGTTGAGCTCTCAGCAGCTACTGGATTCTTGCTTTGGTGTGTTTTGAGTATCCTCAATGTCTGTCTCCATCACCCTGGTCCCAGGTTGTCAGGTTCACCTTGGAAGCAGCAGCACTCATGCTCATCTCTCCTATTCCTCTCTGTGGTTTCACCTGGACCCTGGCTGATTTGCTGGGGGGAGGGAGGTGGTCAGCTCCTGCCTGTGAGTCAGCTATCTTTGCCTTGGTAGATTTAGGTTGTCCTCAGTTGTCACTACTTTCTGATAAAGAAAAAAACAGAAACATATTATCCAATGGAGAGTCAGCTCAAGGTAGGTTAAAGGGGATACATAGTTGTGTTTTAACTCATCTAATACTGAAGCCTTGTAGTGGACTCAGAGAGCATAGAGGAATGTGGCAAAGATAAGCCTAATTTTCAAAATGATATCATAGGCTTAAGCTTCCTCATGCAAAGGCCTGATGAGGCAATCTCAGGAAAATATTAATATAGTCACAGTTTTATGTACTAACAGATTTAGCTGGATCAGAAAAATAGACTTTTTCATTTAAAAAAAAAAAGAACAAACCTCCTAGGCATGTGATAATTTCTGTGGTAAGCAAAGAAATTCTCTCTTCTGAATATGAGTTTAGCAAAATGTCCTGTTAAATGCAAAGGGGTCATACTATTTAAATTGGGAAAACATATCATATCACAACCTTTTGAGAACACTAGAGTAGGTCTTAGCATTTCACAACTGAGATATCATCAGTTGTGCATTGTGTAATCACATGTCTTGCCCATCTGCAAAAATCCTCCCAGGCTGTCAGACTTTTGCTTCTTAGATTAGTATAAATCAGGAGAAGTAATTGTAGGATTCTTTCAGAAAAATTAGCCCAAAAGTATGAACAACTTTATGCTTTAGTGTTCTTGTAGAATAGATGGTTTTACAGATATAACAAACAGGTAAAGTCTATATTATGCTGTTTGGAGACTATGATTGAACTTAGCTATGGTATCCAGTATAGGGAGAAATTTATAAATTATAAGGTAGCTTTGGATAAACAAGTTACCCAAATGCTACAAGGTAAAAAGTATCTAAAATTCTCATTAAAATACTCCTGAAAATTCTTTGTTCAAACTCCCTGAAAATAAAATATATGTTAGGATACTTTCATATCAAAAAAATATAAAAATATAGCTTCAAGTAGAAGATTAATATAAATAAATAAAATTGATGGGAATACTACCTTCTACAGTGAAGAAATTTATTCCCAAAGTACATGGATGCATCATAAATTCTTACAAATTTGCATGGCAATCCTGTACTGGATTAGCCATACAAAAGAGTGATTATTAAAAGAGGGGAAGTTAGGATACCTATAAAACAGATCTTTAGCTTCTGATTACAAAGTTCCTATTAGAAATTGCTCTAAGTTACTATACCTAAAAAATCTGGACTAACTTTAAAAAAAAATCTTTGGTAAGATGCAATGGAAAGAAATAGGCACTATATATATCCTATGTTAATGTTACTGATAATTCAATGTCTTCTTATAAACACTATGAAATGTGTAATGATTAATTTCTGTTGTCAATTTGACAAGATTTAGAATAACTATGGGAACAAAATTCTGTTCATGTTTTTGGGAGATTATCTAGAGTAGGTTAGTTGAAATGGGATGACCCCACCAACTGTGGGCAGCATGGAGTGGGTTCCTAGACTTTATTAAAAGGAGAGAGGCATGGAAAGATGGCTTAGCAGTTAAGGCACTTGCTTGAAAAGCCTAAGAACCCATGTTTGGCTCTCCAGATCCCACGTAAGCCAGACACACAAAGATGAGGCAAGCACAAGGTCACACATGCCCACTAGGGTGGTACAAACATCTAGAGTTTGATTGCAGTGGCAGAGACCCTAGTGTGCCAATTCTCTCTCTTCCTCTCTTTGTACCTCTCTCTCACTTCCTCTAAAAGTCAAAAAAATAATAAATAATTAAAAAATAAAAAGGAGAGAGCCATCTGAGCTGCAGTATTCACCACTCACTCTATTTCGTGCATGCTGATGTGATGATATGACTCCAGCTTCCTACCTCTTTCATGCTTTCCCTACCATGATGGATCTCCCTTCAAAATCATAAGCTACATTAAGACCTTCTTCTTCATGATGCTACTTCTGGTCAGGTATTTTGTCCCAGAAATGAGAAAGTAATTAATACAGCCTAAAGTCCCTCCATAATGATTTAACTATGTGCTTTCTCTCTACCTCATATATAACATTAAGAATTTTGGCAGGTGCTTGAGCTATATTGAAAAAGACTGAACAGTTGAAGGAAATGTTGAGAAATCTCAGAATCATGAGATTTGGGAACTGGAGATCCTAAGCAGTTGTCTGACTCATCTGAGATATTAACATAATGTAGATAACAAACAAATGTAACTTTCAGATCATGATATGAGTCTTCACTGATGCATACAATTCATGTGCAAAACACAGTTTGTAATTTCACTTCTTGGATGTTTCTGTCATGCACAGACCATGGACTGGTAGCAAGCCTAGTGTGTTGGCTGTTGCCTATGTATTCTTCAGAGCTTAGGAGCTCTACTTTGTAAGATGTAAAAGCAAGCTGTCAAAAGAACAGGAGAAAAAGTTGCTATTTGTTATTTCCACATGGTGCATCCCTTTCTTATTTATTTCCAATGATTTAAATGCCAAAACATATCATCAAGAGACTAGGCTTAAGAGGATAAAAAACAGAGGTAGACTGGTAAACATTTAATAACCACAAAATTCAATTCTTAAATTACTACCTCTAAAATAATTTCTTTTCTGTATTTCTTTTTAACTTATTTTTTTAATTTTCTTATTTATTTAAGAGAGAGAGAAAGAGACCAGAAGATATCTATAGAGAGAATGGGTGCTTTCAGGCCTCTAGCTACTGCAAACAAACTCCAGACACATGTGCCACCTTGTACATCTAGTTTACGTCAGTACTGAGGAATCAAACCTGGGTCTTTGGGTTTCACAGGCAAGCACCTTAAACTGTGAAGCCATATCTTTGAACAAGTATTAAAAAATTAACATGTGAAAAAGTGAAGTTCATAGAAATCAATTTCACCATTTTTGTTCTAGCAATTCTGTTACATATTATAAGATACAAATGAAGAAAAACCCCTTATCTGCTTCTTGGAAGATGATTGACCCCAAATAGTTTATTTCTTTGAAGAAAGGTTGCTCATGTCTTTAACAAATCTATCATAAAATTTTTGTTCATGCTTATATAGAAAAGCAATCTGTCAGGTCCTACAGTGTTCTGGTCAGCCTGAGTTAAGTTTTTATTCTTGTCAGAGCAAACTTCTTTTGGAAAATAGTCCTGAAATCTGTGTTGCCTCCTTTCAAAACCCTCATTTAACATATATTCACATATAAGCAACCTAGTGATAAGTAAGAATTTCCCTTCCTTTGTTCTACCTCGATTTTATAGACTTGCATTTGGATAACTTCAGTCAAAAGTTTACCATTGCTTCCACATTGGGTTTAGTTTTCTTTTCAAAAAAAAAAAAAAACAAAACTATTTTTCCCTCATTGTCATCATTATTCTTCCTTGAGAGCTGCCTACTTAGATATTTCCTTTTCCTCATTCTCTCTCTTAACAAATTAACTATTGGAGTTACTTTCAACCCTGTAAGATCTGTTTTGTTTGTTAAAAAATTTAAGACAAATACATAGTGAGGTCATGCTCTTAACAAATAAAAATGATGTTTTTAAGGGAAAAGTCTGGTTTTTAAGTAAATTTCTACCAGCTTGGCATCCTCCACATTTACTTCCTTAGAATACTTACATTGACTTTCTAGGATATCATGGAGCAAGTGTTTGTGTACCCATGAAGACCGTGCTGCTGAAGTGAGCATGTTTTCCTTTCTGCATTTTCTCTTTAAACACATCACGGCTACTGTCCTCCTTTCTATAGACCATATGTCTTGGAATCATGGTTTTCTTGATATAATGTCATTACTAGCTGGAATTTCCACAGTTAGCGTGCTTCTCTTCTTGTGTTTTTTTTTTTTTTTTCTTTTCTTGTTCTTGTTCTTCTTCTCCTTTTCCTCCCTCTTCTTTTAGAAAAGCAACAGTTCTTTTCAGCCTTCATATTTTCTATTTAAAAGAAAACATTCATTCTTCTTGTCCTTTCATTAATTGGAAGGAACTTTACCTTGAACATTTTGTACCTGTATTGTGTAATGTAAGAAAATTTGGCTCAAAGCAAGGGATACATTCCATCACTGATTATTAAAAACTACATATAAGACTTTAAGAAAGCACCTAACCCATTATCATTTCAAAAAATTTTAGGAATCCAGGTGTGTGGCACATGCCTTTAATTCTAGCACTGCGAAGCAGAGATAGGAGGATCACTGTGAGTTCAAGATCACCTTTAGACTACATAGTGAATTCCAGGTCAACCTAGTCTAGAGTGAAACTCTACCTTGAATCTCCCCCTTCGGTCCCAAAGAGGAATAATTTAGAGTATATTATCTCAAATGTAGTTTTGCATTTCACTAATTTATTCATCATTTTTCTCTCCCAAATAATTAATAGAGTCTCAACACCATCTATTTAAATCACATGGTCAAAATTTCCAATGTCTACTCATTGTTCTGCAATCTATCTAGACATTGTCAAAGCCTTTATCAAGTCATCTTTTTCTAATTTTAATATCATATCCAAGAGTGAATGTAATTAGAGCCATTTCACAAAACTGGATCAAATACCAGTCAAGAAGCAATTTCTTCATTAGCAGCAATAAAAATATTGCAATAATAAAGGATAACTTTAAACATTTATGTACTTATATCAAAAAGTTAGCATTGGAGGTATTTTGGTGAATCTGAAATCATTCTGCATTTTGGTTTCTGGAACCAAGATATCCTAACATCCTCTACCTCTTTATCTCCTCCATGACAAAGACAATTCCACAAAATTTGTAAAATAGAATTGGTCATAGCTCCTGAAAAAAAATCCAATGGTTATATAATTAGTAGCAGTAATATTTACCTCGAATTCACTTATGTTATCATTGTGACAGCAGAATTCAAAGCTGTGGTTAAGATGAGGAATGGCTCCAAAACTCCAAGTGACCTCACATATGAAAGAAGAGATTTTAAAGCCTCTTTTCATAATGAAAACACAATTTCACTTTAATACATGAGAAGACTTCACCAGCTGGTTGCAGCACATATACCTGGCATTCTGATTGGTGCTTTTACTAGGTATTTTACAGTCCTGGAAACTGAGGGCTAAGGAGCCCATTCTCAGATGCTGTGTCAACAACTGCTCTACAGTCAGGTGAGCTGCACACATATGGTGGTGCACTGAGTAGCATGTGGTGCTCCTGCTAATATTAATCACTTTGAAGCCATTTGAGAGGTATTGTCAAGCACTGAACATTTTAATTAATTTGTATTCAATTTTACTCTTTCTTAGTCTACATTGGTTGCAAGTCCCTTTTGAAAGTTTTGAAAAGAAAATGTATTTCTTTGGATTATTTCCCCATTCTGATTAGCAAAATACCATATTTAACACACTTCCACCCTATTTTAATTTTAACACAGGAAATAAAAAATCCCTGGCATATTTTAATTCCAACATCTGTTTAATATGTCATCAAAGTATTAATTTAAAAATACTAACTCATAATTTTAGGTAAAAACAGTAGTGATTTTATAATTTAACCTAATAAGATAGATAATAAGATACCTGAAAAATAATATTTACATAATTATTGACCATTGTATATATTGTAACTTCCTGCAAAGCATGGAAGTTGGAAAAATTTTTATAGTATAGTAAAATAATTTTATAAAGAGATGCTTTGTCATTGATTTGATAAGTAGCCCGTAAGTATTAATGTTGTCTAGTATATAGTCACTATCCAAGCTGCAACGCACTTAGAATAACCTCTTGACTACTTGAAAGCACACATACATGTTGATTAGGAAATCTGGGATATTTATCTGCAACTATGGGAGTCACTTTAGAAGTATGATTTGTGACAAAATTCCTATCTTCCCTGCATCATACTTTTCTATGAATAAGATAGAGTGATTGGATAATGGATATTATCTATCCCTCTAATATTTTTAAAATGCCTTTTTCTATAACCAACACACACACATTCTAGTGAAGTATCACCTTGAATACTTTGAGAATGCAGAGTTTCATGAATAATGAGGGGAGACTTGAAAGTATTATATTAATCTCAACATTTCCACATTGGCTATGTTGGGAGCTATTTGCGCCATCAGGCAGGAAAAATGGGTTAGTTTGGCATGTGGGACGAGGAGAAAAAAAAGTCCAAGAAATGGAGCTGGATAAATTTAGATGTTTTGTGATTATAGCTACTGAACATGTTTTAGACTGGCAGAAATGCTCTCTGATATTGGAATACTGTCAAAATCGATTTAAATCATGCCAGAGAAATGCTAAATGGTGACGAGAGGGCTGGAATTTAAGCTGATAACTATCATAAAGATCAACTCACATTGACAAATTAGAAGAAGGATTCTGATCCAGCAGATCACTCCAAGGATAGAAGTTGTTCTGTGACAGACTTGTCTTGGAATTCACAAGAGTGACAAGAAGCTACTCCCAACTCCAACCCCAACACTTGTGGGAACATTTGAGATTTACAACCTAAGCCTACGTGAGTGAAGGATCACCTAATTTATAGTCTATGAGAAACATGTAGATAATAGCTGTAACTAGTACCATTCCTAACAGAAGTGTCAACATATGTATTTAAGTGATGGATAACTTAACCTTCAAAAGGATAATTGTAATTAACTTGTAAATTTTTGTTTATTGTACATTGGGTAAACTTAATGATGAGAGACAAAGAGGGCACATGGGCAAGAAAGGAAAAAAAAGAGGAAGAAAACCATAGCCAGAAATGGTAAAAATGGAAGACAGCACACCATGCACTATATATAATGACATTTTGACCATTGATAGACAGTACACATGAGAAAGGTCACATAAGACTAGAATAGAAGGGAAAATTCCCTACTTCCTGGTGACATTGCAGTGACATATCACAGAATTTTCCTGTATTGCCACACAATTATACACAGTACATAATTCTTGACAATGATAGAAAGAATGATAATGAATTGTACATTTTCTATACTTTATTATTATTTTATTGCATATTTCTTATACCATTAAAAATATTTACCATGTGAGAGTGCATTTTAGGCCAGCAGTAGTCTCAGGCATCTTGCATTTACCACGTCTTGATTGATCAAAAGACCATGTTAAGTGGTTGACTTATATCATCTAGGATTGTGCAAGTTCACTGTCTGATATATAGACAATGACATCATTCAATGTCATATTTCTTGGAACATATATCCATCATGAGACATGAATTTCTACACTTTGACAAAGAAGAAAAGACAGAAGGACCAATCTCCTTTCCCAAAATAAAAGGAGAGAAGAGAAGGTGGAAGAAAGTAACAAAGGAAAGAAAACACACATACCAAAGGGAACATATGGTACACTCTTAAAACATAACATTGAGGATATACCAGTGCGACATTCTCTCTCTCTCTCTCTCTCTCTCACACACACACACACACACTGTTGTGATGGATCAGGCCTTTATTCCCAGCACTCAAGAGGCAAAAGAAGAAAGAGGTCACTGAGAGTAAGAGACCAGCATGGGACTAGAGTGAGTTCTAGGTAAGCCTACCTTGAAAAAGAAGAAGAAAAAAAAATGTCATGCCTGGGTACTTCTGAGTGACATGGTAGCATAGGAGCCAGGCCAAACCAGCATAGGGAGGGATTTAAGCCAAACCACAGAAAAATACATTCTTCTTCTGAAAAGTGAAAGTGAAGGTGTATAGGTTCTTCTTAGACACAGTAGAGAAGCAGGAGAGACCAAGATCCACCAGAAAGGATAAAAACAGCCAGAATCCCACTGAGGCAATTGTGGCCACAACCTGTGCTATCTGCACACCTACCTGGCACCACCCCGCCAGGTGCTGGCACAGAACTGCAGCAGCAGAGACCAAACAAGGGGATTTTCCAAACTCATCAGCCTCCTTGCAAAGTCAAGAAACCTGAAGGAAAGACAGCTCAGATCAGCTATGGAGCTACTGAAAGGGATGCAGGCAGGACTGCATGAGCAACTCCAGGCTTTCTGTACTCTCCAATACCCCAACTATCAGAGCCATGAACCTCAGACCTTCAGCCCAAGGTGGCAGGGCATTCAGCACAGCTGATCCAAAATCCAGCTCCATAGCACAACCCTAAGCCAGCTCTACAGAAAATACTTGAAGGAATCTTTCATGCTGAAGAGAAAGCAAAACACACAGAGGAGGAAATAGGAAAACAACAACAACAAAACATACTCAACAGTTGAACCAAGTGAGTAAAGGGAAAATAGGAAACAATACAAAACAAGAAGAATGAGGAGAATAAACACATACCTTTCAATAGTAACTCTTAATATCACTGGCTTCAATGCCCCAATCAAAAGACACAGGCTTGCAGACTGTATTAAAAGGCAGAATCCTGCTGTTTGTTGTCTCCAAGGAACTCATGTCTCAATGAAAGATAGACATTGTCTTAGGGTGAAAGGATGGAAAATAATATTTCAAGCAAATGGGCCTAGAAAACAAGCAGGGGTTGCTATCCTAATATCTGATAGGATAGACTTCAAACCAACATTAGTGAGAAAAGGTAAAGAAGGTCACTTTATACTGATTAAAGGAACACTCTAACAGGAGGAAATTACAACCCTAAACATATATGGACCTAACATGGGGGCTCCCAACTTTATCAAACAAACTCTTAGACATAAGGTCACAGGTAACCAAACACAGTTGTAGTGGGTGACTTCAATACCCCACTCTCATCAATTGACAGGTCATCCCAGCAAAAAATAAACAGAGAGACATCTGGATTAAATGATGTCATGGAACAGATGGACCTAACAGATATCTACAGAATATTCTAGCCAAATACTGCAGAATATATATTTTTCTCTGCAGCACAGGGAACATTCTCTAAAATAGAGCATATATTAGGACACAAAGCAAATATTAACAAATACAGGAAAATTGAATTAATCCCTCTTACTCTATCTGACCACAGTGGTATTAAACTGCAAATCAGCAACAAGAAAAACTACAGAGCACACAAATATTCATGGAGACTAAACAGTACACTGTTGAACAATGAATGGATCACTGAAGAAATCAAAAAAAGAAATCAATAACTTCATAGAATCAAATGATGCTGAGAATACAACACACCAAAACCCTTGGGACACAATGAAGGAAGTCCTAAGAGGGAAAATTATAGCTCTAAGTGCCTATATTAAGAAATTAGAGTGTTCACAAGTAAACAATTTAATGTTTCACCTTAAGGCCTTGGAAAAAGAAGAACAAGGCAAACCAAAAATCAGCAGGCTAGAAGAAATAATAAAGATTAAGGCATAAATTAATGAAATAGAAACAACAACAACAACAAAAAAAACAAATCCAAAGAATCAATGAAACAAAGTTTGTTCTTTGAAAGATTAGAAAAGATTGATAAACCCTTACCAAGACTGATCAGAAAAAAAGAGAGAAGAGACAAAAATTAATAAAATTAGAAATGAAAAGGCACCTTTACAACAGATACCAAAGAAATTCAGAAAATCATAAATATATACTTTAAGTATATATATGCTTCTAAGTTTGAAAATCTTATAGAAATGGGTTTTTTCCTTGATTCATATGACCTACAAAAATTAAATCAAGATGAGATAAACAATTTAAATATACCTATAACAAGTATGGAGATCCAAGTAGTTAGAAAAAGTCTCCCAAATAAAAAAGGTCAGGCCCAGATAGATTTACTGGTGAATTTTACCAGGCCTTCATGGAAGAACTAACATCACTGTTTCTTAAACTTTTCCATAAAATAGGAAAGGAAGGAATTCTAACAAATTCCTTTTATGAAGCCAGAATCACCTTTATCCTAAAACTAGACAGAGAACAACAACACAACAACAATGAAATTAGAGCTCAATCCCCCCTTGAACATAGCTGCAAAAAAGTCTCAACAAAATATTGGCAAATAGAATACGAGAATATATTGGAAAGGTTATTCACTCCAACCCATAAGCTTTATCCCAGAGATGCAGATTGATAAATGTAATACATTGTATAAATAGACTGAAGGGCAAAAATCACATGATCATCTCAATAGATGCAGAAAAGGCATTCAAAAAAATCCAAGATCACTTCATGGTAAAAGTATCATCGAAACCAGAATAGAATGAACATTTCTCAACATAATTAAAGCTATTTTTGACAAACCTGCAGCCAACATAATACTAAATGGGGAAAAACTTGAAGCTTTTCTACTAAATTCAGGAACAAGAGAAGCATTTCTACTCTCCCCACTTTTGTTTAATATAGTACTGGAAGTCTTAACTATAGCCATAAGGCAAGAGACACTCATAAAAGGAATACAAATTGGAAAGGAAGAGATCAATTTACAATTATTTGCAGATGATATGATTCTATACACAAAGGACCCTAAAGACCCTAGCAGCAAACTGTTAGAGCTGATAAACACTTTTAGTAATGTACCAGGATACAAAGTAAACACACAGAAATCAGCAGCTTTCCTGTATACTAACAACAATCATGTGGAGGATGAAATCATGGAATCTCTCCCATTCACAATTGTCTCAAAAAAAATAAATAAAATAAAGTACCTTGGAATAAACTTAACCAAGCAAGTGAAGGATCTCTACAACGAGAACTTTAAAACACTCAAATAAGAAATTGCAGGAGACACAAGGAAATGGAGGGACATCCCATGTTCTTGGATTGGAAGAATCAATATTGTGAAAATGTCAATCTTACCAAAAGCAATCTACACATTTAATGTAATCCCCATGAAAACCCCAATGGCATTCTTCACAAAAATAGAAAAAACAATCCTAAAATTCATTTGGAAGCACAAAAACCCTTGAATAGCCAAAACAATTTTGAGCAACAAATATAAGGCTGGTGGTATCACCATGCCTGATTTTCAGCTATATTACAAAGCCATAGTAACAGAAAAAGCATGGTACTGCCACAGACAAAGACATGTAGATCAATGGAACAGAACAGACGAACCAAATGTTAATCCAGGCAGCTACAGCCATCTGATTTTTGACAAAAATGCCAAAAATATTCACTGGAGAAAAGACAGCCTCTTCAACAAGTGGGGCACTGGGAAAACTCGATATCTATATGTAGAAGGATGAAAATAGATTCTTGTCTCTCTTTATGCATAAGAATCAAGTCCACATGGATCAGGGACCTCAATATCAGACCTGAAAGTCTGAAATTGCTAGAGGAAAAGGTAGGGAAACCCTTCAACATATTAGCATAGGCAATGACTTTCTCAATATAACCCCAGTTGCTCAGGAAATAAAACCTCTAAACAACCACTGGAATCTCATGAAATTACAGAGCTTTTGTACAGCAAAGGACACTGTGAATAGAGCAAAGAGACAACCTAGAGAATGGGAAAAACTTTTGCCAGCTATTCATCTGACAGAGGATTAATATCCAGAATATAGAAAGAACTCAAAAACAAAACAATAAATCAAACAACACAATTAAAAAATGGGCTATCAAACTAAATAGTGAGTTCTCATCAGAAGAAATACAGCTGGCATATAATCATCTAAAAAAGTTTTCTACAACTTTAGCCATCAGGGAAATGCAAATTAAAACAACTTTGAGATTCCATCTCACTCCTGTCAGAATGGCTGCCATCAAGAAAACAATGACAATAAATGTTGGTGAGGATGTAGAAAAAGGGGAAGCCTTATTCACTGTTGGTGGTAAATTAATCTGGTACAGCCATTGTGGAAATCAATGTGGAGGTTCTGTTTCTCTACAGAGCCATAATATAGCAACCTATATATTTTCTAATGGGAGTGACATAATTTACATCTATGCAAGTCCTTTATAATTATTTTCCTTCTTTCCTTTTAAGATTATTGAGTAAAAACTGAGATTAGGGATTTTAGAAATTGGAATAAGTAGTAATATTAGATTGGAGAATCCAACTATTTACAGAAATATGGAAAGAAAAGGCCAATGAAGTGGATTTTGTGATACATCATAAAGCCAGTGGAATGTTATAGGCAATTCAATGAAATGGGAAAATAGTCAACATTGCATATGACTCATGTTCATATTGTGAAAAAATTAGACATTTTCCTTTCTTACATTAAGGATATTAAATTTAAATTTTTATTTTTAGACAAAGACCTTTTTATAGAGATTTCAGAAAGTTTTGAGTGTCCTATGGGATCAAGGAATATGGCTAAGAACCAAGTAGGCCACAGGCAGAGCTGATGGATCAAAGATCTTATATAAGCTGAATAAACCAACTCAACACAACTTAAAATATCTTCTAAGAAGCCAGAATCAAATAAAAGTATAGTAATTTGAAAAAAGTCTAAGAAATATTAGGGACTTTCAACCACTCTCATTTAAACCTCTAGAAGCAAACACATCCAGTTAATTGGGAATTTTATTCTAATGTTCTGCCCAAGATCATTGGTAAGCTAAGCTGGAACATCACCCAGATCAACTATAACTGGACACAGTAGCCAGGAACCTGTTCCTAGCCTGATTGCCAAAGACTTATTCATGGAACAGAAAATTTAGCCATGGGTATTGATGTGTATTGCTTCGGGAAACACTAGGAACACCTCACACATGAGAAAGAGACGTTAGCAGCCACTCAGGGGAACTGGATCTAGGCATTCTCAAAGGCATATATGATAGATTTGGATATACATCTATAAATTCATATACACATGATAATTATAATTTATTAAGAATCCTTCATAAACTATCAAGAAAAGAACAGACCTATGAGGCAGTTGGAGTTGGCATACGTCATGGAAATGAAATGGCCAAATGTTTGGAATAGTTACCAGCCTCCATGTTACTTCACTTGAGGCTGGGGTTGCTGGTAAATCCAGAGTGTATTCAGAAATGCAGTACCTGAAACATGGAGCATGGCAGGACTTACAAGTTTTCTGGGAATACATCTGGGAGACTTTTCAGGAGATCTCAGGAAAGAAACAAGGAAGCAGTTTAGAAATTATGAGTATTTGGCATTGCATTCACTTTCAAAAGCCATAAGGGCTTCAATGTGTGCAGTGAGCCTTTGAATCAACAGTTTATAATGTCAAAATAAGTCAGTAAACACAATAATTTGATGTCTTAAAAAATAAAAATAGGGGGCTAGAGAGATGGCTTAGCAGTTAAGTGCTTGCCTGTGAAGCCTAAGGACACGGGTTCGAGGCTCAATTCCCCAGGACCCACGTAAGACAGATATACAAGGTGGCACATGCATCTGGAGTTCGTTTGCAGTGGCTGGAGGCCCAGGTATGCCCATTCTCTCTCTACCTATTTGCCTCTTTCTCACTTGGTCTATCGCTCTCAAATAAATAAATAGATAAAATAAACAAACAAACAAACAAACAAAATGCTGGAAAGATGGCTTAGCTGTTAAGCACTTGCCTATGAAGCCTAAGGACCCCGGTTTCAGGCTTGATTCCCCAGGACCCACGTTAGCCAGATGCACAAGGGGGCGCATGCATCTGGAGTTCATGTACAGTGGCTGGAGGCCCTGGTGCACCCATTCTCTCTCTCTCTCTCCTCTGTCTCTCTCTTTCTCTCTGTGTTTGTCACTCTCAAATAAATAAATAAATGAAAAATAAAATAAAATAAAATAAAATAAAATAAAATAAAATAAACAAAAAAAACCCAGCTCAAGACCTTCAATGTCTTCTAAATGAAGAATATAGGGCTGGAGAGATTGCTTAACAGTTAATGCACTTGCCTGTGAAGCCCAAGGACAGAGGTTCAATTCCCCAGTACCGTGGTAAGCCAGATGCATCAGGTAGTGCATGCATCTGGAGTTTGTTTCCAGTGGCTAGAGATCTTAGCATTCCATTGTCTTTCTCTCTCTCCCTCTCTCTCTCTCTCTCTCTCTCTTTCTTTCTGTGTCTTTCACTCTTTCTCAAATAAGTATATAAACAAAAAAATAAGTGAAAAGTATATAAAATATTGCTCATCACATTATTTTGGAAGTTAAGAGCCTACTTGTACTCTCTATAAAGAAATACAACCAAAGAAGCAGATAGCTACAGGAAACTGAGCAGTTGAACCAGTTTTATCTGTAATTAAATTTAACTTTCAAAAACAAGAGCATGAGACAACAATGTTCTTAGGAACACATTTAGATCTAGCAGCAAAGTGGAGTTGGTTGGGACTTTAATTCTGAGTAGAGTCTGAAGTGGAGGTTAAGATAAATTTCTGGTATCTAGGTTGAAGTTTATTTATCACCAACTCAAAATTCCAGGAAATTGGGATGAGCAGGTCTCTGCTTGCTCCTTCTACAAGTCAAATTACTAGAAAAGGTTTGAGCTGAAAGATAGATAGGTAGATAAATGATATAGACATAGATAGATATAGATATAAACAGATGATGCATAGATAGATAGATATGATCTACCTACAAATCAAAGTACAATTTTAGAAATACTACAGTTTCGTGGGCTTGACCTGAGGGGGGAAAAACTACACTGTAATCTCCTATCTTCAGATATAGAGTAGCTTAGAGCACAAGTAACAGAGTAACTAAGGAACTGCTGTTAACTACAGAGATGTCTGTAGCCTTATAGTAAACAAAACTCCTCATAGGAAGGAAGTGCAGACTCAGTAAAATTACTGCTCTTTTGCGACCATGGATATGGTATTCTTAATGCTATATTATGTTATAAATGTAATCGTAATTGTGCAGAGTTGAAGTCAATGGAATAAAACCCAAGAAAGTCCATGATTTTGAGACCAGGGAAGTGAAACCCATTACCACCTGCTTCCTACTCACAGGAGTCTGACATCCTGGAGATAAAATCAGGATAAAGTCTTCCAATACATCTTTGTAATGTTTAGTATTCAGAAACACAAAAATGGGTCCTACATCTAAAGAAATGAGATTATGGATGCTACCATCTTGGCTTATTATTTTTTATTTGGGCAAAAACTGTGGTATCTTCCAGTCAAAAGTCCCAGAAGCAAGTGTTCTAGAGTTAGAGAGACAAGCTATAAAAATGGCAGATTAGAGAAGATTAGAGGGCTTTGGTGGTTTGAATCAGATGCTCCCCATAAATTTACATGTTCTGAGTTCTTAGTTCCCAGCTAGTGGCAATTTGGGAGGTGGCGTATTGTTGGAAGAGGTGTGTTTTGGGAGTCAGGCTTAGGGGTATTATAGTCAGCTTCCCCTTGCCAGAGTTTGAGTTACTCTTTTGCTGTTGGGTCCATCTGCTACTTTTGGATAGGCAGTTTGTCCCAGCAAAAAGAAGGTAACTGTAATATAAAATTGGTACCAGAAGAGTAGGGTCATTGCTCCTCAAAACCTGACTATGTGGCTTTGTGGTGCTACAGTTCTGCTCTTTCTCTTGCTGCTGCTTCTACCTGCTGTGACAGAGGTTACATTCAGTCTCTTCTGATGCCATGCTTTCCCCTGCCATCATAGAGCTTTCCCTAAATCAAAATAAAAACTGCTTTGGTTGTGTGCTTTGTCTCAGCAACATAAAAGTAACTGCAACAAGGGAAAGATATCCTTTAGCTGTCTCAAATTATGTAGACAATAGGTTAAAGAATGAACTTTTTAAACATAATTGGACACATATCTAAATCATTTTTTTTAAAGTGCAAGTGGCAGTGAGTAGTCAGTTGAAAAAAGGAAAGAGGACCAATCATTACGTGATAATAGGTGTCAAATCCTTCATCGTCCAAGATGATGCTCTACATGCAGGATCCTGTGAACCAAGTAGTACATACGAAGAGATTCTGAAGAAACGAGTTGCTACAAAACTATGATAAGTGACATGACAAAAGGCAGTCACTAATGCAGTGATAACAATAAATGTAATTGGATTAGACTATAATAAAAAGATGGTATACTTTCCAGGCTACAGTCATTGCTACTCTTTCATCCTGAGGCATGCAGTCAACAGCAGAGAACAAAAACAATGTGCCAGTTTTCACATTAATGGATTAACTATGCCTATTGCTGAATATTATTAGTAAATATCCCACAGATGAGTTAATATCTAGCAAAATTATTATATCATGTCCCCCTCTTTCAAGGGCTTGAATCAGATTTTGCTGATGCATCTGCTGCATACTGAAATGTAAGAATAACTGACATTTTACATACAGTTAAAATAAATTTCACTTAAAAAGTCTCCCCTTCTTCCCACAAAAGAGAATTGTTACTTCAATGAGGAACTTCTAAATCCTAGCATAGAGGACCTGATCCAAAAGATAAACTGTGGGGGATGGTAAGGAAGGAAAGTAAACATCCCCTACTGTTGAATATCCCCTACTATTATGACTAAGATTTGGCCAGGATTTCTGTGTTACTGTGTGTACTAATGGCATAGAACAGCTGGTAGAGGCATAAATCATTAACTTAGACCAGATTGAAGACATTCAGAAGCCAAGAGGAAAAACCTCTATGTAAACTGATGGTCATGAAAAAAGCTGAAGCATGAAAACCCTTATTATGTATATTTTAAACTTTTTATTGGGAATTTTCATATGTGAACATATTATAATTTGATAATATTTCCCACCTATTATCTTGTTTTGTTACCCGCCCCCATGCTCTTCCACTGAACCCTTTTTTCTTTCTCTCCTTTCCACCTAGTTCCTTTTCTATTTGATGTCATTTTTTTTTTCCTGTCTTTCATCATTCCTGTCAAAATGTTGATGACTTCAATAGTGGCCCAGACGTATTGCAAGGTAAGATTAATTAGCTGCTAACTTGCTTCCTTTCATATTGGAAAACAATCTATTTACTAAAAATGCTTTTTAAAAAAAGCGTCATCATGGAAGTGAGGCTTTGGGAATTGAAAATCACTGAAGAGGTTCCTGTTTGCCACGATAAGCATCACCAGACTTCTGCAAGTCAAAAAGTCTGCAATGCCCTCTACGTCCCTGAAAAGTCAGATAGCCAAGCCATCTTTCAAAAACAAAGCAAAACAAAAACCCATAAGCTAGCCCTTTCACTTTACTAAAACCAGTTTTACTGCTAAGTAAGATATTTTTCAAAGCATAATTGTGTCCAAGAAATGTTTTCATATTTTGTTACTGGAGTCTCTGGCTGTTCCCTTCAATAATGTAGACTTACTGTGTAACTTTAATTATCAAGTACTGTACAAATAATTCTTGATTTTTAAATTCTCAGAATTTAAAATGGTATTACCTTAGTTAACAGACCATACAGCATATATATCTGCATGAATGTACACACTAATACAATATTATTACTTGGCTAAATCGGACAAAACAAAATACCATAGTGTGTCTTTAGCAACCTGAATACATATTCTCACTAGGTTCTAAAACTTCTGTGCATGCTTATCGTGATATCTTCTGGTGTGTCCTTACTTCCTCTATGTTAAAAGTCTCACTTTGACTCCAGTGCCTCTTTAACAGTGAAGCCACATTTGATGACTCTGTAAGAACTTCAGTTTAAGCTTGTGAAACTCAATTTAGCCCATCACACATTATATATATATAGATAGATGATAGATGAGTAGAATAAATGATACATGGATGATAGACAGATTGGTAGATGATATATAAGTAGATCACACAGTTTTGTGAACTCATAAATTAACAGATTCTATCCCATATAATGGTATAACTGTGGCCTGAGTCAATAATTGATAAATATCAAGAATTAACAAATTGCTATATAAAATGGAAATGTGTAGCCATGTTGTTAGACTCAAAATGTGGGCCAAGGAGGGTTTATTACAACAACTTGAAGAACAAGCAGCTGCTGAGAGCTTTATATCCAAGTTCAATTCATTGCATCTGTTTCCTTTATTTCTGTCATATCAGACCTGCTATTATGCTGTTTTTCTAAATGTTATTTTCATTCTGTGAAAGACATTTCCTCCCCATTGAGGTCATATTCAAGAACTTATTTTAATGTTTTTTTTTTTAGTTTTTCTCTATTTATTTGAGAGAGAGAAGGAGAGACAGAATGGGCATGCCAGAGCTCTAGCCACTGCAAACAAACTCCAGACACATGTGCCCCCTTGTGCATCTGGTTTACGTGGGTCCTGGGGAATTGAACCAGGGTCCTTTGGCTTTACAGGCAAATGCCTTAACCACTAAGCCATTTCTCCAGCCCAAGGAAATTCTTTTTTTTTTAATTTTATTTTTTTCCAAGTATTTTTTTAAATTTTTCTAGGAGATATTGAAGAACTCATCACAGTCCCCTTAAACATCCCTTCCTACAATCATGAATTTGATCTGCACTTTAATTTATGACTTCATGAGTGCCATCTTGTGCATAACCCCTACTACACTACAGATCATAAGCCCTCCTAGTGAGTCACATTTGTCATCACTTCACAAAATCCATAATATACACTAGTTATTAAATATTTCTCAAATAAATACTTAAACAAGTATACATTAAGAAGACAAAAAGACCATCACAAGAAACAAATAAAGGTACACAGAGAACAAGTCATGTACAAATGATGTTTTCCCTCTTTCTCAACTTTCTGTCACTAGTAGAATTTGCATGGTGGGTTCAATAAATTTCAAGATGTGATAACTATCTATACTTATGTTTAAGGTTTACAAGCATAGGGTTGTGGTTCAAATGCCTACTTTCATGCAAAATTTTGTATAATATTTTCAGAAAAGAGAAAGATTGACTGTCAATCTTATTAAAGTTAAACTGACAATAAGTCAGTTCCCTGCACAATATGTATCTTTTGAAAGTTTCTCTCCATCAAGGTATAAAAGAATGGTTCTAAAAGGTTCTAACACTGAGAAAAAGACTCACAGAAAGCAATAATTTCAAGAGAATCAGAAAGTTGTTATAGCTTTAGGCATGTAGTTGGATTATAAGGTTGAAAGAATAAAGATGAAATTTAGTTATAATTGTCAGCTTATACAAACAAAACACAGAATATGAATAAAGTTCTATTTTTATTTGCTTCAAAACTGAACACAGGAGCCGGGCGTGGTGGCACACGCCTTTAATCCCAGCACTTGGGAGGCAGAGGTAGGAGGATCACCATAAATTCGAGGCCATCCTGAGACTACATTGTTAATTCCAGGTCAGCCTGGGCCAGAGTAAGACCCTACCTCATAAAAAAAAATAAAAGAAAACCTGAACACAAGGAAATGATATACATAGCTATGCCTTATTCATTCTCTACATAGATCTAATACACTATAGAAAATATTAATATTGCTTTATGCTTTTAAGTATGCTCACATATAAGTATTTTTGTCGATGTTTTATATAATATATAATTTAATTCACCTTATAATTCTAAAACATAGGTTTGAAAATTTCTCCTTTAAAATTGAGAATACTATGATTTTAAAAATCAAACTGGTAATATGTTGAAGAAAGAACTTTGAATTCAGACTTTGTTTCCTAAATTCATGATTTGATATGCTTCATCATTTTGATGCAATTTAATTTATAATCAAAATGTCCAACAAAATTTTCTAGAAAACAGCTCTGTAATTGAAGGCAGATTTCCATTGACAAAGCGCTTTTTACCTTTTCTCAGTTCACATTTGGCATGCTATAATTTGAAGAATCATGGTTAAGAGTTATTTTACAATATATGTGAAATATTAGCACACTTAGGAACAGTTCCCCTGTTTTCAGTCATGCTTTCTAATGACAGATGAGTGGGGGTTGGTTGACACATTGTTCTTTCCAAAAAGAAAAGACAGACTAAACTATTTCATTCTGCTGTCTTGCTATCTAGCTTCCTTTTGTTTTAGCTAAAGCAGTCAACCAGCTATTCCCTCAGAGAGACTTACAGTCTTACATAGGACAACACTTTGTTTTGAAGAGTAAATTTATTCAAGTCAAGAAGTGAGTTAAATTGGTTTTAAGATTCCTATAATTATATACAATTTCAGTGAATATTTCATACTATATTATACATGTTATCATCCATCTTACTCAATTTTCCTCTTTTTTCTTCTCTTTTCTGTGCATATGCGTAGTATGTATGGTATGGTATTTGTATCTATAGTGCATGCCTATGTTTGTGCAGAGGCACGCAACAATTTATCTGATGGTTCTGAGATCAAAGAGTAAAAGAAACTCATAACTGTGCTTAACACATACATTCTAAATATTTTCTGTGGCTGAGAAATGAAACATTATCTAGGGTCACAGTTATTTTATGCATGGAACAGAACATTTTTGTGTAATTTATTTATATATGTCTATTATTGTTTGTGTTTTGTATTATATATCTATTTTTTCTTATTTATTTATTTTTATTATTATATTTTTATTGACCATTTCTATGATTTAAAAAATATCCTATGGTCACTTCCTCCCTCCCCCTCTCTTTCCCTTTGAAACTCCACTTTCCTTCATATCCTCTCCCCATCTCAATCAGTCTTTCTTTTATTTTGATGCCATCATCTTTTCCTCCTATTATGATGGTCTTGTGTAGGTAGTATCAGGCAATCTGCAGTCATGGATATACAGGTCATTTTGTGTCTGGAAGATCATGTTGTAAGGAGTCCTACCCTTCCTTTGGCTCTTACATTCTTTCCACCACCTCTTCCTCAACAGACTCTGAGCCTTGGCAGGTGTGATAGAGATATTTCAGTGCTAAGGACTCCTCTGTCACTACTTCTCAGCACCATGGTGACTTGTGAGTCATCCCAAGGTCACTGCCATGTGAAAAGAGAAGGTTTTCTAACCAAAAGTGAGAGTAGCATTAATATATGGGTATGAACATTAAGAGAAGTGCTTATTGGGCAGTTTGGTGAGCATAGTAAATATATTTAGGCAGATAGCAGCAGACATTACACCCTGAGGGCTCATGACTACCCCTGTTGTAGGTTTTCAGTACTAGGGGTGTATTCCCTCCCATGGAGCGAGCCTCCAGTACAATTAGAGGGTGGTTGGTTTCCACCATAACAGATGGGCCACTATTGCCCCCTTTGGCTCATTTGGCCTGGCTGGTCAAATATACGGCTTGCAGTGTCCGCTGTTGAGTATCATCACTGGTGATTTCTCTCTCATCCATTGAATTTCATGCAGTGTGGCTTTTTCTAGCTTTCTGTCAGCTGGTATACATGGAGAAGGTTTTCAGCTCAGTTTCAGTAGGATTTCTCAGTGACCTTGCAGCCCAAGTATGTGGCATCTTCAGCAATAGGGTCTGACCATGTGTTCCTGGTGGGAAACCAAGGGTCTTGGCAATGGCCTAATGTTTTGGGGGCATTAGTGACCTCCCTGGCCAACAACTCACTGGAAGGCATCCCATCATTGACACTAAAAATTTTCTAGCAACAATCTATAGCTCCTGAGTGTTCCATTGTCCAAAAAAGTAGGTTTCTGTATGATTTATTTATATACTCATAGATTTTGATTACCCCCACCCCCCATCCACCTTTCCTTTACTCCATCTCTTCCCCTGACCTCACTTAGGCCTTTTTACCCCCATTAATCTATTCATGTATTGTATATTTAGTTGATATGGTTTGTTGGGTAAAATTTAGACCAGATACCTTCCTTGCCTTCAAGAAGTTTACAATAGATATTTATTAAGACATAATAAAATTTACATATTTAATTTAAAACACCTATACATGTATTGATATTAAGCCTTTAAAGTTGTCACATAAGGACACAAGAACAGAACTCGGATGTATTTTATGATGGCTATAATATCATATCTCTAGTCTTTGAGGCATATATAAGTTGTACTCCCTCTTAATAGCAAAATTATATAATTGAAAATGTTAGCCAGGTGTGGTGGCACACTCCTTTAATCCCAGCAGTGGGAGGCAGAGGAAGGAGGATCACTGTGAGTTCGAGGCCACCCTGAGACTCCATGGTGAATTCCACATCAGCCTGGGCTAGAGTGAGTCCCTACCTTGAAAAAAATAAAAGAAAAAAGAAAAAGAAAATGTTATTTCATTGAAGCAAGTTTTCTTCTTGCTCAAAAGTGATTTTTATTATTACACGTATCACTAGCACTAGAGCCTCTCTGATTTCCATTTAGGAAGTTCCATAAAAATGTAAGTATGGCTTTGCAAAGCCTATCACCAATATCACTGTGCTATGCTCATGAAGCTCTGGTTACTTGGAGTGAGGGCAGGGTGTGTTTGTTTACAGTGGGCAGTGATGAATACCTTGCTATGGCTGATTACCACTCTGACTACTAGAAAATGGAACTGTTACACACAACAGCATCTGCTCTGCTGGAAAACTGCAAAGCCCAGATTGCCGATTACAAAATTCTAGAGACTATTTGCCAGCAATAGACTTCATTTTGCCAATGGGTAATTTGCAGTTTGCTGTGTCATCAGAATCCAAACATGTCACATCACTTTGTCACAGCCAATCCGATGGTAAAGTGCTGCTGAAGCAGCTGTCAAGAATGCACAAAAACCACAGAAGAGTCATACTATGCAAACCAGCAGTGAACAAGGAATATACATTCACAGAAACAGAGATAAGCAAGCTCCTGACACTGTCTAAGATGGAGACATGTGCTCAGCATCAGATGGATATGACAGATGGGGAAACAAAGACCCTTGGAAGATTGAGGAAGGTTTCTTAGAGAATTATTAAGTACAAGATTCAGAACATTAAAGTTTATGTTCTGAAACACTATGTGTATGCTGAATGGAAAACACAAAACACACTTGGGATTATTTTAGAAACTAGCAGCAGAAAGTATGCATGCTGTGTCTAAGATTTTAAAATGTTCATCATAATAAGAAAATTCACCTCCGTCAATAAGTTTGATGATAGGAATAGTGCTGTTATGTAAAATATACCTGCAATTCTTGTGTATTTCTGAACTAAAAAAAATTCAAAAGTGATACATAAAATGTATTGAAATTTGTCCATTTCTATGTTTTAAATTTTGTCTTATAATTTTCTTCTATTTTACTTAATGATTACAAATACCAGCCACCATTATTGTCAACTTCTGTATTATTTGAGTCATAATAAATAAAAAAAAGAAATTTTACAAGAATTCAGTACTGCTTCTATATGCAAAGGACAAATATACAAAGAAAGAAATCAGCAAGGCTGTCCCATTTTCAATTGCAACAAAAATACTAAACACCTTGGAATAACACTAACCAAGGATGTGAAAGACCTATATAATGAAAACATAAAAAAATACAAGGTAGAAATTGAGGAGGACTTAAGAAGATGGAAAGATCTCCCATAATCCTGGATAGGTAGGATTAGCATTGTGAAAATGGAAATTCTACCAAAAGCAATATACAGATTTAACATAACAACAGTAAAACCATCAACATTATTATTCACAGAGATTGCAAAATGATCTCAAAATTCATATGGAATGGCAGAAGGCTTTGGATATCCAAACATATCTTCAGGAGAAAAACAAAACAACAACAACAAAAATAACACACTTTTGGCAGCATCAGCTTACCTGATCTAAAGCTACATTACAAAGTCATAGTTACCAAAACAGCGTGGTACTGAAATAAAAGCAGAAACATAGATCAATGGAACAGAATTGAAGACCCAGACCTTAGGTCAAGTAACTATAGCTGCTTGATCTTTGACAAAGGTGCCAATAATGTAGAATGGAGAAAATAAATACAGCATCTTCAACAAATGGTGTTGGACAAATTGGATGACCATATGTAATGAAATAAGACCCACTCATTTCACCACACACAAAAATCAATAGTACATAACACAAGAAAGTACCAAACCCCATAAAACACTTCAACATGGCAGGCTCAACTCATAATAGCTAAGACCTGGAATCAACCCAGGTGCCCATCATTGGATGAGTGGATAACCAAGATGTGGTATATCTACACAGTGGAATTCCACTTAGCAGTAAGAAAACAAATGACACAATGAAATCTGTAGAAAAATGGTTGAAGTTGGAACAGATCATTCTAAGTGAACGTACACAATCACAGAAAGACAACAGTCACATGGTCTCACTCATCTGTGGTTCTTAACCTGGATCAGCTCAAGTTGCTAACATACCAGAATGGCATCTCGAGGCTTGGACAATAGGGATGGTAGGGCTGGAGGTGGAGGAACACAAAACTGTACCCAAATTGAACTGGTACCATAGAATCTTATATCCTAGAAGTTAGACTAAAAGGTGGAACCCTCAGGAGGACCTTGGGGTAGTACCTTAATTGAAGGGCCCTGGAGAGAGTGAGATGAAGCCTAACCTTAAATTTCTCCTGTTTCTGTCTTTGGCTTTTTTCTGTTCCCTTGGTGCTGGCCTGTAATTCTCTATCCCAGGATGCAGTTAACATCCTGAATGAGCTGTTGATCAGAGATACCCACAAGGTCTCCCAAAACAAACAAGACTGACTTCTTTCAGAGCACTTGATTACCCACCATAGGTTAATGATGAGACCCTACTGCTGGAGGCACCATATGCTGTTGGCACAGACCATGGAGAGACCTGGTTGGAATCCAAAAGAGATCCAGTCCCCCAGACATTAGCCCATTTAGTGCTGGAAGGTGCTATATGAGCTACGGGGGAAAAGTGTCCAACATCTGTCTGAGTAATTCAAAGTCTAAGCTACTCAGAAGCAAACAATATGAAGTGATGGTCACACAAGTGCAATAGTGGCACACAGCCATGGTGGGTAACCAACTGCTCTTGGATTGGTTAACAGATCTGCTCAGTGGAAAGGAAACCATATCTGGAACTGTGAAACAAGTCAGAATCATATCTGGGTAACAATTTGGCTTTCCACTGTCAATCTCCCACTAATCTTGGGTTATAAGGGGGTCTACACCCTTGTAATTCTCTCTAAATTAATAATGGTTATCCCATTTAACTGGTGCTGACTTCATTCTCTGTTGGAGAATCTGCTTCTCTTTTTCAGCTGGGAGCATGACCTGAGGAGATAAACAACCCAGTGCACTTCACCCCAGTCCCAGCTGAAACCACAGAAGAATTGGGGAAATGTATAAGAGTGCTATTTTCTCCATGAATCTGATATCAGCACAAGGGTGACGGATATAGACACTGAGGACACTCAACACCTACCAAACCAGAGAAACAGAGGCTCCTAAGAGCCCATCACCAAAGTAGACTTAAAATGCACCCAACATGGCTCAGGAAATTTGGCGGTAGAAGGGGCAGAAAGACTGTTAGAGCGACAAGTTGGGAGATTTTATAGAGATGCTGGATATGGCAAGCATGCCATTTCAGGATCACAAGGAATCAAGCACTGAAGAGCTGCATGACACAGTTCCAGCCCAGCTGTCTCTTCCTTGGAGTCCAATGTTGCCCCTCTATAGAAACATCTTTGGCTCTCTGCACTACAAATATCTATGGCTTTCTGTATAATGTTTGTCTTTTTCTGTCTTTCACTTGGTGCACCAATCTCTAAGTTTACTTTTCCAGCAAAAATAGATATTAGTGAAGTGTTGGTCAATGTATCTGAAAGAAGTTCTGGCATAGAATTGGGAAAACAAGAAAATGGGTCAGAAATAATTGTTTTCCTTAAAGGCCTTAAAGAAGGTCAGGCATGGAGTACAGTACACTAAGGAGGAAACCATGAACCTCTGGAACAATGTAAAAATTATTCTGTGACTAATTTTTCTGAATGGTGGCAATTGCAGCAAACCATGACTCTTTACCCAGAATCCTTACTGGAAAAACAACCGAGGTCAGAAAGAGTTCAGTCAGTTGCGGCGGGGGGGCGGGGACCAAAGTCTAACTATTAGAGGGACATGGAAAGGTAAATTCAAAAGAAATGTTTGGGGGGATAAATGGGTTTATTGGATCAATGGTGGGAACCCCCATTTTGTGGTTGTTCTGTCTCTCACCTTTAATATAGTAATTGAAAGTAGGAGCTCATGAAACCACAAGTGCTTGGCTGTACATACATGGGGAAAGTATGAAAATAGTTCATCATTATAGGGGCCTGATGACTGTACTTGAGGTAAATAATTATGGGATTGTTTGATGTAAAGAAATAGCAAAAAGTTTTTATGAATTCTGTGGAACTGTACCTTTCTTGAGGTTTGCTCTTGCATGACATGATCAGAAAATAAAACATTGAAGTTAATAGCTGTGGCAGGAGAGAGGGGGGGGGAAGAGAGAGAGAGAGAGAGAGAGATGGAGAAACTCAGCTGCCTTCAGCATTAGCCTGTCAGCTTGCAGCAAAACTTGACTTCAAGTCGTTATTGTGCTGCTCCCTTTCACACCTCTCTTCGGGGACCCTCCTTCAAGCTAGGGCTGGACTCTGACACAGAGACATTGCCTCTTCCCCATAACTGACTGCTGCCCCCCACAATGCATGACCCCACAATCCCCCATGTAGTAAGCCTACATCCCCAATGAGGAAGGCCTCTTCAGAAAAGGGGCAGGGATGAGGGAAAGGATGGTACCAACATGTGTGGTTTATATACTAAATATGTCCATATCTAATTTTTTAAAAAGAAGAAAATAAAACAGCTACAATTAAAAAAAAATCTCTGAGGATATGAAGCAGCACAAATGTAAATTTTACAATAGTTTTTGATAATTTTATTGTCATTTCAAACTTATGCCTTTTAAGACCCAGCAATCATGCCTATGTAAATTATTAGCAGAAATTTGTGTCAAAACCAGAAGACACATATTGAAGTGTTTATAAGAAAAGTATTTATAATAATCAGAATGAAAACAACTCAAACGCTTGTCTATATTAAAATAAGTCAATGACGTTAACCCAATGGGCTAAGCTAAAGTAATGAAGCCAGCGTTCACTTAGATATTCACAAAATATTGAACAGAATGCTAAACGTATAAAAATGCATACTTTTATAAAAATGTGCAGGTAAAAAATTGTTTTCATTACTGCATAATTTAACTGTTGATACACACACACACACACACACACACACACACACACATGCACACGCACATGCACACAACGTTACAGTGACCAGATGGACACAGGCCTTTTCCACTTCCATCTGTTGACACTAGCATCTTGTTGGACATCAGAGTTCTTTCCTCCAGGTCAGCAGCTAGGGTATGCAGGTGGAGAAAGCTCATCTCTTAGTAACCATCCTGAACCAGCAATAGCACACATTATGACCTCTTAAATTCCATTGTTAAGACTTAGTCCCAGGGCCTCATTTAGATGGAAATTGAACAAAAATATAAGCTCTGCTTTGGCAATGAATTCCACAGATTAATTCACAATGTGGAATGTGACTGTGAATCTTTGGTGAACAATAGCCATACATTTCATCCAAACTAATGAAAGTCCACAGCAGAACACCCAAAACAAGATTCTCTCAATCTCTTTTTTCTACTTCAGTTTCCAGCTTTTAAGCCATATTAATTCCATTATGCATCTTATCTCTTAAGAACACTTAACTGAGGTGGGTTTGTCTTGTCTTGGAAAGCATTTTTTTTTCTTATTCTTCCTCACTTCTATAAGATATCGACATCTTATTACATTTTTAATGTTCAGGTTAATTTTTTTATTTCATTTCTAAAAAAGCTCAAGGACAATTTATTAGTATTTGAGAGAAAAACCATACAGAAAGCAGTTTTAAATCTCAGCAGCTGTTGGAAAGTGGGAGATTAATAACAGGAAGAGAGACAGTTATGTCTTCAGAATTAGGGTTCAGAAAGAAGGCAGGTTCAGCAAGGAAGGTCTGACAGCAGCTGTATGGGGGAGGGAAGTTAAAAGAGAAACAATGAGAAAATCCAGAGCACTTGGGCAAGCATGACTAGGATTTTGGCTAGGATCCAAGAAGCACGAGTTAAATGAGGAAAAATGGGAAAGTTGTACATTTTTCATTAGAACTCACAAAAACGGACGGTCTCCACCAGTGAGGATCAGTCAGCAACTGCATCACAGGAGATGCTTCTGCACTTTTTGGTTATACTTTCCAACTTGGTGTTTAAAACATAGAAGTGGGCAACAATTAACTAAATTTTGATTGCTTAGGAGTTATTTGTAGGGACCTAGCAGTAGCCTCATGACTCTTTTAATTTCTCTAGACTAACTTTGCCGTGTCCTGCGAGGGATTTGGATTCCCTGAAAATAGCAATGATAGCCAAACTTTAGGCCTTTATATCTGCAGGCAAAAGTATAGGACTCTGGGCCAACATTAACAACTTCTCACTTAGACTCGCATCCATTTTCCTCTGCTATTATTTTTATCAGATAAATGATTTACTTTCACATCATGATCAATATATAATATGCAACTATAAAATCGTTATGATCTATTTGTACATGTTTGCAGAATGCAGAATATGTGCTTATAATCAGGATGTTCAATTATCACCATGATATTTTTTAATTTTTTATTTATTTACTAGAGGGAGAGAAAAGGAGAGGGTGAGAGGAAGGGCACACCAGGGCCTCTAGCCACTCCAAAAAAATTCTAGATGAATGCGCCACCATGTGCATCTAGGTTATGTGGGTCCTGGGGAATCAAACCTGGGACCTTAGGAGTCGCAGGCAAGCAATTTAGCCACAAAGCCATCTCTCCAGCCCATGATGAAAGTTTTAAACAAAAATCAAAATGACTATCCAGTAGTTACTACCTGTTTGTTTCTCCTAGATATCCAGACCAAATTCACATTTTAGAAATGTAGACATTGAAATATATTTCTCATGCAGAAATAAGCACCTTCTATTGATCAATGCATCTATCTTTCTGCAGATTTCCATAATACACCTTAATGGTAGATGAAAAGGCTCAATTTTATTCTTTCACATAATTTTTTACTATGTTATTCCAGTGTAGAAAAAGCTGAAATAAGTCAAAAGAAATTTACAGAAAATAAAAGGCAAAATCCACCTTGTTGTGATTCAGATATGAAGAACAGTCATAAAAAAGAAAAAGAAAGAAAGTTGGGGAAAATTAACATCTTCATTACTTTGATTCATTGATTCTTCCAGCCCACAAATACAATATGTATCTTCATTTATTTTCTTCAATTTCTCTCATTAGCATTTGGTAATTTTCAAAATATATTCAGTGTACATTGTTTTTAAGTGTATATTTTTTATTTTTAAAAATATTTTATTATTTATTTGCAAGGAGAGAGAGAATGGGCATGCCATAATCTATTGCCACTGCAAATGAACTCCAGATGCATGTATCACTTTGTGCATCTGGTTTTCCATGAGTACTGGGGAATCAAATCCAGGCTATCAGGTTTTGCAAGCAGGCACCTTTAACCACTAAGCAGTCTCTCCAGGCCCTGTTTTTCATTTTCTTCAGAATAATTATAAATGGTATTATAAGATGAATTTTTGTTTTCATATATGTTTTTCATATATGCATTATTAGCTTTTAGGTATAAAATCAGCTTTTGCTTTTTCCTCTTGTATCCAATCAACTTGTTATAGTCACTCATGCATTTTAGGAGTTTTGATGTTTATCAGAAAGTTTTCTGAGCAGGCAATATTTTCTATGTATGTTTTCTGAAAATAGCCACAGTATTTTTTCTTACTTTTCATCATATATGATTTTACTGTCATTTTATACTGACTAGGACTAGCACTATATTGAGTGCTTTGGCAAGAGTTGAACACCATATGTTGTACCCAACCTTAGGGTAATGCAATCTTATAGCATTGAGAGAGATGTTACTTATAGGATACTGTAAATAAAGCAAGTTGAGGTCATTACCCTCTAATTTTAACAGATGGATTATTTCATGCTATTTCTGTTGCAGTTTATAACTTATTCTTAAATATATGACTTGTGCATATAAATTTATGATATATGGTTAATATTAGCTATCTTTTTATTTTTTCTCTGTATTTGATATGAACACAACACCAGACTTATAAATTATATTGAAATGGTTACTCTCTTCTAAAGACAATAAATAAGTTTAATTTAATCTTTAAATGTCTGATAAAATTTTTCAACAAATCACCTTACCCTGAATATTTATTTTTCAGGAGCATTTTGGTAATATTATATTTATTCATGTTATCAGTTTCATATTTGTTGAGTTACAATTTAGTTTTTTGAGAAAATAATTTCTATAGCTACATTTTAAAGGTTTTGAGTGTGAAATTATTGATAATGTTTCCCTTGCTATGCTTGTAATAGCTATAGGATCTGTACTGTCAATTTTTTAAGATATCTAATACTAATTATTTATCATCTACTTTGATATTTCTAGATTTTTGCTGATGTCAATTTTTTCAAAGAATCAACTCTTTCTATCATTGTTTTATGCTTAGTACCTTTTTATTTTTTATCTTATTTATTATGCTCTTTTCATTATTTCTATTCTCATTAATATGTACTTAGTTGCTATTATGTTTCTAGTTTCTAATTTCTTAATATTGGAACCATTCTTTGGTTTCACATAGCTCATATTTTCCATGTAAGCTTTCAATGCCATGTATTTCCCTCTCAACAATACTTTCACTGAATCTCACATATTCTTTCTTTTTTAAAAAAATGTTACACTAGGATTGATTAGAATGAAATATCTTATATGGTGGTATACATTCCTAATTTATACATTATTACACTAGGTATATTAGTATTTTAAGTTTTCATCAAATTTTTTATTAAGTAGGAACTTTGTATGGACACATCATGTGTTGGTACCATCATTTCCCTCTTTCCTCCCACCATTCTGCTGAGGGTCCTCCTCAGTGGGATTTCTGGTATCCACCATGGAGTTGTGGGCTGTGAGTTGTGAGTGCAGCTGTCAGACATGGGAGTGGGGGCAATGCCTCTGGACTTTCCCTCCCGCCCTATGGCTCTTACAACATTTCCTCCCCCTCTTCTGCAAAATTCCCTAAGCTCTGATGGATGTCTCACATATTCTAATGTTTTTTTAATTTCAATTTATTTCCACACATATTTATGCTTGAAATTTTTTCTTTCATTGTTATATAGAGATAAATATGTTAATGAACTTTTAACTATTCTTTGTTACATGAAAGTATGTTACTGAACTTTTACACTTTTCAAATTTATGTTATTTTTCCTTTTCTATTGATTTCTAGACCTACGGTGGTTAGATAACATACTTTATGATTTAAATTATTTTAAATTTTGTCGAAAGTTATTGTATGTACTGGTTTCAGTGGCAGAGAATGTGGAGACCAGAGACAGAACTCTACATTTCCACATGTTCCAACCTGAGAAGTTCTTTTCAGAGACCTCCACTCATGTGGCTATACAATTCTTGACCATACCTCAGAAAAGACTTGCAAGAAAAGTCAGAGCTGGAGTTCATTGTGAAGAGCTCTGTGGTCGAGGTCAGCAGGTAATAGTACTCAATAAGCAACCATGAGGACCTTTTGATCCCCAGCAGTCACATAAGCCCCAGCCCTGAAGGAGGAGAAGATAGAAGGAAGGATCAATGGGCCTTATTGCTTATCAAGCTTAACTGAAAAAAAAAAAAAAAAAAAAAAAGCTATCTCCAGGTTCAGTGAGAGACCCTGTCTCAATGAAATAATATGAACGTACAAGATAAGTAAGATACCTGATATCCTATACACATGCACATGGGAAACACACATCTGCATACTCATGTGCATAAACTGCACACACACACACACACACCAAAAGAAAATATTTGGTCATGGACATTAAGAGAAAGAGAGGGCCTGGAGAGATGCTTCAGAAGTTAAGGTGCATGCCTGTAAAGCCTAGCAACCTGGTTTCAATTTCCCAGTTCCCACATAGAGCCAGATGTACAAAGTGGTGCATGCATCTGAGGTTCATTTGCCGTGGACCTGGTGTGCCCATTATCTCTCTCCATCTATCTTCTCTGTATCTCTCTCTGAGTGCTAATAAAGAAAATATTTTTTAAAATGGAAAGAGAGGTGCTAAGAAAAAGGATAGTACACACTGTAGTGTGGGTGTGGGCTCTCCAAGAGAGATACATGCTTAGGTGTTTTTACAAGTCATATGCATAATTGTGGTTCCTTCTGAAGTTATAATTCAAAGGGTTGCAAAGGAATGTTTTAACTCTTTTTTTAGTAAATTAAATCATACAGTGCTTCTGGATGTACATTGGGTAGGATTTTAGCTGATAAGGTAAAATAGTAAGTCACTAGAGTTGCACAAGGGAGTTAAAGCCCATTTTTACTATAAATAAAGTTTAGTGAGACTGCAACTCTAACAGATTTCAAGAAAACTGTAGACTTTATAACTGGAAAAGGAATAAAGCTATACTTGAATGTAATATATAGGCTTAGGGCTTAATCATGGTTTATTTTTATTCTAACATTTGTATATTAAATATCTCTATATAAAAGGAATATGGGCTCTATGTAGTCAGCCTCCCCAGCAATGTTTGTTAAGGGTGCCAGCATTCTTGACTGTGCGGTCTCCTGGGAGACCGAGGTGACTCGAATGCCAGGCTTTACTGATTGAATTTAGTGCCGACTTTGGCATCTGCTCTGTCAGGTGACACAGTTCTTATCATTTAAATTGATGACTGTCTGTAAATGATTTTTTTAACCTCTGGTTTCATAATGTTTTCCTCTTCATTTCAAAGGATAAATTGTGATTTGCCTTTGAATTTGTGCTGTTTGGGGTTTCCTTGGTGTTTTAGATTTGTAGAAATTCATCTTGTAGTCCCCTTCTCTTTCACTTTTACTCGCTGATGATATATCAATGTCTTGATCATTTCCTCACTTCTCAGATCCTGAAATTTTTGTCAGATCAGTTTCTTCTTGTATTTTAGATGTTTTGGAATATATGAATGTTATCAATTTCCTAGATTCCTTCCTTTTTCATCACCACTCTACTAGACTTGGATGGAGGCCACCCATTGAGCTCTTAATTTACCTCTTTTATTTTTTTCAAAACTATAATTTCTATTTAGTTATATGTTAAAAATATTTGTTTCTTTGCATTTTTGATCTATTACAAGAACATTTGTAGTATACTGTAGGAAAAATTTTATTGCACTGATTTAAAACCCTGTCAGTTTTTTTTTTTTTTTTTAAATTCTGATTCAACTCCTTATTGGCATCTGCTGAGTGGTTTTTCTCATTTAAGTTGTGACATGCTTGGATTGTGATCTAGTGCTACATCTTCTTTGTTGTTACTGTTGCTTCTGTTGTTGTTGCTCTGCTATGGACAGTTTGTTGAATTAGGACCTATGGCTTTTATTTATGCCTCTTAATGTGAAAGCTGTCCCTATTTAGATTTATCATGCAGGCCTTAGCCTGCATTTTTAGTCTGATTTGGGCAGCGTGGTTTGCATTTCCTTAGAACTAGAATCCCAAGCCAGCTCAGTTTCTTACTGCTCTGTACAACACCCACAGCTGTGCTGTAGGAGCAACAGGGAGAAAGAGGTGTCCAACATGTTGACTGGATGGGAAGCCCGGCCATCTTTGCACTTATTATTATTGGAAACAATGATCAATGTAAATCTAATTAAATGACAAAAGTTCTTAGGTTCATAAGGGACATTTTAAAATAGACCATTAGAATTTGAATATAAATATACATGTATATGTATGTGTTATATTATCAAATCTAAATACATTGCCATAGCCAAGCATGTGGCTTTGCCTAGGAAGATGTAAAGACACACTTATTCATGCCAGATAGAGGGCCATTGCTGAACAAAAAAGGTTCTCATCCAAGTTCGGCTTGTTTGGGCAATGAGGTTTTTCTTTGGAGGTTGGAGGAGGATTATTGACAGGAGCATGGTCTACTCAGAGACAGTGGAACCACCATGACTTCCCTAATGGCACTCAAAGGCAGCTGAGCCAGTGGGCTTCCCCATGGATAGTTACTGGTATCTGTACCACACAAGAAGCCCCATGCTAGTTGGTTATTTATTTCTTATATACACTCCATGAGGGAAGGAGTCTTGTGAGGGGAGTCCTTTGTGATGGTCTCATGAGACTGGTGAGTCTATGCCCCCCACCCTTCATCAGGAATGTTAATAGAACTGATCTCGTGAAGAACATGTATGGGTTTTCTCAGCCACTCTGCATCAAGTTGGCAATGGTCATGTCCATCCTGGAGGAAACAGCTATCTATATATTCACAGAGAAAAATTTAACACTAACAATTTTCAGTATTTATGTCTGGATATAGACATTAATGTACAGGTTTTTTTGTGTTTTTCTATATTTTTCTATAGCTTTCAAATCTTCAACAATGATTATATGCCCATCTTTAGGAGATTATCTGAAAACTAGTAGAAAACAGGATAATAGAACAAAGTTCACTTGTAGAGGAGTGTTGGAGTGTATATTAGAAAAGCTTGCCAGTGATTTTTATAGATGTTACTCTGCAAAAAGAAGGATCCAGAAGAAAAAAGTTTGTAAGAGATTTTCTTCCATATAGTGTATGATAACTTGAAGCTAGCTGAACCAGGTGAAAATACATCTCTTGGACATCACTTGACCCCAAACAGAAAGTAAAGTTCGAATTATCCCATACAGCTGCTGGAATTGATTTTGCTAGAATCTTATTTCTCCACTTAAGTAGGCATTGTCAGCTTTCTATCACCACTTAGCAATACAGAGAAATGGTTGTTTGGATTTATGGTCCTGAAATCTGATTCTTGATCTGTTCTGAATCCATGAAACTAAAGCCTTGCCTTTCATTCCTTGCCAGTGTGAAAGGTCTTTTGAACTATTTGGGCATCTGTCATTTGTCTGACAGATCTTATTTCTTGAGGCTCTTTTGAACATTATTGGGTTCTTTTGAACTCGGGGCATCTATAGGTGTTCCAAGGAAGTTTAGATTACGTAATCTTGTGTTGTCAAGTAGCAGGGAAGTGATACAAGGAACATAGAGAACAACATGATGCAGGAGTTCTCTAATGTACAGGCTGGAAAGATGGCTTAGAGGTTAAGGTGTTTGCCTTTGAAGACAAAGGACCCAGGTTTGATTCTCTAGGACCCACATAATCCAGATGCTCAAGATAGCACATGCATGTGGAGTTCATTTACAGCAGCCAAAGGTCTAGGTGTGCTCGTTCTCTCTCTCTCTCTCTCTCTCTTTCTCTCTCTCTCTCTCTTTCTCTCTCTCTCTCTCTTTCTCTGTATCTGCCTTGTTCTCTCTCTCTGAAATAAAGTTAATTAAATTATTTTTTTTAAAAAAGAACCCCTCAGGAGTTCTCTAATGTAAAAAAAAAATGTGTGTATCTGCTCTGTACTATCCTGGTGCCCATTAGGGGAAATTCTAGTTGACTAGTGTTTTATAAACTTGAGATGATTAATTCAAGAATGCAGTCTGAATTAATGGAGTCGTAATTGTTTTATGTGTTATTGTGTATAGGAGATTATTAGTCTGTGTATGTGGTGGCTGATTTGATGGCACATGCAAATCTGCTGGCTGCAGCAGCAGTTATGTTAGAGGTGTTTCTAAGAATATACATTTTTTCTTTTATTCATTTATTTGAAAGAGAGAGAGAAAAAGGCAGAGAGAGAGAGAGAGAGAGAGAGAGATAGAGACAGAGAGAGAATGGGTGTGCCAGGCCCTTTAGCCACTGCAAATGAATTCCATACACACATGCTACCTTGTGCATCTGGCTTTCACAGGTACTAGTTAATCGAACCTGGGTCCTTAGTTTTGCAGGCAAGGGCCTTAACCACTAAGCAATCTTTCCAGCCCCCATTTTCTTTTTATTTTTTTGCTTCATATTTTTATTTGAAAAATGTATTATAAAATCCAACATATTTTTAATCTAAATTATAACTCTGAAACCCCTTCTAATCCTTGATAAATGATGGTAGCATACACATCAGAAAAGGGAGCTCAAAGCAAGAGAACACCAAAGAGAAGACTGTGTCCAAAAAACAGGTGTTTAAGATGAGGCTGGAGATGAGGAGTCACTCATGTTTCTGCCCGACACGGTTAACCCTTTAGAGTTCCAGCCTAACCTAAAGCTATTGAGATCCATTAGGGTACCAAGGTAGGCAACTTTTCAGAGCAACTAGCTTGACTGGAACTGAGTGTGAATTAGGAATGTAACTCCATGGCAAATCTTTGACCCTGAAAAAGTACATTTTAAAAAAAAGTTAAAAGCTCAGCACTATAGGCGGGGCAAACTGGATAGATGGTGGAATCAGCGAATTGATCCCTTCCCATTCCTGAATCCCATCACCACAACACAGGCTTCTTGTCACAGAGAGAATGACAGCCTTTTCCAAATTCCCCAAGCTGTCTTGTCTAGGAAAAGGCAAGAGCTCATATGTCTTGTTCTGCCTTTCTAATTATCCTGCAAGGAAAGGGCCAGAACACACACCTGAGAAAACCGAGGGCCTCAAAGACTCTGCTCCTGCACTGATCTCCTGTCAGAAGCGACCTTTCATGCAGGTGGGGAGGGACCTGATCGTCCACAGCACTTCCTGAGTCTTAAGTTGGCCTCAAGGACTAGGGCACAGAATGAGCTTAGAATGTGGACAGGACAATCGGAGCATCTCTGCCATTTTTATTTTCCCCCTTCTCATGTCCCAGCATTCCCTGTTCAAGTCTGCAGTCTGCAGGAACCCCGGAGGAAGAATGGAGAAGCATCCCACATACCCATCCCAGAGACTTCTCCATGCAGCACAAGCAGTGCACTGAATGACATCATGCCGCTGCTCCAGGAGGGTCCTAGTTCATCCCTTCAAGCTTCAGATGAATTACTAGATGAGGGTGTTCCTATGGAAGTCACCTAAGACAAAGCTATCTTCATTCTAGAGCTCTGGTTCTCATCTGGGTGGTTTTGTCCCTAGAAGACATTTGGCAGTTTCTGGACAGAGTTTTGGTTGTCATCTCTAGAGTGTCATCCAGGACTGCTGCTCACTCATTTCCTAATACAGATTCTCCTCCATGACCAAGAATTACTTAGCCCCAGTTGTCAAGTGTTTTGGTTACAAAGCCTTGTTCCACAGCCTCTCCCTGCTTGTATGTATGGAGATCTGAGGAGTCCTACACTTATTTATCTCACCCCACCCCATTCTTAAAAGTCAAGAAGTCTATCTTGATGTAGCCCTACTTTTGCTACATCTTGTTTTGTTGTTTGTTTGTTTGTTTTTTAATCCAGATCCCCTTTCAAGTGGTCATCAAAGAGGAAGATGACGGAGCGTGGTCAAGTTAAGACCCAGCTCTTGACTCATTCCAGGGGAACAATAAGGTTCCTAAGAGGATGAGCGTGGTCATTTGATTCAGGTGTTCTGAATGCTAGGTTCCCAGCTGACGGAAATTTGGGAATTAATGCCTCCAGGAGGGAGTGTATTGTTGGGGGCTGGCTTGTGGGTGTTATAGCCAGTTTCCCTATGCCAGTGCTTGGCACACTCTCCTGTTGCTATTGTCCACTTTATGTTGGCCCAGAGGTGATGTCCACCCTCTGCTCATGCCATCCTTTTCCCCTGCCATCATGGAGCTTCCCCTCAAGCCTGTAAGCCAAAATAAACCTTTTCCCCGCAAGCTGTTCTTGGTTGGGTGATTTCTACCAGCACTGTGAACCTGGCTGCAACAATGGGGTAAGGGCAAAGATAGCAGTAGGACGGGGTCAGTAAAAGAACTCATCTTAAATCAAAACTTTAATTTAAAAAAAGAATGAAAACTGTTGCTGGGAAGCTCATAATGCTACCAAAACAGAGTCAGGCCTGACTGGGAAAAGACCCTGGTACAGACAGAGAGATATGAAGAGCTGTGAACTTACAGTTTGAAGTCTAGAGGGAAATAGGCAGTGATCACCTTCCCAGCCCCTTCACATCTATCTGCATTAGTTCATTCCAGAAGGAAAAGGAGGGCAGGGAGGTAGGACTTGTCTTAGCAAAGCCAGCTTCAGCTTTGGTAATCTCACCTTCCTGCCCCATTGAAGGACTGACGGTTAAAAGATGAATTTCATCCAGATCTATTACATAATGTGTGTTATTTGTTATTATTAAATAATTACTTTGGTTAAAAAAAAAAAAAAAGATTGACAACACGTGGCACCCTAACCATCATTCAGGAGCAGTGCCCAGAGAATTCCCAGCTCAGATCTAAGGGCGTGCAGAGATTCAGCCAAGCTCCTCTGGCACCAGTAGTCACTTGGTCAGTCCTGCTGCCTTGAACCCATCTCCAGGAGGGGCAGAGGCCGGAAGGAGAAAGGGAGTGCAGTTCCCATGCCTTTCGAGGCACTTGTTAGGCAGACAGGAGAGGGGTCCTTGGGTCAGTGGTTGTAGGAGGGATGTGGGGGCAGCATTCCTTCAGGGCTGCACATGGAGTAGGGCCTCCAAGATTGCAGAACCTTTTCCTTGGAAGCTATAAGCCCCTCGAATTGGCCTGTCTCAGCTCCCGTTAGATCTCATTTGCTCCCGAACTGCACCTGTCATGGCAAGTGCTTCTCCAGCCCCCATCTCCCTAAAGCAAAATTCATTGGCTCCCCATCATGGTTAGGTCAATCTGTCTTCTCTTCTTCTTAGGCTGGGGTTTCTCTACCACATAGCAGCCCAGTTTGCCAAAATTCACTCATATCCCCTGATGGTTCCAGCTTCACTCCGCGGCCAGCAGTCCCAGTGGGCTCTTGCTCTGGTGCCTTGACTATCCACTCCTCACTCTAGCCAGGTAGAACAACGGATGGGCCTTTAGAAGGTGGAAATCCCCAAGAGCCCTAGCTGAGCAATGAAGATCAGTGTCTCGAACCAGGGCCACTAATGGGGCCAGCCAGAGGCACAGACACTCAGGAGCAAGGTTAAGTCTTCCTCAGAATTTAATCCTGCTCCTGGCCTGGTGCAGTGCGTTCCCAGCTCGCTCCTCCAGCCCCTATTTTCAAGTTTGAAGGAGCTTCCAGAGCGTGTTTGGAATGTGCACGTAAGTCATGATAAACATGCACTTTCAGCTTCCCCAAATCCCTTGGCATTGGAGACTTCTTAGAACTAAATATATTCTAGAAAATCATGGGTCAAAAATATTCCTGTAGAATTCCTGAAAATACCAAAGAGAAAGCCTATGCTTGCTTAATTTTTTTTCATCTTTTAAGTCATCATACACTAAAATTATTATTCTTGGCCAAAATATGTCTGTGTAAAAATTTTAGGATAATTTTTGGGGTTACAATTATAGCAGAAATGTTTAAGACCTATTATTGCCAATCTACCTGCTGTCTCTTTTTCTCTGTCTTCCTTTTCCGCTGAAGTCTCCTTTTGAAACCCCTGTTTTTCAAAGCTTTTATCTTAGCCAGGTAGAGCTCACATAATAGGCCTTTTGAGTTTACTGTGGCATTTGGGATTGAAGATAAAACTAGTCATTTAAAAACAAAGCTGTCAGGCTGGAGAGATGGCTTAGCGGTTAAGGAGCTTGCCTGTAAAGCCAAAGGGCCCAGGTTTAACACCCCAGGACCCACTCAAGCCAGATCCACAAGGTGACCCATGCATCTGGAGTTATTTTGCAGGGTCTGTAGGTCCTGATGCACCCATTCTATATCTGCCTCTTTCTCTCTCAAGCCCCCCACTCTCTTTCTCAAATAAAATAAATAGATAATAATTTTTTTTAAAGCTGCCATTTCATGTGAAGTTCTTTTCAAAGATATCTTTAAGTTTACCTACATGAATAGATTATCCAATTCGATTTCTTTTCATTATAATTTGTATTCAATTATTTTTTCAAATATATTTGGGATGATTAGCAATATATTTTCATAAATTGCTAATGTATATATGAACAATTTAAGATTTTTTTGTGTTTTATGAAGAGTAGGATTAAGATTTAAATTACTCATTAGTGTGTGCTACTATATACATGCAGAAAACATGAAAGAATTTAAGCTGTTTTGATTAGAAAACATATAAACATGGCAAACAGTATTTTACCTTAAAGTCAAGCAATGTAATTCACCACATTAGCAGCCGAACAAAATTAACGTGAACCAATGAGAAACTGGGTTCCATAAAGCCCAGTGTCATGCAGAGGTTCATTTACACTTAAATATTCTCCTCAAACATAAATGGAGACTTTATAATATCTGTAATAAACCTAAGGCCCCAATCACAACTTTGAAAATTTAAATATTGTAACTAAAAGCAGAAAGAAGGGATACACTCCTATCAGTGGCCAATGCAATAAGGAAAAAAAATACCATGTACATTAAAAATCAAACTTAAAAATTAGGAAATTAAACTCTTTATTCATAGGTAACATGAACTTTTACATAGGGTATACAATTGAATCTATGAATAAGTTACTCAAAGTAGAAAATGAGTAAGTTTAGCAAGGTGTCAGGACCCAACCTCCATCCTACAACATATATGTAATATTATGTGGTTATAAATAGATAAGGAGGTAGAAAGGCACCATCCTACATTATATCAGTATTTTTACAATGAAAAAATTAAATTTCAAATAAATTTGAAATAATATTGAATATATTATCAGTAGTAGTTAAATGACTTTACTTAATTTCAATAATTACTTAGCTACAGTAGTTAAAAGAGGTGTAATTCAGGCTGGAGAGATGGCTTAGCAGTTAAGTTGCTTGCCTGCCAAGCCTAAGAACCCAGGTTCAGTTCTCCTGGTCCCACTTAAGCCAGATGCACATTGTGTCACCTGCATCTGGAGTTTATTTTCAATGGCTAGAGGCCTTGGCATGCCTATTCATTCCCTATCTCTCTCTCGCTCTCGCTCTCGCTCTCACTCTCTCACTCTCTCCCTCACCCTGTCTGTAATAAATAAATAAACATATTTTTTAAAAAGGTGTAATGCATTAATAGAAATTATGGCATATACCCACATAAACTTAGTCAAGTGATTTGGATAACAATGCCAACTTAATTCAACATATTGTCTGAATACGAAACTGGAAACTTTTAACTTTGTTAGCCAATAGTTAATTAGAAACTGAATTACAATTAGATTTAAGTAACATGTAATTATACAGTTTAATTTAAAACTCTCAAAGTATAGGAAAATCTTTGTGACTTTGACTTAAGCAGATTTCTTAGCTATAGGACAAAACTAAACTCCATAAAATTGCTAAATAAGTAGATTTTAAATGTCATCACAAAAAAGCAAAAAGTAGCTGAGGTGATGAGGGTATTGCAAACCTTATTTAATCATCTCAATGGTCAGCTATACCAAAATGCAAAATTTCGATCTCATAAATACATGCAATTATTTTTCAATTAAAAATAAAATGTAAATAAGAGTTTCATGCTGTACCAACTGAACTACCTGGGAACTCACAAAGTATAAGTAAAAACCAACCAAGCCACTTATGGTGGTTAGTGGCTGTAATCCCAGCCCTTGGGAGGCTGAGCTAGGAGAATGACAGTGAGTTTGAGGCCATCCTGGGGATATAGATTGAGGTCCAGGTAAGCCCGGGCTATAGTAAAACCCTGCTTTAGAAAGAAAGCACATAAAAATCACAAAGTTTAGTAAAAATTTAATGTTACATTTATCTTTTGCTCATAGAAAAATAGCCTTGTTTGCAATAAATCACACCTGAAAGTGAAGTAAGTTTTCATCAACACATGAACATGTAAGCAAATAATAATATGACTGAACAATAGAATACTTATAACAATAAATAGAATGTCTATCATTACATATAACAACATGAGTGAATTTCGTCATTGTAACGTTACATCATCATTGTAAATGACTTTCATCATGAGTGACATAATCTGAGATGGAAAGGCACTGTACTTACTATTTAAATCCATTTTTGTAAGATTTGGGATGCTAAAAACAAATCTTTGTCAATAGTAAAAAAGATCAATGGTTTCCTCAAGGAACAATATAGATAACTTAGTGGAAAAATTTAATATATATTTATAATATATATTTATTATCTAATATAGCACATGTAAATATAGTCAGGAAACTTCACAATGTGACAATTTCTTTACAATTATATGATTTATTCAACAACTAACAAAACTAGGAGAACAAGAGATAGAGGAGAGGAGAAGGAAAAAGGGGAAAGAATAAGGTAGGAAATGAACCAAAAAGGAGAGGAAAAGGGAAAGGGAGAAGGAAAAAACAAACTCAAAGTCTTAAGAAAAATATCAAGTAATGACAATATACCGACCTTTTCTAAATCCTGTTTTGAACAAACTGTAGCTTTTTCAAAAAATTAACAAACAAGAAAGTATGTCCACTACCTGAGAAGCTGATCACAGTAATAAATGATTGTTTTTTTATTTTATAATACTGCTGCAATTATAGACATGCAATAAAATATACACAAAGACACTATATTATGTATCAATAAAACATTTATCTTGCTACATTGTTCAGTATGTCCTCAAACTCCTAGGCTTGCGCTTCAACTTGCCGAAGAGTAGAACTATAGAAATGCACTACTGCGCTTTCCAACTTGCACGTTAACACATAAATTTCAAGATGCTCTTCTCTGGAAAATGTTTATTAACAGGTAATATTATCTAGGATCAATTGTCTTCTAAAATAACCACAATAATCTAAATCATAGGACATTCTCAATTACATACACATATATGTGTAGAGAAGTATAATTTGTAATTAGTAAGGATTTCCAGTACAAAAATATATTAGCCAGCATAAAATTACAGGAGAAAATTGGATCACATTGATATAACAAAAAGATATCATATTTTATAATGATACAATATTTTACTGTTATGTAACTTTAACAAATTGAGTTATAAACGTATAATATTGTCTTTATGCTCAGCTGTATGACTTTAAATTAAAAGTATCAATATTATGATACGAAAACTTGTATTACTCATGTGGAGGGAAGCCTATCAAGAGATGAGACTAAAGGAAGAGGTTCCTATAAGAGTATTTCTTCTAACTTGGTCCCAAAACCTCCAACTAGATAAATCTGCACTCTGGTCAAAATGCAAATCATGGCCCTAGCAATATAATACTGCAGCCATGTAGCCCCATAATCAAAGCCTTTGAAGGTAACCCCATCAGAATTACTTCAGACTTCTCAATGGAAACCCTGAAAGCTAGAAGGGCCTGGAATGAAACACTGCAAAGTCTAAGAACCTATGGCTTCCAACCCAAACTACTCTACCCAGCAAAAGTATACCTCATAACAGACGGTGAAAGAAAAACATTCCATGACAAAACTCAGATTTACAATTATATGAACACAAAACCAAACCTACAGAGAGTATTTCAGGAAATTCTCCACAGAGAAGAAAAGAATAATCAAACACAATTGCCTACAAGAAGCAGATCACAACAACCAAACTCAGAGTAGGCACAAAAAACTTCAACGTCCATGAAAACACCAACCCACATTTACCATCAAAATATGGCAGGGATCAAATGAAATCTCACAGTCATTACCCTAAATATTAATGGCCTTAATTCACCCATCAAGAGACACAAGCTAACAGGATGGATCAAAAAATTAGAACCCTCAATCTGTTGCCTTCAAGAAACCCACCTCACCACTAAAGACAGACATCTCCTCAGTGTGAAAGGTTGGAAAACAATATTCCAACCAAATGGGAATAAGAAACAAGCAGGTGTAGCTATATTAATATTGGATAAAATAGACTTCAAACCAAAAATAATCAAAAAAGACAAAGAAGGCCACTTCCTACTTAGCAAGGGAACGATCCATCAAGAGGATATGACAATCATAAATCTGTATGCACCAAACACAGGGGCACCACAGTTCATAAAACAAAACCTACTTGACAATAAAACAGAAATAACCACAAACATCATCATAGCTGGGGACTTCAATACACCATTATCAGTAATAGACAGATCATCCAAACAGAAACTCAACAGGGAAGTAAGAGAGCTCAACAAAACCATAGATCACTTAGACCTAACGGACATCTACAGAACCTTCCATCCCAAATCCACAGATTACACATTCTTCTCAGCAGCCCATGGGACATTCTCTAAAATAGACCATATACTGGGTCACAAAGACTGCCTCCACATATTTAGGAAGATTGACATAATTCCCTGCATAATATCAGATCACAATGCTATATTTCTAGAAATGAACAACAAAAGACCCACAAAACTGGATAAATGTGGAGGAGATGGATAAATTCTTGAACGCATACCATCTACCAAAGCTAAACACAGAGCAGATTAATCACCTCAATTAACCCATAGCACTCATGGAGATTGAAAAAGTAATAAAAAAAACCTCCCAAAAAAGAAGAGTCCAGGACCAGATGGCATCTCAGCTGAATTCTATCAAACATTCATGGAAGAACTCAAAGCAATCTTCCTCAAACTGTGCCACACAATTGGTGAACAGGGAAAGCTACCCAACTCCTTTTATGAAGCTAGTATCACCCTAATTCCAAAACCAGGCAGAGATGCCACAAGAAAAGAAAACTACCGGCCTATTTCCCTGATGAATTTAGATGCAAAGATCCTAAACAAAATCCTTGCAAACCAAATCCAATAACGCCTCAAAAGCATTATCCACCTTGACCAAGTGGGATTCATTCCAGGAACACAGGGGTGGTTCAACATATGGAAATCTGTCAATGTAATACACCACATAAACAAGGTTAAACATAAAAACCACATGATCATTTCAATAGATGCAGAAAAGGCCTTTGACAAGATTCAACATCACTTCATGTTCAAAACATTGGAGAGAATGGGAATGGTAGGTTCATATCTTAACGTAATAAAGGCAATATACAGAGCTCCGAAGGCCCATATAATACTTAATGGAGAGCGACTGGAGGAATTCCCATTAAGATCAGGAACAAGACAGGGTTGTCCACTCTCACCTCTGCTTTTCAATATAGTACTAGAAGTCCTAGCTCAAGCAATAAGACAGGAGAAGGAAATAAAAGGGATACAGTTTGGAAAGGAAGAAGTTAAGTTAGCTTTATTCGCTGATGACATGATTATATATGTAAGAGACCTGAGAGACTCCATCCCAAAACTCCTGAAGTCGATTAACTCCTATAGCAAAGTAGCAGGATACAAAATCAATGCACAAAAACCTGTAGCCTTCCTTTATGCAAATGACAAAGATACAGAGAAAGAAATAAAGGACATAGTCCCATTTTAAATAGCAACAAAAAAATAAAATACCTTGGAATAACGTTAACCAAGGAACTGAAAGATCTATACAACGAAAACATAAAAACGCTCAAAAAAGAACTTGAGGCAGACTTGAGAAAAGGGAAAGACCTCCCATGTTCCTGGATAGGCAGAATTAACATTGTGAAGATGATAATCCTACCAAAGGCAATATACAGATTTAATGCAATTCCAATTAAAATCCCTACAGTGTTCTTCACAGAGATAGAAAAAATGATCTCAAATTTCATATGGAAAGGCAGAAGGCCTCACATTTCCAAACATATCCTCAGCAAAAGAAATACCTCTGGAGGCATCACCATACCTGATCTAAAGCTATATTACAAAGCCATAGTAATAAAAACAGCATGGTACTGGCACAGAAAAAGGAGTATAGACCAATGGAATAGACTTGAGGACCCAGACTTTGGGTCAAGCAACTATAGCTACCTGGTATTCGATAAAGGACCAAACAATATAGACTGAAAAAAAGACAGCATCTTCAACAAACGGTGCTGGACAAACTGGATAACCATATGCAGGAAACTGAAACTTGATCCACACATTTCACCATGCACTACACTGAAGTCCAAATGGATCAAAGATCTCAATATAAGACCAGAAACTCGAATACTACTGGAAGAAAATTTAGGAAGTACTTTCCATGATATAGGAATGGAAAAAGACTTCCTGAACAAAACCCCAGTAGCTCATGAACTTAAACCATCACTCAACCAATGGGATCACATGAAGCTGAAGAGTTTCTTTACAGACAAGCATACAATAAGCAAAGCCAATAGATTACCCACAGAAGGGAGAAAATATTTGCGGGTTATCCAACTGATAGAGACCCAATCTCTAGAATCTACAAAGAACTCAAAAATCTAAACAGTAAGAAGTCAAACACCCCACTCACAAAATGGGGCGAAGAGCTGATCAGGCAGTTCACAGAGGAAGAAATAGAAATGGCAAACATACACTTAAGAACATGTTCATCATCCCTAATCATCAGAGAAATGCAAATTAAAACAACTATGAGATTCCACCTTACCCCAATAAGGATAGCAAATATCAAAAAAAATCAAATAAAAATAAATGCTGGTGAGGATGTGGAGAAGTAGGAACACTCATCCACTGTTGGTGGGAATGTAGGATGGTACAACCACTTTGGAAAGCAATATGGAGACTTCTGAAAAAGCTGAGTATAGAGATACCAACAGACCCAGTTATTCCCTTACTGGGCATCTACCCTAAAACCTTCATACCACAGACTAAAGAGATTTGCTCAACCATGTTTATAGCGGCTCAATTTGTAATAGCTAAGAGCTGGAATAAACCCAGATGTCCATCACTAGAAGAATGGATAACTAAGATGTGGTATATCTACACAATGGAATTCTATACAGCAGTAAGAAAAAAATGACACAATGAAATTTGAGGAAAAATGGTTGAACCTGGAACAGATCATTCTCAGTGAACTTACCCAATCACAGAAAAAAAAAATCACCACATAGTCTCACTCATCTACAGCACCTAACCTGAATCTACCCAAGATACCTTACATACCCAGCAAGCATCTCCTAGACTAGACACTAGGAGGGAAGGGGAGGGAGGGGAGGGCATCAAAGGGGTGGGAAACACAAATCCAGACCCAAACAGGAATGGTACCATAATTTTCTACTTACTAAAGGACAGACCAAATGGCTGATCCTTCACCAGGCCCTTACAGGGAACACTTGAACCACAAGACACTGGAGAGTGTAAGATCAAGACTAACCTTAATCTTCTACATCTTCCCTCCCTCACGTCCCCTCTCCCTCTCTCTCTCTCTCTCTTATCTCTAACTCTTGTTTATTAGTTATCTTTTTCCTCCTTTTCTTAGTGGGCACTGACCTGTAACTCCCAGAACCAGCATGGGGCTATCATCCACAATGAGCTTTTGATCAGAGAGACCTACAAGGTTTCCTAAAAGACAGACAGATTTCTGTCAGAGTACTTGATGACCCACCAAAGGTTAGTGGTAAGACCCTACTGCTGAAGACACCTTATGTGATTGACATGCAAATTAGAATGGCATGGCTGGAAGTTGGAAGAGAGTCAGTCCCCCGACAGTCAGCGCGTCTAGTGCCAGAAGGTGCTACATGGGCGACTGGGGGAAAATGACCAATATCTGTTGAAGCAACACATGGTTTAACCTACTTAGCAGCAAATAACTTGTTTTGATGCCCACACAAGTGCAGTGGTGGCACACAGCCATGGTGGGGAACCAACTGCTCTCAATTTGGCTAACTGATCCCCTCAGTGGTATGGGACCCATAGCTGGAGCTGAGAAACAAGTCAGAACCATATCCAAACATAAGCCCTCTCTCCAATATCAAGCTACCACCAATCATGGGGTCCAAGAGGGCCTACACCTATTAAATTATCTATAAAAAAAAGTAAGGGTTATCTTATTTGTCCTGGTGCTAACTTACTCTCTGTTGGAAAATCTGCTTCTCTTTTTCCGATAGATGTAGATCCTAAGGAGAGAGCCACCCCATCATACCTCAAAAGGGCCCCGGCTGAAACTAAGAAAAATTGGAGAAACAAGCAAGGGCGCTGTTTTCCTGATGAACCGGATACCAACAAAAGGGGGAAGAGATCAGCACAGAGAAAAATCAACTCCTACCAAATCAGAGAGCCAGAGCCTCAGAGGCCCCCAACACCTCATCACTGAAGCAGACCAAAAATGTACCCAACATGGCTCAGGGAAATTTTGCGGAAGAGGGGGCGGAAAGAATGTCAGAGCCACATGTTGGGTCATGATATGCAGAGACATTTATCTTACCCATAATTGTGGGCTAACTCCACAATGCATGACCCATATACCTCAACAAGGAGGGCCCAAGGGGAGGGGTAGGTCACGGATGAGCCTAATAATAGTACCAAACTGACTGTATTTGCTGAATACAAAACTAACTAATAAAGAAAAAAAAAGTTTTTAAAATATATATATAAAAAAAAAAGAGTGAGAAGGCTCCAACCAGACCAGGAGCACTTCCCTCAAGTTGTGTAGAGTGTTGCAGGTCTATTTGGTGATGCAGCTGCCTTTAACTCACCCATATTCCTCCAAATAACCAAAATGAACTCATTTGCTCACTAGCTAGATTTAGTGGAAACCTTTGATTGTTCTGTTGTCACTGTCCTCTCTGGGGTGATTAACTGTTGTGTGTTCATGCCTCCCCAGAAGTAACACAACATATTTTTAAAAGATGTATTCATTCCTATATTTGTCAACCCATTCCCTTTTATGGTGGCAACCAAAATTAAACTGATGAAATTTAGATGATAACTTTAAAGCATGTGGGGATTATGAGGTTCTTAAAAAGTATTTCAAAGTTTTTTAAAAAAGAAACTTTACACAAGATTTAGCAGAATTTATTTGACCAAAGGATTATTTATGCAGTAGGCATATGCTATTGGAGACCAGATCTCTAATAAGTGATCTTCTCAGAGCAACATGCATAGATCATGTTTATAAGCAAAAAATAAAATTTGAGCTGGATAGATGGCTTAGCAGTTAAGGCATGTGCCTGACAAGCCAAAGGACCTAGGTTCAATTCCCCGGGACCCATGTAAGCCAGATGTACAAGGTGGTGCATGTGTCTGAAGTTTGTTTGCAGTGGCTGGAGGCCCTGGTGCACCCATTCTCTTCCTCTCTCTATCTCTCTGTCTGCCTCTTTCTCTCTTGCTCTATCAAAAAAATAACAAAATAAAAAATTTTTAAAAGTCAATGAAATTCTTAAGTAGCTATTTTGGCTATATGTAGGTATTTGCGTTAGTCAGGTATATTATCATGAAGTATTTTCCATATATGGACGTGGTATAACCAGTCGGCAGTTAGTGGGTTAGTGGTTGTTAGAAGCTAAGGTGCTGTGATATAGTGATTTGTTATAAGAATATACTTTTAGGTAGACTACAGTTGACTGCACACTAAATCAAGTTGCAGTTTGCTGCATATAAAGACAGTTTAAATCAAACTTTATTTAATTTAACATATGGAATGGGGTATGAAAGTTGGAAAGCTGATGCTAAATATTTCAAACCCTCAGTAAGTGTGATTAAAGCTGACTCAGAATGTAGACATAACACATTTCGTCTCCAACAGAAAACTTCACTACAGGTGCTTACACTGGCTATTCCAGAAAGTATCTCAGTTCTTCAGAAACACTCAGAGCCCTGATTCTTTCCCTGGATGAAACTCAATTGCCTTCTTTCTGATAATCTATTGGCCATGTGTTTCTGGGAAGAGAAAAATCAATAAATAGGAAAAATCCCCCAAAACTCAAAATTACCAGCAAGAAAAAAAGTTAAGTCCTTCAGGGTTGCTGAAATTGTGGAGAATTATCAAGTGCACTGGATGTACCTCCATGAGGAGCAGCATGGTCCATTGCTCTACTTTTCAGCCATCCTCTGTGGCCTTCTCATATAAGACAGGCTTGTTCCATGTATGACTAGTGATTTCTTGTTCAGGAAAACTTCCGCGAGCAACAGACATTTCCCAATACTCTCCCTCTGCATATTTCAATTAGGGTTCATGCTGTGGCGATAATCAGGTTTTCTCTTGTTTGACTCACCTGAGGCTAGGAAATTTATTCATAGTAATGATTTCCCTGACAAGTTTACAGTTTCTTAAATTATCTTGGTCCCACCCCATTAATTTGGATTTGGATTTATCAAGGTCATTGGTAACTCAGCAACTTAAAAGCCTAAATTGGTGACTAATCATACTCTTTAATCCCAGTTTGCTCACAGCGAGGCCTGTATCACTGGTAATTAAGGCAAGAAAAAAATGATCCCTTTGGAAGGTTTTATATATATGAATTTAATAGTGTATGTGTCAAGACGATCTCATTCAATCTTTACTGTATTATCTGTAATATATTTAAAATAGTCTCAAGAAACACCTATGTTTTATTACTCAAAAAAGGATAGTTCAATTAAAGTCAGGTCACAGAAGATGTACATTTATATGTAACAGTAACAAGAAAATACTGTTCAAATGGAGGGATGTTATAGGCAATGCAGTCCAGTAGCAAGTTCAAGGAATATTTTATGCTCGTTAACATTGCTTTGAATAAATATTGTGCAATTGAATTAGTATCAGTGGATTTTATGTCAGACCTTATACTCGGCCACACCCAGTCACTGCAGAGCTGTCAAAAGCAAAGTGTGCAGTTGCAGAAACTACCCTCTGTAAATGGAAGGAAGAAAGAAGCAGAAGGTTGACAAAATGAATCCTGATGAATGTCTCACTCCCCTTCTAAAGCTCTTTGGGTTTATTCCAATCTTAGCAAATGTGAACTCTGAATGAAAGTAGCTGAAGGTAATATCTTTAAAAGGGCATAGAGAGGGAAGAGGAAAGACTTCTAAGACTTTCTAAGCAGATGACATTACACAGGTGCAATGTATGCCCAAAGAATGAAAGATAAAATGGGTTCATGGCAGAGTGGTCAGAGAAAAATGCAGACTGTCATGAGATGAGCATTTTGTACTGTGGTGCATGCTACAGCTACATCAGTGAAGATGGGCATCAGCTGCAAGCAAATGAGAATTTCCAGAAAACAGCACATGAGGAGAGAACAGCAGAGGAGCGACGGTGGTTTTACGCCCTGTACAGAATTTGATTAGAGTCACGTGGCAAAGAACATTTGATAAGACCCAGGAAGGCAGAGCACTGAGATTTGGGCCTGGTTTTGACAACTGCATTCATAGGCAGGTCTCTTTATAATCTCAATTCCCTCTGCCTCATTCCTGAGAGGCAGAACTCTGGAGACTGAGACACTGGCTTGTGGCTGTTTATTAATTGCTATATATGTTTGCTGTTGTTGTGTGACTCAAAAGCCTTATATTATGAATAATTAAAACCTTGACTCTCTATAGGCATAAACTGACATAATAATACCAATCCCATCAGAGTATCCCTAAACTGTGTAGATGCTGAAATTAGACCCACGTCTCATACAAATACTTTTGCTAGCCTAGCTCACTCATTTTGAATCTTCTTACTAGTTCCTGAGAACATTTTGTTAATGTATGCTTCTATGTCTGTGTGGGTGCATGTGTGTGTGTGTAGGTCAGAAGACAACCTTTAGAGTCAGCCCTAGAAATACCATCTACCATCTAGGAGACAATGTTTCTCATTGGCTCACACCTCATCAATTAGGCTAAACTAGACAACTCAAGGATCTTCCTCTCTGTGCCTCACCCAGGGCTGGCATTACAAGTGTGCACCACTATGACTGCCGTTTTTACACGGATCTGAGATCAAACTCAGGTCCTAATTCTCGCAATGTAAGTACTTCAATGACCAGGATATCTCCCCAGCCTTAAAGAACACTTTTAAAACTTATTATTAGGCCAGGAGTGGTGGGGAATGTCTTTAATCCCAGCACTTGGGAAGACAAAATAGGAGGATTGCCGTGAGTTTGAGGCCACTCTGAGACTAGAGTGAATTCTAGGACAGCCTTAGCTAGAATGAGACTCTACCTTGAAAAACAGAACAAAGGAAATATTGATGTATATTCTTGGTACATATTTATAAATTTCACAAGATCATTTATTCGAAAAGTTCAAGTGTTTTGGCCAGTTCACCTGTTGACCCTCACTGTACTCTTCCCTACACCTCTTGCTGTTCCCATTCCTTTGCCTAGACAGCCTTGTCATTGCATGTATATCATAAATGATTTTATATACCTACATGAGAGAAGAATCATGTGATATTTGTCTTTCTGCATCTGGTTTATTTCATTTAATTTTATGGTCTCCAGTTACATCTACTTTCCTACAAACAGTATAATTTAATTATTTCTTATGACTGAATAAAACTCCATGTGTCTACATACAACCTTAACTTTATCCATTCATCTGTTCATGGATACACAGCCCATAAATTTTTATAAGTTGTCAATTGTGAATAGTGCTACAAGAAACATAAATGTGCAGGTATTATTGTTGTACACTGATGTAGATTCCTCTGGGTATATTCCCAGTTGTGCTATAGCTGGATCACATGATAGTTTATTTTTAGTTTCTTGAGGAATCTCCATGCTAAATTTTATAGGACTGTTCCCATTCTCAACAGCAGTTATAAGGGTTTCTCTCTCTTCATATCCTTGTCTTTTGTTTCTAGAGCATAACCAGTTGTCTTGGAGATCAATTTTCAATATGGTTTTTATTTTTCACCTCCCTGGTCGCTAAGGATATTGAACATAATTGCATTTGTTTATTGGCCATTTTTGCCTTATCTTCTGCCAAATATCAGTTCATTTAATTAGCTCATTTGCCAATGTATTTGTTTTAATTGTGTTTAGTTTTTGAGTTCTTTATAAAGTCTAGATCTCAATCTTATATCAGGCATATAACTAACAAACATGTTATCCCACACTGTAAGCTGTCTATTTGCACCATTAATCCAGTCCTTTGCTGTACAGAAGCTTTGTACCTTCATGAGCTACCATTTATCAATTTCTGTTTTTATTTCCTGATCTACTGAAGTCCTTTACAGATTGTTTGTACTGATAACTTGAAGCAATGCTCCTAATTATGTTTTTAAGGATTTGAGAGCTGCATTGTCTTCCAATGAAGGCCTTCAACCATCTTTGAATTACATTTTATATCAGGTGAGAAACAATAACTTGGTTTTATTATTCCACAGGTGTGTATCCAGGTTTCTCAGCATCATTTGTTGAAGAAACTCTCTTTACTCCCATTTTTGAAGTTGCCATATTTGTCATCTATTAGGTGGCTATAGCTGTGTGGGTTTATTTCTGACTCTACTCAATTAAACTGGTGATAAACATCCTTTTTGTGCCAATATCGTGTCATTTTTGTTAAAGTGACTTTGGTGGTTTGATTCAGGTGTCCCCCATAAACTTAGGTATTCTGAATGCTCCCCAGCTTATAGCAATTGGAAATTAAAGCCTCCTAGAGGCAGTGTAATTTTGGTGATGGGCTTATGGGTGTTATAGCCAGTTTCCGCATGCCAGTTTTTGGCACACTCTCCTATTCCTATTGTCCACCTGATGCTGGCCAGGAAGTGATGTCTAGCTTCTGCTCATGCCATCATTTCCCCCTGCCATCATGGAGAATTCCCTTGAGTCTATAAGCCAAAATAAACCTTTTTTCTCCACAAGATGCTCTTGGTTGGGTGATTTCTGCCAGCACTGTGAACCTGACTGCAAAAGTAAAGTGGAACCCAGGAGTGGGGTTGCTGCTAGACACCTGACTGTGTGGCTTTGGCCTTTTGGAGCTGATTTTCAAGAGGAATGTGGAAGCATTTGAAACCTTGACTAAGAGACACCTTGCAGTGCTGTAAGTATGGCTTGATGGACTATTCTGGTCAGAGTTAAAAGACCTAAATACAATAAGAACTATGGACTCTGAAGTTGGATTATGAGGGTGAGAAACGGGTTTGCTTGGATTGGGCTAGAAGCAATTTATGTGAGAGGCTTGCTGTTATGCCTTTATCCTGAGAAGTTGTGCAGGGTTGTTGTGCATAGAAACAGACTGGTGTGTACAGAGGTATATGGCACAGAAAAAATGAAATCTTTAGGTGAACTGCTGCTGGTTCAACTGCAATTATATGTGAGACTACAACCATTGAGATTGGACCAGCTGACCTGCGCTGGGGCAACAGGAAGAATATAGACTCTTTTGAAGGGGCCTGAGGGCTCAAGGAGTGTCCTATTTTTCAAAGTCTGCTTTATGCCCCACTGGATTAACAAATTGGCACCCTTCTTGGTATTGTGGAGTATAAGAAATGCAGGAAAGAGAGGTCATTGAGTTTACAATGTGGTCTTGTGGTTTGGAAACAACCATGGGCAGTGTGAAGCAGGATTGCCTGCATGGAAACCCAATGGAGCTGTGAGGACCGACTCTGGGTTGCAGTGGAGACCCAGTGAAAAAAGATGCCAGGACCACAAAATGGCTGCTAAAGAGAACTGCCTGCCTGGATGAAGTTCTCCAGGACTATGAGTAGCCTAGCTGGAGGAGTGGATTTGAAACTACAGATACTTGTTGCTGGTTACAATTATTGGACTTGGAGATTTGTCACTGACTAGAGTTGTTGGACTTGGAGCTACAGAGTTTGATCTTTGCCCTGGTTGTTTTAAATCTTGAAAAGGTTGAATATTTCTTTGCTATACCCAATGCCATCTTTTGTACTGTGAATGTTTATTCTGTGCCATTATGGATTTAGGGTGGTTATTATTTTTTTTTTTTTGTATTATGACTTGCTCAAAAGATCTTGTACTATGGGAGTGTTTGAATATCATTAGGATTGATAAAAACTATTGTGATATTTAAAGTTGGGATAAATGCATTGCATTTTACATCATGGGTGGTTGTCATTTTATGGGGGCCAGGGGTGGAATGTGGTGATTTGATTCGGGTACCTCCCACAAACTTATGTGTTCTGAATGCTTGGTTCTCGGCTGATGGAGATTTGAGAATTAATGCCTCCTGTAGCCAGTGGATTGTTGCAGGTGGGCTTATGAGTATTATAGCCAGTTTCCTCTTGATAGTGTTGGCACACTCTCCTGTTGTTATTGTCCACCTGATGTTGGCTAGGAGGTGATATCCTTCCTGTGTTCATGCCATTATTTTCCCCTGCCATCATGGAGCATCTCCTTAAGTCTGTGAATAAGAATAAACCTTTTCCTCCCACAAGCTGCTCTTTTTTGGGTGATTTCTGCCGCCAATGCAAACCTGACTACAACAGACAGCAAGGATGAGGAGTCTTTCAATCTTCAAGTTTTTGTTTAAATTTTCATTGCAATGTTCTTTTAGCTCACTAAGATTATTTCATTTTTATTTTTTATTGACAATTTTCATTTAGAGTATTTAGAGAGAAAGTTGGGTACAACATATCTGTTTAGTCAATAAACAAAACAAATCAAAATAAAACACAGTAGTGTTTATCCTAAGACCTATGGCCTTCCCAGCCTTTTGACTTGGTTTTGAGTACTAGGCATGAATTTCCTACCATGGAGTTTGCCTGAAATCCAATCAGAGAATAGTTTGCTTATACTCATGGCAGTCATGCCACAATTGCACCAGTGGACACGTCTTTCCTGCCTGGCTAATTGTATAGCTTGCAACTTCCGCTGCTGAGTAAGAGGTTGGTGACTTTTCTTCCCCAGCGGCCTACATAGCATTTTTAGCAATATGACACTATTACATCTAGTCAGCATTCAAGAAGATTCTAGCTCATTTGCAGCTCCATTTCTCAGTCTATTTCAATCAAAGCGTGTGGTATATTCATCAATATGGTCTTGCAATTTAGTTCTGGTGGGCAACCATGAGCACAGGTAATAGTTTCGATTGTTTTGTGATCTTCTGGGGCCTCTCTGACCAACAATTCACTAAGAGGTATCCCACCCCAACATTGTTAGGTTTATTCCTAAGAGTGTTCTTTTTGTTGTTGTTTGTTTTTGTTTTGAAGCTATTGAGAATGAGACAGGGTTTCCTTATTTCTTTTTCAGTACATTTCTTACAGGTACATAAGAAAACTACTCATTTTTACACTTAGTTTATATCCTTCATCAGCTCCAACAGATTTTTCATGTAGACTTTTATAGCATGTGAGTATAGGGCCAGATTATCTGCAAATAGGGATAATTTGATTTGATTTTTACTTTCCTATTCTTTTTGTTTCTTTCTCTCATCTTATTGCTTATGTTAAAACTTTGATCCCTATATTTAATGAGTGAAGAAAATAAACTCCCTTGTCTCATTCCTGATTTCAGTTAAAAAGTTTTGAATATTTCTTACTTAAGACAAGATGGCTACAGTTTTGTTATATATAGCCTTTATTATGGGGTGGTACTATTTTAGCAATTTCAGTGCTTTTATCATTAGGGGATGTTAAACACTTTTTTTTATCACAGGCTTTTGCTTTTTTTACATCTATTATTATATCTATTAAGCTATGTTCGCATGTGCATTTATGTGATCATTATACTTACTGACTTGTGTATGGTAAACAATCATTGCATCCCTTGAATAAAGTCAATTTAGTCAACATTAATGATCATCGTAATGTCTTGTTGAACTCAGTTTGCAAGCGTTTTATTGAGAAGTTTTGTGGCTATGTTTATTAGTTTATTATGTCTAGAATTTTTGTTTTCTGTTGTATCCTTGTCCAATGTGATATTATAACAATTTTGACTTTATAAAATGAGTTTGGTAGAGTTCCTTCCTGTTCCATTACATGGAATGGTTTGTGGAGTATTGGATTTATTAGTCTTTAAATATCTGGTAGAATTCAGTGGTGAATCCACCTGTTTCTGTTTGTTGTTGTTGTTGTTTGTTTGTTTGTTTTGGTTGGAAGATGACTTACAGCTTCAATTTCACCATTTGTTATAAGAGTGCTTAAGTTGTTTATATCTTCCGGGTTTCATTTCAGTAGGTCATACATGTCTAGAAATATATCTATTTCTTTTAAGATTTATTGGAAAATAGGTTTTCAAAGTATGGTCAAATGATCCTTTTAATTTTATTAATATCTGTTGAACTGCCTTAGGTCATTCTTGTTTTTTTTTTTTTTTGCCTTTTCATTTGGTTAGTTTAGCTAAGGGTTTATCAATCTGGTTTGTTTAATTAATTCCTTTTACTATTCTTCTTTTAAATAATTTATTTGAGATCGAGAGAGAGGAGAGAGAGAGAGAGAGAGAGAGAGAGAGAGAGAGAGTATTCCAGGGCCTCTAACGACTGAAAATTAACTCCAGATGCATGTGCCACCTTGTGCATCTGATTTATGTGGGTACTGGGGAAATGAACCTGGCTCCTCAGACTTAACAAGCAAGCTCCTTAACCACCTAGCCATCTCTCTAGCCCATGTACTATTCTTTTAGTCTTAATTAATTTATGAAGTTATCTTTATTTCTTCCCATCTACTGATTTGGAGCTTGGCTTATTCTCATTTGTATAATATTTTTAGGTACATCATTCTTCTTAAATGCTTTTTGTAAATCACTGATTTATGTTTATGTCCCTTTGCTGCTAAGTAGGTTAGACCATGCGTTGCTTCGACAGATATTGGTCATTTTCCCCCAGTCGCCCATGTAGCACCTTCTGGCACTAGACACGCTGACTGTCTGGGGACTGACTCTCTTCCAACTTCCAGCCATGCCATTCTAATTTGCATATTCAATCACATAAGGTGTCTTCATCAGTAGGGTCTTATCACTAGCCTTTGGTGGGTCATCAAGTACTCTGACAGAAATCTATGGATATAGAAAAAATATGTTATTTATTGGGTTTTACTTGAGTACTTTTGAAAATAAGTTATAACAAATATATGTTTTAAAAAGGTTTCATGGATAGCTATCAGAAAAACACTATGTGCTAACTGGGCTAACAAAACAATTTGAGACATGAAAGTTTTCACAGCAGGGCAATGCTTCCCTTTCCCCAATGCCCAGGAACATCAGAGAGTCATGGTCCTGAAGAAGTGTTTGTTTATCATTTATTTTCTCCTGCACCTCTTCTCTCTCATGTTCTCAGTTTGTTGAAATGAATGAATTTCTAATGGTGAAATTATAGGCATTTTGACAGGCCAACGGAGAGAGATTTTTGAAGGTGAAGAAATTCCTGGCATCTCTCCAATTCAAATGACAGGAACCAGTACAGTTTAATTTCTTTAGTCCAGTTTTAGCAGGATTGTTGTCAGTCAAAGATGTTCAGAGAGTACCTGTCCTATATGAAATATTTCTGTTCATATACTAATTCCATCCCTGACACTTTGCAGTTTTATAAAGAAAGATAGGTAGTTGAGTATTTGCTCTGTAGGATGGAAATTTGATTTATAGCAATTTACTTATTTAGAATGAAATTTCACAATGACAAAACTGTCCATTCCTATAGCTCTCATTATAAAGAAGTATTACATTTCAATTTATTTTGACTACTCAATATTAATAAAGGAAGAGAGCTGTTTTTCCATATTTTAGTAGGGTTTTAACAGCTGTTCAGTATAATTTCTGGTTGAAAATATCTGTAACTGATACTAACCAGCTTGTACAGAAAAAAATGAGGAAGATAAGAAGCTAAAGAATTGTGATTAAGCCATTTACATTGTTTATGACTTGAATCCTAAAAAATTATCAAGCCTGATTATGTCTCATGTTTCCTTTTTATTTTTATATTTTTTATTTTTTGCCAATTTTTGAGTCTGTTTTAGACTCTGAACATCCATGATTCACACAAATTTATTATTCTGCCAAGGTGGAACCTCTGAGGTACTGTGGGGCTAATGGAGCCTGAGAAAGGCTTTCCTGAATCCTCTCTGCTTAACACTGTAGGAGGGCAGCCCTACCTGTGGTGACACTCCAAGTGTCACTGAGTCTCTAGACAGGGAACGGGCTGCCATGTTGCATCTGGTTAATTTAGGTCTACTGTATGGAGAAGGACTTTGTTACTTGACTCTTCTTTCTGTCATTCACCCAGCAAATGCTCACTACATGTCTGTTATGCAGTAGACATTTAAGACTGGATTGCATTACAAGCCTGTCATCTTAAGTATATTTTAGATTGACTTTTTTTCACAGACATTCAATCTCCTTGATAAATTTCCAAATGTCTCAACAGTTAACCCTTCTTTGGCATTTACAATGGGTTAAGTTATATCTCCCTGTCTATATTTTCCCATTGGTGTGTAATACCCTTGAAAGGAAAAGGCCAAAACTCAACATTTTCCAGTCTTGTTTTATACAGGTCCTGTGGCTCATCGACATATATTATCATTAGAATGTGCAGGAGAAGAATAACTGGGTCATGTTGTAGATCTATTTTCATTTTTATCAGGAGTCTCTGGACTGATTTTCATAGAGGCCTTACAAATTTGCACTCCCATCAGCAGTGAATGAGGGTTCTTCTTTCCCAAATTCCTAGACAAAATTCATTGGCATTGATTTCTCAATGATTGACAGATTGACTGAAATAAGGTAGAATCTCTTTCAGAAGTTTGTTTTCTTCTTTAATTCCTTTGTTTTCTTTTTTGATTCCCTTCATTTCTTCTCTGATTTCTTTGAGCTTAGATACCATCATTTTCCTGAAATCTTTGTCAGGCATTTCATCTAAAACAGTCTCATTGGTGATCATTTCTGATGGATTTAGAGTTTTGGGTGGGACTGTATTGTCTTGATTCTTTGAGTTTCTTGTATTGTATTGTAGGAACTTTTGCATCCTGAATTGATTTGATGCTTGGGTTTTCTACTTATCTGCAGTGTTCCCAGATATAGCAGTCCACCTCTATATACCCTCAGGATATGAGTTCAAGGTGCCAGGTGTAGCTCTTGTCCCCCAGTCAAGCCACAGAAGTAATCCTAGGTGTTGAGTTTGCTTGCTAAGCAGGTATCCTAGTGGACTGGGTGGAACAATTTACTGGCAAATTCTAAACTTCAACCGAGTAACATACGCAATCAATAAAAACCAGCACAAAGTATGCAATTGTGGGGATTAAAACAGACAGTCTATTTGTATAAAGTCAAAATCCCTAAGGGTGTGTGTTGTTCTACACCCTTCATCTTAATCAGCTGGGAGGTAGAGAATTCTGCTCTGAATTGGGTTCCAGGTCAACCTGGATCTGAATCAGACCCTGCCCCCAATAATGACAGAAGCCCTCCATCCCTCTGTGTCGTGCTGTGCAGCTGTTCCTCTGATCCGCTCTGCTGGCTGCACTGCCACTGGGGGCTGAATGCTGAAGGTTTGCAGTTCTGATGGTGGGGGATGGGAGAGTTCAGACTTCTGGAGTTGCTTGCATTTTCAGTAGCTCTTTAGTTGATCTCAGCTGTCTTTCCTTCAGATTTCTTAACTTTGCAAGAAGGCTGATGGAGTTGAAAAATCTGTTGCTTGGTCTCTGCTGCTGCCACCACCTGGCACACCTGGCCAACAGCACTGGTGGTGTGCTGATCAAGGGCTGAGAGCGCCTCAGTGGGGCTCTGGTGCTTTTCCTCCTTTCTGGTGTGTCTTGGTCTCTCAGGCTTCTCTGCTTTGTCTAAGAATAACCTATTCTCCTTCACTTTTCAGAAGAAGAGTATATTTTGCTGGTGTTTTGCTTAAATCCCTCCCTAGGCTTGTTTGGTGTGGCTCCTATGCCACCACCTTACCCGGAAGTCTCCTGAAATAAGGTAGAATCTCATAGTTTTTTAATTTGCATTCCCTTGATAGATAAGAACGTTAAAATTTTCATTAAGTGAGTACTACCATTTATATTTCTTTCTTTGGCAATTCTCTATTCACTTCTCTGCCCTAGTTTTTGAGTGGATTTTTGATCTTTATTGCTTTGTTTTTGGAGTCCTCTGTAGATTCTAGATATTAGGCCTCTGTCAGTACTATAGCTGGCAAAGATTTTCTCCCATTATGTGGGTAGTCTGTTGGCTCTGTTTATGGTATGTCTGTCTGTACAAGAGCTTCATAATTTCATGAGATCCCATTGGTTGAATGACTATTTAATTTTCTAGGGTGCTTGGATGTTATTCAGGAAGTCTTTTCCACTCCAATGTTGTGGAGAGTTCCCCTTTTTTTTTCCTTCCAATAGTTTAAGAGTATCAGGTGTTTTGAGTTCCTTAATCAATTTGGGGTTGATTTTTGTGCATGGTGAGAGAAGTTGGCTTAGTTTCACTTTTCTATTTGTGCTTCTCTGGTTTATCCAGCATGATTTGTTAAAAATTCGGTCTTCTCTAATTTGCAATGTTGGCTTCTTTGTCAAAGATCAGGTAGCTATCGTTTCTTGAACTAAGGTCTGGGTCTTCTATTCTGTTCCGTTACATATGTGTCTATTTTTTAAGCCAATACATGCTGGTTTTGTTACAATGGCTTTGTAGTATAACTGGAAATCAAGTAGGGTGATAAATCTAGAGGTTTTTCTTTTGCTGAGGGCAGTTTTGGTTGTCTCAGGCTTCTGTAACTCCATATGAATTTTGAGATTTTTTTTCCATCTCTGTGGCAAGATATTTTGTATGGATACATCATGTGTTGGTACCTTCTTTCCCCACATCCCTTTCCCCATTCCACTGGGGACCCTCCTCAGTGGGGTTGCAGGTATTCCCTATAGAAGTGTAGATTATGCATTGTTGTAGCAGTAGTCAGTTGTTTTGGTGGGGAGCGAATGCCTCTAGGCATGATGTTTCAACGTGGGGCTCTTACAAACTTTCCACCTCCCCCTCCACAAAATTCCCTGAGCCATGGTGGGTGATTTTTAAGTCTATTTCAGTGATGAGCTCCTAGGAGCCTCTGGGTCCAGCACAAAATGGGTCGTCTGGGGGCTGGCTCTTTTCTGGATTCCAGCCAGATCTCTCTATGCTGTGTGTTGGCAGTATATGGTGTCTTCAGCATTAAGGTCTTACCTTCTATCTCAAGCAGGTATTATAGTGCTTTGACAGAAACCTGTAATGTTTTGAGGACCTCATAGGTCTCTCCAATCAACAGTTAATTGGGGGTTGCAAACGATTTCTGGTGCTGGGAACAACAGACCTGAGACAATTTTTTTTTTCTTTTAAGCATAGACTTCATCCCACCCTCTCCAGGACCCTTCTTTTCAGGTGTTCTCCCCTTATTCCTTTTAAGGTTTATATCTTTTAGTCTATCTTATCCATTCATCCAATGATGGGCAGATGGGCACCTCAGTTGATTCCAGTTCTTAGCTATAATGAATTGAGCAGCTAGAAATATGCTTGAGCAGATACATACATATATATATATATATATATATATATATATATATATATATATATATATATATATGGAGAGAGAGAGAGAGAGAATTTATTATAAATGCCCAATAATGTAATAACTCTGTCTGTTGTTAGCTCTAGCTTCATCTTTTTCAGGACTCTCCGTATTGATTTCCATAGTGGTTATATAAGTTTGCATTCCCACTAACAGTGGATGAGTTCCTCTTTCCCCAAATCCTTAGCAACATTTGTTGTTGTTAGATTTTGGTTTTTAGTGTTTTCCATCCTTACTGGAGTATGATGAAATTTCATAGCTGTTTTAATTTTGCATTTCCATAATGGTTAGGGCTGTTGAAATTTTTCTCAAGTGTGTGTTAGCTATTTGTATTTCTTCCTGTGAGAACTAACTATTCAGTTCTCTGTCTCATTTTTGGAGTGGGTGGGTTGATTTTCTTATCATTCAGTTTTTTGAATTCTTTGTTGATTCTAGATATTAGGCTTCTATCAGTGGTACAGCTAGTGGGGATTTTCTCCCATTCAAGGCATGGCTAATCTATTGGCTCTGCTTATGGTGTGTTTGTCTATACAAAAGCTTTTTAGCTTCATGAAATTCTGTTGGTTGAGTGATTGTTTAATTTCCTGAGATACTAAGGTTTTTGTTCAGGAAGTGTTTCCCCACTCCTATATTGTGAAAATTTCCTTCTGTTTTTCTTCCAGTAGGAGAAGAGTTTTAGGTCTTATATTGAGATCTTTAATCCATTTGTATTTGTTGTTTTGTATATGGTAAAATGAGTGGGTCTAATTTCATTTTTATACACATGGTTGTCCAATGTGTCCTGCACCATTTGTTGGAAATGCTGTCCTTTCTCCAATCAACTTTACTGGCACCTCTGTCAAAGATCAAGTAGCTGTAGTTACTTGACCAAAGGTTCAGATCTTCAATTTGGTTCCATTGGTCTATGTATCTGTTTTTATGCCAGTACCATGCTGTTTCTGTTAGTATGGCTTTATAATATATCTTTGTATCATGTTGATACCTTCAGAAATGATTCTTTTGCTAAGGATATGAATGGATATCCAAAGCCTGTTGCCATTCCATATGAATTTTGCAATCATTTTTCTATCTCTGTGAAGAACGATGCTGGAATTTTTATTGGTATTGTATTAAATTTGTATGTTGCTTTTTTGGTAGAATTTCCACTTTTACAATATTAATTCTACCTATCCAGTATCATGGGAGGTCTTTCCATATTCTCAAGTCCTGCTCCATTTCTTTCTTGAGGGTTTTTGTTTTCATTATATAGGTTTTTCATATCCTTGGTTAGTGTTATTCCAAGGTATTTTTTGTTGTTATTATTGTTATTGAAAATGGGAGAGTCTCAGTGATTGAGACTTTTCAGTCACTTGTTTATAGGATCATGTCATCTTCAGATAGGGCTAACTGGGCTTCTTCCTTTCCAATTTGCATCCCCTTTATTTCTTTCTCCTGTATTACTACTTGGGCTGGTACTTCAAGTACTATGTTGAAGAGCAGTGAGAGTGTGCACCCTGTTTCATTCCCGATCTAAGTGTGACCTCCTTCAGTCTTTCCCCATTACCTATTATTTGGGCCTTGGGTGATTTATATATAGCCTTCATTGAAATAGATCTACAAAGAAGCTCGGGCCTCAAGTTGAGATTTTATTTTTATTTTATAGTTTATATACCTGAGGGGAGGGATAAGTGAATGAACAAGGCATGGCAATTTGCATATCAATCATTTCTGTAGTCAGGCCACCATAACGATGAACTCCATTTTACTTTAGCCTAAACTATGTTTTCTTCTTATTGTCCCTCTAGGCCCTTTCTTGACAATTCTCTCTTTGGGAATTTTCCATCTGTTGAAAAAGATAAGTTTAGCTCCTCAGCAATTAATATTTATAGTAAGTTAGTGAATCAGTTCAACTTTTAGATTTTTGTTCTACCACATTCTCTCCTTTTAATCTTCATAACACCTTATGATTTCATATGAAATGACTGTTACCCCTGGCATATCACTTTGTCTTTTAATTGTTTTCATTGTAAAACCTGGTCAAAGTATTTAGAATGTACAGTTTTAACATAAATCAAAGCATATTTATTATGAGAGGCCCTGGTAAAGCAGCTAGCCATGGTCCCCATGTAATCCACACATGGGGCAGGCCCAAGGCCTTGGGTATATCAGCTCTGAGACCTCTGGAGTATTGGGTAAGCATGACCTTGTGAGCCAAGCCCATGTCAAGTGTTTTTGAGAACACTGACACTGTTACTATTAAATCTTCTATTTAATTATCAGGAGCAGGGACTGGTTCATGATTATTGAAAATATGGATGGCAACACAAAAGAATTATTATATTAAAATAAAGCTAAGGAAATAGAATCAGGAGGGCCTTCTCTGCACAAGGTAAGTCAGCAATAGTTACTGTGACTAACCTTATTTTGAGGAGGGAAGCACAGGATATTTCTGGCATTACAGGGAGGGGTTTGTACCACATTCCTCAAAAAGAAACAGATATTCCTGTGGAAGGAAAAATATATAGTACAAAGCAATAATAAATAACTATCTGTTTTGGAGGTAAAAGGCATAAAAGTCCCTTTGAGCCAAAGTTTCTCTACTGATCCCATAAGGTTATCAAATGAGCTGATCAGTCTAGCAAATAGAAGGAATTAGGATCCTTACCATTTATCTAATTATCTCTGCCTTACAGAATTTAATAGAACACAGGTTGCTATATGAAGCAGATAATTTTTTAACCAGGCATAGCAAACAACAACATCATCTCTAAATTTTTCTACTATCTCATGTTGAATTCCTCAAGCTTTTGTCATTAATGGACCAGTCAGCTTTCAGAAATGTGACTGGAGCAAGATCACCATTTTTTTGACAGGGGCAGGTATCTTCCAGAGCTTGACTTTGAGGGGACCCTCTGGTCCTTGGTGACCTGTTAGCTGTTACAATAAGCTGAGGATACTGTCATCTTGACTCTGGTTTGATGTATGTATATCTATTGGCTGATGGGTGTGGGCCCAATTTGCCAAAGGTATGTGGATTCTCCTGTGTCACAAATTTTAAGGAAGCATCATCAATGTCAGGAAAACCTGGCTTACCTCTATAAATCTAAGCAAAGAGACACCATCAAACAACTAGCACCACCAACAGTAGCAAATACAGTCAGGACTCTAAATTGTCTTTACATCTTATGGTTAGGGTCTAGATTTGCCCTAAATGTACCTTAGTGCTGGGCACTAAGATCTGTCCTTAGTAATATACCTCCATTTAATAAGACATATCAAGGAGAGATTGAACTAATATGAATCAATAACTACTAGGTAAACATAATCATTGAGGACAATTTTGGATATTTGATTTAAAGGCAAACAGTGGCTGACTACACAGGGCCAGGTAGAGGCAGAAGGCATGAGTTAATAGTGTAGTACTATAAGCCAGCATCAGGAAGGGCAGTCATTTATTCTGAATCTTTGTTTATATTATAAGATCTTATAGTTAAATTCTCTTACAGGGTGTTTTAAGACCATGTAGGCAGCCAAAATTAACTATGTATTATATTTTAGAGGGCATTTATGGCTCAGTAGGAGAGACTTTTAGGCACTTGTGAATTCTATAATTCTAAGTATTGTCATTTGCTAGAATAAGTCAAGGCCATGCTGACCAAGTGGCACTCCCTCTTTTGTAAATCCTGGAGGATGAATTTTCCTCTTATGTGATTCTCCTGTTGTAGATATACTGACTTGGAGTCCATCTCTGAGCCTCTATGTTCTCCCTGATCAAGAAGACAGGTAATTACCAGAGGCTAGAAGTTAGCAAGTGTCCCATTGTCTTCTGTGGCCTTCTGACCTTTGAGTAGGAACCAAAATGTTGGTTATCCTTTTAACTCTGAAGTTTTCAGTTGATGTTGTCTGCTACATATGACCATTAATCACCTACAGAGGCTGTACATATCTGATTATCAAAACAGATTTAGTTAAAGAGGTACAGGGAGCCGGGCGTGGTGGCGCACGCCTTTAATCCCAGCACTCGGGAGGCAGAGGTAGGAGGATCGCTGTGAGTTCGAGGCCACCCTGAGACTCCATAGTGAATTCCAGGTCAGCCTGGGCTAGAGTGAGACCCTACCTCGAAAAACCAAAAAAAAAAAAAAAAAAAAAAAAGAGGTACAGAACATATTTTGTTAGCAAAGAATATCTGGTCAGAACATGACACAATAGTGTAAAATCATTCTTATTAGCATTTAAGTTTAGATGACAGTATAAGCTATATCTGGAACACAGAAAACATACACAATTTATCTGTATGTATCTGTCATTTATAAGTATAGACAGAACATGTTAGAAGCCCTGGAAACAATATTTTATCCACCACTTTAAATCAAATGATTTGATCTAGAAATTGTACGTCAGGAAAGGACAAGACAGTATAAGAACTTGTCATCTGTGTTTGAAAATAGCTTTGATTAGCCTGTAAACCTATGTAGGTACCAATTATCCCCCAAACTTGAAGCAGAACAGCAGAGTTTAAGGTAATTTTGCTACATCAGGGAACATTTTTGAAGTATTAATAAATCTATAAGCAATGAACTTAAGATACCAGAAATGAGAAAATTAATTAAGTTAAATCTTGACTGAGACTGATTATACACAGCTTAAGAACAAAGCCAAACCTGATCAGTGTTGGGCTAAACTAGCTTAGTTTTAACATACATTAGAAACATTATGATAGATATAAAGTAATTTCTTAAACAAGTACCTTTAACCATTGAACCATTTTTAAGCTTAACATAAAGCACTATTTATAATTTTCAAAATATGTGAGGCTTAAACAAACTATATAAACATTGTTTGTATATAGCAGGTTTACCTAGGATATGAAGAGCTAGCTGAGCTTCTTATTTTATTTTATTTTATTTTTTTATTAGATATGTACATACTCAGTGTGTAAGCACCACATGTTGGTACCATCCTTAGCCTCCTCCCTCTCCTCCCCCCCCCCCGAAGGGACCTTCCTTGTTGGGGTTGCCAGTTATCACATGGGAATTGTGCATCATGCTTTGTGGGGGTAGAAATCAGTTACGGGGAAGAGGCAATGTCTCTATGCATAATGTCCCAACTTGTGGCTCTAACAATCTTTCTACCCTCTCTTCTATGAATTTCCGTGAGCCATGTTGGGTTCATTTGAGGTCTGCTTCAGTGATGGGGTCTTGGGAGCCTCTATGTCTCTGGATCTGTGGTTTGGTAGAAGTTGATTGTTCTTTGTGTCAATCTCTTGTGCTGGTACCAGGTTCACCATGAAAGCAGCAGTCTTGCTCATTTCCCAAGTTACTGTATGGTTACAGCTGGCACCCTGGTAAAATGCGATGGGCTGATTCTCTCCTCAGGTTCTGCATCCATCTGAAATGAAAAAGAGAGAGTGAAGTTACTTCCTGATAAATGGGACAACCATTATTAGTTTAGAGAGAATTTAATAAGTGTAGGCCCTCTTGTAGCCCAAGATTTGTTGGAGCTTAATATTGGAGAGTAAATTCATTTTTTGGATACGATTCTGACTTGTTTCCCAGCTCCATCTATGGGTTCTATGCCACTGTTGCACTTCTGTGAATATCATGTCAGGTTGTTTTTTGCTAAGTAGCTTAGACCACAAGTTGCTTGGATAGATTTTGGCCATTTTCCCCCAGTAGCTCATGTAGCATCTTCTGGCACTAGACAAGCTAACTGTCTAGGGACTGACTCTCTTCCAGATTCCAGCCAGGTCACTCCATGTTCTGTACCGACTGCATATGGTCCCCTAAGGACTGCCTTCATTGTGTTCCATACGTTTTGATACAATGTGTTCTCATTGTCATTCACTTCTAGAAATTTTAAAATTTCAATTTTTATTTCATCAACTACCCATTTATTGTTTAAAAATGCGTTGTTTGGTTTCCAGGAGCTGGTGGGATTCCTGGCACATCTTTTGTTAATTTCTAACATTACAGCATTGTGATCTGATATCATGCAGGAAATTGTGTCAACTTTCCTAAAAATATGGAGGCAGGCTTTATGGCCCAGTATATGATCTATTTTAGAGAAGGTTCCATGGCCTGCTGAGAAGAATGTGTGTTCTATGGATTTTGGGTAGGTTGTTCTATAGATGTTCATTAGGTCTAATTATCCATGGTTTTGTTGAGCTCTCTTACTTCCCTGTTAATTTCCTGTTTGGATGATCTATCTATTGCTGATAGTGGAGAATTGAAGTCCTCAACTATGATGGCATTGGTGGTTATTTCTCTTTTGTTGTCAAGAAGTTTTTCTTTTATGAGTTGTGTTGCACCTCTGTTTTGTGCATAAAGATTGATGATTGTGATATCCTCTTGTTGTATCATTCCCTTGATAAGTAAGAAGTAGCCTTCTTTGTCTTTTTTGATTACTTTTGATTTGAAGTCTATTTTGTCTGATATCAGTATAGAAACACCTGCTTGTTACTTATTCCATTTGCTTGGAATATCATTTTCTGCCCTTTCACCCTGAGGAGGTGTCTGTCATCAGTGGTGAGGTGTGTTTCTTGAAGACAGAAGATTGAGGGGTCTAATTTTCTGATCCACCCTGTTACCTTATGTCACTTGATGGGTGAATTAAGGTTATTAATGATTAGGGTCATAACTGTGAGGTTTGATTTAATCCCTGCCATATTGTGGTAGTTTATGTGGTTTGGTGTGTGCTTGGACTTTGTAGATTTTTGTGCCTCCTCTGAGTTTAGATATTGTGAACTGCTTTTTGTAGTCACTTGAAGTTGGTTATTTGACTCTTCTGTATGGAGAATTCCCTGAAGTACTCTCTGTAGGTTTGGCTTTGTGTTCATATAATTGTAAAGCTAACTTTTATCATGGAAAGTTTTTCTTTCACCATCTATAATGAAGGAAACTTTTGCTGGGTAGAGTAGTTTGGGTTAGAAGCTATGAGTTCGTAGACTTTTCAGTGTTCCATTCCAGGCTCTTCTGCCTTTCAGGGTTTCCATTGAGAAGTCTGAAGTAATTCTAATGGAGTTGCTTCTGTATGTAAATTTTGTTTTTGCTTTTGTTTTTTAATTCCAGGGAGAGTTTTAGTTTTCTCTCAGGGATACAGAGCAGTTACCCAATCTTGTTATTTTGTAACTTTTAAGAGTAATAGAATCTTGCATATTTCCCTGTCTATAATCTTTGTTAAACTTTTAGTGTTTCCTCTGTGGGCCATTCAACACTAGAAGCTGGCAATCCTAATTTACAAAGGCCTTTAATTTTCCTGGTATCATCTCAGTATTATAATCTCCCAAATAATCCCATTTGAAGTATGGCTTATTCTTGATAATGTAGTCTAGGAAAGTAGGTTTGGTGGAGGGCTTCCCCAGAAATGAGTTTTCCACTGTGTGCAGAACAGACAAAAAGAAAAAGCTTTCCTGAGCATGGACTTCTCAGGACAGAAATCACTTTGCAGTCTTAGGGCTGTGAACCACGTATATACTCATACACACACATTCATATCAAGTGCAGTTTTCATACAGACTGCAGATGGCCATCTCCTCCTTACACATTTACTTATTCATTTAGAGTTTAAACAATTTTCCCTTTCTAATCCCACTGATAACTCTTACCTAGCTAGCTACCAAGACAGGAACAACTTCAGTCCTGATAGAAGGGGGACCATCACCTCAGAATTACCTCAACATTTGAAACTCCTCCTGCGGGGATCAATATGTGCTGGCTCCTCCAGACCTCAAAATTACTTCGAGTATAATTCCAAACCTCGAAATTACTTTGAGTATAATTCATACTCAAAACTTGAATTACTTCAAATATAATTCAGACCTCATTAGTCACAATCCCAATTTTAAATTCTAATTTCCAAATTTCCCCAAAGAGTTCTTACCTGGTCTGGACATCAGTCTCAGACTCATCTTCCACTTAGCAACTCCAGTACTGGATTTCTCAGTCTAGTTGGTTCATCTGGAAGGGGAACTTACAATCATGTCAGGGGCACACTCTTCCCAGTTCCAGGGACCTTTTGCAGGCTGAGAGGCCCAGGAGTGGCAACCTTTCCTGACCAAGCAGATATTGGTCATTTGGAGACTCCTGAAAAATGTGACTATAGAATTACCAACAGACCCAGTTATTCCCTTACTGGGCATGTACCCTAAAACCTTTAATCCACAGTCCAGAGAGATTTGCTCAACAATGTTTATAGAGGCTCAATTCGTAATAGCTAAGAGCTGGAATCAACCCAGATGTCCATCACTAGAAGAATGGATAATTAAATGTGGTATATCTACACAATGCAATTATACACAGCAGTAAGAAAGAATAACACAATGAAATTTGAGGAAAAATAGTTGAACCTGGGACAGATCATTCTTAGTGAACTTACCCAATCACAGAAAGAAAATCGCCACATAGTCTCACTAATCTACATCACCTAAGATGAATCTACCCAAGATACCTTACATACCCAGCAAGCATCTTGAGGACTACACAGTAGGGTGGGTGGAGAGGGAGGGGAGGGCAAGGGAGGGGGTGGAAGACACAAATCTATGATGTCATTTAGACCAGGTGCATCTCTGATTATTTTTTCCCAGGATGACCTGTCAATTGATGAGAGTGGGAGTGTTGAAGTCACCCACTACCACCGTGTTGGGTGTTATCTGTGACCTTAGTTCTAATTGTGTCTGTTTGATGAATTTCGGGGTCCCCATGTTAGGTGCATATATGTTTAGGATTGTAATGTCCTCCTGATGGAGTGTGCCTTTAATCTATATAAAGTGAACTTCCTTATCATTCTTAACCAATTTTGGATTGAAGTCTACCTTATCAGATATTAGGATAGCAACACATGCTTGTCTTCTAGGTCCATTTGCTTGAAACACCATTTTCCAAACTTTCACCCTAAGATAGTGTCCATCCTTTGTGGAAAGGTGGGTTTCTTGGAGGCAACAAATTGAAGGATCCTGCAAACCGATGTCTTTTGGTTGGGGCATTGAGGCCATTGATATTAAGAGATATTATTGAAAGGTATGTATTCATTTTTGCCATTTTTTTTGTAGTTCTTCCAGTTTTAACTTTGCTCTCTTGTGTTAACTAGTATTTGAGTATTGTTTGTTTTTTCCTTGTTCCTTACATGTGTGCTTTTCTTTTTCTTCAGCACGGAGGATTCTTTCAAGTATTTTCTGTAGAGCTGGTTTTGTCTTCAAATACTCCTTTAGCTTGCTTTTGTCATGGAATGTCCTTATTTCTCTGTCTATTTGAATGGATAGCTTTGCAAGGTAACGTAACCTTGGTTGACAGTTGTTATCTTTCAGAACTTGGAATACATCACTCCATGCCCTTCTGGCTTTTAAAGTTTGTCTTGACTAATCTGCTGTAATCCTGATAGGCTTGCCTTTGTAGGTAACTTGATTTTTCTCTCTGACTGCTTTCAATATGTTTTCTTTGGTTGTGTGTCTGGTAGTTTGATTGTAATATGTCAAGGAGAGTTTCTTTCCAGGTTTTGTGTGGCTGGTGTTCTAAAGGATTTCTGTATCTGCATTGGCACCTCTTTCCCAATTTGGGGGAAGTTTTCTTCTGTGATTTTCTGAAGACGCCTACTATGCCTTTGTAGTGAAATTCTTCTCCTTCTACTATTCCCTGAATTCTTATGTTTGATCTTTTCATAGTGTCCTGAATATCTTGAAATTCCCACTCATACTTTTCTATTTGTTGGACTGTATTAGATCTGTCACCTGGTCTTCTAGCTTAGATATTCTGTCCTCTCCTTCATCCATTCTACTGGTGAGATATTCTACAGAGTTTTTTATTTCATTAACTGTGTTCTTCATTGCTAGTAATTCTGACTGGTTTTTCTTTATTATTTCTACTTCCTTATTTATGTCTAATATTGACCTCTTTATTTCATTAAATTAGTGTCCTGTGTTTTCTTTGATCCCTTTGATTTCCTCTTTCATTCCTTTGATTTCTTCTTTGACTTCTTTGAGCATATTTACAATCATTCTTTTGAAATCTTTCTTATGCATTTCCTCTAACTCATTCTCACTGGAGGTCATTTCTGATGCATTAATACTTTTTGGTGGATTTATATTGTCTTGATTTTTGGTGTTTCTTGTGTTATAATGTATATATTTTTGTATCCTGGATTATTTAATGATTGGATTTTCTAGTTAGCTGGGTATTATTAGATGTATCAATCAATCTGATGTTATATGTCTTCAGGATCTTAAGGCACCAGGTGTGGCACTCAAGACTATCAGAGTATCTATGTAAGTGAATGTAAGTGTTGGGTTTGCCTGCTATGAGAGTACTCAAGTAGGCTGAGTGGAACCAAATACAGATAGTTTCTAAAATTTAACTAAACAATGTACACTTTCAATGAAAAACTGCACAGATTATTTATCCAAGAGTAGGTATTATGACAACCAGATCCTTTGTCTGTCCCTTAGGGTGTGTGGTGCCCCACCCACTCTCTTAATCCTGACAACAAGGAGGTTAAGATTTCTGTCCCAGTTGCTCACTTCTCTGTCAGGACTCCACCTCCCAAACAATTCATAATCTTGCAAGACAGTGCCACTAGCTGAGGGGCAAATGTTAAAAAACAAAAATGATTGGGAGAATTTTATATTCAAACCATATGTTCAGTTTCTTTCTGCTTTTATATAGAATAGGTGTCTGTCTAGCCCATATAATGGTGTCACCAATATTTAGGGTGGTCCTTCCTACTTCTGTTAACCTAACTGAGGAAATCCCTCACTAATATTCCCAGAGACTTGTTTTCATGCTGACTCTGTTTCTTGTTAAGTAGATAACCAAGATCAAACAACACAAATTCACTTCTTTTCAATTTGACATTTACACATCCTACTTTAATGTCATAGACTTCCATCCCTAGATGCTATAGTCTGTCTCATGGTCATCAAAATGCATTCTGCCCAACTTTTAAAAATCCTCATAGTTTTGCACAGTTCCATCTCTATTAATAAAAATAGAGCACATAGTCTATTTTGAGACTCAAGAAAACTTAACTGTGAGCTCCTATAACATGAACAACAGCAGAGTTTTTTTTTTTTTAATCCCATCCCAAAAAGGAGGAATGGGGAAATTGCAATAAAATATCACAACAAAGCAAGGCCAAAACTCATCAGGGTAAATCTTCAAATCTGACAGCTCCATGTCCATATCTGGCCCTCATGGTGGAATCATCTGGGCTCTAAAGGGCTTGGATAGCCTCAATCCCCCAGCTCTGCTGCCTGTAGCACACATAACAGTGATCTTCAGGCAGTTCCACTCCATGCTTGCAGCTTTCTGACAGATGTCCCATAATTCAGATACCTCCAACATGTTGTGAGTTAAAGTTTATCTTCATAGCTGCACATGGTGTTGCCTTGGAGCCTCCTTGCAGATATTCAGACTCTGTATACACTGTCTGGCCCAAGCAGCTCTCTGGAACCATGGGCAAGAGTCAATGACATTATTAGTCGTGCATCTTTAAGTACCTCCAAAACCAATACCATGTGGATGATGCTACCAAGTTTAATTACCAGCTTAAGATGTATCCTGGCTCCATTAAACTGCAGCTGTAGCATCATATTTGTGCAAAATACCTAGTTGTATTTAAGTTGATAATCCCTTTACTTTAAGCTTTCTTTTATCAATTGAAATTGGATTTTCAGAAAATGGAGCCTCCAGTGGGCGAGTCTTGCTCCCATGCACCTTCCCTATTGTTCCAGTGTAGAGCACAGTGTTTTTCACCAATGGTGCTGATGACATGAATAAGCACAGATGCTACCTCAGCACCAGAATGAATGCTCTGTTGTCTTGAGATTTCCGCCAACAAAGTAATTAGTATGTTACTTTTTAATTCAGCTTCATTCATGCTCTCATGATGCAGGCAAAATGCAAGCCAGTTTCTTTGCTAGAATATAACATGAACTATCTCGAGTTCAGTTCCTGGTAGAGCCTTTATTCCCTTTTGAAAGCTCATGAGCCTGGCCTCCACTGTCTGCATTTTTTCCAGCATTCTGATTTTCCAAACTCTGATCAGAATGACCTATTCACTTCTGCTTACAGCATTCTAGGGCTTTTCTAGCAAACGGTTTCAAACTCTTCCAACTTTTTCTCAAAAACCAGGTTTTAGGGCTGGAGAGCTTAGCAGTTAAGGCATTTTTCTGCAAAGCCACATGATTCTGGTTCAACTCTACAGGACCCACATAAGCCATATGCACAAGGGGATGCATGTATCTGGAGTTCGTTTGTAGTGGCTGGAGCCCATGGCATGCCCATTCTCTCTCTCTCTCTCTCCCCACCCCCCTTTTCTTCCTCTCAGATAAATAAATCAAAATATATTTTTTAAAAAGTTCTCAATGCCTATAAACTACATAGATTTGTCACAGTAATGACCCCACTTTCATTTTCTGTAACAGTTACATCTCTCATTATCTGACAAAATGCTCAACAAAAGCAATTGAAAGAAGGAATGGTTTATTTGGGCTTAAAGTAAAAGTGGGAAAAGTCTATCATATTAGGGAAGTTATGATGGCAGAAGCTTAAGGCTGCTGGCTATATTATGTCCTATGCCAAGAAAGAGAAAGATGAATGCTAATGTTATCTAGCTTTTAGTTTATTCGGTGCAAAACACCAACTATAGTAGACAGCTTTGCATTGCTGAGATGATCATCACACAAACACAGTTTATGGGAGAAAGGAATTTATTTCAAGCTTATATATTCAGGCAAGTTTTACCAATGGTGGAAGAAGCTGCTTACTTCCATAGATCCAAGCAGAGAGACAAACTACAGCAAGCAAAACACCAACACACATGAACCTGCCAGAGTACAGACTTGCTCTCTCAAGCCTTTGAACTGGAATCAGATCTTCCCCCAAACACAGTTTATGGCTTCACTGGGGTCTTCACACCACGGCACCTCCTCCAGCTAGATAGCTAAAGGTCCATGTTCCAAGTTTAATTTTAACACTTCAGTCAATGGGGCAAACACAAACTTCCACACAAACCTATAAAGTGGGGTAGCCAATCTTTATGCTTTATCTTCTCCCCTCTGTTAACTTAATCTAGAAAACCCCTCCAAAATATGCCCACAGATGTTTTCTAAATCCTGTCAAGTTGACAACCAAGGTTACATATCATAGGGGCCAAACTTTGGTATGATTGAAAATAAGAAAAAGCTCATTTCCCAGGGTTTCTCATCGTCAGGTAACTCTGAAAAATGGTAAACAAAAAACATTACATTTTCACTTTTCTATGCAATTTAAAGACATTTATTTATTCATTATATTTTATACATCTTTTAAAAATCTGCATGTAAAGAATAGGATTTTTTTAAAAAATCTGTTGCTGAACTTTTTTGAGGAAATATGAGCAAATGTACATTCACCTCAGATAGAGCACCAAGGATAGACACAAACAAAAACAAAAACAACAACAAAAAGCCATAAATGTAGCTTGTAAAACTGATAAGTTTAATTGAGGTTACGTACAGGAGCATAGATGAGGGGTTACTTAGAGGAACAGGAAAAACTTATTGGAAGCTACCCCACTGAAGAAAATGTCTTTCATCCTCAGCAAGGTTAACCACTTATATATTCTCGGGAGAGGCATGCCTTGTTAACCAGTTGACAATGGTAAATAGAAAAGTAATGAAATGTGTTAAATAATCACCAAATTCTCACCTCTCTACTCAAGTAGTATCATTCAAAATTGGCAGAGATAAATCACAGGAAGACATGAAAGATATTCTGTCTGGGTAGATACAACAGAAGCATATCATACCTGCTACAGTGAAATGAATTAATTTTACTAGAGTAAACAAGATTCACCACTATGAAATTTCTTTATTGTTTATTATAGTTACAATGATATAAAGCTATATGAACATAAAATGCTATCTAAAAGAAAGTTCATGAATCTCTTAATTTATATCACAAAGAATATATATATATATGCATATATTTATGGCTTGCGTTTTTGTAACCTTGAGTAACCTATATCTCATTAATTAAAAGTGCACATATGTGAATGAAATTATTTCCATTAAATCCATACACACACACACACACACACACACACACACACACACACACACACATATATATATATATATATATATATATATATATATATATATATATATATACTAGAACAAAAGGTTGATTATTTTAGGGAAAATGTCAGTTCTTTTGTGGATTACAGTTTGTGATGCTCATCTTCACTCTATGTGGAACAGAGTACATAGAACATATTAAATATGCTCCAGAGGATTCTGGAAAAACAGTTGTACATTTTGAATTGTAATTTCATTTTGAATGAATATAAGGATAACATCAATAAAATTTCCTTAATGTATGATTAGCATTGAGATGTCCTCAACATCATTAATGTCAACAGCGAAGAAAAGTTTACAGTATTTTTAATATTTTAGCACTTCTCTTACTTATTTTCTTGTTGCTGTAAACAAATACCTAACCAGAAGCAACATAAGGAAGGAAGGAGTTTATGGGTTAAAGCTCTAGAGGATAGGATTTATCAAGGCAAAGAAGAAATGGCAGGAGTGGGAAGCCAGTTACATTCTCCTTGCTATTACAAAATACTCCATCAAAAATAGATTATGGAAGGAAACGATTTATTTTGGTCTCTGGTCAAAGTTTATCATGGCAGGGAAAGCATGAGCAGGAAAGTTACAATGTCGCAGTGACATCACCATACCCCAAGGAAGGAGAGAAAGGGAGAGTGAGAGAGAGAGACATCAAGTGGGGCTGAGATGTAACAAGTCAAGGTCCACACCCAACGACACACTTCCTCCAGCAAGACTCCATATCCTAAGGGCTTCACAACCTTCCAAAACAGCACCACCAGCAGTGGTTTAAATTTTTAATCATATGAGTCTGTGGGAGATATTTTACATTCACAACGCCATATTCTGCCCCTGTCTGCCATAGATTTATAGCCATGTCATGATGCAAAATATATTCAGTCCAACTTTAAAAGTCCTATCACTTTTAGCAGTCCTAATAGCATTCAAAAGTTCAAAATCTCAAAGCAGTCTCTTAACTGTGATCTCTATAAAATAAAAGCATAAATTATATACTTCTAACACATTATGGAACAGAGTAAACATGTCCACTTCAAAAGGGAGGAATGGAAGCATAGCTAGAAAAGATGGACTAAATAAAGACTGATACCTAGGAGGGGAAACACAGGAGCTTGGAGTTTCATGTATGGTGCCTGTGACTCATGTCACTATCTTCTGGGCTCCAAAAGGCTTGTGTGGCTCTCCCCTATGACTGTGCTGCCCTGAGCCCAAAGTTTTTCTTGAAATCTATCTCATGTTACTGACATTTTTAATACCTGAGATCTCCATTGCAAATAAGGGTCTACTTTTACAGTTTCCCCCAGTGGCCTTCGTTCAGGGACTTTGACCCTGTCTCACATTGCTTCAGTCTAGCTGTGCTCTGGAACAACCAGTGTTTCCAGGTTAATACTCCAGGACCACCAGCATGCATTTTTTATTCTTTGAAAGTCAGTACCATATGGACAATGTTAGGAAGTTCTCCCATCAGTGTTGTAGAAAAAAAAAAGTAAAAGTTGAATTGATTCACTGGATTACTGGGTTAATTGTTGAGGAGCTAAAGTTATGTTCAGGAGATAGGAAAATCCCAAAGAGAGATCTATCCAGAAAGGGCCCAGAGGGATGATAAGGAAAGACATTTTAGGTTAAAACAAAGTAAGATGGAGTTTACTATTATGGTGGCCTGACTACAGAAATGATTAATATGAAAATTGATATATCTTGTTTGTTCACTTAACCTCCCTTCTGCTCTAAAAACCATAAAATTAAAATAAAATCTCAGTTCAGGGTCAGAGCTTCCTTTCTCTCAAGCTCTTTGGCCCTTTGGTAAATAGACTCCTCTACTGTCACTCTTACTGGCATTGGAGCAATCTTTCCAGAGAAGTTCAGCAACATCAGTTTGGGAAAAAGCATGACCTTGGACAATCAGTGTAGTGGTCTCTGTATGCTGATTTTGGGAAGCAGAGATCTACTTCAGCATCTTCTGTCAGGTATTTTTCTTTCAGAATAATTTACATGCTTATTATCTTGTGTCTTCAGTGGCTTGAGTCTTGCCCTTAGGGCATCTTTCCTATTGCCCCGATACAGACTAGTTTGCTTATATTTAATGATTTACTCTTTAACAATTAAAGCCTGAGAAGCTTCAGTCTATGTGCATGGGACTTTAAATTTGCTTACAATGCTTTCTATGCCAAGCTTTATTTTTTTAAAATATTTTTCAGCTCTGCATTTTGCTCTCTTTCATTGTAAATTCAAATCAGGGCAGCTAAAAGAATCCATAACACAAATTCAATGCCATTCTGCTTTGCAATTTCCTCTGACAAACTCATTAATCCAATCTATATTCTCCTGTGAAAACTCATGAGCCATGCCTTCATTGTTACAGAAAAAGAGGTGACTCATAGAGAACAACAGAGATAGAGTGGAGAATCAGTAAATTTATTAATGTTGACATGGACTCAAGAGAATAACTTCCAAAGCCTGAGTACTGAGCTCTGATAGTTCAGAGGTTTGACAGACAAATATGGTAGGCAGTCTGACATCACCTTGACTTCTTTACAATATTGGTGAATTATAAATTTCTAAGGATACATGATATGGGGGCACCAACAGAAAATTCCAGAACAATAAATCAGGGACAAGAACTATAAATGCAGAACAGAAAGCTGGTATTTCAGGAGTGTTTGTGACTATGGCTATACTAACCAGATAACATACAAGCATGGTTCAGCTGCATAGGTAGGGAGGAGATTCAGGGTCATGCCATCTCCCTGCTAAAGCTTATATAATAGAGGCTTATGTTTTAGACTATCACCTGGCTCTGGTCTCTTTGTTAAACTTTTTCTTCCACACCATTATTCACAGTTTTCTTAGCTTTCTGGTCTTTCAAATTCCTATCATAATAGCCTATTAAGCTTTACTTAAAGATGGGTAAATCTTCTTCAGTCCAAAGTTCCAAAATCTTACACTGCCCATCTGCAAACCAGTTTCAAAATCCTGGAAACCACTTGCTCAGGTTTAACCACAGTAACAACTTCCCCTCTGGTACCAGTTTTCTGAATGAATTATTTTCTTGTTGCTGGAACAAAATACCCAAACAGAAACAGTTTGAGGAAGTAAAGGGTTTATTTTTGGCTTACAGTTTAGAGGGGAAGTACCCATCATGGAGGACAAAGTATGGCATGAGCAGGAAACACAGTTCATTCACCCCATCCACAGAGAGAAGCAGAAAGAGAGAGAGGAAGAGAGAGAGAGAGAGAGAGAGAGAGGGAGGGAGGGAGGGAGAGAGAGAAAATACTAAGTGGGGCTGACCTGTAACACCTCAAAGACTCTTGCAATTACTTATGTCTCCCAGCAAGGCCTGAAGGTACCCCAGCCTTCCAGAACAACTCAAATAGCTAAGGAGTTAATTATTCAAACACATGGGTCTATAGGAAACATTTTACATTCAAACTGCCCCAGTGTGCATGTTTTTGGGCCAACAGTATGTTGTTTTCACTAGTATGTCTCTATGGTGTTATCTGAAATAAAGCACTGTGGTGCCACCATCAGTGATTTTATTGCACACAGTAGTGTGGGCCCTATGAGGTTGTTGTATAGCAGATTCCTCTGAATTGAAGAGAGGTAGGAGGCTCTGATTCAGGAAGTATGGGAGGCATGAAACTTAATGGTCACTCAACCACTCCCCAAAGTTATGCTAATTAGAAACAAATATTATTTCTGGGAGTGGTAGGAAGTTACAGAGACTCAAGACGTCAACAAGCCTGGAAAACGGTTTCAGACCCTTCCCTAAGGGTATAAAATGAAGAAACAACTGCTTGCTGGGGAGAATCTCCAAATGAGCAACCTATAAATCATGCTTTGTGCTCAGGACCCTCAGATCAAGGTACCTGCAAATGGTATAGTGTGCTAAACAGCAGCTTCCCTGAGTGATCACCTGTGCTGGGGTGGGCTTTCTGCCGATGCAGCTGCCTTTGAGTTGAAGCAGCTATGGGGAGGTCTTCATCCAGGATATGATAAGATTTCTCATGGGGTGGCTGAGTTTGAGTCATCTGTTGCCCCTGTAAGCAACCCCTCACCTTGATCTGTAAATAACCACAATAAAGTAGTTTTGGTGTAATCATTCTTTGGTCTGTTGTCTGTGCCCTATGTGTCGTGAAGACATGTGTCATATCACCCTGGGGGAAAAGGTTGCCCACGGCAGTGGTCCCTGTGTTTTTATATGAAATTCAAAATTTTTTCTAATTATTAAAAATGCCATTGGAAATCTGATGGGTATTGCATTAAATCATTATAACATTTTGGTAATATAGATGTTTTCCTCTATATCTTGTAGTGTTTTCTAATGTTTTTTTTTTTTAATTTTAAAGATCTTTCACCTCTTTTATTAGGATCATTCACCTCTTTTATTAGGATCATTCTAAGTCTTTTTTAAAAAAATCATTTGAGGCTATTTTGATGGGACCAATTATTTGTTAATTCTCAGTCTCCATTTCATTAATTTCTGTACAAATATTTATTATTTCTTTCCATCTTCTAATTTTGCATTTATTGATAGGACCTTGATGGTCCTCATTAGATGATTTGACATTTCTCTGTTTTTATTCAGCTACTCATTCATGGTTATGAGTGTTCCTCATATAACTGCTTTTGTAAAGAGAACAAAATGTTATATTTCTCTACATTTATTTATACCTAGAATAGAGAAATATAGAAGTCAGGAGGCTCTGTTGATGGCAGACAAACAGGAGGCTGTGCTAATCGTAGGTAAACAAAAGGCTCTGCTGGGATGAATAGCATTTCCTGGGGCCTGCACTGTTAAGCAAACTCATTAAGATAAGCTGGACTCCTGGTCACAGGCCTACCTCACACCCCCCAGGTGGCACTTCCTGTACCTGACCAACAGACCTATTTACAAGTTCTTTTTTTTTTTTTTTTTTTACTTCTATGACTGTAACTGTCACATGTAAATTGTGATTTATGGCTCAATTACCATCCTGTTTCTTTTTAATAAAAATTGACACTCCAAACAGTTCAGGGCTACACTCAAAATCTGTAGTGGAGACCTGGTATGGCAGACTATCCTTCTTTCCCCCTTTTCTATTTTTTTTTTTTTTTTTTTTTGACCCAATGAAACTTTGCCTCACATTCCATGAGTTGATGGTCTTACTTGTGCAACACAGTACCTCATAACACCTTGGGGGCTCACCCTGGATCCACATTTCAAGACCTCCCTCCCCGACTCTGGGGCAACTGTACTGGGCAAGGACCCCTAATTGTGGCCTGAAAACCATGTCTCCATCCATCTGCATGTTCCTCGTTTTGGCAAGCTATTGATGGGGAACTTTTGCCTAGGACTGCCGGCCCCCTCCTTTATTGTGTAGGAAACTTCTGGAGGTACTTTTCCCAATCTTCTTTTTATTTTCCTTTTTTCTCTGATTTTCCTGGTTTTCTGGTTCTGCACTTTTTTTCTGGGTCCAAGAGGGAAGCTGGACACAGCATTAATTCCCCTGGACAAGGGATCAAAGGCCGCCAGTAACCCTCCCAGCTCCATTCAGAGATTTCGAATGGAGGTCTGTTTCTGGTTCAGGTTTTGTTTAACAGTACGTCTGTTTCTGGTTCAGTTTTGGTTTGGCAGCCACATGGCAATGTCAGGAGAGCTGTTATTGCTAGCATATTTATGTTTGGTGGTGTGTTCAATTGTCTTGTCCTCATCTTTGACGATATAGGCTAAAATCATTGTGTTGGAAAATCTCCATTAAAACTGGTTAAAAAGCACTTTAAAGACTTTAAGAAAAAATAAAAAAGATAAACAATGAAATGGGCTAGGCCTATTATCCTAGCTACTTGGGAAACTGAGGCAGGAGGTTCCAATGTGATAGCCTGACTCCACATTTTAAACCATGTGACTTTTAAATTGTTTGGTAAAAATAAGTACATAATTTTTGAGAGATCAAGGAGAAGTAACGTGCTGCATCTGGCTTCTGTGACCTTGCTTAGTGGCTGGACAGTGGTGCTGCCATTTTAAATCAGACAGCCATTTTGAGTAAATAAAGAGCCCAGGCCAGGCGCAGATTGCCAGGCTCCCCTGGCAGGTAGTGCTGAGGAAGGACCAGGCCCGCTGGCTCCTCCCAAGGGGTTGAGGAGGAGGATGAGTGCCGACGGCCAGGAACACACCACCAAGCCGGGAGTCTTGTCAAAGCAGGAACTCACTTTATTGTTACAGGCGGTTGCCTATATAGTGTTGAGAATGAGGGTGGGGATTCTAGGATGGGGGGAGAGGTAAGGGCCAATAGTGTACCGTGACCTTTGAAATGATTGGTTCTTAGCGCGCGTGCGTGGGAATTCCAATTCCTATGCAGAAGTAACAGGCCTGAGGCCATTAGGCATCTTGTTGAATCATAGCTGGCCAGAGGCAGATCGCCAAACTTTAGCTCTGGAAGTTCTACTAGGCCTCACGTCCGGGCCTTTCAAGGCCCAACATCAGATGAGGAACTGGCTGACTAATGTGCTATTTTTGCTTCTGTATCCGTGCTTGCTTAGCTATAGCTCACGGCCCCTCCCGCCTTGATTTCTGGGAAGCCTCCACCCAAGAACATTCCAGAGATACCTAGCCACACCAAAGAACATTCCAGAGATACCTAACCACGGATGCCCCGGCCTCTTGCAAAAGATAAGTTCTGCAAACAGCTCTTGCAAAAGATAGGTTCTGCAAACAAGTTACTGACCTAAGATAAGTGGGCTGGAGTTCCCACACGTGCCCTCTCTGCAATTCCCGCGCATGCCCTCTTAGAACCAATCATTTTAAAAGTCACAATATAATGTAACCTCGGTGATCTTTTTCCTTAATAAACACCTTCCCTCTGAGGGTCGAGGCTCTTTCCCTCACTACCGCTGTGCGGGATTGTGTGGATGGAGCCCAGGCCTAGTCTTACAATAAAGAAACCTGCTGCTTTTACATTTGAGCGTCTCAGCTTGTGTGGCGGTTCTCTGGGTGACTCCTGGGTGACGCGGGGTCTTGGCTCCTGGTCAGGGGTCTTGGCACAACAAAGACAGGAACAAAACTTTGCCTTAGTTACTCCTAAATAAAAACATTTCCAAATGTGTTAAAGGTATTGATAAAGATTATCCCCAAAATGGTTGTCACATTTTGATGTATATTCATAAAAAATGTATTTCATGAAGTTTATTAATAGGAGCTATCTCAAATCAATGGGTTCTATAAAATCTGAAAGTATATATACTGGTATTATAAAGCAAGTCTGGTTGTCACATAAAGATTTCTTGATGATCTAAATACTAAAAAAGGCTTTTTCTCTACAAATTTCCAATAATAAGATAGTTAACTCTTTGAAGCCAGACTATTTGATTCTTTGTCAGTGAGGTAATAAGTAAGATTAATCAATTTGGTACAGTTTTTCTTAATAGCCTTATAAGAAAGATGGTTAATTATAGGTTAAGATGAGATGATTAAAGGAACTTGAAAGGTATTTTTCAATGCTGGACATAGGATGCTTGTTGAAAATGCTTTTTGAGTGGAACTTAGATCAGCATGTTAAAGTATGTGGATAAAGATGTGTGCATATAGAAAAGAATGTAAGAGATCTAAAAAAGAAAAAGAAATGACCAAACTTTGCCCCAAATTAATTTCTTTTTGGAAGGAATAGTAAGCAAATTTTCAGGCTAAACCTAAACACCATGCCTAAAGTTAAAGAATTTTCAACTGTTTACAGACTTTTAAGGATACTCTAAAATTTGATATAGGGACAGAGACTTAATGTAAATTCAGCTTATATTAAACAGGTGACATGCTAGGTGGGTCACAAAGCCATAAGCACAGATGTAATTCATATTTTTTACAGGTCTAATAAGGTTACACATAGACAAGACCCTACAACCTTTTGTATTACAAATAGATAAAATAAATTTCCTAGGTTTAAAACAAAAATAACTTCAGAGTAAAGCAAGGGATGTCAAGATACTTAGCTCTCTGCTCTGTCATTTCCTTTTGCTCTTGCTTACTGTTATATGCTATTTAAAGTCATGGCAAGCTGGACTCTGGAAAAAGAGATGATGCCCCTTTTATCTCAGACCCCATGCAAGTTTAAGCCATGTATTCCCCTGACCCTGTCCATAGACAAAATGGCCAATTGGCTCTGATAAGGAAAAGAGAATGGCAAACAACATATAACTTTGTTTCTCTTTATAGTTCCTCTCTTTTGAATACCTAAAGTCACACCTGTTAGATGAATTTTCTCTGTAGACAAAAGGTTAGATAGGTAAACTGAGTCAAGGTTCTTGTTAAAGTTACAAACCCCTTATATAAAGCAAACATCAAACTTACCTAAAATGTATATCAGGATATAAACAGAGGATAAAAAGGAGCACCAAGTAAATGGTGGCTTAGTGATTAAAGTGCTTATCTGGGAATCCTAAAAACCTAGGTTCGATTCCCAAGCACTGCCATTCTTATTGCTAAACCTAAATCTGATTCAAAGCAGGTTCTCTGACATCCTTTCTTGAGACAGTCTTCTATACCCATCAGCCCACATGGAAGTTGCAGTACATGTAACATTCTCTAAAATAAACCATATATTAGGACACAAAGCAAATATCCACAAATATAGGAAAATTGAAATAATCCCTTGTACTCTATCTGACCACAATGGGATTAAACTGCAAATTAGCAACAAGAAAAGCTACAGAGCATACAGAAATTCATGGAGACTGAAAAGTACACTATTGAATGATCAATGGGTCATTGAAGAAATCAAAAAGGAAATCTATAACTTCATAGAATCAAATGGTACTGAGAACATACCAATACCTCTGGGACACATGAAGGTAGTCCTAAGTGGGAAATTTATAGCTCTAAGTGCCTACATTAAAAAATTAGAGAGTTCACAAATAAATAATTTAATGCTTCATCATAAGGCTTTGGTAAAAGAAGAACAAGGCAAACCAAAAATCAATAGATGATAAGAAATCATAAAGATTAGGGAAGAAATTAATAAAATAGAAAACAACAAAACAATCCAAAGAATCAATTAAACAAAGAGTTGGTTCTTTGAAAGGATAAACAAGATTGATAAACCCTTATAAAATTTGACCAGAAGAAACAGAAAAGAGACAAAAATTAATAAAATTAGAGATGAAAAAATAACCATTACAACAGATATCAAAGAAATTCAGATAATTATAAGGACACGCCTTAAGAAAATATATGCCTCTACATTTGAAAATCTGAAGAAATGGATGATTTCCTTGATTCATATGACATACCAAAATTAAATCAAGATGAGATAAACCATCTAAATAGACCTATAACAAGTACAGAGATGCAAGCAGTCATAAAAGTCTCCCAACTAAAAAATGCCTAGGCCCAGATGGATTCACTAGTGAATTTTACCAGACCTTCATGGAACAACTAACACCAATGTTTCTCAAACTTTTTCATAAACTAGAAAAGGAAGGAATTCTACCAGACTCCTTCTGTGAAGCTAGCATCAACCTCATACAAAAACAAGGCAAAGAAAGAACAAAAAAAGAAAATTACATACCAATCTCCCTTATGAACATAGATGCAAAACTTCTGAACAAAATATTAGTAAGCAGAAAACAAGAATATATCAAAGAGATTATTCACCCCAACCAAGTTGGCTTTATCCCAGGGATGCAAGGATGGTTGAACATATGCAAATCAATAGATGTAATACATCATATAAATGGTCTGAAGGACAAAAATCACATTATCATCTCAAAAGATGAAGAAAAAGCATTCAACAAAATCCAACATTCTTTCAGTGTAAATGTATTACAGAAACTGGAAACAAAAGGAACATATCTCAACATAATAAAAGCTACTTATGACAAACCTACAGCCAACCTAATACTGAATGGTGAAAATCTCGAAGCATTTCCACTAAATTCATGAACAAAACAAGAGTGCCCACTGTCCCCACTTTTATTTAATATAGTACTGGAAGTCTTAGCTATAGCAGTAAGGCAAGAGACACTCATAAAAGTGATACAAATTGGAAAGGAAGAGATCAAATTATCACTATGATTCTATACATAAAAGACCCTAAAAACTCTACCAGCAAACTGTTAGAGCTGATAAACACTTTTAGCAATGTAGAAGGATACAAAATAAATACACAGAAATCAGTAGCTTTCCTATATACTAACAATAAACATGCAGAGAATGAAATCAGGGGATCTTTCCCATTCACAATTGCCTCAAAAAAATAAGTACCTTGGAATAAACTTAACTAAGGAAGTGAAGGATCTCTGCAATGAGAACTTTAAAACACTCAAGCAAGACATTGCAGAAGATACAAGGAAATGTGAAGACATTCCATGTTCTTGGATTGGAAGAATCAATATTATGACTATGTCAATCTTATCAAAAGCAATCTACACGTTTAATGCAATCCCATTAAAATTCCGATGGTATTCTTCACAGGAATTTAAAAAAATAGCCCTAAAATTCATTTGGAAGCACAAAAAACCTATAAAAGCCAAAACAACATTGGACCACAAAAATAAGGCTGGTGGTATCACCCTACCCAATTTTAAGCTATATTTCAAAATTATAGTAATAAAAACAGCATGGTATTGGCACAAAGATAGACATGTTGATCAATGGAACAGAATAGAGGACCCAGATGTTAATCTAGGCAGCTACAGCCATCTGATTTTTGACAAATATACCAAAAATATTCATTGGAGAAAAGACAGCCTCTTCAACAAGAGGTGCTGGGAAAGCTGGATATCTATATGTAGAAAGATAAAAATAGATCCTTATCTTTCTCCATGCATAAGAATCAAATCCAAGTGAATCAGAGACCTGAAACTCTGAAATTGCTAGAGGGAAAAGATAGGGGAAACCCTTCAACATATTGGCTAGGTAATGACTTTCTGAATATAACCCCATTTGTTCAGAAAATAAAACCACTAATCAACTACTTGGATCTCATGAAATTACAAAGCTTTTGTACAGCAAAAGACACTGTGAATAGAACAAAGAGACAACCTACAGAATGGGACAAAATCTTTGCCAGCTACACATTTGATATGGATTCATATCCAGAATTTACAAAGAACTCAAAAAAAAGAACAATAAAAAAATCAAACAACCCAATCAAAAAATGGGCTATAGAAGTAAATAGGGAGCTCTTATTTGAAGAAATACAGATGGCATATAAATATCTTAAAAAGTTTTCTACATCCTTAGCCATCAGGGAAATGCAAATTAAAACTCCCTTGAGATTCCATCTCTCTCCCATCAGAATGGGTACCATTAAGAAAACAAATGGCAATAAATGTTTGTGAGGATGTGGTAAAAGAGGAACCCTTCTGCACTGTTTGTGGGAATATAATCTAGTACAGCCATTGTGGAAATCAGTGTGGAGGTTCTTGAGACAGCTAAAAATAGATTTGCCATATGATCCAGCTATAGCACTCCTAGGCATATGTCCTAATGACTTCTCACTACCTTAGAAATACATGCCCAACCATGTTTATTGCTGTTCTATTCACAATAGCTAGGAAATGGAACCAGCCTAGATGTCCACCCACAGATGAATAGATAATAAAGATGTGGTACATCTACACAATGGAGTTCCATTCCATGGTAAAGAAAAATGAAATTATGAAATTTGCAGCGAAATGGATGGATCTGGAAAGGATTATACTAAGTGAGGTAACCCAGGCCCAGGAAGCCAAATGTCACATATTCTCTCTTATATGTGGATCCTAGCAGGAAATGTATAGATTTTTGTGTGATCTGGAACCAAAAATCATTACCAGAGGCCCATAAGCTAGAAAAAGCCTATAAGGGAGGGAGGGAGGGGAAGGAAGGTCTTAAGGGGATGGTATTGTATATATGTAAGTAGAAGAACAGATTACAGGGAAGGGAAAGGCCTAAGTCAGGTCAGGGGAAGAGATTTTATAAAAGAAAGGTGGGGGATTAAGGTCAAACAAATTCAAGATATTTGGAATAAGACATATGAAAACTACTTTCTCAAATAATGGCACATCCAGAAGCTATAGACTGTTACTAGAAAATTTTCAGTGCCAGTGAAGGGATACCTTCCAGTGAGTTATTGGCCAGGGTGGCTGCTGTTGCCTCCAAAACATTATAGGCTATTGCCAAGGCCCTTGGTATCCCGTGAAAAAGAGATAGTAAGACCCTATTGCTGAAGACTTCAGATGTCTGAGCAGCAAAGTCACTGAGAAATCAAGCTGGTGCTGAGCAGAAAACCTCCCTGTAGCCCAGCCAGCTGAAGCTGGAAAAAGCTGCACTGTATGCAGTCTTATGGGAGACAGAAGTCATCAGCAGTGAAAACAGTGGACACTGGAATCCTCAAGTTTGGCCAGACATGTCAAATGACCGGACAAGTGTAATAGTGGCATATCTGCTCTGGAGGAAACCAACTGCTCTCTAATTGGACTGAAGGCCCACTATATGGGAGGGAATACTTGCCTGGTACTGAAAACCTAATCGAAATCCTATGGCAGGCGAGGTCATGAGCCTTCGGTGTATAAAGCCTGCACTTGTCTGGATTAATGCATATATTACTTTCACCAAATTGCCATGAAAGCACTACACTTAATGTTTATACTCATATATTAATGCTACTCTCACTTCTTGTTAGAGAACCTTCTCTTTTCAGGTGGTGATGACCACTGGGATGAACCAAAAGGCAACATAGTGCTGAGAAGAAGGGACAGAGGAGTGCCCAGCACTGAAACATCTCCATCACACCCTCCAAGGCTCAGGGTCCATTGCGGAAGAGGTGGTGGAAAGAATGTAAGAGCCAAACAACTTTCTGGACAGAATTTGGCCTCGATATCCAAGACCTCGAAGTGCCTAGCAATACCCACACAAGACCCTCATAATTGGAGAAAAAGATTATGACATCAAATTAAAAGAGAGACTAATATAGAGAGGGAGGGGATATGTCAGTGAGCAGAGCTTTGAAGGGGAAAGTGGGAGAGGGGAGGGGAGTGGAGGGAAATACCATGGTTTGTTGCCCGTAAGTATAGAACTTGTCCATATGTGTGTGTGTGTGTGTGTGTGTGTGTGTTAAAAAAAAGAGTTAGCAACCCTTGCAGAGCCTCTTCACCACAGAGAAACATGAGAGAATGAGAAGGGAAGAATGTTGGGAGCTGACTGCCACCTCACAAAGAACCCCAATGTTATTGACAAGGTCTTCCCTCCCACATGACCAGACTGGGAGCCCAACACCACTGAAGGTATGGTGTCCCTTAACCTCTTTCACCAGACTCTGATGGGTGGTCTGTAGGCAGCAGCTCACTTGGTGCCCTACAGATTTGTCTAAGGTGAATGAAGTGACCCAAGTGCCCACAGACTCCCTTGCTGCTTTCCTAGAAAGGCTGCAGGAAGCATATGGGACATTGTCCTTGCCCCCACAGATCCTGAGGCCCTCAGAATAGGCAAAAACAGCCAGGTCTGAGACAACCCAGATGGTAACAAAGAAGTTGCTAGATGAAATCATTCCCCAATATGGATTGCCCCTCATGATAGGATTAGACAACGGACCTGCCTTTGTATCCAAACTTATTAAAGAATTAACTAAAACATTGGGGATTAATTAGAAATTACATTGTGGTCACCATCCTCAGAGTTCAGGACAGGTAGAGAGGATGAATCGAACTTTAAAGGAGACCTTAACTAAATTAACCCTAGATACCAGGAAAGGGACTCCTTCCCTTTGCCCTGTTAAGGACTAGATGTACTCCATACATAAAGGGAATTACTCCATTTAAAATTATATTTGAAACCTCCCCCACTCCGCATCCTGCCCTGGATGCATGTTGAACAGATAACTGAATTTCCTAATGAAAAGCTTCTTCTGTTCTATCAAAAGAGTCCAGGAGTCCATTGTTCTAGCAGCCAAGGCTGCTTTTCAGATACACCCTGTTTGCCCCCATCTCTTTGAGCCTGATGACATCTTGGATCAAGAGACAACAGATTGGGACATATTGGGACATTGAAAGGGCCCCCCACCAGGTCATCTTAACCACTCCAATGGCTATGAAAGTAAAGAGGACAACATAAAAGAAGAATAAACTTACTTTTTAAAACAAGGAGGCCTACATATGACTTTAGATAAAATAATAATTAGTTTCAGTCTATGTTTAGTTAGTCTCCAAAGTGAACTTCCCTTATCTCTTCTATTGCTGGCCCCTTCATACTACTACTCTTAGGCCTTACTACAGGACCCTAAATTATTAATACTCTAAGTAAATATATATAAAAAAATAAAATTCTGCTATACTTATGCTATTACAGACCCAATATGCCCACCCTCCACCTAAAATTGAACAAATCCTTGATGTTATCCCTCATGGGTCAAAGATTTAACTCAGTGCCACGTCAGAGGGGGAATTGTAAAGAGAGCACAATGTTATATTTCTCTACATTTCTTTATACCTAGCCTAGAGAAATATAGAATTCTGGAGGCTCTGTTAATGGCAGACAAACAGGAGGTTCTGCTAATACCAGGTAAACAGGAGGCTCTGCTGGGATGAATAGCATTTCCTGGGGCCTTCACTGTTGAGCAAACTCATTAAGATAAGCAGGACTCCTGGTCACAGGCCTACCTCACAACCCCCAGGTGGCGCTTCCTGTAACTGACGACCTTTTTTTACTTGTATGACTGTAACTGTCACATATAAATTGTGATTTATGGCTTAAGTCCCATCCTGTTTCTTTTTTTATAAAAACTGACACTCTGGCCGGGCGTGGTGGGGCACGCCTTTAATCCCAGCACTCGGGAGGCAGAGGTAGGAGGATCGCGGTGAGTTTGAGGCCACCCTGAGACTACATAGTGAATTCCAGGTCAGCCTGAGCTAGAGTGAGACCATACCTCGAAAAAACAAAAAATAAAAATAAAAATAAAAATAAAAAAAAATAAAAACTGACACTCCAAACAGTTCAGGGCTTCACTCAGAATCTGGAGTGGAGACCTGGTATACCAGACTATCTTTTTTTCTTTTTTCTTTTTTCTTTTTTTTTTTTTGCTTTTCTACCTTTTTTTTACCCAATAAAACTTTGCCTCATGTTCTGTGAGTTAATGGTCTTACTTGTGCGACGTTGGACCCCATAACACTTTCATTTGTCCTACAAGCTCTAGTAATTTATTCTTCATTTTCATTTGATTTTAAGAATTTTTAAACATCCTATCAGACCAATACTTTCTTTTGTAATGTATTTCTATTTTTTTTGATTATGCTCTGAAAAGACAGAGATAATCATTTTGATTCTTATATTAATTAATAATTGACTAATGGTCCAGAATGTGGTTTATTTTAGAGAATATTGCATTTGATGCTTGGTAGAATGTTATAAAACTGTTGTGATAAAATATTCTGTTGATGTCCCGTAAGTCCATTTGATCTATAAAATAGTTAAAATCTGGAGTTTCTTTCTTGACTGTATTTTTTTTTTTTTTTGAGAGAGAGAGTGAGAAAGACAGAGAGACAGAGAGAGAAAGAAGAAGAGAGAAGAATTGGTGCACTAGGGCCTCAGTCACTACAATGGAACTCCAGTCACTTGTAGCACCTAGTGGACATGTGCAACCTTGCATTTGACTCACGTTTGTTTTTCTGGCTTATGTGGGATCTAAAGAGTTGAACATGTGTCATTAGGCTTTTCAGACAAGCTCCTTAAATGCTAAGCCATTTCAGTAGCCCTTGACTATATTTCTTATTGGGAATATATATGTATATATATATATATATGAATTGATGATAATGTAGTCCTGGAGTTACTCACTATTACTTTTACTTTATAAGGGCAGTAATGCTTGTTTTTTTGCAATTAGCTCATTGACATTTGGTTGTTATACCTTCTTCATGGACTTCACCACTTGTTAATATGCAGTGACTCTCTTTTTCTTTTTTGACAAGTTTGAGTTGAAGTCCTCTTTGTCAAGTTTAAGAAAAGCCTCTCTTGCCTATTTCCTGTTTCTATTTATTTGGTAGAAAAAACTCCATCCTTTTTCTTTCAGTCTATGTAATTTTTACTTTGGTAAGCGTGTTTCTTTCTTTTTTGTTAAATTAACACATGATACATCATGTGTTGGTGCCACCATTTCCTACTACCTGCCCCCATTCCACTGAGGGCCATCCTCAGTTGTATCGCTGGTATTCATTATGGTGTTGTGAGTTATGAGTTGTGAAAGCAACAGTCAGTTATTGTGGGGGGGGGAAATGCCTCTGTATATTCCTTCCCTCTCTGTGGTTTTAAGTCTACTATGTATATAAAAAATTTATATAGATATATATACATACATTAAAAATTATATACATACATATATATGTATATATATGTATATATATAATTTTTTTTTTCGAGGTAGGGTCTCGCTCTGGCCCAGGCTGATCTGGAATTCACTATGTAGTATCATGCTGGTCTTGAACTCACAGCAATTCTCCTACCTCTGCCTCCTGATTGCTGGGATTAAAGGCATGCACACCATGCCTGGCTTAAGTCTACTTTAGTGTTGAGATCTTAGCAGCTTCTGGATTGCTGCTTCCAGATGTTTGAGTGTCCTCCATGTCTTGTCTGCATCACTCTGGCACAGGTTGTTGGGCTCATCATGGAAGCAGCTCTCTTGCTCACCTGGCCAGTGCCTCTGTGGTTTCACCTGAACCCTAGCTGATGTGAGAGTGGCAGTTCATCTCCTGCTACGCAGTCAGCTATTTTTTCTTGTATTGTTGATAGAATTTGGCTGTCCTCATTCTAGTGGTGTGTTTCTTGTGGGGGTAAAAATATTTGGATATTTCGTTTCTTTCTATTAGATTGAACTTTCATTTGGATAATTGAAATTTCTGACATTTAGGGTTCATATTGAGAGATATTTGCTGATTAGTGCAATTTTGTGGATTGCATTTCTTGTTTTTTTTTTTCATAGATTGAGTGCTTTCCTTTGTCCTTTTCATCTTGAATTTTTAAAATTTATTTTTATTAGTTAAAGACATACTTAGTATGTAAACACCACATGTTGGTACCATTCTTTCCCTCATCCCTGCCCCTTTTCTGAAAGGGCCCTCCTCCTTGGGGATGCAGGTCATCCCCATGGGGATTGTGAGTCATGCATTATGGGTGCATCAGTCAGTTATGGGGGAGAGGCAATATCTCTGTGCATAATGTCCCAACTGGTGGCTCTAACAATCTTTTTGCTCCCTTTTCCACGAAATTCCCTGAGCCATGTTGGGTGCGTTTTAAGTCTACTTCAATGATGGGCTCATTAGGGGCCCCTGGATTTCTGGCTTGGTAGGTGTTCAATGTCCTTAGTGTTGAACTTACTTGATTCCATGTTTTCATATAGTAATTCATTCCTACTGTGAAGCTTATTCTTTTTCATTTTCTCATGTCATTTTTCTTTATATACATATTTATTTATATATTTATGTATCATTTATTATTTATATATTTATTTATTATTCTTTATATATTTTCCCTAGACTTGTGAAATTTTTTGCTATAATTTCATTGAATAGTTTTTTATTCCTTTGGCTGTTTATCTCAGCTTTTTATCTATATTGAGGGTTCTTAGGTTTTGTATCTTTATCCTATCCTTAATTTCATGGAAACTGTGATTATAATTGATTTTTTTAACTGTCTTCTATGATTTTGTTGAAGATGCCTACTATGCCTTTGGAGTGAAATTCTTTTCCTTCTACTATGCCCTGAATTCTTATGTTTGATCTTTTCATAGTGTCCTGAATATCTTGAAATTCTCATTCATACTTTTCTATTAGTTTGTCTTTCTCTTTGTTGGACTGTATTAGATCTGTCACCTGGTCTTCTAGCTTAGATATTCTGTCCTCTCCTTCATCCATTCTACTGGTGAGATTTTCCACAGAGTTTTTATTTCATTAACTGTGTTCTTCATTGCTAGTAATTCTGACTGGTTTTTCTCTATTATTTCTATTCCCTTATTTATGTCTTATATTGACTTCTTTATTTTGTTAAATTGGTGTCCTGCGTCTTCTTTGATTCCTTTGGTGTCCTCTTTGATTCCTTTGATTTCTTCTTTGAGTTCATTGAACATATTTACAATCATTCTTTTGAAATCTTTCTCAGGCATTTCCTCTAACTCGTTCTCACTTGAGGTCATTTCTGATGCATTGATACTTTTTGGTGGATTTATATTGCCTTGGTTTTTGTGCTTCTTGTGTTATAATGTATATATTTTTGCATCTCAGATTAAGTTACTGCTTAGATTTTCCAGTTAGCTGGGTATTCTTAGCTGTATCAATTGATCTGATGTTGTATATCTTCAATGTAGGAGATTAAGATGTTAGGTGTGGCTCTTCAGACTCTCAGAGTATCTACAACAGTATTCCTAGGGGTTGGGTTTACCTGCTATGGGAGTATTCAAGTAGGCTGAGTGGAACAAAATACAGATAGATTCTAAAATATAACTAAACAATGTACACATTCAATGAAAGACAGCACCGAGTATTTCTGCAAGAGTAGGTGTTATAACAACCTGACCCTCTATCAACAAATAGGTTAAGATTTCTGGTCTGCTGAGGGTTCCAAGTCAGCTTGTGACCAAGTGAGACCCTTCCCTGGTGGAATCCCAGTTACCTTTTTGGATGATTTTGGTCTCAGTTATGCTGCGCTCTACTTGCGTCCCTCTTTGGTGCCCTGTGGGTTCAAGTAGGCTGGCTGGATCGCTGGACCGCTGTTCTATTTTCTGGAGCTGGGCACTGCCTTTTCCTGTGGGGCAAGCCGAGCCTGGCAGCTGTGGCCCCACAGACCTGGCACCGCCGCCGCTGGAGCTGCGGCTGCTGGAGCTGGAGCTGCTGCTGCTGCTGCTGGATCCGCAGCTGCTGCTGCTGCTGTTGGAGCCAGCGCTGCCAATGCCGGAGCCGCTGCTTCCCCTGCCACTGCTGTGATTTTTTAAACTGTTATTTGATGTGTTCTACTCTGTTTTCTTTTATTGACTCATTTTCAACATTTCTGTTATGTTCTTGGTCTCAAATTCACTTGCTGATTTTTTCCTACATGTTGTATTACTCACCTATTTTTCTGTTTTTCAGTGTTACCAAATTTCTTACCTATGTCCTGGAATGAATTCTATATTTTATTTGTCTGCCTATCTGAATCCACTTTGGATTTAGTGCACATTTTTAAAAAAATGTAACATTTATAATTCTGTTCCCAGCATTTCAGTTCTATCATTTCGTGTCCTGAGGAGGCTTACGGTTGTACTTCATTGTCTTGCATTTTCAAAATTTTTATTTCTGTGTTGTTATTTTTATGTCTGATGAGATAAATATGACTTTCTAATTTTACTTTTTATCTTGCCTACATATTTCTTGCTTCATTTGTTTTATATGAGATTTCTTGGTTATTAATTTTCACTTGGATTTATAATATCTACTATTAAAGAAGAGAAGCAGGGATTATAATTGTATTCTAAGGATAGCATTAAAATGTAGCAAAAACTGACTTTTTTACTGTAGTCACAACCCTATCAATATCAGGAAACACGGGAGTTAGAATGCTGTTATGGTAAATGAAGTTAGAGATTATTAAAGCTAATGTAAATACTAATTAAGAAATAAAACAAGGGCAATAGAGAATATAACAAATTTTTTTTTTTTTTTTTTTTTTTGGTTTTTCGAGGTAGGGTCTCACTCTATCCCAGGCTGACCTGGAATTCACTATGGAGTCTCAGGGTGGGCTCGAACTCACGGCAATCCTCCTACCTCTGCCTCCCGAGTGCTGGAATTAAAGGGGTGTACCACCACGCCATGCTGAGGATACAGCATTTTGAGAGCTGGTATTGTTCACTCATCATAACTGAACAAAAACTCATTCAAATTATAGCATGTAATGATAATTTATTCCTTTCTGTTGCTGAGTAAGAATACTTTGTATGGATGTACCACACCATCTGTGTACCACCATCTGTGGGATATCCAACAGTATTTCAACCTTTGTACATAGGGCTTTTATGATCACTACTCCTTTCTCACATAGCTCATTAACAATATATAAAAGGGATTATTTCAATAGTGAGTATCTTCCATTACATCATAGGGACACAAAATTTTTACAGTATTATGAAGTTTCTATTCCATTTTCTTGTTCAGCTGCACAAGATGTTTCTTTCTATTAACTTTTTATATATAAACCATTTTAATACATATACTATATTTTCAACAGCAAGCAACTTAACTTGTGTAGAACCAGATGAGTTGAAATTTAAAAATGAGAAGCACTGGACAAATGGATAAATTATAGACAATGCCAGGTAGATAACTGTCACTGTCCTGAATTTGAATAACATAAGATGACATTCATTTTAAGAAGTATTTATTTCAACATGTATTAAAACATGAAAAATAGGTACTGTAAGATGTAAAAATGGTACACCCACCAAACACGCCCACCAAGGCTCAGTGACTTTTGTGGAAGAGGGGACAGAAAGAATTCAAGAGCCACAGGGTGGGAGGGAATATCCAGAGGCATTGCCTACACCCACACGCATAATGACTGACGGCTGGGCTCAAAACTCATAACCACAACTCTGTGGCAAACTCCAGACATCCCACTATCCTACTCCCTCTGTAGAGTAGGGACAGGGAGGAGAGGGATGATGGTACCCACATATGATGTGTCCATCAAGATTTCTAGTGAATAAAAATAATCTTAAATGCATTTAAAAAATCGAACATGCCTGAATTATCAAAATACATGATACTTTTACCTGTTGTAGCTATCAGTCATCAGTGTGTTTGTCTAACAGAACATTTAGACATTCTTTGTTATTTAACCGCAGTGGAACAACTCACTGCTAGGACAATGATATTGCATGCTGAATTGACATTGCTTCCGTGGGAGGCTTTGATCCCCTGTATATTTCTTACTTGTGAATCAAACCTTGATTATTCTCAGAATTGAGCTCTCTCCATAGTTCGTATATACAACAGCAATTCACTCTTCCCTTAGGATATTTACAGCACTCAGAGCTTCCATTATCTGGATACAGAATCATTAATAAATACATTTTTAAGATGAAGAATATACTCATTTTGACCTGCTGATTAAATAATTTTTTATTCATTTGTGAGTTTCTGAAATATTAATGAGTGCAAAGCATCTTATTGCTAAATCTATTTTAGATGCTGTGACTTTAATGATCATCCTTGTTTTTGTATACTTGAACTGTGAAGCATAGTTTCACCCACCATGGCTGATAGTTACTTACCATGAAGCCATTCCACACTCATATTTTTTCTCTGTTAAATCCATTTATTTTGGCAGACTCTCTATCAGTATAGAGCACTTTGCATTAAATATGTGAAGCATATAAGTAGCTATGAAATTCATAGTTATTTATGTTAATGACCATGTAGCCAATAGGGAAGAAAATGCAACTCAATTAGAGTCTATAGGCAGCAACAGTTTTTAATAGTAAACACAGAAGGAAATGGAAATGTATAGTGTCTCAAAGGAAGCTATTTCGTTTTAAATAGTGATCATATAGATAGCAAACATTAGTATGGAGAGTTATTGTCAATGATATAGCCTTGTGAGTATAGTTGTAACTTGTGAAATATAAGGAGTGAGAAATGCTACATAGAAAGAAAACAGAGTTACACAACTGCCAAAAATATATAGATATATCAATCATTCTGAATCATTTAGGTCTTTTAATTAAGTGATTTTACAGGATATAGATTTTCATTTTCTCCTTTTAGCATAAATACTTTTACTATTGTTATATCTCTTTTGTCCACTGAGAAAGTTATTCCCTACATTCTTTATAAGCTATGAAAGCTCACTGCCCTGGTGAGAATTTTTGTTCTTCTGCATAAATTACATATAGTTTTGCATACTGGCAACGTAGATAGGTAAGTAGAAAAAGCAGAGACTAAACTCATTGATTTAAGAGGACCAATTTTCCTGATTACAAAGTTATTCAACTTTGTGAAGATTAGCACACTTCCCACATCCTCTGTTCACTCCAAAATAGTATCTATCTTAAGAAGCTGTTAGCATGATTAAATAAAGAATGTTCATGAAAGCATCTGGCATGCAACAGCATTCAGTTGTGGTTTTATTCAATTTTATGTTATAATTCTTTAAATACGTTAAAAATATCAAACTTTCACAAGTTAATGTTTAAATTCAACATAATCCTATCAAAAAGTTTTATGTTGCATTGGAAGTGAAAACTTACTTCCAAAACTTATTTGAAAACTATAGACACTCAAGAATAGTCAAAGAAATTTTAAGAGTATAAAAGATGGAGGATTTATAATACCAGATAATAAAATTTGTATAAAGTCATGAGATTAGGTATGCAACAACTGATGGATGGGCAAAATAAACAATCTAAAAATATTTTAAAAATACAGTCGAGTACTTTAGGGGCTTGACAAATTGCTTAGTGGTTAAGGCACTTGCCTGCAAAGTCTAAGGAACCCAGGTTTGATTCCCCAGGATGCACATAAGCCAGATGCACAAGGAGATACATGCATCTGGAGTTCATTTGCAGTGCCTGTAGGCCCTGATATGCACATTTTCTCTCTATCTGCCTCTCTCTCTCTCTCAAATAAATAAATAAAAGTACAGTACTTTATATGAGTATCAGTACAATAGAAGAAAAACTCCTGTCACTAATATAGAAAGCCAAGTTATATGAACATTTATTTAAGAAAATGTATTTTGAAGCTGTATATCCTCATATGACAAAATAAGATTAAAACCAGTAAATATGGGCTGGGTAAATTGCTGAGCTGTTAAGGCACTTGTCTCTGAAACCTAAGGACCCAGGTTGGGTTCCCCAGGACCTGTGTAAGCCAGATATACAAGGGGGTGCATGCTTCTGGAGTTCATTTGCAGTGGCAGAGGCCCTGACATGCCTATTCTATCTCTCTGTCCCTCTTTATCTCTCTATCTTTCTCAAATAAATAAACAAAGTAGAAAAGAATAGTAAATATAAATTTGAAAAATGAAATATCAAATATTTAACAAAATAGAAATAGTATGATCTTAGAGTAGAAGTAATTAAATAAAAGTAGAAATAAGATAAAAGTCCTGGTAGTTATACCATAGAAATAAAAAGAATAATTAGAGAATATTACCACTAATTATATAGCAATAAATTAATTAATTTATAAGAAAGAGAAAAATTTATAGATACAACCTACAGAGACTGAATCAGGAATAAATGGAAAATCTGAATAGAATAAGAAGAAAGCTGAGGATCTGATGGCCTTCCTAATAAATTCACCCAAATATTTAAGGAAAAATGTTAGCCTTCCTCCAATTCTTAAAAAAATAATGGATATTTCCAAATTCATTTTAAGAGCACTGTTATCATGAAACCAAAGCCAGATAAGAATTCATGGGAAAAAAAATTCCCAGAAACAGATGTGGGAAAGTCCTAAATGAAATACTAGCAAATGGAGTTCCACATGACATTGTAAAGACTGGAGAGATAGCTTAGCAGTTAAGGCACTTGCTTGCAAAGCCAAAGGACCCAGTTTCAATTCTATGGGACTCATGTAAACCAGATGTACAAGGTGGTGCATGTATCTTCAGTTCGTTTGCAGTGGCTAGATGTCCTGGTGCACCCACTCTCTCCCTCTCTCTGCCTCTCTCTCTCTCTCTCTGTCAAATAAATAAATAAAAATAAAAATAAAAGAAGTTAATTTACTATGGTCAAGAGAAATTTGCTCTCAGTTTGAAGGGACCTTCCCATACAAATTAATAATTGTACAACATCACACAAAAAGAATGAAGGGAAAAACTCATATGATTATCCCAACAGATGAAGAAAGGAAGTTGACAAATTTTTATATTCTTCAATGATAGGAAGTCTCAATAATGAGATATTGGAGGAAATTTACCTGAATACAGTAAATGTGATATATATCAACTTCATGGCTAATCTTATTCTATGGTAAAATACTTGAGACAGGATCAAGTAAATGAAGGTGGTGAATGGTATTCTGATGATGGAGAGGTCCCCTGGGCTTCATCATACCACGGCAAAAGTACAAATGATTCTCTACCTGTAAGGTCCCTCTCCCTGGATTTACAAAGCCTCTAAGGTTTAATCATGAGGTTATACTTTAGTATTCAAATCACATCTGTTCTAATCGAATGCAATGAAAACTGATATGATCTAATCATTTCCCAAAGGCCTCACTTTTATTAACAGGTAAACAAAATCTTAGGCAATTTTGGTAGGATTAGATGGATACATAGAAGAATTATATTAAAATTGGCATGATTTATAGATATTTTAATTTGTCATAAATTATCACCAAGTGTATAATATTAAAATTACTATCCAGTCATAATGTATAGTTTAAAAGCTAAGTTCTTTTTTCAGATGATGCGAGGAAACCTGTGCTAAAAACATGAATCAAAAAGATGGAATTACAAAGCAAGAAAGGTGCCTTTAACCTAAAAAAATAATAAACAGGTTGTAGTATTTAAAACCCTTCTAGACAAGGATAATTTTCAGATGGAACAATGTACTCAAAAAGAGAATGCATCTGAAATCATTGCAAAGGACCGACTTTAAACTGCAAATCAGTCAAATTAAGTTCCCACCCACTTAGCACCATTAATGCTGTGTACCAGAGGGGATTAAGTGCCTGCAAGAATTCAGAACAAAACCATAGCAATGTACACCCTAACCCACAGAAGTGATCTACAAGTACAAGGCAATTCCTGTTAAAGTGCCTATCACAGTTTTCACAGAAAGAGAGGAGAGAAAAAAAGAAATTTTTATAGAACCACAAATCACCCTGATAGCTAAAGTTTTCTTCAGCAAAAATCAAACACATGAAAAGCAAAGTTATAGATATATACTCCTTACCTTAAAATATATTACAAAGCTATATTAAATAAGATAATACTCACATGAAAATACACAGATAGAGCAACAGAAGACCAGGGAGGTCAGAAATAAGTACCTGTTTAAGGGTCAGTTGATTTTCAACAGTGATACCAAAAACACACAATAGAAAAACCAATGTCTGTTCAACAAATGCTGTTAGAAACATGACCTCACAGAAAAATTAATGTGGATGCTTACCTCATGTGACATACAAAACCCTTGTGAAAATAGACTGAAGAGTTTAACGTACCACCCAAATCGATGAAACTATGAGAATACAGCATAGGGGGAAAGCTCCATGGTCTTGATCTGGACAATATTCCTTTGAAAAATCACAGGCAACAGAAGCAAAAACAACTTTCTGTAAAGGACTCCAACAGTGCAGAGAATAATCCCTAGAATTGACAACCAGGATTACATTGGATTTTTTTTGTTCCTGTGTAGCAAGCAAAGCAATCAACAGAGTGAACTGACTGCTTAAAGAATGGGAAAAAATTATTTGCAACTATATATGTCTAGAGCACATTTCTAGAAAGTATAAATAAGTGTAAAAATTAAACACCCCAAATTCAAATAATACCATCACTAAATGGGTTAACAAACTGAGCATACATTCTCAAAAGAAGAAACATGCATGGCCAATAGACATTTGAAAAAAGTGATGCAAATTAAGACTGCTTTGAGATTCCATCTCACCCCAGTTACAGTAATTATAATTTAAAAAATGATAAAAACTGCTGGTAAGGATGTAGGGTAAAAGTAAATATTATTCATTGCTTATGGGAATGCAAACTGGAACAGTCAGTGTGAAAATCAGTGTGGATGTTCCTCCACATACTAATATACATACAGCATGTTACCTAAACTAACATGTGACACTCCCCATACTGTTTCTGGGTATGTCTTCAAAGGACTCTAAGCAAACATGCTAAAGAGAAGCTTGTATATCCATGCTTAATGCTGCATTTTTCGTGAAGTAAGAAGTGAAACCAGACTAGATTTCCATCAGCCTCAAAGAAGTAAGGAATCATGGCATTTGTGGAAATGGATGGAACTGGATATATCATTATGTTAGGTAAAATAAGCCAGACTCAGAAATGTTACATATATTCTTTTATTTGCAGAATCTAGATTTAAATGTATGTGTGAGAGAAAGGGAGAGAGGAAAAAAAAGGGACCATGAGAGAAACAGAAGAGGTCTTGAGTCATGCCATGAGGGAAAAGAGAATATGCATGAAATGACAACAGAAGGGAAGACTAGTTTGGGGAGGACGGGAACCAGTGAGAGATGGGGGAAGGCAGTAGACCGTATCTGAAAATGTCTCAATGAAATCCAACCCTTTGTATGCTAATCTAAAATATTAACTAACCACTAAAGCTTTGAAAGATAGAAGCAAAAAGCTTATAAAACCAAAGTATTATTATGCATAAGCTTCTGCACATCCAAGGAGGAAATAAAATGAAGAGACCATTTGCAAAATAGGAGAAGATATTTGTCAATAATTTGTCAAATATTGCTTAAATTTTATAACACATAAGTAATTTAAACCCCTAGTAAATGAAAATAATCAAATTTAAAATGGGCAAATAATCTGAAAAGACATTTGCAACCATCTAATCCAGTAATCCCACTTCTGGGTCAAAACACAGATATTGAAATCATTATGTCAAATAGATATGTTCAACCCATGCTCACTGATACTTCATTCACTACAGCTGAGATAGGGAATCAACATAAATACCTAATTGCTAATGAATGCATAAATAATGTGCTGTACAAATAGAATACTCTTCAGATTTTAAAAAAAAGAAGATAATTTTGTCGTGTTTAACTACTGAGATGAATCTGCAGGACATCAGTTTAAGAAATAATGAAGCGATGGAAAAACAAGTACTGCATTATCTCATATATACTTAAGCTCAAGACAATGAATTCCTTCAAAAACGCAGAAAGGTGGTTGTGGGGGAGTGCCAGGGACATGTTGAATGAGTGATCCAAATTTTAATTAGATAGGCATAATAAATTCAGTACATTGAATGTAAAACAAGATGAATATGGGTTACATATTGTATTGAAAATTGCTAAGAATATATTTTAATTAGTCACAACACTAAAATTTATAATTATATAAGGTGATGCATATGTTTATTTTCTCAACTTTGCTATTTTACAATGTAAATACATATTTTAAAATCTTGTACTGTGCATTTTACTTTAAAATAAATGTATTTTAAAACATGAAATTTATATAGCTAACATGAGATAAAACAATTGCCAGGCCAATATTCATAAAAGGACATTATGCAAGATGATAACTTAAGACACTTGAAAAGATCTCTGGCTACGTGGTAAAATCCAACCATGAGGCTCACAAAATGTGAAGATCCTGTTGAACACACCCTGCTTTGTGTTGCGAGCCTGAGGCAACTCGGGATAGCAAGCCTGGATGCTGGTAGTGCTGCACAAAAGGTCCTACTGCTCCTCCCTCGTTCCTTAACTGAGGCTTATTTATTAGTAGTAGTAGATTTTAGTTTGGTGACCAGATGTCCTATTTTGGTAACCTCTATTTTCCCTTCGCATTGTGGCATTGTTCCCTCGGTCATTGTAACCTTGGCTATGCTCACAGTTCCATTGGATGACAGGGCTCAGGCAGGCTAACTCTCAACGTTTACATTTCTTCCACTCAAGTGCCTCAGCTCCACTAATTGCTGGCTCATCTTTCCATCATTTTCAACAATTTTATGGAGCCTAAAGTATCCATAGATTATTCCCATCAAATCCAAATGCCACTTAAGGACTATTCCCAATAAGAGCTTGATTTGTTCTAATGCCAGGAGGGCTCCTCTGAACCATAATACTATTATTACCAAGTTATATTTGAAGGACAAGCACCATTGTAGTATAGACTGTATTTTGACTAAGTCCGTGAACTCTCCCAATCACTTTCACCTCTTCTGTTTTCCTGAGCTCCATTACATTCAATTTTTTTCACACTCTTGTCAATGAAGCCCCTTACTATGGGGATAGTTGACCCCAGGAAAAAATAGTTAAGGGAAGAGCTTGGGGCTGAGGACGGCAATCCTCTGAGTGAATGGACTGCTTTCATTCAGAACTAATCACTCACTGCTAAACGCTGGAGCAGTGAACATGCAGTGCCCTGCTTCCCATTCCTCTGTCCTGGCATGATGCCCTTGTACCAGCCATGGTCATGGTGATTAGGCCCAGCATTTTCTACGATTTGGGTTAGGCAGAACAAAATCCCCTCTGCTTGACTGCTTTAACCTAAAGGCTAGCTTTGGCAACAGATAGGCTGTGGTAGAGTGAAGAATGAATTTTGCTTTTTCCTGGAAGCCATGTTCCCAGCGTGAGCTGGGTTGGAGGGAGCCCTGTGTCCTTGGCAAAGGCACTCAAAGTAAACTCTTTTTTTTTCACTGTGCCCCAAGAATGGGCTATCTTGGATCAGATGCAGATGTTCAGCATTCTTAGGAACTTTTATAATTTCTCATAACTATATGCTTCTTTGTTTGCTCTGTATTATTCAACAATGTATTCTATTTCAAGAGAATTTAGTGGTAGTTTTAAGGCATCTTTCCCTCATTTCACTACAGGCTCATTTGTATAGCTCCTTATATTATGATCCCAGGAGACAATTTTCCTAACCAATCATTTTAGAACTTGGAATCAAACTGCTAAAATTTAGAAACAATTGTGCTGAAGTGAGGAAGACTAATTTTTAGTGATTTACAATGGTGCACTTATAAGAAAATGAAGTATAGGCTTAGTAGAATCTTAAATATTCAATGTATCTTTAGATAATGACTTTTCTCAAATTTTTATATTTTTTTCATGATGTTTGTCTCAAAATGAACATTATATCAATAAAAATTGTGTATAAAAGAGAAGGGATTGAAAAGTTTACCAATAAATATATTTACTTTTGGAGTTTTATTATTAATTTGAGTTTTACTTGTTAATATTTTGAATTTTCTTTTCAATATATTTTAGAGTAAATTAATCTAATAAATATATGTTAAATTCACTCGTTAATTATCTGCTCAGGTTCTAAAACTATAAAAATGATAACAATGGTAAATATTTGGGGAAATGTTATTTTTCTTCATTTTTAAAAGTATTATTTTGCTGGTCTGGAGGGATGGCTTAATGGTGAAGGTGTTTGTTTGCAAAGCCAAAGGACCCAGGTTCGATTCCCCAGGACCCACGTTAGCCAGATGTACAAGGTGGCACATGCCTCTGGAGTTCATTTGCAGTGGCTAGAGACCCTGGATTGCCCATTCTCTCCCCCCTTACTCTTTCTTGCTTTCAAATAAATGAAATATATTTAATTTTTTTTCAGTATTATTTTCCTATATCCTGAGTAATAATAGTTTTGGCTAGTAACAATTCCAACTTTTTTTTAATCTTTAGATACAAGTTTCTGTTTATAATTATCATGAACTCTGTACTATAATCTAAATTACATTTTAATTACATTGAGAACATTTGTGGCATTAGTGAGTAATTTAAATAACCAATATGATATTATTGGTAATAAATGTTTTCAAACAATAATCTACATTTCTAGATTAAGAAAGCATTTGGATAAAATGACAAATTATATAATCTTAAGGTATATTGAACAAAGCAATTATGTTAAGTATATTTAAGTATCCCTCCTTCTCTTCTTTCCTCCATTCCTCCTTCCATCCTTTTCTCTCTCCCTTCCTTCCTTCTTCCTATCCATCATTCCTTCTCCTTCTTTCTGTCCTTTTTTCCTTATTTTCATCCTGTCTTTTCTGCCTTCATCCATTCCTTCTATTTGTTCTTCATCTTTATCCCTTTTGAGATTCTTCCTTTTTCATCACCTTTTTCTTCTTTTGTACATTATGTGTCAGGAATGTGTGTAAGTAATTTTCAAATAAAAAAATCTTTGACATATTTATAGGACATAATAATATAATTAAAAGATAAATAAAACAAAAGAGCTCTTTTCCTTTCTAAAATATTTTTATTGGTATAGCTAAGACAATAAAGAGAGCTTGATTCATCTGATGTGATTAATTTTGATTGCATAATTCACATCATGCACAAAACAAGTTAGAAACAACTTTAAAAAGAAATGAATCAAGGCTAGTGACAAGATTCTGCCAAACTTAAAATCTAGTGAAATTTAATCTTTCTTGGATAAATTTGGAAGAAATAGATTGGGTCTAGCTTTTGCTTCTGTCTCTGTTTTTGGTAAGATCCATACCAAATAACAGTGCTTCTGGAATCTTGCTCTAGACTATCATCTATACTTATCATATCTTAGCTTGCGTTTGAAATATAATAAGAAGACTTAAGACTTAGCTGAACTTTAATTAAGTTTCTCTGTAAGAACTAATATAGACACATTGACATAAAATTGTTTGAACTGAAAATTTTTTTAGGGTGAACATGTAGCATCCATGTTCCACCTCAGATTTTGTGTGACTCAGCATACAGACATGTTTGAGGTACTGTGCTTAGCCAGCAATACCCTTGTAGTGTATTGAACTTATTAATATACAAGCTCATTGGCATGGAGCTCAGGAGAAGCAAGACAGATCCTGTGCACAAATTGCTATGATACAGAGAATTATTTTGAGCGCCATATGAGAGAGCATGGAGGATGCTGGGAGAGTCAAGGCCATGCTAAAGAAACAGCATTTGAGTTGTATTCTAGGTACTAAGTTGAAATTTATCAAATTTATCATTTGGTAATAATAGTAATAATAACTATAATTATATTGTTTTAATAGCTGAAATACCCTATTATATGTTCTTTCCAAGTTGTTCAGTCACGTAATTTATACTTACATTTATTCAATGTAAAATATGCTACAATAATATTCACTTATAAATGAAAGTAAGATATGTAACCATTCTTCCCTGTTAGAGAAAAGGGGTCTTAATATCTCCTAGGATGAAGAAAATAAATATTGAGAAACTTGGGATAAATATCTCATATAGGGCTGGAGAGATGGCTTAGCGGTTAAGCGCTTGCCTGTGATGCCTAAGGACCTCGGTTCGAGGCTCAGTTCCCCAGGACCCACGTTAGCCAGATGTACAAGGGGGCGCACGCATCTGGAGTTCGTTTACAGAGGCTGGAAGCTCTGGCGCGCCCATTCTCTCTCTCTCTCTCTCTCTCTCTCTCTCTCTGTCTGTCTCTCTCTCTCTCCCTCCTTCTCTCTGTCACTCTCAAATAAATAAATAAACAAAATAAAAATAAAAAAACAAAAAAAATCTCATATAATTTCTGTCAAATGCATTGTGAAGTACACACTTAAACTCATTAAAAATAGAAAAATTGGAGAAACAAGCAAGGGGGCTGTTTTCCTGATGAACCAGATACCAGCACAAGGGGGAAGGAGATCAGCACAGAGAAAAATCAGCTCCTACCAAATCAGAGAGCCAGAGCCTCAGAGGCCCCCAACACCTCATCACTGAAGCAGACCTAAAATGAACCCAACATGGCTCAGGGAAATTTTGCGGAAGAGGGGGCGGAAAGAATGTCAGAGCCACATGTTGGGTCATGATATGCAGAGACATTTAGCTTACCCATAACTGTGGGCTAACTCCCCAATGCATGACCCATATACCTCAACAAGGAGGGGCCAAGGGGAGGGGGTAGGTCACGGATGAGCCTAATAATGGTACCAAACTGACTGTATTTGCTGAATACAAAACTGACTAATAAAAGAAAAAAAATAAAAAATAAATAGAATTACTCTAATATGCAAAGTCATTTTCTAAGATGGAAAATCTTGAAATTCATATGCCTAGTCATTCTCAAAGTTCGCATGTTCACAGCATATCAAATTATCACTGCTGTGAAAATAATAGTACCTGTGTCCCTGTTATTTAATGAAAAAAAAACTTCCTCATAAAAATGTCATGCACACTTTCCCATTGCAAAAACCATAGCAATTCTTTCAATGAACCTACATTCAAGGCTTATTTTCTGAAACTAGTGTGCACATGAGCTGATGGCTAAACCCAGGATTCTGTCTCTTACAAATCAGCTGACTACAAGTCCACTGATTTCAGAACCAGCTCTATAGCTACCACAAATCATGGATCTTATGAAGAGAAACCTACCAGTACCTCATCCACAAAGTTCACTATTGCAATAGCACTAAAATCAATGGGCTTTTTTCTCCTTTCTAGAATTGTCTTGTTTTTATCTTTGATGCTAGCATATTGTGTTTGAATTCACTACATGGAAAAATGAATAACAATTACATGTTAAATGAATATTAGCAAAACATATATATTTTTAACTTTTAAGAAATGTAAAAATAGCACTGCAGCATAATGTGCATGCTGGTAACTTATTTTGGGTGCGTATGTGTGTATGTACACTCACAGTTATTATGATTTACAAATCTTAAAAATATGTCAGTAATCATTCACTTGTTTCTGTCTTCTGGATTCGTGGAGCTATATAATCTAATACTCATCTCAGAATTCTGTCTCTAATCAGAGTAACTTCTGCTCACACATGGAGAGATATATTAGGCTTCCTGAAGATGGCACAAACAGGACCCTCTAACTGAAGGTTCACTGTGACACACAGGCTCCAAGGGCAGGGAAACTGCACTAATAAGAAACGCAGGAAAACAGAGAATAAACAGGAATGTCTCACAGCAGAAGAACCAAACATAATGCAAAATGAATTCTGACCAAATGTCCACTATGTGACAAGTACATCACATTAATTTTTTTCACATTGTACATTTCCCCACTACTGCAGGTAATAGTATTTTTCATGTTCATATCTGGAAATATGAGGCTGAAATAAGATGTGTGTTCAGGAATTCACAGAGGCAGTGGAGGCTGCAGAATTCTGTACAAGTATTTAAAGTGTCAAGGCAGGAGACAGGACTTGAAGCTGCATCTCATACAGCTCTCTAGGCAATATTAAAGAATGAAGGAAGGGCAAGTGCAATTATCTGAGGGGTCAAGCACCAGCCATCCTGTGCCCTCCAGAGGCTGCTGTCAAAAGAAGTTTGAGCAGCACTGGGACTCACACCCATTTCACTATAGTGTTGCTCACTATACTGCGGCCATAACTGTCAGATTCAAATACACATGAAGTTGAACTTGGAGTTCTTTCTAAAGAGCAAAACTGTTATAAAAGCTTCCCCCACAAAAAGGGGAAGATGAATATCAAATAACTTCTTTAATCTGGAAAATATATCCATTGCTTTCTCCAAAATTGAGGGCCCTCACCAGTCATCTCGCTCCCTGTGGTCTCCTAGACCTGCCCTTGTGACTCAGAGGTGATGGTCATCCTGATTCTGTAGAGTATAGGAAGCACACATTCAGCTCAGTGGCTCTGTGGCCTGTTGTGGATGTAACCCTAGGCCTCCTATTGGTCTGATCAGTGGAGTTTGCACAGCTGCAAATCCAAACCATTTTTTGTTCACAGAGCAACACTGGTGTCATGACCTGCCTCATGCTTTAATCACTTCAGAGAAACATGATGAGCAGCCTGAGGACATCACAAAGAGAAAGAAATAAAATGCTTCATGGACAGCTCAGTGATTTGGGGGTAATCTCTACATAAGGTTGCCAAATGAAATAAAGGACTTGAAGTTAAATTTGAATTTAATATAAATATATCATATGCATATGTGTGTGTGCGTGTCTGTGTATGTGTGTGTATAAAATAAGAGGAGACTATCTTCTCCCAACCCCAAGTGTTCAATTATGCCACTCACAGTTTTCTTATATACATTCATATTATATAGTACTCCTTACATCTCTGGTAAATATTTTTATCTATTTTCTTTTGAATTATACATTCTTAGTATTAGGTGGGTTCCCATATCATTTTGCTCATATTTGTCTTTGCTTCTTAAGTGTTTGGCTTCACAGTATATGGGATAAATTAGGAGCTCAGCATGTAGGACTGACCCTATTGGAATTAGTGCAAAAAGAGAGGCTCCTTCCAGTAAAAAATATGTGAATCTGAAACACTGTACACATGCTTTGTGTGTGCTTATATGTTTACATGTATGAGTTGTAGTGTGTGATGACTATAGACTTGCATTTCTGGAGGATTTATGTTAATGACGGTTATGATGATAATGAAGAAACAAAATAAATTTGCGTATGAAGAACAGAATTCAAAAACTAAAATGTGCTGGCTGAGAAAAGGTCCCACTTATATTACATCATTTTGTTATAAAATGTTTTATCATTTTAATCCATCCCCTTCCAATTTTTATCACTCTAATCACTTTATCATACATATTACCTCACCTACTGAATAAGTCATCACCCCTTAATCCTTCTATTTTAAATTCCTTTTGTTCTTTCTACATCACTTTTCTCCAACACAAATATATTATATTATATATGCTTGTGCATAGACACAGAGCCCCACAAAAATAAAATAATTAATTTATATTAACTGAGCATAGTTGAGAGAGAAAAACATTTGCTATGCTCTGTCCTAATTCTGCTGCTTCACTCTGTTGCTGCTCCTCAGTTTGAATTACTTTATTTTCTATTACGTATTTGTCTTTAAACATAATGATACCAGGGAAAAATATATCCAGAGGCTTCTATATGATAGAGGTATTTAAGAATATATTATTGGGTAATATTTATAAAATCTATTTTATATATATTCTATATATAGATAATATCATTTGTATTTAACATAAATCAAATGTGTGCATACACAGATACATATTTTCACACATGTATACATATAAACTAAAAATGACCTTAAGTGTATATTGGATGATATTTTAAAATGTCTGTGTATACACATAATTTTGCTTGAAATCAAAGTTTGAAAAGTATGTAAATTCATCCATATTTGATCAAATTCCAGGTAAGTGTGGGTGCTTAAGAAATGTTAAATAATAGTAATCTGCTCCTAACCATTTATCTTTTATCTGCTGTTAAGCAATGGGGTGCCAAATTATGTATTAAGCAGTTCTTATTAGGTTATATTTTTTAGGCAGCAGGTGGAGAATTTATGATGAGTTATGCATCACAGATCTTCCCAGACTGACTTACCATGCAGTTCAAATAGATAATATTCCAACCCACACCCTGCAGGGAGACAGCCAAGACTAAAAGCTGCATCCAATGTGGCCGCCTCTACTTTCTTTCTTTCTCTACTTTAATCTCATCACTTCTTTTCTTTTTTGTTTTGTTTTGTTTTTCGAGGTAGGGTTTCACTCTAGCCCAGGCTGACCTGGAATTCACTATGGAGTCTCAGGGTGGCCTCGAACTCACGGCGATCCTCCTACCTCTGCCTCCCGAGTGCTGGGATTAAAGGCGTGCGCCACCATGCCCGGCTCTCATCACTTCTTTTGACATGAGTAAAGGAATGTGTGTTTTGAAAAACATTTTTTTAATTTAAAACTGATAAAAATTTCTCATGACAATTCTAAGTTTTGATATCAATGACTACTTGGTGAGTTTCTTTCTTTTCATTTTTGTTTAACTTTTTAAATTGTGCATCTAAAATATATACTCTAGTATACAGAATGTTTTAATTGTTAACAAGAAAGGATATACCTTTTGTTATGTTGTTTTTCTTTTTTAAAATATTTTTTATTTGCAAGTAGAGAGAATATTTTGCATTGAATTTGATATAATCCACCTGTGGGTCATTTTGAATACACCATCCTACATTTACACACTACATCGTCATTATGCAAAGTTTAGAGCTTACAAGTAAGAGGTTTTCTTTCTGTAAATGGACAATATAATATTTTAAATTAGTTTGGCTTCTCTATGAACAATGACTGTAACTTACAGAGAATGTACAATATACGGGTTCTTAATCAGTTTATATTCTTTTGTAATTTCCTCTTTTTCTTCTATGTGCATTTTATTCTGTAAATTATTGTAATCTTCTAAAAATTATTTTAGTGTAATATGATTTGGAAGAATGAAAGAGAAAGGAACAAGAGATAAGGAAGAATGAAGCAAGGAAGAAAAATATATACTGATGCATTTGTCCAATTACTCTACAATGAAGACTTGTCAAAAATGATTCTGAGAGTGCTGTCAGCAGTCAGCCTTCTGCTCTTAGGGCCATAAGAGTTTGAGCTTCAGAGAGATGCTTTGCTTGAGGTTACATGTTTCCTGAGTTGGCCCACACTCAGTGATTACTTGATATGGAGATATAAAAGCAGCTTGCCATCTCAATCAAATTAAGGATGATTTTGAAGGTCATTTCTAACTTCAGAAATCCCTTGGAGACAGCCAAGGCTGACATTACTCTTGCATTATAGATTGGCTTCAAATCCATACCTGACCATTCATTCCTCTTCCCTCCACCCCTTTTGAATTCAAGGTTATTTGTTAATACCCATCTTGCACTCTACACTGTATCTCAGTGTCTGCTACCAGGAACCCAAATTACATCATTTAGAAAAAGGATTTACCTTATAAATTAGGCTGTAAAGTAAAGTTTAGAGGGTGGGCTACTTACTGCCTGGCAATGAGAACAGCATTGGTAATAACAGATGGAGCAGAAGCCCCTCCCTATCACACAAGGATGAGCAACTATTGAATCCTGTACCAATGTGAATTTGAATAGCATATTGATGGAGAGGAATGTATTGACTGATAATTCAGTCAATTTAATTTGATCTCTATTGCTAAGCTGAATTGATTTCGATAAAAATATAAGTCAAAGTTGAGAATAATTAATACTCGTTCTATTAAAATGTACTCTCATATAACCATGTTTCCCAATCTTGAGCAAAGAAGAAACATAATTGGGCTTACAATTATGAAATAGACTGGTTACATAAGTCCTGAAATAACCACAAACTTCCATACCTGATAGAAAATTGAAATATCTTGTTGAAGGTCATCCAATTTATCAACTCATGGGCAATATTGTTCAAGAATGGAGAAAATCAGTTTTGGGGAAGTGTGGTAGTTTGAATGTATGTCCCATAGACTCAGGCTTGAATCTTGGAGTTTCTAGTAGGTGGAGCTCTACTAGGGAAGAGATACGTAACTGGGGTCAGATCTTGGAGCCCAGCCCTAAGGTGTGTTTGAAGGCTGCCCTAAGGTATGTAGAGCAGATGGAGCTCTGGCTATTTTGTGTGCTGGCTGTTGGTGGTGTTTCTCTGCTTGAATCTATGAAAAGGAGCCAGCTCCTTCAATTGATGGTATTCCTCTGGACTTATAAGCCTGAAATGAAACTCTTTCCTGCTATAAACTGCTTTTGGTCAGTTTTTGTCCAGCAATGCTGAACTGACTGTAACATTAATTGGTACCAAGAGTGAAATTGTTACTATAATGAATCTGAACACATGGATTTTGGTCTTTTGGAACTTAAGTGTTGGAGGAATATGAAGGACTTTGTGCTTGGGACTTCAGAAGCCTTACAATGGTGCAGTAAGAAGAGCTTGATGGAATGTTCTTATGAGAGTTTGAAAATGCCAAATGCAGAGAGAACTGTGGACTGTGAGGCTTGGCTTACAATGTTTTAAAGGGGGGAGGCATTTTTGGAACTAGGCTACTGGCATAAAGGTTGTTCTGTCCTTCTGTCAATGACCAGGGAGTTTGATCAAGGTTGAATTTAAAAGTAATATACTAGGCTGTGGAAATTGCTTAGTGGTTAAGGCGTTTGCCTGTGAAGCCTAGAGACCCATGTAAGCCAGATGCACAAGGGGGCACATGCATCTGGAGTTCGTTTACAACAGCTAGAGACCCTGGCCTGCCCATTCTCTCTTTCTCTCTATCTGCATCTTCCTCTGACTCAGTCAAATAAATAAATATAATATTTTTAAAAATTAAAAAAATAAAAAAATGTAATGCACTGGTGCGTTGGTGGAAGGTATAGAACAGAAAGATATGAATAATGTATGCTACATCACAGGATAAATCCAAACAGGTTAAAATTAAAGTTTCTCTCACAGAAACTGGGTTTTAATTATTACAGCGGCACTTGCAATTTGATTACCACTGTTAAGGGTGGGTCAACTGCTTTGCATTGGAACAGCGGAAAAGATGCCTGAGGATGAAATTCATCCAAGAAAGGCTCAATGAGTAGGAATGCAAGTTATTTTGAAAGGAGATCACTCATAGGCAGAATTCTGAAGAAGTATGCTGCTCTTCAAGGTCAAAGTTTATGCCACCAGGGTTAAGAAATTTGGCTTGCCACATACTTAGTAATGGTATTGAAAGCATGAAAAAATGCAGATCATGAAATATGCATGGTTGCAGAAGCTGCTTCTGAGATGTGGCATATGAAATGGGGTTGAACCCCTATGTACAGGCCCAATAAGGTCATTGTATAAGAGAATCACTTCCAGGAACTGGCTGTAGTGTTGCACTATTATGAAGTAGGGCGAGGTCCCTTTAGGCCATTGTATGGAGCTATGAGGATGTGTGGTAGTTTGCAGTGCAGACTCCAATATGTTTTGTATATGCCAGGACTGTGCACTGGCTACCATGAGTGTTGTTGGCTCAAAATAAAAGTTTTCCCCAACCTGCTCAGCACGGCTGGAGGGGAAGAATAGAAAATCCAGACACTGTTGTCACTGGTTATGGATGTTGGATTTGAACTTCAGATGTTTGATGTTTACCTGATGGTTATTGATTGTATTGGTCCAATCTTTCCTTGTTATGACTTATTGCAATGGAAATGTTTACTGTGTGCCATTCTGTGTTGGAAATATGTAACTTGTTTTGATTTTGTAAGACTTGCAGTTGAGAGACAGTCTTGAATCTAATATTTGTTTGGGGTAAGGTATCTTGAGTCTGACTTTAAGGTATATGGAGAGCAGTTGGAGCTCTGGCTGTTTTGTGGTGTTGGTTTTCGATGATGTCTCTCAACTTGGGTCGCAAACTTATAGAGCTTGGTGTCAGGTAGACCTCAGAAACTATGTGTGGGTTTAAAAACTGAGAGAATAAATGACTATTATTTCAATTTAGAGTCTAGGAATAAGAATATTAATAAAACTCCCTGTGGCAGAATATCTACCCAATCCTGTACTAGCAGTAATAGAGAAGGAATTATGAGGAGTTACTTCAGTTTATACAAATTGACACATCACAAGGCTACCACACATGCAGGACTAAAGTAAATTTGCTAGTTTACATGATTAAATTCTAATAGAAAAAAATTATGGGATTACCAGGTAGCAGGAATTCGTGCTTCATAAAATTTCTTAAGGCCTGTAGAGATGGCTTAGCAGTTAAGGTGATTGCTTGCAAAGCCAAAGGACCCCGGCTTGATTCCCCAGGACCCATGTAAGCCAGATGCACAAAGTAGGGAATGAATCTGGAGTTTGTTTGTCATGGCTGATGGCCTTGGTGCATCCATAGTTTCTCTCTCTCTCTCTCTTTCTTTGTGCCTCTTTCACTCTCTCTCCCTAATAAACAAATAAAAATAAAATATTTTTGTCTTAAATTCTTAGCTCCACACAAACTTTTCTATCATCTTATTTTCATTACTTCCCCCACATTTGTACTACCATATGATCTGTATCAGACATATTGAAATTACACTTTCAGTTTATAAGAGAAAAATAAGCTTCACTATATATATTTGTTCATTTATATGGCCCAGGTGAGAGTTGAAAGCTTGATCAGACTTAAAAATAAGTACAGGGAGCAAGCCATGGGTAGAGACTAGTTCTCAAGTGGGTCTGCCTCTCAGGGTATTTTTGCTGGCCACCATTACGGCAAACTCGCACACTGGTATTGAACGGAAGGAGGTCTGGCAGTATGGTCCATTCAAAGTATGTTGGCAGACTTCACAATGAATTATGTCACACTCCTTATAACTTTCAAATGCCTTTTAAGATGTATGTGTTAAAATTCTTGCTATTCACTCTCTGAGCCTTGAAATTAATGAGCTAAAAACTGGAGGCTATCTTCATATAACCTAAAAATATCTTTGGCACCTATTAAATATAGGGAAACTATGTTTTACTTTTTTATTATTTCCAATATTTATTCACCATTTTGGAAAGCTGCAAATACTATCAACAAGTCTCTTCATCTTGCAAATGGTCTCTATAGTACTAAACACAATATATTTTCCTAAATAATATTTTGTAAAAATATTATCATGAAATAAAATTTCTGGAATTTATAACATACCTGTGCATACAATATGAAATTTCAGCCTAAGTGATTGAGTTGGAAAGAAATTTACATTTTTATAATGTTTAAAAGGCAGTATGTCTAAACAAAAGAAGACGCAGAGGAAGAGATAGAGTTAAAGAAAAAATAAATTATTTTCAAAAATCTAATCAGGTAATACATAATTTATGGCATCTTGCACCATAATTGGGCATCTGTGATTTTTATTTAGAAAAAAAAAGAAACCATGGGAAACTTAAGCAGGAAAGTAGGATTCTTCATTTATTAAAAAGTTAAATGAGCCAGGCGTGGTGGCACACGCCTTTAATCCCAGCCCTCAGGAGGCAGAGGTAGGAGGATCCCCGTGAATTCGAAGCCACCCTGAGACTACATAGTGAAGTCCAGGTCAGCCTGAGCTAGAGTAAGACCCTACCTCAAAAAAATAAAAAAAAAAAGTTAAATGACGACCATACTTGCCTCTGGTAGGAAAGCATCAAAAGAAAACAACTTCTTCATGATGTTTTACAGTTGATAACAATCTTCCCTCTACACATCCCTCTCTTACATATATATTTTTTTATCTAAGTACATTTTGTGAAGAAATGTACACTTTCTTTTTCCTTTTTTAAAAAAATTGTGCATTTTTTACTAAGGAATTCTTTGTTCTATTGCTTTTACTAATGCTGTATATTGAAACCATTTTGTTTCTGAGAGTTAATGGTAACAGCTGTAAGAAAATCTCATCTCCCTAGTTGGGGCATGCGCTATATCCAGCAGCCCTAGCTTCCTGTGGTGACGCCATCAGTCATGTGCTGAAGAATTCAGTGACCAGGCAGGAGGTGATGCTTTAGACTTGTCGGAACATCCCCACAAATTCTGGTGGAAAAGAAAGAATCTAACTTTCCTTCAAAAGCTAGCAAAGCGTTGAGGAAAATTCATGTTAGTCACTAAAATAATAACCTCTAAATCCTTGGTGAGAAAGTTTGTTTGAATTCTTATTCTTATACAATAACCTCTGTTGGAATGATCAAATTATATGGCTGTAAAGGACTTTATCACACTCCATGTTAACTATTGCCTGATAAATACAATTATCCATAGCTATATTTTAGGTCTTTTGTAAACATATATTGCAATATTTTTCATGCATTCTTTAGAGGTATTAATGTTTAGATGTACATTGAAATGTAGGCCTTTATTAATATCCTTAAATACCTAGAAACTAAGTTTTATTTTTTGTAGTGATTAGAAGAGCATAACATTAAAATTAAATATTATAAACATAAATATTCATTTGTTTTTTCAGAATACATAAATTATCAGTTATAGGATAGGTCCTGATAATATAAACACAAGTTAGGAATAATTATATGATAAACATACTTTTGGAATCAGGAGACACTAAGACCTGTTGGAATAACCCCTTACAGCATAAATGAGTGAAAATTGGAGCTGTGTGAAATTCCAGTAATGAGAGCCAAAACCTGGCTCGTTTCCATTTTTATTAGGAATCTGAATTTAGCTTATGTTCACTTAGAAGTTCATTACCTTTCCACACAAACCTAATCTACATTTTTAGGTCATTCTCCACCTTTCCATTCATTTCCACTAAGATCTAATGCAATATTGTCTCAGGAAACTGCTGTTTTCCTAGTCTCATGCAATTAACAACCTTGATTGAATACATATACTATAAGCTTAAAGGCTTTACAGAGTGAAGACAGTGGGCAGGCACTTCCTCACATGTGAGCAAATGAAGTTTAAATTTTAGGTGAAATATATATTTTCACATACAACTTGGCCGGAGAAATAAACAAGTAATAAAAATGACACATGGGGACTGGAGAGATTGCTTAGTGGTTAAGGCACTTGCTTGCAAAGCCTAAGGACCCAGGTTCAATTCCCCAGTACTCATGTAAGCCAGAAGAACAAGGTTGGTATATGTATCTGGAGTCCATATGTAGTGGCTGGAGGCCCTGGTGTGCCCATTCCTTGTTTCTCCTTCCTCTTTCTCTTTCACATAAATAAATAAAACAAATGAATAAAAATAAATGACACATAGTGTCTAATTCATTAATTTCACAGAGACACATAGGAGGTAGTGCTTCCTCAAGAGAGCTCACACTGTGGAGTCTATAACAAATATTGTTCATAATTTCTATTATTTATATCTGAAATAATTTAAGGAAAGCTATTTGATATCATGCTCAAATGTATAAAATAGATTTTTTCCTTTTCCAAGTCTAACATTCATTTTTCAGGTACTGTCATTAAATAATATCTTTTATTATAAATGGGGTTTTATTTATTTGAATTGCATATCTTTTGAAATTATAAACATTACAATTATTAATTTTAGAGGATTAAAATGTTACCCAGGTGCCAGACACTGCTACATGTAAAGTGTATAGTCTTTTGATTCCAAGAAATTCACAATATTAAGGGTTAACAGGAAGCCAAAGATGTATGAATTTTTAGTGTACTATAATATATATTCACTGCAAGTAATAAGGGAACTGTATATAAGAATCTATAATATGTCAATGAAATTTGATCTTCAGTAGGACCACTTACCACTGTCTCCAATATCTGGCAGAGTTCCTGGTGCATTCATGAAACTAATGGCAGATAATGCCTGGTCAGCTAGCATTTGTTAGCAACGGGGAAACATATCAACTATTTCATAGCATGTTCACCAGTATTACATACACACACATACATGTATGCACTAACATAGATGGGGACAAATGCCAATTACTTGCATGTATGTAATTAGCAATGTTTTGTACCATCTGGAACATTGTAAGTAACTCTCTCTCCATTAGTCATTGAACAAATGCAAACATAAATTTTTGGAGAGACAATTTGAGTTATTTACATAGAGAGATAATCCACAATTCCTAAACTAATTGTATTTTAAAAGGTTTTAAATTATTTTTTCCATTTTGACATTTTCATAGATGCATATTCTTATTTGAAAATATGGTGGAAGCTTATTCACTACTTTGCAAATACCTTCCATATTAGCATCTTTTAAATGTTTTATTTATTTATTTATTTATGAGACAGAGAGAAAGAGAGAGACAGGGAGTAATTGAGAGAAAGGATAGCTGTGTCAGGGTTGCAGACGAATTCCAGACACATTTGCAACTTTGTGTATCTGGCTTTATATGGGTACTGAGAAATTGAATCCTAGCTGGCATGCATTGTAAGCAAGTGCCTTTAACAACTGAGTCATCTCCCCAGTCCTGAGTAATTTATAAAGAATATAAATCTTTCCCAGTTCTACAAGCTAATAATCTTAAGATCAAGATGTTGGCAAGTCCAGTGTCTGGTGACTGCAAGATGATTTCTTGAACACTGCATCCTATGGGGCAGAGGTACACACAGTAAAAGAAAGAAAGGCACAAAATAGAACCAGTTCCCTCCATAAAGTCCTTTATCATGGCATCAAATTATCAGACATTTTCCATTAGGCCCACTACTCACACTGTTGAATTGAAGGCCATTATTTAATGGCCCAGTCTGCTGGTATAAGCTTGTAATCAAAGCTAGTTGGAAGGCTGATTAGTTCAAGTACAACTTTTGTAATTAAGAGATACACTATCTCAAAATAAAACTTCAAATAAGGGTTCGAGATGTAGCTCAGTGATAGAGTGGCTTGCCATGTGTAAGGTCCTGAATTTTTTCCCCAGAACCACAAGTATTAATTTTTGAAGGGGGCAAAATAAAAATATAGCAGTCACCAAAATCAGGTTTGACCTGTCACCTAATACGTTATCATTCAGCATACTTCACTTGTTCTCATATTTGCTTGTCTAATGTACATTTTTCATGCTTTTATTGTTGAAAAATTGTATTCTATGCTGCAGGTGGCCATCCTGTGGCTTTCATTTGTCCTGTGAGCCTGTTTGTATCTCAGTAACTCAATAACTTGTTGCTTTACTTATGTCACCTTTTCTTTCTAAAAAAGATGTATCTCACTTTTGTGACTTTTCGATCATATCTGAAGAATAAAAGGAATAAAGAACTTCATGTTAAATTTCCTTTTTAAATATAATGTTTCTCTAGAGTGGGTGAGATTTTTCAGCAGTTAAAGGTACTTGCTTACAAAGCCTGATAGCCCAGGTTCATTTCCTAAACCATACACGTCACCTAAGTGGGCACTCATTTGTAGAAACAAGGGACCCTGGTATGTGTGTGTACATAAACACACACACACACACACACACAAACATAACTTCAATTTTTTTTTTTTTTTTTTTTGGTTTTTCAAGGTAGGGTCTCACTCTAGCCCAGGCTGACCTGGAATTCACTATGGAGTCTCAGGGTGGCTCGAACTCACGGCAATCCTCCTACCTCTGCCTCCCAAGTGCTGGGATTAAAGGCATGCACCACCATGCCTAGCTAATTTTTTTTTTAAGTATATTCCAATGTTAGAGGGATTCTATAAACATCTGACACTTTTTTTGGTCCAACAGCTTTCTAGATAGATGCTTTTCAATATGTGCTCCAAACAAAGTAAAAGCTTCCCGAAGGAAGATTTTAGCATTGGAATATTTCTTACCACATAAAAATTTGGTGTGTGTTTTGTCTTACATTAAGATTTAAAATATTGTTGTGCTTAGAAAGATTAAAATTGAATTTGACCTTAAGGATAGAAGTCCTAGAAATTTATACGTAAGCATACAGAACCTCTAATCTTTAAAGGTGTTATAATTTCAAGGTCCTAAAAATATAGCTTTGTTGGTATCTTTCATTTATTACCAGTCAGCGTAGCGTTTAGCAATAACAAAAATATGGTTAAGATTATACATTGTTTGACCTGTCAAAATAGCAAGGCTCACAATAATATTATGTAATCTTGACAAAGGCACTGTACATGATTAGCACTTTTTTCCCCACTTGTGGCAGTGTAAAATTTCACAGTTTTTAGAAAGTAAATTGGCAGTATTTACTAGCTTCTAGAATCACTTATTTTGACTCACGCTTTCCAATTTTAAGAAAAACATGAGTTAATATTTGTAATACCAACTGGTATTACACATGTTATTCTATTTATTACAAAAAATTTAAATCAAAAAGAGAATATTCAAATTTCTTACATTCTAGTAAGCCCATTTGGAAATAGTACAGATAATTTTAAAAACCTGGAGAATATTAAATCATGAACTTTTCATTAAATATTAAGGAAAATAACCAGAGCATATGCCTAAAAATGATATACAAAAATTCTACAATAGACAGTTGTCAAAAATAAAGCACAAAAATATTTTAACTAGTTTGATAATGTCTTCTTTGCCATTTTTTAATCTTTAAGGAAATAGTTCATTATTTTGATTAAACCTGGCCCTCTATGTAATGACAGTAGATTACAACTCACAAAGTCACACAGCTATTTAGAGAAAAAAAAAAGATCAATATTTTATTTGTTGTCCATAACTAATGTAACTTTCTTTTAAGGGTAGCAGATCACTGATTAGCCTGCAGAGACAACTAAATGCGGATAGAAGCAGAGTTTAATTGAAGCTTTAGCATATGTGTGAGTTGGGCATCTCTGACTGTTTCTTAGCTTATAAGGTGTCTCACTGATCAGCAAAAGTGAAATTCCTGTGTGGTTTGTGTCCTGGGGCAGGCATATCCCCTTCCACAGCCTTCAAGCTTAATGCCAGTAAGTGTTGGCAAAGGAAAATAGTCTGCTCACTGGGGAAAACTTGCTGTAGGGTCACTTGGCCTTAAATTCAATGGCATAACAACTTGTGTTACACTGATTTTGCCCTGAGCAATCCTCTCTCTGGTCCTTAGCTTCATGTTGACTCTGGATAGCACAGTAGATCCTCTTCCAGGTCAAGTGTCACTCACATTTTCTCCCTGGCTTTGACAATCTTTTCAGTGTCCTTTCATACAAATGTCCTTTATTTCATCATTGTGCATTTGACAAGTGAGTGAGACTCTGAGCCATATCTCTGGGCCCCATACACAGTGATAGAAAGTATATTATGGGAATCAGCAGAAATGACATGTACATTGATGAAAACAGGCTATTGGTAGTCCATGGCAAAAAAATAAAAATGCCATATTGTTATGTTTGCCTTCTGGATTCATTAATCTTAAATATTTATTTACTAATTTTTATTATATCCTTGAAATAAATAGAGGGCAATTTAAAAGTCAAAATCTTATTCCCAGTACATAATTTTGTGGAAATTAATGGTAAAGTCTAGGAAAATTTATAATAGAATAAATACTCTGAATTGAAGGACTGGAGAAGGTCTCCCAGGGAGTAACATTTAAGCAGATATCCGTGAAATACATAGGCATAGCTTAAAACCAATTCTGAAACAGCCTTATTCTCAACAGATAAGAGCATTCTGTACAAAGCCCTGAGACAGAATAACATAGGTAGGCTCTTAATATTTACAGAACCTAATGAAGGCCAGTGTAGCTGGAAACTGATAAATACAAAAAGGAAGCAAGTTCCAGATTATAAATTGTATTATAAACCATAGCATCCACTTATACCTTTATTTTAATTAGGTTCAATGCTGCTAAGAGATTGGAACAATGATAGGTGGGAGGGAAATATAAGATATACTATGACAGAGGGTCAAGGGTAGATTGATGAAGAGTCATCAGGAGGTTAATGTAAAAATCTAGATGCAAACGTAAATACAGAAAGAAATAAGAGGTTTCAGGAAAACACCAGGGTGGAGGGATATTTGGCAAGACATGGTGCCCAAGTAAAGAATGGGAGAGCTGGGCTGGAGAAATGGCTCAGTGGCTAAGGCATTTGCTTACAAAGAAACAGGAAGAAAATATACAGGATTTTCCACGTTAGTTTCTGTCTTGGGCAGATACAACAATGCTGAAAACCTGTGGGAAACTAGTGTTAAATATAAGTCAGGGCTATATCTCCATTACTTAAAGGTGCTATATAAATGTAATTATGAAAGCATTTATTATTCATTATATGCTCTTAATTCATACAAATGTACACCAAGCAAAATGATGGGCATCATTCTTTTGTACTTGAGCATGAGGTGTTGAGGACCTCCTAGTCCTAACTCACTCCCTTCTCCATCTTTACTATTTCATAGCATTAAATTTTATTTGATCTGTAATCAAATACTTCAGCTCTTAGAAATTAATGAAGAGATAATAATGGAAGTAAGGTAAGAAGTAGTATAATATATACATACATACATATATATATATATATATATATATATATATTTGTATATGTATATATGAAAGTCTGTGCCTATATGAAAAAAGAGATATGAAAGAAAGGAGAGGGAGGGAGAGAGAGAGAATGATTAGGCTGGCTTATTACCATTTTTGAAAGAGTGCTCTCTATATAATGCATTAAGTGTAAATTTAGAAAGATCTTTATATGTGTAGTTTCATACATTACCCCTTTTGATAAAAGTACCTGGCTTCCCTTGAGACTGGATGTCATTCATTCTTCATCCATGAATGTAGATGTAGCTAATGAGAGCACTTCCTTCTATCCCATCAAAGGAGTCATAGAACATCACTGCCCTAGTGAGTGCTTGAGAGACAGAAACAAAATCCAAGCCCTAGTATCTGAATCTGAACCCAAGTTTCTCGACTTTTGTTGCAGTCAGTAAAGTAACTTCTTTCCTTTTACTGAGCATGCTGAGAAGTAGGATGTGAAGATAGAGCTAATGGCAATGATTCTGTCACCTTGGAAGAAATTCTGCTTGTGGAACCCGTAAGAGAGGAAGGCCAGCAGACAGTACAGAAAGATAACATAATCTATGCCTTTGGAGTCATATGGAAATAAAGATACATATGCTTTTAATGTATTTTGAGGAACTTTCATTTCATGCATAATGAAAATGTACATAATGAAAATACACAGCCTAAATGAATGTAGCATAGTCAAATGTCAGGGTGAAAAGGAGCCTTGTTACGGTTTAACAATGATTGGGAAGCTAAATTTGCAGAAATATAATCAAGAAAATCATATTACTTTACAGGGTTCCATGCATCTAAAGATTCGTCAAAAACCAGTATTTTACACATTGTACTAGGCAAAAGATTTTATTTTTAAGGACAAGAGACATAAACTTGCTCATGAATTTTTCCTCAGGTCATCGTTGTCAAGAAAGAACAAGCTAAGCATTTAATGTGCTATGTAATTAAAAATAGAAAAATTGAGATGGAGAGATTTTTCAGTTGTTAAGGCACTTGCCCACAATGTATCACAACCTGGGTTGTTTCCCCAGTACCCACATAACGCTAGATGCACAAAGTCGTGCATGTATTTGGAGTTTGTTTGCAGTGGCTACAGGCCCAGCATGCCCATTCTGTCTCTCTCTCTCTTTCTTTCTCTCTCTCTGTCTTTCTCTTTGTGTGTGTGTGTCCTTGCAAATAAATAAATGAATAAAATATTTAAAAACAGAAAAATTATGTCAAAGAGAAATTTGTTAGCCGATGTTGTTCTAGTGTTCATGTAGCAATCCAGTTAATTCCTTTGCTCATGTAGCTCGCTTCCATCCTTCTTTCAGGTCTCCATTCACACTTTAGCTTTTAGGCTGTAAAGAGATCTTTCCTGTCCTTCTGCCCATCCTTTACTGATCTGCTTTCTTTGTTGACATTATCATGTAGAATCACACATGAATAGTGACTTTGAAATATATTTTTATTTGTGCGTGCGTGTGTGTGTGTGTGTGTGTGCGTGTGTGTGTGCCTACATGCCAGGTCCTCTGCAACGCCAGGTGCTTGTGGCATTTTGAGCGCCTGGCTCATGTGGGTGGCTTGAAAATTGAATTTGGGGCCAGCAACCTTTGCAAGCAAACAACTTTAGTGGCTGAGCCATCTTTGCAGTCCTGACATATAGTGACTAATTGTTTCTTCCCACAAGAATGTATATTTTTTAAAAATTCAGAACATGTTATTTTTATTTCATCTTCTGTGTCCTTGTGACCAAGAGAGCCAAGTGGGCACTAGAGGAACTAGGTGTTGCATAAATGCTGGAAGGGCTATGAGTTCGGGCTGGTAGAGCTACTGACGTTTCCCAGAGTGCTTCAGCTAGATCAAGGGATCTGCTCTCAGCATAGTTGCAGCTTCATGGTTCCATGTCCTGGAACTCCATCTTCAATAGTTGAAGGTCTTATGGTATACTCTGATGTACAATTTGAAGAACTACATGGGAATTATGATACATACTTTACTTGTGCGATATGAGAACTGCATGGGACAATCCATGTAATTAGCTGGTGAGTGAATCTAGCACTCAATAAATGCTAGTTGTTTTATTACTGTGTAGAGAGAAGATGGTGAGGGATATTAATATTCAAGAACATGTTTTAAAATGTAGCTGATGAGAAAGTTCAACAGATCATCTGAAAGCTGGGAAAAGGGAGGATGTCAGAAGTAACCCCAAGATGTTGTCTTCCGCATCTGGAAGGCGGACTTAGAATTTAATGACATGGTAGACATGAGGAAGATGCAGCCTAGAGGAAGTGAGAAAAAATATAATTTTTGTTCATAGACAAAAGCATAGGGATCAAACCAAGTAAGTACTGATTAGAAAGATAATATGGTCTAAAATGTTTCAAGGTATGATTGTTATTGGTGAAGCAGCAAAATAAATGGAGTCAAATAAGGTAAGAATATTAAGAGACAATTATAAATCAGAATTAAAGTCCAGAAAGTGTGTTCACATAGTGAAATTAACTGTGCTAATGGTTACAGTTTTTGCAGAGGGAGAGAGAGAGAGAGTGCATGCAAGAGAGAGAGAGAGAGAGAGAGAGAGAGAGAATATTCAAAACACAGTGACTGAAGACCAACTCTTTTAGGAATTAGCTGAAGAGGGAAGCAGTAGCTTATGTAGCACACCAGCTCAGACAACTTTGTTTTATAATTTTCATACTGGAAATAATGCATTGAAGTTTGATACTTAGAAATATATCTCAGAATGGGAATGTTTGATGATTTGGTACTGGGCCACATATGGAGATAAAACCTCAAGTATGTGAAAGTGAAGTTATTGTCCACAGAGAGAATGTGGTTATATATGTAGTGGAGAAGACAATGTAAACAGGATAAAGATATCTGAATGGTCGGTATTCATCAGTCTCTGCTTCCTTTTTTAAACACTTTATTTATTATTTATTTATTTATGAAAGAGTGTGAGAGAGAAAGGGGGAGATAGAGAAAGAATGGGTGGGTGTGTCAGGGCCTCTAGCTACTGCAGAGGAAGTCCAGACATGTGTGTCACCTTGTGCATCTGGCTGTATGTGGGTACTGGAGCACTGAATCCAGGTCCTTGGGCTTTGAAGGCAAGTGCTTTAACTGTTGAGCAATCTCTCTGGCCTAGTCTCTGCTTTCTCCCTGTGGATGGAATGTGACCAGCTTTCTCAAGCTCTTGCTATCATGCCTTCCCGGTCATGATAGACTCTAACCTTGAAATAGAAGATGAAATAAACCTTTCTTTTTTAAAAGCAATTAATCTAGGGAAACTAACGTGAATTTAAATGTATACATTCAGATGAAGATTGATGCTGCATTTGGTAATAAGAGCATATAAAATTTATTTTCTGGTTATTTCTGAGGAATCTATTAACTAAGATAAAGTCTTCATTGGAGAATGAGATATTTTTTTTTTCTCGGACTTTGAAGAGGGATAAGAATGTATGAAAATATTCAGATAGAAGAATAAACATTTCTTTTTCCAGGGAACTATAGTGGGATAGGTCAGAGGTTCCAGGAACTCTCCTGAAGGTTGTGTTGAGATCAGATAATGAATAAGTGATCTTATTAAGTCATATTTAACTGTTAATCTTTTTCTACTCAACAATGATAATGCATGCTATAACTTATCCATCGTTGTGGCCTCTGAATGCATGTATAACTATGCCCTATGATATGTAATTCTATGTGCCAGTGTGACTGGGATAAGTGCTATCCAGAGAATTAGTAAAATATTATTTCTGAGCATGGCTATAAGGATATCTCCAGAAGGAATTGGTATTTGACTTGGTAGACTGAGTAAACAAGAGTCACCCTCCTCAATGCTGCTAGGCCTTGTCAAATCCATTGAGGGCAAAAAGGCATATTCTAGCTTTTTCTCCTGAGCTGGTTCATTCACTGCCTTGTGCCCATGTGCATTTCTGACTCCAAGGCCTTTGTACTCCTTGAATTACCATATCCTATTGTCCTCACAGACTGAATTGCACTACTGGATTTCTGGTTTTCCACCTTACAGATGACATTAGTGTAAACCACTTTCCATAATAAATCCTATTACACACACACACACACACGTACACAAGGGTGTACACATACGTACACATGCATGCACACACCTGTCTCCTGTGAGCTCTGTACCTCTGTAGAACAAGGCTAGTACAAGCTTATTCTCCTCTGTTTCTCATACACAAAAAAGAACTATCTATTCACTAGAGGGCAGCCCCTATAGTTAAAAGTAGTTTAAGAAACACTAATAAAAATGTACATTCTAAATAAATATCCCTATTTAGTCTTCTATATTACTTGCAATTTCACTTTGAACATCATTAATTTAATGCAAACTGTCACCTTTTCAGAAGCATCCAAATAAATATAGGCAATGTTAAAAAATATAATCAGACTATATATCTTCCAACTACATGGAAAGTCTATCAATCCTGTTAATATTTTAAGAATTAAAAAATGATTTATTCACTTTTGTACATGCGTGCTCATTTGTGTGCATGAGTGTGTGCTTGTGTATACAGAGGAGCATACCAGAGCTTTTTGTCACTGTAAATGAATACCAAATGTTAGTGCCACTTTTTACACCTGCTGTGTGTGGGTAGCTGGCAGTTGAACCTGGGCCAGAAAGCTATGCAAGCAACAGTCATTAACCACTGAGCAATCTATACAGCACCATATTTTAATATTTTCAAGTTACTTGGATGTCTTAGTGTTTCTAACACTCTATTATTTGTGTATTGTGATCATTTAGCAGAATTCCCCCATCTTCTACCATCTCGTAAAATCATTTTCCTTTCTCTTCTTTACCATCTTCATAAAAATTGAATAGTAGTCTAACAACCATTTTGGGTGTCAATACAATATTCAAACTGCCACTCAAAAATTGGAATTTTTTATGATTTTATTGTTTTTATTCACCATAAAACTGCAGTTCCTGTGACCATTTCATATTTGTTGCTCTAGTCAGAAAATCTGTGGGGAGTCCAAAAATTAAAGAAAAATGTTTCTTAATGACTTGAAAAACAATTACTGCTAAAGGTCGACCGAGTCCCTTCAAGAAAATGAACTGTATCTCTGTTTTCTACCCAAGGAAACAAAGCAGAAGAAATTCCTCCTCGGCAAATGTCTGATCTTCATTGTGCTTTGGATTTCCTTCTTACTTAATACACAAATAAAGGAAAGAAGGAGAATAAAAGAAGGAAGAAAATCATCTAAAAAGAATAAATGAGCATTAAAAAATGATGCTTAGAGAAAAAAAATTAATTAGTAAGGGCATCCAGGGGACATATAAGACAGGGAAGCTGTAACAGTGTTTCAGCAGCAAAGAATGCAGCAGGAACCAGGCAGAGATGAGAAGCGATTATGAAGTCCAGGCACGCCAGCTGAAGGGTGGGCTCATTGCTTTTCAGGGACAACAGAAAAGCTGGATCCAAAAAGGTGAGGGTTGAAATTCTTAATAGCTACTTTGCCTCAGTCATTGACAAAAATTACAATAAGAACAGGATGCTCAGGGCAATAAGAGTTAATGAGAAAAACATGTAATGGGGCAAAATTTGAACCATATTTAGTTTAAAAAATATAGAAGCAACTTAGAATATATTAAAATGAGCACAATGCATGACATTTATTGTTGAACACTATTTTTTTAAAGTTGAGTCTAGCGAGAGAACATTGTAATACATTCTAGACAAGTATAGTTAGCTTTTAATTTTTATTTTTCTCACAAGAGCCTTATAAAAACTTCCAGTTCATTGGAGAATTAGTTTAAAGACCTCTGGCATACCAAAATCCAAAATGTATAAAATGGTGTAGAACTTGGATATAACCTATATGTATCCTCCTGTATATTTAAGTCACCTTTAAATTACTTATAATAGCTAATACAACACAAATATGTAAATTTTGGTTTAATTCAATTCCTTAGGGAATATTAATAAGAAAACAATTGTCTGTGCATGTTCAATCCACACACTATTATTTCAATATTTTCAATTCACTGTTGTTTAAATCTGTATGCATGAATAAAGGCAGCTGAATGCAAGGTAAAAAAATAAAATACCCTTAAAAATTCTGCTGCTAACACCTTAGATAAACATTAGCAATTTGGTGAGTACATCTAAGCATCTTACATCTGTACCACAGATACATACCATATGTAATTTCCATTCAAGATGTGCATCACAAATACATATTATATGTAAATTTCCATGTAAAAATGTAGATACAAAAAAGTAATATTTATTTTCTGCAGTGGAACTTGAATTTTATCATGTCCTCCAAACCTAATATCCATTTATTTGGCCTCAGGGGTTGTGTTATCATAGATTCAAGGGATCTGTTTTGCACTAAGATGTAAGGAGTGGATCTGAGTGTATTACCTACCAAAGTCTCCATCGAAACAGGGGTGTGTGTTTTGTCTAGTGTTTGACCTTCTTCCCACTGGGTTCCTTCTCTATGCCTTCCTTAATGTTCAATTCCAAGATCCCCACAAACATAATTGAAGATATCTTCTATCAAAAGTGTATTTTGCATGCCCGGCCTACAAAAGTCATTGCTTAACGATGAGGTAGGGTAGAATATGGTTTATTAACCCTCATTATCATGTAGCTCGCAGAGCTGTAGTTCAGACTATACAGTATCAGAAGAGAATTTTGTGTGGCATATCACAGTCAGGGTATAGAATAAAAAACACAATTCAAATATACTGTCAACTTGATGTATATTTCTTTTGTACCATCATAAAGTCAAAAAATCATAAATCAAGCCATCTCATGTTATGCCAACTGTAAATTCACAAAATAATGCATAAAATATTAGCACTCATATCAAGAAATGGAATATTTGTGGAATTAAGAAGTATCCTTATATCTTATTTCCATCTCCCTAAATATAAGTGCCATCTTAATTTTTATAATTACTTCTTTGTAATTACATAAAATCCTACACATGTTTTTTAAAATTTTTGTTTATTTTTATTTATTTATTTGAGAGTGACAGAGAGAGGAAGAGGGGGAGAGAGAGAGAGAGAGAATGGTCGCGCCAGGGCCTCCAGCCACTGCAAATTTGAACTCCAGACGCGTGCGCCCCCTTGTGCATCTGGCTAACGTGGATCCTGGGGAATCGCGCCTCGAACCAGGGTCCTTAGGCTTCACAGGCAAGCACTTAACCGCTAAGCCATCTCCCCAGCCCCCTATACATGTTTTGACATCCCCCCCAGCCCCCATAGAAGACAGTTTAAGGTTTTCAGAGATGAACTTCCAGACCAGGCACAATTATGGAGGAAGGGATTTATTGAAGTTTACAGATCCAGAGGAAGTTCCATAATGGCAGAAGAAGTTGGCCAGCCTTCACAGGTCTAAGCAGAGATAGAGAAGCACAAGCCAAAAGCCACACAGCACAGCACACTTCAGGAACTCTCCCTAGGCACACTTTGCATAGTGAAATCTGAAACCCACCACCACACTTTAAGATCCGCCAGTGACACTGCCTCTAGCAAGGTGGCTGCAGATACAAACTACAAACTAATAAAACATTGAATATATTGAGGCCATCTATTCAAACTACTACACCCCCCCACACACAAAGTTATCCATTTGTTTCCTTCTATAACTTTTTTTTTTCACTCAGAATGGTTTGTGGGATCCCTCCATATATCAAGATATATTCATTTTCTAGTAATGCATTGTCTATAACACAGTGGAGTCAGTCAGTCTGTTGTTGTTGAATTGAGGGACTTTCACAATTAGTTTTCTATTTGAAAATATTCTAATTAGCAAATTCTTCTGTGTCTGTATGTACACATATATGATAGAGGCAAACATTTTTCTATGTCATACTTCTAAGGAAATTACTTTATCTAGGCATGGAGACTTCCAAATTTATTACAAAATGAACTATTTTTCCAGTATTTTCATAATCAATGTTAAAGTTTTCCTGTTGCACTTTCTTTATCACATTTGATGATGGGCAAGTCTGCCAACTTCATATATGAAAAATAAAATTCTACTTGTAGCCTAAATTGACATTTCCTTAATATATGATGAGGGTGTATTCATCTTTTCCTGTATCTGCTAGGTATTCTAGCCTTAAATATCAATGAAAATGTTTGGCCTGATCTTTCATTTGGATTTTTCCCACTGGTTTGTAAACAATAATCTTATGCCAAATATATGTGTCTCAAAAATCAGTTTTTATCTATAGTTCATTCTTTATATTAAATTATATTTTATATTGAAGAGGAGTCTTTATTTGGAACTTTCTATTTGTTTTTTTAAAGAATATATTTAAGCAGTAGACATTAAAATTTTATTCCATATTATTTTATAAAGGTTATATATAAGCTGTTTCATACTAATACTTTAACTCACCTTAACTTACTTTTTGCATACATAATATGGAAATATTTTAATCACTAATTTCTATGCAGATATCCAATGTTGCCAAAACTGTGTATAGACCTTTTTACTCTGGTCACTCTTACAATAAGTACTCTATAACAAATACAGTTATTATATATTTGTAAGAGGATGTTGACAGTAAATATTTAATTAAAAAATCTATTTCCAAATACTGTACTATCTTTGTAAGGCCAGCTCACAGTGCACCATGTGTTGATTCTTGTTGGCATTCCCGTCCTTTCCTCTTGTCCTATTTGTTTAACAGTGTCTTTGAGTATAAAACTTCTGAACATGATTTAAAATCCTAGGTATGTGATCACATTGGTTGAGTGGCTGTTTAAGATCCTGTGCTACTGGGGTTTTGTTCAGGAAGTCTTTCTCCATTCCTATATCATAGAAAGTTCCTGCTATATTTTCTTCTAGTAGTGGCTGAATTTCTGGTCTTATATTGAGGTCTTTGATCCATTTGGAATTGAGTGTTGTGCATGGTGAGATGTGTGGATCATTTCAATCTCCTGCATATGGCTATCCAGTTTGTCTAACACCATTTGTTGAAGATGCTGTCTTTTTTCCAGCCTATATTGTTAGGGCCTTTGTCAAATATCAAGTAGCTGTAATTGCTTGACCCAAAGTGCAGGTCCTCAATTCTATTCCACTGGCTATACTCCTGTTTTTATGCCAGTACCATGCAGGTTTTATTAGTATGGCTTTGTAATATAGCTTTAGATCAGGTATGGTGATGCCTCCAGAGGTATTTATTTGCTGAGGATATGCTTGGATATCCGAGGCCTTCTGCCTTTCCATATGAACTTTGAGATCATTTTCCCTATCTCTGTGAAGAACATTGTTGGTGTTTTTATTGGACTTGCATTAAATCTGTATATTGCCTTTGGTAGGATTGCCATCTTCACAATGTTAACTCTGCCTATCCAGGAGCATGGGGGATCTTTCCATTTTCTCAAGACCTCCTCAATTTCTTTTTTGAGCGTTTTTATGTTTTCATTGTATAGATATTTCACTTCCTTGGTTAAAGTTATTCCAAGGTATTTTAGTTTTTTGTTGCTATTGAAAGTGGGACATGTCCCTTATTTCTTTCTCTGTATCTTTGTCATTTGTGTATAGAAAGGCTACTGATTTTTGTGCATTGATTTTGTATACTGCTACTTTGCTATGGGAGTTAATCACCTTCAAGAATTTTGGGATGCAGTCTCTCGGGTCTCTTATGTATAGAATCATGTCGTCAGTGAATAGAGTTAACTTCTTCCTTTCCAAATTGTATCCCTTTTATTTCTTTCTCCTGTCTTATTGCTTGAGCTAGGACTTCCAGTGCTATATTGAAGAGCAGAGGTGAGAGTGGACACCCCTATTTTGTTCCTCTTCTCAGTGGGAATTCCTCCAGTCTCTCTCCATTTAGTATTATTTGGGCCTTAGGAGCTTTGTATATTGCCTTTATTATATTAAGATATGAACCGACCATGCAAATTCTCTCCAATGTTTTGATCATGAAGTGATGTTGTATTTTTCAAAGGCCTTTTCTGCATCTATTGAAATGATCATGTGGTTTTTGTGTTTAACCTTGTTTATATGGTGTATTCCATTGACAGATTTCCGTATGTTGAACCACCCTGTGTTCCTGGCATAAGTCCCACTTGATCAAGGTAAATAATGCTTTTGATGTGTTGTTGGATTCAGTTTGCGAGGATTTTGTTCAGGATCTTTGCATCTAAGTTCATTAGGGAACTATGCCAGTAGTTTTCTTTTCTTGTGGCATCTCTGCCTGGTTTTGGAATTAGGGTGATACTAACTTCATAGAAGGTGTTGGGGAGCTTTCCCTGTTCTTCAGTTGTGTGGCACAGTTTGAGCAAAATTGGTTTGAGTTCTCCCATGAAGGTTTGATAGAATTCAGCTGAGAAGCAATCTGGTCCTGGACTCTTCTTTTGGGGGAGGTTTTTTTAAATTACCTTTTCAATCTCGATGACTGTGATAGGTTTGTTTAGATTAATCTGCTCTAAGGTTAGCTTTTGTAGATGGTATGTGTCCAGGAATTTATCCATTTCCTCCATATTACCCAGTTTTGTGGAGCAGAGGTTTTTGAAATAAGTCCTGATAATTCTCCTAATTTCACTTTTGTCTGTTGTGATATCTCCTTTTTCATTTCGAGTTTTGTTAATTTGAAGCATCTCTCTCTCTCTCTTTTTTTTTTCTTGATCGAATTGGAATAGGAACCCTCTTCCACTGTTGGTGGGAATGTAAGATGGCACAACCACTTTGGAAAGCAATATGGAGACTCCTAAAAATGATGACTATAGAGTTAACAATGGACCCAGTTATTCCCTTACTGGACATGTACCCTAAAACCTTCAAGCCTCAGTCCACAGAGATTTGCTCAACCATGTTTGTAGCGGCTCAATTCTAATGGCTAAGAGCTGGAATCAACCCAGATGTCCATCACTAGAAGAATGGATAACTAAGATGTGGTATATCTACATGATGGAATTTTACACAGCATTATGAAAAAAGACACAATGAAATTTGAAGAAAAATAGTTGAACCTGGAACAGATCATTTTCAGTGAACTTATCCAATCACAGAAAGATAATCGCCACATAGTCTTGCTCATCTACAGCACCTAACCTGAATCTACCCAAGATGCTGACATACCCAGCAAGTATCTGGAAGACTAGACAATAGGATGGGTGGGGAGGGAGGGGAGGACAAGGGAGGTGGTAGGGGACACAAATCTAGACCCAAACAGCAATAGTACCATAAAATTCTACATCCTAAAATGCAGACCAAATGGTTCAACCTTCACCAGGGCCTTAGAGGGAACACTTGAGTCACAAGGCAGTGGAGAGGGTACGATGAAGACTGATCTTAATCTTCTATAGCTTCTCTCTCTCTTTCTCTCTCTCTCTCTCCTCTATAACTCTTTTATATTAGTTATCCTTTTTCATCCTTCTCTTAGTGGGTACTGACCTGTAACTTCCAGTACCAGCAGGTGGCTATCATTCACAATGAGCTTTTGATCAGAGAGACCTACAAGGTTTCCTAAAAGAATGACAGATTTCTGTCAGAGTACTTGTTGACCCACCAAAGGTTAATGGTAAGACTCTACTGCTGAAGACAGCATATGCGGTTAACAAATAACATGGAGTGACATGGCTGGAAGCTGGAAGAGAGTCAGTCCCCAGACAGTCAGCGTGTCTAATGCCAGAAGGTGCTACATGGGTGCTTGGGGGAAAATGACCAATATCTGTCCAAGCAACTCATGGTCTAACCTACTTAACAGCAAGTAACCTGTTGTGATGCTCACACAAGCGCAATAGTGGTGCACAGCCAGGTTGGGAAACCAACAGTTCTTGATTTGGCTAACTGATCTGCTCAGTTGAAACGGACCCATAGTTGGATCCAGGAAACAAGTCACAACCATATCCAAACAACAGCCTGCTCTCCATTAACAAGCTACCACCAATCTTGGGCTACAAGAGGGCCTCCACCTACTAAATATTCTATAAAAAAAAATAAGGGTTATCCCATTTATCTGGTACTAACTTTACTTTCTGTTGGAGAATCTGCTTCTATTTTTCTGATAGATGCAGATTCTAAGGAGAGAACCACCTCATCATACCTTAAAAAGGCCCCAGCTGAAACTAACAATAATTCACCAAGCAATGGCGTTTTCTTGGTGAACCTAGTACCAGCACAAGGGTGAAGGAGATCAACACAGAGAGCAGTCAACTCCTACCAAATCAGATATCCAGAGACAAAAAGTACAAAACTAAAGAATAAAAAAAATGTCAAAAAATCCTAGGTATGAACCAAAAAAAAAAAAAAAGAAGAAGCCGGGCGTGGTGGCGCACTCCTTTAATCCCAGCACTCGGGAGGCAGAGGTAGGAGGATCGCCGTGAGTTCAAGGCCACCCTGAGACTCCATAGTGAATTCCAGGTCAGCCTGGGCTAGAGTGAGACCCTACCTCGAAAAACCAAAAAAAAAAAAAAAAAAAAAAAAAAAAAAAAAAAAAAAAAAATCCTAGGTTTGAATTTAGGAAGACATGACAAGTTTAAAATATTGAATTCTTTAGCCTATGTTGCTATACATCTCAATTTAATTTTTATAAGTTTGATACAATAAAATTATATGCTTTTCTGACATTTCCTACAGCAGTAGAACAGCTTGCAATCCTAGTATACACTTTGAAACAGAAAATTAGTTGCGATTTTCTTTTCAAAATAAATGAAGGTATATGTGAACTACCTAGGCAACCCACAATGAATGGCAACAAATTCTGAGGAAGGAAGGATTATGGGTGACAACCAAAATATTTTAGAAACTCAAAGAGACATTTACTTTAAAAATGACAGAGCTAAATAGTGTATAGCCACTGGAATTAGATGGAAGATATGCTTGCATAAGAAATTAAAATTTAGAAAATCTGTGCCTTTCCATTACTGTAGCAAAACATAGGATAGAATCAATAGATGAGAAGGAAATGTTTACTTATTTTCAAATTTTGTTGCTTTGAGTCTCTAACCTACCTGTTGGACTATAGTTATGGACCTGTTTTGTGCAGTACATTGTGGTACACACAAAGCCCTCCACCTCATGTCCAGGAAATAGAGAAGGAGAGAATAGAATAATCAAAGATGCTAAGTTTCCACAGATCCTCTTGTTGCTGTTGCTTTTCTTTATTATTAATATTCTTTAGTGTACAAAATAATAGATTTCATTGACATTTTCATAAATGTATATCATTGTACTTACATTCATCCTCTAATTATCCTCTCTTTTCATACTTTCCTTCATCATTCTCTTCCCTACCCCAAAAGTCTCCCCTTTGGTTTTCATGTCATATATCTACATCACCTGTGAGAGAAAGTGTGATATTTGCCCCACCCATACCCTCTGTAGTTTCCTCCTCACCTCCCTTTTAGACCCCTTCCTTGCCCCACATAATCCTCCAATTTTCATGTCATATGTATGTGTGTGATTAAGTTAGAATCTGTATATAAAAGAAAACATGAAATTTCTTTTTTGTATTTGGTTTTATTCACTTAACCTGATGATATCCAGTCCCATTCATTTTCTTGTCAGTGGCAAAGTTATTCTTCTTTAGGGCTAACTAAAACTCCCACTAATATTATGTTACATTAAATTATATTATAAACTATATTCTATCTTATACATGAATTCATATTATATTTTCATTATCCATTCATTTGTTCATGGGCATTTAGGCTGAATCAAAAAATAAACTGCCAACAGAAAACAACACAATAAAACAATAAATAAATAAAACTGAGGAATTTAGGAATAATCTTCACTATGGAAATGAAAGACCTCTGCAAGTCAAAACTTTAAAACACTAAAAAACCAAACTGAAAAAGACACTAAAAGGTCCTCCTAAATTCTTGTATCAGCAAAACAAATGTGAAAATGTCTACATTCTAGTACGTGTTCTACAAATTTAATGTAATCCTTACCAAACTTCCAATGTTACTTTTTATTAAACTATAAATGTTAATCCTAAAAGTCCTACAGAAGAACATAGGCCCTGAGTACCCATAGCAATTCTAAGAAAAGAGAGCAATGCTGCAAAGATCACTATGCATCATCACAAATTATGCTATCGAGCCACAGTGACAAAGCCAGCATAGTGCCGTCACAAAGATAACATGGAAATAACAAAATAGAAGACTCACAGTTCCTTCTGTGGATACAACCACAATTACTTAAGACCTGCTGATAAGCCCCACTTCTTAAAGACTTCCAGCCACCCTTAATAATGCTAAGCACAAAATTCAGTCTTGGACACATGGGTATGTGGAGGGACATTCCAGACCTGACCTATAGCAGAGAAGTAAAGAATGTTTTAGGTTTATCTTAATAAATTTACTATTTTCAGAAATAGCATAAAATGTTGAAAATATACCAATTCAATAATCTCTGAAAGTCATAGGTTGCTTCCATTCTTATCTAAGTCAGAACTTTAAGATGGATAGTTCTTCTGTAGTTCGAAAAGACTACTTTTCTGATTTATGTTCTTTGCACATTTATTTAATGATAAGTTTGAGTGATAAATCATTTCATTTTCTCCCTCTGGGTTTTTTCAAATGCATTTTTAAGTGTGGTATTCAAAATGTGATATGTTGTGCCTCTGTAGTGTGTGGGTTTATACTGCTTGGGATTCCCTGAATTTCTTGAATATCTTAAGATTCAGTCTTTCACTAAACTTGGGGTGTTTATTTCACAATTAGTAATTCAAATATTAATTCTGCTTATTTTGTTTTCAAATTTTCTGTACCCAGTTATTTGCACGTTAAAAAAAGTTGGTTCCCAATCTGTGAAGTTCTACCAAAATTTTAAAAATAATTTTAAGGGCTAAGCAGATGGCTCATTAAATAAAGCACCTACTGCTCAAGCCTAAGTAACTGAGTTCAGTCCCAGACCACATGTATAAAAGATGAATCCATACTGGGTTTCTGTAATCCCAGTGTGCTTACTGAGATAGAAGGGAAAGACAGAAGAACATTCAGAAGCTCAGAATATCACAAGAGCTCAGCAATGAACAGAAGCAACCAGGATAAGCCTAGGACTATAGAGTTCCAGGTCAGCCTGGGCTAGGGTGAGTCTTTACTTCGGGGAAAAATATAAATAAGTACAATAAGAGAAGACCTGTTTTACAAACTAGAACTTACACCAGAAATTGTCCTCGTATCTACACATTAACACACACACACACACACACACACACACACACACACACACATTTTTAAATACTTTTTTCATTGGAAAATGTAATTAAGTCACTTATGAGTCTCGTGTACTTTGTTAACTTCATTCCATAGTTTTAGCCAGTAGATCTTTCACTTCAAATTTTGTAACTTTTACAACTAAACTTTATAGCTATTAATTTTGAATCCTACTTATCTCTGACAATATGTCTAACATATCATATTCTATTATGAGTATATTTTCTTTAATTCATTGAGTACAATTATATTAACTGTTTTTAAATTTTATTGATTCATTTATGTGCACATGCATTAGGGTCTCTTGCTGCTCCAAAGGAACTCTAGATGCATGCATCACTTTTAAATACATCTTTCCATGGGTCCTGGGGAATTGAACCCTAGACAGTAGACTTTATGAGCAAGTACCTTTAAGTGTTGACCATTATATTTATTACTTTATTTAACTATCTTAAAGCCATTTAGTGCTGTTTTCAATATTTGGAATACTTTTGTATTGATACTTTTTTTTTTTCTCCCTTTGGAGCACTATGTTTTCCTGACTCTTTGGCTGCAATATAATTTTAAATTGCAATTGTGAATATTTTATCATGCAGACTCTGGATTTTGTACTATTCTTCCAATAAATATTGGCATTTTCAATTTAACCAGAATTTAATTTTTCTGTGCTCAAATGAAAAGTATGTTACGCTTGTTATTGGCACTGGCTCATATTGCAAAAGAATGTTTTCGGCCTGCTTCAGTCACATAGAATCCAGGACTTGGGGAAACTCAGGCATTCTTTATTCACAGGATTGTGCTTCCCATTTTTGGCTTTCTCCTTTCCAGTATTTCCTTAGCTATCTGCCAATTTTCCCCTACAATTCCTGCCTGTAAGTGTACTGAACTGACTTAAAAAAAAAAAAAAAAAACGAAAACCTATTTGTTTATTTATTTCCAAGCAGAGAGAGTGGGGGAGAGAGACAGAAAGAGTATGGTCAAGACAGGACCTCTTGTCACCTCAAAGAAACCCCAGATGCATGTGCCAGTTTTGTATCTGGCTTTATGTGGCTACTGGGGAATCAAACCCAGGCTTGAAGGCTTTGCAAGCAGGTGTCTTTTAACAATTGAGTCATCTCCTCAGCATATATTGAATTTTCTATTGGAGGTTTTACTTCCCTCTTGTGATGGTTTGAATATAAAAATGTCCCCATAGCTTCAGCTGCTTGATGTTAAGTTTTCTACTTAGTCTCCACCTAGTAGAGCATTTGGGAATTGGAGCCCTGCTGGAAGAAGTGTGTCACCTGGGTCAGACACTGAGGTTGAGTACAGCCCGGTGTGTTGTGAGCCAGCTGTTCTCCTTTTCTGTCTCTGCTCTGGATGTATGATGGAGTGAGGCAGCTTCTCCCACGATGAAGCTTCCCCTGGAAACTTTAAGTCTGAAATAAACCCTTTCGTTCTATAAGCTGCTTCTGGCTGGGTGTTTGTCCCAGCAATGAGAAGGTAATTATGACATCTTTCATGCCACCACCTTTTATTTGGACAGAGCCAGAAAAATGAAAAACTAGCATGTACATTTTACTCAGTGTTTAGCTCTTCCAAAATCTAAATGCTTTGATAAGTTTTCTGAACTATTCAATAACCAACACTCCCTTTGCTAGAAGCTCTACCTATTATTCGTGGAAGGGTCAGCTTTATGGGAAATTATTGCCCACATTGAATGTAGAAATCTTTCCTTCCATGGTTCCTATTTTCAAGCCGAAATTTCTCATTATTTAAACAAATTGGGGCTGGAGGGATGGCTTAGTGGGTAAGGCGCTTGCCTGAAAAGCCAAAGGACCCTGGTTCAATTCCCGAGGACCCACATTTGCCAGATGGACAAAGTGGCGCATGCTTCTGGAGTTTGTTTGCAAGTGCCGAATGCCCTGGCATGCCCATTCTCTCTCTCTCTGCATCCCCCCCTCTCATTCTCTCTAAAATAAATAAAATTAAAATTAAATTAAATTAAAACAAACTGTTTAATTTTCTATTACATACTTTAATGTACAGATATTACCTATATTAATTCCCTTGTCATCTTATCCTATCATATGGTTATCTCTGAATTGCTGTTAATTTTCTTAATTATAGCTAATTAACATCAACCATAATTAAGATATTTCATATTTGATATTATGATAGATGGATATGTAAAAACATCACAGTCTAGAGAAAATACTGTCTTCCCTAGAGAAGACCATGGTACTATATTCCTAACAGGTTGGTAATACAGGTCTGAGTAATCTATGCTGCTTTCAAGCAGGGTTTGAGGTTATTATAGCTTCAGTTAGATTCATTTTATGTATCAAGTATTTTTTGATCAGGATGACAAATTGCTGAAAAGCCTTAAATTTCACCACTTGTAAGACTGCATCTAGCTTATCTCTTCATATTCCATAGCTAAGCTGCCAATTATCAAACTTGTAGGAGACCTTTACTGCCCCACAGTCTAGCCACAAGCTTTTTGTTAGACTTCTCTTCAATTTCAATCTCTCTCTCTTCCTCTCAACCCTTCTTCCCTCTCTTCTCCCTTCACTGCATCCCTGCACCTAGGCTTTGGAGAACCATGTCTGTTTTCTTGCTGAAGACTCAACAGTCCTAGTGGCCAGCTCTCCCTTAAAGTTTTCAGCTTTCTGAGTTATTCCATGTTACATTTTACTCAGTCCTATACCCTTAAGAGATTTATCGAATCCCCAAACCTGTAGTTTGTGAGGACTAGGGAAAATACTCAAGAGCAAAGGAATTTATTTCACTGATCCCATCTCCCCTCAGGCTCAGGTGCACTACCCTTTGTTCATCTCATGAGAGCCTGTGAGAAACTGTTGATGGGTGGATGCAGACATATCATGTTAGTAGGGTTTCTCTAGATGCCAATCCTTCATGCCAGGCTACATGTTGGCATTCAACATTGCTAAAAGTGGGGCTAGCTTTTTCTTCCCTTGTCTTCATACACTCTCTATGCCAAGCCTGGTGGGAGCCATGAGTTTCATCTCTTCCAAAATAGATTTTTAACTTTCTATATCTGTTGGAATGTAGTGATTTAAGTGCCTTTGCCTATTTTGCTTCATTATGATGAAAGAAAAATAATACCCACAAAAGCCAAATGACCCATTTCTTCCAGTGTATTTTCATTGCTAGGATGGAAACAGAACTTTCATGTGCTTTTTCTCTATTACACATACTCTGGAAGTATAATTGTGCTCACAGATTTTACTTTTCCTATAGAGGTGTTTTGTATGACTTTATGAGGATAGTTAAAAATCTATGTGTACTTCAGGCATGCTGGCCTATGCCTATAACCCCAGCACTCACTCATAAGAGTGAGGCAGAAGGGTTGCTATGAGTTTAAGGCCAGTCTGCATTATATAGTGAGTCCCAGGCTACTATGGACTATAGTGTGAGAATCTGTCTCCAAAACTAAAAAATAAAATTTAAAAATAAAAGTCTAATTTACATTGCTACCATATTTTCAAGATTCCTAATTTCTATTTTTAGTTATATATATTCTAATATAAAAAGAAATTTTTAAAAAGATGCTTATGCTAAAATTTTGGGCAAGCATCAGAACTCTGAATTAAAAATAAATGAAACACAATTATATTTAACAAATTTATTATATGTTTAGTGATTTTAGAAAAAAATCTATTCACAATTAATTGGAAAATATAATTCACTGAAAATTTGTTTTGGTATTATGGCTCAGTTGAAAGATTTCGGACTATGGGGACTTTGAACATCATTAAGTCTGACAAAAATTATGCGGACTTCTAAAGTTGGATGACTGAATTGCATTTTACATCATGTAGGGTTATCACTTTATGGGGGCCAGGGATGGAATGTGGTGGTTTGATTCAGGTGTACCCCATAAATTTAGGTGTTCTGAATGCTAGGTTCTTAGTTGATGGAGATTTGGGATTTAACACTTTCTGGGGAGAGTATATTTTTGGGGGCGGGTTTATGAGTGTTACAGTCAGTTTTTCCTTGCCAGTGTTTGGCACACTCTTCTGTTGCTATTATCCGCCTGATGTTGGCCAGGAAGTGATGTCCACCTTCTGCTTATGCCATCATTTTCCTCTGCCATGAAGCACCCCCTCAAATCTGTAAGCCAAAATAAACCCATTATTTCCCTCAAGCTTTTTGGCTGGGTGATTTCTGCCAGCAATGCGAACCAGATTACAAGAGTAAAGTTGGTACCAGAGGAGTGGGATTGCTGCCAGTCACCTGACTGTGTGGCGTTGGCCTTTTGGAGGTGATTTTCAAGAGGAATGTGGAAGAATTTGAAATCTTGGCCTAAGAAACACCTTGATTCTCTGTTGCTGTAATTCAAAGTGGGCTTCTTTTTCCTTTGCTCTGGAACCTTTCTGCTTATACAGATCTATCAGGAACTCAGTAGGCTTCTTACCTATTTGACTTCTGGGAACATCATAATTCATCAGTCAGTGCCAAAGGTCCATACCCGTCATACCTTTATGCACATTGTTTTGCATATGCTGTGCATTAAGGTAAACGTGCTCACCTCACTTTTGGCGATTTAGCACTGCCACTTGGCCTTTGTTATCCGGAGATCCAGTTATACCCATTGCATCTAAGTCACCTAATGCAGCAACTGTTCCTCCCACTATGATGTCTTCTTTACATAAAAGATCAATGATTGGGCACTTTAAGTATGCTGGTGCTCCCCTCTCAAATTTGTTTCTTACAGTCTTAGTGAAGGGCACATCTTCTGGATGCTTCTATTGTGGGGGCAAAGATGAGTTTACATTGCAAAGCCACTCCAGCATTCCCAGTTCTCTGAGCCTTTTAACCCCTTTATCAACATTAAGCCAAATAATATCAGGCAGCTCAAGCTCATTCACAGTAGGCCATTTTTGGATCCATACTTCAGCCAAACAATAAAACCCATTCTCTTGTTGCTATTGTCCACCTGATGGTGGCCAGAAGGTGATGTCCACCCTTTGCTCATGCCATCATACCATTATGGAGTGTCCCCTCGAATCTGTAAGCCAAAAAAACTTGTTTTTCCCTTAAAGATTCTTAGTAGGGTGCTTTCTTCCAGCAATGTGAACTTGACTACAACACTAGCAATACCTAATTTAGTTCAGATAATATTTTCTAAGACTTCTACTTCTCATTACCTTTTCTATATCAAAAGAAATAGCCAGTGAGAAGGCTGGTATTTGAATTGTTTCTATTATAAATCATTTTTTTCTGTGCCCCAACTATACCCTCCATTGTCTTGCTTGCCTGGCATGATTACGAACTTTGTCATTAGCAGGATATCTGACCAGTGGTTTTCTTGATAGGTATACCAACCTTTCAGTGGCCCATTTTCTCTGCTATCCCATATTGGGACTTCCCAGTCAATGCCACCCCCTTTGGTACATTTCCATGGATGGCTTTCCCCATAGTTCATTGGGTTTCTTTGCAATAAATTCTGAGGTGTGACACTCTTCATGGGCAGTTTTCCAGTTCACACTGAAGATATATCTCTTTGGTCAGTTCACCACCAAGAGGACTATAGCTACACCTCGGAAAGGAGGTGGTAACCCCAGGCTCACATGTCAGGGCTGCAATGCATTCTCTTCACTGGGAGGGCTGTATATCAGTCTCTGTATGGCAGCTGCTCCACTGTTCTGTTCTCTTTAGGAAATACTTGAAACCTAATCTACCCCTGTGTCCTATTTAAATCAATGCATATTCTCTATCTGTTGATAGGACCATAGATGATTCAGATATTTACCTAACAAAAGAAATAGTACAGGCTATAGGAAGTGGTTGTTCATTCAGGTTTATTTGAGTGAGATGAAAGATTTTTTTAATAATCAACATGATGAAAATATCATGAAAACTCATAATGGAAAATACTGTAAGTTAATAGAAATATTTAAACAAATCTGCCAATGGAGGGGCACAGTGGTCTGGAGTGAGTAGGCTGGACCTATTTCTGGACTCCTCCCACCTCCTGGGTCTGAGCTTCTTCCTAAGGTCAGTGTGTGCACAGGCATGGTGGTCTGGAGTGAATAGGCCAGAAACCTGTATCTGGGCTCTTCCCACTTCCCCAGTCTGGGTTGCCTGCACTGGTCTGTGTCCTGAAGGGCACAGCACAAAGTAGGTCAGATCCCTGTTCCCTTGCTTCCCCTGGTCCTGGTAGGTTCCATTGTGCCTTGCTCAAGGAGATCTTGCCCTTGTATGAGCTGTGGTATCCTGACTGGCCACTAAGTACCAATATCCCTGTTCACCTGAGTCTGAGGGTAAATGGGCCAAAGAAAATAACTTGCTTTCTCCTCAATAAGATAAAGACTCACCCTAAAATGGGTCAACAACAATGCAAAAAAGCCTGTGAAAGCCAGAAAATTGAATAGGAGAGTCCTATTCTTCAAAATTAGCTTTATTCCCCCCTGGATTAACAAATTAGTGGCCCACCTGGTATTATGGAGTATAACAAATGAAAAAAAGAAAGGGTCTTTGAATTTGCAACATGGTTTAGATTTGGAAATGGCCATGGGGAACGTGAAGCAGGCTTGTGGGATTACCTGCGTGGATACCCAATGGAGCCATGAGGATGAACCATGGGTTGCAGTTGGAGAACCAGTGGAAATGTCAGGACTCTGGGATGGCTGCCAAGAAAAGCTGCTGGAACCACATGGAGTATACCTGGAACTATGAGCAGCTGAGCTTTAGGGGCAGAATTGGAACTCCAGAGACTCATCACTGGTTAGAATTACTGAACGTGGAGAATTGTCACTGCTTAGTTGTCAGACTTGGAGCTATGAAGTTTGATGTCTGCCCCTTTTTTTTTTTTCTTTTTTTCAATCTTGTATTGGCTCAGTTTTTCTTTGCTATGCACAATGCCATCTTTTGCAGTGTGAATACTTATTCTATGCCATTATGGTTTTTCTGTTTGTTTGGTATTATGATTCATTTAAAAGACCTTGGACTATGAAGATGCTTGAACATCATTAGGATTGATAAAAATTATGGGACTTTTAAAATTGCAGTGAATGCATTGTATTTTGCATATGTATGGTTATCAGTTTATGGGGGCTAGGGACAGAATGTGGTTTGATTCAGGTGTCCCTCAGACTTAGGTGTTGTGAATGCTGGGTTCCCAGCTGATGGAAATTTGGGAATTAACACCTCTTGGAGGTAGTGCATTGCTGGGGAAGGGCTTATGGGTATTATAGCTACTTTACCGTTGCCAATGTTTGGCACACTCTCTTGTTTCTCTTGTCCACTTGATATTGGCCAGGAGGTGATGTCCAAACTCTGCTCATGCCATCGTTTTCCCTTGCCATCAAGGAGCTTCCCCTTGAGTCTATAAGCCCAAATAAACCCTTCCCCCCCCACACAAAAAAAAAGAAAACTAAGAGATCTTCACCAAGGATAACTAGTCCTACAATGGAAACCTCCAGAGAAATCAACAGAAATTCGTTCCCCAAATGAAAACAGAACAACCAATGACACCCTGATTAAAACAAAAAAATCACTGAACATGAAGCAGGTTATCAAAGAACCAACAATTGTATCATTGAAATTGAACAGAAACATCTCCTAGAGGGTTTAGCCTTTGACAATAGGCTTAACTTGATTGAATAAAATGTCAGAACCCTCCAAAGAGATATGAATAAATTGAAGGTAAGTCAAAAAATAGAAGACCTCAACAACTGGTTGATTAAGCTTAATGAAGAGTTAATCAAATGCAAGAATGAACTACAGGAAGCATCAAGAAAATCAAAACTTGAATTGAAATTGCAACTCAAAAAAGAGATGGATACAATACAAAATAACACAACAGAAAACAAAAATCAAATAGAAATTATAAAAGCCTCTTTAGAACCACTCACCAATAGAGTTACTCATGTGGAAGACAAAACCTCTGACCTGGAAGATAAGACATAAGAAACTGATTGGAAGGTCAAAATCATGAGCACATCACAATCATAATTATATATGCATCAAACACAGGGGCACCACAGTTTATGAAACAAAATCTACTCAAAAATAAGAGAATACCATCATAGTTGGGAATTTCAATACTCCAGTATCAACAGACAGATCATCCAAACAGAAAATCACCAGGGAAATAATAGAGTTCAACAACATCATAGATCAACTAGACCTAATGGATATCTACAGAACTTTCCACCCCAACTCTACAGAATACACATTCTTCTCAGCAGCCCACAGAACATTCTCCAAAATTGACCATATATTAGGCCATAAAGCATGCCTCCATAAAGTCAGGAAAATTGAAGTAACTTCCTACATCATGTCAGATCACAATGCTTTAAAGCTAGAAATTAACAACAAGAGACACATCAAGAATTCTACCAACTCCTGGAGACTAAACAACACACTTTTAAACAATGAATGGCTCGTGGAAGAAATCAAAAAAGAAATTGGAAAATTCCTAGAATTGAATGATAATAAAAATGCAACCTACCAAAACTTATGGCACACAAGAAAGGCAGTCATAAGGGTAAAATTCATAGCTCTAAATGCCTTCATTACAAAGACAGAGAGATCACAAATCAAGAACCTGACTATCCACCTACAGGCATTGGAAAAACAATAAGAATCTAACCCAAGAGCTCCAGATGGAAAGAAATAATCAAGGTTAGAGCAGAAATTAATGAGTTGGGTACTAAGGAAACAATTTTAAAATCAATGAAATGTCAGGGTGGAAAGATGCTCAGTGGTTAAGGCATCTGCCTGCAAAGCCAAAGGATACAGGTTAGATTCTTCAGGACCCACGTAAGCCAGATGCACAAGGGGGAGCATACATCTGGAGTGGGTTTGCAGTGGCTGAAGGCTCTGGTGTGCCCATTCTCTCCTTCTCTCTGTGCCTCTTTCTCTCAAATAAATAAAATACATATTTAAAAAAAAAACTGTTCATCATTGTAAGGGAGCAAGGTTACCAGCTTCCTTTTTAGAATTTAAAATGTAATTCTGCATTCATTACTGCTCTGTTCATTCATTAAAATACTACAATGTGGAAAAAATCAATAAAATGAAGAGCTGATTCTTTGAAAAAATAATCAAAATTGACAAACCCTTGGCCAAACTGATCAAGCAACAACAACAACAAAAGAAGTCTCAAATTAACAAAATCAGATATGAAAATGGAGAGATCAGTGAAATTGGAAGAATCATCAGGGAATAGTTCCAAAACCTCTACTCCACAATATTAAATAATCTGGAAGAAATGAATGAATTCCTACACACATACCTCCTACCAAAGAGTAAACTCAGAGCAGATTAATCTCCTAAACAAACCTATCACAACCCTGGTGATTGAAAAGGTAATAAAAAATCCCCAAAAGAAAAGTCCAGGACCAGATGGCTTCTCAGCTGAATTCTATCAAATCTTCATATAAGAACTGAAACCAATTTTTCTTAAACTATTCTGTATAATCAGAGACAAGGGAATCCTACTCAACTCCTTTTATGAAGCTAGCATCACCTTAGTACCAAAACCAGACAGAGATGCAACAGGAAAGAAAATTAAAGGCCTATATCCCTAATGAACTTAGATGCAAAGATACTGAACAAAATCCTTGCAAACTGAATTCAGTAACACATCAAAAGCATTGTCCACCTTGATCAAATATGCTTCATCCCAGGGATGCAAGGATTGCTTAGCATACAGAAATCAGTCAACATAAACCACATAAATAAAGTGAACCATAAGAACCACATGATCATCACAATTGATGCATAGAAGGCCTTTGACAAAAATACAACAGCACTTCATGATCAAAATGCTAGAAAGAATAGACATGCAGGATTTATATCTCAACACAATAAAGGCTATGTATAAATCCTCTACAGCCCAAATAATACTTAATGGGGAAAAACTAAAGGAGTTCCCACTGAGATCAAGAACAAGACAGGGCTGCCCATTCTCACCACTGCTCTTCAATATAGTACTAGGAGTACTACCCCAAGCAATATGACAGGAGGAAGAAATAAAAGGGATTCAAGTTGGAAGGAAGAAGTCAAGTTAGCCCTATTTGCATATAACATGATGCTTTATATAACTCACCTGAAAGTCTTCATCCCAAACTTCTAAAGGTGATAAATTTCTTCAGCAAAGTGTCAGGATACAAAAACAATGCACAAAATCAGTAGCTTTTCTACATGCAAAGGAAAAATATACAGAGAAAGAAATCAGGGAGGCTGTCCTATTTTCAATAGCAACAAAAAATTAAATACTTTGGAATAACACTAACAAAAGATGTGAAAGAACTATATAATGAAAATATGAAAACACTCAGGAAAGAAATGGAGGAGGACTTGAGAAGATGAAAAGACCTCCCATGCTCCTGGATAGGTAGAATTAATATTGTGAAAATGGAAATTCTACCAAAAGCAATATACAGATTTAATGCAATACCAAGAAAAATACCAACATCATTCTTAAAACAGATTGAAAAAATGATCTCAGAATTCATATGGAATGGCAGAAGGCCTCTGATATCCAAACATATTCTCAGCAAAAGATACACCTTTGTTGGTATCACTATACCAGACCTAAAGCTATATTACAAAGCCATAGTGACAAAAACAGCATGGTACTGGAATAAAAATAGAAACATAGACCAATGGAACAGAATTGAAGATCCAGACCTTAGGGCAAGCAACTGCAGCTGCTTGATCTTTGCCAAAGGTGTCAATAATATAGATTGGAGAAAAGACAGCATCTTCACCAAATAGTGTTGGACAAATTGGATGACCATATGTTGAAAAATGAAATTAGACTCATTCATTTCACCATACACAAAAATCAAGTCCAAATGGATTAAAGATGTCAATATAAGACCTGAAATTCATCAACTAGTAGGAAAAAAATTGGAAGCACTCTCCACGATATAGAATTGGGAAAAGACTTCCTGAACAAAACCCCAATAGCCAAAGAAATTAAACAAGCACTCAACTAATGGGATCTCATGAAGCAAAAAATACTTCTGCCCAGACAAACATACCATAAGCAGACCCAGTAGATCACCCACTGACATATACCTATAGTTCTATACCACTGACAGAAACCTAATATCTAGAATCTACACAAAAAAAAAACTCAAAAAATCTCAACAATAAAAATACAAACAACTCAAACCAAAAGTGGGGCAGAGACCTAAATACAGAGTTCTCAGAGGAAGAATTACAAATTGTTAACACACACTTAAGAAAATATTCAACATACCTATCCATTAAACAATTAAAACCTTCCTATAAAAACATAAAATAAAAATTCATACCACCAGAAAAGAAAATTTGGTACATATAATTGATGGAATTTTATTCAATTGTAAGGAAAAATAAAATTGTTTTAATTGCAAAATAATGAGTACAAGTAGAGATTGTCATGTTGCATAGTTGTTAGGTCAGTCTCAGAAAAAAACACATATTTTATCTTATTTATGGATTGAGCCACATAAAATCATAAACGTATATGTGAAATGAAAATAGAAGCAAAACTGTTTAGGGGCTTGAAGAAGGCTAATAGGAGTGGAAGGAGAATAAAAGGAGTGTGGGGGAATGGGAGAGAATGTACTCTACATATATTATACACTTGTATGACAATGTCCTTATGAAACCTAGTATCCTATATAATGACTATCCATAATACAATTTTTAAAAAGAAAAGAAAAACGGAAAACAAAGCTATTATCCAAAGTAAGTTCAAGTCTCCACCAAACAATTGAAATAGCAGTTCTGTTTTGTAAACTGCAGTAGGCTTCCTCCCATTGCATGTGAATATGTGGGTGAACAAGAAGAAATTAGGCATCTTGGAATTTAAGACAAATCAATTCAGTCCTTACAGTAAAGTCTTGCTGTGGAGACCAGCAGTTTCTATTGTGTTTGTATCTCCAATATGTAGGAGAATATAAGTAGCTTGTGAATTTAGAAAAATGACTTAGAAATTCAGCAAAGCAGCATAATATAGTGATTCTTTTATTGAATCAAATGATTGTTTTTGGATAGAAATGACCAAATTGACTGACTTTTGTTTTACAGCTTATAAAAACCAACATAACAGATAGTATAAAATCATTAAATAATTTAACATGGGCAAGAGCACTACAAATTGAGTGACAAGGATAAGAATTATAAGTTTCATCTCATCTTAAATATTAACAAATTTAAATTAATATAAATTAATGAAAAGACTCTATAGTGACAATATAAAATGACCCTGATCATATCTTAAAAAGACAATTATTAAATCAGCTAAACTCAACTATGCCTGGCTTACTGTGCTTAGATTAAAAAAATAAAAAGAATGTGGAGCTACTTTAATTTTCTCTTAAAGGATACATGAAAAGCTACAATTAATGTTCTCTTTATAAGCAACATATTGAAGCTATCTATTAAACTTGAGGTTGCTATGCCACTGGTTTAGAATGGACAGTGTCACTGTGAAGGCTTCAAATCAAGCTAGTCACTTCTCCTTGGGGCACAGAAGCCTCTTCTGTTTCCAATCTAGCCCAGCTAACTGAGATCCTGGAATCATGATGCAGCTGTCTGAGGACTAGGAGCACTGTCATCTGGAAGCATTTCAGAAATGCTGAGCATAGCTGCATTTCAGGCAAAGATCTCTGTGACATTAGGTTTTATACAATGAATTCTTCCTTTTTATTCCATATGCCTTAAAAATAGAATATGATAGTGAAGATTACTGAGTATAAGTTAGTGACCACACACTTGACTTGCAACATGTGCTAAATCATGGGGTGCTAAGCAGTGTTAGACTATTGAAAGGGTGGACTCCTGCCCCCAGATGAGTTAGCCTTTTGACTGCAGTGGAAATACATAATTCATAGCTCCCAGTCTTGCTACCTTTGTTAAGCTGAAGTTAAGCATTAGCTGTCTAACCCAAGAAGTGCTCTGGGAATAGTGAGAAAGATTTCTGTAACAGAAAATTGCACTGTAAAATTAGGAGCCAGAGGTTCGGGTTCTGGAGCTCCCAATAATTTGCCATTTAAGATTAAGACATACTTTACATTTGATATTGTATTTTTTAAGCTAGGATCCTTGACTGTCACTTAGCAGGCACACACGTATGTAAATTTAATAAATTTATTAATATATTTATAAATTCATTGGCATGTATATATATATATATATATATATATACACACATATATATATATACATATATATGCAAATTTATTAAAGAACACATAAATCTTTAGACTTAGTTGTAAGCAATTGACTTTATCTCTCTGGGTTTTAGGATTAACTTAATGTTTACTAAGAGGAGGTTTTTCAAACTGCTTCCAAATCTAGAATTTTGGATTTTGCCAGTCTTAACTATTTGTGTGTGTGTGTGTGTGTGTGTGTGTGTGTGTGTGTGTGTGTGTGTGTAATTATACAGTAGTTTGAATGTGAATACTTTTTACTAAACTTGCAACTTAAGTCTTTAGCTGCCTGCTGGAGATGTTAGATCTTGTGGTCTAGCCCTAAGGTATGTTCAGAGCAGTTTGAGCTCTTGGTGTTCTTTGTTGCTGGCTATTTGCTGGTGTCTCTCTGCTTCTTCTGCCATGGATGGTACTTCCCATAGATTCTGTAAGCCTGAAATAAAACATTTTTTCCCATAAGCTGCTTCTTGTTGGGTGCTTTCCAGCAAACAGAAGGTCACTGCAGCAGTATAATTGGTACTGAAAGTGGGGTCATTACCATGATAAATCTGACCATATGTGCTTTAGTCTTTTGGAACTTGTTGGCAAGAGGAATGTGGAAAGATTTGGTATTTTAGATTGGAAAAGTCTTGCTGTGCTGTAAACAGAGCTTGATGGGCTATTCTGGTGAGAGTTTGAAAATGCTAAACACAGAGAGAATGTGGACCATGAAGGCCTGGCTCATGAACTTTCGAAGGGGAAAGAGAGAACTTTGATGGAACTGGTCTACTAGTGAAAAGGCTGGCTGCATTCCTCTGCTCCTTTCCACAGAGTCTGATCAAGATTGAATTTAAGAGTAATGGACAGTGTGTTGGTAGAGGGATATAGAAAAGATATGAGAAATGTAAGGTTTATCTCAGAAAAAAAATCAAGCAGCTTTAAAATTACAGGGACAGAGACTGGTTTTAGGTTACTAAAGTTGCTGTTAAGCAAATCACCACATTCAAGTGTGGGCCAACTGTTTTTCATTGAATGAAATGATGCCCTGAGGGTGAGTCATGGATGATCAAATGAATAAGAATACAAACTCTTTTGAAAGAGGGTGGCTTGAAGGAAGATGGGTGAGGAGTATACCGCTTTTCAAGGTCAGGATTTATTCCTTCTGCCCCAGCCAGATTAACAAATTTGTTAGCCCACTCAGTATTATAGAGTAAAACAAATGCTAGAAAGAATGTTTGGATGTACTACATACTTTTGATTTTTGGATATAACCCCTGGGCAAAGTGAAACTGGGCTAAAATTCCTGTAAAGAGGCCAAGTAAGGCGACTGTAAGAAGGAGAATAGGAGCCACTGAGATGCAGCATGTGAAACAGGGTAGTTAGAATCTCTGTGGAGAGGAGCCCCAGTAAGGCTATTGTATATGGACATAATGGGAAACAGGGTTCAAACCCTATATGAAGGACAAGTAATGCCATTGCATGTAGCTATGAAGATGAACTGTGGTTTGTAATGTATATCTGAAGAAGTTTTGGGGGCAAAATTGGAATCCAGAGACTTTTGCTACCAGTTATGGATGTTGGACTTGAACTACAAATGGTTGATGTTTCCCTGCTAGTTACTGATCTTGCATCCTTCTCATCTCTCCTTGTTATGCCTTTTTCTGTTTGTTTTTGTTTTTCAAGGTAGGGTCTCACGCTGGTCCAGGCTGACCTGGAATTAACTATGTAGTCTCAGGGTGGCCTCGAACTCTCAGCGATCTTCCTACCTCTGCCTCCTGAGTGCTGGGATTAAAGGCATGCGCCATCACGCCCAGTTGTTATGCCTTTTTTAACAGTGTGCCACTGTGTGTTGGAAGTAATAACTTGTGTTATGATCTTACAAGACTCACTGTTAAGAGACATTCTTGAATCCCAGATGTGAATTGGGACTTTTGAATAATGTTAAAGTTCGTAAAGAGTATGGGGACCTTTGAAGTTGGTCTGAATACAATTTGCATTGTGAGATGTTCATGAGTCTATGGGGACCACATGCAGAATGTGGTAGTTTGAATGTGAATGTATTTTCCCCATAGCCTGAGGTACATTTTATATTTTATTTTTATTCATTTATTTAAGAGAGAGAAATAGGCAGAGAGAGCAAGAAAGAGAGAGAATGGGCATGCCAGGGCCTCCATCTATTACAAACTCAAGCTGCATGCACCACTTTGTGCATCTGGCTTATGTGGGTACTGAGGAATCAAATGTGGGTCCTAAGGCTTTGCAGGCAAGGACCTTAGGCACTAAGCAATCTTTCCAGCCTGCCTGAGGTAGTTTTTTTTTAAGTTTTTAACTTGAGTCTCCATCAGGCAAGGCCCTGTCAGAGGCAGTGTCATTGCAGACCAATCTTGTAGTCTATCCCTAGGGTGTGATCAGAGCAGTTTGTGTTCTGGTTGTTCATTTTTTTTTCTTCAATTTTTTTATGAGACAGAGAAAGAAAGAGGGAGAGGGAAAGAGAAAGAAATGGTGCACCAGGGGCTCTAGCCACTGCAATCTAACTTTGGATGCATGTGCCACCATGTGCGCATGTATTGACTTGTGCACATGTGTCACCTTGGACTCTGCAGGCAAGGGCTTAAACTGATAAGCCATATCTCCAGGCCCTGGATGTTCATTTTGGCTGTGTGTTTCGTGATGTCTCTCTGCTTGGATTGTTGGAAGTGAGCCAGCTTCTTCTGCTATTGATGGTGTTTTCCCCTGCATTTTGTAAGCCTGAAATAAACCCTTTTCTTCCATAATCTGCATAGGCACTTTCTTCTTATAAGCTATTTCTGCTCAGGTATTTTTCCAGCAACCTGAAGGTAACTGCAACAAATGGCATTTGAGGAAAAATGAACATTGGTTAAATTGTGAGTTTTTAAAGTCCAATATTTTAGTGATATAAAACAACTAAGCAAAAACAGAAAATTTAAAACCATTTTGCCTTTTAAAACTTACATGGTAATTTTTATGCCTATTTCTATTTTTGTGCCTAGAGAATGTTTTTGTTTCTTTGCTCATATTCAGAAAAGGCAGCACCAATAAACACGTTAATAGTGAATGAAAATCAAAAAGTTTAATTCATTCAGCATTTAATTTTGTTGCTGTTGGTTGCTACTGTTTACAGAAAGAGGGTAGTTGGATGCAAGAAATAATCCAAGTTCAAACAACCTGAAGGATGCTTCAACTGTCAAACAGTATTGTTATACCAATGACCTTCTTAAAGACCTAGACAAGCCAGTGGTAACAATTTTGCTACTACCTAAGTTTATGCAATGTTAGTAAGTTTCTGCTTACTTACATGCACTCTATTTCTGTTAGTTCCACTAAATGCCAAGGGAGTCGTTATAAATTGGGTGCCATGCAAAACACCACAAAGCTTTCTTAATCTGCTTTCCCAAAGGTATTTTTGGCATGTGTTGAAATGCTGCATTTAGATTATAGCAGCAAATTTCAAGAGTCATAGATAGAACAAAGAGTTCAGAAGAGAGCCACAAAGATGATAAAAGGTACAGAAAATAAGACCTGTGTGGGAAAGTTAAGGCAGGTGGGCATGTTCTGCCTGGAGAAAAGAAGACTAGGGAGAAACATAACTGTCTGCAGATTCATTAAAGGCTGTTATAAAGAGAAGAGGGACCAATTCTCATTAGTCAATGAGGACAGAACAAGAAGTAATAGGTTTCAATTCCAGAAGGGAAGGTTTAGGTTAGATATAAGCACTAACTTTATAACAATATGAATAGTTGGGATGGCACCAGCTGCCAGGGGAGGCTGTGGAATCACCGTCATTGGAGAGATTCAGCTGAATCCTCATACCCATCGATCAGGAATGACTTAGTAATAATAAAATCAATGCTGCTGTGATTCACAGGAATAGATTAGTGCACCAGCATCGGTCCTTCCACCCCAAATGATTATATGATTAAGACACTAGCACCCAAGGGGAATTGATTCGTGTATGAGGGAGGGAAGAGAAATTCTTTACAAGTCACAGCTGTAAATCTGAAAATTAAGTAATCTAGGATATTTAGCTAAGGGAGAGACTGAATCTGCTTAAGAGCTATGAATTAAACAGCACCACCCCTATTAAGATTTCAAATTTAAAAATTGTACCTATACCATTATCAATTTTTCTGGCTATTGCTCAGCTGGAATGCTATGCTAATGTTTTAATTTATCAATAAAAATCAGGATTTAGACAATTCTCATGGTCTGAAAAATAAAAACTGAAATGAAGATTATACTTAGACAGATAATTTTGCCAAGTGAAATCCAGGGTCTTTTCCCATGTTCTTTTATTTAAAAATATGTTTAAATGATGTTTTGGCTTCATTCCTACCCAAGGGTTTTTACGTGATGGGCATGAGACACTAATTAAAATCCAAGATCCACATAATTCAATCACAGTGTGGGCCCAAAATTACCAATTCAATTTTTTAATCTTTGAATTGATTTCTACGTCTGCGAAGCCCAGAGTGAATTTCAGCATTATCCACAGCTTCCACTTCTCCCGGCTCTCTGCTTTATCACACCAAACCTTGCCAGCACAGCGCACTGCAGTGGCTGCTCTGAATCTCTGAAAAGGCAATGTTTAATTTTTTAGTTTGCCTTTCCCCTTCTACCACACCAGTTTACCTTTAAGAGTAATAATAAAAAATGTTCGGCCTCGTCCCCTCTAACTAGGTTGTGTTATTGTTACCATACCCATCATCCGGGTGCAGCACTCTGAGCAGTAGATCATCCCTGTGCTGTCGTGGCCATGATAGATGGCAGAAATAGTCACCCGTAGGACTGTGTGCGGTTCAAGGGCTGGAACAATAGTGAGGGAACCCAGCACAAGCCCAGCCTGCACAAGGGTCGGCATTTTCCCCTAAATGAAAAACTAAAAGTAGACTACTCTGTAAATTGAGATTCTTTAGAGGGAAATGTGATATTTTTGCTCAGAGACTTTTTATGTCTCCCAAAATATACTAATGGATTCCTGAATTAAAAACCTTTCATCTTCTCATTTCCACTTCTTAGATTTATTATTTTACCATCTATGGTATACGTTGTTGTGTCTTCCTATACTCCTTGCCACTACCCTAAACACAGACTTGATGTGTCATCCTCCTGGACAATTGAAATGATCTTATATCTTATTTCTTCACTTTTCTCCTCTTTAGCTATAATTCACTTTCATACATGACTAATGCCAGTAACTGCTGCAGTCATGTCCATCAGAGAGGTTTTAGATTCCTTTGTGACATATCTGATACAGGTCAATTCCCATGGCATTCAAACCCCTTTCACGTGCCTATCCAGCTACAAAATTTCACTGCTTCATTATTTGTACTCTCTTTTCAAGTAGAGTGCGGGGTTCCTGGTCTTTCAATATGGGCTTCAATCCTTGAAAATCCCTATTCTTTGCTTGCTCTTCCTTATGTCACGTGTATGTGTGTATGTGAGGGGAGGTGCACGTACAGTATGTATACGTATGATGTATGCTTATGTGTATGCAGATGTGTGCCTCCTGTGTGCAAAGGCCAGAGGATAATATTAGATGTCCTCTTCTGTCCCTCCTATACATTGTTTTTCTGAGATGGAGTCTCTCACTGAACCCCGAGCTGATGTATTTTGTTTGTTTCTGGCCAGACTGGCTGAACTGCAAGCCCCAGCCATTCTCTTATGAACACTCCAACTAGCAGAGGCTACTGCTGTGCATGGCCCCACCACCTGTCCTGCCTTTTACATGGGTGTTACAGACTGAAACTGGGCCTTCTCTCTGGTCCTAGCAGGTCCTCCTGCTACCATAGCAAGTATTTTTTAAAATATTATTTATTTATTTTATTTATTTATTTATTTATTTATTTATTTATTTATTTATTATTTATGGGAGAGAAAGAGACAGATAGAGAGAAAGAGATAATGGGCACACCAGGGCCTCTAGCCACTACATGCGAACTGCAGACACATGTGCTCCCTTGGGCATCTGGCTTACATGGGTCCTGGGGAATTGAACCCGGGTCCTTAGGCTTCACAGGCTAATACCATAACCGCTAAGCCATTTCCCTAGTCCCCCATAGCAAGTATTTTTTTTAAATAGTTTATATATTTATTTATTTGAAAGGGGGAGAGAGAGAGAGTAGGAAGAAGATTGAGACACAGAGAGAGAAAGAATGTGAATGCTCGGGCCTCTAGCCATTGCGAACTCCAGACACATGTACCACTTTGTGCATCTGGCTTTACTTGGGTAACAGGATATCAAACTTGGGTCCTTTGGCTTTGCAAGCAAGTGACTTAATAGCTAAGCCATTTCACCAGCCCCCATAGCAATTTTCCCCCACCCACCCCAAGGCAGGGTCACACTCTAACCCAGGCTGACCTGGAATATACTATGTAATATCAGTGTAGCCTCGAACTTAGGGTGATCCACCTGCCTCTGCCTCACAAGTTCTGGTATTAAAGCATATGCCCCCAGATCAGGCTCATAGAAAGTATTTTTACTCACTGAGCAAAAGACCCTTTTGCTGAATATTTCATGTGAGGTGTATGGTGCCTTGTGCGGTGGTACACATCTTTAATCCTAGCACTCTGGAGGCAAAGGTAGGAGGTTCACTGAGTTTGAGGCCAGCCTGGGACTACAGAGCGAGTACCACGTCTGCCTTGGCTACAGTGGGACCCTACCTCAAGAAACCAAAAACATGAAAAGGATGGAAAAGCTTGATTTCAATAATAAATGCATATCTGAATTTACCAGTTTGATGGCCTAGACAAACTATATTTCACCCAAGACACCTTTTTCAATTTCTTTATCAATAAAATGAGGTCAACAATGACATTCCAAAGAATGTTTTGTGAGGAATAAATGAGAAAATTTTAGTAAAAACACAGCACAGAGCCAGGCGCATGATAGTAATCAATGGCAGATTTGATAAGGCAATTGCTGCTCTACAGTTTAAATAGTATAATGCTCTATCTCAAGTGGGTATTTCATTGCTGCCTTCTCTGTGAGGCTTTTTGTCTCATTTTCCATTTTGATTGGGATTTCCTTCTTCTGTTCTAGTACAGCATTTTGATAGTGCATCAGTTGTATCCTGACACATTTTACATATAGCAAGTGTAACTCTTCCTCCAGATATTTTAGAGGTAGTCATTTCATTTATTCCTATCTCAAACCATCTGGAAGTGATCAACACATTAAGGGTATTCAAAAAGAGTTTTAATGATATTGATTTTTAGGCTCTTATTGTTTTGGATTTTTTATGTTTTCATTGTTTTTAGATGTTCTTTTTTCTTGTTCTGTACCAAACCCCAAAGGGGAAAATACCTATGATGAAATAAAATATTCAAACTTTTTGGTTGACAGGAAAGAATCATACCATTAGTTTCATACTCCAAAGATAAAAATAAAGTTAAAGCTAGTCTTATGGTAAAATCCATTTCTACTATCATCACATCAGTAGTATCCACTCTTCTCTCTCTCTTTTTTTTTCTCTTTGAGACAGGGTCTCACTACGTAACCCTAGGTGGCCTAGAACTCCCCATGGAGATCAGGCTTGACCTTGAATTTGTGATTATCTTCTTGTCCCTGTTTTTTGAGTGGCGGCATTTCAGAAGTTTGCAACCACACCTAATTTAAATACTTTTAATCGCTAAAAACCCCACAGGAATATTAAAACTTACTGGTTGTTCGTACTGATTTAAATAACTACATTTCTTTAAACTTCTCTTTATGCAGTGGTATTATTTCTAAGTCCCAACTATTGGCATGATAAGCTTAACCGCATTGCAAGAAGCTTTATCCCTTCACTGCTAATCTTTTTGTTATAGAAATATATCTACAATTTTAGAGTGTGAAATTATATGTACATATATATAGCATATATGACTATATATATATTATATTTTTTTTCTGAAGAGACAATCTCAAAATCTTGCCAAGATTTAAGTACTTAAAACACACACACACACACACACACACACAGAGAGAGAGAGAGAGAGAGAGAGGACTGGCCAAAATAAAGAAAAAACAATAAGAATATAATTTACATGTGCAAATTCAAAATAGAGACATGAATTGCTATTAACTTTGCCTAAAACATTCTGTAATATATTGATAGAGGAATTATATTAAAAACATTGTCTTCTATTTGAGCCGAAATTTCTTTATGTCATTGTCTATAAGTTGATCCATTCTTTAATCTTTTTTATCTAGTGGAGTCTGTGTATTTACAATATATCCAATTATTTTATAAATTTCATTAATATCTGTCATGATGACCCTCTTTTCATCATTAATTTTATTAAACTTAGTCTTCTCTTTCTTTTGGCTAATTTGGCCATGGGTTTCAATCTTAATCTTTTCAAAGAAGCAACTCATTCATTGATTCTTATGACATCTTTTCTGTTTTAATTTTATTCATTTCTTCCATTATCTTAGTTATTTATTTTGTCTACTAATACTGTATTTGGCTGGTTTCTGATATTTTCCAAGGCTATAAGATGAGTCATAGCATTCATCTGAAAGGTTTAAGATTTCTGAATGTAGACATTTAGAACTATGACATTCTCTTACAACTGATTTCATTTTACCCTACAAGTTTTGCTATCTCATGTTTTTAAATTTCATCATTCATATGAATTTCTTAATATCATTTTTGATTTCTATAATCGCACATTTACTATCATATTGCTTCATCTCCATGAATTTGTGTATATTCCATAATTTCTCTTGTTTATTTGTGGTGATCAGATATAATATCAGAAATTATTTCAATACTCCTTGTGGTGGTTTGAATAGAATAGATGGCCCCCAATATATTCAGTTGCTTATTTGTATGTAGTTTGCATCTTTAGCCACCTGGCTGGAGGCAGTGTCACTGGGTGGATCTTATGGTGTGGTGGTGGGTTTCAGATTTCAATCTAAAGATATGCAAAGTGTGCCTAGCTGGAGTTCCTGAAGTGTGCTGTGCTATATGGCTTTTGGCTTTTGGGCTTGTGCTTCTCTCTCTCTGCTTGGTCCTGTGAAGGCAGGCCAGCTTCTTCTGCCATTATGGAACTTCCCCTGGATCCCTAAGCTTCAATAAATTCATTATCCATAACTGTGCCTGGTCTGGATGTTCATCTCAGTGAACCTGAATCTGTCTGCTACACTCCTATATTTATTAAGATGCATTTTGTGTCCTAACACATGATCTATTTTAGAGAAAGTTACATGTGCTTCTGAGAAGAATGTGTGTTCTACAGTGTTTGGGTAAAATGTTCTGTTATGTCCATTATTCTATGATGTCCTTCAATCCAGATATTTCTTTCTATATTTTTTAAGATGACCTGTCTATAGGGGAAAATGGAGTGTTTAAGTCTCCCACTATTGTTATGCTAAGATCTTGGCTTTTTCCTCTCATAATACTTGTTTTATGAAATCAGGTACATCCATATTTGCTTTGTATATGTTTAGAATTATAATGTTCTCTGGATGGATTGTGGCCTTAATCAGTACAAATTTATCTCATCTGACTAGTTTTGGTTTAATGGTGATTTTTTTTTTCAGATGTTGCAATAGCAACACTTGCTTATTTCCTATTTTCATTGGCTTGGAAGATATTTTTCACCCTAAGGTATCATCTGTCTTTTATAGTAAGGTGGATTTCTTAGAGACAACATCAAGATGGAACCTGTCATCTAAAAGCTAGTGTGTGTTTTTGAATGGGTAATTGAGACCATTGATATTTAGAATTATTATTGAAAAATATATCCATTTTTCCTGTCATTGTGCTGCTTTTGTAATGTTAAGTGTTTTCTTATTTGTGTCTTACTTAGTTATTACAGAGCCACTATGTATTCTTGTGGTCACACTGATGTGTCTTTCTCTTCTGTTTAGAGAATTCCTGAGTATCTTCTGTAGAGCTGCTTAAAGTGGCTATAAATTCTTTGATCCTGTTTATATCATGGAAAGTTTTGCTTTCTCTTTTAATTATAATGGGCAGCTTTGCTAGAGATAAAATTCTGTGTTGGAAGCTGATATTTTCTGAACTTGAAATACATTATTCCAAGCCCTACTTACCTTGCAATATTTCTGTTACAAAATTGGAAGATATTCTGAAAAACCTGCAATTGTATGTGGCATGGTATTTCTCTCTTGCTGCTTTCAATATACTTCCTTGTTCTGCATATTTGGTGGTTTAATTATAATATGACAAAGGCAAGTTGTTTTCTAAAATTAGGTGATATTCAAAATGCCTCCTTTTTGGATTAACATCTCTCCCTAACTTAGGGACATTTTCTGTTATGATTAATTGAGAATATTTTCTATGCCATTGTAACAGACAGCTTCAGGTTCGCTGAGATGAACTTCCAGACCAGGCACAGTTGTGGAGGAAGGGATATTTATTGAAGCTTACAGATCCAGGGGAAGTTCCATAATGGCAGAAGAAACTGGCCTGCCTTCACAGGCCCAAGCAGAGAGAGAGCAGTACAAGCCTAAAGGTCAAAAGCCAGAGCACACTTCAGGAACTCCAGCTAGGCACACTTTGCATATCTTTAGATTGAAATCTCAAACCCACCACCACACCTTAAGATCCACACAATGGCATTGCCTCCAGCCAGATGGCTAGAGATGCAAACTACAAACAAATAAACAACTGAATATATTGGGGGCCATCTATTCTATTCAAACCACCACAGCCATTATAATGTAACTCTTCACCTTCTTTTATGCCCATGATTTTTAGAAAGTTCTGCTCTATCTTCTTAATTAATCTTCGTCCACATTGTAATGTTCCAACTCTCTTGCTGTATCTTCCAGCTCAGATATTCTGTCTTCTTTGGATTCATCTTATTTGTTAGGCTTTCCATGGAGCTTTTACTTTGATTACTGTGTTCTTCATTTTAAGTTTCAGTTTTCTTTTTATTCAATATTTCTCTCATAGAATTCCTCTTTCATATCTTTTATCACCTTCCTTGTTTCAATCAAGTGTTTATATTCTCATGGGATTTGTTCAGGAGATTTTTTTTTTCTTTTATTATCTTTTTTGTTGTTGGTGTTTTTTTGAGGTACAGTCTCACTCTATCCCAGGCCAACAAAGATTTCATTATGTGTTCTCAGACTAGCTTCTGCAGTTCTAGCATTAAAGGTATGTGTACCACACCTAGCTCTTCTTTTATTACCTTTAATTCAAGGCTTTATTGTAATGTGAGACAGGGAAAAGAGAGAAGGGGAGAGAGATTGAGAGTGAGAGAGCATGCACCAGACTAAGAGAGACTATTTTCTCCGATTTCTTCAAAGTATGATTTGATGATATTTATAATCATTCCTCTGAATTCTGTTTCTGGAATTTCTTTAACTTTAATCTCACTGTATATCATTTCTGAAGGATTAATTTTTAGAGGAGTCATGTTGCCTTGGTTTTGCATGTTACTTATATTCTTGCATTGCAACTTAGGTATCTGGAACTGGGCTGTTGGTTGGATTTACTTCTGAAATTTTAGGAATTTAGTACTTATCTTAACACTATTCTTTTAGAGTGAGGGCTTGCACAAGTGTTAGGGAAATTGGCTTATTTTAAGTGAGTTTATAGTGTTATTACCTTTAGCTGAATTAGTATCAGGATATCATATTCAAGCCCCAGCAATCTACATGTTACTGTTTACCAAATCTGTGAAAAGGCTGAGGCCCTTGGATGTGCCAAACTCACTGTAGATATCAGGTGAGCTGAAGTCTCTTTGTGAATAGAAATTCTTGAAGATAAAAGAAGGCTGAAGACTCTCAGGTGTACCCAGTTCCCCAGGCAGAAATACCAAAGGCTGTCAGGTACAGAAAGTTTCCTGGAGACAAGACAGGCTAAAATGCTCTCCCATACACAGTCCCTCAGAGACAAACGTGTGTTTGAGAAGTTGTTTGTTAGAAATGACAAAATGGGAGTTGACAAATGTTCTGTAGAGATATGTCTTGGCTAAGGCATACTGTGTTCTTCACATTCATTCACAGAGCTAAGTAAGATAGTATGTTTAGAGTTCTAGGCACTGTTCCTTGTTCATATTGATGCATTAGCATCATCTCTGGACATGTCATGGATTGTAGTTTTGTTTGATTGTTGCCAAATCTTCACATTTCTTTTCATGAGCCATTTTATATACTACAGTTTAAAATTCTTTAATCCATTTCTCTAATTATAATATCTTAAGCCAGTATAGGTACCCTTGCTGCTTTACTTCATGTAAATCTCCCTTTGACATCCCTAATTTAATTTGGCCTATTCATTATAATGAATAAGTTTTCACTGTAGTAGTTGCTCCTTATATTACTTACCATTCCATTATATAATGGACTTGTATCCTAAAGTTGATGCCTTTTCATTTTCCCTTAGTGTTTCAGTCTTCTCCCCTTCTTCAAAATATGCAATGAAAAGAACTGTCTCATACTAAGTCCAATACTTTGATATTTTTGACACTGTGGAAAGTAGACAATTATTTTTCAGAAAGTATATTAGTAAAATTAGCACTTCAAAGAAAATTACTTTGTTTTAAAAGCATTCTATTTTGTAACTATAATGGCGAATCGTTACAACTTCTTGTTTTACATCTTCTTTTAACACCTTCAAGGTTCAGAGATCAGAAAAGGTTATTTTCATTCTTAAATTGGATATTATTTAGTGTGTTTATGCTAAATATGTAATATGCATAAAGCTGTTGTACCAATACTGTTAGTTAGTTCCAAATATTTTTAAAACTTAATAAGAACTTTATGCAAGTGAGCTAAGATGATTAATACTTATAAGAATAAGAATCATTGGGGGCTGGAGAGATGGCTTAGCAGTTAAGCGCTTGCCTGTGAAGGCTAAGGACCCCGGTTCAAGGCTCAATTCCCCAGGACCCACGTTAGCCAGATGCACAAGGGTGCACACGCATCTGGAGTTCGTCTTCAGTGGCTGGAGGCCCTGGCGTGCCCATTCTCCCTCTCTCTTTATCTGCCTCTTTCTCTCTCTGTCTGTCACTCTCAAATAAATAAAATAAACAAAAAAATTAAAAAACAAAGAATCATTGAAGTAACATGTTACCAAAAGAAGTGCTAGGTAGTGACATTGAATTTCATCATAGTGACAGTATTTGTTGTGATTTTGTTAATGAAACAAAAAAATCATTGAAACAATACAAAAATAAAAAACAATCAAATAAAAACCTGATTGCAATAACATATGTGACTACTTATAACCTTTATAATAATAATCTCTTCAATCTAGGCATCCTAAAGTCATATTTAGGTGGCATTTTCCCATTAATTAATAAATAAACATTTACTTCCTAAATATTTTTTCCATATTAACCTCTAGATTCTTGCAACTGTGGGTATTTTTTTGTTTGTTTGTTTGGTTTTGGTTTTCCAAGGTAGAGTCTCACTGTAGCCGAGGCTGACCTGGAATTCACTATGTAGTCTCAGGGTGGCCTTGAACTCATGGTGATCCTCCTACCTCTGCCTCCCAAGTGCTAGGATTAAAGCCCGGCAACTGTGGGCATTTTAATATTTACATAATAGACATGAAGAAGTCTTTCTTCAATGTTGCTTACTAAATATCATTTTATTGGGCAATTAGAAAATCCCATCAAAATGTTGATCTCAGGGCAGGAGAGATGGCTAAGTGGTTAAGGTGCTTACCTGCAAATCCTAAGGTCCTATGCTCAATTCCCAGTACCCACGTGCGCCAGCTGGCACATGCATCTGGAGTTGCTTGCAATGGCTAAGACCCTGGCATGCCCATTTTTTTTTCTCTCCCTCTCTCACTCTCATTATCTTTTTCTCTTGCAAACAAACAATTTTTTTTATTTAAAAATGTTGAGATCAAAAGACTCCATCATATTCTAATTTATTTGCAGTTTTATTTCCTTTTCTGTTGTGTTCCTGAATTCACAAGTACTGCTCACTCATCTCTTGACCATTACATTGTCTTTTCTTTTTTCAAAACATGTATGTTTCCCCATAGTATTAAGAATGAATATACTTTGCCTCAAATTCTGTTCTCAACATGAAAATATGTAAGCCTGATTAAAATTGACTTTTGCTTCAGGAAAGAATAAATGGCAAATAGCTAAATTAATGTTGCTCTGGAAACGCATTCAGTGCAGTGATTAACATTTGCCAAACAACTGTTTTCCTCATAACATGGATTCATGTGTGTGTATATGCTGCAAAGGAAGGGGAAGAAAATCCTCAGGCTCTGTTTTCCTCTCACCACATCAGGTGATTCAATTTTTATAGAAATGAATGTAAATAAAAACAAAATAGGGAAAAAGTTAATCTTACATACCCAGTATGAACACAGCTAAAAGTTCACAAATGAATGCTTCCAAAGGTAAGTGTTTTCCCAAAGAGTAGAGTAGGAATGTAATTATCACAATATTGAACTTTGGCTGGAATTTCCTAGAACTGAAAGGTTACTTCAAAGGCTGAGCTTTTCATGAGTCATGTGGGGGAAAAGCCTTAAAACAATAAAAAATTAAATAAATTATATTAAATAAAAGCACTTTCAATGTATATTTTTATAGTCTGCCTTATTTTGATTCTAGGATTCTAGGAAGTCAGTTTGGATAAAATATCAAAATAAAATCTAACATGAAATAATAGAATCCACACAATATCCACTTTCTAGGGGAAAACATCAGTACTTTTGAGAAGAAATTTCAGAATACAATCCCATGGCATCTCTACCTATACAAGTTCTGCTAGTAAAATTATAAGCCTATATTCCTAAAAAAATAAATAAATAAATAAAAGAGCTTGAGAATGGCATGATGAACTAATGAAGACTACATAGAAGCACTATGGAGGACTGTGCAGGTGTGTCAGATAGGATGGGAATTATCACTGCACTCAAAAATCATCTACCTGCATGATGATCTCAGGCAATTTCTTCAGCTTTTAAAAGCCCAAATCCTTATCCAAAGAATACAATAAATATCCATTAACCACAGTTCTCTTTCCACAGATTCAGTTATCCACAGTCACCTTTTGTCTGGAAACTACTAAGTGAATTTTTTTAGAAGAAAATTCCCTGTTTTTGTTTAAGCTGAGTTTCTGAAATAAATATGATCTTTCAATGAATTAAATGTTCTTCCTCCCCTAGACTTAAATAACTCACATATTTAAATATTCGGAAATAGAACTTATTAGTTGGAGATTGCTTTTAGAAATGTTTTTGATATTTTATTCATTTACTTATTTGAGAGAGAGAGAAAGAGAGAAAGGCAGATAAAAAGAGAAAAAGAATGGGCATAGTAGGGCCTCTAGCCACTGCAAACAAACTCCAGATGCATGTGCCACTTTGTGCATATGGCTTTACGTGTGTACCGGGGAATCAAATCTGGGTCCTTTGGCTTTTCTAGCAAGGGCCTTAACTGCTAAGCCATCTCTCCAATCCTAGAAATTTTTAAAGTTGACAAATAATCACCAAGGTATGCAACACACATAGATAGTACAATAAAGAATAAAAAAGAAAACATGTTTTTAAGATGAAGAAAAAAGTTTTCGACATTAACAGAAGAATTTAAATATATATTTACTGGGTCATAGAATACTATTAAGATATTAAAAATAGATATAATGTCAGGTGTGATATCAGACTACAATGAAATTATAATTATAAATCAATATGGGGAAGATACCTTCCTTGGTAATGAAATTATAGGCACATCCCACCATGCCTGCCATTTTATGTGTGTGCTCAGGACCACACTCAGGTCCTCATGCTTAGAAAGTCAGCATTTCACTGATGGAACTGCCTCCCATGCCCATCAGCTGATATATATGAGTTTTCAAGATAAGGTCTCACTCTAGACCAGGCTGACCTTGAACTCACTCTGTATACCATGCTGGTCTTAAACACTTAGTGATCCTCCTATCTTAGCCTGCCAAGTCCTGGCATTAAAATATGTGCCCCCATGCCCAGCTTGTTAGCTAATATTTTTAAGACAGTTCTTTGATTGTCCGTAGAACTTTGGGGGACCATAAAGTGAAAAGATGTTTGCATTTTGGGACTTTCTCAAGGTGATCCTCTTTGTGTTTTCTACACTTTTTTCTTTGAATGTATTTTGCTTACTGAAAGAACAATGGCATCTTATCACTTGCTTTGCGTGTGCCCATAGCACTTTCCCATCATTGTACTCCAAGTCTGTGTACATGTCTTCACTGGCGAGGGTCACTTCTTGTGGGCATAAATTTTGTTTTCATGTTGCGTTGCCAGTCTATTTGGCTAAGTCGAATTGAGTCTATTATACAATCCAGCCATTGCTGGAAAGCAAGGGTTTCTGTCATTTGTTAAATGTCTTCTGTTTATTTTGAATCTTCTGTTTTACTCTTCCTCTTTTCTTGTTTATCTTTGTAGCTTGACAGTTTACTTTATATAAGATTTGATTCTTTTCTAGTCCTCTATGGTACATCAGCTTTTGCATTGGGCATAGTACTCTGACATATAATTATAAATGTATATGAAACTAATAAGTGTTTCATTTGACAACTACAGAATATGCATTATTTTCATTAGCACATAGAATATGCTCAAGGATTCATCATATATTGAACTACAAAATTTTTCTCAAATATTTAAAAAATTTAAAATAACAATAAATTTATGAAAAACAAGTAATCAAAGAAGGCAAGATCTGATTATTGAGGTTTTCCTTATTCTTTCTTATGATGCTAGTAAAATTTATATGTTCATATAAACATATATATATGTATATATATATATATATACATATATATATATATATATAATGCATTGATTGTGGGAGGAAATCATATTCTTATAAAATTATTTGCAGTAATAATAATATAATTTTTCTACAACATAATTAGCAATATGAATAAAAACCCTAAAAATGTAAGTCCAGTTGGAATTTCACAAATAAGTTATAGTTACCAGAGTGAAAAATTGCTGTTCACCTAATATAAAGTGGTCAAAGCATGTATGCACATTAAACATGTCCTTCCAAATATGGAGTTTCATAGAAAATTATTCAAATAAATTGTTACTTGAAAAACCAAATTATAGAAGGCATATAACATTTCCCAACTTTGTGTAAACAAAATAGCAAAAAACATGAATGGATATCCATGGCTGCCTCTATGTGATAATATGTATAACCAATGGCTATCTTGGATTTTAAGATTGTAGATGGTTTTGTTTTCCATCAAAATTTTACATTTGGGAACAAAAAGAAATATAAAATTTAAATGTTAATCTCAATAAAAATATAGATATATAAATCTCATTAGAGAGTTCAGGTATAGCATTTAAAGTTAGTGATGTTTCTTTTAAAGTATGACATTTGTAATGAAATGTTTCGGGCGTGGCAAACCCTCAAATACCATTTTATATAATGCAGTGCAAAAAATCGCAGGACAAAACTCAAACTACTCAAAATATATTAAATATTGACTTTAAACTGTTTTGGTTTCAAAAATTTAGGGCCTGTGAGAAAGAAATTCAAAGGCAACCACTCATGGAAGATATTTTGGTTATCATTAGCACACTATACCTAAAACCAGAGTTTCTGTTGCTTCTAGGGTACAGGGTTCATCCTTCAGATGAAGGTGAAAGAGTTCACAGACATCTACACACATCAGCATGAAAATGACCATCCAATGTCTATCATTGTGCTTCCTGAAAAGAGGTTCGTAAGCAATGTCTAGAGGACGAAAGTAAGACATGGATTTGGACAACCCCCATGGGTACCCTACATCTTGCAACAAGGGATTTGATTACCCTTGTCATTTTCTCTGCTTGCTGAGCAAAGCCCCCAAGCTATTAGTGGTCGTAAAATTATCCAGCTGCTTTTCAGATTCAACCATCATATTTGACTCAGTGACCTCCTCGGTCAATGAATTTCACAGGTTGACTATACACATTCATAAAGCATTATTTACCTCAATTTGTACTGAATTTACTGCCCCTTATTTTTTATCAAGTATCTCCTTGTCCTCATCTTATTATAGAACAAGGCTAAAAAAAAATGTCCTTTGTAGTTCTGAATGCTTCAATCAAGGACTTTTCTAAAATATATCAGATTTTGAAATTATTTTTGAAGTAAAAAGAAAGTCTAGTTTCCATCTATCCAGTTTCTATTAACATTTTATTTTCTCCTTTTTTTCTTATGGTTTACCTATGAATGTCACTGTACCTCATGATTCTATCTGTTTTGGTATATTTTTTTAAAAAACATAGTGAGATCCATGATCATATACCTTTTCTACAATAAAATAATAAAATTCAGATGTGCAATGCTTACTTTACTAATACTATGATTTTTTAGAATTAAGTAAACCATTTGTTTTTATGAACCAGTATATTCAAAATGCTTAACTTTATTAACTGTGCCAAAGTACTGCAATGTTCAAAAGGGATGTTTATAGCATTACCTCTTTGAACAGATGGTTTTGCTATGTTGTTCTTGGATAACTTGCATCTACCATAATGACAGGGGTAGATAAGTAAGCTTTCAGTCGTGAGATCTTATTGTAATTCATAGATGGGCATAATTTTCTCACCACAGTATTTAGCAAGATGCTCAATACTCAAAGAAATAACTCCCATATATAGCATTTATATCTGTGTAGTATTATTTTTAGTCATGAACAATTATGCTAAGCTGAATTTTGCCATTTTCTAGTGTATACTAAGGTAAAATTATCTTTTATCTGATTGCATTTTTTCATAGTTGGAAGCGTTTACAATTCCTGATGTGTCATCATATTCATTGAGAATTCTCAAATTTATGTAAGAAAGACATATGAAACTACTTTAGAAATAAAGCAGGATATGATGCCCATATACAGAAAGGCAAACGAAATAGTAATTCTCCCTTATTATTTAGACTTTCATAAGATATAGTCCAGAGAACATCTGGTTACTAGAATTGCATATCCCTGGATTTTCTTGTATATTTAGTATATCAAATTCTCTGTGGATGGGGGAGGAGTAAGCCTTTTAAACTATGCATTATCATACTGAGAGCAATTCACTTTGGGCTGCTTCTCAGTTATTGTCCCCTGGGAAAGTTCTTTCCCACCCACATCTTCCATAACTTGCCAATGTTTCCCAAGCATCTCAGTGTGGAGAACACATTTGAGTCCAGATGTCAGCTTCTGGTTTGTCTTGGAGATATAATGGAATTGAAGCAGTGGCTTCACCCTGAAATTTCCTTTCATCTACTTTCATATGCTTGTGTCATTTAAATGCAAACATCAGAAGCTGGTATTCACGTACTCCTCTTTCCACCTTTCTAAATTTTTTGATAGAGAATGAACATTAGTGGATTTCCTTGGATTTTACATTGAGAAAATGTGCCCATATCTGTAACCAGACAAACCATGACTTGTGTGTGTATATATATATATATATATATATATATATATATATATATATATATATTACAGGATAGGTTTGTGGGTGTGGGTGGGTGAAAGCAGGCAGCTGAAAAGCCTCCGTCTTTCCCCACTATCAAGGAAAAAGCCCAGGACTTTTGTTCAGCAACAAATATGAATGGTTAAAATTATAATTAATATCACCGTGGGCCTTTTAAATACTTGCTAAACATATTAATATTCCAATTTTATTTTAAAAGATTCATTTTAAAGACCTATAGACCTCTTGAGTGAAAAGTAACAATGATTAAAAAAACTTAGTTGCATATGATGATCAATATTTCCATAATGGTTGAAATTTTGATATTGCTCACAGTTTTCTATTTGTAAAAATTTGGGCTGACTTTGGACTAAAACATTGTATACACTTGTCTTTTTCTTGCAGCTGAATTAGAATTAAGTTACCTTGAGTCATATGCTCAAAGACAAAAACATGACATTCTGAAGGCTTAATTCTCAATGCCATTTTGAAATTAGACTACCAGAAAAGTACATTGCCAATATCTCAAAGATTATTTTCTTCTACCTTCTCACATTGGGCTCTCTAATTGATTTGCAAGGCCCAATTACCAACACATTTGCCTCAAAAGAAAATAGTTAAAGCAATAATATATTGTGTCATCTTGAATTTATATAAATTCAAATTTTTATTATTTTTAAAATATTCACAATTGGATTGGGTTTAGGTCTTTGGGGTGTGTTGTATTTATATACTTTTTTTAAAATCAGACTTAACTCTACAAATTTATTATATTGAATACAATCATTTGATATCATACAGGAAAAGTTCTGCTTTTGTACTGTTCTTATTAGTATCAATTGCTTTCTTTTCAAATCTTCCTCATATACTTTCTCTTAACTCTCTCATTTTAAAAAAATATGTTAATTTTACTAGAGAAAAAGACAGACAGACAGACACAAGGACATCTTGCTGCTGTAAACTCCAGATACATGCACCACTTTATACATCTGCCTTTAAGTGGTTACTTGGGGTTCAAACCCAAGTTGGTAGGCTTTGGAAGCAAGTGCCTTTAACTGCTAAGCCATCTCCTTCACCCCTTCTCAATTTTTACTGATAATTTTATTACATGAACATATTATAATTTGATTCGTTCTTTCCCATTATCTTCTTTTATCCCCAAACTCGATTCCATTGATGCCCCTCTTTCCAAGCAGTCCTTCCTCTGTTTTGTTGTCTCATTCGTTTTGTTTTCTGTCCTCTGTATCAAAATGTTGATAATCTCAGAACAGTGCAGGTCTTTGGGGGGGCCACCAGAAACCACTGTATGGTCAAGAATGCACAAGTTGTCTCATGTTGAGAAGACAGAGCCAAATTATTCCTTCCCATCCTGTGGCACTTACATTCTTTTTTCTATGTTCCCGTAGACTTGGAGTGCATGAGAGAGATGACCCACTTAGTGTTGTTCTTTTAACAGACTTATTTTCAGCCTTGATGAATTTAGATTCTCTTCATTGTCTGCCATCTCCATAGAAAAAAATGTTCAACTATCAAGCACTAATATTCTTTCTACTCATCTCCTCCACATTGTTTCCTGAGCCCTGCTAGGTGTAATAGAGGGGACTAAACACTAGGCTTTCTCTTCATCTTGATGAATGTTGGGTTTTCCCATTATTCACTACCATCTATAAAAAGACACTTCTCATGGCTGGAGAGATGGCTTAGCAGCTAAGGGATTTTACTGCTAAGCCTCAGGACCCAGGCTCGATACCCAATCACCCATGTAAGCCAGATGCACAAGATAGTACATGCATCTGGAGTTCATTTGCAGTGGCTGGAGGCCTTGACACACCCACTCTCTCTCTGCCTCTTTCTCTGTCTTTCTTTTTTTCCCACTCTCAAATAAATATTTTTTTTAAAGATATTCTTTTTTCAAAAACTAGAACAGTATTGATCAAAGCCATCAGCATATACTTTTAGAAAGCATTTTGATTATTGTAACATCTCCATTTAGCCAAAAGCAGTGGTTGCTTCCTTGTAGGATCTATGATCTTCTAAGTCATAGGCTTTGGACACTATTCTTAGTCCCAAGAATGAATACAATCAAGAGCAGTTGGTTACTCTCCTAATGTATGTACCACTATTACACTCATGGGCACATCTTGCCTGTCTCATTGTGTAACTTGCAGGATCCAATGATGGTTAAGGCTGTTGGTGACTTTTCTCCCTCAGTAGCCAGCATATAGTTTCTACCACTATGGCAGCTAGCAGGCAGGGAGATGGTTTAGCTCAGCTGCAGCTTGATGTCTCAATATCCTGTTACCACAGAACCTGCAGTAGACAACTTCAGGTACACTGAGGTGAACTTCCAAACCAGGCACAGTTATGGAGGAAGGGGTATTTATTGAAGCTTACAGATCCAGGGGAAGTTCCATAATGGCAGAAGCTGACCTGCTTTCACAGGTCCAAGCAGCGAGAGAAAAGCCATAAGCTAAATCATACAGCACACTTCAGGAACTCCAGGTGAAACTCAGGCACTTTGCCTATCTTTAGACTGGAATGGCAAATCTACTATCACACCTTAGAGCTGGACACTAAGATACACCCAGTGATACCTCCTCCAGCCAAGTGGCTGCAGATCTAAGAAGTTTTAATGAACTCCTGAATCTATCGGGGGGGGGGGTATTTATTCAAACTACTACATTCTGCACCTGACTCCCAGTAGATTCATAACCATCCCACATTGTAAATTGTATTCAGTCCAATTCAAAGGTCCCCACAGTCTTTACCAACTTAAGATAGTTCCAAAGTCCCAAGTCTCCTCTGAGATTTAAGAATGTCTCTTAGCTATGAGTCCTGTAAATTCAAATAAGTTATATGCTTTCAACATATAAAGGCACAGACTAAACATTTTCAACTGGTATAAGGCATAGCAAGGTGAGACTAAAGCAATGCAAACTCAACCACCATCAAGCAAATATCGTATTTCTGCAGTTTAAGTCTAGTGACTGGCAGTCTCCAGACTTTCCAATTCTGCCCCTCCAACAGGGCTGAGTAGCCAGGGAAAACTGCCATTCCTAGCCAACAGCCTCCATGGTAGCCCTTACCCAGTCCTGGTATATCAGAAACATCTTTGGGTCTCCCTGCAAACCACAGTCCATCTTCCAAAGGCCTTGCCCACCTATTCATGAACGTTATCAAGCCCTGCCTATATGTTGCATCTCAGCAGCAGCTCCCAGAACTGTGTGTAATTCATGACCACTTCATGCATTTTTCATGTTTCTGAAACCAACACCAAGTGTGCAGGACACAGCCATATTCTTAATTCAGGGACAAAATAAATCATGACCTTGAAGAGCAGGTTCCTTCTCCAGTCAACTCTTGCCAAAACAGTTTGCAGGTCTATCATAGTCTTTACTCAGGCATCTTCTCCATTGTTCTAATGTAAAGCAGTTGGGCCATCTTCCTTAAGATTAATACTATATTAATAATAGTACCTTCAGTGACCTAAACCCAGTCTCATAATGAATATTGGCTTGACTTATCTTCTCCCTGACTTCCATAGTTAATGCTGAAGATTTCGTTTCTACGTAGACTCAAAGATCAAATCTTCACAAATATAAGCTTTTGCTACTTTTGAGTTTGCATAGAATTTAAAATTGCTTCTACCTAGATCAGAGCTCAAATAAATTTTCATGTAATTTAGGTACATATACCTAAATATATATATATATATATATATATATATATATATATATTTATATATATAGTTTTTTATATGTATATATATTTTAAGTTTTATATATAAATATATATATATTGAAATATATATTAAATATATATATTATATAATATAATATTATAATATATATTGTATATATTATAATATATTATAATATAATATTATATATGTATATTATATATTATGATATATAATATATATTATAATATTATATAATACATATGTATAATATATATTTTTAAATATATTATATATATAATATTATATATATAATCATTACTAATTATTTAGCAATTTCAATAGCCAGATGGAATGCTATAGCAGAGGACAAAGGTTTTCACTCTCAGTACTCCATGTTACAGCATTATAGAAATCATTTTGTCACTAAATGCTGGATGGCCTACAAGGAAGTAAATAGTGGGTATGCCATTTTCCAGCCATCAGATTAGGAACTGCTTAATTTTTTTTTACATTTCTATTTATTTATTTATTTCTATTTATTTATGAGCAGAGAAGAGAGAGACAGGCAATGAGAGAATGGGCCCACCAGGGCCTCTAGCTGCTGCAAATGAACTCCAGATGCATGTGCCACCCTTTGCATCTGGCATTTGTGAATAACTGGGAAATCAAACCAGGTCATTAGGCTTTGCATGCAAGTCCTCAACCACTGAGCCATCTCTCCAGCATAGTAATTGCATAAATTTTATGAATTTGTAATCATTTGTTTTCAACAATAGCCCCTCTTTTACTTTAATATTTTGTTTCAGTTCTTCACTGTGGCAGTATTACTTCTTAAGCTCATCACAAGAAGGTTGTCATTCCCAAGTAAGTACTCTGCGGGAATGTTCCTTATACCCCGAGCTCCATAGGAAAATAGTATATTTGAAAAAAAAAAAAAGTTTGAGGGATAAAAGTTGCTTGACTTTCCAGGCATTTCTTCCAGACCCTTTTCTTTCCTATATTTGTTATTTTCCTGTGCCTTTCCAAATTTGTTTGCCCTGTTCCTTTTTAAATGCTTCAAACCAAGACAGACTTCAGTTCCTAGAAACCATTGAGTGTGTTTGCTTAAAGAAACAAACAAAAGAATAAGAATTATAACAGACAGTTTAATTAAGTCAAATATGCCATAAGTGGTAGGGTTGTTGTTCCAGTGAGGATTCTCAACAGCTCCCATGGGACACTGACATCACTCAGGCTCTGCAAGCATTCTGTTATTCCAGGACAGTCAAGATAGCTAAGATTCTTAAGAACTACTTTGTTTCCACAGACAAAGAGGAAATCAAGAATCCTAGGCTTCTTCCATGAGTCTGTGGGAATATCTTCTTCTATTTATGGCTTCAAAACTTCCTGTAAGCCAAGGGGATCTCAGTGTACTCAGGATAGTTAAATCCCAGAACAAAAAGTATTTGTGATGGAGAACATAAAAGGACCAAAGTAAATATGGCTTCAATTTTTAATGAATGCAAAACAGACAAACTAAGCCATTTGACTTTAAGTTGTTAAAATTCCTCAGAAAAAAAGTCTATATAAATTCTTCCTTTTATTGTAAGAACTACTACAGGCTTCCTGGTAATGTTTGAATGAAAACATTTAAAAAGTTTTCAGAAAATATTAAATTGTTTAAATGTCTTCAAGAATAAAAGTCCAAGGACAGGGAAAAAATTTTAGACAGTAGAAGAGAATAAGAAAGGAGAGGGGTGAAAGAATATCAACAGCTTGAAAAATTAAGACAAGGTAGTGTTGCCAAAATAAGTTTTATCTTAATATTTCTTTTTATTAAAGGATCAAAGGGAATTCATTTTAAGCAGAGGAGGATGAATATGATAGAGTAAGGAGGAAGGCGAATATAAATTCCAACTTATGAGTGCCAAAGAAATTGAAGTGTCCATATGTGAAGATTCTCAAATAAGACAGCTAATTTAAACATTGTATTATATAAGGTCAACCCTTGACAACTTGGTATCGGCCGGGTTTCTGAGCCACTGATGTTTGTATACGTCTGTATTTATAGTCTAGTTTGAGAATGAACTAAAATTTTTCTCATATTAGTTTCTAAAGATGGAGCTTAATTGAGTACCACTGACTCATCAGAAGCAGTAAGAGTTTTCCCATTAATCCTGGGAAATATTTCCTATGGCAGGAAGATAATGTAAAATTACTTCCTAAAGATATCCATAAGCTTATAGAAAGTGTTTTGGTGTCTCCACTGAAGTAGCTTTCATTTTACAAGTTTTAAAATTTTAATTCATCTAGTGTTACTAACAATTTGATGATAAAGCTAGTGTAATGATGAAGACATAGATGAATAATCAACTGACTCCAGTTGCCAAACAAGAGGTAAATCCACCGTCACTCCTGTCCGCATCTCTGACTCTAGGGTCTTCTTAGCATATAAACACCACATGACGCCATTCACAGAAATAAATAAAACAGTGACTTATAAGTGCAAAAGAACAACTAAATAAAGCTTTTCAAAATATAAATTAAATGTACAAACTTTTAGCTAGATTAATAAAAAGCTCTAATATCAAATAAACTCAGTGTTATAAAACACATTGCAAGCGATACCACAAAACTACAGAAGATCATGCAATGTTATGATATTATGCTTTGAGAAATTAAAAAGCATCGAAGAAATAGATAAATTTTTTGGCACATAAACCTACCAAATCAAATCAAGAAGTCATAAAAATGGAGGCTATTCAATAATAATTTAAAAGATTGCATCAGTAATAAAAAGGTCCACATTTAAAAAAATTAATAAAAGTCAAGGCCTGGCAACTTTACTACTGAACTTTACCAAACTTTTAAAGATGAACTAATACCAGTTCTTCTGAAACCATTCCAATAAAAATGAAGAGGAAGTGCTTGCTTCCAAACTCATTGTATGAGCCCAGAATGACCCTGATGAGAAAACTAAATAAAACTCTCTTCTAATATTCCTGATAAACAGACCATGACTGTTAAATTCTGTTGTAAATTCGACCATATTAAGAATCAAGTAAAAAAAAAAAAGTGCCTCTTTTGTGGGCCTGTGAGGGTATTCCCAGAAAGGGTTAGTGGAGGGTAGAAGACCTTCCCCAGAGTAAGCAGCCCTTCCCATGGTGCACTGTTTATCAAGAAGCTCCCAGGAACACAAGGCCTTTGGCTTGGCTGCTGGTGCTTCTTGCTGGTGTGTGCATCTATCTACTCCGTTGTTGCTATCCTTCACACATAGTCATTGGAACCCAGCTTCATAGCTGTCCAGTGCGGACTGCAGGCCTGCAGCTCTCTGGAAGTTCCCCAGGTCTTCAGAGCCAAATTGGGAAGGCTGAGGCATCTAGCTCCTGACTCAGCAGTTACCACGTTCTCCAGCTCTCTGGCTCAAAGACAGCTCTTGTTGGACTGCACAGTCCATATCCTATATGCTAGTCCAGTAAGTCCTCCTTATAAAACATATTCATTCTGCTATTGTTCTGTTACCTCAGAGAACCTGAGTAATATAGATTGAAAATTTCTCTGAGGAGTGCTTTGAAATAATATCTTCCAGACAGAAAGTGGTCACAGCACTTATGACCTCACCATGGCTGTTGCTATCTGTCTCAAACCTGATAACAGGAGTGCAGAAAACATTGATTTCCTATTCAAACTATGTATGAACACTTACTTTTTCCACCAAAGCTTTCTGTGTGTAAGTTCTTATATTTTTCATTCTGAATTTTTGCCATTATAGATATTGTGGGTCTATTTTGTTAGTTCTAGTCCAATATTTCTTTGTACTCTGTTAATTTTAGTTCTCACATATATAGATAATTTTTATTCTATACCATATATCTTAAAGTGCAACTACTTATAAGTTTACTTTAAAAATCATTATGTTTTGGGCTGGAGACATGACTTTGTAATTATGGCACTTGCCTGCAAAGCCTAAGGACCCAGGATTGATTCCTCAGTACCCACGTAAGCCACATGCACAAGGTGGCACTTGTGTCTGGAGTTTGTTTGCAGTGGCTAGATGCCTTGGTGTGCCCATTCTCTCTCTCCCAATCTGACTCTTTCTCTTTCACATAAGTAAATAAATAAAATATTTTAATAAATAAATAATGTGTTTTTAGTTTTCATGTGTGTGTATGTGGAGGATGCATAAATATGTGTGGGCCCTTGCAGTACCTCATATCCTTGCATACCATGGGGGTCTCTGCCTGAGTTGGCAAAATGGAATGTTGCTTATTGATCTCCATCACTCTTTTACTTAGTGTTGTTTGTGAGCACAGGTCTACTTTACTGATTCCAGATCTTGAATGACTCTGATGATTCTCAAGTCTCTGCTTCCCTGAAAGACAGAGGCTACAGGAGCACATGGCATGTCCAGCAGTTTTATGTGGAGTCTGGACATTTGAACTCTGGCAGACTCAGGTCCGCTCAGGCTCATGTTTGAGGAGGAAATGTATTTAACTATTGAGCCATCTCTCTAGCCCTATAAGTTTATTTTTTACAAAACTACTTAGATTTGTGCAGGAGAGATTGCTCAGTGGTTAAGACACTTGCCTTCAAAGCCTAACAACCTGAGTTCAATTCCCCAGTACCCACATTAAACCAGGTGCACAGGGTGGTATATGCATCTGGAGTCTGTTATGAGCAGCTGGAGGACCTGGTATGCCCATTCTCTCTGTCTCTCTTTTATCTCCCTCTGCTTGCAAATAAGTAAAAATGTTTTTTTAATACTTGGAATTAATAATGAAAATTTATCTAATAAATAGAGAAAATACATATATTCTCTTTCTGTGTGTCTCACATGTTCATATGTACATACACAAGCAGCATTTTACAAATTTAATATAATTCCAACACATTTCTAATTTTCATATATCTATTTTAATTATTAGTACTTCATTATGTTTGTATGTAAAAGTTAGCCTGAAGTGACATGAGAAACTGTTTTCATTGACCCATTTTTCACCAAACCTCTACTGAAGTAGACAATGACTTAGACTCTATATATAAAAAATAAAATAATTTATTTTAAAATATATTCTATTTACTTATTTATAAGAGAATGAGAAAAATGCAAATATAATGAGAATGGGCATGCCAGGGCCTCCAGCTGCTGTAAATGAACTCCAGACGTATGCACCACCTTGTGCATTTGGCTTTATGTGGGTACTGGGGAACTGAACCTAGGTCCTTTGGCTTTGTCAACAAATGCCTTAACTGAAAAGCCATCTCTCCAGCCTCAACAAAATAAATTTTGACAAAAGACTTAGTTAATAGGTGTAGGCCTTCTTGTAGCCCATGATTGGTGGTAGCTCGATAATGGAGAGCGGGCTCATGTTTGGGTATGGTTCTGACTTGTTTCCCAGCAACAGCTATGGGTCCCATACCACTGAGGGGATCAGTTTGCCCAATCAAGAGCAGTTGGTTTCCCACCATGGCCGTGCACCACTATTGCAGTTGTGTGAGCATCACGATAGGTTACTTGCTGCTAAGTAGGTTAGACCATGAGTTGCTTGGACAGATATTGGTCATTTTCCCCCAGGCACCCATGTAGCACCTTCTGGCACTAAATGCACTGACTGTCTGGGGACTGACTCTCTTCCAGCCATGCCATTCCATTTTACGTGTCAACCACATATGGTGTCTTCAGCAGTAGGGTCTTACCACTAACGTTTGGTGGGTCATCAAGTACTCTGACAGAAATCTGTCTTTCTTTTAGGAAACCTTGTAGGTCTCTCTGATCAAAAGCTCATTGTGGATGATAGCCCCATGCTGGTACTGGGAGTTACAGGTCAGTGCCCACTAAGGAAGAAAAAGATAACTAATATAAAAGGGTTAGAGAGAAGAGAGAGAGAGACAGAGAGAGAAACTACAGAAGACTATATTTTCATCTCATAAAAACTTTTTTTGTATCTTTATGCATTTATTTTACATGTTAAATGTTAGGGCTAGTGAGATAACTCAGTTGGAAAAGTCTAAAAGACAAATGTCTTACTACTAAGTGAAAACTAATTTGTCCAATAATACTCAGAATGTATTGCATGTTATTTTTAGATAGGCAAGTACAGATTTGAATGGGAATTTTCTAGAGTCACATATAGGGCAATGTGATGAATATTTATTAGCTAGTAGCATGGGTATAAATAAATTCATTAAATAATTTTAAATGACTTTGACCAAAATTCCAATCCATATTCAGTAAAAGAAGAGTCTTCCTTCCATTTACACAGATGTCTCTCAGCAGAAAGAACAAGTGTGGCATGCTATGCCTTTTACCACCTTTCAATAGCCCATTAAATTATGAATCTAGCAGTGGATTACTCTGTTGATGAGTTCAGAAACTTCCTGTATGAGTAACCTTTTAACATCCTCACCTTTGAATATTGATGCTTTGAAACCAAAATTTCAACCCTTGAGTTTTTGTGGGACATTTCATGGATAAATAATAACCTGGCCACAAGTATGATCATGGAAGATGGATTTGATACCAAAAGATGAAAGGGGAGGATATTGAGCAAGTGGAAATAATAAACTCAGTATATGTTATAGGTATATAACAATGTAAAAACATGAGCTAGGCGTGGTGGCACAGGCCTTTAATCCCAGCACTCAACACAGGATTTCTAAGTTTGAGGACCCTGTGGAATTAGAGTGACTTTCAGGTTAGCTTGGAATAGAATGAGAAACTATCTTCAAAAACAAGAAAAAGAGATAAGTCTTTAAGAACTATTTTAAAGGTTTATATTTAGCCATATACTATCTTTATAAAGAAATAGTAAACTGTAACGTACAAAAGTCAGAAATGGGTAAATATTTACCATGATAAATGGGCAGGATATGGATTCTACTCCCTTGCAGTTACAGCTAATATGAAATTCAATATGGAATGGAAAACTGAATAATGCTTTTTTGTACTGTTGCTAGGGACATATGTATTGGTGTCAAACAACACCATCGAGTGCCACTGGAACTTGCCTTTCAAAGTCCATTCTCACTGGCTTCGTTAGAGGCAAATCAGGAGCAGCTTATCTGCATGGTCTTCCCATCTGGTTAAATGAGTTTTCTATTGGTGTGGTGCCTTGTCACTAAAGGCACAGTTATATGATCTTCCAAACACATTTGAAACCCTCACTGACATTTAAAAAATAAAGAAAGGAAAAATGCACAATAAAACTCTCATTCAGGAAACAAGATCACAGAAGATATAGAACACTGAGAACGCTGCTACATGGAAAATGGAAGGTTTTGTTACAGTTTCATAATTCCATTATGTGCTAGTAACCCATCGATTACAAATTTTCTTATTTGCTAGATTCTCTTTCTGGAAGTTCCTTCCCTTTTGATTATCTTTCTTGGTTACATATAAAAGTGGAAGTTAGTAAATATGTTCTTATTGGGAGGACACCATCTAAACCCAATTTCAGCTCAAGAAAAATTAAGGGTCCAAGATTTATTTTCAATAGTCAGAAATATCTTATTTAAATAATTGTCTTTATTTTTAAACATTTTTTATTTTTATTTATTTATTTGAGAGCGGCAGACAGAGAGAGAAAGAGGCAGAGAAACAATGAAAATGGGCGCGCCAGGGCTTCCAGCCACTCTAAACGAATTCTAGACACATGAGCCCCCTTGTGCATCTGGCTAACGTGGGCCCTGGGGAATCGAGCCTCGAACCAGGGTCCTTAAGCTTCACAGGCAAACGCTTAACGGCTAAGCCACCTCTCCAGCCCCAAATAATTGTCTTTAACCAAAAAAAAAAAAAAAAAAAAAGAAAAGAAAAAAAAGAAAAATAGCCGGGCGTGGTGGCGCACGCCTTTAATCCCAGCACTCGGGAGGCAGAGGTAGGAGGATCGCCGTGAGTTCGAGGCCACGCTGAGACTCCATAGTGAATTCCAGGTCAGCCTGGGCTAGAGTGAGACCCTACCTCAAAAAACCAAAAAAAAAAAAAAAAAAAGAGAGAGAAATAATTGTCTTTAAATCCTAGGTTTCTAATTTGTTTTCTTCCAGTCAATCCAACGTGTTAATAATCATAACCAAAATTACTTTTGAGACTGTTTTATATCTGTTTAATTTCTGCATTTTCTTTTGCTTTCCCACTCTCATCCTCTTATTTCCTTAATGATGGTAACCTTGTCGTTATCAAGCTTGAAGAAAAGACCATATCTTTAATTAGATACTAGTTCTGCAGCAACTTTTTTCTCCCCCTTCTAGCTGTACTTTCCAACTGGGCAAGCCTCTATACTTGAAAGACTGTCTTTGTTTCTTTCCACTTATGCTTACAGTTTAGTTAATTCTTCCCAGTGATTTTGATTAATACATTGCCACACGTGGCTAACAGTAGTGACATACACACATGGCCATCTGCCTTCTATGTTACAAATTAAGGAAAGTTTTACTGTTTATCCTGGGAATGCTATGACTACCATCTTCAGATCTTCTAATTTATTTCTACATTGTTTTTCCAATTATAATATCAATGCCACATTTAGAAAAGGACATTTCACTTCAAGTTAGCAAGGATAGGATAAGATATTCTTCATGATCTAATGAACCTTAAAATCTTGGTAGCTTTATTGGGAAGGACTGTTTCTCTCTTAAATCTCTTATCCAGGTCTAGTCAGAAGACACGTGTTAGGGGTATTCTCTGCATTATGAAGGCTCCAAGGGCCCTAAAGCACAGGTAATGAAGCTGACAGGACAGGACAAGAAGATATATCAGTTTCTCATTTCCACTGTGTAGAAATTGCACTTTTCACTTTTGACAACAGTTTCTTTAGCAGAATAAGTCAAATGATCTTTATAAAGATGCATAAAGCCATTTGATAAAATAACTTGTTTTATATCCAATAATAAATTTTCTTGAAAACTTTAGCTCTTCTTAAGTATTCCCCATTTCTTTTGAATTTGACCTGATCAATTTTGTTTTCAGTGTTTCTATGAAGTAGGATCCTCTGTATGATCATGACCCCAAGCTAAATACAATAGTTTCTTTCTAGATGGGTGTTTGAATTGCTGAATCCAAATGACGTATTTCAAGCAGCTTCCTGTTGTGTCAGTATTCATTTCTAGGGCCACCAGTTATTGCTACTGCATCTTCTCAGGAATCTTGACTCTTTCCATCTTATTCCTAATCCTTGTATGCTGATATGAGTAATTCTTAAAGGAGATGTCTATGATGTGTGGAAAGATCCTAAAACTTCCCCTGATAAAAGTTCTAAACATGTGTGTAATTCACTAGATCTGTGAGCCCCAGGCTAAACTGTTCACTTTTTCTGATCCTTAAAATCTTATAAAATCAGAATAATGATGCCAGTAACAGGTTAATGAAAGATAATGTATATACAGGTGCTAAGTATTCTGTAAAACATTGCATATAAAATAACTTTTAAAATAATTGACATGGAACTGGAGAGATGGCTCACTAGTTAAGAGCATTTGTAGTACAAGCATGAGGACCTGAGCATAATGATTCATCCTAATTTTCACTCAACAGCACCCATGTAAACAGCTAGGTGTAGCCAACACATACCTTATCCTTTGAGAATCAGAGACCAGGGAGTGTTTGGGGCTTGCTGATCAAACTGGCTGACTGAAAGTGCAAGCTCCAGATTCAGTTTGTCTCAAGGAAATTAAACACAAGAGTGATAGAGAACAGCTGCCTGTCTATGACATACTCATGGGGTTCAACATTCTGTGTCCATCCATCTATATACCATACACACCACACCACACCACACACACTACATTCATGCAGAAATTAATTAATTAATTAATATGGCTAGTTTAGTTGGGTAATTAAAATCAAAGTAGGATCATTATCTATATAACAAAATTTTGCTGCCCTGATTTTTGAAACAGTTTTGTTGAAATAGAAATTACACACAATAAAGTTCCCCTTAGTGTGTGTGCATGTGTGTGCATGTTCATGTGCGCATGTGTATTTGTGAGTACACATTTACATGATATGAAGTGCATGTGGTGATTACAGGACAATTTTCATGTTGGTTCTTGCCTGTCCACTTCAATTGAGACATGGTTTCTCACTCTGGATTCTTGTTGAGCTATTCTTTGCTGGACTCACTAGGAGCTTCCTGGAAATTCTCCTCTGTTCATCTCCCAACTCACTCTCAGCAGCATTGTGCTGACATTACAGAGGCCTACCATAGCTCCTGCTTCTGAATCTTTATGTTGAGTATGAGGACTGAAGGCAGATACTACACCTTAAGTAGTGAGTGTTTTAACTATTGAGTCATCTGCATGTTTAACATCAGTTTTAAAAATTAAATTCACTTTAAAATATTTTATTGGGATGAAGGGATGATTTAACAGTCAATGTGCTTGCCTGCAAAGCCAAAGGACCCAGGTTAGATTCCCCAGGACACACATAAGCCAGATATTTATTTGGAGAGAGAGAGAAAGAGGGAGGGAGGGAGGGAGGGAGGGAGGGAGAAAGAGAGAGAGAATGGGCATGCCAGGGCCTTCAGCTGCTACCAATGAACTCCAGATGCATGTGCCACCTTGTATATCTGGCATTACATGGTCCTGGGGAATTGAACCTGAGTCCTTTGGCTTTGCTAGCAAGCACATTAACCACTAAGCCATTGCTCCACCCCACGTTTACCTTCTTCAAGCATATGATGCAGTCTGCTCCCTTTGTTCCCAGTATATTCCTAGATTTGTGTACAATCACAGCTCTCTCATTTTTGGACATTTCCATCAACTCAAAAGAAATCTGAGTCATTAGCAGTCATTCTCCATCCTTACTGGGAACTGCTGTTCTACTGTCTGTCCCTCTGGGTAAGCCTATTCTAGACAGTTCACATAAAAAGAATTCTACAGCATGTGCTCTTTCCTGAATGCTCCCTCCACTGACTTTTTTTTTTAGGCTCCTCTTTCTTGCACTGTTAATTCTGAGCACCATGATTGGAAGCTAGAGCATGCTGATCTGGGAATCCAGTCCCAAAATTACCCTTGAGGCTGTGTAGCATCTTCTCAGGCTTGAAAATCATCATTCTTTCCCCATTCTTCCATCAAACCTTACGCTCTTAGATTTCTCATTGTGTGGAATTGGGAGGGGGCCAACTGCTAATTGCTGTGTAATCACAGCAGGGCGGAGTGCAGCAGGCATATTCTCACACTGCCCTCGCTGGACTGTAAAAAAAAAAAGTTTAATTTCTGTTTCTTATCCTAAGATATGTAATTATTGATCATTTACATTTGAAACTACTTGTTATAATTTTAAGAGACTTGAGAGTGAAACAAATATTTTCCACTTCATAAATCAGGAAAATGAAATGATGAATAGTTACACAAAGAGGAAGTGACAATATATATTTAATGTTGATATTTCCTGACGTTAAAACCAAAAGTGTCATTTTTTTCCAATATACTTATTCATAAAACTGGTGACTTAGCTGAGCACGGTGGCACATGCCTTTAATCCCAGCACACAGGAGGCAGAGGTAGGGGGATTGCGGTGAGTTCGAGGCCACCGTGAGACTAATTTTATTCTATTTACCACTAAAAGTATCTGAGGTAGTACCTGTGGGATTCACCTAATTATTATAAAATACTTCTATGTGGACAGTTGATTATTACTTCAAAAATATCTGGAAATTGTGTATGGATTTAAATTTAACTTCTTCCATTTTCTTCTGCCACTGTCATTATTTAACATGGTTTGGTCACTGTCTTACTAGAGTCCCTGATTGTGTTAATATACTATATAATATGCAACATGTATTTAATGTACACTATGCATCTGAAGGATTTAAAAATTTTGAATTACAATATGTTACAGTTTCATATTATGTCAAGGTATACAATAAAATTTTATGAATAAAGTATCACCAATGGTGATCTGGATACTTGACATATGCTAAGATGGAGTAATGTTTACTGTTTGTGTATGTGTGCATGTACATGTATGTGTTTATGCATGCATGTTGCCACATGTGTGTGGAGGCTGCAGAACAACCTTGGGTGTAGTTCTTCAAGCCCTTTCCACTTTATTTTCAGACAGGGTCTCTCTTTGGCCTGGAACTTGCCAAGCAGACTAGATATAACTGGCAGTGAGCTCCAGGAGTTACCCTGTTCCTGCTTCCCCCATGCTGGGATGAAAAGCACCACCACACCAGGGATTTTTTCCTTAAGTGGGTTCTGGGAATGAAGCTCAGTTTCTCAGGCTTGCAAAGCAATCACTTTACCAACTGAGCCATTTCCCACCTGCCATTTATCTTAATGACACATTTGTACATTTAGATTGATATCATCCACATCTTTCCCAGAAACAGTCTGGAAAGCACAAGATCTGTTTGGGATAAAATAAAATGCTTGCAATAAGGTAAAGGTAAAATTTTATATCATTTTCCTTACTATTTAAAAGGTTGTTTAGACTCATAGAAAAGTAAAATCCAATGTTGAACTGGATGCATCCTTTCTTTTTTAAAGATCTGGAAGGCTTTTCCCATCACTGTATATAGGTACAGGCATGCATCTTTGTTTGGCTGAGAAATGCAACTGGGAATAAATTGAAATACCATGAGTAACACAGTTTTCAAGATATGTATATCTTATACTCAAACTTGGAAGTTCTATAACTCCCATGGGTAAAACCTGATCTTTTACAATTTTCTCCAAAACGAAACTCGTATTTATTTCAATCAAAATCGTCTTCTTTTAGAAGCTTCATTTTCCCCTAATTTTCAAAAGTAATTTTCACATGCCAAAGCCTAAAACAATTGATAACTATAAGAGTGTTGAAGCATTCAGTTATTTAACAGAAGTTCTGAAAAGTTAAGTCCAGTACCGACAGTGTCATTTGATTATAAAGAGGGTAAAAGGTTTGAATGAGCCTATCAAAATACATTATAGTTCTTGTATAATGAACTAAATACCAAAGAGAAGCAGATAGCTTTCATTGAATAACACATCAATAATAAAATGCCTTAGAGAATTTGACAGATCTTATTTCATCAAGTCAGTTTTGGAGGGATGTGTTTGTAGATAGCCACTAGTAAATACAGCAGCTAGACTACAAGCTGGATCAATAATTTCAGCGAGCTGAGAACTACTCTGTGTTGCTTCCACCTAATTATTCCACAACACTCTGCAGAATATATATTCAACAGAGTAGCTACTTTGCACTCAGCAAAGATGTGTCTAAGAGCATCACTGAAGGATATGCATGCCCAGCTTTCCCACGAGACAAAAGAAACAACAAAATTAATCCACATGTGCAGTATAGGCAAGAGCTGATACACAAATTCCAAGCACAACAAGATCCCTTTTGGCTAGGTACTTGATTTTTCATGAGACTTTTCGGATAATACAAAAGAATAACTAAGACCTTATATTTCTGGGCTAAGATTTCTAAAGTGCCTACTTTGTTGACAGCTACCTGTTGATATAGTTGTAAAACTCAGCTGCAGAGGTCATCTTTGGATAAGTCACTCTTTAGCCAACCTGCTCTAAGTCCTCAAGGCCTCACCTTGGTATTTGTCTTTAGTGTACCTGAATCACCCAGATTCATTAAGAGTGTTTTGAGCACCTCCCATTGTAGGTATCTGATCTTCCTCAGCCAGTTTACTAATATAATCTATTCACTAATTCCAACCCTGCTCCTTTATAATAAATCCCTGCTTATCTGTGCTATGGTCATAACTAAGCTAAAATTGTATTTTAAAACATTTTAAATTTATTTATTTATTTGTAAGGATGGAGAGGAAAGAAAGAAAGGAAGAAAGAAAGAAAGGAAACAAAAGGAAAAAAGAAAGAAAGAAAGAAAAAGAGGGAGGGAGTGGGGGAAGAAGAGAGGGAGGGAGGGAACTCCAGGGCCCTCTGAAACTGCAAACTGACTCCAGACACATGCATCACTCTGTGCATCTGGCTTGACATGGGTACTGGGGAAGTGAACACAGGCAAACAGGCATTGCAAGCAAATGCCTTTAAATGCTGAACCATCTCTCCAGCACTCTTTTTAAACTTTTTATACATGTATATGATGGAGGTTGGTAATAATCCCCTCTTATTACCTTTTCTTGTCATCCCTCCACATGTCCCTTCCACTGAAACCCTTCTTATTACCATCTAGTGCTAAAACTAGAGCTTCTTGTCTTTATTGGCATACTTTTTCACAGCAACAATTATCTGCACCCCTTAACTTCTTTCCGGCTCTGATCTTCAGCTTCCCTTTCATGAACTTTCCTATGATCCTCTTCTAATATTTCTTTCTTGTTTATGCCAATACATTATATAATTTTGCTCATTATTTGTTTAATTCATTAGAGCTTTTGATTATAGGTATAACTCCAATAATAGTCTACAAATAGGTTAAGGTCTTGAATGGTACTTTATTTATTTTTGTATTTCTTGCCCTTGATTATTCTCAATGTATCGAAGAGTTAAATACCTATCTGTTGAAGGACAATGGACTTGTTCTCTGAGCTGTGTTAGTTATTCTCAGTGGATACGTATTCTGCTGTCTGGACCATTCTTTATATCTCATTATTTGTTTTGCATTTTCATCTCACAGGTATAAATATGTATAATTTTTACATTCCATCATTGAAGTCACCTTCTGTGGTGGTTGGACTCAGGTGTCCCCATAAACTTTGGTATTCTGAATGCTAGGTTCCCAGCTGAGAGAGATTTGGGAATTAATGCCTCCTGGAGGTGGTGTATTGTTGGGGGTGGACTTATGGGTGTTATAGGCAGTTTCCCCATGTTAGTGTTTGGCGCACACTCCTGTTGCTATTGTCCACATTATGTTGGCCAGGGGGAGATGTCCACCCTCTGTTCATGCCACCATTTCCCCCTGCCATCGTGGAGCTTCCCCTCGAGCCTTTAAGCCAAAATAAACCTCTTTTTCCCATAAACTGTTCTTGGTTGGGTAATTTCTTCCAGCAATGTGGACCTGACTGCAACACTAAAGTGGTACCAGGAATCGGGTTGCTTCTAGACACCTGACTGTGTGGCTTTGGCCTTTTGGGGCTGATTTTCAAGAAGAATGTGGAAGGATTTGAAACCTAGGCCTAAGAGAGTCCTTGCAGTGCTGTAAGTACAGCATGATGGACTATTCTGGTCAGAGTTGAAAAACCTGAATGTAATAAGAACTATGGACTGTGAGGTTTGGCTTACGAAGGTCAGAAAGAGTTTTGCTTGGACTGGGCTAGTAGTTTGTGTGAGAAGCTTGCTCTTATGCCTATGTCCTGAGAAGTTGTGCTGAGTTGATTTGCATAGAAATGAACTGGTGTGAGCAGAGGGATATGGCACAGAAAAAATGAAATCTTTGAGCCTAAACTGCTGCATGTTCACCTGAAGTTTGAGAGATTACAACCTTTGAGACTGGGCTAGCTGACCCACATTGGGGCAACAGGAAGAATGTAGACTCTCTTGAAGGGGTCTGAGTGGTCAGGGTGTGTCCTGTTTTTAAAGTCTGCTTTATTCCCACCATGATTAACAAACTGGCACCCTACCTGGTATTGTGGAGTATAGGAAATACAAGAAAGAGAGGGTAATTGAGTTTGCAACACAGTCTTGTGGTTTGGAAATGTCCATGGGCAGTGTGTAGCAGGTTTGCTTGTTGCCTGCATGGAGACCCCATGGGGCCATGAAAATGAACAGTGGATTGCAGTGGAGACCCAGTGGAGGTGCCAGGACCATGAGATGGCTGCTAAGGAAAGCTGCCAGCCCCGTTAAAGTTTTCCAGGACTGTGTAAAGCCTAGCTGGAGAGGAGGAATTGAAACTCCAGACACTTGTTGCTGGTTAGAATTATCAGACTTGGAGATTTGTCACTGGCTAGAGTTGGTAGAGTTGAAGCTACAGAGTCCAATGTTTGCCCTGTTTGAAATATTATATTGGCTGAATATTTCTTTGCTATACCATATTTTTTCAGTGTGAATGTTTATTCTGTGCCATTTGCGGGAGGGGGGGGTTGGTATTATGGCTCACTTAAAAGACCTTGGATTATGGGGATGTTTGAACATCATTGAAATTGATAAAAACTATGAGGACTTTTCAAGTTGGATGAATGCATTGCATTCTATATCATCTATGGTTAGCAGTTTATGGGGGCCATGGGCTGAATATGGTGGTTTGATTCAGGTGTCCCCAATAAACTTAGGTGTTCTGAATGCTAGGTTCCTAGCTGATAGAGAATTTGGAATTAATGTCTCCTGGAGGCATTGTATTGTTGGGGTGGGCTTATGGGTATTATAGCCAGTTTCCCCATGTCAGTGGCAGACTGTTGCTATTGTCCACCTTATGTTGGCTAGGGAGTGATGTCCACCCTCTGTTCATGCCACCATTTTCCCCTGCCATTGTGGAGCTTCCCCTCAAGCCTGTAATCCAAAATAAACCTCTTTTTCCCACAAGCTGCTCTTGGTTGGGTGATTTCTACCAGCAATGCAGACCTGGACTACAACACATTCTGACTTAATCAGAATCCCAAGTACGTGAAGGAAGAGTAACAAGTTAGTGAAGAATGCCACCAACAAAGGCCATGCATTCAAGCTAGATACATTGAAGACTTAAAATTAATTCTTTTAGGGAATTTCTGCCATACAAAAATATCTAATGTAGGAGCAGTCTTTTGTGGTCTATGCTTGAAAGGTTCAGGATCAGAGCAGAGAAGATATGGCTATCCCTATAACCCTCCATGCCTGTCCTTATGGTCCTAAGTCTTCTAGCTAATTCTCATGTCCAAAAGGTTCAACATCTTTCCAAATTACCACCACCAAGGGATAAGTGAGCCTTTTAATTTATTTTTTAAGTGAGCCTTTTGGAGATATACCATACCCAAATAATAACACAACACTATTTTATGTGCCTCTTTGTTTCATACAAATGTCTCTTGATGCCCATGATCTACAAAGACTCTTCTGTTTTTACCTGACCTGACTGATTAAATGTATTATGATGTCACTACCAAGGTGGATCTATGACCGCTGTCTCTTCACATTCCAAGGCTATTTTCATTGTTCCAGATATGTGATCATGCACAGTTTAGAGGCACCAAGAACCAGGGCGGCAAGGTTTCTGGAATATTCCGGCAGCATATACCTATACAAGTTTCACTCAACAGACCCAGTCCCACTCCTCTGGAGAGAGATAAATGGCTGTGCTCGTGAGTGACAGTGCTTCTACTTGTTAGCTTCTGGGATGCGGAGGCTTCCTAGATGTGTTGTAGCACTAGCAGGTTACACAGTGAAAGGAGAAGTTTATGTTTTTTATCAGAGCTGTACCCTTCATGCCATTGTGCCATCCTAATTACATATACTCAGTGGTCAACAACTCCCATTTCCCTCAAAAGCTTTTGGTAACATGGAGGTTTAAAATCTAAATTTTCTCTTTTTATGTTGTTCATGATACTTCATTGCATTAAAAAAATTATTAAAATAGAGAGAGAAGAGAGAGAGAGAAATTAAATGGGCATGTCAGGGCCTCGTGCCACCGCAAACAAACTCCAGATGTATGTGCCACTTTGTGCAGTTGGATTTTCATGGGTACTAGTGAATAAAACCTGGCTCAGTAGGCTTTTCAAGCAAGTGTCTTTAACCACTGACCTATCGCCATAGCCCCCTTATTGTATTTTTTGACATGGAACAGCAAAACCATTTTCTTATACGGCTGTTTTTTTATCTCTATATTTTTAATTATTTCTCAGCTGCTGTTTTCTGATAGTTTTAGATGAACACATCTGCTGTCTTAGCACAACCCTATTCTAGCTCTTTCCTTATTATGTATTTATAGTATTTACCCCAACTTTTGTTTGTTTGGTTGTTTGTTGCTTTTCGAGGTAGAGTCTCACTCTAGCCAAGGCTGACCTGGAGCTCACTATGTATTCTCAGGGTGTCCTTGAACTCATGGCCAGCTTCCTACCTCTGCCTTCCAAGTGCTGGGACTAAAGGCATGCACCACCACTCCTGGCTTACCCCAACTTTTTGTTGTGGGGATGAATTGTGGGAATGAAATATAAGGTCAAACTGTGGGGATGAATTATAAGAATGACATACAGGAATCAAATAATGGGAATAAACTGTGGGAATGTTTCTTATGGACCTTAAAAATAATTTTCTGAAGCTGGGCATGGTGGCACACGCCTTTAATCCCAGCACTTGGGAGGCAGAGGTAGGAGGATTGCTGTGAGTTCAAGGCCACCCTGAGACTACAAAGTTCCAGGTCAGCCTGGGCCAGAGTGAGACCCTACATCGAAAAACCAAAAAAAAAAAAAAAAGTTTTCTGTGATTATAACTATGATATCTTTCTTATGTTTTGCCCCCACCTGCTTCAAGCAATGTGACAAGGTTTCCTCTGTCTTGGTGTACCTGTGACCTAAAAAGCATAGATAACCAATATTTACAAGTAAGAATGTTTAGAGATAATGACTGATCTTAAGCTATGCTCTTTGCCCAATTTCCTCAATGGTCTGGTTGGATTCTCAACTCAGAATAAATATACGTGCATAAAAAGTGCTGATCACAGCACTGAAGACAGCAAGTTTGGTAACCAAGTGCCCACAGACCTGCTGAAGACAACAGGTGGGTTTAATGTGGTTACATTTGTGATCAGAATGTATGTGTTCTAAATCATCGGAGTCCAGAGGTCATACACCTAAATCCCTTTCTTTAAAAGTGTTTAAGAATTATCCAAAGTCAAAAGTTCCCTACACTTTGCACATACACTGCAGTACTTGTTCAGGTGTTAATGATTTTTGGATGTTCTGTTTTTTTTTTTTTTTTTTAATAATGTTTCACTTAACTCCCACCATGTGCTGAGTATCTTTTAGACAGTCGCTCATGGTATAGACAAGAAAAAAAGCTCTATATCTAAGGACAGGAGTTGTTAATTATGTACAAAATCTGACTCGCAAAACACTTTTCTAAAATAAGATATGAAAGTTGGGAACATTCACTTATATGATATCTATATTTGCTTTTGAAGTAGAGTGGCAGAATTTAGTAGTTATAACAAAGATCATAGATCCCCCACACCTAAAATGCATGCTATCTATACAGGAATACCAAATCTTTTTGACATTGTGATATTCTTTTGTCAACTACAAATATGTTGGGCTACATTCAAAGCTAATCTAGGACATATGCATCCTTTGGGCCAAAGGTTGTACATACTAATGGGTATCCCATTATAGAAACTGAGAAAAACTAGTTGCGATAAAAATGTACCATGATACATAGAGGATATATTGAAGACTTGCATGAGTTTTGTGTATGTGGTATGTGTGTTGGTATATGTAGTATAAGTATTTTTACTTACAGGTGTGGTGCCCTATGGGCTTCTCTGCAGAAGCTGTAGGAGCACATGGATGACCCCTTTTATGATTCATCCACATGTCCTTCCTTGCTAAGAAGTCTCTCACTGATTATGGAGCTTGCTATTCACAAGCCTCAGTGATTCTCAAGTCTCCACTCTCCAAAATATTAGTTGATATATAGGTATGGCTATACCCAGCTGTTTATGTGGGTGCTGGAGATGCAAACTAGGGAAGTCTTGGGAATCCCTAGGTCCTCACACTTTGAGAGAAAGCACAACTCACTGCTGAGCCATCTCTCCAAACCTTGTGTGAATTTCATAAAGATAAAAGCAAAAGTTGGTAGTTGGAGGCCAACTTGAAGATAAGGAAAGAGTGATGAAGTATTGCATTACAGTAGAAGGGAAGGAGTCCAGAAGTATTTTCTAAATAAAATTAGCTAGTCTTCTACATCTTCCCTCCCATCCTCTCCCTCTCGCTCTCCCTCTCTCTCTCTCTCTCTCTCTCTCTCTTCTCTCTAACTCTTGTATATTAGTTATCTTTTTCCTCCTTTTCTTAGTGGGCACTGACCTGTAACTCCCAGTACCAGCATTGGGCTATCATCCACAATGAGCTTTTGATCAGAGAGACCTACAAGGTTTCCTAAAAGACAGACAGATTTCTGTCAGAGTACTTGATGACCCACCAAAGGTTAGTGGTAAGACCCTACTGCTGAAGACACCTTATGTGGTTGACATGCAAAATGAAATGGCATGGCTGGAAGTTGGAAGACAGTCAGTCCCCAGACAGTCATCAAGTGCCAGAAGGTGCTCCATGGGAGACTAGGGGAAAATGACCAATATCTGTCCAAGCTATAATGGTCTAACCTATTTAGCAGCAAATAACCTGTTGTGATGCCCACACAAGTGTAATAGTGGCACACAGCCATGGTGGGGAACCAACTGCTCTCAATTTGGCTAACTGCTCCCCTCAGTGGTACGGGACCCATAGCAAGAGCTGGGAAACAAGTCAAAACTATATCCAAACATAAGCCCACTCTCCAATATCAAGCTACCATCAATCATGGGCTACAAGAGGGCCTACACCTATTAAATTCTCTATTAAAAAAGTAAGGGTTATCTCATTTGTCCTGGTGCTAACTTACTCTCCGTTGGAGAATCTGCTTCTCTTTTTCAGATAGATGTAGATCCTAAGGAGGGAGCCACCCCATCATACCTCGAAAGGGCCCCGGCTGAAACTAAGAAAAATTGGTGAAACAAGCAAGGGTGGTGTTTTCCTGATGAACCGGATACCAGCAGAAGGGGTTCGAGGCTTGATTCCACAGGACCCACGTTAGCCAGAGGCACAAGGGGGCGCACGAGTCTGGAGTTCCTTTGCAGTGGCTGGAAGCCCTGGCATGCCCATTCTCTCTCATTCTCTTTGCCACTTTCTCTCTCTGTCTGTCGCTCTCAAATAAATAACTAAAAATTTTTAAAAAAAGAAAAGTAAACAAAGTAAATACAACAAAATGTCAGATGTAGAAAGCACCAGAATATACACAGTAAGGAGTGAGTGTAGCATCTCTCATCTCTTATCTAGGTTTTAGTTTTAAAAACACTGACCAGCCCCAATCCATTAGCTTTAAATTCAACTTCTCTCCAATTCTAAGGACATGGGAAGAACACAGCCAGCCTCAGTTCCTGAGCAGTACACAAACTGCTTCTGTTTCAGCTCTGATTAAATCCCTTTGCCCTTCTGCAACCTCATAAGCTTCCATAGTCCACGGTACTCTCTGTATGTAGGTCTTTTAAACTCTTATACCAGAATTTCCCATTAAGTTCTGCTTACAGCACTGCAAGTCTTTTCTACTAATAGTTCCAAATCCTTCCATATTCCTCATGCAAACCAGTTCCAAAAGACAAAACAAAACAAAACAATGACAACAACAGCAACAACAACAACAAAAAAACTACATGGTCAGTTTTATTATACCAACAACTCCACTTCTCAGTACCAACTTTCTGTAACAGTTATCTTTTCCTTACTGGAACAAAATACCTCACTACAGACAACTTACGAAAGGAATGACTTACAGTTTTGCATCATGGTAGGGAAAACATGTCATAAGCAATAAACTGGCTCATATCTTGTTATAATTCTGGATATAAGTATTCTAAGTAGCTAATATAACCAAGATCCACTCTCAGAGACATCTCTTCCAACAATAGTCCAACTCTCAAAGGCTCTGTCAGCTGGGAATTAAGCATGAAGGTGGCTGCAGTTACCTTCTTGTTGCTGGCACAAGCACCCAACCAAGCAGTTTGTGGGGGGAAGAAATTATTTTGGCTTACAGGCTCAAGTGGAAGCTCCATGATGGCAGGGAAAAACACAGAATGAGCAGAGACTATACATCACCTTCTGGCCAACATCAAGTGGACAACAGCATCAACAGAGTGTGCCAAGAACTGGCAAGGGACAACTGACTATAACACCCATAAACCCACAACACACCTCCAACAAGGTTCCAATTCTGCAATTGTCATCAGCTGGGGATCAAGCATTCAGAACACATGAGTTTATGGGGAGCATCTAATTGAAACCACCATAAAGGTTAATCACAAACACATGAGGCTACAGGGAACACTTCACACTTAAGGCACTACAGTTACTAATTATATTTACTCATTAGATCATTTTGTTTTTCTGTATTTGATAGAATTTTCTTTACCCTTATTAATTGATAGAAATTTTCTACATTATAATCATGAAGAATCATGAGGAAACAGGATGGAAGTGAAAATATTAAGAAATAGAAGTCCTAGGTATGAATTTCAGAAAGATCAAAAGTGGTTCCTGAATTTTGCGGAAGAGGGGGCGGAAAGACTGTCAGAGCCACATGTTGGGTCATGATATGCAGAGACATTTAGCTTACCCATAACTGTGGGCTAACTCCACAATGCATGACCCGTATACCTCAACAAGGAGGGGCCAAAGGGAGGGGGTAGGTCACGGATGAGCCTAATAATGGTACCAAACTGACTGTATTTGCTGAATACAAAACTACCTAATAAAGAAAAAAAAAGTGGTTCCTGGGGTGGCAAGATTTCTCAGTGGTTAAGGCATTTGGCCTTCAGAGACTAATGACCCAAGTTCAGTTCCCCAGTACCTACATAAAGCCAGATGCACAGTATGGCACATGCATCCGGAATCCATTTACAGAGGTTAGAATTTCTGGTGCACACATTCTCCCTGTCTCTCTTCTACCTCTCTCTGCTTGCAAATAAATAAATATTATTGAAAGTAGTTCTTAATTGATGGACTGGATATGAAGTAAAAGCAAGCATTTATTGAGAAATGTGAGATGTGAAACACTTAGACATCTTTGTAGATATATTCCTGAAGCTCTATACTTTAAAGACAACTAGAGAGAAGGCTGAGTGTCCAAGTCCAGGTGGAGATAAGGAATTGGAATTTGAGGACTAAATTTGTAGCAATTATTTCAAAGTGATTCTACTAAAAATTAAAACAAAAGCATACATCCTATGAAAGGTGATGGTAAGGGAAAAAGTCATAATGTAATTGCCCAATAATATGAAAGAATGAATGGAGAAAATATAGTGGGTAATATTGGGACCACTTGAAGCTTCTGGCAATAGCTTTAAGAAAGAAAAAGAAAATATTAATTCCCTAATATAATTTCAAAATATTCAGTTGAAGAAGTGCTATATAGAAAAGGCAAGTAGTTAGATACAACCAGAATTGATATTCCCCAAAATGTGCATTATTAAGGCATGCATGGTTGTCTAATGAACTGAAACTTATGAGAAGGAAACTAAAGATATACAAGATGATGGGGAGAAGCATGAAAGGAATGAATAGTTAGCTGTAGGTCTCAATTTCACTGTATAAAAGGATTAGAAAGCACTGGTCCCATCTTTACAATTAATAAACAGTGGGGAAAAATGATTGTGCTTGGATCCATCCTTGTCCACTGTTGGTGCAGTGAAAACTGCCAACTCCAAATCTGTATATACAGATGTCACTGGCTCATAGAATCACTGAAATTTTCCTACCTATAGAGAAGGCCACTAGAGTTACTCCCGATACCCAATGCTGTATCAATAAAATTAATAGATATACAAAAAGAAAAGAAAAGCAATGAGATATACAAGAAATCACCAAAATAAAACTTAGATCCAACACTGATTCTGGAAATTATTATAATTAAAAATATTTTAACAGATGTGCTCAAAAATCTAATGAGAAAGTAGACAACATGCAAGAACAGATGGGAAATGTAGGCAGAGAAGAACATCTTCAATGGGTTAAATCAGTAAATGTGGCTTGAAGGACTCAGTGGGTATGTAGACTGGTGAGGAGAAATACTTTGATAGACAGTTAAGAAAGAGATAAAATAGACAAAAATATGCTAAGATAATAATATCCTCAGCAGTGAAGCTGTGATAATACTATACTCAGTAGTAAAGTATGCATGAGATCCCCTGTTCGGTTCCCAGTCCTGCAAAGACAGAACAAACAATAGGAATAACAACAACAAAACACACCCAACACAGATTTGAGCCATAAAAATAGTATTTGATCACAACTCAATTTATGAGTTGTATATAACATTCCATGATGATAAAAATGAATGTATTAACAAATGGGCACTATTCCATACTCAGTATATGTTTCCTGTCCTGAAGTATGGGCTATTCCAAGTAATAACCCAACAAAAGGAACCTGGAAAGAAGAGTAAGAATAACTTAACAGTGAAGAAACCTGTAAAAATGCTTCTTCCAGCTAGATGATTAGAGTTAATGTGAACAATGGTATGTCATGTCTATAGCATATCCCCTTGCTATGACAGGAAGAGATCACTTTATGTCCATTTTCTCCTTTTCAAAATCTCGCAACCTCTGTCCAACCATTAAAAACTGTAGACAAATACAAATTAAAAATCGTTCTACAAAATACAGATCCAGTAATCCTCAAAACTGTCAGGGTTATCAGAAAAAAGGGAGCCTGGCAAAGCTCACAGAGAAGAGTTACCTAAGAAGATACAAATGCAATGTGATTTCTTCAATGGAATCCAGGAACAGTAACAATAGAAATCACTACAGATAATAGAGTTTTAAATGAAATTTATATTTTAATTAATAATTGTGCAGCCATATTTGCTCATGAGCGCTGAAAAATATAGCATACTAGTATGTTGGTAATTATGAACACAACCATTTGTGAATGCTTACTGCCACAAATTATATGTCTGAATACACTGTTTAATATGTTTAGATTGATACTTTTGAAATTAAATTTATTATTCACATTTTACAGATAAGAAAATTAAGAGAGAAATTTTGTAGGCTGCTTAAGTGAAGGTACTATCAGGCAGTGATGAGGCACAATATAAGTTAAAGCAGCTTGATGCCAGAGCACAAGCTCATGATCACAATCTGCTATATAGTTTCAGTTCTTAGTGTGTGATTGAAGTCTTCATGGTTACAATTATGTTATTTACTCTTCTTCCATCATTCCAGTATGCATTACTATATAAATAATTAAATCATTACACATCAGCTAATACATGTTTCTGATATACAACGGAGTCGTCCAAGTGAAAATCACAATGGTTCAATGGCAACTGTACTTTGAAGTATCTATCTGCATCTTTTAATCTGGAAAATCTGGAATTCTCTTGTTATTCCTCAAATAGTTCTTTTCTTTCTCCTTTAAAATTTCTCTTTGTCTTTCTTTCCTCTCTGCTTCGTTACCTGGTGGTCTTCCTTCTACCTTTCCTTCCTTTTCCCCCTCCTTATATTTTAATTATAAGATATGGACAAGCCAATTATACTATATTTTTGTTTGGTTCCCTGATTCATGTATTCTGGGATATACCTGATGGTTATTTTGAGGTATTACTAAGTACTTCACATGCCCACTCTTCATGTGTTATCCACCTTGTATTTTAACTTAGATCTCAAATAAGAAAACATTTTCTGCAAAGGATAGTAAATATTTTATGCCTTGTAAGATATATGATTTCTGTCACTATTAAACTAACCCATTATATTTTATGTCTATATTCTTATGAAGCTGTATTTACTAAAACAGGTTTGCTCTTGAATCACTCTGAGTTAGAGCATTGCAATGATATATGTAAATTTAGCAAAATTTCTGTCTGGTATTTGCTGTGGAAGCAAGAAACACAAAATGTCAGAAATAATTCAAAAATTTTAGCTAATCGGTGCTAAAGTTGTAGTTCAGAAATAAAATGTTCACTTAGCATACAGAAGGCCTTAGGTTCATTTAAATATGTTAATTAACTAATAATAGCGATTTTTAGGGAATATTCAATAATTATAAGCTATTGCTAATATTTCTAAAAATTCTTATTATTCCAGTTTAACATCTCAAACTTCATCTGTTCATTCATGAGAAATTTTCAACCTTCTATGTTATAAGTACTACATTTTTTGCTTGCCTACAGTTATAAATAAGGTATATGACTGAATGCTTCAGAAAGCATACGCCCTAATAAGGGAGATAAAATTTAAATCTTGATTAATTTATTGTAGAATGTCTATCTGTGGAACTATTATTTTAATCTTTAAAATATATTATCTTGCTATGATTATAAGACTGTATGATTTGATTTTATGTTTGAACATCATATGTCCCATTGAAATATCACCTTTTCATACCGTTTTTTCTTCATTAAAAAATCCTAGTTTATTCATGCTAACGAAGTATTCTTAGTGAAATAAGATGAAGGTGTTATTCAATGAAACACAGAAATGTAAATCTATCAACAACAAATAAGTAACTAACATTAAACCCATATTTAAAATGTCCTGACTTATATCACCAGAAAAGTATCTTCAGTTCCTTTCTAAGTTATCAGATGCATAGACATACTACAAGGCTAGAAGGAGGTATGTGATTTTGAGACTCTATCTTGACTCAGTTAGCTAGCCTTCTGCATGAAAATGTTTTTTGTTTTTTTGTTTGTTTTTTTGTTTTTTTTTAATGTAGAGCCTTCCATTTCATAGCTTTATTTCAACAAAATGATGAGAGATTACATTGAAAAAACATATTTTAAAAAACCACTTATCTGTAATGATTACTTCAATTCTGCCCCAACAGAAATAAAGCATGGAAATAAATTTAACAATGGTACAGAAATAAGCATCACTAACATCAACAAGATCTTATCTCAAATGCTTGCATAAACAAACACATCTTTTTCATAATCAATTGTTTTTAGGATGATAAAATTAACTGGATATATATTTTTAAAATAAAAATTATAATACTCGATTATTCATTTTTATGAGATTTCACATAAGGTTTTATTTGGGTAAAAAGAGTATTTCATTGCAACTTTAACGATCCATAACTTTAAAACTGTTAAAATCTCATGCAGATATTAAGCACTTACCATAAGTTGAGAGAAGACAGAAATTAAATAACTGGCTTATACCTATAATATTGAAGAAACTTGAAATGAATTTACAAGTAATAAATACATATAACTCTCCCTGTTTTTTTTTAAAATGTGAAAGAATGTAAGTAATATCACTGATAGAATTAAGTAGTGATCCTAAGAAGCTTTTTTAAAATTTAAAATTTAAAATTCTGTCAGCTAAAAGTTAGGAAAATAATTTGTAGTGGCCAGAAGCAAGGAAGAATGTAAAAATTTCAAGTTAATAGTAACTAAATACATTTCTGTAAAAAAAAACCTTTCCCCCTAAACTTTGAATATCGTCTAATATCATATTCCCTGAGACAAATTCTATGGGAAAATACAAATGCTTCTTGTCTTATGATAGGTTTAGATTCTGGTAAATCCATTATAAGTTTTTATAAGTACCATGAGTCAAAAATGCATCTAATATATCTAGCAGACACCATCATGTGCCAAACATCATAGGATTGCAATACAGTCAAATATAATCAACTACAATCAGAGCACTAATTCCTTGCTCTCACAACAGTGCAGCTGAGTGGGAGTGCCAGCTCACTGACACTGCCCAGGATCATGACAGAACATCACACTGGGTATCTGCAGCTAAAGAAAAGTTCAAAATTTAAAATCTGAAGTATAGTTAATAAATGTATTGATATATTACCATTATAAAGTGAAAAATTATAGTCAAAACATTTTTAGTCAGAGACAGCCTGTTTGATGAATTAATCCATTCTCATGCAGAGATGAAAAAGCTCAGTCAAACCAAAAGAATTTGAGGATAGGGCCCCAGTGTCTCTACAGGAAGGCCATGGCTCTGTCTTTACTATCCAATGATTGGATGAAAATCTAAGAAGGTATGTATAAACCTAGCAGAAGCTTTTCCATCAAGCAAAAGGATTTTCAGAGAAAGAATTACTATGACCCATATGTAGCCAGCACTCCCAGAAAATGGAATTCCAGATGGAGGCATTTGTTTAACAAATCATAAATTCACTACAAATACATGTCTTTTAAAACATAAACCAGACATTAGCAAAAATGATAGGTAGCATCATGAAGTTCAAGGTCTATCTTTCCAAAGCAAAATAGAAAATTCAAACAAAAACTTTAAGAATCCTCTTCTCAAGGACTCTGGAAAGCAAACGTATTGCAACATAAATAATTTTTAATTAAGAAGAAGGCAATTTAAGAACATTTATTAGTAAAGTTATATTGTACTTTTCCTTATCCTTGACCCCCTGAAAAAAATCTTTGCAAATGTTATATGAGACACAAATCTATGCACCCAACAAATCCAACACACTCTAAAGAGTTAAACATTAAGCTCCATTTGGAGGAATGTTATTAATAAATTGCCAAAGACCAAATAGAAAGATTTCAAAAGCAATGGAAAGAATAGTAACTCCCCTTGTACAAGGTGACCTTACTTAAGAAACAAGAGATTATCCATCATAAAATTTTAAGGCAGAAGGAGAAGTGTAATACTATAAAGTGATGAAAAGAAAAACGATCTGGACTCTGTATCTGCTAAACTGTCTTTTGAAAGTGATGGGAAAAGTAAACTCAGATAAATAAATCTAATAAGAATTTACTACTTATAAATCTGCCAAACCAAAACATACACTTTAAATTTCTAAAATTTCTAGAAATTTGTTTCACAATTTGAACAAAATGAAGTAGTACACTAAAAATAATTAAGAGGTATGGAGAAGATGACTTAGAGGTTAAGGCATTTGCCTACAAAGCCAAAGGACCCTGGTTTGATTCCCCAGGACCCATGTAAGCCAGCTGCATAAGGAGACACATGCATCTGGAGTTTGTTTGCAATGGCTGGAGGCTCTGGTGCACCTATCCTCTCTCTCTCTCTACCTCTTCCTCACTCCCAAATGAATTATATATATATATATATATATATATATATATATATATATATATATATATTTAAGATAACTTTGATAGTACATGTTTTCCACTAAAATAAAAATCCAACATATCATAAAATAAAGTGGTGGGCTGGAGATATGATTCAGAGGTTAAAGGTACTTGTTTGAAATCGTGACAGCCTGGGTTTGATTCCCCAGTACTCATGTAAAGCCAGATGCAAACGTGTTGCATACATCTGGAGCTCCTCTGTAGCAGCAAGAGGCCCTAGTGTACCTGCCCTCATTCTGATTCTCGCCCCACCCCTTTCTCTCTCTCTCTCTCTCTCTTTCTCTCTCTTTCGCTTGCAAATAAATAATAAATAAAATATTTAAAATATATATTAAATAAGGTTTTAGTGGAGGAAATGAGGAGCAAAATAGTCATTAAGTCTATAAAAAACCTAAAGCAATGGAAGAAATTAGAATTTCCTTGTTAATAGTCACTAAATATAAACAGATTCAGTGCCTCCCTTTGTTTAATTAAGTAGAAACTTTGTATGAACACATGACGTGTTGATACCATTATTTCTTTCCTACCTGCCTCCATTCCACTGAGGGAACCTCCTCAGTGGGATTGCTAGTATTGACCATGGGGTTGTGGGTTATGAGCTGAGAGAGCATCAGTCAATCTTTTGGGGGAGGAGGGTAGCTGTAATGCCTCTGGATATTCCCACACACACACTGTGGTTCTTAATATCTTTCTGCCTCCACTTCCACAAAATTCTCTGAGCCTTAATGAGCATGTTTTAAGTCTACTTTGGTGTTGAGCTCTCTGCAGGCCCTGGATTTCTGCTTTTGTGAGTTTTGAGTATCCTCAGTGTCTGTCTCCATCACCCTGGCATAGGTTGTCAGGCTTGCTGTGGAAGCAATACTCTTGCTCAGCTCTCCAAATTCCTCTGTGGTTTCACCAGTGCCCTAGCTGATGTTCAAGGGGTAAAAGATCTGGCTGGAATCTGGAAGGAAGCCAATACCCAGATTGTTAACTCATATAGTGCTGGAAAGCACTACATGAGCTGCTGGGGAAAAAATGGCCAACAATATCATGAGCAAGCAGGGGACACTGCTATATGAAAGCAACCAGCCTGACAAGATATAAACACCTGTGTAGTAGTGGCACCCAGCCAAGGTGGGTAACCAATAGTTCTCTGATTGGCTAAGAGATGAACTCAGTATAAAGGAACCCATATCTTGAATTGGGAATTGAGTCATAATTCCATGGAGACCAAGATTATGGACTCCAATGAGAAGCTCTCAGTAGTCTTTAGCCAAAAGTGAGACTACACCCATCAAAATCTCTCTAAATTAACAATGCTTATCCCCTTTAGCCAATGCTGATCTCACTCTCCATTGGATAATCTGTTCATTTTCAGAAATCAGTGAGAACTGAGGACAACCAAAATTTATCAATAAGGCAAGAAAAGATAGTTGATGCCCTGGCAGAAGTTTTAGTCCTTTTATCAAAAGACAGAGCTTAGTAAAATGGATGAGAGGGCATGTCTATTAGAATAATCCAAGAAGGGATTTATACATATACCCCATGCAAGCAAATAGTAACCAAAAGTATGTTGGTTGAACGATCCTTATATACAAAAGTATTCTTTATGTCATAATTTTACACAGGGCAAAGATCTTTATATTTTTTAAATGTCAATGCATTGAGAAAATATATGCTCCTCAAAACACAATCCCAAAATATATGAAACAAGCATTGATAGAGGTAAAGGAAAAACACCGTCTGTGATAATAGGAACCATTACACCAAAAAATATAGAGAGAGTACTGAAGCAACACTATAAACCAAAGACTTAAAAAGAGCACTCACCCATTTTTTTTCAACATTGTGTATTATTCAGGTAAGATATATGTTAAGTCAAAAAAGTCTCAATAAATTTAAAATTACGGAAGTATATAAAATATCCTTCCTGAACACAACAGAATGAAATTGGAAATCAATGAAATAAGTAAAATTAGGAAATTAACAAATATGTGGATATTAAACAAACATGTTAACCAACCAATTATTTAAAGAAGAAATCACAAGTAAACATAGAAAAACACTATGGAGAAAATAGAAATAAAAGCACATTATTCCAAAACTAATCAATCACATTAAAGCAATGCTTAGAAAGCAATTCACAAATATAAATGTTTACATTTTAAAAGAAAAATGTCTGGGCTGGAGAGATGGCTTAGTGGTTAAGCATTTGCCTGTGAAGCCTAAGGACCCCGGTTTGAGGCTCGATTCCCTAGGACCTACGTTAGACAGATGCACAAGGGGGAGCACACATCTGGAGTTCATTTGCAGTGGCTGGAGGCCCTGGTGCTCCCATTCTCCCTCTCTCTATCTGCCTCTTCCTCTATCTCTCTGTCACTCTCAAATAAATAAATAAATAATTTAAAATAAAAAAAGAAAAGAGTCCCAAATCAATAACCTGCATGTATATCTTAAAGAACTAGATAAAGAAGAATAAATTAGTTAGCCCAAACCTAGAATAAGGACTTCATTGTAATTTTAAACAAATAGACAATCAAGAGTACAAAAAGAGAAACTAGAAAGATAAAACTTTATTATTTTAAAGATCAGAAATATTGAGAAAACTATGGTCAAAATAACTCAGAAAAAAATAGCAAACATTCAAAAACAAAAACATTAATAAAATGAGAATATCATTATAAACTTTACAGAAATAAGATGCATAAAAGGCAATATTGTGAAAAACTACATACCAAGAAATGCAAAAATTTAGATGAAATGGGCAAAGTCTCAGAACTATGTTATTTTCCAAATTAACTGCAAAAAAAATAGAAAATCAAGTTTCATGAAAACCTAAAAATACTAAACCAACCAAAAAATAAAGACTGAATGAATAATAAATAGCTTTCTAGCATTTTTCCCCACTTGTCCAGGACAAGATGATAAATTTTACCAAATATCATACAGAAAAAAGGATACTTTTCCCCAAACTTCCAAAATTAGAAGAGGAAGAAGTCCTTAACTCATACTATAAAGCCAATATTACTTTGATAACAAAGCAATACAAAAACACTACTAATAAGCAAAACATAAATGAGTATTTCTCATGAAAATAGACACATAATTCTTCGGAAACAAACTCAAAAACTACAAAGTGTGTGCTTATAACCAATTAGAATTAATCCCAGAAATGCAAGAATCTGCTACAAAATATCAATGTAATAAAAGAGAACAAACTAGGTTGTCATATCAATTGAAACAGAAAATCTGATATATTTGGTGATTAAAAACAAATTTAAGAAACTAGAGGTAGAAGAGAACTTGCTCAAAATTATGAAAGACAATTATGGAAAACCAATAGGTAACATCATACTAAATAATGAAGGACTTTTAACATCTTTCCCTGAAGATAGGAAGCAAGACTAATGTCATCACTCACCATTATTATGTACCATCTAATCTGATAAGAAGAAGGAAACCAAGTAAAATAAATCAAGCTATCTCTATTTAACAATGATATGGTACTATGTGCAGAAAACCACACATCAAAAATGCTATTGTTGAATTATTTTTCAATGTTTTTTTGTAGTAAAATATAGAAAACTCTGTCATAATATGCAGAGACATTTCCACTTACCCATAACTGATGGCTAACCCCACAATGCATGACCCATATACCCCAACAAGGAGGGTCCAGGTGGAGGGGGGAGGACAGGGAGGAGGCTAGCAATGGTACCACCATGACTGTTTTCACTGAGTACAAAACTAATAAAAAGTAAAAATTAAAAAAAAATTTTAAATGGAAAAGCTAGTCCTGAAGTTCATATAGGATTTCACTTGCCCCTGAATAACGAAAACAATATTGATATTCAAGTAGAACAAAATTGGAAATTCATACATCCTGATAAACCATTCTGCATAGCTATCGGGGTAAAAATGGTGGAATTCAAGAGATTAAATTGGTTGGATAATATTTAGTGTCCATAATAAACCTGTAAAGTCAATGGATTTTTATTTTCAGCAAATGTATTAATACCATTCAATAAGAAAAAACCTATTAAATAATCATGTAAGGATAGTTATATTTAGATTTTCAAATATAATATGCACTATGAGGTCCTACTTTTCACCACATACAAAATTTAACTCAAAATAGGTCAGAGGATTAAATTCATGGGTTAAAGCTATGAAACTCTTAGAAAAAAACCATAGAGCATAACATCTTTGTGATCTTGGACTTGTGATTTGATTCTTAGATATCACCAAAATTCTAATCAGTAGTAACAAAATCAATCAATTGGACTTCATCAATAAAAAAGTTTGAACATCCACATTAGTTACTTTTCCCATTGCTATAACAAAAAATAACTTGAAAGAAATAAATAAGGAATAAGAGGTTTCATTTGACTCTTGATGAGAGAAGTTATAGTTCGTTGTGACATGAAAGACATGTCAGCAGGCAGGGCCATATATCTGTGGGAACCCTGGTAGCTATTTACTCACATATCAGCAAAACCATAAGCAGAGAGAAGGGGATGCTACTGCTCTGCTGTCTTGCTTCTTTTTCCCTTTTAATTCAGTCCACAGGCTCAGGCCCTGAGGGTTGTGCCACCCACATTCAAATTGGGTCTTCTCATTTAACTTAAATCTTTGGAAGAACTCTTACAGACATATCCAAAGGTATGTCTCCTCAGTGAATCTAGATCCAGTCAAGTTGACAAAGATGACTAGCCATCACAGCCTTACAAGTTTGTGATAACATAACTTATAGGCTGGGAATATCAATATTGTTTTGATTATTCAGGGACAGGTGAAATTCTACATGAACTGTAAGATTAGTTTTCCACTATTACGGAAAAACGTTGAAAAATAATTTGACAATAGAATTTTTGATTTGTGGTTTATTTGGAGTTTTCTGCACATAGGATCACATCATTAGTAAATAGAGTGAAGCAGAAATTTGTATCCACTGGTCTGGGCCTCAAGTTTGGATCTATTGAAATATGTCTGCTGAATGGATATATAGGAATGAGCTTGAGTCTGGGTGGTGACAATGGTCCTGGATCCAATAACTGCAGGGGCCAACTTGAAACCTAGTTCTATGCAGGCTAGTGGACTTTAAGAAGCTGTCCAGGAAGTAGGATGGGCTTGGATCATTTGACCCCTTGGTCCCAAGATCTGTGTTCATAGTGGCTGGCCTGGGATGTGGATTTTCAGAGACAGGCTCAGTGAGGATCCATCAGGTATCTTTATATTGAGGTCTTTCAGGCCTGGGCCCTAAGATGCCTGACTCCTATATCTTCTCAAGACAGCAACCACCAGGACTGACTTTGAGCCCAGAGCTGTCCCACTGCTGAGGGAAAATATCAAAGAAAATTCACTGTAAAGAATAAGTTAACCTGATGTGGTGGTGCACAACTTTAATCCCAGTACTTGGGAGGCAGAGGGAGGAGGATCGTTATGAGTTTGAGGCCAGCCTGAGACTACGTAGTGAATTCAGGTCAGCCTGGGAGAGACCCTACCTCAAAAATAAAATAATTCTATTCCTAATTTAAATAAAATTTTTAAAATATAAAAAGCACACATGCCTAATTTTTTTTTGAAATGAAAATGAGATATACTATATATTTCTCTCTTCTTTTCAACTTTGCAATTGATATTTCTAGCACAGACGTACCAACAAAAGTAATTTGAAGTCGTTTGTATTACTATGAGAAGATAATTGAGTTGGGTAACCTAATTTAGTATTACTACATTTACAGTGCAGAGCCTGAGACTACATAGTATATTCCAGGTCAGTCTGGGCTAGAGCAAGACCCTACCTTGAAAAAAATTCTTTCTTTCTTTCTTTTCTTTTACACCACAATTAAAGATAAATAAAATAATTCATTTGCAATAACAAAAGGCAAAAAACAAAAATAATAATTATTTTAATACAGCAAAAGTAAAAATTTCTTCATTCTGAGGATTAATCTATGTATAAGTGAAGACATTTGCTTCTCAGAAATTGAATATATAAATTACAATGGATAATCTGAGTTTCATATCTACTTTTTTGAATGTTAATATCTGTTTTTGCATAATCATAGTCCAACATTCATACTACATAATAGAAAAGCTAAACTTTAAAATATGACACTAAAAGGGGAGAAAAGAATAAGAAATAATGGTTAGTAAATATGCACATATAATACCTCAAAAGATAACATTCATTGTTGTTATAATTGTCATTTGTAGAACTGGTTATGAGACCACAACCAGTCTTTAGAAATCCCTGACCCACCATCAATTCCCTTTTCCTTCTGCCTTTAACAAGGCTCAAGTTGGTTGACATTTCTTAACTGTGGGGAAACTACAAAGTGTACACCATTTGGAAACCTGTCATTGAATATTTCTGTTGTATGCTGAAAATCTAAAAGTTTCCCTAAAGAATCTCCTATTTTCTAAGCAGCTGGTTTCATGTCTCCATCTGGTAGTGGCAATTAAGCTTCTGCTTGGTAATTTCCAGTTCTCTTCTTTGCCGGATTGTTTGTAGGACTCTCAATGGTTGATTGTTAATCTCAATTCCCAATTCAATGGAATAACTGTTTGTGAAGTTTGGGGGTTTGTTTAATATGTATATTATTATTATTTTAGGAATTGAAAATGTTACTTGTAATTGATGACTTTCAATCCAAAGACAGTATTTGAAGTTACAGACTCCTTAACATTGTAGAGTTACCAAACACCTTAGTTAATGAATTTGAGGTAAGAAAGCATCATGTATGTAAATTAGAAAGCTATGTAGAAGAATTCTAAGGCTTATCAAACCAATCTTATTCTATAAGTGTACCCTTTAATTCTGTTTATATAGTTATCACGATAAAATTGCATTATGATACAAAGATGGCTGTGCCCTTACCACACTGCTGGAATGTGTGTCTGCAGGACAGGCTATAGCAGTCTGCTGCAGAAACAAGATTTTTATTTCAGTGGAGTGTCAAAGGAAAGTGAGTTAAAGTGAGTATAAGTGAATAGAAGTGCAGGTTGATTTTCCCTAGTGTCTCACTTATTTTCTCATTGCTGGGACAAAATATCTGATCAGGATCACCTTGTGGAAGAAGAGTTTAGTTTTGCTTACAGTTTTGAAAGCAAGTACATTGTGGAGGGGAAAGCCTGGCAGGAGTAGAAAGCTGGCTCACATCATCACTCCAGCATGGAGGAAGTAGAGCAGAGTGAAGATGCTCCTGCTCAGTTAGTTTTTGTTTTTTTCATTTTTTTTTTTTTTTTTTACAATCCAAGATCCATTGCATCTGGAATGGAGCCTCACAGAGTTTTGGGGGAGAGCAATTGTCCACCTCAATTAATCTAATATACATTTTTAAAAAATCCTAACAGACATGCCAAATATTTGTTTCCATGGTGAATCTAAATCTTGTCAAGTTGACAACCAGAGATTAACCATCACATCCAACATGTTAATGAAATGAGAGGCTGTAGTTTTGTTAGTGTATTGATTTGAGAAATAGAAAATCTGTATCTGACCTTGTAAGTTTTCTACATATGGAAGCCACATACAAAAGGCTTATGTGACATTTGGCAGTACATGCTGGAGAAGGAGGGCAGGAGGATTTTTTTTTTTTTGCATTCATGTTTGCTTTCTTTGTCCTTATTATATTTTGATCATAAATATAGGGTGTTGAAAATACTATGTGAAAAGCTAGAAAAAACAATGACAATTTAAAAGAATGTGCACAGGGATGACAGTTCCTTTGTATAATACTTAATAATGTAAAAGATGTTACCTTTTTCATAAAATTTTCCTGGCACTCAAACCACTCTCAGTTGTCTCATATGATTTTTCACAAACTCAGGAGTAGATGTCTTAGACTGGCTCCATAATAAACTGAAAAGATTTCCTGACTCTGATCCCTGAGAAATCCTATCATAAGGGTACTTAGTGCTCATGTGTCAGAGGTTATAGATAAAAATAATTAGCTGGTATTGAGCATGAGTAAATTTCAGGGCTCAATATTCCATCTTACTTTTGCATATATTTAAAAATCTTAAAATAAAGCAGTAAGTCGATGTAAATAATCTTTTAAGTATGAATCAAATTTGAGACAGCAGGAACAGAAATAGACACCCAAGGATAGAAGCCAGAGTGACATGGTGATGAGCATACGCACAGGATGCTGAGCAACTATTGACTCTGGCACTCAGCAAACATGGCCCTGGCCATGAGGCTTATATCAGTCTATTCCTGCAGCAACAACAAAAAATCAGAATGCAACTTACCTCCTTGTGCCTGGTGCTAACTCCATTTAAATTTAGAAGACAGTTTATTGTGTTTCTCACATTTTATTCACAACAGAGAACAAACCTTGACTACAGAATAGAAAGGAAAAGACTCTTTTTTTTAAGGTAACTGTTCTTAAAAAATGTTAACAACAAAAATATCTGATAGAATAGTTAGGCCTCAGCAGTGTTTCTCTGATTATAAAATCATCCTTGAAAATTACTGTGACAAAGTTATATTATTAAGCAAAGCAAGTTTGGATTCAGAAGTTACTGACCTTCAGAAAGATTAGGTAGTTTCTCTTTGGGAAATGGATTATTGCTTTTGGGTTATAAGCTATATTATTCAGTGTGCAGAAAATCTTGGTCCTACTACGTCTGCTTTAATCTAACCTCAAGTCATAAAAAGGAAGATGCTTAAAATGATATTATAAATTCTATTCAGTTTACTTCTTTTAAAATTTGCAATTTTCAAACAAGAACAAATTTTAACAATAATCAAAAATGAAAGAAAATCCTGACTTGAGACAGTTCTTGCTACTGGGTCATTTATTGATTTTAGGCATCTTTAGTGGGCATAAATGAAAAGTATGCATTTTAAGTGAACCATATTAGAACAGCTTTAGTTTTATAGACATATTAGGAAGCCAGCAAGACTATTCCAATATGAAGAGTATATTATTATAGTATATTTTCTATAGATGATGAACAAATTATGATAATTTATTTTTAACTAAAATTTATGTTTTACCACATTTCCTGTTTTACCTATGTGATGTTTCTGTTCCACAATCATATCCTATATACCAAGTTATGTCTTTTTAAAACTTCTTTTTTTATTATTAAGTAGAAACTTTGTATGGGTACATCATGTATTGGTACCATCATCTGCCTCCTCCCTGCCCCCATTCCATGAGAGCCCTTCTCAGTGGGGTTGCCGATGTTTACCATGGAGTTGTAGTTTATGAGTTATGAGAGCAACAGTCAGTGACTCTTACACTCTTTCCACCCCTCTTCTTTTTACCAGGTTTTTAGATGTTCTGTGCATTACATGACCTTGACAGGTATATTGTAAAATGTCCTCCTGAGGAGATTTGCTTGAGATTTTTCTCATGATAAGAGCAGAATATATTTTAGGTAGAGAGCAACAGAGATACAAAAAAAAAAACTCACATCCTACAAAGACACACCAACCATATGATTGAACAGTACTGATGTTGACCTTGGGAGAAAGGCTGAGCTAAGGTTTGTCAGATTTCTTCAATATAAGGTTACTCGACTTCACACAACACTTAATACTAGGAAAATAGCTTAATATCTTCTTCAAATTAAAATCTTTCACTCTGAGAAATACTATAAAAAAGAGAATGAAAACATGAGACAAAAACTGGGGGAAATGTTTAAAAACAACAGTCTAATAAAAGAGGAATAGGAAAACAATCCTCACTGCAGGAAAGGAAAAGAACAAATTATTGAAATAGAAATAAGTAAAAGACATCAAGAGACAGTTCAAAAAGCAGAATGCTCAAATGAAATAAAAAACATGTGGCCAGGCTTGGTGGCACACACCTTTAATCCCAGCACATGGGTGGCAGAGGTCGGAAAATTACTGTGAGTTCAAGGCCACCTTGAGACTACATAGTGGATTCCAGGTCAGCGTGGGCTAGAACAAGACCCTACCTCAACAACAACATCAACAACAACAACAACAACAACAAAAGCTAAACACCTTTAGCCATTAGGATAATGCAAATTTTAACCACTATTGCTGTCACTGACTAGACTGAAAAGCCATAACACAAAATGTTCATGAAACTATCAAGAAGTTGGACCTCTCATGCATTTTTGGTATAACTATGAAATACTACAGGTACTCCACAAAATGAGTTTTTCAGTTTCTTTTCACGAATAAGCAAGGAACTATCAAAAAACACATCAGTATCATTCTTAGCATTTTTCTGAGAAATTAAATCTTGTTTCCATGAATATAGGTGCATGGATGTTTACTAGAAGGTTTGTTTATTTACAATATCGTCAGCATGGGACATGATAACTTTATTAGGAATATAGTAAAACCAAGTACAGTCTTTCCATAGCATAGAATGTTAACTATCCATATCACTATCAATATGTTCAGTGATGTGGCTGAGTCTCCAGAGAATTAGACTGTGAGGATTTATGTGAAAAAAAATACTTCAAACAAAGAACCTCATTATACACAGTAAGGACTCAAAAAGGGGAAAGAAACAAAATTAGATCTAAGATACCAAAAATATAAAGAACCAGTTTTTCTCTTTGTAAAGATGAAAAATGGAGAAACTTTTGGGCTGGATTAACAAAACAAAAAATCCACCATGTAAGTAAAATTAGAGACGAAAAGGAGATATTGTACCAGGTTCTACAGAAATATACAATATTTATCTCACCCAGTTTGTATATAAAATCAATTACAACCATTTGAAGACCTTAGTATAACCTAAAACTCCAAAACTACTAAAGGAAAACAAAAGTAATATTTCAAAATATCAGCATAGGCAACGAGTTTTAGATAAGATTCTTAAAGCACAGGAAAAAAGCTTATTCATTGCAAAATAAATAACTATCAGAGTGATGGGACAGCTTACAGAATGAGAAAGCACTGCCAACTTTTCATCTGATAGATATGTAAGGCATATGGAAGTTTTTCTCAAAAATATTAACAATGAAGAACATGAACTATAACTGGTCAAATGATATCAGTAATCACATCTCAGGGGAAGAAATACACATATCCAATGAACATATAAAGCATACTTCATATCAACCATCAGGGAAATAAAAGTAAAAACTTGTAGAAGATTCTATCTCATCCAGTTAAAATACTACTATAAAAGACAAAATACCAAAACCATTGAATATATAGGAAAACCAAACTTACTGTTTGTAGGACTTCAGATTAGTACAGCTATTATGGAGAACACTTTGGAGATCCTATCCATCCCTCCCAGTAAAACTCTATAAATGGATCTATCATATGATCTATCTCTCACATTCCTGGGTATATATCCAAAGGAAAAGAAACTGGCATACAAGAGACACCTATATATCATTTTTTCACTATAGTGCTAGTTGAAAGAACTAAGATATGGAATCAATCTTGATATTCATGAACAGATACATGGAAGAAAAAAATATAATATAGACACACAATGAAGCATTATTCAGCCAGAAAGAAGAATGAAATTCCAACCAGGGGTTGTGGCACATGCCTTTAATCTCAGCACTTGCAAGGCAGAAATAGGAATATTGCCATGAGTATAAGGTTACCCTAAGACTCTATAGTAAATTCCAGGTCAGCCTGGGCTAGTGCATATCTTACCTAAAAACAAACAAAAACCAATAATAATGAAATTCTGTTATTTGCAGTAAACAAATGACACTGGAGGATTATATCATGTTGTGTGAAGTAAGTTAAGCACAGAAAGACAAGTATCATATGATCTTTTTCATAAGTGTAAACAATAAAAGGAAAAAGAATTTTAACAGAAATTTAATCTGAAAGTAGAATAGTGACTACTCAGGAAAGGGAAGCATGCCAGAAATGAGCGAGGGCAACCATGAAGAAGGGTGGATAGACAGGATCCATGCTCACTGTATGCATGTATGGAAATTTCACAGGTAACCCATTTGTATAAATATTCATCTCAATAAAAAAGATTTAAATGGCCAGTTTTATGCCTTAAGTGTATTCATTTTTGTCAACTAAACCTCAGTAAAGCTAAGGATAAAGATCTTGAGTTCTGTTTCATTTTCTTTGACAATAGACTGTGAAGAAGTTTATTGATTACTATCCAGACAGCTGTTTCCAGTCACTATGATAACCATATTTTCTTACACAACTGAACTATATCTGTGTCCTATTGCATATTGATTTTCTGGGCAATGCACACTATGTGGGGTTGAAAAGGGCTCTCTTCGTGTTTATAATTGCACCTAATGTGATAATATATCTGAAATATTGAGATTTCTCTTGATGCTCTGGAAAGTATTTGCCCTTGAGGGTGAAACACAACACTGGGGTGGCTCCTGTACAAATGATGTCATTGTTAAGCACTGGTGATGCTGATGACATCACGATGACTTTCCAGTTGTATGACATGATGACAGAGCACAGGAATAGTCCTCACCAAAGGAAGGGTTACAAATGGCAGGGCCACTAAGGAATCTTTAGTGAATCTACTTCAATTATTTTAGAGGCACACTCAATTCAAGATTGTGTTTGAGTTTTTTTCCAAATGCTAATTTTATATAGTAGAATAATTTTGACAAAAATAATGGAATTTAAATCCTCCTTTAAAAGTATAAAATTAAGTCATTCCCCGAATCCATGTATATGTGGAATTGAACAGCATTTAGCTTCAACATAAATAGTAGCCTGTAGTTCACTAAGGTACCACTTTGCAGTCCAGCAGACATTAGACAGAATCAGAAATACAAAATCATTGTGCAGTGCTCATAGGTCACAGAGTGAGTATGAATGGCACAAGTTGAAGGAAATGATTTTGTTTTACTGGATAGGCTACTTCATATTTTAGTGGATTCATTTGCATGCAGTTGTATAAGAATAGTTCTTAGGCTGGGTAGATGGCTCAATTAAGAGCACTTACTGCTTAAGCATGAAGGTCTCTGGAGCTAGAAAAAGTGAAGTTTGACTCCGTAGAGCTCAAATAAAAAGCTAAACATAGGGCTGGAGAGATGGCTTAGCGGTTAAGCGCTTGCCTGTGAAGGCTAAGGACTCCGGTTCGAGGCTCGATTCCCCAGGACCCACGTTAGCCAGATGCACAAGGGGGCGCATGTGTCTGGAGTTCGTTTGCAGTGGCTGGAAGCCCTGGCGCGCCCATTCTCTCTCTATCTATCTGCCTCTTTCTCTCTATCTCTCTCTCTGTGTCACTCTCAAATAAATAAATAAAAATGAACCAAAAAATATTTTTTTTTCAATGTCTGGAATTTTTTTTTTTATTAGTCAGTTCTGTATTCAGCAAATACAGTCAGTTTGGTACCATTATTAGGCTCATCCGTGACCTACCCCCTCCCCTTGGCCCCTCCTTGTTGAGGTATACGGGTCATGCATTGTGGAGTTAGCCCACAGTTATGGGTAAGCTAAATGTCTCTGCATATCATGACCCAACATGTGACTCTGACATTCTTTCCGCCCCCTCTTCCGCAAAATTTCCCTGAGCCATGTTGGGTTCATTTTTGGTCGGCTTCAGTGATGAGGTGTTGAGGGCCTCTGAGGCCCTGGCTCTCTGATTTGGTAGGAGTTGATTTTTCTCTATGCTGATCTCCTTCCCCCTTGTGCTGGTGTCTGGTTCATCAGGAAAAACAGCCCCCTTGCTTGTTTCTCGAAGTTTTCTTAGTTTCAGCCGGAGCCCTTTTGAGGTATGATGGGGTGGCTCTCTCCTTAGGGTCTACATCTATCTGAAAAAGAGAAGCAGATTCTCCAACGGAGAGTAAGTTAGCACCAGGACAAATGAGATAACCCTTACTTTTTTTTTTTTTATAGAGAATTTAATATGTGTAGGCCCTCTTGTAGCCCACAATTGATAGTAGGTTGATACTGGAGAGTGGGCTTATGTTTGGATATGGTTCTGACTTGTTTCCCAGCTCCAGCTATGGGTCCCATACCAGTGAGGGGATCAGTTAGCCAAATTGAGAGCAGTTGGTTCCCCACCATGGCTGTGTGCCACCACTGCACTTGTGTGGGCATCACAATAAGTTATTTGCTGCTAAGTAGGTTAGACCATGCGTTGCTTCGATAGATATTGGTCAATTTCCCCCAGTCGCCCATGTAGCACCTTCTGGCACTAGATGCGCTGACTGTCTGGGGACTGACTCTCATCCAACTTCCAGCCATGCCATTCTAATTTGCATGTCAGTCACATAAGGTATCTTCAGCAGTAGGGTCTTACCACTAACCTTTGGTGGGTCATCAAGTACTCTGACAGAAATCTGTCTGTCTTTTAGGAAACCTTGTAGGTCTCTCTGATCAAAAGCTCATTGTGGATGATAGCCCCATGCTGGTTCTGGGAGTTACAGGTCAGTGCCCACTAAGAAAATGAGGAAAAAGATAACTAATATATAAGAGTTAGAGGTAAGAGAGAGAGAGACAGGGAGAGGGGAAGTGAGGGAGGGAAGATGTAGGAGACTAAGGTTAGTCTTAATCTTACCCTCTCCAGTGTCTTGTGGTTCAGGTGTTCCCTGTAAGGGCCTGGTGAAGGATCAGCCATTTGGTCTATCTTTTAGTAAGTAGAAGATTATGGTACCATTGCCGTTTGGGTCTAGATTTGTGTTTCCCACCCCTTTGATGCCCTCCCCTCCCTCCCCTTCCATCCTAGTGTCTAATCTAGGAGATGCTTGCTGGGTATGTAAGGTATCTTCGGTAGATTCAGGTTAGGTGCTGTAGATGAGTGAGACTATGTGGCGATTTTTTTTCTGTGATTGGGTAAGTTCACTGAGAATGATCTGTTCCAGGTTCAACCATTTTTCCTCAAATTTCATTGTGTCATTTTTTCTTACTGCTGTATAGAATTCCATTGTGTAGATATACCACATCTTACTTATCCATTCTTCTAGTGATGGACATCTGGGTTGATTCCAGCTCTTAGCTATTACAAATTGAGCCGCTATAAACATGGTTGAGCAAATCTCTTTAGTCTGTGGTTTGAAGGTTTTAGGGTAGATGCCCAGTAAGGGAATAACTGGGTCTGTTGGTATCTCTATACTCAGCTTTTTCAGAAGTCTCCATATTGCTTTCCAAAGTGGTTGTACCATCCTACATTCCCACCAACAGTGGATGAGTGTTCCTACTTCTCCACATCCTCGCCAGCATTTATTTTTATTTGATTTTTTGATGCTTGCTATCCTTATTGGGGTAAGGTGGAATTAGCAAAGCCAATAGATTACCCACAGAATGGGAGAAAATATTTGTGGGTTATCCAACTGATAGAGGACTAATCTCTAGAATCTACAAAGAACTCAAAAATCTAAAGAGTAAGAAGTCAAACACCCCACTCACAAGATGGGGCAAAGAGCTGAACAGGCAGTTCACAGAGGAAGAAATAGAAATGGCAAACATACACTTAAGAAAATGTTCATCATCCCTAATCATCAGAGAAATGCAAATTAAAACAACTATGAGATTCCAAAAAATATTTAAAAAAAAAAGCTAAACATAGGGCTGGGTAAGATTTCACAGTGATTAAGGCACTTGTCTGCAAAACGTAAGGACCTGGATTTAATTCTGCAGTACCCACAGAAAGTCTGGTGCAGAGAGGGCACATGTGTCTGAAGTTTGTTTACAGTGACTAAAGGCCCTGGCATTACCATTTGTCTCCATTTTTTTTCTCTCTCTCTCTCTTTCTCTCTCTTTCTGTCTCTCTCTCTCTCTCTAAAATAGATAAAATTAAATGCAATTTAAAAATACTTTTACAATGTAGAGCATGACACTTCTGTTACTCTAGGCTGCAGGGGGCAGAGACCAGAGACAGCAGCTCCAGGTTTAGGGTAAGACTCCATATTATGGATAAATGCCAGTAGATGAGTGATAAGGGATAGGTGTCAGATACTCTCCTCTGGCATCTGCTCACAGGCATGTGTACACACTAAACCACACACGCACATACACACAAAGGAAAAATACAGTTCTTTTTTCCATAAATTTTAATTCCGATTTGCTTGAATGCATCGACAATGGTAATGAACAATTCTCTTCAGATACATATTTTCATAGTATAATATTTAATATCACTTGTTAATCCAAGGTCACACAGATTCTGCATAGCATTTTCAAGCATGCAAAGGTTTGGGATAAACATTATCAAAAGTCTTTGTGTATGAGATATATAAGCTGATTTTGAACCCAAAGGTTATGAATAGTCTATGGTATGTGTATGGGTGTGTGTGTATGTGTGTGTGTGTAGGGGTGTGTATGTTTGTGTGTAGGGGTGTGTGTGTGAAGTATGAGTGCAGGTGCAACACCTTCCACCTCCTCTAGGACACTGACCTTTGTGTTTAGAGTGGATGCGTCATCTGTGCTCTCATCTGGGCTTGACAGATAGAAGGCTTCATGTTCCTGAAGCTGGTAGAAAAATACATCATTAGAACTAACAATCTTCTTTCTTTTTTATTTTTAAAAATTTTTTAGTTACTTGACAAAAAGTAAGTTTCCATGTGGATTTTTCATAACATGTTCAGTTGTTGCTAGCCCTCACCCATCCCCTTCTCTCCTCCATTTCCCTCCCCTGACCCAACTTGTATACAATTAATTTTATACTTAACAAAAATACATTGTCGAAAGTTAATATTATATTGGCTAAGGAAAAAAACAATAATTCATCTAAAATTTCTAATAGAGTAAAAATATCAGATGCTCTCAAACTGGTTCATAATCTTTCACAAGACAAGAAATATGAAATCTAATAGTCACAAGGTCTTGTAATGAACTATACTTATAATTCCCTTTGGGCTGCACAAACATATTGCCTCTGTATTCAGAATATCTGAACTTATACTACAGCTAAAAGAAAAAGATATCAAAATAATTTATGCTTTGGAGACCAGGTAGAGGATAAGAGCAAAGCTATTAAGAAGTACTCTGAGGGCTGGGCTCATGATTCTGTGAAAAAGAGCATTGGGCATGATTAAAAAGCTATTTCATTAAATAACTGGGAATCATAAAAATCATCAAAATATTTCTAATCACTAATTATTATAATGTTATTCATTTATTTATTCAATATAAGTTTGCCTAGGACATTATAGCATTGATGTAAGTCAGACCTGTCCAGATTCACAGGTTGAAACACCAGTTTTATCACTGATGGGGTCATCATATATATGTGTGTTTATGTACATATTCACAACTAAAAATATATGCTCAAATAGTAAAAACAATTCTACTGAGACCAGCTCCCTGTAGTTATAAGTATTTGAAATAGAAAGAAAATGAATCTACCAACTAAATGCAAATATATATTTTCTAAATAAAGCCTTGTGGCCTTAAGCAATGTGCAAGGCATCACAATATGCATGCCTGATTAATGCCAGTAATATAATCTGCCACTGCTTGCAACCAGTCATTGCCTAAGGACTCTTGTCCATGCATCTCTCACTGGAATAGCTCACTTATAAATTCCCAGGGGTTAATTCACGTGAGTCTTCTGATGATTTCTTCCATGCTAGATACGAACAGTTTTTTCTAAAGAAATACTTATAGAAGTCCTCTGACCTACAAATTTTCTGAGCAAATGTGCTAATTTTCATAATTTCAAGTTGAATATATGTATATGTGTGTATGTATATATAATTACAAATAGCCTCCATATGCTTTATTATGCAAAATTATATTTAGTCTGAAAAATTGCCCTTGATATGGCCCACATTTCTTCATGTCTCAAGCACTGTGTTTAATTTCTCTCTTTGTTCTCCTCTTTCTGTCACCAGACAAAAGTCAGTTTTCAAGCTCCTTCTAACAGTATAGGAAGTTGAATATAAATATCACAAAATCGAGTTTATAGCATCTGGTTAATTAATTCATTCATTTAATTAACTAGTTTGCATAGGACATTACAGTGCTGACTTCAGAGCCAAAGCAGTCTAGTCCAAATTCGTGCTCTATCACTGAAAGTGACATGAGGTCTCAATCTCTCTAGTCTTCAGACTCATCCTAACAATGTACCATTTCAGCTAATATCAGGCTTCCATGTTATAATATTTTGAAATTAAAGTATAGCCAGCAGTGATGTCAGTTGAATCTTGACACCCACATGATGGGAGTTTTGACATTTTGAGTTTTGACATATTGCTATTGCTTGGACAAATGGAACTAACCAATCAAAGAAGGTAACTATTTACTTGAGTGCTGTTTCACTTAAGTCATTAACATTGATATGACAACATGAAAACCAAAAAATTTTACTTAAATTTGAATGCCTAGTTATCATTTTCAGTATCCTCAAAATGAGAACAGAATACCTCAGCACTACAATGTGATGTGCTTATGCAAGGATTGAGTAAGGACTGTCACATGCCAGACAAGGTAATTAAAGGAATTACAAATGGGCAGTAGTCTTATGATATATCATGTAATTTCAAAAATTAACAGTGGTTGTTGTGGCTGGTTTAAGCACTGTGCAGAACTATTACTGAGTCAGTGTCAGTATGTTCAAACTTCCTTCTAACTTTTCATATCCAATGTTTAAATCTCAGGAAAACATAGGCTTGATTAGTAAACACATTACTTCAGACTCAATGCAACAAAATTCCTTGTGTTTTACATATGCCTTTGAGTTTTTTAGGTGCAGTGTGAAAAAATGAATTTGTTTATAGGTTTAGCCAAAACTAGGGATAGATAAATCTCATCTGTCTTTACCTTGCTCATAGCAGCATTACAACTTACTGAAAAGATGAAACATTTCTTTTGAGTATTAACCCCAGTGGTGCTAAGTTAGCGAAAGTCCTAAGACTGAATTACGAATGTAAATGAATACTTATGAATTCTAAGAGGAATTCATTCACAATGTTCTTTGCATTGTCTATTCAGAAAGGTTTCATTTTTAAAATCCTAAAATTTAAGCTGCATTCTCATATGATAATAAGGATGACATATGCCATCAGAACTTACGTAACTCTTTCACTTTTATCCATAATAGCTGCCACAACTGAAGGCATCATAGAAATAACAGGACTTAGTATCACTGAAATACAGCAGTACCTATCTCAAGAGCTACTATAGAGAATTATAGATCATTGACCCAAGACAAAGGAAGCATTCACTGGATGCTAGCTAGATATGAGGCAATACATAGAAAACGGCGGTTATCCTTTCTATCTCATAACCCAGAGTCTAATTCTAAAAACAGTCATGTGAGTAAAGGTCAATTTCCTTAACCTACCTGACATTTATATGCATCAAATTTATTAGAGGAGCTCTGGTTACAAGCGTGGAGCAACAATGGGCAAAGGGTGAAAGGGAAGTACAGAGCAGTTCCAACGGCAGACTCAGCCCGGCCCCCAGGGAGTTCTGCAGTGTGGATGCCCCTTCAGAATAACTCCCAATTGGAGCCAGTGGGCCAGGCCTTTGTACTCCTACATCAAACAGTTATTGGATGTCTGGTTCCCTGGGGAAGAGGGCAAGGCAGTTTCCTTCAGCTGAGAGCATTTCTCAGAGAGGTGCACAGTTGCAAGTTGCCAACAATAAACATTCCTGCAGCTGGAGAATGAATGCCTGGGTGCTGAAGGGTGTCAGCAAAGTGCAGTGCAGCATAAGTGTGCACATCTGCAGACGGCAACATAACGAGAGCCACTCACGGAGGTGGCAACAAAGCCCTTAGTGTGGAACCCCCCCCAAAAACAGGAGCCTGCTTAGCAAATTAACTATAGTTAACACTGCTCCATGTATCTTATACTAAAAATATTTGCTAAAAAGCAGCATTTTGGTTACATATTCTTTTGTTTTAATTTTTATTTATTTAATTTTTGAGAGAGATATATAGAGACAGAGAGAGAGAGAGAGAGAGAGAGAGAGAGAGAGAGAGAGAGGGAGGGAATATACATGCCAAAGCCTCTAGGCACTGCAAACAAACTCCAGATGCATGTGCCACCTTGTTCATCTGGCTTATATGGGTCCTGGGGAATCTAACTTGTGTCCTTTGGCTTTGCAGGCAAGTGCCTTAACTGCTAAGCCATCTCTCCAGCCATTATGTTACATATTCTTATGCCCAAACATAATAATATAGAAGTCATCTTGGTTTGGTCACTACCATTTATGGGCTGGGGCTGGGGCTGGAGTGTAGCTCAGTGGTAGAGTGCTTACCTAGCATGCTCATAGCTCCAGATTCACCCAAGCACTGGAAAAAATATCCCGTCATTCAGGTCACTGTGGTCATCTGTGCTACCTGCTGCTCATATAATAGTTCTCTTGCTGCTGACAAAAGCAGACTGTTGTGGTTCAGGTCAGGGTTGGCTAGCAGAACAGTAAGCATGGCATGTAGAAGGCAGAAAGACAGAAGACATCATCACGGTCAGATGGTTGTAATGGTCACAGACGATTAACCAGCCCAGACCTGTTCAGCAACACCCACTTCATTGCTGCCATTCTACTTCTCCCGTGGGATTATCTTCCCATCAATAGGCTTGCTTATCCATAGCAGCCTCAGTCCCATCAACCACACATGACTCTGGGTCACAGAAGCAGCAGGTTCCTCAGAGGCAAGAGTTTCCACAGATCTCTCCAGAAGCTCGTGTTAGGGGGTCACACATCACTGCCAGACAACAAAGCTCTGTCCTTATCAACCACACCCGATCATAGGGTTACTTACTGGCTATGTGTCTACGATTCCAGCTCTCTGTTGTGTGCCTTTATTTCCACAGGTCTTACAATCATGTGAACTTGAATTCCTATACCAAGTCCCTTTGCTTTATAATATCTTGCAGTGGGTTTGTTTTTCAGAATGAACACAGATGCAACACACTGTGAGACTGATTCAGGATACTGGTACAAATTACAATACCCAAAAGGAATAAATATATATTCAAGTATGTTATAGTCATCCTCCACAGGACAACCAAAAACAAGAGTAAACCCTTTAGGCTTCTAGTTCCTGTTGGTTCAGTAGCCCGCCAGCTCTAATTTCCATCTCTGTGGCATCTATTTCAGGCAATTGCATGATTCTCTTGGTTGCATGCTCTACCCTGAGCCCTGTGATCTGCCCCAAGTATAATGAGACTGAAATGTTCACTAGACACCTTAATCCTACCTTATGAACTTGGTCTTAAAGATGAGTTTGGTCTTCAAATTAATAATCCTTTCATTTAGATTCTGAAAAATAATTAAGTAACTTGAGGATTGGCTTGTCCTTCCCAGGTCAGTATATAAGCATAGATAACTACAGTTGTGGCATACAGGACTAGCACAATTCATCTGCTAAGGATGTAGGTTTCTGATGTGGGTACACAGAACATTCTTCAGGTCTTCAGTGAAGTGCATTCACGCAGAGTGGTTGCGACTCAGCTAGGCCAGGCTCTAGTGCTGTCTAGTTGAATTCTCAGCTCCCAACTCTGTTGTTTGCTGAGACTTGGGACATTTCATACTACTTATATATGGATCTGTATTAAGCATCCAGTTATATCTTATGCACTTTTCTTAATTTGTTTCTCTATGTAGCACCTTCCTCTCTAATGTTCTGCCCAGATTTTCAGTTGTCTCTACCTCTCTGTCCCACCCCTGCTGCGGTTTCATATTTTTGAAATTTTATCCAGAAATTGCCTCAAGGCAGAAAGTCAGAAGTAGTATAGGCTGACTGGCTTTATTCCCCTTTAATTAAAAATTATACTCCTGTGGACTGGAGGGATGCCTTGGCGGTTAAGGCCTTTGCATGCAAAGCCAAAGGACATAGGTTCCACTCCCCAGGACCCACGTTAGCCGGATGCACAAGGGGGTGCATGTGTCTGGAGTTCGTTTGCAGTCGCTAGAGGCCCTGGCATGCCCATTCTCTCACACTCTCTCTCCCTCTTTCTCTGTCAAATAAGTAAATAAATAAAAATAAAATATTTAAAAAGAATTATACTCTTGTGATACTTGTTGTGAAAGATTATATGTACTATCAACTTGACAGAACCTAGAATTACATAGGAACTGACCCTCTGGGCATGCCTGTGAGGGATAGCTAGATTACGTTCACTGGGGTGGGAAGACTCTTCTCACCATAGCTGTGGGTGGCACAGGCAGGGGTCGTGGACTGTATTAAAAGGAGGGAACTGCTTGAACAGGAGCATTCATGGCACTCGACTTCCTGACTGAAGATGCAAAACGACCACTTACTTTATGCTCCTGCTGCCACGACTTCAGGTTTGTAATGGACTATAACCTTCATATGCCAAAATAAACCCCTCTTCTCTTTCACTGATTTGTTTCAGGTATTTTTGTCCCAGCAACAAAAACAGTAATTGATACACCTGCTATCTAGTGCTTTAAAACATTCATTTTAACATTTTATTTGGATTTATAACCCAAATTGGAGTATTTGGTCCCCCTCTTGAACCATCACTCAGTGTTCTAAGCACTAAGTTCTAGCTCACATTGACTTCCAGCCTCCCATTCTCTGATGTAGTTGCTAAATTTCAACTTTGTAAATTAGTGCAGTATTCTTGGATACTCTCTGTCTCTCTGTCTCTGTCTCTCTGTCTCTGCCCCCCCCCCCTCTCTCTCTCTCTCTGTGTGTGTGTGTGTGTGTGTGTGTGTGTGTGTGTGTGTGTGTCTGTTTGTTGGTTTTTCAAGGTAGGGTCTTACCTTAGCCCAAATTGACTGGAATTCACTATGTAGTTTCAGGCTGGCCTCAAATTCACAGCAATCTTCCCACCTTAGCCTTCTGATCACTGGGATTAAAGGCATGAGCCACCATCCCCAGTGTCTGTTTCTTTTTGCTCTAATCTACTGACCAAACATTCTAAACCTGTTTAGCTGGATATTTCTAACCTTTTGAATCTTCAAACATCAGGCACAGTCTTTGCATAACTTCTTGAGAAATCTTATTTAGGTTCAGGATTAAACTTTTCATAATAAGATAGTTGATAGTTAAATGAATCAATTTGACTAGGTTATGCAGTACACTGATATCTGCTTGATATTATTTGGGTTGGGTCTATTAGGGTGTTTTGGGGGGGATGACCATTTGATTAACAGAATAGAGTTTGCCTTTCTTAAAGTAGGAGGGCTTTGTCCAAGCAATTGAAAACCTGAACACAAAAAGGCTATATAAGAGGGAACTCCTCAATAACTCTTTGAACTGAAAAATTAGTTTTTATCATACTTCAGACTCAGTGAAACATGAATTCTTCATGGATGTTAAACTTGTCAGTGCTTGAATTGTAACTTATGCTTTTGCCTTTCTTGAATCACATGTCTTTAGAGTTATAATGAAATTACATATCATTGGCTCTCCTGAGTCTATAGTTTTTAACTGCATATATTTCTTTAGAATATTTGACTAGTATAATAGATAAATATAAATATATATTTATAATGAGAATGTATTTTTTCTTGTGTGCATATAAACATACTACTAATTTTGTTTCTCTCAAGAATCCTAACATAAAAAAGTCCTTCAAACTTTACTGTTAAATCTGGTCTACTTACCACATCTCAAACAGATGCACCCACTTGCTAACTTATATTCAAATAAATGTATAATAGTAATGTCAAAATAAGCCAGATTAAATCTCTTTCACTGAATTAAACAGATTCTCCTTTTATCTATGTATTAGAGACAGAGAAACTCCATTTTTCTGTTTACTCAAAGCAAAAATTTTGAAATGATCTTCCTTAGAACATCCAATCTGATCTATTTCCATTTTTCTGTTCTACATCTTAATTTAAAGATGGTCATTTTGTAAATAAAGGTAGAGTATATGCAATACATTGAACAAGTCTTACTTGTGTAGACCAATTATATTTTTGCATATAGCTACAGTCCAGAACAACATATTATCAGGAATTCTCCCTGAGAGTTTTCCATCAGTATCCTCCTCAGGTTAATCATTATTTTGACATAAACAACATAGATTAATTTTGCCTAACTATAAAAATATAATGAATATAGTATTTTTATTTCCAACACAGTTCATTCAACATTATGTTGACAAGATGAAGTCACATTCTGATATGACTCAATGGTATGTTCTTCACTGATTTATCAGGAGTGTCAGGCCTTCCTTGTTTAATTTTAGCTTATTTGTGGTGTGCTTACTATAATCCATTGTAGATTAAACTTAAAATTATGATGGTAATATCAATGATTGATATTGATTGATCATTTTCATGTGTTTTGTATGTTTGAATTATCTATTCAAACCTGTTTGAGTTTTATAAGGCTGTGCCAATCAATTTTTTGGTAATATTATTGGCATTTAATATTTTGGTTGACTATATATTAAAGGTAACTGCTATACATACATTTTCTTTCTGTCTGTTAAACATTTTATTTATTTATTTATTTATTTATTTATTTATTTATTTATTTATATATTGGTTTTTCTAGGTAGGGTCTCACTCTAGCTCAGGCTGACCTGGGATCCACTCTGTAGTCTCAGGCCACTCTGTAGTCTCAGGGTAGCCTTGAACTCATGGCAATCCTCCTACCTCTGCCTCCCGAGTGCTGGGATTAAAGGTGTGCACCACCATGCCCTGCTCAATTTTTTTTATTTTTGTATTTACTTATTAAAAATGACAGACAGAGATAGAGAGTGAGACTAGGCCTGCCAGGACCTCTAGCCACTGCAAATGTACTCCAGACAAATGTGCCGCCATGTGCATCTGGCTTATGTAGGATCTGGAGAATCAACCTGGGTCCTTAGGTTTCACAGGCATGAACCTTAAGCACTAAGGCATCTCTCCAGCCCAACAATTTTAAACTTTAACACCAAGCTTTTCTTATATGGTTTAAGTACTCCTTCCCCATTTCAAAAGTTTATCAAAGTTTGGTTATGTTCTTTTTATTTTTGGTCTGTGATCTATCTCAAAATTATTTTATATATGGACAAAGAATCAGTTTCTGCCTTGTTTTATAGATATCTAATAGGTCCATCATTTTTTAGTTAAAGTTTTCCTCTCTCCACTCAATGGTAATATAGTTTCTTTTTTTTTTTTTCCTATTAGTTTTGTACTTAGTGAATACAGTCAAGTTGGTACCATTGATAGCCTCCTCCCTGTCCTCTCCCCTCCACAGGGACCTTCCTTGTTGGGGAATATGGGTAGTGCATTTTGGGGTTAGCCATCAGTTATGGGTAGGAGGCAATGTCTCTGTGTTTAATGATCCAATGTGTGGCTCTAACATTCTTTCTTCCCCCTTTTCTGCAGTTTTCCCTAACCCAAGTTGGGTTTATTTCAGGTCTGCTTCAGTGATGAGTTTCTTAAACATCAGATAAGTGATTGCCTTTGGGTCTGCCTCAATACAATCCTATGGCATTTTATACCTTCCCTTATATCACCATGTTGGTACTAATGACTCTAGTTTTGATTAAGTGTTGATAATGGCAGTATATGTTCTCCAACTCTAAGTTCTTGTGTATTATCTTCGATATTTTAGATCATAATGCAGGGTATATTCAGAGACACTTACAATTGTTTCATGGTTTTTTTTTCCTATGTATGAGCCATATGTTTTTGTTTGCATGATACCATATGTATTTAGTTACTTTTTTGGTTTAATTCTGTAAAGTTTTATGCTTCATAATGAAAGGCTACTTAAGAATCTGATTTGTTAACTAAGCAGTCAGCTCATGATAGGACAATAATTTTCTAAAAGACCTTCAAGTAATAAATAACTCCATCTGTGTGTTTGGGGCACATCTTCAATATTTCAGTTCACATCTCAGTCTTAGCCTTCATTTACTTCTTGTTCATGTCAGGAGCAGTCTTAAGTATTTTCTGAGCATGCACATAGACCTGTATATATATGTGTGTGTGTGTGTGTGTGTGTTCATCCAGTCTCCTGGAACATATCAGATGACACAAAGCTATGGCTATCTCATTACTCAGTTTTCTATTTAATCATTAGTTAGTCTATGATTTTCCTCAAGTGTTATCTACTTAATTGAGTATCTGCCAAGTTAAAATACAATTCTGTAATTATATTCCACAATTGCTCCTGGGGATTGGCTTTTAGTTCTAAGTATACTCAAATTCAGGTCAAATTTAACTTGTTTGCAACTCAAGTATTTACCATTTTCTTCTGGAAACCAGTAGATGGGGTAAATAACCATTATTTGGAAATGAGGCTTTTTAAAGAGTTCTAGCACTAGTTTGTGCTTGTCAGCAAGGAGCAGGTTGGACCATGAATACCAATTTTTCCCTTTCAATGTTATCAAGAAATCAAGGAATGAGGGATGCAGAGCAAGTTCCAATTATTTTTACTATTCATATTATTATTATTTAACAGTTTAAAATGATAACCAGAGTCCTATAAGGAATTAAGTGTATTTTGTTGCTTTTGTATGAAAGTCAACTTGAGTGAGGTAGTTTTACCATCAGTTTTGCTAATGCCATTCTCAATAAGATTCTGAAGCCTTTAGAAAGAGTTCTTGAACATATTTTGTAGTCATATTTCTGAATATTACCTTGTGCTGAAATTTCAAATGGCATCTTATGTGGTGTTCCACTTGGTTATTGCAGTTATAGATAACTAATAATTTTAATATATTAAACATGTATCTAGTGACTGTGACAAATTCAATTAGATGCAGTGATTAACAAGGGTCTTGGAGTTTCATCTCGGCTGAGTGGTCACCGCTCACTCTACCTCCACATAGACTGCAGAGCTCACATGTACATTCTACCAGAGTAACCAGAGCACTCACCCTCATTCCTGCTGGAAAAACGTTACAGGAAACCAGAAGGAAATTTGGGACAACTAATATATCAAATATAAACTGTAAAATTTACTTAAGTAAATCCCATAGGAAGACAAAAAAATTCCCAAAGAGTGATTACACTGAAAGGCATGTTATCAATTCAGAATTACAATGTACCTAAAATCTCAGTTATGGAATTTACCTCTATTTTATTGCAGAGCTAAAAATCTAACCAAGGATAGTATTCATACCCTACAAATGCTATGTGCTATGTTCCCAGCACTTATCTCTCTAATTTTTAAATAGTTTAAATAGTTTATCTCAACATTCTCAACTTGGCATTTTAAAAGTCAAATGATTCTTGCATTCCAGTGTACTTGAAACATTTGCTGTTTCAGGGACCAGCAACTACACTGCTTACCTTTGCATGCCTCATAAGTTTTGTTTACTATACCATGAAGTCAAAAGGAATCCCAAAGTGCTTGAGAAATTCATCTTGTGCCCAACAGTTAAGAAAAAAGTAAATAAATCAATAAACAGTGTACAAGGTTAAGAAAATATCTGAATTCCCAAGGCAAAAGAAATGATGTATATGGTCTTCAATATTTTAAATTATTTTACTTCTTTTTATATTTTAATCAATTATAATAAAAATAAATGATATTTTTATGTTTTCATAATCAGATGTATTATTAGTTATATACATATGAAAATATATTCAAATCCTAGTTAAACATGTTCAACTGGAAAAAATCAAACGAATGACAGACAATGCCAATTTTAGCTACAAATGTTGTAATTTGATTATATTGGAAACCACATATGGTAATGTGTGTGTGTTAAAATGGGGTGAGCAAAAATAAAAGCAGATGTATATGTAGGAATTAAGCACGAAAAATCTTAGAATATTGCTCAGAGTAATATCTGTTGATCCCATACTCCTCAGTGGCTGTGAGGTGCCCACGACTGAAGGCTAGCGCTTGATGAACATTATGCTCTCTCTTCTAGCCGCACAGTGTATCCCCTGCCATGGATTCCTTTTCCTTTTGTTTTCTTTTCTTCTTTGTTTTTGGCTATGCTGACTGTGACTTCACTTCCATAAAACAGTTCCTAAATAGGTATAAGACAAGTAGATAGAGGAGAGTTTTACTCAATACTGCACATAGGTGTTTTTTCTGGTAAAAAATATCTATAGTAGGATGTACTATTGAAAAGATAAGTATGCAGAAGACATGTCAATCACTTTAAATGACTTCTTTCTGAACTTCATGTTATTTTTTAGGAAAAAAAAATCCCTGTTAGTTTTTAAAATCGGTCACTTGACGCTAGCCTGTGACTATTCATTTCCTGATATGGTTGCCCACCTACTATAAGTATATTGTCATTCAAATTTGCACATAGCATTTTGTACATATTACCTGAAACAATTTTTGTTAGGTACTATTGTGGTCATTATGAATTACTGAGATTCTGAATTTATCGACATCACTTTGGAAGAGGATGAGAAGGAATGCTGAATATCACAAAACAAAATTATAGTTGACAGATTACATTGCTGTGGTAGATGAGCTTATCTATAGAAGATGAACATTCTGCAGACATGCCCATTTCATTTCTGCACTGCTGGTAGCACCCTGTTCCTGTGGAGTCTCAATGTTACAGGAATAATTATTTCAAACTAAAAATGAAAACATAGGTAATAATAATAATTCTATAAAGTGTCCTTGTATAAGAATGTAGTGTCACTTACAAAGCATAGGTGTTGCATTTGTTCATTTTAATCTCACATGATTCTTGAGGTAGGGATTGATGTAACTCCTCTTACACAGAGGAATAAGATGATGGCCAGGTCAGATAGAGACTTAAAACTACTCATATAGAAGCAAGTATCTAAGTGTGGTCTTGAGTAAAACTTCTGACTCCAAGTTATGCATGCATTTTTATTGTCTTTACATAAAAAATATTAATTTTGAAATGATCAGGGCTATTTATCTGGTTCTAGTCTTTGCCAATATACATGCCTGACCATGAAAGTTAAGACTATATTAATTTTAGAATGAAAATAGAATTATTATTTTTAAATTTATCATCTCTGAGCATCACTAATTTCTGATACTATATAAAAGGATTCTATATTTGTTAACAGATGAATCTATAACTTTTCATTGTTCCATGAAATAGAATATTTTACTTGTGTAGATGTAATATTTTTCTTACCAAGGGAAACCCAGAATCACAGCAAGTATATAGGTTTTGATATTCTTTGAAACAAGTCGTGCTAATTCGTAACTGTTTGGCCCATGCAAATACACTACACTATCCTGTGTTAGTTCACTGTGTCCTACTTGGCAAATAAATAATACTTTGGCCACTAATGGTGATCACAAAAGGAATTTGAATTTTTTCAGACAACAGCTTCGTGAGAAGTATGACGATCTCCAGCTGAGCTGAAGTGCAGGACAACAAGGAATTCTGAATAATGCATTTCAGACTGCTATTAAAAATGCAGTGTGAGTCAGTCATAGGAAGCCCAGTTTACATAGAGAGAGCTTTCCCCTTCCTTATTGTGGCTTACAATCAGCATAGTGTTTTACAAATTAGAGCCAAAATCCCTAATATTCCCTCATTTTCTTTTCACATTCCTACCAAATGATTAAATTCAATACTTTGCTGCCATTAAGTAATCAAGAGCTCCTACCATGTTAACGTGTACCTACATGTGCATCTGTGTAAGCATACTGATGTGTGCAGGCTGAATACAAAGATGAGTAACAGTAGAATACATAAGAAATAAAAGCATTCACACACACACGAGAGTGTGTGTGTGTGCACTCGCACGCACATGTGTACAGGCTTTGCTTTCTGTCTTCATTTAGCATTGAGAGTAATACTTGCTTAGTAGAACAAATAAGAAATAAAGGTATAATTGCACACATTTAGGAGCCAGACATTAGGAGCAGAGTAGTAAAATTAATGGTTATAACATTCCTATTTTTCTGTTGTAGTTACCTTCTTGTTGTTGGGATAAAACACCTGACCAAAAGCAGCTGACAGGAAATTTTTCTCTTGGCTTATAGTATTGAGGAGAAGCTTCATGAAGGCAAGGGAAAGCATGGCATGAGCAGAGGGTGCACATTGCCTCTGCCACTGCGAGTGTAAAAGAGCAGCAGGAGAGTGAGTCAAGCTCTGGCAATGGGGAGCTGGCTATAACACCCCAAAGCCCACCCTTGACAACACACTTTCTCCAGCAAGGCTCCACCTCCCCAGATGCCATCAGATGTGGACTAAGCATTCATAAAACATGAGTTTATGGGGGACAGCTGTCTCAAACCACATACTTTCTCTATTTAAAAACATGCAGGAAAAATAAAGCTAAATTGTGGAAACTAGTAATAGATTTAAACATATTTGATTTATAATTTGTTGTAGATATTTTCATTTTACTAAACCTTTTTTTTTTCCTACTAGATGGCATTTTCATATAAGTTACCTAAATCCAGAAATTATGTTTTAGCTTCCTGCTAAGCTCTCTCTCTTCATCTCCCTGCCTCACTGCAGAACTGAGATGCCATATATACTCAGCAGCCTTCTCCCCTACCTCCTTGGCTACATTTTTTTGTCCATTTTGTTCCATGGCTAGAGTAAACAATCAGCTTTCTTTTTAGCTTGTGATACTTAATAGAGTGGTTGTAATTTTTTTTTGTTTTTTTTTTTTTTGGCTCCAACAAGGTTAACAGAAAGAAACAAAGACTGTCTCAATAAGAAAGGTCTAATGAGGACTGGAGAGATGGCTTAGCAGTTAAGGTGCTTGCCTGCAAAGCCAAAGGACACATGTTTAACTCTCCAGATCCCATGTAAGCCAGATGCATAAAGGTGAGGCAAAAGGAATGCCCACTAGGTGATGAAAGCATCTGGTGTTCAACTGCAGTGGCTGAGGCCCTGGAGTGCCAGTTCTCTCTCTCTAATTTTTTTTAAAGGTTTAATGAAAATACTGAGATCAAACACTAATCTTTTTCTCCTTTCTTTGGAAAAGTTAAAGGGTAGTATTTTAGCAGGTTTTTCATCTTGTTTATTTTGATTTTGCCACTAACCTTCTCTTATGACCAAGGAAACTTCCTCTATGTGCCTACATAGAATTAGCTCTACCAAAAGAATCTGCCTCAATCAATACCTTTTCCTTGGTCCCATTACATATCAATCAAAACATCACCTATATTATACAATACTTCCTAACAATCCTGGGCAGAAGTGTTTGAGTCTTTTTTTTTTATTATTCTTCCTTAGACTTCATGCACAGATAATACCAACAATACTAATTTTATTATTGAATGCACAATAGCCCAAGCAATGCTCTAAGGTTTTTGTAGCAGAATTGGAATTTGGTCCCTTTCTTTATATCAAGAGCCAATCATATTGCCAATGCCTAGAAGATGCTGACTAAATGTTTATGCTATTGAGAATGCTGATAAAAGCAATCACCACTCAAGAGCTAGGATAAGCAAAGATAGGAAAACTTAATGGAGAGCAGTAAAAATCTGTTAGAGGATTTAGGAATATAAAAGTTAAATGAGGAGGAATACACAACAAATTGCTGCACACATGCACTATTAAAGCTAAAACAATACATGCTGGATATGGAGGTAGGCTATTTTAGCAATCTTCTACACATTAGTGCATAAACAGCAACCAAATGTTTGAATTGGCCTTTACCATTTACTAAAGACATACCAGGGGCCACGACCACTGTTTCAAAACTGACATTCTCAACTCTCAGGCGCTGCTGAGACCTGAATGGTGACAATCTTGATGTTTCACTAGAGTGACAGGATCTGTTATCAACTGACAGCAATGTAGCTACTTTGCTCCCAACTCAAGTGAAAAATCCCTGACTATAACCTAAGATTTTGTTTGTTCCTTCATGTGACCAGGAGCATGTGTGGAAGAAGATATATTTTCAATAACTGAATACACCTCCAGCAAAAGCTATTTGAATTTATTTGAAAGTATAAAATTTACATTTTGTTTTGAATAATCCTTCTCAAAGAATTTTCTATAAAGGATCACATTTCATCTCCAGCCTCTATTTTAAAGGACTATGTAAGTTTCTCTTCTGCATTGCTCTTACACAGTTTGTGCAGCACAAGAAATCAGCATGAGTGTTCTATCACTACTTGTCTATACTGTGCTCATCAAGACCAGTCAACTAGTCTCACTATTGGACACCTTTGTAATTAAAGTCACTCAAAAAAAATTCTAAACCCTTCATGTCTATGCTTTTTCTACAACAGACCAATAACTAACAGTTCATGGGCAAACATCATTTCACAAAAAGTCAAAACAATTGCCATTGTTTATGATTTATGTTTGTTTTATTTTAGAAAAAATATATAGTTATATATATGTAAATATATGAAGATGATTAAGGATTCTAAGTTAAATCCCTTTAAAATTGTCTTCAGTTAAAATAATAGCTTCTTGGGTTTCTTTATACAAGGTAAGATTCAGGAAATATTTACAAAATGATCCTTCATCCAAAATAAATAAAATAGATCAATGGTTCACTTTATGAGATGAGCAAAAATTGGTGATGAATTAGAGCAGAAAGAGAACACTGGTATTTTTCTGAAAGATGATTGTCAAGAAACCCTGAAATTTGTCTACAAAATATCCAGCACAAAACAAAATTGGCTGAAATGAATTCATATGCATGTATAATGTACATTTGTCTTAAATTAATATCTGAGCTGTCAGGTTAGTATGTCCAAAGAACATTTTTTTTAAAAATGAACTAAATCCCTGAGCTTGTGTCTAAAATCAGGTGCTAGAGCTGGTAAATACTCTAAGAGAATCTCCTAATTCCTATAACTGGGTTATCAGGGCACATACACAGAAGCACATACAAGCTTACACCCCAGGCTTATGAGGAATCGTGACAACAATGCTTACAGAAACCCAAAAGCTTTAAACTGAAACAGCAGACCAGAAATTCTCAGCCACACAAAATTAGGCTTCAAGGGGATGGATAGATGGCTTAGCAGTTAAGGCACTTGCCTGTAAAGCCAAAGGATCCAAGCTTGATTCTCTAGTACCCACATAAGCAAGATGCACAAGGTGGTGCATTCATCTGGAGTTCATTTGCAACTGCTGGTGGCCCTGAAACACCCATTCTCTCTACCTCTCTGCCTCTATTTCTCTCTTGCTCTCTCATAAATAAACAAATAAATAAATAAATAAATAAAGTTTCAAAGAAAATCAACTAACTCAACATATGAATATATCTCCATCCTAGAAAAAATATATACCTAGAATTAAAATTGTGTTTCAAACTTATGCAAATCACATAACTCATAAAAGCTCATGTAATTTAATTTAAATTTTAGATTAGTCCAGGGCTTCTCAACACCAACCACAAGAATGTCATCATCTTCTGAAGAATATATTTAAAAAACACTTCTCAAATATTTCAAAACTACATAATGAATAATATAGATTCACAATTAAAGCAAAACAAACACAATAGATGAGAAATTTGAAAGTATGGGCCAGTCCAGACTTCTATTTTACTTTAAATGACAAATTTTGTGGCTAGATTCTTCAGAAATAAATTGTCAATGAGAAATGATCAGTGATCCTTGTCCTAAATATTTTCTTAAAGGTAAATACAAGATGTATGCTATTTAGTATTAAAGTTCAAATTTTGGGGCTGGAGGGATGGTTTAGTGGTTGCAGTGTTTGCCTGCAAAGCCAAAGGACCCATGTTTGATTCCCCAGGACCCACATTAGCGAGATGCACAAGGGGCACACACATCTGGTGTTCATTTGCATTGGCTGGGGGCCCTGGTGCACCCACTCGCTATCTCTCTCTCTCCCTCATTCTTTATCAAATAAATAAATAAAAATGAAGTTTGAAACCTCTTGGCAGGGCTGGAGAGATGGCTTAGCAGTTAAGACACTTGCCTGCAAAGCCTAAGGTCCCAGGTTCCATTCTCCAGGCCCCAGGTAAGCCAGATGCACATGGTGGCACATGTGTTTAGAGTTCATTTGCAGTGGCTAGTGGCCCTAGCTTGCCAATTTTCATTCTCTCTGTCTCTCTCTCTCTCTCTCTCTCTCTCTCTCTCTTCCTCTCTCTCTCTCTCTCTCTTCCTCTCTCTCTCTTCCTCTCTCTCTCTCTCTCTCTCTCCCTCTCTGTATCTCTAATAAATTTTTCAAAAATTAAAAAAAATTCTCAGCAAAGTTTCAATAACACCCGCTAGGGACTAAGCATTCTTGGAATTAATGAATTTTAAAGAAAAATAATTAGAAAATGAGGCTTAGAGCTAAATATGGTTGACTTCCAGCAAGAGCTGGGAACAGCATGTCAGATCAGAAGTGGAAGAACCCTAGGGCACCAGCAACCAGTCACTGATTCTAAACTAAGGTTTTTGGAAATCTCCAAAATTACCCAAAACTAATTACATATTTTTCAGTGCTCATTTTCTTGGAATAAATATATTCCTTCTATTAATTTTCTTGTCAACTGTAGGATCCAACAGGAAGAAAACCAAAAGTGAAAGGCTGGGACTCTTGGTAAAAGCATTGTTGTTGGATACTCAAGCTCTACAGAAACAACATATTATATTTCTGTGCCATGGTATAGGGAAGGCTTTAGTAGCATCCTTAAAGCTTATACTACACACCACGATTTGACTGTTATAAACAGATGTGAAATGCATCCTACATATGCAGATTTAAAATTAATATTCTATAATTTACCTCACCGTATTCTAAATTCCCCATTTCACATGGTGTATGCTGAGAAGGCAAAACTAAATCTTGCCTTTAAAAGAGGTACGTGATGCCTGGGGTCATAGCTCAGTGTATACAACTGCTCGCTGTACAAGTGTGCCTGAACCACATAAAGCTAGATATTTTAGTTGAGGTGCATAAGGCCAGTGTGCCTGTGGTGAATTGGGAAGAAGAAGAATCCCTGGAAATTTGTGGGCTGGCTGGGCTGGCAGAGACAGTAAGTAGCAAACAAGTGACACTGTCTCAGACAAGGTGGAAGTAGCTGATCAACACCCAAGGTGGTCCTTTGAGTCCACACAAATTGTTGCCTGTGTGTTTCCACATTCATACACTAGTGCATGTACACACACACACACACACACACACACACACTGGTGGGGGGAAGAGATTTAAAAAAAGAAAACAACAGTACTCAGCTGGGCATAGTGGCACACATCTTTAATCCCAGCACTTTGGAGGCAGGCAGAGGTAGGAGGATCTCTGTGAATTTTAGGCTACCCTGAGACTACATAGTGAATTCCAGGTCAGTCTGGGCTACAGCAAGACCCTCCCTTGAAATATAAAACAAACAAACAAAGAAGAAGTGCTCCATATTCTCTTAAGTCTCATAAAGAGAAAAACAGAGAAATAAAGAAAAAATGCCTCTAAGACCCTTGTTATAACTAGGGTTCACAATCAGCACTCTAGTTTATTGGAAAGCTTAGGTATGCTTTAGGTATATGGCATAGGTACCACCAGCAGTCCACAGTTGTTGAAGCCACTTAATTCTCCTGGCTAATAGCTTCTCTAATGTCTGGGGTAGTAAGAGCTTTCTCACCTCTTTACAAGAAAGTCATATATAGCCATTACTCCCAGAGGCTTCAGCAACATGCCATGTTAGACTAGGCGAGGTCACTATAATGACATATTGACACCAAGCTGTATGCTCATCAAGATGTTTGGTACCGTGCTTCAGTGCACCTCGACCCTGGTAGGTTATTGCACTCTCACCGGTGTTCTTTCACCCTCAAGTTTGGAGATCTAGTACCCCACTTATCCAACTAATGACCTCTATCCACTACAATAAATAGCTTAGAAAAATGAGATAACTTCCAGTAAACACTTAAAATTCTAGGAAGGAGAAAAGCCCTTTGTGGATTATTAAGTGAGTGGTTCAATAATGGTGTAGCATACCATAATAATAGAGATACTGAATAAGGTGAAAGCCCAGATAAAAGCAGAGAGAGTCTGAGACATGGTCTAGTTTGGAACTCTGGGATGGAATGTCTTTTAGTTTATTATTTCCTAAAATTAAGGGGTAAAAAAACAGAACCTGTTTTGATTAAAAAAAAGAATTGTCTGTGTGATTCCTCACTCATGTCACCCTAGAGAATTTAGTAAGAGTGGGAACACAGAGCAAAGATCTAGGATTTCCAGAGATCCTCGACGACACGTGAGAGTTCTGTGAGTGCTGCAGAGACAAGAAGCACTGTGGTTTACAAGGAGAGCACAGTGGACTCACTGCAGGGACGGGACATGTAAGGAACTAAAGAATTTGGGCTGGCAAGATGGCTTAGTAGTTAAGGTGCTTGCCTGTAGAGCCTAATGACCTGGATTCAATTCCCCAGTACCCACATAAAGCCGGAAGCACAATGACACATTCATGTGGAGTTCGTTTCTAGTGGCTAGTGACCCTGAGATGCCCATTCTCTCTCTCTCTCTCTCTCTCTCTCTCTCTCTCTCTCTCTCTCTTGCTGTCTACATAAATAAATAAATAATTTCTTTTAAAAAATAGAACGAATACCAAATTTAAGCGAAATACCACAGGTATGGAGAAGGTAAGCAAGAATTTAACTCTGAAGATTTATTGGGAAGCAAGGTACCTGCTGCCAAAGCACTTTGAAATCCATCCATCCATCATCCCATTTTTAATTGAGGAAGTATGAAGAGTAAAGAACAAAATAATTACATATGTTAAATTTAAACTAATTTACCTTATAACCTGTTGAGTGCCCACTTTAATGTTATGTTCCTAAATATAATATTTCATGCACAAGCTAATTTGAATTAATAAAGTAAATTCATATTTCTGAATATCTCTGTTATACAATGTATTCAAATCTATAATGACTTATTTTTTTACTTGTACATATGTACATGAGATCAAAAAGAATTGCTGGTGCTATTTTGATTAAAATTTTGATAGCTGACAAAGTGAAAAAAATCCTTCCATGCCCTAAAATGTATAAGGAATTACATAATTTTTAAATTCATGCTTTCCATGTTGATATGTCTCAAATTGAATACCTTTATAGCTTTACATCAAAAAAAAAAAAAACATGAATGTGTTTTTTAACAATTCCTATTTGATCAAATAGGACAGTGGCTTATAAGCACTACACTGTGACACACTGTGTTTTTCCTACAGGTGAACAGCATTAGGATATGCAAACACATTCTTTTACCATTACATTAATGCTACCAGCACTCTAAAGTCTGACCTGAACAGGAGAGACACATAACCTGTGTAAGAAATCCTTGCTCCAAAGAGCAGTGCTGAGCAAGAGAAATAAGACAACTTGTCTTCTTGCCATGTTAGCCTCTGTGAGCCCTGAGACATGTGCTGTGAGCCTTCATGGTAAAACATTGAATATTGCATCTGCCCATCATTGTCTGTGAATCCTTTTAGACTTTACTACTTTTCCTTTTCTCAGATGACAAAACTTCCTAGTTCTTTAAACTTGAAGCAGAAGTTTCAGTTTATGATCTCATGAAAATATGTTGGTAGTATTAATACATAGTAGTACTGGTCAGAAAAAAGATGTGACATGAACTTAGTCTCTCAATCTGTCTTTGCCTTACTATGTGATATATAAAAATATCACATCAATATATCTACTTTTATATCAATATGATAGGTTCACCAGAACAAACACATGCAGAGCTCACCCCGATTACTTAGTACTTCTTTGCAACTAACGACATGGTGTCTGGCCCCATTGGAAATAAGGAACATGAGACTGCTCAAATGAAATATTATTTGCATTTGATTTTAATTACTTTATCTTTAAACTTGAAAATGGAAACAGAATAAAATATTGCATTATAAAGCATGGCTATTGTTTGTTTTTTCAAAGACATTTATTTATTTATTTATTTATTTTATTAATTAGTTTTGTACTCAGTGAATACACTCAAATTGGTACCATTATTAGCCTCCTCCATGTCCTACCCCCTCCCCGTGGCCCCTCCTTGTTGAGGTATATGGGTCATGCATTGTGGACTTAGCTCACAGTTATGGGTAGGAGGAAATGTCTCTGCGTATGTTGACCCAATGTGTGGCTCTGACATTCTTTCCACCCCCTCTTCCTCAAAATTTCCCTGAGCCACATTGGGTTCATTTTGGGTCTGCTTCAGTGATGAGGTGTTGGGAGCTTCTGTGTCTATGGATATATGATTTGGTAGGAGTTGATTTTTCTTTGTGTCAACCTCCTTCACCCTTGTGCTGGTACCAGGTTCACCAAGAAAACAGCACCCTTGCTTGTTTCACCAATTATTCTTAGTTTCAGGTGGGGCCCTTTTGAGGTATGATGGGGTGGTTCTCTCCTTAGCATCTGCATCTATATGAAAAAGAGAAGCATAATAAAACCCTTTACATTTTGTGAATACAATTATAATTTTATAATGCACAGAAGATGCTTTTTTGAATGTAAGTATTTGAATAAGTTCCATTTAAAAGAAGCATAACAAAATCTTAACTTAAAACACAGTTCTTTTGAGGCATGATGGGATGGCTCTCTCCTTAGGATCTATATCTATCTGAAAAAGAGAAGCAGATTCTCCAATGGAGAGTAAAATAACTAGATAAATGGGATAACCCTTATTTTTTTTACAGAGAATTTAGTAGTTGGAGGCCCTCTTGTACCCATGATTGGTGGTAGCTTGATAATGGAGAGTGGGCTCATGTTTGGATATTGTTCTGACTTGTTTCCCAGCTCCAGCTATGGGTCCTGTACCACTGAGCAGACCAGTTAGCCAAATCAAGAGCAGTTGATTTCCCACCATGGCTGTGTGCCACTATTGCACTTGTGTGAGCATTACAACAGGTTATTTGCTGTTAAGTAGGTTAGACCATGAGTTGCTTGGACAGATATTGGTCATTTTCCCTCAGTCGCCCATGTAGCACCTTCTGGCACTAGGCGCACTGACTGTCTGGGGACTGACTCTCTTCCAGCTCCCAGCCATGTCACTCCATGTTATATGTCAACTGCATATGGTGTCTTCAGCAGTAGGGTCTTACCACTAACCTTTGGTGGGTCACCAAGTACTCTGACAGAAATCTGTCATTCTTTTAGAAAACCTTGTAGGTCTCTCTGATCAAAAGCTCATTGTGGATGATAGCCACCTGCTGGTAATGGGAGTTACAGTTCAGTGCCCACTAAGAGAAGGAAGAAAAAGATAACTAATATAAAAGAGTTAGAGAGAAGAAAGAGAGAAAAAGAGAGAGAGAGAGAGAGAAGCTGTAGAAGATTAAGATCATTCTTCATTTCCCTCTCTAAGGGCCTGGTGAAGGTTCAACCATTTGGTCTGTCATTTAGAATGTAGAATTTTATGGTACCATTGCCTTTTGGGTCTAGATTTGTGTTCCCCACCCCCTCCCTTGCTCTCCCCTCCCTCCTCGCCCACCCTACTGTCTAGTCCTTGAGATGCTTGCTGGGTATGTTGCCATCTTGGGTAGATTCAGGTTAGGTGCTGTAGATGAGTGAGACTATGTGGTGATTATCTTTCTGTGATTAGGTAAGTTCACTGAGAATGATCTGTTCCAGGTTCAACCATTTTTCCTCAAATTTCATTGTGTCTTTTTTCTTACTGCTGTGTAAAATTTTATCGTGTAGATATACCACATCTTAGTTATCCATTTTTCTAGTGATGGGCATCTGGGTTGATTCCAGCTCTTAGCTATTAGAATTGAGCCACTATAACCATGGTTGAGCAAATCTCTCTGGACTGAGGCTTGAAGGTTTTAGGGTACATGCTCAGTAAGGAAATAACTGGGTCTATTGGTAACTCTATAATCAGCTTTTTTAGGAGTCTCCATATTGCTTTCCAAAGTGGTTGTACCATCTTACATTCCCGCCAACAGTGAATGAGGGTTCCTATTTCTCCACATCCTCGCCAGCATTTATTTTCATTGCTTTTTTGATGTTTGCTATCCTTACTGGGGTAAGGTGGAATCTCATAGTTGTTTTAATTTGCATTTCCCTGATGATTAGGGATGGTGAACATTTTCTTAAGTGTGTGTTTGCCATTTGTGTTTCTTCCTCTGTGAATTGCCTGTCCAGCTCTTTGCCCCATTTTGTAAGTGGGTTATTTGACCTTTTGTTGTTTAGGTTTTTGAGTTCTTTGTAAATTCTAGAGATTAGGCCTCTGTCAGTTGGATATTCGGCAAATATTTTCTCCCATTCAGTGGGTAACCTATTGGCTTTGCTTATTGTATGCTTGTCTGTGAAGAAACTTTTCAGCTTCATGTGATCCCATTGCTTGAGTGACAGTTTAAGATCCTATACTACTGGGGTTTCGTTCGGGAAGTCCTTTTCCATTCTTATATCATGGAAAGTTCCACCTATATTTTCTTCCAGTAGTAGCCAAGTTTCTGGTCTTATATTGAGGTCTTTGTTCCATTTGGACTTGGGTGTTGTGCATGGTGACATGTGTGGATCAAGTTTCAATTTCCTGCATATGATTATCCAGTTTGTCCAGCACCATTTGTTGAAGATGCTGTCTTTTTTCCCCAGCCTATATTGTTAGGGCCTTTGTCAAATATCAAGTACCTGTAGTTGCTTGACCCAAAGTCTGGGTCCTCAATTCTATTCCACTGGTCTATACTCCTGGTTTTATGCCAGTACCATGTTGTTTTTATTACTATGGCTTTGTAATATAGCTTTAGATTAGGTATGGTGATGTCTCTAGAGGTATTTCTTTTGTTGAGGATATGCTTGGATATCTGAGGCCATCTGCCTTTCCATATGAACTTTGAGATCATTTTTTCTGTCTCTGTGAAAAACAATATTGGGATTTTTATTGGAATTGCATTAAATCTGTATATTGCCGTTGGTAGGATTGCCATCTTCACAATGTTAATTCTGCCTATCCAGGAGCATGGGAGGTCTTTCCATTTTCTCAAGCTTTACATATAATGCAGTGTTAAGTAACACAATACTAGTGGATCATACAATATGTGGTGAGTGCATGGCTTACGTCTGGTATTATACAAAGCCAGTTCCACTCTCTCATTAGACTTTCACTGGGCACCCAGCCAGTATCAGTCAACCAAGAGATTCATTTAAAATGATTATTTGTATATATTATTGTAAAATTATAACTTGAATAGGTTTTTCAGATAGTATGAGTTATAGTGATAGCTATACAAAATATAAACCATTGTGAAGTTTACTCTGAAATAAAATACTACAAAACTTGGTGAATTCAAACAATAGCTGTTCATTATCTTATAATACATGTAACCAAGCAAAAGGATGGGACTGAGCTGGTGGCTCTAGCAGTGAAACACTCACAAGCCTGCCACTAGTGTGTTGGCTAAGATTGTAGTCATCTGGGTTCTTGACTAGGGGATAAGCTGCCTCTTCTAATTCCATTTATATACTCAGTGTCTATTCACCACATTAGCATTTCCATCTATGGAGAGTTGGCTGTTTAAGAGGAGAGTGGGACTGTGGGAGAGAGAGGGAGAGTTAAAAACATATCATATAAGATAGTACTTGAAACATAAAACAAGCAAAACTGTGCAAAATGGATGTGCAAGTCCTGTATATTAACACACAGAAATTAATAAACAGTAAGAGTGACCTAAATAAGAGATACCATCCTTATGTTTACAGCTTGGATTCATAATTTTATGATAACATTTCATTAATTGATCTATAGAATCAATAACATCTGTCATAATTGTAGTGAATTTTCATGAACATATTGACCAGATATGTGGTGGTTTGAATAGAATAGATGGCCCCCAATATATTTCAGTTGTTTATTTGTTTGTAGTTTGCATCTGCAGCCACCTGGCTGGAGGCAATGTCACTGGGTGGATCTTTAGGTGTGGTGGTGGGTTTCAGATTTCAATCTAAAGATATGAAAAGTGTGCTTAGCAGGAGTTCCTGAAGTGTTGTGTGGCTTTTGGCTTTAGGTTTGTACTTCTCTCTCTGTGCTTGGTCCTGTGAAGGCTGGCCAGCTTCTTCCGCCATTATGGAACTTCCCCTGGACCTGTAAGCTTCAATAAATATCCCTTCCTCCATAACTGTGCCTGGTCTGGAAGTTCATCTCAGTGAACCTGAAGCTGTCAGCTACAGGCTACTTCTGAAAATTGTATAGAAATGCAAGTAATCTAGAAAGACAGAGTAATCTTAAAGGGAAGAAATGAAAAGCATTCATTATATAGTTACTATAATCAAGGTAGTGTGGTACTAGCATATAGACTGACCAATAGATTAGCAGAAGAGAAGATGGATTCTGGAAATGGAGCTGTATATATATATATATATGTGTGTGTGTGTGTGTGTGTGTGTGTGTGTGTGTGTCCAAGTGATGTACAGCACAGATGCAAACACAGTCCAGTGGAGCATTTATATTTAGATACTCATCTGTAACTAATTTATTCACAAATGGATCATAAACTCCAGTGGAGAATCTAAAACTACAAAACCTAGAAGCAAATTCTAGAAGAAAATGAACTTCAAAGAAAAAAAAGTCCTAGAAGAAAATATAGAAGACAATATTTGTGACCTTAAAATTAAATAAATATATAAATATTTTTTAGACATAATACCAAAGGGAGTATATACAGAGAGCATCTTAAAAAATTGATTTACATCAAATTTACATTTTGAAGATGACATTAAATAAATAAAATACTATATGCATCTAATAAGTCTCATAAAGGAATTTTATATAGAATACATAAAAATTGGCATTTTTTATAAAATAAGGAAATAAGATTTGTTATTAAGATAGGTAAGAGATTAGAACCACCAGTTTATAAAATAATAGATATTTCACAAAATAAAAGGATAGATGATAAAATAAGTAAATAAATAAAAGGAAAGATGCTGAATATCATTTTTCATTTTCAAGGAATAAAATGTATTTCTGTTGCTACCACTCCGTGGTAGAGTGCTTGTCTAGCATGTATAACGTCCTGGGTTCAATATTTAGTCCTGCAAAAAAATGTGCTTGACTTCAATTTTTAAACAACATAAGAAGTATTTTTAAGAATGAGACAGAACTGGTTTTTCCATATGCTTTCCGATATTTGATGAATATTGCAATATCTGACAATTAGTTGTACAGTTTCTTAAAAAGCTAAATATCCATCTATCATGTAATATTATTTATTTCTGAAAACATATTCTTATAACATATGCAAAAGTATTCAGAATAGCTTTATTTGTAGTAGCCTCAACATAGAGAATATATACATAGCTCTCAAGCAGTAAACTTTGTGCTATAGTAATGCAAGACAGTAGTTCTCAGCAATGAAACAAGAACAAATTACTGATGAATTAAGCAACAGTGGATCTCAAATTAATTTTTAACTACACTACTATGATATAATTTACCAGCCTAAAATTAGCTCAGTTACTATTACAATCCAGTTGATTTTTAGTAAGTTAATAGAATTATCTGCTACAATTTTACCCTAATCTAATTTTAGAGTTGTTTTTTTCATCTTATAAAGAATCTTCGAGTAGAAACAAAACCATAAAATGAATAAACACAACACAATTATATTTACATGAATTTTTAAAAATAATAATCAATAGCAAAGGTTGAAAAACTGTAACAAGGCAAAACCAATCCTTTTGTTTCATTTATTTATTTATTTATGAGAGAGGGAGAGAGAGAAAAAGAGAAAGAATAAGTGTGAGAGAGAAAGAGAATGGGTATTCCCAGGCCACCGGCTACTGCAAACAAACTCCAGATGTATGTTCTACCTTGTGAGTCTGGCTTATTCCGTTACTGGGAATCGAACCTTGGTCCTTTGGCTTTGCAGGCAAGTGCCATAGCCACTAAGCTATCTCTGTAGCCCAAAACCTATCCTTTTGTGTAAATAAAGTTTTATCAGAATACAGTCAGTTTGATTTATCTACACACTGTCTACAGCTGCTCTTAGGCTCCACCTGCAGAGTTGAGTCACATACTGCCTGATTAGCCCCTCATGTTTCTTGACTGAACACTAAGAGACAAATATTTTGGGGTGTGGTGGCTGACCACTGTGATCTTTGGAGTCAAAACAGAAGAATCATCATAATTTTAAGACCAGCCTGGACTTCACAGTTAGACACTACCTCAAAAAAAAAAAAAATCAATAAAAGTCTTAGACCTCCTCATTTATGTTGACCACAAGCAGACTAGCAGGATATTTCTCCTCTTCTCACAGTTTTTTTTTTTTTTTGAGTCCATAACATTTTAGACTGGGGTGTATAGAGAATAGCTGAATTCAGTATAATATTTTGTAAGTGGACCATTAAGCTTCTGTTTAAGTGCATGTTCCACAGACTGTTTCAAATAATTTTTAAAATTCCACATTTTAGAAGCATATATTTATAACAAAGAGATAAAAATAGAGAAATCAGTAAGTCACTTATTGTGAATTTTATGTAAAATCTTGGATTTGGTGCTTTGCTAACTGAAATCACTTTGTAATGAAATATGACCATTCCTTGAAGAACAAGACTGCAACCCCTATGGTTTATACCTCACCTGCATTATTGAGAAAAATTAAAGTTAGTCCTGTGTCCTGAAGTTAAAACAAACAAGGCACTGATTTAGGAAAGATTAGGGAGATTTAAATGATATGTAATGGCTCTTAGGAAAATCACTTTTTCTGTAAGAGAAGAAGTAAGAGTGGAGGAGGCAGAGATAGTCAACAATTCTGCAGTTTTTCTATTGGTTCTATGAGTTGTCAAAATAACAGTGGGATTTCAGCAATGTTCCTTATAACAATATTTTAGCTAGTTTCTATTTTTAAAGTTCTACTATGTTGCTGAGACAAATATAGATGCTTTCCAGGTAAAAATATTCTTTTTATCTCTTTTCTAATTCCTAGGAGTATATGGCAAGAAGCTTTTGAGTGTTTGTAAAAATTAACATTTTTATAATTTTTCTCAGTGATAATTAGATAAAATTCAAACAGTATTTCAAAAAAAGTGGTAGAGGCATCTGTCATTGAAAAGAAAACAGAATCATCCAAGTCAATTCATTTTGCCAGCCAGTGTGTCTTCATACACATTGCACTGATAGTCCTTTCTCCCAGCCATTTGCATTTTGTTAGGTTGTGTTCTGTGAAGTTTTAATCATCTGAAGTGATCCTGTTGACTATAAGAAAATACTAACATAACCTATTTCAACAAATATTATAGGATTTATTTTTAGATAGTTATAGAATTATATAGAACAAACCAATTTCTAAGAGTAAACAGAAGTTATTTTGCTTACATAATAGATCTTTGGTAAACTTAGCAAGGCTTCAGAGAAAGATGATTTACTATGAAATTCAGCATTTCTATTCCCCCTCCCCACAAAAAAAAAGCAGAAAAAAAAGAAAGAAAGAAACACCTTCAAATCTCAGACCTGCAAGTCAATTCCCTCCTGTCAATCATCTGTTAGAAGAAAGGCGCTGACTCACTTCTGTGTAAGTGTGGGTCTCATGGGCTGAACTTCGGCAGCTATACTCACTGCACCCTTTACTCATCACTCTAGGCTATGGTCTATGGAATCTCTAGACAGAATCTCCAGGATGACAGCCCATTCCCTCTGGAAGTCATGAACCATTGAAAATAAAAGAATCAGAATTAGAAGTTGGGCTGGAGAGATGGCTTAGCGGTTAAGCGTTTGCCTGTGAAGCCTAAGGACACCGGTTCGAGGCTCGACTCCCCAGGACCCACGTTAGCCAGATGCACAAGGGGGCGCACGCGTCTGGAGTTCGTTTGCAGTGGCTGGAAGCCCTGGCGTGCCCATTCTCTCTCTCTCTCTCTGCCTCTTTCTGTCTGTCTGTCGCTCTCAAATAAATAAAAAATTAAAAAAAAAAGAATTAGAAGTTTAAAAACCAACCTTAATTTTAATAAAAACAATGAAAGAATGTGGCTTTAAGCCTGCCCAAATGTGTTCCCTTCACCACTAACACCATCTGCAGAAACTTAACTTGTGAAGAATAGACTGTCACAGGAGTCTTGTTTCATAACTGGTCTCAATCAGAATTGAGCAGGCCATGGGAGAGGTGGAGGGTAAGCCAGTCTCTACAATTTCCATTTTCTCATTAGATTAGTTCTACCTAAGAAAAGAAACCAAGACAATGAACGTCATGCTTTTGCCAATCACCTATTAGCAGCTCATGTTTTTACCGAAGAATGGGAGCATTGTGAAGAAAGGCCATGCAGAGGAGCAAGCCCTTTATATGGAAACAGGAAGCCACGAAAATGATTTCTTCTCTAAAATTAGTATCCCCAGCACAACAATACACAGCACTTGAATCCCCATAAAAGGATGCTTTAATTGTGGTAGTGAGTGAAACAAAAAGAATGTGGCAATGATTTTAAAAGATAGTGGCATAGACATCAGTTTGCTATCAAGTGTAGCTTTCCCAGTTGTCTCACACATTTAAATAATTTTGATGGCAACTGAGCACACTGCAGCATCAGCAAAGGACCAGCCTCCATTTGGACCAGGTGCAATCACATTCGGAAACATGCTTACTGAGGTAGAAGTGGAGAGCTGATGTGGCACTTCCAAGAAGTCTCCTTGCAGGGACTGCTGCAAGGACAGAAGCATGCCCGTTTTCAGCACTCATGTTATTTCCTGTGTCTTGAAACAGCCATCTTAAGAAAAGATGGCAAAGCAATGATGTGAAAAGACTCCCAGGCTCTTTGCAAGGTCATGGACCCAACAGGCCGTGGCTGGGTAAGCCACGTTGTACCTTAGATGAGAGGAGAGAATGCTACCTGTGTCAGTGCCCGCCTCAGTCAGGTCCCAGGCAAGGACCCGCCCCCACAGGGTAATATTCCTCCTCTCCCCCCAAACCTTTAAAACTCCTTCCCTCCCATTCCTCACTTTCCCATAGTCTCTGTATTTTTCTTTCGCTTGGGATCCTGCCATCATCTCTGGTGTTAAATTAAACCATTTTGGGCCCAAGAAATAAAGAGTCTGTTTCCCATCCTCTATCTCAAGCCCAGAACCTGGTAGTGGTAGTATAAGAATTATTTCATACGAGGAAAGTATATGCGTAAATAGTCCTTAATGCATTGTTATTGAAAACTCTCCTAATTGAAAAAGTCCCTATGAAAAAGTAATTCCAAGAAGAGAAACTATGAACTGAAGTGACAGGGTAAGGAAGGTCTGTCACGTAGAATAGAATAGAATCATGGGTTCATTTAATGTTGCTCTCATTAATGAATATTCATTCATTTGCATGTTTAGCATCAGGTAATGATGTGTATATCCAAGAGGATACAAAGTATATTGCATCCTGTCATTAACTTTCCTGCCTCAAGGTCTGAACTATGTCATTTTATTGTTTAAAATATTTATATTTGTTTACTTGCAAGAAGAGAGGGAGAGAGAAAGATATATATATATATATATAGAGAGAGAGAGAGAGTGGGCAGCCAAGACTTCTTTCTGCTGTAAACTAATTCCAGATGTATATGCCACTTTGTGAATCTGAATTTTCATGGGTACTGGGGAATCAAACCCAGACATGCAGGATTTGCAAGCAAGCACTTGTAACCACTAGACAATCTCCTCAGACCTGTTCTTTTCTATTTTAATATTTATTCATTTATTTATGTGAGCATGTGTATGTCTGTCTGTGTGTATATGTGTCTGCACATGCTACATGCACACGCGTGTGTATGTGTGCTCCTAGTTCTCTTGCTGATGCAAATGAACATGCATCTGGCTTATATGGGAGGTTGGGAAACCGGGCTGGTAGGCTTTGAAAGTGCCTTTAACTAGGGAGTTATCTCTCCAGCCCCTGTTCTGCCTTTTGTCCAACTCTGTCCTAAACAAGGCATTAAAAAAAAATCCAACTACTTTAAAATTTCGAATCATACCATTGTCTTGTTTAAAACTTATTAATGGCAAATCAATTTCTAGGGTAAGAACAACCTACTTAGTGTACTACACAGGCCCTTCATGTCCTGTTTCTATATTGTCTCTTTGCTTTCATCCCGTGTCCCTCTTCACCTCACCTAATGCCAGACATGCCATGCCAGCCCTTACCTCTGTGCGTCTACACAGGCTTTTCATCATAAAAATGTAATGACTTTTATTCCTGTGTGGCAGAGTATGGCTCTTCTCTCTTCCAATTACATTTTCTCTTTTCTCAGCTTTCTTGCATGAGGATACAATCATAGTACTAGTTTAAGTAAAGAGATTTTTGTTCAAATGATGTGCTCAATTTCCAGAGCTAGGTAAAAAAAAATAGATAATAAATAAATAATAACAACAACAAAAACATCATTTGGTTTCCTCAACTTGTTGTTTCCTATGTGAACAACGAAGATAGAAGAACTCAGAAGAATATTCAGGCCAGCTATGTGTTTTAATGAGCCCACTTCTTAAGAGGAGAATCCCTTTAAAAAGCCATCACTTATTATCATAATCAATATGAAAAATAAACACACCTTTATTGTATTGAGCCATATGCTTTTTTACCTCAGGACAGCCTAACCAGATCTGAGTAATGAAATCACCCTAGTACTTTTAATGATTTTTAGTGCCTTAGCATTTAATCTGAACCACTTCTGCATAGAAGCATCCCCAATATATTCACAACACCTCAGTTTATGTCAAATCTCTTATTGAAAATTTTCTGTGCATTTCTGTATAATCTTTATTATGATTTTTAGTTCACTTGTCTAAATCAATGAAACTATAAACTGAGAACAGCCCATTGAATTCACTTTTCACAGCATCAAGTATTATATGTCTTAAGTAATTATTTAATTAAAATAAGTTAGAAGGTAATGGAGAAAATGAAAATCAAGACTACACAGAGAAGGCCCATGTAAAGCTAGATTCAAAGTGGTGCACACATGTATAATCCCATTATGCTTATAGATCTACTTTTGTACTATTTGATAACTTCGGTGTAAGCGAGTGGAAGATTAATATTACATGATAAAGAATAGTGTAAGTTGGGCTGGGGAGATTGCTCAGTGGTTAAAACACTTGCAAAGCCTGACATACTGGTTCAATTCCCCAGTACCCACATAAAAGCCAACTGCACAAATTGGCACATGCATCTGGAAATCACTGGTTTACAGTAGCAATTGGCCCTGGTGCTCCCATGCTGACTCACTCTTGCTCTCTTTCTCTCTCCCCCATCTCCATTCTTCTCTCTCTTACTCTCTCCCTCTGTCCCTCAAATAAATAAATAATATTTTTAAAAAATATTACAGTTTTATTAAATGCTTATGAAACAAAACATTCAATCCAATTTTCTACACTTACTCAAAAACAGATAAAGTGCACAAAGAAGTATTGTAACTAAATTACTCTACAGGCATAAAGGTTAACCTAAATGTTTCTAAAATGAAACTAAGGAGGAAATAGGTGAAAAAGTTATTGTACCTTTGTCTGTTTCTATATCTCTACTATCAATTTCGAAGTCAGACCTGCTAAAAAAATTATGAATACCTCTTGAAAAACTAACAAAGAATTATGAAATATGTACAGGAAGCTTTCTAAGGTAAAAGGGGAAAGAAAGTTTAGTGTCTAAATAAATGTAAATTGACGGAAAATTTTAAAGGATAAAGAGTAAAAATTTGGTAATTTCAATATTGTGGATCCAGTACATTTTAAGATAATTGTAAAATGTTGGTATTAGAAGTTAGCAATCCAGGTAAATAAATATTGGATACAGAAAATGATATGTTGGACAGGGTTCATTGTTTTCCTGTTTGAAAGACTGATTTCTATCCCTTAAAGTTTTGCAGGAATCTTGGCAAAGTACTTAGTTATGTTGTAATTTAAAGCTTCCCATCTTCAATAGGTAATTTAAATATCTAGCAAAATGTATCAGAATGTCAATGTTTCACAAGAACTTTCAATGAACTGAGGATTAGTCCTAAAAAAGCAAACCAAAATAGTGTTTGTATACTTTGGCAAATAACCAAACAACAAACCAGTAAGACAAAAGTACTTAAAAAAGCATTAAAGAGAAAAGAAACTTGGAATATTGATGATATGATATGCATTTTTTTCTTTTTGGTTTTTGAGGTAGGGTCTTGCTCTAGCCCAGGCTGATCTGGAATTGACTATGTAGTCCCAGTCTGGCTTTAAACTTAAAGCAATCTTCCTACCCCAGTGTCCCAAGTGCTGGAATGAAAGGCACGTGCTATCACACCCAGCTTGGTGATATGAAATTTTAAATAAAACTATTTGGAAAATTAAAGACCTAATGATGATGAGGGAGAGTCATAAATGTATGTGGGGGAAGTCAGGAATGTGAGAAAATAGCAAAGACATAGAAAGTTCAGGCAAGTCTATGGGATCCAGGATGGGTGCAATGCAATGAGCCTGCAGACATGTAGCAGCATGTGAGGTCAGGGACCACAACTGATGGCAAGATAGCATATGGTCTTCCAATATTTTAGGGCAGGGGAATGTGAACATTTTCCTTATACTAAGTAGAACAGATAGATTTTTGCATAATAAACTCTGAGAAGAAGAGAAGGCATACAGTTTATGAAATATGTGCAGAAAGCTTTTTAAACAGTAAAGTGTAGGACAAAGACTTATTCAAAATATGATTAAACTAATAAAAATACATTTCAAAGAAAACAATCAACAATATAAAGAAGCAACCTATACGAAGGAAGAAAATGTTTTAAACCATGCATCTGGTAAGGGGTTGTTATACAAAAAATGTAAGGAACTTATATATCTTATTAGCAAGAACATAACCTAAACTAAAATTAGACACAGGATCTGTGTGGTAGTTTGAATCAGATGCCCACCATAAACTCATGTGTTTTGAATGTTTGCTCCCCAGCTGGTGGAAATTTAGAAGGTAAGACTTGCTGGAGGAGGTATAGTGTTGGGTGGGTTGTAGATGCTATAGTCACATCTCCCTTACCAGAGCTTAGCTCACTTTCTTATTGCTGTTTGGTGATGTCCAGCTTGTATCTATGCCATGCTTTCTCTTGACATGTAGCTTCTCCTCAAGAGTAAAGGCAAAAAAAAAAGAAAAAGAAAAAGAAAGAAAGATAAACTAAAATCTTTTTCTCCATATCCTGCTTTTGATTGTGTGCTTTGTCTCAGCAACATAAAGGTAACTACAACAACCTGAAAACCTGAACAGACATTTCTCAGAATAAGAAATGTCAATGAGCCACAAATACATAAGAAAATGTTTGGGCTGGAGGGATGGCTTAGCGGTTAAGGTGCTTGCCTGCAAACCAGAGGACCGAGGTTCAATTCTCCAGGACCCACGTAAGCCAGATGCCAAGGGGGCACATGCATCTGGAGTTTGTTTGCAAAGGTTGGAGGCCCTGGCGCACCCATTCCCTCTCTCTCCCTGCCTATTTCTCTCTCTTTCTCTCTCTCTCTCTGTCTGTCTCAAATAAATTTGAAAAAGTGGTCTAAAAACATGACAAAAAGAAAAGAAAATGTTCAATATTACTTATCATAGGTTAAATGTAAATTGAAACACGACTAATACAAGCTAAGACATGACAATATGGCTTTTATCAGTAGCTTAGCAGTTAAGGTGCTTGCCTGTGAACCCTAAGAACTGACTCTCCTGGTCCCAAGTAAGCCACAAGCGTCTGGAGTCTGATTACAGTGGCTGGAGGCCCTGGCGCACCAATTCTGTCTATCTCTCACTCTCAGTCTTTCTCAATCTTGCTTTCTTGCATTAAAAAAAAAAAAAGGCCAGCCTGTTGGGATTGCCTCAAACAAAAAGGAAGAAAGAAACGAAAAGAAAAAAGAAAATGACGGAGAGCATGTGTTGGAGAGACTGAAGAAGAAATCCCTGTCACTGTGGGTTGGGATGTAAATTTCTATAGCCATTGTAGAATATGGTATAGCTGTTTCTCAAAACACTAATTATACAACTTCCATATATTCTAGCAATCTCATTCTTGTATGTACACTCACAAGACATGAAACTTACATGTTGAAGATGTATCTGTTCTTCCATATTCATAGCAGCTCTGTACATAGAAGCCACAATGGGAGCAGTCTAAGTGCCCCTCAACTGTGGATTGGGGAAGTATCAGTCATAAGATACAAAACCCAAGTTTGGAAGAATCAGTTCAAGACATCTATTGCATGACATATCTGTGTGTTGGTTAGTTTTGATTGTCAACTTGAGAGAATTTAGAAATAACTGGGAGACACACCTCTGGAAATGTCTATAAGAGTGTTTCCAGAGGATTTGTGGTGGTTTGAATCAGGTTTCCCCCATAAACATAGGTGTTCTGAATGCTAAGTTCCCATGTGATGGAGATTTAGGAACTAACGTCTCTTGGAGGCAGTGTATTGTTGGGGGTGAGCTTATGGGTATTATAGCCATTTTCCCCTTGCCAGTGTTTGGCACGTTTTCCTGCTGTTGTTGTCCACTTGATGTTGCCCAGGAGGTGATGTCCACCCGCTTCTCATGCCATCTTTTTCCCCTGCCATCATGGAGCTTCCCCTCAAGTCTATAAGCCAAAATAAACCTCCCCGTCTGCCCACTCGCAGCTCCTGGTCAGGCGATTTCTGCCAGCAATGCAAACCTGACTGCAACAATTATCTCAGGAAGAATTTCCCTCGAAGTGGACAATACCTTCCAACCAGGAGCCCAAAGACAAAAAAGTGCTTGGCAACAGCACTGTGCACCTGCTTTCATATCTTTATCCTGAGCTAGTTCATCTTTCATGGCTACCACTACCATCCTTTGGTGACATCAGACTCAGCTTCTGAGACCATTCCAACATGGATGGACTACCAGCAACTCTCCAGGGAGTTTCCAAGTTTTGGTATCAGATAGGGACTACTAAGGCATTCAGCATCATAGACTGAACAGCGAATGGGTTTTGAGCCACTCAAATTTGCTGCTACCTCTCATTGCACTATCTACCCTCTATGATGTAGGAAAATCAACCCCCCTTTTGCAGCATATAAACACTGTGGTTCTATGCCTTTAGAGAAGTGTGCCTAATATAACTTGAAAATTGGTAAGAGCATAGATATTTGAGAGTATATGTTAATCTATTTGCTTTAGCATACATTGAAAACTATATGTGAATTTCAAAATATTATTTGTAATTTAAAAATAAATGATAGGGCTAAAGAGATGGCTTAGCAGTTAAGGCAGTTTCCTGCAAACCTAAGAACTCATGTTTGAATCTACAGGTCCCATGTAAGCCTGACACACAGTCATGCAAGCACACGATGTCACATGTGCACAGAAGGGTGTGTCTGGAGTTCATTTAGAGCAGCTGAAGGCCCTGGCATGCCCATTCTCTCTCTCTCTCAAGTAAATTTTTTTGTTTATTTTTATTTATTTATTTGAGAGCTACAGACAGAGAGAAAGAGGCAGAGAGAGAGAGAGAGAGAGAAAGAATGAGTGTGCCTGGGCCACCAGCCACTGCAAAGGAACTCCAGATGCGTGTGCCCCCTTGTGCATCTGGCTAACATGGGTCCTGGGGAAACGAGCTTTGAACCGGGGTCCTTAGGCTTCACAGGCAAGCGCTTAACTGCTAAGCCACCTCTCCAACCCTCAAGTAAATAATTTTAAAAAATGACAATGCAATCAAAGTTATACAAGACAAAACTGATAAATTTGCAGATGGACTCCAAAATAGAGACCAAAACAAAAATGTAGAAAGTTACAAAACTGGAAAGAAAAGCAAAAAGAAAAAAAACATTGTAATTAATAGTGTATTTAAAGAGATACGAGAAGAGCCATTAAAGAAAAAGTACAATATTTTAAGGACACAAGTCTTCACAGTGACTGAAAGACTGCTCAGAGTAAGGAATGCATAACACAGAATGAGTTGGGTCATGTGTAAGGGATCAAGACTCTGTCTAGCATATGACCTCTCACCAGCCAATCTGAGAAGGAGAAGACAATGGGACATGTGTGCTCATCTACACTTCTGTTTCAAACAGCTCTCAAATCTCAGTGGTTCAATAAAATTAATCTGTTTCCCTTCATGACTCAGCCTCTACTTAGCAGCTTGTGTCCTCTCATATCATGCTTTGCTGCCACCTATGGCCACAGTAGTTTATACTGGTCCCTCTGCCTATGCTGCACTCCAAAGAAAGAGGAAGATTGGGACCACTCATTCGGGGGCTGCAAGGACAAGGTCTAAAAGCCATATGCATTCCTGAGGCCTAGGCCTATGTTGCCTCCTAAGTAAGAGGACACAGAGGAAAATGGAACAATAAGTGCTTTTCCTATATCACAGTGTGGTTTCCAAACTAGATCTAAAGGGATATTAAGAGTCCTTCTGATATCCAACAACTCAAACTTATCATACTTCTGAATTTCTATGGAAACTAAAGAAAGACAGTCCATCAAAATGAACAAGATATGCAAGACAGAGAATTCAGTCTGTTCAAAAGAGAGTCATGTAAGTCCTAGAATCAAATGAATCAGATGACAATTGTGTCAGAGAATATCCAATATGTATGGAAAGAGAGAAGGTATGAAGTGGCACCTGTTAGAATTAAAAAGTCAAATTGAAAGGTTATGAAGTATTTAAACTTACTAAAGGATCTATTTTCATTTGGGCAAAGAATTTGATTATATATTAGTGATGGTTCATTGAAAAATTAGGCAAGAAAAGAGAATAAATATTAACTATATGGAAAACAAGGACATATACAATTAGGAGAAATTATAGTCAAGAATATGGCTTATCTGTGTATTAAAATTGTATGTTCTTAAAAACTAAACACATTATGATATGACTTTCATGACAGATGGGGGAAGTAATATAAATACATGATAAGGTATTTATATAAAGCTAAAACTCTAATAATTAAAAGCTGATAAATATCATTAAAACATAGTATTTAAAAATGCTGAGTTAGATACTAAAACGACCTGACCATTGTGAGTTCTAAGAGGCAGATGTGGGTTATTGAGAGACAGGTGGGAGGTAACTGTATATTTATAGTCATAAGAAAAGAAGGTAGACCTTACAGCCAAGTACTTACCATCCCTGCTTTAAAGCAATGCAATCTATAGTAAACACAAACAAGATTCATACTGCAGTTAAATCAGGAAAGCATACTTGAAAGAAAGTTATTTACCTTCAACAGAATCTATTTATAATGGGGTGAGTTAAAGCCAATTCTGAACACATAATTGAAAGGATAAAAGTGCTGCATTTCATGTACCAGATTACTAGATTTCATTATGAAGATTACAAAAGAGGACCATAAACCATATGTAGGTGGCATATATTTACAGCTAGGAAAATGGGAACTATAGGAATTCACAGATACATTTTGAGAGACCATGAGAAAAACACAAAAGTCAAAGGATTCATGAAAGAGATGTACATTGGGAAGTCAATATGGATTAAAAAAGAGAGCGCAAAGATAAAGTACTCTTGGTAGAGATATTAAATTATACTTAAAATGTCAAAAAATACATTTTATATTGAACTAAAATTAATGAATAAATTCTTTCTTTGAATTCATGTCTATTTATTGAAGACAGACATTCCAATAAAGTGATCCTCCAAAGATAGAAATTGCAACATATGTAAGGAAGAGTTTAAAACTGCATGATGAGCAAAGCAAAACCCCTGAGATCTAGTGTTCACACACAGGATCTTATAATCATTGAGTTTTTTGCTATGTCTGCGCAGAAGCATTCACTGCCACCATTGAGAGGCAAGTGCATGTGTTTGAGAGGAAACGTGGGGATTTGCAAAATCTACAAGAAATAAATAATTCAAATATTCCATATCATGGAAAAATAGTCAACAATCAGACTTGAATTTTTCATCTTTCCATGATCTATCTAAGTGGAGGACATTGTAATAGATGGTCCAGTTCTGTGGCTATGTTAGAACCCTTTGCAGATGGATAAATGTCATTCTTATAACAAGATCATTGAGAAATTTGCAGTGAGAACAGCTGTAAAAGCCAGCAGGGTAATGAGCGGAGTGAGAGTCTAGATGAGCAAGCTAGGCTGCCTGTGTTTGAGCACACCTGAAGAAGGTTTAAGAGTTTTGTCTTGTCTACCTTAACTCTTCACCATGCCTTCATTACCCTCTTCATCAAATATCAGATATGGACCCCTGTTTAATCTTTGCTTACACTGATAACTCTGAGGTTTTACAGTATGTGATTTGCCTTGTGCAACTCTAGTTTTCTCAATTGAAAAACCAAGAGTACTTAGCCTTTCAATCTGACGACATCATAGTGCTTCTACTTATTGCATTGTGTATTGAAATTATTATTATTAAGCATCACTGAAGGCTACCAAGAGCATCTTGCATTCATAAACAGGTGTGGGGAGATCACATTTATTTGCGTGTTGCAGCCAACAGTAAGGAAACTACATACACAGTGTGGGTGCAAATCAGGAAATGTAGTAAGGGAAAGTAGTTTATGAGGGGATCAGTTTGTGCTGACTGATGCTCTGAAAGGATTAGAATTGTGGGGTTGTAGAAATCTACACAACCTTATTTCAAGAGAGAACAAAAGCAAGCTGGATGGTCACGATGAGAAGTAACAGTCACTGAGAAGAATAAAATCTTATGCAGATTTCCATTATTGTGGCCAAATTCTGGACAACAATAATCAATTTAAATGGGAGAAAAGTTTATTGTGGTTCACAGTGCTGAGGAATTCAGTAGATGGCCCATTGGTACCATTGCTGTGGGGACATTCATGAAGCAGTACATCATGGCTGTAGTGTGTATTAAAGAAGGTTTTTGAAACTCATGGTAGCTAGAAAGAGAGAGAAAGACACAGAAGGGGCCAGGACCCAATAACCCATTCATGGACATTCCCCTGAAGACCTGCCTTTCTTCTTAGGCCCTATCTCTTAAAGATTCCACTGTCTCCCCTTTGCAGCATAGCCGAATATTCTCTGGGAACATCCTTAGCCTTTGGGTTGGTGGAAATGAGGAGTCTATTCCTACATCATTAAAGGATTTACCTAATAGTCACAAGAATGTTAGGGAGACAACCACCCCATCATACCTCAAAAGGACCCCAGCTGAAACTAAGAAAAATTGGAGAAACAAGCAGGAGTGCTGTTTTCTTGGTAAACCTGGTACCAGCACAGCGGTGAAGGAGATCAACACTTCTATCAAATCAGATATCCAGAGACACAGAGGCTCCCAAGACCTCATCACTGAAGCAGACCTAAAATGAACCCAAAATGGCTCAGGGAAATTTGCAGAAGAGGGGGTAGAAAGAATGTCAGAGCCACACGTTGGGTCATGATACACAGAAACATTGCCTCCTACTCATAACTGGTGGCTAACCCCACAAAGCACAACCCATATTCCACAAGGACAGTCCTTTCAGAGGGGGGCAGTCAGGGAGGAGGCTAACAATGGTACAAACTTGACTGTATTCACTGAGTACAAAACTAATAATAATTAAAAAAAGAATGTTAGGTCACACACAAAGATAGGAAATAAATGGCTATTTGTGGGGGTAAAATAGCACAAGAAAATTTAGCCCTGACCTGCAACAATCCACCTCCCGCAACCACTGGAGCTTAATCAGCCCTTAATGCTTAATACAGGTGCAGCTCCTCTCTGGGAACTTGAGTTCACGCTATGAAAGTTTCCAAATGCTGATACCAAAGTTTGGCTTCGTGGTCATGAATCAGGAACAAATGCGGACCATATGCTGATACCCTAGAATGTGTGTTCTCCTGGCATTCCTCAAGCTGCTGAATCTTCACAGGAACAATATTCCTTCAATTCACAGCTATTTTGCATATAATGGGAAGGAACAGGTATGTCATCTCGTCAAATATTCAAAACTATGTTGCCCTTTTGTCATCTGGGCTCCTAGAACTAACATTTCTCTATACACAAGTCTCATAAAAATCCCTTAAAGAAAATTTCATCAAACAGATAAGTTTCACAAGAGCTGGAGAGAAGGCTTAGCAGTTAAGGCACTTGCCTGAGAAACCTAAGGACCCTGGTTTGATTCTCCAGGTTCCATGTAAACCAGATGCACATGGTGGCGCATATGTCTGGAGTTCATTTGCAGAGGCCCTGGGCCCATTCTCCCCCCTCCCCATCTCTAATAAATAAATAAACAAATAGATACAATTTTTCACAAACTTAGGCCTAGAACATAGGCCTAAGTTTAAATTTTTTAAAAAAGTTACCAGTTTGCAATTCCTGATTCTGCTGATTTTACTTGCTCTGAGACACCAGTGCAAAGTAAGCCTTCTCTTATTGGCAAACTCGTAGGGAACTCAAGGGCCTGTGACCCATCAAATGATCAAAATTTTGTGATCAGGAGAGACTTAATCTTCATGTGATTTCAATTCCATATATGGCAATTCTGACTCTCTGACACCCATAAAAAGACCTGGATTTGTGTTTACCAAGGGGCCTGTGCTCAGTAGGTTCCCTCTAGATCAGCTTCCTGAGTCCATGGGCATCACTTCCATTTTACAGACAAGGATACTGATAACTAGAGACTGTTAGTACCTGCACTACAGGTACCTAACCAGTGACCAGTTATGGCCTAGGAAACAGGAGGAAGTAAAGCATAAAAAAAGTAGAAAGCTTATAACTAATTCTGATGCAAAAAGATAGATTTCTTTGTAACTAGATGGGAACATTTTATATATATGAATAACTCATACAGAGCATATTCCTTTATAAAAAAAAACACTATCTTGGGAAAGAAAAGAAAGCAGATATACTGAACAATAATATTTAATTATTTGATAGGACCCTTTCACTTCCTGATAGTCCCAATATTTGAAAGAGTGCTACATATTTGTAACTCTGTTCATCAACTCCAGGAATATGCCACTACTTACTAAGCATATGATTTTTTATGATGTTAGTCCCACCCACTCTGCACTTCAAAGTGTGTGTGTGTGTGTGTGTGTGTGTGTGTGTATGTGGTGTGTGCATAAGCTCTGATCTTGATAAGAAAGTACCTGTGAAGTCCATGCCTCCAAAGATATTGATGTATTATTGATGTCAATGCTCCAGCTGACTTCCACATTTACCTTACAGGTGTCTACCAAAACTCTGACTCTTCCAAACCAATGTCTCTGTCTTAGATCCTAGAGATATTAATCAGGCCATTCTTGTCCTAGTTCTGAACCTGCAAAGCCACAATGTACTGTCTTCCTCCAATCTCCAGTCATTATACATTGTTTCAGTGGTAAGTTACTTCTTCCAGATTCATCGGTTCTAGCCTTCTAAAATATGATCACGTGAACTGTTTACGTGTTGATAGCGCTAGACTGGATCCCTTACCTCTTCTACTAATAGAACGTCTGGCTCTTTGGGGGCCAAGGCATGTCAGAAGGTTGATTCAGGGTTGGCACTACCTATTCACAGCATGCACACTGTTCTTGACTCAAAACTCATGCCTCAGGATGGGCAAAGCAGAATCTTTAGAGAGACTCACTAGTTTCTGAGCTCTCTGAATAGTCTCTGCCTTTTGGAATTGCTAAACCAACCAAAACTGGTTCTTAGAATGCCAAGGCCTTCTTGACAGCCAGTTAGACAGAGATGGGCAAACAGGACGTAAAATTTGGACACAGTTCTTGAGCCAATAACAAGCCAATATTTGCCTCATCATAAAAAAAATACTTTTAGTAGAAGTGGCACTGGTAACCAATTTGTTTCTGGTTGAATCACTAATCTAGGTCTGGGGAGATGATTCAGGTGGATAAAGCACTTGCTTCACAAGTGTGAGGATCTAAATTCAGATCTCCAGAGCCCAACTAAACCTGGGGACAGTAGTGTGCTTCTGCAACCTCGGTAGTCCTGTGTTAAGACAGGAGGTGGAGACAAGACAAGCCCCAGAAGCTCACGTGCCAGCTAGCCTGGCATACATAAAGTGAGTCACAAAAGACCCTGCCTCAATCAAGGTAGAAGGCAGGGACCAACACTTCAAATTGTCACCTACCCTCTGCTCATGTGCCATTGTGTGTATATGCACACACACACACACACACACACACACACACACACTTAACAAAAAATCATTGATGTAAGTGAAATGATACTCTTGGTCAAATAGACTACTATCTACCTAAATATACCATACTTTCTATAAGACACCTACCTCTGTAATAACTTCTCATTACAGCTCATAGCCTTCTGTTTACCCACACTTCTTGTCCTTCTGTCTAAGAAATGATGAGAAAAATTATGTTAAACATATAAGGAAGAATGTTGGGCATGATGACACATGCCTGTAATCCTAGCATTTGGGAGATTGAGACAAGAGGATTGGGAGTTCAGTACCATCCTATATAGAGAATTTGCTACATAGAGAATTTGAGGCTAGCCTGGGTTACATAGAATTTTTAAAAAAATACATAAAAGGAAACAAAACTTCCATTAAACCATACACTGTGTGAATGTATACTAACGGTTTTCTTAACTGGAAACAAAACAAATTAACATCAGAGTAGCATATAATTAAAATTGTGAATTTCAATAACAAGTCCATTATTTATAACTTGTGCGAGAATGGAATCTCTATGATAATGTCTAAAATAATAAATTATTTCAAACAAATAAGCCCAAAAGTTAGTGCCCAAACTCAGAAAAAGTAACTATATTAAAGAGAATAAAAATGACAGGAATGGAGGCAAGCCATTATACCCCTTATAATTATTTTAAGAATAACTTCTAAATTAAAGTTAAAAAGAGAAACTGCACTATGCTTATCAATAAACACATGCTTGGGACACTCAATAAGGGTTTGTTGATGGTAGTTCAGCACAAAATCTTTTTAGAGTTTTCTTAGAATCAGGTAGATTGCTAGCACTTGAATCTTTATCTTTTAGCCATTAATTATCTTTACCAGCTAGTAATGGGATATTAGATATCTTTGTGGAGAGCTTCTTTTTTATTGCTTTATGGAACAGTAAGCCCAAACAATTGAAGAGCAGACATTGAAATCATGGTGAGAAGACTCAATCTTGTAGCGGGGATTGTCAATGTTGCTCAAAAGAGAATGACACTTGAGAGTAAAACCTTGCCAGAGGTCAAAATGTGGGCAAAGAAAGGAGAGATGCAAAATTGCTTCATGTGAAGTCACTGTTCAAGGATGGGAGGTTTGGAGGATGAAAGATATAAAAGATATTGGAGATCTAAGTTTAAGATAGTTGAAAACGATGGGATTGAAACTAGTTTGCAACAGAGGATAAAGAGTTAACTGTGATCAATAAAGTAGTAGCCTATTAAGACTGTAGAATCACAGTGATTATTTTAGAAACAAGATTAGTACTACTATGAGTAAAATGTCAGAAAGGACAAAACATACCATCAAGACCCCACATTAATCAGAAAATAACTCAGGAGAAAGCAATACTCTATTTTCAATTACTCCCTAACAGTAGGGTTTGGAATGAAATGTTTGAAAGTAATAGCAGATAACAGGTCAAGAAGTATATATGTCAAGATTGTTGATATAAAAGAAGAATAAAAAATGGGAACTTTAAAGAATAATTTTATGTTTCTATATGCAGTATCAACAAATTAATGAATATATATAAAAAAACAATGAGATGCATTACAAGATTTTTGAAAAGCAAAAGATTACATAAATGTCAAACACTATATTATACTTTTATACTATGTTATATATATATATATACATGTATATATATAACATATATATATATATATGTATTACACTATTGCATTACATTTATTATTATATATAATAACATTTTATGTATTATATCTATTATTACACTCTAGTATTATATTTTGAAGTCCTTTCATTAAAGACATATGTTTATACATGCAGAACAAATGTCTTGCCTTGAATATTTTCAATTTTTCCCTTTCTTTTGGGGGTATGGAGGGCACCTATTAGAGAATTAAAATGAGAAATTCAAACACAGTCAGTAGTGAGTATAACTCCTGAGCAATTCTGTTCCAATTGCTTAAAAGCCAGTAAGCAATGACGATGTAGAAGGGAACTGATCCTTAAAATAAAAATCAGTGAACAAAAGATCTGTATTAGATTTGCAAACTTTTATACCCATTAATGTCAAAATCATACACATACTAATTATTAAACTTTACAGAAAATATAATCCTTAAGAAACTCTGAGTTGCAATTTCTCTAAAATCCGCTAGGGAAACAGTATTTTTCAATTATAATCTGACTGGTCAGGTGCAGCCAGATTGTTATATTGCTTTGGAAGGGGAATCACTCCACAGAAGATTGAAAAGTAGGTGGAAAGGAGAAGAGCAAGGGAATGTGGTAGGATTGCCAGGGAGAGCCAGTACTTACATGATGCTAGTAGATAGTGTAATGCTGCTTTGTTTCTGTGCACTGAGGAGAGGACAGAAGACATTTGCTTTCACTGAAAGGGATGTTGAAGGGAGGAAGCAGGCATCTACATACCCTTAAAAGTCTTTGTGAACAGGCACAACACTGCTTAAAGAGATGCAAGAATGTTCTCTTTACCCTCCTGAAGACTCTGGACCTTCTTAATCAACTTAGGATCTGAAGCAAATACCACGGAAAAGGCAGTTTAAATAACAGACATTTATTTTTCACAGTTCTGAAAGCCAGAAAACCTAAGATCAAAGTGCAGGCTAATGGGTTTCCGGTGTGGATTCTCTTCCTGGCTGGCAGACCTCCACCTTCTCATGTGTCCTTATGTGAACTTTCCTTACACCACAGATTTCTGTGTTCATTTTAAGGCACTAAACTCATCCATTCAGGACACCCCCTTCAAGAGCTCATTCTGCCCTAATTATGTTCCAAAGATTTAATCTCCAATACTAATAAAATAGGAATTAGGCCTTCAACTTGTAGATTGGAAGATGCAGCGAGGACCGAAATCAGTGCATAGCATGAGACAAAGAAGAAAAGGTGGTTGTGCAGACTGGTGAGGGAATTTCATAAAATCAGCAAACGCTAATGTAATCAGGTAGGCCGAAAAACAAGATACTGCTATCACAAATGAAGCTCCAATGTGTCCTTCCCAGTCACAGCTGGAACACTTGTTCAAAACCAACCTAACAGCCTAAGATTAATTTGTTTTCCATATTTTTTAAAAAATTATAATGGCATCATATAATAGACATTATTTTATGTCACACACAGAAAACTATTTTCTGTACTCACAAATAGCCTTTGATTCACCCGTATTTTATAAAAGATATTTTCATTTATTTGTAAGCAGAGAAATATAAAGAGAAGAGATACAAAAAGAGAGAAAGGGCACTCCAACTCCAGACTCATGCACCACTTTGTACATATGTCTTTACGTGGAATAGAACTCAGGTCTTTACACTTTGCAGGCATACAACCTTAACCACTAACCCATCTCTCTAGCCATCATCCATGTTTTTGACATAGCAATATTCTCTTTTTCAAACCTGTATAGGAATCTCTTGTGAAAAATAATCAATTTTACTTATTTTACTTTGTGTGGTCATTCATTTACCAACTTGATTGCTACACATAATCCAAGTTATGAGCATTCTTGTACATATGTTTGGGACACCAACACACCCAGTTCTAAGAAGTAGATGTCGCTAAATTTCAGTACATGTGGGTACTGAAACTTGTAGAAACCCTCATAGTATGAAAGCTCTAATGAGCCCACATCTTTGCTAATATATACTGCAACAGAATTAATTCTACATCTCATGGTTTGTGTGTAGTTGTATCCTATTGTGAATTTTAGCATGTATTTCCCTGAAAACTAATATAGCTGTGCAAATTCATTATATTTACTGATATGTTCATTTTTTCTTATTGGGTTTTATGAGTTTTAAAATATATTCTGCATAGCCATAGTTTGTGATAAATGCTTGCTCTTCCAGCATGTGGCTTGGTTTTTGTTCTCCTAATAGTGGCTTTTAATAAACAAGGAATTTTATTTTATTTTTTGATTAGATATGTACATATTTTGTATGTAAACAACACATGTTGGTACCATCCTTTCCCTCTTCCCTGCCCCTTTTCTGAAGAGGCCTTCATCATTGAGGATGCAGGTCAGCCCCACGTGGATTGTGGGTCATGCATTATGGGGGGGTCAATATCTCTGTGCAAAATGTCCCAACATTAGGCTCTGACACTCTCTCCACCCCATCTTCCACAAAATTCCCTGAGCCATGCTGTGAGCATTTTAAGTCTACTTCAGTGATGGGCACTTAGGAGCCTCTGGATCTCTGATTTGGTAGGTGTTGAGTATCCTCAGTGTCTATCTCCTTCACCCTTGTGCTGATATCAGATTCACTAAGAAAGCAGCACTCTTGCTCATTTCCCCAATTCCTCTGTGGTTTTAGCTGGGGCCAGAGTGGAGAGTGCTGAGTGATTTATCTCCTCAGGTCCAGCTCCCATGTGAAAAAGAGAAACAGATTCTCCAACAGAGAGTGACGTCAGTGCCAGTTAAATGGGATAACCATTATTAATTTAGAGAGAATTAAAAGGGTTTTGACACTTTTATAGTCTAAGGTAATGGGAGCTTGACAATGGAAATCAGAATCATTATCTCGATATGATTCTGAATTGTTTCCCAGTTCCAAATATGGTTTTCTTTCCACTGAGTGGATGTGTCAGCCAATCCAAGAGCAGTTGGTCACCCACCATGGCTGTGTGCCATTATTTCACTTGTGTGAGCATCACATCAGGTTGTGTGCTCCTGAGTTGCTTAAACTTTGAGGTGCTTGGGCAGATGTTGGCCACTTTCTCCTGGTAGCTCAGGTAGTGCCTTCCAGCACTAGATGGGCTAAGTGTTGGGGAACTGGTTGTCCTCAGGATTCCAAACAGGTCTCTCCATGGACCCTGCCAACAAGCTAAAAACTGGAATCAGCTGGGCCTGGTGGCACAAGCCTTTAATCCCAGCACTCAGGAGGCAGAGGTAGGAGGATTGCCATGAGTTCGAGGCCACCCTGAGACTCCATAGTGAATTCCAGGTTAGCCTGGGCTAGAGTGAGACCTTACCTCAAAAAAACAGAAAAAAATAAACCTGGAATCAACCCAGGTACTCATCATTGGATGAATGGATAACCAAGATATGATGGAATTCTACTCAGCAGTAAGAAAAAAATGACACATTGAAATTTGTAGAAAAATGGTAGAACTTGGAACAAATTTCAAAAAATTCTAAGTGAACTCACACAGGCACCGAAAGACAACTGTCACATGATCTCACTCATCTGCAGTTCCTAACCTGGATCAGCCCAAGTTGCTGACATAAGTGAATAGCATCTTGAGTCTTGGACAAAAGGGAGGGTAGGGTTTGGGGGAAGGGAAAGGGTAAAGGGGACACAAAATTGAACACAAATTGAACTGATACCATAGAATCCTATATCCTGGAAGTCAGACTAAAAGATGGTACCCTCAAGAGGACATTAGGGGGAGCACCTGAATCATTGGGCCCTAGAGAGGGTGAGAGGAAACCTAACCTCAAATTTCTCCTGTTTCTCTTTCTTCCCTGGCTTTTTCTTTTTTTCTTTTCCTGTGGCACTGGCCTGTAAATCCCTGTACCAGGATGTGGTATACATCCACAATGAGCTATTGATCAGAGATACCTACTAGATCTCTCAAAACAAACAGGACCGACTTTGGTCAGAGCACTTGATTATCCAGTAGAGGTTAATGGTTTTGATGTTTATTAATTATCAATCTTGAATGATAAAATCTGGTTTCGAAAATAACTATTCACCTATATTATAGGGAGAATAATATTCCATATAATGTTTTCTTCATCATTTTCTGGATAATATTATAATCCATTTATTGATCAACTAACCTTGCATTATTTATTGTCACATATATTGATCTTGCATATTTTATCCATAAGACAGTGGTGGTATTTTATGGATTAATTATTCAGATTCAATTATATTTTATTCCTTACTTCTTTCCTACATTCCTTTATGACATTCCATGTCTCCACAATGGAAACATTTTCTTTTGCCTACAACACTTTCTCTAATGTTGTAGATATGTTGCTCAGAGCTGAGGGAAGTCAGGGTAGAAAGCATATGATATTGATAATTTTTCTTAGTGGTTTTAAATTAAAATAATGAAACCAAATTCCGTTCACTTCTTTTCTAGCATTTTAACTTACTCTTCTTCGAGAATCTTTCCTCAAATTCTGCCTAATGATGTCTGAAAAGAGAATTTGTTTCATTTCCTCGAGTTTTATATTTTGTTTCGGTGGTAGAGTTGATTAGCAGCAAGCTAATGTGGCAAAACTAAAACAAGGATTTTGTTTGTGATTTTCTTTTTTAATTTTAAGATATTTTATAATGTTTATTATTATTATTATTATTAACTACATATTTCATATGGATACATCATGTGTTGTTACCCTCTTTTCCCTCGTCCCTATCCCCATTCCATTGGGAACCTTCCTCAGTGGGATTGCTCCTCGGGTTGTGGTTTATGCTTTGTGGGAGCAGCAGTCAGTTATTTTGGTGGGGGGAGGGAATCTCTCTGGACATGATGTCTCAACCTATGGCTCTTACAATCTTTCTGCCCCTTCTTCCCCAAAATTCCCTGAGCCATGGTGGGTGAGTTTTAAGTCTACTTCTGTGATGAGCTCTTTTAGAAGCCTCTGGGTCTCTATTTATTAGACCGACAGAGCAGAGAGACAGAGGCAGAGAGAGTGGGCTGCCAGGGCCTTCAGCCACTGCAACAAACTCCAGACAATGCACCACCTTGTGGTGCATCTGGCTTATGTGGGTCCTGGGGAATAGAACCTTGGTCCTTAGACTTCGCAGGCAAGTACCTTAACTGCTAAGCCATCTCTCCATCCCTTGTTTCTATTTTCTTTGGTTGTTCATTTCATCTCCTTTTGCCAACTAAACTTGCTGAAGGAATGGATATTGATAGCAGCATATTCTTCCATATGCCCTGATAATACTAAGTTGGTGACGTACCATATATGTCAGATGATTTCTAGCTCAATTTTTATACCAGCTGAATTCCTGCATCCTATTTATGTTTAGGCATTGTAGTTTTTATTAAAATATCTCTAGATTTACAAGAAAATCTTTTAGATTGACTTGCATTGCAGTTGTCTTTCCACTGTCACACCCAGTGAGGGGAACAAGAACCTGGATCATGTACCTTCCAGATGAGTGATTGGAGTGCTCAGTTGTCCACTTAGTCATAATTTCTACTTTGCAAATCAACCCAATCCTGATTTGTTAGACTAAGTCCATAACTGTTCTAGAAAACCTTTCATTTATAAGACATTAATAAACAACTTTTCTTCACCTTATATTTTCTATGAATCATCTTGATCTTTTAAAGGGCATCATCTGTATTCAAAAAATTCTTATGTGCTATCCATATTGTCACTATATGTTACTTTTCCCCTGTAAAATATGTCATGAAAATTTGTATAAAATAAAAGTAATGGAAGTTCTTTTGTAGTTTTCCTATCATTTTACACAAATTTAAAGTAATCCATTGTCAATTTTATCTATAATAATAATAAAATAAAATAGATTGTCTTAATGTTGACATTTTCATATGAATATCCAGTCCTTTCTCATGTTTATGAAGTAAGTATATGAAAGCACCTACAAGATGACTTAACTTCCTCAAGACTGCATAGGGCAGGCAATGTGACACAGTGGATTCACAAATCAATCATTCCTCCATCAATCAATGTATGTCCTATCTCATGTTAGTTGGAGCAGTGGCTCAACCAGGAGAGCATACCAGATTCTGTTGGGATAGTTTTCAAGCAAATGCACCTCTGCCCTTAGCTCATTCACACAGAATTTAGAATAAACCCTTCATAAATGATTGAGATGTGCATACTTTCTGGAGAAACACCACTGAACTGTGGGAAAGTAGAGGAAAATAATAGGACTCAATATAAACTTTTAAACATACATACACACACACACACACACACACACACACATATATATATATATAATGTAAATAAAAATTAAATTTCCTGTTTGCAGGTGAGTTTAAAAAGCTACAATATGAAGATTAGAATTGATTGTACCTTCAAGAATACATTGGATTTGTAGTTCTTACAGGAAAACTTAAGAAGGGAGGAAATTATATGAACAAGTTCACACAGGCAAAATTATTGAATAAACTGATAACCTGAAAGTACACTCCATGAATATAGAAATGGTTTGTTCATGGCTTTTTTTGCAGCTACCACCTGTGGAAGGAGCATGTGAAGAAGTCACTGAGCCCATCAACCCAAACACAACGAGTATGGCATGTTTTCAGTATGGCATAACGAGTATGGCATGTTCTCCTGTTCTTCATGGGAAATAGGTGTGCACATGTAGAACCAAATCACATCAGTGACCATCCCAAAAGCCAGCAAAGAAACTAAGACAGGAACCACAAATAAGAAGAATATTGAAGCTGGACTTATTGGGGCATCACAAGGCATGGTGTGAGGAGATTCCACACTTGGGGTAGAGAAGCTAGCTGGCAATATTGTAGTAAAGCAGGAGTGTGATAATCAAGGTCTTGTATTATTTTCATGCAATTGAAAAATACCTAGGAAATAAACAGGATATAAATGGTGTAAAAAGTCTTCCAAAAAAAGAAAGTTCAAATATTAAGTTCATGACTTCTCACCCTTAAATTATATGTGCACCTGACTCTTCCCTCTGCTACTGGCTGTCTTCATTCTCTTGAACCTTTCAACTTCCTCTATGATTCTTTTTTTCTCTCTTGCAAGATATTTAGCTTGAAAGATTAAATACTAGAACATTCTGCCTGCTACAATTTTGATGATGTAACTGGCTACATTCTATATGCACAGTATTTTAAAAACTCAAATCTGTACTTCACTAATACTTTAGAATTGATTTATCCTAGAGGAAGTTTGCAAAAAATAAAATATGAAATTCAGGGCTGGAGAGATGGCTTAGCAGTTAAGATGCTTGCCTGCAAAGCCTAGCGGTTAAGGCACTTGTCTGCAAGGCCAAAGGACCTAGGTTTGATTCCCCAGGACCCATGTAAGCCAGATGCACAAGATAGAGCATGTATCTAGAGTTCCTTTGCAGTGACTGGAGTCCCTGGCATGCCCATTCTCTCTCTCTCTCCTTCTGCATGACTCTGTCTCTCTCAAATAAATAATTAAAAATAAAATATTTTTTAAAAATCAGAACTCATGTTTGAATCTCCAGGTCCTAGTAGCCAGGTGCTCAGTGATGCAAATATGCAGTGTCACATAAATACCACAAGGGGACGCACACACCCGGAATTCATTCACAGCAGTTGAAGGCCCTGGTAAGCTCGCTCTTGCTCTCGCTCTCTCTCTCTCTCTCTCTCTCTCTCTCTCTCTCACACACACACACACAAAAGTAAAATTAAATAAATGAAATTTAACTAATCATTCCATTTAATCAACAAGATGCAATATGTTTAGATTTTATTTTAGTATACAGTGCATACAACTGAGTTAGTTCAGGTGAATGTCAAAAAATTATGGGCTGTTATCTGGAAGTTTTTTTACAAAGTCAGAATTTTTACCATCAGATACCATATTTTGAATACTTTCTTTACCTATGCCATATTAGTGTTTCATAAAACTCTAACTCTTAATAAAGTGTTTTAAATAATGTGTATGTTTATAGAATACAGGTATTTCACAAGCTGAGAATGTGTGAAATAATTGCCATGCATTTATACAGTAGTTTCTACTATATAGAATTAAAGCTATGTGTCTGAAGCCAAAAAACCATAATTAGCAGAACTTTAATTGATAGGATTACAAAAAAAAGGGAGGAAATCTGAGCAACAGAATAGCTTTAGCCCCACAATTACCTGAGGCAGGACTGAGAAAATTATGAGAGTCAAAAACAAAATATAAGTTCATTGCCATAGATAATTAGATATTCTGAGAAATTGCTTTCACTCTTTTAGACCAATGGGGGCATGAGGCAACGTTCGTGAATTCCCACCCTCCATACTGGCCTGAAGGGGTAGAAGAAAATGTCTCTGCTCTGTATTACCAGGACATTTCACCTACAGTGCAAGTTTACTTCAGGGAAGAACAGGAAATTCATTTTTATTGTTTAGGTAGGCTTAAACAATAGAGAGAACTTTTCCTCACATTAAAAGTAAAAGAAGAAATAATGTATGCAGAAATATTGCTGGATTTTAATGGGCTGATGGGGTTTTAGGAATGAAGATTTTTAAAGAGGACAATTAACAGTTTCATGGGCTGGGGATGAAAGTCAGTGGTACAGTGCCTGCCTAGCATCCATGAAAACATGAAGCCCTGGCTTCAAACCTCATCACTGTTAAAAAAAAAAAAAAAAAAAAAAGTTTCTAATGGACCAAAATACGTTTTCAAAGAATTGGACTCTATCACAGTGTTCACTGAGTTCACTCCATGCCTTCACAACCCCATGCCAGGCTTGTTTTAAATCCATCTATGAATTAAACAAGTGACCTTTAACAGAGAAAACATTGTGGCCTGAAAGCGAAGCTTCATGTCTTACCATGCCAATTCACATAGTCTTGGGTGAGATGAGGGGGGAATTTCCTGTGCATGAAAAGCTGCATTAGCTCGTCCATTTGCGTGTTTGTGTTTGAGTCTGGCCCTCTATCAGGGATTCAGACCAAAGCGGGACAAGACGCGCAGCAAAACACGCAGGGATCGAGACAGAGAGAGACATCTACTGGTCCATTTATTACCAGCCCTAAGCACCTCCCCCTTCGCAGTAATTAATGTAACATTTTCTCCCTTACAGCTGACAGCCAAGAGCATAATTAGAGTCTAATAAAACACGGAAAAGTCACAAATGCAAAGTGGAATAAACAGTAAACAGCGAGGGAAGAGAGGACCCGGGAGCGTGATGGCTGGGTAATGCCTTAGATAAACTGTGTGCGCATTGACTCTGTCACGCTCTCGGCAGCCCCAAGTGTGCTGGTCGCCTGGTGCAGACAGACAGCTCGAATTAATCCCCAGAGCAGCGCATGACAGGCGAGTGAAGCAGACAATTAGAATGAAGGAGGAAATTGGAAATGGCAAAGGTGTGAACATATGTCAAATTACAACTAAATGATAAATTACAATTCTGTCATTGGAATAAGCGGTAATTAAGAAAGATTTCAGCTATCCCTGTAGGAAAAAAAAAATAAAAATAAAAATGAGACAAGCACATTTTCCACCAGTTTAGATTTGTTTGCTGAATTGTTTCCATCCATCTCACACGTGGGGCCGAGCCTCCCTGACTTTTTGAGTGGCTTTATTTGTGTATATTGAGAATAATTCTTTTCTTTCCTCTTCCCCATTTTCCAGACTGGCAGAATGATGGTGTCAAAATGCACAGGAAGCTGATGTATCTGATGTGAAAACCCGCGCCGAGGAGGTCTGCTGTGGGAGCTGCAGCAACAGCACTGTAATTATTTTAAACAAGCCCTGCACAGTCCGGCTGACAATTAGGAGAGCCCGCTCCAAGGCTTGGAGGACTCAGGAAGCCTCGTAATCACTGTATTCGCCTCCTTTTCGCTTACACTGTAATGACCGTGGGTGGGGTTTCTTGGCCGTTTTCGGCCACTTAACCACAATTTAAAACAGCTGTGTAATTATCAGGATTCTTTTTGGAATCCAACATCCAATTCCAATTTGGCGTAACACCTGTGGTTTGTTACAAGCGCCGGGACGATGAGCAAAGGCGCAGGGCCTGGCAGAAGCAGCCCCAGAGAAGGCACGCGTGTCTGTCCCATGGGGTGCCCGCGTGCCAACGCACAGACAAGCAGGGCTTCTTCGTAGTGGCGGATCTCCCAAGGTGGTGTGTGCTTGGAGGTTTTCCTCAGCACACTCAACACTGAGTATGCTGGCCTGGGCTGCCTTCAAAAACCAGATATGTCTCTGGCTTATACAGCCCTTGCAAACTTTCTACATATATAACAGGAAAGACATAATATATCTGCAGGGTGTGGTGGTGCACGCCTTTAATCCCAGCACTCGGGGAGGCAGAGGTAGGAGGATCGATCTGAGTTCGAGGCCACCCTGAGACTACATAGTTAATTCCAGGTCAGACTGGACCAGAGAGAGACCCTACCTCGACCCACCCCCGCAAAAAAAGAAAGAAAGAAATAACATATCCTTGGAAGGACTATAGAAGATCTATTATGTCCAAGGTGTCAGTCTGGTTATTTAGTTCATCTTCAAACAGGTAGAATTGAATTGGATCATCATCTTCCACCTGTTACTTGGAGACTACTTACTCATTGGTTTTAGAAACACAACAGCACTAATGAGGATAATATTCTATGGGAAGATGGGCTGAAATAAACTGTCTTAATATGTAGGCAAAACATCCCCTCTCTCTGCTGCTTCCATAGTTATAAGACATGCTCTAAATTTACATTATATTATTTCCTTTATCAAATGTGTAATATTAAACAGCTACAGTCCAGGCTGAGAAATAGTGATTATACAGATAATTGTCTAAGATGAGAGTGAAATAGCAAAAGTTTCTCTAGGAACATTCGTAAATATTTACATCATTTCTTTTTCACCTTCCCTCAAGGGCAAAAGAAGCAAAGATCCAAAAAGCTAAATAAAATTCTCTATCACGAAGGTCAGGGCCGCAATGATCTTCTGAGATGAATCAATTTCTAGCAGCTGTGGCCTAATATTGTAGTTCAAGGCCTGAAAAGCTTAATTGCGGAAGCATGTGAGAAGTTAAAGGGCCAGAGTCATGTTAATTACATTAGGTTCTCCTTGTAGAAAATCAGCCCAGCATGGCCATCTCCCTTCCACAGATAAGGGTGTGTTTCTCTGACATACCTCTGTGATTTGACAAGCTAAAAGCAACTTGTTTAGAGTCATCTGTATGCTCCACAAGTTAACAACCTAATGTGTGTGTTGGTTATCCTCTTAGGACTGTTTGAGTTGAGAAGCTCCTGACAGTTTATGCCAGAACCTAAGAATGGAAGATACTGAGAGCTGGGTCTCAGCTCTTCCTTCTCCTGGGCAGTGAGCTGCTGAGAGCAATAAAGAGCTACACTTGCTGCTTGCATGTGTTTTACTCACTGAATTAGAAGCTATCCTAAAGAAAATAGAAGGCAGGTATATCTTCATTCCAACTGAAGGAAAATGTTTCCAAAATACGATCATATGAAAAGTCACTAAATTTTATAATTTTATAAGATAGATAGTGCAGGGAGAATGATGGAAATATTCAGATCCTGTGTTATGTATACATGGAGAAAGGCAAACCTTGGAGCAAATACTAGAAAGAATTTTTCTAGCCATGTAATGTTCCATATTCAATTAATTCTCAAAAAGATTAATTATCTTTCACCACAGCCAATACAGAGGCTAAATATCCTTCATTGGAGTTAAAGTGATAGCAAAGTTCTCTCCAGATAATAATTTGACTAATTCTTTTTTTAAAAAAAGGAGTCCATAGAAAAGGAATTTGAAATGACCCAGAAGTTGGACCAAATGTCAAGCACCTTTAAATTAGGCACTATAGATATATACAAAAACTCATAGAAAAGGCCATCATGATACATCTCAGAAAATATATAGAAATGATACAAAAGAGCCAGTTGAAAATTCTGAAATCCCAAAATATATCCAATGTGTGATATATCCACTTGGTGGGTTGAAAAGAGGTGGAAGCTGGAAAGGATGACTGCACTTAAAAACAGATGACTACATCTGCAGACACGGCTGAGTAACGGGGTGATTTCCACACGGCCTGAGGACCGAGTTAGGATCCTCAGATCCCGTGCAAAGCTGAATGCTGTAGTGCTAGCGTCTATAATCCCAGCTCTCCCAGGACCAGAAAACAACTGGAGACAGAATCACCTGGAAGCTTGTGGGCCAGTTAGCTGGTGAATACAGTAGGGAGCAATGCAAAAGCCTGACTCAAACAAAGCAGAAGGCCAGAGTTGACATTGTTTATTGTCCTCTGACCTCCACACACACATTGTGGCATGCATTTGTTCCTCCACACATATACAAACATACACATTCACACTGAAAGCTAATAAACAAGCAAGACAAACAGATGAGTTTCAAATATTACGAAAAAGAAAACAGATTGGAAAGTACTTAAGAGAACTTCGGAGACATTCCGATGAGATAAACAGTCTACCATAAAGATAATTCATGTCCCTTAGGGGAGCAAAGAAAACAAAACAGAAAATATGTTTGAAGAAATAATTATTGTAGATCTTCCAAATTTGTAAAATAAGACAACTCGCAGATCCCAGAACCTCTACAAAGCCCAGGCGATTAACTGTCTGGACAACCACACATGGAGAAAGTCCAGGCCAACTAGAGTAATCTGAACATAAACAAGGAGAACCAGGGGGTTTTGTCATAGGAAATAGGTATATTATACAAAATGTAACAATAATAAAACACCACAGTAGACTTTATTATAGGCAAGAACATCTAGAAGACAATAAGATGATAGTTTTGAAGAGCTGTGCTTCGAAAAATAAGGACAAATTTTCATAAAAATAAAAGCTGAAAGCAGTGATCACCAACACAGCAGTGCTATAAGGAACAGATAGGAAAGCATTAAGCTTAGAGAGAAACTAGACAAAATGACATGCAGATCAAAAGAACAGAATAAAGAACACTGGGATGTTAAATACATATGAACTATAGTCATTTTCAAGTATGAATTCCATGGAAGAATAAGAAATTGTTTAGAGTAAGTTTATAAACTGAGTTTTGGTATTATGAAAAAATCTAAAATATGCAGCTAAACAATGGAATTACAGTAAATATCTCTAGGTAGCACACAATGAAACATAATGAACTACTCTTAACATCAGAATATGGTGATATATTAGCATTTTGATTTCTACTACAAATGTAAAATGATACTATTAAGACAAAAAGGTGGTAGAGATATTTAAAAAGTATATTAAAATACTTCATTTAGAAAAATAGAGAGAGTAATTCAAAAACAATCAGTTGGACAACTAAAAGAAAATCACTTGCATATAGCCATAGATCCAAACAAATGAATAATAAGAATATATATATATAATTGACTATATTTTACAATTAAAAAATAAAGGTTATCTGAATTGATTTTCTTTGAAAATAGAACCAATTTGGTCTTTCTTGAATAAGATAATTTAAGTACAAATACACAGACTAAGTTGAAAATGAAAGGGGTAAGCAGATATTGCAGACAGTTTTGCCTTACTGGCAGAAAACACCCAACTAAGAGCAGCTTGTAGGAAGAAAGGGTTTATTTTGACTTAAAGACTCAAGGGGAAGCTCCTTGATGGCAATCAAGGGGAAAAAAAACAATGCTATGAGCAGAGGTGGACATCACCTCCTAGCCAACATCAGGTGCACAACAGTAGCAGGTGAGTGTGCCAAATACTGGCAAGGGGAAGCTGGTTATGACACCCATAAGCCTGCCCCCAACTATATATCTATCACCTCCAGAAGGTTTCAATTCCCAAATTGCCAGCAGCTGAGAATCTAGCATTCAGAAAACATAAGTTTATGGGGTCACCTGCATCAAACTACCACATTCCAATCCTGACCTTGTAAACTGTTAACCATCCATGTTGTAAAACGCAATTCATTCAGTCCAACTGTAAAAGTCCCTGGGCTGGAGGGATGGCTTAGTAGTTAAGGTGCTTGCCTGTGAAGCCTAAGGACACTCTCTAGATTCCATGTAAACCAGACACACAAAGATGAAGCAAGTGCAAGGTCACATATGCCCACTAGGTGACACAAACAACTGGAGTTTGATTATAGTGGCTGAGGCCCTGGAGGGCCAATTCTCTCTCTCTCTCTCTCTCTCTCTCTCTCTCTTTCTCTCTCGCTCTCAGAAAAAAAGAAAAATAAGTAAATAAAACAAAGTTACCGTAGTTTTTATCAATCTTAATGACGTTCAAATATCCCCATAGTCCAAAGTCTCTTAATGGGGCCATAATACAAAAATAAACAAATAAATAATGGCACAGAATAAACATTCACACTGCAAAAGATGCCATTGGGCATAACAAAGAAATATTCAACCAATACATGGTTTAAAACAAACAAGGGTAAACATCAAACTCTGTAGCTACAAGTCTGACGACTGTAGCCAGTGACAAGTTTCCGAGTTCTATAATTCTAACCAGTGACAAGTCTCTAGGCTACTCATAGATCTGGAAAACTTCATCTGGTGCCAGCAGCTCTCCTTGGCCTCCATCTCATAGTCCTGGCATCTCCTCTGCAGCCCATGGTCCATTTACATGACTATATCTAGCCTTCATGCAAGTAATCTAAGAGGCCTACTTCACACTGCCCATTAGCATTTCCAAAATACAATACCATGTAGTAAATTCTGTGACCCTCTCACTTCTGCATTTGTTATGCTACACAGTACCAGGTGGGCTACCAACTTGTTAATCGGGGACAAGGGGAGGGAATAAAGCAGACTTTTGAAAAGCAGGACACTCCTTCAGCATTCAGGTCCTTTACTTTCAAAAAAGTCCACATTCATCCTGCTGTCCCAATACAAATCAGCTGTTCCAATCTCAATAGTTGTAATCTCTCAAATAACTGCTGCTGAATGGACAGCAGTTTCAACCTAAAGGTCTCATTTCTTTCTGACATATCCCTTTGCTCATACCAGTCTTTCTACATAATGAAACCTTGCACAAGTTCTCAAGACACAGCTATAACAGTGAGCCTCTTCAACACAAACTGCCGTTAGCCCAGTCTGGACAAAGCTCTTTCTTCCCCTCACAAATCAAACCTCACAGTCCATAGTTCTCACTCCATTCAGGTCTTTCATCTCTGATCAGAATGGTCCATCAAGCTGTACTTACAGCACTACAAGGTGTCTCCTAAGCCAAGGTTTCAAATCCTTCCACATTCTTCCAGAAAATTAGTCTCAAAAGGTCAAAAGCCACAAAATCAAGTTTCTAGCAGTAATGACCCCACTTCTTTGTTCTAACTTTACTGTTGTAGTCAGCTTTGCATTGCTGGCAGAAAACACCTAACCAAAAGCAGCTTGTGGGAGGAGCGGGTTTATTTTGGCTTACAGACTTGAGGAAAAGCTGAGGGAAAGCTCCATGATGGCAGGAAAAAACCAATGCCATGAGCAGAGGCTGGACATCACCTCCTGGCCAACATCAGGTGAACAATATCAGCAGGAGAGTGTGCCAAACACTGGCAAGGGGAAACTGGTTATAACACCCATAAGCCCTGCCCCCAACAATACATCACCTCCAGGAGGTTTCACTTCCCAAACTCCTACCAAATGGGGATGTAAGCATTTAGAACATGTAAGTTTATGGGGGAAACCTGAATCAAACAAGCACAATGGTTATATCATGAAAATGATATATATTAGAAAAATATTAATGCTACATTTATAGCATATATAATATAATTTAAGAGCAGAAGGAAAACCAGAGGTATACAGAAAATAACTCAATAAACTGTTAATCTTTGAGAAAGAACATAATATTTCTAATTACACATAAACCCTAAATTACTGATTCACAATATGTAAGGGAAAGTAATTGTAAAACAAAATGGGAGAAAATTGTTACACACACATACATTCCTGTAAATTTTAATCCCTGACTTTGTAATTAATAGTGCAAGTAAGCAACATCACTAACAAAATTGAAAATTTGAATACTACCAACAAGTTGAATTAAGTGACATTTGTGGAGTAATATAAACAATACAGTTTGCATTGTAAATACCCACTAAATGCTCTTCGTGACAGCCCACATGCTAATTCGTACGACATGTATCAATAAATTTCAGCATAGCAAATCTCTTATTTGGGCGCATGTGTTTATAGAGTGGTGTGTGTGTGTGTGTGTGTGTGTGTGTGTGTGTGTGTAATATGGCGTATATGTGTGTATGTGTGGTGTATGCATGCATATGTGTCCATGCAATGTCCCCGTGAATTCACCTGTGATAGCTCCACCACTCTTCCACTGCTTCCTACATGAGCTAGAGTCTCTTACTGAACCAGGAGCTTGCCATTTATTCACAAGTCCCAGTAATTCCACTATCTCTGGGAGTTACATATGTCCATGTGAGTCCAAGGAATCAAACTTGAATGGTCTCTTAAGATTCCTCAGCCCCTCATGCTTACACAAGAAGTGCTCTTAATTGCTGAGCCATCTCTAGCCCAGAAAATCTTACATAATGTGTACTGTTTCTAGAATAAAATTATATTTGAGATTTTTTTACATTTCTCATTATGTAAAAATTAGTACTATTATATATTGCTAGATAGTGCAGAAGAATTAAATGGAAAATAAAGTAGAAATACTGAACATTTGACCCGATATCAAAAAGAAAGCCAACACTCTTTTTCTTGCCACATTCAGGTCAACATTGTGATGTACAGAATACATATAAAGAAAAGTATAAAATATGGATAAAAGAAAGTAAAAGTAAAACAAATAGAAAGATAATCTTTTTTGGATTAAAAAACTCAATATTTTCAAGGTACTAGTTCTTACAATACTTCCTATTATATATATATATATATATATATATATATATATAACTTAATACAATACCAACTCCAGTCCAAAATAGTTATTCTGTGGATATTGATAAACTGATTAAGCTTGCATGGGTAATCAAATTCCAGAAGAGCAGTGTAATATTGTAGGAGAACAAATTTGGACTGGTATCCCCTGATTTCAAGCTTATTACAGAGCTATAGCTATCAAGATAGTTTAGTCCTGGTCAAACAACAGACAAATATTAGAAAAGGACATAACAGAGCTGAGCAACTGACACACACAGAGTCATCTGATCATAACAGATCAGCAAGGATAATGAAATTGGAACAAATTTAAATTAATAAAGTGTGCTTAGAAAAGTTGTATACTCACACCCAAAACATGAATCTCAACACATACATTACAATCTTTGCAAAGATTAACTCAAAGGGACTAAATGAATCCTTTGAACATTTAGATGTCTAGGACAGGACTAAACTCAGAGTTCTTAAAAGAAATAATTAATTAATAAGCTGGATTCACTAAAACTAAAATATTCTGCTTAGCAAAGAAGAAAAGAGTTGGAAGAATAAAAAGAAAAGCTATGAAATTAGAGAAAATGCTAGCAAAAGATGTCTAATGCAAAGCTATATTTTTTGAAATATTTTGTTGTTTACAACAAAACTAGCAGAAAATACACAGATTTACATAAAATCTTTCCATACAACATTCTTTTTATAGTTTTATTTACTTGCCTGTGTTGGGGAACATGAACACCAGGTCTGTTGCCACTGCAAATGAATGCCAGATGCTTGCACCACTTTTTGCATCTGCCTTTCCATGGGTGCTTGTGAATTGAACCCAGGCCACCAGGTTTTGCAGGCAAGTACCTTTAACTGATGGCCCCAATTCTTTATTTATTTTATTTTTTCCAATTATTTATTTTTAATATGGAAAATTAGTGGTTATTATTTAATGATTGAGGAGCCAATACTTAGGCATTATTTACTGAAATCATTATTTGCATGGGGGTCTACTTTTTGTGTTATAAGTTCCTTTGGACTCTGACAATTGAATAACGCCATGTATCCACCATGATAGTATCCTGTACAACCGTTTCAATGTCCTAAAAATCCCCTATGCATCCACCCTTCATGCCTCCACTTTACCCCACTTCTCCATCATTAAGAACCACGAACTATTTTACTAGTTATATAATTCAGCATTTTCTAGAGTATCTTCAAATCACAATCATATACTAGAAAGCTTTTTCAGAATTTCTTCTTTCATTTTGCTGTATTCACAATTTCTACACATCTCTCTGCAGGTTGCAAATTAACTTTTTTTTTTTCACTAATACCCTGTTTCATGAGTAGATAACAGTCTATCCTTTAGCTTATTGAAGGATTTTTTTGTTGTGCCTGCATTTAAAATTTTTTTTAATCATGAATAAAAAGCTTCATAAATATTTGTATTTGGGTTTTTATGTGGACATAAGTCTTCTAATTATTTGGGTAAATACCAAGGTGTATCACTGAAGTGTCATATAGTAAAACTACTTTAGTTTCACCATCAACTGCCAGTCTTCACCCATTTGCTATCCCACTAGCAGTAAACAACCATTTCTGTTCCACATCCCTACTACCATCTGGTATTATCAATGTTCCAAATTTAGTTCTTCTGAGAAGTATATTCTGGTATCCTACTGATGAATTGATTTATCTTTCGATAAGGAGAAATGACATAGAACATATTTCATATAGTTACTTGCTTCTGTATATCTTTTTTAACAAGACATCTATTCAGAACTTTTACCCAATATTTTTATTAGGCTGTTTGTTAGAATTTAGTTTGTATCATTCTTTGAATAATTTGTATGCTAGTGTTTTATTATATGTATGTTTTCCAAATATATTCTCCAAATTTGTGGCTCAACTTTCTATCACCTTAGTAATGTCTTTCTCAAAGCAGTTTTTAATTTTGATGCAGTTCAACTTTCATGGATGATGCATCTGGTGTTGAAGATAAGAACTTATTGTCCAGCCAGTGTCATTGGTATTATGTCCTAGGTTATCTTTTTTTCTTTCTTCATTTGTAGGTTAACTTTTTCATGTTTGATACATTAGTATTTCACATAAAGTTTTATTGTTCACTTTGATATTTAAAAACCTACAGGATCTGTGTTTAGATTCATTGTTTTTTATGTTTATATCAAATTATTCTGATACATTGTCTTGCACAGATTATCCATTCTTACGAAATTGCCTCTTCTCTGTCAGACATAAATTGATCTTTGAGGGTCTGTTCATGAGTTCTCTATTCTGTTACATTAATCTACTGCTTTTGTACATCTACACTATATTTTAATTTGTTTGATTGGATGGTTGGTTGCTTTGTTTTCAGTGTCTGAAACAAGATCTCAGTATGCACAGGCTGGTCTTGAAGTCCTATGTAGCCCATGCTGGCCTTGAATTCAGAATCCCTCTTCCCTACCTTCTCATGTATTGATATGATAGTAAAGTACTATAATACTGCATCTTGATTACTATGGCTCTGTTGCATGCCTTGAAGTCACGTTATCTCCATTTTCCACTTTGTTCTACTTTAGTATTGTGTTGACTTATTCTTTCGGTTTTGCTACTCATATAAATGTTAAGATTAGTAAAATAAAGCATATGAGGGGGATATCCTTTGAAAGCATATGCTTGTATCTGTAAAGGCATGGTTTATGGATCAGAATATTGTTTGTCCTATGGAATCTTCTTCAAGAGCTTCTATAGAATGTGCATTTGGCTGTTAGTTAATGATGAAGAATAGACAGACAGTTATTACATCTAGTTATTAATGGCATTGTTCATTTTGTATACATCTTTGCTGATATTATGCCCAGGACCCATCAATTACTGATAGATGATAATTGACATCTCCAACAGCACATTTATATATTTATGCTTTACTATGGGCAATTTTACTTGCTCTGAAGTCTTTTTTTTTAATTTATTTATTTACTTATTTGAGAGAGAAAGAGAGTAAGAGAATGGGTGCATCAAGGCCTCCAGCCACTGCAAATGAACTCCAGATGCATGCACCACCTTGTGCATCTGGCTTAGGTGGGTCCTGGGGAGTCAAACCCAGGTCCTTTAGCTTTGCAGGCAAATGCCTTAAGTGCTAAGCTATCTCTCCAGCCCCTGAAGTCTGTTTTGTCAAAAATTGTGTAACTAGCTGGGCGTGGTGGCGCATGCCTTTAATCCCAGCACTCGGGAGGCAAAGGTAGGAGGATCGCCTTGAGCTCGAGGCCACCCTGAGACTACATAGTGAATTCCAGGTCAGCCTGGGCTAGAGTGAGACCCTACCTCAAAAAACCAAAACCAAAAAAAAAAAAAAAAAAATTGTGTAACTACTCAAGTTTTCTTTTGTTTAGTATTAGCATGTCATATCTTTCTCTGTTCCTGTATTTTTATTTTAGATCTTTTTATTTAAAAGAAGTTGCTTATAGACTTATGTAGTAAATAGCTCTGCAATGTTGGAATGAACATCCAAACCAAACAGTTTATGGGAGGAAGGGATTTAGGTCAAGCTTACAGATCCAGGGTAAGCTCCATCAATGGTGGAAGAAGCTGCTTACTGTCATACTTCCAAACAGAGAGAGAAACTGCAACAAGCAAAACACTAACACCTCTGCACAAACAAACCCACCTGAACACAGATTTACTCTCTAGTATCTCTGAGCTGGAATACAGAATCCACCCCCATTAATACCTCCTTCAGCCAGAGACCTGAAGATCCAAGTTACAAGTTCAATTTTAACACCTGAGTCAATCGAGGACATACATTCAAGCTACCACAACCACCCACCTATTTTATTTTGTACCATTTTTATCCACTCTGAAGTCTCTGTGTCAGTAAATGATTTATTCACATATTTGCTTAATTATATAATATATACTACATATTATATAAAATATATATTATATAAATTAAAATAGTGTTATTACTTAAAATAATTATTGATATAGTTGGATTGATACCTACCATAGGGCTGGTGAGATAGTTCAGCAGTTAAAGACACTTGCTGGCAAAGCCTGCTAGCCTAGGTTCACTCCTCCAGTACCCACATATAGCTAGTTTGCCCATAAAACAGTGTCAAAAGACACTAGCATTCTCATACTTTCTGTCTCTCTCTCTCTCTCTCTCTCTCTCTCTCTCAAGCAAAGTAGAAACAAGAAAAATTAGAAAGATTTAAGCATCAGGTCTTAAGGAAAGTTAAAAAATGCTTAAGAAAAAATAAAAGTTGTATGCACGCATGGATGAATGTGGGGCGAGAGAGAGAGAAGTATTTTCATTGTACTTTATTTCCTTTACTTGTGTGTTTTAAACTTCTTTTATGCCTTTTCTTATTTGTTAATTATTTTGTAAGGTTTCCTTTCTTAGCATATATTGCACTTAGTTTTAATATATTGGTTTCTAGAGCTTATACATTTACATTTATGACATATACTTACCTGCAGAGTATAGGTTTCCAAAGAATTCAATCTTTTTTCAAATTACACTCCACATTTATGGATAGTCCACTAAGGCTTGGAGCATCTCAACTTTATTCCACCCATGATGTATTAGTCAGGGTTCTCTAGAGGAACAGAACTGCTAGAATGAACTATATTAAAAAGGGAATTTATTGGATTAGCTTATAGCAGTTGCAGATCTGAGAATCAAGGAACCTGGTAGCTGCTCAGTCCATTTGGCTAGATGCCGCAGCAGTCCCAGTCCAGCACTGAAGACCTGTAGGCTTCCTGAGCAGCGGCTGGTTTTCAATCCATGCAGGTCTTCAATTGATGCTGATCTTCAATCCATGCTGGAAGGCAGCAAGCAGCTCCGGCAGCCAAGGGGAAGGAAGGGGGCTCTTTTCACCCAGAGCTTCCTTATATGAAGTCCCCCTCTGAAAGGGAGCACTGCTCTGGGGGAAGGGCTCTCTCTGGAGAAAGGACTTCTTCCTTCAGTTAATACTTCCTGGAAGCAACCTCAGGGACCCACCCAAAAGGGATTTCTGTGGATTACTAAACAGATCAAGTCGATAGCACCTTAACTATCACACATGACTTACAGTGCTAGCAGACAATTCACTTATCTATGAATTAAAACCCTCTAATATATTGTTGCTATTATTATTTTGAGCAAACTATTAGTTCTTGGATAATTTATCAATATGAAAATGCGGTGGTTTGAATAGATGGCCCCCAATATATCCAGTTGTTTATTTGTTTGTAGTTTGCATCTGCAGCCACCTGGATGGAGGCAGTGTCACTAGGTGGATCTTAACGTATGGTTGTGGGTTTCAGATTTCAATCTAAAGATATGCAAGATGTGTCTAGTTGGAGTTCCTAAAGTGTGCTGTGTGGCTTTTGGCTTTTGGTTCTCTCCCTCTCCCTCTCCCTCTCAATCTCTCTCTCTCTCCTTGGACCTATGGAAGCAGGCCAGCTTCTTCTGCCATTATGGAACTTCCCCTGGATCTGTAAGCTTCAATAAATATCCCTTCCTCCATAACTGTGTCTGCTCTGAAAGTTTATCTCAGTGAACCTGAAGCTGTCTGCTACAGAAAATAAAGTTTCTTATTTTACCCTTTTATTTTTATTTTTTTGATTTTGTTTTTGTAGGTAGGGTCTCACACTCTAGCCCAAGCTGACCTGGAATTCAGCATGTAGTCTCAGGCTGACCTTGAACTCACAAAGATCCTCCTACTTCTGCTTCATGGAGTGCTGAGATTAAAGGTGTGTGCCACCACTCCGAGCAGAGAAAAAATGAGATAGAATGGGTGCACCATGGCCTCTAGCCACTGCCAAGGAATGCTAGGCGCATAGCTACTTTGTGTGTCTGGCTTTACATGGACACTGGAGGACTGAACTTGAGTTGCCAGGCTGTGCAGGTAATCACCTTAACCCCCGAGCCATTTCTCCAGCCCATTTTATTCTTCTTATTAATATTTTTTTCTTTTAACTCTGTTGGTCCATGATTAAGACATATCTAATTTTCTTCTCACTGACAAACCTCTTAAAATTCCTTGTAAGAAAAATCTACTATTCATAATTCCCGCTCATTTCTACTTTTCTGAGAAAGGCTTTGCCTGTCTCTCACATATGAATGAGTTGTTTTTTGCAAATGTTGTGGGTTATTTTTTTTTTCTGAAAACATTTCACTTCATTCTGTCTTTGCTAGCACAGTTTCCAAAGGGAAGACCTCCATAATTCTTATCCTCCTTCTGTCTGGGTACTGTTTGCACTCCCTGTCTCCATCTTCTTCAAGATTTTCTCGTTGATTTTCCTCAGATTGCAGGTGGTGGGACTAGACATGTTAGTGGAGGACACTTGTCACTGCACCTCTGACTATCCTGCTTCTGTGATGTTAACACATTGTTAATTTTAGGAGATACTTAGCTATTTTTTTTCTGACCTTTTCCCTCTTACTTTGCATCCCTATCATGCATGTATTAAACATTTTGAAATTTTTCTCAGTTCTTGGATATTCTTTTCCTTATAATTCTATTTTCTTTTGCTGTTCAGTTTGAGAAGTTCCTCTGGCCCATATTAATGCTCACTGATATTTTTATTGGTCATATCTAATCTAGCGATAAGCCCTTCAAGGCAGTTTTCAGTTCCATTGCAGTGTTTATTACTACTAATATTTCCTTTGGAATTTTTTTCTTATAATTTTCATACTTCTACATATACTATCTATTAATTCTTACATGCTATTTACTCTTTTCATGAACATATCAATCATAAATTATTTAAAACTTTTAATGTGATCACCCCAAAATTTCTTTCATAGGTGAGTCTGATTCTGATGTCTACTTTGTCTCTTTTAATTGTGATTGATTTTTTCCCCTACATTATTCTAAGGTGCTTTTTGTGAAAAGAGAAACAGGGTGTACTGCACTGAAATAGGTCTTCCTTGCTTATGAGTTATACTGTACTCACAGTTAATGATATCTATTGTGTTTGATGGAAAAAAATTCTTCTTGAGTCCTTGTTCGTGGCTCCATTGTTATTTTGGGGGTTGTCCTAAGGACTCCTTAATAGGATCTGAGGCTTGAAATTATTTCAGCAGCAATGCATAATTAATATGCAAGAGCTGGATTAATATGGAGGTAACATATAGGGGAGAGGATATATTCTATAATCCTATGATTATATCTATTCCTTTACTGAGTCTGCATTCCTGAGCTCTGACTTTCACATGTGTCTTTAAACAACATCCCCCATTTATGTGATACAGGAAGGACAGTGTGGCGAATACTGACAGCTCCCTATTTGAAGATCCACCAGGTTCTTTGAATACTTAGGTTAGACTGCTAAAATCATTTTCTTTGAAAGCAAGCTATTCTTTTGATCAAAGTTCACTTTCTGTCAAGGCTGAGGCCATAGAAATTTGCCTGTTTGCTTTAGTGTTTGCTTGTTTAAATCTTTGTCCCCTAGACAATTACTCTTTTATTCTTCTACCCAGAAGACACTACAGTGGCTGCCGTTCCCTTTAAGTTGTGATTCTCAAAATTTACTTATCTCTTCATTTTGGAAACTAATAATTTTTTCTATGATCTCAATACTCTGATGGGTCTAGGAATAATTATTTATGTTGATGGTTTCTTTACCTTTTTTCATGATGTGAAGGTTGGAGTGGTAAGTTCCAAGTTTGTTTCATCTTGGAAATGAAATTATGAATCCATATCTGTCATTTAATATGTATTTTATTTTAATTCTTAGTATCAAAGTAATTTGGATTAATTACACATATTTGCAAGAGTGACTTTTAAATTCCTATGGTCATTTAAGAGCTTGAAGACATTATTAAACAAGAAATATGAACTACACAAGAATTCCATGAAGTCCAAAACCATGATAAAATAAGTTAGGGAACCACACGAGAGTCAGGGACAATACGTAGATCTTCAAAGGAATGAATGTAAGACATAGATATAAGGTGAATGAAAGCACTGCTTATGATAAAACATGACCTAGTCTCATGATGTTGTGCATATTCCTACCAGTTAGAATAAGTACTTGAATAATATAAGTTCTGAAAAGTAATAGTAGTAAATCTAGTTGTTTTCCTACAATATTTGTCTTGTATTTATTATTCTGCTTTGCCAAAGTTCTTTGTTCTACATTTCTATAGATATAAATTATTACCTGGAAAAATTTCACAATCACAAATAAGCTTGATAATGCTATCAATAACATTTTTATAGTGCTAAAAAGCTGTGACTCTGAAAGGACAATGATCTGGAATTGAAACCCACAACTTGCTGTATTAGTTGGAATACTTCCTGACTCAATGAGAGACAGAGAGAGAAAGACTGGTGAGAAAGAGACAGACAATGCTTTAAATGTAAAGCCTTAAATACAATAGTCTGTATAACTTTTCCTGTCACTGGTGATGGTGTAAGTAAGCCACCCTGGTCTGACTTCTGGTTGGGCAGTGATAGGTTTCAGATTCCATGTCTCCAGTTGCTTTGTCAGACTCCACATGCAGTGTTCACACAATTGGCCAGGCAAGATTCATTCCCTGAGTAAATGAAATCCAGAATTTTTCACAACATAACTCTATTGAAATAAAAATGGTTATGCACTTTACCCTAGACATATTTAAGGAGTTTTGATTTATAATTTTCCTTGAATCAAATATTGCACTCATCCACAAATTGTCATTGACATTGGTTTTTAGTAGCTACAAATAGACCTAAAATTCTTCTTAATCATATTTTTCAAATAAATCTATATGTACTTTTTAAACCTATGATCCAAGAATACTATAGCTTACTTTTAGCTTATTTCAGATTCTATGCTGTCACAAAAATGCCTGTGCAGAACTACCAAAAAATACTAATAATTTATACAAACTTAACATGTTTGAAATTTTTACAATTTAGCATATAACCAATTTTTTTGTACAAGCTGAAGCTACTATCACATGTATAGATACATATATTTGTCATTTTTATGTGACATTTGGACTTAACATACTTTTCATACTTATCATAACTTTTGGCAAATGTAGTTTAAGTACATAATCTGCTTTATTTTCTTCTTGTAAATGATAAATGTATTTTGTTACTATTCATTAATTTTATTATCACATTTACCATTTGGGTATGGCATTAAAATATGACAGACACTTTCTATGTAATTTTTACTTAAGTGACATATATTGGAATTACTCAATATCTCTCAAACCACAACAATGCTATGTCTTTGATAACAATCATTCACTTGCAGTGAATGTTCTCTGCCTCCGACAGAATTTGTTATTCTGATTTCAACAAGAGTAAATGTTCTAGTGCACCACCACAGAACATAAGCTCTTTCACCTTGTCTTAGTTGTTTGAAGATATATGGGTTGCACTATATTGTGCAAAATAAATTCTTTATCTAAATCACAAGTGATACACACTTAAATTTGTATATATAATTTCCAACTTAATACAGAAGGCATTTTCCCTTCTTTTCTTCTCTATCCATCATTTAATTTCTAGAAATGCATATGTATGAACTTAAAGCCCCAAGTTGCATAGTTTAACTCTCTGAATCTAATCCTTAAACTGGGAAACAAGGTATTGGAGTTAAAATAAAATAAAATGAAAGGACTAGCACTGCAAATTCCAGGTTATAAACTGCTAACATGTAAGCCTGACTCCTCTGCTTTCTTGTTTTTAGTATGCTGAAGGCTCCTTATTGAGTTCAGCGCCATTCTGCTTTCAGTAGAAGAAAACTCTATACCTGATATTGACCTTTTAAAGAAAGCAAGGACAATCATTTTTACAGATTAAAAGAATATAAAAGTGCTGGTTTTGCCACTGCCAGAAGCACTAACTGAAGCTCTGAAGAGAACTATTTGCCGAAAGAAAAAAATAATGGATTTAAATTAAGTTTCTGTAATATTTACCACTGTTAACAAAGGAGATAGGAAGGAATGAGTATCAAACACGGTGTTAGGTAGGATGAATTAGGAAGACTGGCTTGGTGCTGTACTAGATGGCAGTGTCGTGTTATAATTTTGCCTTTTAAAACATTCCTTATGTGTAGTCAGCAGGATTCTGGCCTTTTAACTTGTAACCTGCTTCTACAGTTAAGCAGCTCTGCTCCACACCTAATGGCTGTCCATAGCTACTGCAAATTGATTTATCCCCAGATAATGGCTAAAGCTGATGACCAAAATATCACTGTGGAACTCTGTAGCAATTGAAGGTGTGTTTGGCCTAATATAACCAGATTTTAACCTTATCTTTTAAATGCATTAGCATCTGCACAGATTCTTATAGGATATGTTCAAGTTCTACTTAATATGCAACATCTTTTTTTACCCTACAATAATTGGAGATTTTTTTTTAGCAGGAAAAAAAAAAGAAAAATATAGCCCTCAAAGTATTTCATAAGCTTCAGGGAGAATGCTGTGCTATCGAGAGCTGGAAATACCTAGGTTACAAATAATGTCAGATGAAGGTTTTGTGCAGAAAGCATTTATTCACATCACACTAAGGACCCTATAAACACTACTTAGGTCTTTACAGAAGCAGTAACAGTCTAATCAGAATGAATATGGATTCAATAGATTAAATCTTATTTTAAATAATATTTAAACATGATAAATATATTGGAGATATATTTGTTCAGAAAAGAATGATGGGAATATATGAATAAAATATTTTTTTCAAAACATGCATACATGTTATTCTTTAGAAAGTAGAATGCTATCATTTGAAGTTACTTCTCAATTTAAGTCTAGAAATGCTTAGCAAAGGGAGTTTTCTTAAATATATAATCACTTGCAGAGGAGAATTCACATTGCTTAATTGTTTGTCAGTGAGATCATTCCAGGCTTTGAGAAACTTGCCTATGAAGCATGCACATATGGCTTCTCCCAAGCCAATGAGAACTTTCTTAATGAGATACAACACACAACTGAGGATTCTAATCAGACTTGATAAAGAGAAATCCAATATAGATCTCAAAATTTTTCATGTGAAAATTTCTAAAAATATGCTTAGCACAATTTTATGTTTCTGTTTTTTTTAGCAACAATATACAGGCCACCATCATGAGATAATCTATCAGTAATAACAAAACAGGCAGGCAGTTATTATAACATTGCTAGCACACTAAATTCACATAATCAGTATAACACTTAGTTGGAATTTAAGTAATGGACTATATCTAATCCTTATGTATAAACTACCATTTTTATTTTTTTAATGGATGCTTGGTTTTCTAAAATATTAGTGGCTGACCCAGTTTTATACATAAATTGGACTCAACCATATTTAATGCTAAATTGTTAAAATATTGCTTTGGTTGAGGCCTTTTTACATATATAGCTGTTTATATTTTTCCAAAAGTGCAAGCAAGGACTTGATGAATACATTTAACTCCAGCAAAGGTGTAGCAATTATCTAATAGCACGAGTTATTTCAGTCCTATATAATGTAGACATTCCTATGTAGAGAATGTTTCAAATATAATATGAATGACCTTCCAGCTGCTAATAGTTATAGAGATTTCTAATCCACATTACAGTGAAAAGAAAATCAAGTTTCAGTCATTTCAGTAAATTAAAAAAGCAAAAGTCAGGAACAACTGAAAGATCTGTAGTATAAATGTTAACCTAGAAAGAAAATTAGGTCACTAAATGGGGACATGTATAATGAATCATTTGATGTCCTATATAAGAGAGTATTTATTAGTAATTATTGAAAAGTGACTTATAAATGGAAAGTTCATATACAAAGCATTAGTTTTAATCTGTGAAAAATAAGTGATTCTATCATGATTAACACATTTATATGAAAAACAGAACATAATTCATCCTGTCTATTCATGACAATACTAATAAATATCCTTTGCATTGCATTTCAGACTCTATGTGAAGATGAAAAAAGGTGAAATGAGGTTTTAGTTCTGAAATTAATAGCCATATGTATGAATCAATCGAACTTCAATACATTGATAGCTGGTCATAAGATAGACATAGGTTTCTAAGTTTATACTGAAAAAAAAATAAATTTCTACACATAAAGTCTATTGGTTATTGCTTCCAAATAGAATTTGCTATGGGTTCAGTGGCACAATTGCTGTGTTTGAATTGTAACATGGTAAGAGATAAATCACTGTGTATTTTGATATACTAAGAAAAAAAAATCTCTTTTCATTGTAAGTCCCATGAACCTCTCAGCAATGAGTGATCAACACCTTTGGCAGAATGTATAACATATTTAACTTTTTAAGTAATTGATTTTGCTCTGTATAAATTATTCATGTCATCATTTTGGATACCAATTCACTGGAATCACGAAATTGGAAGCATTTTAATATGTCACATAAATTTTTAAAAATATTTTTAATGTTTAAACTTAAACAGTATGATTTCATACTCTATTGTAAGTAATGTTTAATTGAAGTAAGGTGAGAATTTGCCCATAAAAAACAACAGTATCTCAATTATGTTTGCTATTATGTTTTTCTTACTCTGAGCTATAAGTATTAATAGTAGGGGAAATACCTTGTTTCCTGTTCATTTAAAAAAACATATCCACCTAGACATGACTTTGTCTTCCCACACCCCATTTGTGTTTTCCAAAGCTGCAGTTCATGTGTGCGACATGAACATGGAAAGTGGTAGGATCTGATGTGTGTCTTCTTGCAAACACAGTGCCCATGGTCTTGAGGGAATGGATGTGGAATGCTGTGCTGATACCAGCCAAGTAATATAATGTGGTGTTGTTAGGAACATTATTCATACTGGATGATCACATACCTTTGCTCGTGAAACACATACATTTCAGTGAGAAATGCATAGATCATTTACTGAAGCACATTTATTATAGCAAAATGTGTATCTGAACTAATGAAACACATAGATCATGAAGTAAAGTGATTATACTTATATTGAGAAGATTTAACCGTTTATGCATACTTTGAGAACAAACCTATTTTAGCTAGCAGTGCAAGACTGGATTGACAAAATAAAACATATTATGGATAAATTTCTTATCACTTTGTTCTTTGTTTGCCATTTAAAACAAAGGGGTTCTATGTGTTTTTCACTTCATAGCTTCTTCTGTAGCTACTTATGCTTAATTAACAGTATGTTTCACTTAGCACCCTTAGCCCTGTGGTAACGAGCAGTAAATATGAGTAGCAATGGGAAATTGACAAATGCTGCTCAGAGAAATCAGGAGGCATTTGGGGTACCAATTTATTGCTCCTTTTCAAATATAATTTAGTATTTGCACTTTGACACAATTAAATTCTGAGGCTAGCAACACATTCTGCTGACACAATCTACCTTTATCTATAGTAACAAATGCCAAGAAAAGCCAGAAATAGGATGTGAGTCAGTGCCCCTGCCCCTCCAGGGTCAGCAATAAATTATCAATTCCCATTGTATAAATTCAGTTAGCCCTGGTTCTCTCTTGCCCTGAGGAATACAGTGGGTCAAACACTTTTTTTATGACTAAGGAATCCCTCAGTACACCCAGCTCACATCATAACCCTAACTCACCAGTGAATTCTAGGCCAATGCTTTAGTAAGGACATAAGTCACATGGACAAACATCACACTGAGAAAACGTGGCAAGTTTTTTGATGTGTATCTTTGCTCAGCACTGTGTGTGAAGACCTGTCTTAGCTTAGTCTCCTCTGAAAACCAGTCACAGTGGCCTCCACCTGCTTGAGATATTGCATAAATATTTTATGGAATTACCTCCTTTATCTTGCTTTTCCTTCACCTCTTAATACATGAGTTGAACAAGGATACAGATAAGGAAAGGTAAAAAAATCACAAACAAATGGGGAAAATGACTCATTTACAAAGGAAGATAAGCAAAGCTTTTCTATGGATGTTATAAAAAAAGTGAATGTATGTTTGTTATTTAATATAATATAGCTCCTCAAAATTTCAATTGTTTATCTACAGACCAAACTGATACAACGTTAATTTCTGAAGAATGGGTTACCTTGGTCTTTAGAGCTGATTTAAGAACTGTTTATTCCAGTTTTGACTTGAAACTTGAAACATATGATCATCATATTTGAAAGCTGCTATTTTCTTTAATTTACTTAAGGTGCATTGTCATTTGAGACTGTATTTGTAGTGTGTTTATTTCCCATCCTCCACATTGTGCAGTCAAAAGTGCTTGAATATAGACGAATATAGACATGTAGGAAATAAAATTGGATGAGCTGGAATAGTCAACATCATGCACAATGGGTTTTCACTGAGATACTCCACTTTTCCTTAAGTTATAGGCGCTCATTTCATTATTCAGTGAACCCCCCACTGACCCTGCGATCTCACTATATAATTTATGTTTCCTGATACAATTCAACAGTGTAATCTTATGATTTATGTGCTTCATTTATAATTTGATCATCTCAGTATAATGCATGCTTTTCTACATGATTTATGAACTTTATCCCATAATATATGTGTTTGGCTGTATGATATATGCATTCATCAGCTATGTATTATGGCCCTGATGGCACCTTCTTAGCAAGGAAGCCAGTATCCCCCAGCCTGAGGCTAAGTCTGGAGGTTAATTGCAATCAATTCACCTTCCACACAATTACACTTTCATGCGTAGGAGCTCGTGATGTGAGCAAGCTTCCCATGGCAGTAGCCAGGAAGCAAATGCGCCAGTTCTTTTACCCTGAGATGCAAGAAAAAAAAAAATCCCAGTAGCAGATTACAGAAATAGCATCCTACTCTTTGGTTTTATCTGAAGAAAAAAAAATCGATGTCATTCATCTCATTTTCCTTCTCTTGTTATTACTTGATTCAAGATGTAACACACATGTATTTGCAGAAATAATGGGGACAGTGAATTTTCATGGCAGGCAAGCATTTTATAAAAAAATAATTACTTAAGAATCACATTGAAACAACTCATAAATCTTTCCAAGAGCACACTTTCATTAAACTTTCATTAAACTCATTAGTTCAATAATTATCATTAAGCTATATGTCAGGCATTTTCATCTTCTGAAGGCTTCTTTGCTACAGTTACCCAAACATTTACGTATTCAACAAATATTATTAAGCACTTAATTTGTTCCAAACAAACATAAAACAGACCAAAACCTTCTCTTCATAATGTTTCAAATCTACGGTGGGAGAAAAAAAAAACAGTGAGTAAAAATAAATAAAATAAGTAAATAAAACAGATAACATGGTAAGCTTGAATATGTGGCACAGTGGAGAAGTGGAACTCCTAGTTGGATCACGATGTTTGGAAAATTAAATGAGCCCTTGACAATGAGAGTGAGACATTTGAACAAAGGCTGTTAGTACAGGTCGGAAAGCAGGGTGCAAAGAACTTGAAGTTGAAGAGTGCCCAGTGTGATCTGAGAAGAATGAGGAGACCAGACTGTAGAGCATGAGCAAGAGCACATGCATAAGAAGAGTGTTTAGGAAAGTGTTAAGAAATAGATCAGCAAGGCCTTGTGGACATGGTAAATGCATTACTTTTTACTCTGGCCAAAGAAGGAGGCCTTAGATGGGAAACAAAATAATAATCACGACCTGGGTTATCTTGTGTTGTGAAGACTCACCCTGGGTGCTCTGCAAACAAGTGTACAAATTTGGAAAGTGGGCCCAAGAGTCAGTGGTAAGGAATTCTTACAAAAATCTAGGCTTGATTGACAATTGGTCAGTTTAGGGAGAGAGCTATGGAGACAACAAAAATTAATCAGTCTAGATATTTTTTTCAAGTAACTCCTACAAAATCTTCTATGGGATTCAATACAGTGTGGGAGACACCAATTTACTCAAAGTATATGTTAAGGTCAATTAAAGCAAATACTTGAGTATTTGGTTTAATATATTTATTTCACTTTTAAAACAAGTAAGTAGAAATGTTCAGTACATTGATAGCTACAAATTATTAAGTCATTTGTATTCGTATTTTCTTGATATTCACAACATACCAAGTTACTTCCATTATTTTGTTCAATGGCATTCAAATCCTTTACCTTCAACCTCATTTAGTCTTTTTTTTTTCTTTTCTTTTTTTCTTTATTAGTTAGTTTTGTATTCAGCAAATACAGTCAGTTTGGTACCATTATTAGGCTCCTCCGTGACCTACCCCCTCCCCTTGGCCCCTCCTTGTTGAGGTATATGGTCATGCATTGTGGAGTTAGCCCACAGTTATGGGTAAGCTAAATGTCTCTGCATATCATGACCCAGCATGTTGCTCTGACATTCTTTCCGCCCCCTCTTCTGCAAAATATCCCTGAGCCATGTTGGGTTCATTTTTGGTCTGCTTCAGTGATGAGGTGTTGGGGGCCTCTGAGGCTCTGGGTCTCTGATTTGGTAGGAGTTGATTTTTCACTGTGTTGATCTCCTTCCCCCTTCTGCTAGTATCCGGTTCATCAGGAAAACATCACCCTTGCTTGTTTTGCCAATTTTTCTTAGTTTCATTTAGTCTTTGAACACTGATTGTACATATTTGCCTGTGTGCATTGTCACATACGTGACTTCTATCCTTTTGGAAGCAAGATTTCACTATAGGACAGAATGATCTTAAACTCATTCTGAAGTCCAGAGTGGCCTTTAACTCATTCTTCCTCAACCTCTCCCAAGTGCTCAGATTATAGGTATAAATCACCATGCCTGTCTTTTTTTTTTTTTTTTTTTTTTTTTTTGGTTTTTCGAGGTAGGGTCTCACTCTAGCCCAGGCTGACCTGGAATTCACTATGTAGTCTCAGGGTGGCCTCGAACTCACAGTGATCCTCCTACCTCTGCCTCCCGAGTGCTGGGATTAAAGGCATGCGCCACCACGCCCGGCTCTTCCATGCCTGTCTTGTATATGATGATTTTTAACTCTAGAACATGAATTTATATATATATATGTGTGTGTGCGTGTGTGTGTGTGTGTACGTACATATATATATATGATAGAGAAACATCAATGTGTCTATAAACTGTGTTTTGTCTACAAAATTGAAGCTATTTTAAAGAAGTCTGTCCATATTTTTGCTTTTATTAATATATATCTTAAAAATCAATATTTTTAATATTATTAAATTATATTTAATCATTAATGACAAAATATGAGTGAAATGTCACATAAAGGAAATTATGCAATTTTTCTTGTTAGAATATCATTTCTTTTAAAATTATGATTTGAATATAAACATTTAAACACCATTTATTGTTTATGAAGGAAACTCTAGCAAAACTTAATTTGATATTTGCATCTAAGTCAAAGTTTTTTTAACTAATTATAGATTCTACTCTTCTCACTATTGCCTCATAATCCTTAAAGATAATATAAAGATTCCACAAAACTCCTATGTCTTAAAAAGTTAATTCTATAAATACTTCAAGTTTAGACTTAAAGTATGGAATTCCTGTCTTCAGGAAAAGGCATAATCATTTTAATAATCAAATGCATGTTTGAGAAAAGAAAATGATAAGAAAAATGTTGGCTAAAGTTTCACTAGCTTACAAAATTAAACAGAACATACCTTGGCTGGATCATCAGTTTACTAAGAAATGTCCTTGAAATACTGAAATTATGACTTTTGGAATTATCCTTTTAAAATATAGTTCAAATAATTCACTGTCTTCAAATTGTTTAAATCAATGCTGTAAAATTATTGGGGTAGGAATGTAAAAGTCTTTCCAATTTTTAAATTAAATTGTAACTTTTAACTATAAATGATGCAATGTATAATTGCCATTTGTATTAAAGTTGCATTAAGTAGCACAATCAAAAAGAAATTGCAGACGGCAGGTAAAATACATGAAAATAATTCTTATTTATATTTTTCTTTTTATTGCCAATAAAAAAGTGTACTGTGGTATAATTTGAAAGACTAGTTTTATAATTTATGCATATATTGATATACAATCTATAAACATGATTTTGAATATCCTCAATTTTGCTAGCTTTGAGGAAAAGCCACAATGGTCTTATTCTATATGACCTGGGCACATCACTAACTCCTCTTCTTCTGTCATTGTGAAACAATATAAAAGGCATGTGGTAGCCTGTATGGGCCAGAAGTGGTTGAATGGAACATCCATGTGTTCCTTCACTAAGAAAGACAATTTGTAAAAGTATAAAGAAATAATCAAGGCATTTATTCAAATTCCATTCAATAATAAAACTTGATTTTAGTATAGCAATCAACTAGTCAGACAAGCTATACCCACCAGTGCAATAGCAGCACATAATTTTTGGGGTAATTAACTGCTCTGTGATTGGATATGAGGCCCACTTAGTGAGAGGGAATTCATGCTTGGTACTGAGAACCAAGTCAAAGCGTGGCTTAGAAGGTCCTAGACCCTAGAAGGAAGCTTACACTGTTTTCTGGCTAAATATAGACGTTATGCCCATTACAAAGTCTTCTAATTGTTTATGTTTATCCCCTTTGATTCATGCTACTATCAGTTTTTGTTAGAGAACATGTTTTCTTACAGATGATGGTGAATACCAAAGAAACCCAAGACCCATCAGAATGACATGAAAAGAGAGGGAATGGGGATAACGGAGATAGGACATAAGAGAATAACCCAACAGGTATAGAGCCAATTTGCAATATATTTATATATATAAGTTCAAATAATTTAAAAAGTACATTTTGAATAATTAATATGAACTAACCAGTGTTTAGTGTTAGGGGTTGAAAAATGAGCATAATTCCCCAATTTAGGAATGGAGCCCCTTAATAGATGATTCAAGTATTTTAAGACAATGTGTTAAGAGTTATGATAAATAAGTAGATAAGATGTTGCAAAGTATGAAATAAAGGTCTACAATCAGATTGATCATGAACAGAGACCCAATGAACGTTAAGGTCCAACTCAGAAAAAGGTTGGGTGGTATAGTAGAGAATTAAAGGAACAAAGACCCAAGGCTAATCAAAATGCTAGGGCTTCTACTGCCTAAGGGAGAATAGTCAGGGTTTCTGGAAGATAAAGGTAAGATTCCCAGAGAGTTGAATTTTACCCAATAGATTAAAACTCACATTCTCTGTACTGGGATATTGTGTGTGTGTGTGTGTGTGTGTGTGTGTGTGTGTAGGTCATATCTGTGGTCCTTGAAGCTTTATGTAATGAAAGATATTTTGGCTTGTCAGAGCCCCAGACTGATGGTCACCTCCAATGGACCATTCTGCTCATTTTTCCTACTGTGCTTTATAAATATAATCATTTCTTATAATGCTGGGACATGAAAAAAGGGATCTTCTTGCTTATGGTAGGTCTTAAAGGTCTTAAATAGCATCTGCCAAAAGATTTGTTTGAGTGAGACCTTCCTTTTACAGGGGTTGCCCCCAAAACAGGACTAACTCCCTCCTTTGTAGAAGAGAACAGATTGGATGCAGAGCACAAAGAAGGCAGGAGGCTCAGACTACACCCAGTTCAGCAGAGCCACCGCGGCACTCAGCTCAGCCATTTCTGGGACAGTGAGGGAAGCTCCAGCCAGATTCTCAGGGCATGCTAGAAACCACCATAGTGCTTCCAATAAAAATTGGGCAACTAATGAGAACTTTGAACAAATGTATCTGCAAAAATACAAGATAGTGAAACCTGGCATGACCAAACAACATTGCCAGCATTGATCAGCCTGGGGCTCTCAGAAGCACCTGTAATTCTGAGAGCTCAAGAAAAGGAAAATTTCCAGTGAGGTAGTCAGAAATCCACCTCTCAGTCCAATGTCTTCAAGGGCTTTCTCCAGTCCTCTGGAGGTAAGAAACTATTTATACCACATTTAACTACTAGTTAGCTAGCCCCTTTATAGTATTTTCAAGGTTTCAAGACCTCCTCTAAGTCTTTGACAAATGTTTTACAGTTATATCAACTAAAAGAAGTTGGATCAATATAATTATCCTGATTTTAGAAAGGAAGACATTTTAGGAGAGGTTAGTAATTCTTTCAAGATTTCAGAGCTATAAAGTGATAGAATCAAAGCTATGTTTGCTCTGCTTCATAATCTATGGCTATGTATTATCTCATAACATTCCACTATCTATATAATGTGATTACAACATAACAAAATATATAATAGTTTCATGACATAACTAATGTTTCTTCACTTGACACACATAGGTTTAGATGTCTAATTTTTCAATTAATAGTGATTTTACCTTCAGCAATCCATTTTCCAGGTAGGAATAAGTTTCCTAAAATGTTACTAATGATACATTTCATGCATTCACCTACATGGAAGCTTCCAAAGGGTCCCTATATCTCATAAAATTAAGAGTGCAATTGCTGTCATGGTTTGTGGAACATTCTGCCCTTTCCAGCCTTCATTCCCCAGGGTCCTTCCTCATTCACAAGACTGTAATGCACTTGTTTTGTTTCTCTGGCATGGTCTTGATGGTGGCCTCTTCTTTCTGAAGACTGTTCCTCTAGTGCCTTTTGTCAGAATTCTTTGGTGATCATCTAAAGTAAATCCTTCCTAGACTTTGCTTTAATGTTCTCCAGGACCTTTCTTCTTTAAAATATTTTATCTGCTCACATATTATACCATAATTCATCCGCCATGCTGGCATGGGAATCCAGACACATGAAAGGGAGAAACTTCTTATACTGCTCTTAGATGTAAGGTATCAAAATACCTAGAACAGAGTGACAGTACTAAGAAAATTGGTGCTCTATACTTTCTAGGTATATTTACTGAATTCATTTATCAATGAACAGATTTTGTTTTCCTTCTGAGTAAACTTCATTCTAATGGTGACCATAAAATGAGTAATTTATGAAATTTCCTAATCACTACAGAATCAATATAAGGCAATGCACAGAACTCTGGAGTTAAACAGACTTTCTTTGAATCCTAACCTTGCTAATTAGAAGCTTTATGAAGGATAGCAATTATCTAATCTATTTATGCCACACATTCTTCAAATTTAAAGGTAGGGCAATTATAAATTGCACAATATATATATTAAGTAAAATAGTTTATAGTAAACTCATCATAGAACTTGGCACTCAATGAATGTTAGCTGTAATTATCACTACTATAAAGAACTTGAAGTCAAATTTTTATTTTTACATAAATCAATGGTTGATGAACATATAGCCAGCACTGAGTCTCTCAAAGTGAAGATATATTGCTTTACTTACTCTTTTATTTATCTGCTTTTTAAATTTTTTGATTTTGTTTTTGCATTTTGGTCAAGTAAATTGGGGAAACAAATGTTTGCTGCACTACAACTTGACCTCTTCTCTAAAAGTACAGGAATGCAAGAATAGCTATTCAATTTCAAACTTAGAGAATTTGAATCCAACTAGATATACTTCTGGATGGTGTTAGAATAAAAAGGAAAAGTGAACTGAAGTTTTTATATTCAGTTCAGAGGAAACATGTCAATATTATCCAGCACTTTCAAAAGTATAACTACATCCTATTAAAATACACAAAATGTTCCTACTTAATATATTCAACCCATATCAATATTTAGTCATATGAAATTATATAATAATGTCATGCAATCATATCTATTTGTCAGCCCAATGACAACTCTATGGATATCATTAGTTTGGTGACCTCATGGAAAGGAATAGAAACTTTATATAAAGAAATATCTACCTTACGTAAGTGACATGTTTTGATACTAGTCAAACTTCAGAAAGCTTAGAATTTATATTTACATGGTTAATGCCTAATAAACATGGAGACTTTTTCCAAGTAATGTGACTCTGTATTCCTTTCCAATCTTATAAGCATCTCATTGTTCAGTATTTCCAATTGTAATAGTGATCGAATTTTATCTTGCAGTTGTCTGTACTTGTAATCAGTTTGGGCTCAATTGTTAATCTCCTCTTCCCCCCAAAAAAATACAACTCTTAATTTTTCTCCAAAGTGAAACTTTACAAGGACGACAAGTTAATAAGCAAAGATCATAGTACTGAACATGAACTGTATACTCACGAGCCAATCGTGTTTGCCTGATCTTTTTGGGATAAATAAATATCAGATACTGTGATAATAGGAAGCATAATTCTTAAGTGCACACACCCAGGAAGATCATCAAAGCCAAGCGTGCAGGTGGTGGTACACACCTCACCTTTACTGGCTTTCTAAGGAGTCATCTGGCCGGTCTGGCTGTTTAATACAGAACTCCTATTATCTACATTTCAAAAAAGTGATTTCCAAGAAGGAAGTTTTTAGAGCAAATTAAAGTGTTAAGACTGAAGGAATAAATGACTTGGAGTGGATTTTACATTTTCTTTTGCTTATTAATCTATTTTGGGAAACCCATGTCATTAGAGCCAGCAAGCAACATTTCTGCTGAACAAAACTTCAGTGGTCCATTTGGATAGCACAGTAGTGAATGAACACAATGAGTCCTCAGCTAATTTTAACATTTTATACCTAAGAAGAAACTTGTCCTCAGTGTACTCCTTGGCCTTGGGGTATGTGGCCTTGTTCATCACAAGTTGACTCCTTGCAACCTTCCCATGCGGATACATCGCTTTCCCAGTTAAAATTTACACATCACATCAAAAATATTCCTGTGTAATTAAAAAAAAACACTAATTTTGGTTTCTCCTAGAAAAGATGCAAAGTAGGAAAAAATAAAATAAAATAAATGAGATGATGTGTTACAGTTGGTTACCTAGCCAGTTATGCAAAAGATATCTCTCAAATATAACCCACATGGCTGCCCTTGCCACTTTCCAGACCTGCATCTCTGTGGAGCTTAATAACTCTAAAAGCATCTAGATTTTCTTGCATTGATCAGATCGTCTTCTTTTCGTTGCTGGCTTTTATTTGATTAGGAGTGAGTGTGAAAAGGGTTTGGTGAGGCCGCCCAGGAAGGAAGGAAATATTTAAAAGGCCCAAGCAAACAAACTGTTAAACCGCAGGCAGCGATGTACAACGCAGCTCTCTTTACATGAGGCTTGGGAGGCATTTTCCTGAACTGTCTGTGAAAGAGCTATGTAAAGCTCAGGGATTGAGGGAGTTGAAGTGAGAAGGCACAAAATTGTAATGCTTCCCAGAGTGGTCCAGCTCAGCGCCCTCCCCCAAGGCACCACCCCTCCCCCTCTCCCCTGTGCTCCTCTAATGAGAACACATTAAGCCTTTCTCAATGCCCTGATGTGCTCTTACACTGCAGAATCCTTGCATTGCAATGCACAATGCAGTCTGAGGATTTCTAACATTATAAAGTGAGAGAAAATGCTTTCTAGACAGCTCATCCAACCCCTCCCCGGCGCTCAGCAGGGATTTAAGTGTGTCTACTTCCACAGAAAGTAAATGCATGTTTTTGCCCCCAACTAAAAGGGACTTTTTCCCTGTTTCTTGCTCACAAAGGCATCTGTATATTCTCCCTGAATCTTACTCTTACACTGTGGACATTGTCAGAATTTGGCATTGTAGACCACACACACGTATTTATGCTCTTCCTGTATAATACCTTCACAATTTTATTTCTTTACACACATAGCCAATTATTTTTAAGCTCTTTGTGAAGAATAAAAAAATCGTTAATGCAGCAAGGAATTCTGAATTATTTAGGAATAATCTCATCACTTAATTTCTATTTTAGGTTTTTAGTTCTCTTAACAGTATAAATCAGATATTCCAATTTGAAAAATAATGCCTATAATTCCACTACCTAGCTTCTTAGGACTTCCATGAAGATTTCATGTAACTAACTAACATGAGGGGTCCTGTTCCTAAAGGAATCTCAAGATCATATGGTCTATTCAGGCCACCAAATCTGTGAGTTTTCTCCCCATGAGAAAATGCTTTCCATAACAGTCTGCCATGGCTCAGCTCAAGGAATTTTTGAGACACCAAGCAGTACTCCACATGACAGAGAACAGGACGAGACCTCTAGTCTGACTAGGGGTTAAATGGTGGTAGAAACCAGGCCAGCTCTACAGACCCTATCAATGCCCTGGGCCCCTCTCCTGCTAGCAGTTTCAGCAATGTCTAAGAAACATTGACCTGATTATAAACCAATGCAGCATAATGGGGACTTTAGACCTGGAGGAAGTTTGACTCATCTGGTGCAGGAAGGATGTGTGAAGGTTTATAGTTTCAGCCCTGATGGGTGGAGATTCGTTTATACTTGCTAGAATTTCAAAGTAATGCACCTACCCCCATCAGCAATGCATCTACTGAAACAAATTCAGAGCTGCCAGGGGAAGGAATGGAATGGTCAGTGCTTAAGCTTTCATGTGGACAGATGGCTAGCTAGGTGTGTGCAGGGTGGGGTTATATGACAAAAGGATATGTAGATGGTTTGAGGGGAAATATGGAAAGTAAGCCTCTAACTGATTGCTGGGCAGTGAAACTCCAAATTATTAAGGGGACCAAACATCAATGTTTGTACTTTCCTTAGTTTGTTTCTGAGAGGGACAATAGTGCAGTCTCCTTTTGGCAAAGTAAATACACCATTCATCTCAGCTTGTCTACTGACAGGGACCAGCTCCTGCAGAAGCAATCAAGCAGAGTGATGGGCACCTTGAAGACAGGGTTGCTGAATGAATGCCTTGCTATTTTTTTAATTTCATGTGCTTTTTTGCCAATTTCTTGGTCTCCATCTTGCAGGTATGGCTTCTATCTAATGTAATTTATTCAAGCCAGCCAACATTATTGACTAACATCTGTGTCCAAGGAAATTAAGAAATGTGCTGACAACTGGGAAAGGTGAATGATACTACAGTCAAGGTCTCCTCGTCACAGGTTGAACAAGGTCTTTCACTAGTATATGAAAAGGGGTTGATTTTCTTCATAGATGTATCCTCAGTTCTGAATGTGTGGTTATTACAATCTTTTTTAAAAAAACAAAATTCATTATAGGCTTTTAGAGTGGATACCACATTTTTTTTTTTTTACAAACCAAAAGGAAATGTGCTCAGCCAAAGAGCACGAGTAAATGCCCAAGCCCTGATACTCATTTATAATGAAAGTCAGTACAGCATGTAAAAGGAAAAGGAGCCACGAAAGGGGAGACTACTTTTCCCAGGGGAGATCGGTGAAGAGAAGGAGACCAGGAATTCAGTGTCTGGTATCTTTACTGGTTAACTTCTGCCACAACCTTTTTCATTTGTCATCATGAACTTTTTCATCAGTGCTGGCATATAAGATTAATTTTACCAGGTATTGTGCATTTTACTTTATTATAACTTAGAAGTATACCAAGTCTGTGAAAGTGGACACACACACACACACACACACACACACACACACACACACAAACAAACACACTCCTTCTATTCCTTTTCCAATGGCAGGAACTTCCAACTTCTGTACTCTCATTCCTTTGGTTGCTTCAACTTAGCTACGTCATTGTTAGACACAGTTTCTTCTGTCTTGTCTGCATCTGATGGTTTGAGTGAAAAGTGTCTAGATGATTCAGCATACAGGTACTTCTTAATCCCATGATTTCTCTAGTTACTAATAAAAAGATGCATGTTTTCAAATGTTCAGTTAAACAGAAGATGACAAGAGTTTTAGCTAGCTCAGAAGCTTCCATCTAGTTTCATCCAGCATATTAGCCAAGCATTTCCCAAATAACAAGGGCATTTGCCAAATTCAGATTTTTGTAGTTTCCCAAGTGTTTTAAACTTTGAGGTTTTATTTCTCTTTTTCCTCCTTAAAATTTAATGGCTTTCTTTTATAGGCATAGGCTCAGTTTGAACCCATTAGAAGATAAAATTAAAGTAAACACATATCATTTGGAGACAGGCCTGCAAAGCTAGTCTGAGGGCTTGACATATTTTAGTTAGATAATCTGACGGGGAAAATGCTAAGTCTTAATTGAAAGATTTAATTATTTCTTTTGGTAAAATAAATCTTTATTGATAAAACATAATTCAATTTTATTTTCTTGTCTTCCTATAATTGTTATATTTTTTAAGGCAAAGTCTTGATGTTTAGCCCTTACTTTAAAAAATATATATATTGGTATGCTTTCTGCAGCTGTTAGGCTTGTTTAGGATGCCAAAGGAAATAAGATGGATTCAAAGGTACTCCATGGATGTAGTTATTTCTTTTCTGATTATTAGTAATCATGGGAACTTGTTAAGGAACACCTAAAACTCCAGTGCAATCTGGAGGAAGACAATGCGCCTTTGTGTCTATGGAGCAAAACCTCCTCTTTCCCTTTGTTGTCTGAATGTATTTCACCCTTCTGTCAAAGTGTGTCCACTCTAACCTCTGCTTTCGCACAGCACCACTGGCATCTCGCCAGCCTCCAAAATGTGTGTTTGACTCTCATCTGACACCTTCATCTGATAGTCACAACACTTCTTTGCATAATGAGCAAGCATTCCCTCCCTAGCAGAAAGGTAATTAAAAAAATCTTTAGTTTTTTTTTTTTTTTTTTTCATAGATGTAACAGTATAAATGCAACTTCTGCTCAATTAAGCTCTGGTGCCAGAGAGAGGGGGGAGGGCATGACTGGATCTTTTAATAACAGCAAGTTCTATGCTTCTGTCTAAGCACTGGAGATATGGGCTCGTAATTTTCCCTCCCCCATGGAAAGGAATCTTTAAATAAAGATGTCTTCATCCGAATTGACCACCATTTATAAAAGCAAGCCTGGTTGGGGCTCTGCTGCTTGTGCTGAAGGAACATGCCTCCCCATTACCAGGCGTTTGCACATTTATGGGAGGAATAAAGGGAGAGATGCATGATACACGTGAAGGAGCCTTCTCTCTGCCGTGCAGAGAAAGAAGAACTAAAAGGATTATAAAAGTTCAGATTAAAATGATATAAAATCTAGCATTTGGCTCCAACACTAGTGCCATGGTCCTCTGCAGCTAATCTGTATGCACTCTGTGACCTCCTCGCAGCGAACCCTGCTAAATATATTATTCCCACGGGGGCTTTCACTGCTGCTTGGTGTCAGAAATCAATATGTATGAGGCGCGTGGATGGGAATTTCTAATAGATCTGCCTGGCCCTGTGCTGCTTTTCAATATCTGCCTTGGACTATTAGTGCCGGCTCGGTGCCTGTGAAATAACCGAGATAATCTTTTAAGGTGCACTGTTAAGGTGGAACCTAAATGTTGCTGTTTCAATTAAAACAAAAATTATATTCATAAATCAGTCGGGTCTGGGCAACCTTGTATAGTCACTCTGGAATCTGATTATCAACAAGGTGGGATTTAAAGCTTTGGGGAGGGAAATGTTATTTTTAACTTCTATTTATAGTTTGGAAAAGCATAGTACATTTTAAGCCTGATGATTTGTTGGGGGGGGGGAGGGTATAAGAATAAAAATGATATTCTGAAAACTCAGAGTTCCTTCACCTAAAAATGCTAATTTTGTATGATCACATTATGTAAAGGAGTAAAAGGAGTCGTAATGTATGACTAGCAAAGTCATTTTCCCATGCATGATGGCAACACATTTGTGTACTTCTTCATTTCATTTGTTCACACTGAAATTATTGTATGGGTGATTTTGTCAAATGTACAAACTAATTTCATCATTTTAAGCAATTGTGCTACGCAATTCTCTGTACGCAGGTCTTATGAGCAGAGGGTTTCATTAAGGTTCCATTTTACCCACCCTTTTTGACAGCACCTCCACTCTTCAGCAACCAGGAGTCAGAGCCTTGTGCAGAGCATCTTCCCTCTTCAGCAGCAGGAGTCAGAGTCCTGTGACTCTGGAGTATGGGTCTGAGCTGTGCACCAGGAGTGCAGGATCAGTCTCTTGGTTTTCATTTTTTCCTTCTTTGTTTTCAGGATATTTTTCACTGGAAGCTGTTCCAGTTCAAAGCACAGATGTACAGCACCCCAAAATTGGCAAACAATTTTCACCATTATTAATAGAAGCAGTATCAATATCAGTGTGAATGGCAAAGATGAGCATACTATATAATCCATGCATACATATGTTTGCCTTTTCATATAGCAACACTGGGTTGAAATCCATGCAAGGTGTGGCTCAGAGGGCTTCACCCAAGAGGATTTCATTTGGCCACCTTTACTTCTGTTGGCTGTGAGGTTGTCACCCTTCCAAAGGTTGAGGAACTGGCATACAATTCCCATTTCCTTCCTTTCTGCACACTTCAGTTAGCACAGCACAATTTACCTGACAACTCTCAGACACCACTCTGACAGAAGTCAGACCTTTTGTGGATTGTGTGAGAGGACTTACTTACTATACAGTTAGTGAGGTAGGGTTCTGAGTTAAAACAATAAGAAGGAAATAGGGAGAAGCCATAAGGTGATTAGAAAACTCTTTAAATACTACCTCATTATATATGGGTTTTATAAAAAATATCAGTGAAATGTGAAAGGAAGAAAGTCCATTTTTAAATGTTAATTTTTCTACTTATTTACTGAACTTAAAAAATTGTGGCAGGAATTAAACTTATTGAACTGTGACTATTATTTCTCAATATTAGTTTCCTAAGCAACATATAAGAAACTTTCCTATAGCACACTTTTTATTTTTGAGATGTTAACCCATTAATACACTTCTATATGACCTGCAACTGCACTGCAACTACACTGCACTACAGAATTACTAGAAGAAACTTGAAAACTAGAAGCACAAGAAACCCAATCCCTTTATGGCTTCTGCCATGGTAATGATATTCCAACTATTACCATTATTCAGAGTATCTGTGAAACTCATTAATACAATGCAGGTGTTTAAAAAGTTAGTTTTCTCTCCCTCTCTCTGCCATGTACTAAGAAGAAAACAGGCTAATCAGGTTAATTTTCAACCGGGTATATAACACAAACAGGCATGATCTGACATGAGAAATCCCCAGCAGTTAATCTCCTAGAAGTCCCTCCCCTCTAAATCTCTCCTTCTCCTAACCCTTCAATTAGAGATCTGTGAAAACAAACAATTCTGCATGTTTCCTGTATCTCCCAGGGAAGTGAAATGTTGTGAAGCAGTAAGTACAAGCTTCAGCTGCAGAAAAGGGGACTAAGATAGAGTTTTAAACAAGGGTTCTTGATGAATGCAAAATTTTAAAATAGAAGATGAGTAACAATAACAACAATAAAACACCTACATATATAGCTGTCCTAAACTGTCTGCTTCAATACTAGCTGCCTAAGAGTGACTCTTCCTAAGAAATTTCTTAGAAGGAAAAATTAAGATAGAATTGATTTTGTTCACTTTACAGTTATCTAAGCCAGCAAAACAACTAACAACCACTAACAAAATATTGGGTTTAAAATGGTTATGAAAAATTAGCATATTTCAGTTTAATATCCTTACCTCCATATTTTGTGAGGAAAGGCCTTATTGGTGAATTTGCATGTTTCTTCTTTCTTTTTGATACTTCTTACTTGGACAGTCATCAGAACTATTATTACACAATGCCTAAGAAATCATGTTATAAAATGTCCTTAGAACATTTCAGTTACTTCTATAACTATTAGGATACATTGATAAATCTATTCAAATGTCTCAGCAATATATACTTTTCCTTTGTTGGATAGATTCTCCAACATAGTGGTACAAAATGAACCACTCTTGTTTTTACAGTCATTATCATAGAAGTAAATTCTACCATCTACCCAAACAAAATAACACAGATTCATTACTGTTGCATGTGTGGGATTAGAGATGATTCAAATATAGCATCAAACCATTACATAGAAAGAGTCTCAGCTCACAAAGAGGATATCAAAGAGGATAGATTGACATTTTATGCAAATCTAGAAGAAACAAAAGCTTCCTCCCACAAGTAGTAGGTTTTGCCCACCACAGAGATAGGAATTTTTTCCAAAGAGATCTGAAAGGCATTGTTTCTCATTTCAGTCTGAGTTAGTTTTCTATATCGATTTCTGAACCCTTTTTTATCAGACTTTAAGCATAATATTTGACTAGATAGATAAAAACAATAGGAAAGTATAGAAAATACAGTGTAAGGTAAGTGGGTTTCATGCCCCTATGAAATGATACACTTCTTAAGAGCATTAAGTCCACCATCTTCCCTTATAGTGCCATAGATCCATAGAAAACGTTAATTGGGCATCTTAAACTTGCAGCTAGTGTGACAGGCTCAATAAAGTGCTAATACAGTTTAATGCCCACAGAGAGTTTATAGTCAAACAATGAACTATGAGAAATAAAGTATAAACTAGTAAGTTTAATAGATCCTCTACTTCTATGTGATCGTGTTTTCTGCTTGAATATGATGATGGCCCCAATGCACAGCCATGATGACACAAAAAAGTCACTTAGTATATGTGCATTCTGGGGACGAGAGAGAGAGATACTTAAAGTATTATCAGGAGCAGGAGCGGAGATTCAACAAAAGAAACTTATCACCAAGGAATCTGAAGACATGCAGAAGCTAAAGAAAGAAAGGAGGAGCCAGTGAGACCATGTAGCAGAGACTTACTCAAAGCCCAGCAAGCTGTTCCTGGTCATGAGCTGACCAGAAGCTCACGTGCTGGGAAGACCCTGTGAAAGAAGCAGGCCGCAGAGCAGTCGGGGAGCATGTCCCTGTGCTGAGCCCAAGGGAAGAGATGCTCCTGCTGCTGACAAAATAGCAGAGTTTGGGAGGGTGCCAGGATCCCTTGCTGAGCCTGCCATAGTGGGAAGCAGGTCTTGAAGCTTGGTCCAGGCAGGAGCAGGCTTCCTTTCTTCCTTTTGTCTTCCCCACATACACCATGGGCAAAAAACAGCTGACAGGGAGTGAAGTAAAGTAGTTTACAGGCTTTCAACCTGCTAGGATAGAACTGACAACGAAGGGTGGGAACAGAGCTGAGAGACAATAGACAAGTGGGCAACAGAGCAGCTTTTCAAATAACAAGTGTTGAGTGAGCAAGAGATCACACAAGCCAGTCAGAGAGAGCACTGGTATCTCCACCTAGACCGTATGCCAAACTCCAGCCATTTTGAAATGATTTCAGCAGTAAAACCATATTGTTCTTAAAATGGAATTTTAATAAGAAGCACTAATGTGTATTAAGGAACAAAAGCAGTCATTTAAATTATGAACTTGAATGTGTTACGATACAAGTTACAAGTTATTATGGAGTTGTTGAGAATAAATAACGGTATTATGAAAATTAAAACATTTTATATTAGGGATTCTAGCTGACACTTGCAACCAGGCTCCATAAATTGCCAGTTGAATGTTAGGACTTCCCTAATGAAGTGTCCTTACAATCTAGAGTTTCAAATAGCATTTATATTTTCTGGTCTAATAAAAATAGTGTATGTAAAAATTATCTAAAAATCGTAACAAATATTAGAAGGCCCATATCCATAATAGCATTGTGGCACATCTTATTTTGAATATAAGTTGTTATAACAGATTTATATAGACCTGGGCAATGTTGAGTTTGTCAAAACTTAATGTATGTAGCAAAAGTTTTGAAATTCAGAGTTGCATTATAAACAGTCAGTAAGCTTCAACATTTCTCTATTGGATAATGGAAGATAAAGCAACAAATACTTAGTTGACCTAGAACGCAAGGAATTCTAACGCCTGAAATGAAGGTAGCACCCCAGCCATAACCTTCAAGCTTCAAGACTTATTTATATGAAACCTCTGCTTTGACTCATTGCTCTTTGCACAACATTCACAGCACCTTTTTGCCCTTTCACCTTAAATCCGGTCATTCTTTTATCAAATTGTTTTCATTTTATAGTCCAGAAATTCTTTCAAATATCCATGCCTATACTTAAATTGCCTTTATGTCCTTTCTCAACTTCTCTCTCTCTCTCTCTCTCTCTCTCTCTCTCTTTCTCACACACACACACTCTGTGTGTGGGTGTGTGTGTGGGTATGTGTGTGTTAACATGTGTATATTGAAAAAATGCTGGGTTGAATTGAAGAACACTAAAAATCAAAATTTAATCTCATGCCAATTTAAAAATAATAATAATAAGGCCCCTAAAAGGTGACACACCAATGAAAATAATTACAACATACTGTAAAATTTGTTTTTATATACTTGTTAAGTTAATCAAATGAAAATAGTAGCAGTCTTAAGTTCAAGATATTTGAATATATTGCAACACACATACACTGGCTTCTACCAAGCATTCCTTCCACACAGAGGCAAATGTCAGAAGTCCATCAAAGCATCTACCTATTGAACCCAAGCTGCCTTTCTTCATTTTCCTCAATGCAGTTCCCCAAGAAGCCTTTTTTATCACTCAGAACAGACTAAGAGATAGTTGTGTGCCATCCATTTAGTCATTAAAATGTAGCAGCTTGAGGTCACTGTTAATACTTAATGTTTAATGCTTTGTCTACATTTTGCTTCATTGGTTGGACTATGATACATATGATGACACGAGCAAAATATAGCTCCCTAGCCTATGTAAGTCTTACTGCTTAATGGGTGATAAATATTTATCTAAAATGAAGAGATGCATGCAGAAGCAAAGAGGTATAGTTCCCCATATTTTGATCCATTTCTATAGTATAATCACATCAATGAGTGTAGCTCAGGAGAGCCTAAAAATTGTTACCCTCATCCATGATGCTGTTACTGAAAGCTTGGTTACAACAGAGCATGCTCAGTCAAATGTCTTCCTGAAGATCAAAGTCATATATAAGCCCATATTAAATGGTCTTAAGCACTTCCACTGTCCCCTCCCCTTTCCTTCAAGTTATTCTTAAATTTTAGATTTCTTTCTGCCTCCTTATGCCACGGCACAGAGAAACAAAACAATCCTTTTTGTCGTCATTACCAACTATTACAAATAATGTGACCAACTCTTCTTTTAATGCTATAGCAAATAAGCTTTCATCAGTGAACTTACAGCTACATAGTCATATGATCAGTAAAGCAGCAGAGCGACAAGAAGCATATGCCTTTGCTTACAAGAGCAGAAGGACTAGGTATAAATGGCCACATCACCATGACCATCAAACAAATATTGTGATAGAGTTTCTGTACCAAAACCTCACACTTTTTTAGGGACTACAAAAGAGCAGTGACTACAGGATGACAGATGAACAAGTTCTTCATGTAGACTGAAAAAAGAACATCTCCCTTTAAAGACAAAAGAACATAATCTTTTTAATCATCTTCCTGGTCTTCCTCTACAACACCTGGAGGAACCCAGTGAATGCACAAAGTGTAGAACACCCTGTTTCTCCTGCAGTTTTTTCCTCCATAAAAATAATAAATTTGGGGTGGAGAGATGGCTTAGCAGATAAACGCTTGCCTATGAAGCCTAAGGACCCCAGTTCAAGGCTCCATTCCCCAGGACCCACATTAGCCAGATGCACAAGGGGACGCAAGTGTCTGGAGTTCCTTTGCAGTGGCTGGAAGCCCTGGCATGCCCATATTCCATATTCTCTCTCTCTCTCTCTCTCTCCCTCTTTCTCTCTGTGTCTGTCACTCTCAAATAAATAAATAAAAATGAACAAAAACTTTAAAAAAAATAATGAATTTGATGGCAATTAAAGTATCAAGATGAATCCATTCAGAAGCCATCCAGAAAACTCATTCACCATTCTCAGGTCCCTCTGCTCTATCACAGTGTAGCTAGATAATCCCTTTGGCATTATAGTTGGAAGAGTTTTATGTACCCTGCCTCATTAACCTTGCAAAGGGTTGTATGCAAGCCCTGACTACCAAAAGGTAAGTAATACACCCAATACTCTGGCACATGTTGCCCCTTATACATTCAATCTACTTAATTCCTTCTTGATTCTTTGTCTCGTTCCTCTATTCATGGGTCCTCACCTAAATGTGCTAGACATCAAGGTAGACAACAAGCACATCAATTCTCTAAGAAAGATCTTTAATATATGTCACCAACCAGGAGAGTCAGGCAAAAACATATGAACTAACGTGTGGACCAGGTTTGCAACATAAAAATGAGCTTAGTAGCAGCAAATAAGCATTATCCAATTGGCTACATGCTTTCATGAATTTATCAGATAACTGTTCATCTCTGGTAGGCTTCAGTTGGATAATCATAACCTTAGAAGAAATATCCCTACTTAAAATTAATCTGTATAGTGACACAGCCTTTTTATTTCATGGCAATCTGGTAATATTATTACCAGATCATTTTGAACAGCATTAAAAAAGAAATTTATATATATATATATATATATATATATATATATATATATATGCATATATATACATATATATATTAATATAATCAACTACACAATGCAAACCACCTTTAATTCTGTTACATGCAGAATTTCATAATTTTCTGATGAGTTATCTCCATTCTTTTTTTTTATTATTAGTTTTGTACTCAGTGAATACAGTCAAGTTGGTACCATTGTTAGCCTCCTCCCTGTCCTCCCCCCACTACAGGGACCCTCCTTGTTGGGAAATATGGGTCGTGCATTGTGGGGTTAGTCATCAGTTATGTGTAGGAGGCAATGTCTCTGTGTATCATGACCCAGCATGTGGCTCTGACATTCTTTCCTCCTCCTCTTCGGCAAATTTCCCTGAGCCATGTTGGGTTCATTTTAGGACTGCTTCCATGATATGTTGGGTTCATTTTAGGTATGCTTCCATGATAAGGTCTCAGGAGCCTTGGTGACTCTGGATATCTGGTTTGGTATAAGTTGATTGTTCTCTTTGTCTATCTCCTTTACCCTTGTTCTGGTACCAGGTTCACCAAGAAAACAGCACTCTTGCTTGTTTCCCCAATTACTCTTAGTTTCAGCTGAGGCCCTTTTGAGGGATGATGGGGTAGTTCTCTCCTTAGGAAGTGTATCTATCTGAAAAAAAGAAGCAAATTCTCTGACGGAGAGTGAAGTTAGCACCAAATAAAAGGGATAACCATTTTTTTTAGAAAGAATTTAATAGTTGTAGGCCCTTTTGTAGCCCAAGATTGGTGGAAGCATGATAATGGAGAGCGGGCTCATTTTTGGATATGGTTCTGACTTGTTTCCCAGCTCCAGGTATGGGTTCCGTTCCACTGAGCAGATCAGTTAGCCAACTCCAAAGCAGGTGGTTTCCCACCATGGCTGTGCACCACTATTGCACTTGTGTGAGTATCATGACAGGTTATTTGCTGTTAAGTAGGTTAGACCATGACTTGCTTGGACAGATATTGGTCATTTTCCCCCAGTTGCCCATGTAGCACCTTCTGGCACTAGATGCGCTGACTGTCTGGGGACTGACTCTCTTCCAGCTTCCAGCCATGCCACTCCATGTTACATGTCAACCGCATATGGTGTCTTCAGCAGTAGGGTCTTACCACTAACCTTTGGTGGGTCATCAAGTACTCTGACAGAAATCTGTCTTCTTTTGGGAAACCTTGTATGGCTTTCTGATCAAGAGCTCATTGTGGATGATAGCCACGTGCTGGTACTGGGAGTTACAGGTCAGCATCCAAGAAGAGAAGGAAGAAACAGATAAGTAATATAAAAGAGATAAAGAGAAGAGAGAGAAGAGGGAGAGAGAGAGAGAGAGAGAGAGAGAGAAACAGAAATAGGAGAAGATTAAGGTCAGTCTTCATTGTACCCTCTCCAGGGTCTTGTTATTCAGGTATTCCCTTTAAGGGCCTGGTGAAGGTTCAACCATTTGGTCTGTCTTTTAGGATGTAGAATTTTATGGTACCCTTGCCATTTGGGTCCAGTTTTGTGTCCCTGATCCCCTCCCTTCCCCTCCCCTCCCTTCCCACCCAAGTTGTCTACAGAAAGCCTAAACTTGATGTTTACAAATCCACTTAAAATATCTCTCAACTTCATTTTCCTGCAGATCACATCTAAACTTGGAATAAAATATCCTTCATAAATCTTCCCTAGATTGACTCTACAACATTATGAGTATTTTTATTTTATTTGAGAGAGAGAGAAAAGAGGAAGAGAGATAATGGGCACATTAGGGCCTCCAGCTACTGCAAATGAACTCCAGACACATGCACCCCTTGTACATCTGGCTATGTGGGTCCTGGGGAATCGAACCAGGGTCCTTTGGCTTTACAAGCAAACACCTTAACTGTAAGCTATATCTCCAGCCCCATTATCAGTTTTAATTCCACAATTATCTATACATATGCAGCTGAGGAAGTGATAGGTTCATCAAAATCATTTATCTTTCAACTGCACATAAGCAGACTACATTTTCCAACATCAGTTGTTACTATGAGTGTCTGTATGACAAAATGTTGGCCAGTGGACTGTGAACAGGAATGATGTAAGATTTCTGAGACAGAGAGGTTATAAAATGAGGGTGTATTTCTTATAATATATTTTTCTATCTTCATGTCAAATAAAGAGGATTTTAAAGTACAATGAAGTACAAGAAAGGTTGGAGATGGAGCTCAGTAGTAGAGCATTTGCTTAATATGCACTAGACCTTGGAATGGATCACCAGGACTGGGCAACAGATATAGAAGAACAAGACAGGCAGGATTCCTGTATCATGGTGTAGAATGAAACTCCACCAGGAATTCTGGCAGTAGATTAGAATGTGTGACTGACTTTTAAGGGCAACTATTGTTCCCTTAATGAATATATGATCCTTACCTACCTAGTTTTCCTGAAAAGTTTCAGGTGTTCATTTTGCTGTAGGTTTGGCAATCCAGTTGGCTTTCAAAGAATGTTCTTCCCCCTTTTTTTCTGTTCTCATTTCTCTTACATGCGATCATCTGTCAGATTTCAGGCTGGGATAGACTGCTTCTTCTGAAAGCTATGTTTTGTAGCTTGACCTTACTCAAGGCCATGTTATGTTTCTTTCATGTGATTCATAACATCATGAGTCTTTGTTTTGCAAATATATATCTCACACATACTATGTTATAATTTCCTATTGATCTATCACACTATATATACATACATACATACATGTGTGTGTGTGTGTATCTGTACAGATGGACCTTCCCATGATCATTGTTGTATGTTCAGCAGCTTACACAGTGGCTGGTGCATAGTAGGCACCTCAGTCCACTACTTCAATTCTCCCACAAGCCTATCATCTTTAATTTTTAAATTATCAAATGTCCTCTATTTCTGTAGGTATTTACATATAAGAAAGTTATATCTTTTAAACTGTTTTGGCATTTTTATCAGTATTGATACTGAATTTTGTTCATGCATTCATTGAAAACTTTCAAATCTCTATGGTTTCATGAAACTATGGAAATTTAAAATAGTCTTTCTAAATCCTATCCTTTCACATGTTCTATTATTCTATCCATTTTAGGGGATACATGTCTCCTAGAGTCCTACGTGTTATAGCAGAAACCCTACATTAGGAGTATTTCTCCTCTCCCTTCTGAAACTACTTCCATGGAGTTTCCTCAAGAAATTAATAGGCACTTTACTCCGCTTGCCAAAGCTAGATACCACGCATGTCAGCTGTTCCATATGTGTATAGGAAACCTGTCCAAATCTTCATGTCTAGCTGTGAACTTAGCCTCACCATCCACCTTGGAAAGACTTTTCTATGCTAGGCATTTCAAGCTGGATGTACTGTCATGAAGAGAAATGAAACATGGAGAAGACAATTCATTTGTCATCTTTCAGTGACAGAGTTCTGTGCCTGGGTTCTTTGTCACACTGGATAATGTCACTTTGTCAGCAGCCAGCCATGGAGGAAATCTTGGAATAATTGTCAACTCATCACTGTCATTTGTTCTATGTAGCTACTGTCATTTAACTCTCACGTCAATTGTTCCTATATTTCCCAAATATGGCCCTCCATCATTAACTTCATGTCATGACCTTCAACAAATGTCCTGTGTCCAAGGGTACTGTTACATAAGAAAATGAATGAATTTGAGAACCAGAATGACTTGCATCAGAATTTTTGCTTTGTGGGTTCTAGTACAGATAATTGAAAATGTCTGAATCTCTATTTTATCATAGGCATATGTGAATAACAATATTACTTATATAATTGTTAAGCTTTACATACATTTACACACACACACACACACACACACACACATATTCAAGACCCAAATAATCAAATAAAATCAACTGGGCAAATATTGATAATTACCTAAAACTTTAATGTTGTATTTAAATATTTTTACCAGCTTTTAAGAAATAAGTTGGAAGCCTATTAGGGAAAAAAATATTATCATTTCAATCCACACATTTTGTAAGGGGTGAATACTCAAACCATGAAACAAATTCAACTTGTTACCAAGAAGATGGAATAAAGTAGATATACAAAAAAACTAGACATTTTTCAAAAGAGATAAAAGATCAAAACATGTATTAAAATATTCAACATTTCTCAAAATAATTCATAAAATCATCAAAAGGGATATAAAAATGCTCAACATACTTAACTTTCAGAAAAACATAAATAAAAAAAATATAATAACTTCTCACATCTATTAGGATGGCTTTTTTCAAAAAGGCAAAAGTATTATAAAAATGTTGAGAAAAAAATACACTTTGGGAGGTAACATAGTAATACAGTCATTATGGAAAAAAATATGTAAGTTCCTCAAATAATTAAAAATACAACTGCCAACACTGAATCAGTCTTAAAAATCGGTACATAACCAAAAGAAATAAAATTTACATGTGGAATAAGCATTTGCCTTCCAAGTTTCTTGTAGGTCTAGTAACAAAATCAAATATATGGCAGCTATCAAAAGTTTCACCAGTGAACAAACTGTTGTAATAAAGTGGTACGTTATACAATGGGATATTATTCATGCATTAAATAGAAGAAAATCCTGACATAGATACATATAGATAAATGAAACTGGAAGACATTATCTTATGTGAAGAAAGCTAGGAGCAGAAAAACAAAGCATCATATGACTTATGAATGGACTCGTCAGAGTTACTCTCATACAAGTAAAGAATAGAATAGATGATTAACAGGTCATTGGGTGTGTTCAGGAGATTGGACAAATATTGGTCAAAGAATATAAAATTTCAGTTAAGAGGAATGGTTAAGAGATCTATGTACAAGATAGTAAGTTGAGCTAAATAACAGCAAAGTGTGTATTCTAGAAGTGCTAAGAGAATGGATATAAAATATTTTCAACATAGAAACTGATAATTATATAAGGTGATGCATGTTACTTAGATTTAGCCATTCCATAAATATAAATAGATTCCACAAAACTATATAGTATATGATAAATGTATAGCATTTATTCATCATATTTATTTATTTGGTTTTTGAGGTAGGGTCTCACTCTAGCTCAGGTGACATGGAATTCATTATGAAGTCTCAGGGTGGCCTCAAACTCACAGCCATCTTCCTACCTCTGTCTCCCAGCTGCCAAGATTAAAGGCGTGCACCACCACACCCAACTTTATCTATCATTTTAATGAGAGAAAACACTTCAGCCAGATTGGTAGATTCCACTTCTTCAATAAGGTTTATAGTTAGCAGTTAATGTGAATATATTGCTGTAGGCTACAAAATAATTAAACTAATTGTTGAGTAGAGCCAAAATGTGAAGATAGCTTGCTTTATTGTGGTGTCTGTGTTATAACTGTGTAGGCCATTATTACATCATGGATTTCTGTAATAGACTCAACTCAATCTGATGGATCATCCTAGAAGGAACAGACTGGAAAGACCACTTGACTTGTAGGTGGGAAAATATTTGCTGAATCCAATGTTCCCAGTGCCTGTTCGACCTTAATTCTGTTCTAGAGTCTTCTGAGTTGAAGTTTTAAACTACCGAGTTTCAGTCTACAGCATTACTTGAGTAGGGCATCCATAAAGAGCAAGATGGTTTACACACTGCACACATAGGCACCAAAGAGAATACAGAAGCTAGAGGCTGTTATTCATGGGGCAGATCTGAGTCCTGGTGGTGGATTCTCTCTATGAAGAGGAAGCAGGGCATTTTTCTTTCCAGTTTCCTTCAGCCTGTGAGGTTTACACCTTCAGCGCTGCATCTAACCAGAGAAAATACTTTGTCTACTTCTTCAAAGCAGCAACAAACTGAAGTCTTGGTTGTAAAAGGCAGAAATTAAGGGAAGGAAAGATGACTTAGTACTTAAGGCACTTGCTTGTGAAGCCTAAGGACCCAGATTTAATTACCTAGAACCCAATGTAAGCCAGAGGTATGAGGTGGCGCCTGTGTCTACAGTACATTTGCCATGACTAGAGGCCTTGGAATACCCATTCTCTCTCTCTCTCTTTCTCTCTTCCTCTGAACATAAATTAGAAAAAAGTAACTGGAAGCATTTCCACTAAATTCAGGAACAAGACAAGGGTATCCACTCTCCCCACATTTATTTTATTTTATTTAATATAGTACTGGAAGTCTTAGCTGTAGCAATAAGGCAAGTGACACTCATAAATAAGATGCAAGTTGGAAAGGAAGAGGTCAAATTATCACTTTTTGCTGATGATATTATTCTATACATAAGGCACCTAAAGACTCTACAAGCAAACAGTTAACACTGATAAACACTTTTAGCAATGTATCAGGATATAAAATAAACACACAGAAATCAGTACCTTCCCTATGTATTAACAACAAACACGTGGAAGATAAAATCAGAGAATCTCTCGCATTCACAATTGCCTCAATAAATAAATAAATAAATAAATAAATAAATAAATAAATAAATAAATAAAGTACCCTGGAATAAACTTAACCAAGGAAGTGAAGGATCTCTACAATGAAAACTTCAAAACACTCAAGCTAGAAATTGCAGAAGACACAAGGAAATGGAAAGACATGCCATGTTCTTGGATTGGAAGAATGAATATTGCAAAAATTTAAATCTTACCAAAAGCAATATACACATTTAATGCAACCCCCATTAAAATTCCAATGGCATTCTTCAGAGAAATAGAGAAAGCAGTCCTAAAATTAATTTGGAAGCACAAAAATCCTAGAAAAGCCGAAACAATTTTGAACAACAAAAGTAAGGCTGGTGGTATCACCATACATGATTTTAAGCTATATTACAAAGCCATAGTAACAAAAACAGCATGGTATTGGCACAAAGACAGGAATGTGGATCAATGGAACAGAATAGAGGACCCAGATATTATTCTAGGCAGCTACAGCCATCTGATATTTGACAAAAATTCCAAAAATATTCATTGGAGAAAAGATAGCCTCTTCAACAAGGGAAAACCGGATATCTATATGTAGAAGAATGAAAATAGATCCTTGTCTTTCTCCATGCACAAGAATCAAATGCAAGTGGATCAGGGACCTTGTTATCAGACCTGAAACTCTGAAATTGTTAGAGGAAAAGGTAGGGGAAAGCCTTCAACATACTGGCATATGACTTTCTGAAGATAACCCCAATTGCTCAGGATATAAAACCACCAATCAACCACTGGGATCTCATGAAATTACAAAGCTTTTGTACAGCAAAGGACATTGTGAATAAAGACACAACCTACAGGATGGGAGAAAATCTTTGCCATCTGACAGAGGATTAATATCCAGAATATACAGAGAACTCAAAAAACAGAACAATAAGAAATCATACAACCCAATTAAAAAATGGGCTATGGAACTAAATAGAGAGTCCTCAGAAGAAATACAGATGGCATACAAACATCTAAAAACGTTCTCTACATCTGTAACCATCAGAGAAATGCAAAGTAAAACTACTTTGAGATTCCATCTCACTCCTGTCAGAATGGGTACCATCAAGAAAACAAACTTTAACAGAACCCTTTAAAAACATTCTGCAACTTGATATAGCTCCAGCAATCTAGTACTGGCCTTCTCAGAATTTGTCTTTTCCTATAAAAAGCAAACAAAATATAGAGTGAAATTTCCAAGAAGTATTAAGAAAGCCATGTTAAATGGGGCCATATAGCTAAAATAACTTAGCATCTTTGAAACAGAACAATTTTAAGACACTTCCACCTTTCTTGGTGTTTGCTCTTTTATGGCCACCCTGCTCAAGTAATACATAGATTGAAAGTCAGTGGTTTGGAACTTTAACTCATAAGACTTAAGAACATGACTAAAGTCAAACAAGCCGTGAGAAAGGTAAATGCAGTAGACACTCCTCCACTTGCGAGGCACTGATCTTTCCACTCTGTCCCTTCCAGAATGGTCTAGAAGATTGAGTTGAGTCTGTTACAAAAAACCCATGATATAGTGCACAAATGTTACAACCTTATTCTGAAATGTTATAGCATTTATATGCATGAAACAAACTCAATTTGCTTAGCAGGTAATTGATGGAATACTATTCTAGTCCATACTTTAATCTGGTTTAATAGTTACCTAGCAAAAGAAGAAATGTCCCTCATATATACCGACACATACTTTTGCTCCAACATTCTCTGATAAATTATTAATACTGAGAATATTTGTGCTTCTACTTTTTCTCCACAGGTTCCTAGCTCAGTAGTGTTACACTTTAAGATGTTTCTCTGATCCATCTCATTCTCTGGAAGAAACGCATACCCATAATTCTCAGAATTCCTCAGTGTAATCCATTAACTATTTCTATTTCTCCCATCCGTGTGCTCTTCATATCTTCTTTCCTCTTCACTACATTAGTTTCTGCAACATTAACCATAACCATTATGTCATGAAAACAGTTCTCTGGACCTTTCTACCTTCCCACAGTTCTTCTCACTCAAACCTAACTTTTATTTATATTAATTTACACCAATGGTGGTGTACTGGACTGTGGAAAACTTCATTGCCATCTTGACAGGTTGGACATTTAAAGGAGATGACAGCCTTTGGTGTGACCTCACTGGGGCCCAGTTGCCAGCCCACACATTCCCCTAGGCAGCCGTGTTGCACACCTGTTCTTTCAACATGTATTCCCTTGCATCTTGCTCTGCAATATCCACACCTTCTCCCACTCCCAAGTTAGACTTTGTGTTCTCCTTCATTAAGAATATTGAAGTGATTGGGGAAAGAGCTCCTCCATCCTCTTCCCACCAAATCTGACAAACCTTCATCTAAGTTGATGGAAGCATTGGAGGGGATTTCATTCTTCCCCCTGGATTAGCAGCGTAGCTTCTCAGGATGGGCTCACCTTCAATCTGTTTCTTTCAGGACACCATTTGGGTTTGAGAGAGTTACACAGAAATGGCATTAGGGTACATATAAGGTCTTTTCTGACAAAGCATTTCTTTTAGTAAATTGTGACTCTCTCCAATGTTAACTGTGAAAGTCAGCCATAAATTATTGCACAGTGGTAACATCTTTCCGATAAGAATACTCTAGCTAAGCCGGGCGTGGTGGCGCACGCCTTTAATCCCAGCACTCGGGAGGCAGAGGTAGGAGGATCGCCGTGAGTTCGAGGCCACCCTGAGACTCCATAGTGAATTCCAGGTCAGCCTGGGCTAGAGTGAAACCCTACCTCGAAAAACCAAAAAAAAAAAAAAAAAAAAAAAAAAAAAAAAAAAAGAATACTCTAGCTAACAGGCCATGCTGCATAATGTAGAGCATTAACATTAATCTAAAGACTTGGGTTTGCATTTCTCAAATCATCTCCAATTCATGGCCTTATAATATGATTCAGGAAGTTACTAAGTGTGAAGAGAAACGTGGTATATACACTTTTTTCTGTTTCCAACTGGTTTCAAGAACTTTGCCTCTGTATAACACAGAACTATAAGTAACAGTGGTGGCAGTCTTCAAAGAAGTCTGCAGAGCCCTGGTTCCTTTAATGCATTGATAGTGGGTTAGATATGAGAGATGACCCAGTGATAGTGAGGCAGGTAAGGAAAAGACATTAAGTCATCACATTGAATCCATAGACGTGTGTGTTTCAGTGTATGTCTATAGAAAAGTACTATTTGTCAATTTGAATGAAATATTTTTAAATAAAATAAGTAAAAGCATTTATAGCTAGATTCTAAGAAAAAGTAAAACCATAAAAAGTTAAACTAATATAATGAAGCACAGTTTCCAAATATGTAAAATAAATGTTTTCATCCCTCCAAATAAAGTATTTTACAGGATGGTACATTATATAGTATATACAGGAATTTCTATCACTAGAACTATTTCTTATGGATCCCAAGTGTACCTTATCTATACTTTTCCTACATTTTTATTCATGTCCTATATTTATAAAACTGCTAAAAATAAAACAATAAGGAGATAGTAGGTTATTCTGGAAAGGAGCTAGAAGATTTAAATTCTAGTCTCATTTTCATTAGTTGGTAGCACTGTGAACACAGCCTGCCATTGTAAATCAGAACTTCTTCATTTTTGAGATTAACAAAGTGAGATGCCTCTAACCTTGGGACATGATAACAATCTAATTAGACATATGACAATGACTACTGAAATGCCTACCATACCCTTGGAACTGTTTTTAAATTATTTCTTAGATCTTGCTACTACAATCTTTGTTTTTCTCACTAAGTAAATACCTTTCCTAAGTTACCAGAACCATATCCATACAATAGCAGTAGCAGCAGTAGCAGTCTAGGTTTTATGGTGATGCTCAAATTTACAGCATTAATCCAGAGTTTTCTTCTGAACTGATTCTCTACCCATAACCCATAGAAAATCCTATCCCAAAGTGGGCTCATTACCATCACATGTTTTACCTCAGATAATCTTCCCTGTTTTCTGTTCCAGGAAAGGATGCCAAAACCTCCAAGCCAGAGAACTATAGATATCCCAGGGTTCTCTTTTTCCTTCATCTTCATTTCTAATACATAGACAAGTCTTATCAGTTCTGCCTTGTTAATGTTTGTTTATATCACTATTACTTTAACCAGCTCCTTACCTGTTTCCATATCGATTTGTCCTCTATATTTCCATATTATTCTCTTTCAAATGGGTATTACTATTGCTAATGTGATATATCAAAAGACAGTTTTTTTTTTCTTTTTCTTTTGCATTTGTGGCATATAGTTTTCAGGATCCCAGTGACATACAGAAAGGTGTCCAAATTCTTTATTAAACCATACTGCTACCCACTATTGAGATTTCTCTGAATCTTCTCTTCTACTACAAGCTCTGAGCATCATGAATTTGCAGTTGTCTGCAAGGCAGTGATGCTCCATGCTTTGTTGCCTTACCAGGGCTACTTTCTCATCCCAGGATGCCTTTAGTCTGGCCACGCCCCATCCTTTCATAAATCTATTGATATCTACTCTAGCTGTCAAGATCCCACTTTAGCATTACTACAAGAAGCCCCCACTGATATTCTGTTCCCCCTCAAGCCAATCACCTTTTTTGGTATGGTCTCTCTGAGTCTTATATTTGCTTCTATCACAGGTCCTCTAACTCATAATTCATTCATTTTTTTGTATGATGTATGACATCATTTCCATAGTCCCAGTGCCTCCAAGCTAACAACTGCATCTAATTCCTCAGGCTATCCTCGGTGTCTGCAGTACTCATTTGAGATTGCTTCCACAAGCAAAGTTTGTAATATGGGGCATGTTCAATTGTGAGATTTCCTTAATAGGCCTGCCTCCGCTAACTGTTGATTTCACAGCTATCTTGTGTAACTTAGCAAGAACCTGTCATAAAATTTAAAAATAAATAAAAAACATAAATATAAATGAAGGGTCTATGAACATAGCTCAGTGATGCAACAACTGTGCTGGGTTCAAGTCCCAATACCACTAAATAAATAAATGAATAAAATAAATAAATAAACAAACATTTCAAGGAATACAGGCAGGATTTGGGGAAATCAATAAAGGATGTCTGTACATGGAAAATAACACAGAGGAAAGCCATACTGAAGGGCAAGGGGAAGAACTAATTCCAGAACCCAAAGAGAATAGCAACATGGCAAGTTTTCTTCAGCCTACTAGCATGCTTTTACCATAGGGATACAGACAGATCAAAGCAAACTCCACATGGAAAGAATACCAAATATTCTCTCCCTGTCAGTGTCTCCCATACTCTGAACACAACCCAGGAGCCTGAAGCAATATACACAGGTCACTGATACAGCCTTTGCAGTTAGCTCTGCAATGAGGGAGGGTGGAAAGAGTATACTAGAACAAAAAAGAAAAATACATAGTGCACAATGTAAAGGCAATCACAGATCTTAATTGCTTGCATGATATGTGCTGAGTGAAGTTTCATTGAAAGATAATGCATGAGCCTTTGAAAGCTGTACAAAGAGGGCAGTAAAGAGTTAAAGGCAAACGCTCTGAAATAGCATTTCGTCCAGCTTTCCACAGGATTATGTTGTGCAGCCACTTAGCTGCAGCAGCAGAGAAATGTTTTAAAGGGGAAGAGCAGGAAATAGTAGAAAGAAAGGTTCTGTCATGTTGTGGGGGGGGTCTTCCTGGTGGTGGTACCCAGGAGGTGGACCTTCCTTACAAAATTGTGATGAGTATGGAGGACTGAGGAAAAAGTAATTAAGAAGACCTGCATGTAAATGCAAATAAACAAGTAGACACAACCGGAGTGATTTCTAAATGAGAATGTCAACAGCACAGGGAGAAAGAGAGTGAGTTTTAGTGAAAGAAAGAAGGGAGGCGGCAGCAGCATGACTAGAAAGGAAGGAGATGGTGGAGAAATAAGGTGAGATAATCAGGATTTACTGCAAAGAAAGCGGGCAGGAGTATCAGCAAGTAAATGAGATATCCACAGAAGAAATCTGTAAATCTCCTACAAAACTCATAACAACTGTGAGAGCCTTGGAATAGCATGTCTGCCAGCTTGGAAAGATTGTCCAGGAAATGACAGCCTGCTCAGCCAGCAGGATGTGTGAGGACAATGCAGACTCTTAAGGAAAACAAAACCAAAAGATGTGAAGAAGCAGCTTGGGACCCACACCATACAAATCAAGACTAATGAATTCCAAACAATTACTTAGAGATGCCTCTCATTAACTGTCCATGTACAATTAATTCCTCACTAAACTGATTATCATTTTAACATTCTGTGTTTACAGAACTAGTTTCAAATAAATCAAATAGTTGATTAAGCTTCTAATCATGGTGTTGCAAAATTTGCCAGCCAGGTATTGTCTGTGGAAGAAATGCATGACTTCACAGAAGTGACCAACACCCTGAGCTCAAGAATATGGACTTAGTATCTGACAAACCTTTACTTTCAGTCCGGCTCTATGCCCAGCAGGTATGTAAACTTGATGTCAGTCTTGAAATAAGAATAATGCTTGTCCCTTCTCCAGAGGTTTCTTAAAGGATTAGAAAGGTTGAGCTACTTTAAAATATATGTGGTTAATGGAGGTTAACACAGTGACTGACATACATGTTATCAAATCCCACACTATTATTTCTTGCTTACCATTTATTTGACTTGCTAGGTTGTAAGAAAACATGAATATTTTTATATTTTAAAGATTGTAAACTATTAGATAGATTTAAGATACTATTATTTTATGGAATTACTCATGACATATAGGGATGGATTTCAAAAGGGGTCTGAAGATGGCAATTTTTAGGGCTTAGAAAAGCCATATACATATTGAATTTCTAAATCATCATATAGCACTATAATTATAGAGAAAGATAAATATGGGTCACTATTTTGGGAATTAATTGTGTATTAGCTAATAATGTATAATGTAGTAAAGTATCCAATTCTACCATTTTAAAATTCTATTTTCTGGAGTCATATAGTTCTAAAAGTAATGTATGGAGGGTCATGCCATATGTATAACATGTAAATTATACACTACATTAAAAATTATTCCAGTTTAGCATATAGTGAGTGCAGGATTATGAAATCTTGAAAATGTCAGACTAAACAAGTGAGGTTTGCATCAATCAAATTGCATTATGTCAAAAGGCAAACATATTGAAAGAAAATCTTAGTTACTGATAATTTTAATTAAATGTAAATCTGTAAATATAACTGTTGAAAATTAACAGGTTTTATATGTTGTATTGATGAGTTGGAGCCAATAAAAGCATATACGACACTGCATATCCTCATTCTGCACCACTTCACAAGTTTCTCCTCCAGCAAAGGAAAACTCAAGGTAGCCAAATCTATTGTGTGAAGTAATTTGTTTGCCTTAATCTTAAAACACGATTGTTTAAATGTATTTTCCATTTTTATTTATTTATTTATTTGAGCGAGAGAGAGAATGGGCATGCCAGGGTTTCCAGCCACTGCAAATGTGTTCCAAATGCATGTGCCACCTTGCGCTTCTGGCTTAAGTGGGTCCTGGGGAATTGAACCTGGGTCCTTTGGCTTTACAGGCAAGTTACATAACCACTAAGCAATCTCCCCAGCCCTAAAATATTATTTTTTAGTAAAAGCATCTGGATGCCTGTGCTCTATTTTCATTTTTCTCTGGACTTATTATAGAAGGATATCTGAGAAATACCTCCTTTTATCAATAAAGAAGCTAAAGGAGGATCTGACTCTGGAGTAGTAAACTAGAAGTCTTTGAGGCTGCAGTGCTCAGGAGGAAAAGAAAACATGGACCTACTTGGGTGATTTTTTTTTATTCCTTGCCAACAACACATGCTAGTAAAATAAAGAGATGTGAGGTCAAATATTTAAGCTATTTTAAGTTTGACCTGAAGACCTGAACTTTCTCTTTTGTGTGACTAGAACATCTGTGAAATTAAAGCCATAGCTGTTCTTCTGGCCCAGTGCCCTTGTACAAAATGACCACTGTACTCTGTTGACTGTGATTCTATGCAGTAATGATAGGACTTCTAAAACAGAGGCACGGGAGAGAAGTCAAATATATATGCTACCTTAGACAGAAACAATGATCTTAACGGCTTCTCTAGGGGAATATACATTCTTCTCATACTGTCTCCTTGCTTAGTGTTTATGTAAAGCAAAAAAAAAAAAAAAAAAAGAGAAAGAAATGAAAGAAGAAAACTTCATAAGCTAAAATTTACTGCTTATGTACTCTATTCAAAACAAAACTGAAAGGATAAGAAGATGTCCAACTTTGTAAGTGAGGTGCTTAGACCCAGAGAGGATAAGTAGCTATGATCATAGATCAAATTGGTGTGAGAAATAATGTGTGTAAATCCCATAGGTATGGCTGTAGAGAGCACACTTGATGGAAGACAGTGAGGAGCCTCAAAACTCATCAAAGCTAAAAGCAAGAGGCTGTTGAGAGCCTGATATTAAATGAGACATCTATCACACATTCTAAAGCTCAGGGGATATTGCAGAAGAGCCATAGGTTTAGGGAGAGGACTTGAGGGTACTCTTCTCTGGACGTAAACTTAGTGGTGCATTCATGACTCCCACAAGACCTGCACTGTTCTGAGTCCATCAACGTTTCGGCATGGAGGACTGAGGAGGACAAAAGGAATGAGACAACAAAACAGAGAAAATATTATACAGAAAGAGGAGGCTCCTTAGTGGAATGGGGGCAGGGGAGAGAGGATAAAACAGGATAAAGAGATGGGAATATCAAATTATAGTATTATAAATTATAGTATTATATGGCTAAGTTCTACTTTTTTCTTTTCTTGCCCATCTCCTATTCATCCCTCAGAATAGCCTTACTTACAGACTATATCAAACCTTCTTCAAAAGGTGTCTTCTCCTTCCTCCCAGAGAAGCATGGGCCTCACTCCAATGGGGTTCTTCAGCAATTTATAATCCAGAAAGTCACCACAGCCATCATAAGCCAAGCTCTGTGCTAGCTATGTACATCTTTTAACCTGCTTTATTTTAACAATCTCTAGCTTCTATGGCAATCCTTGCCTCAATTTTGTACTTCACTACCTGGCTGTATTTGATAAGTTTTTAGTTGCAGTCAAGAGTTGCATCTCATGAAATTGATCTTAATGACCCACAGTAACAGGTAAGGCCTATTCAAAATATCACGAAATGTAAGTAGAAATTCAAACCAAGTGGAAAACCTCTTCTTTCAGTAATTTAATTAATATAGATTCAACATTTTTAAGTTCTTCAGGTATTAGACTATGTTAGATACTGAAGGTAATATAAGTAGTAAATATGAGGGGTTTTTTCCAGTCTACAAGAAACATATAATCTAGGGGGAAATCAGAATATGTAGTAGACCACTTAAAATGAATATAGCAAGGACCACCATAATAAAGTAGGGAGAGAAAAGATCACTTGGGCCTTAGTGACTAAAAAAATATTTCCCACAAGAGGCATCTGAATTTCAACTAGAATACATAAGACTAATTGATAACAAAGGAATTTCAGAAATAGAAAAGAACAAAAACTGAAGCAATATATAGGGATAATATTTTGAGATATTAGCCAAGATTTTCCTCTTGCCATATAGTTCTTCTTCCTTCCCTTCCACATTAGGGAGCATTATAATTTTATACTGTGCAAATAAAAGTAACCTTTTTTGATTTTCAAAAATTGAAGCTTCTGATCTTAAAAGGCCAGACTTTTTCAGTGAAAGAACCTAAGTCCCAAATCATTCAACACCAACAAGGTTCAAAGTTTATACTATAAACAAGTAATAAAGAGCCAGATCTTGCTCCTCAAACTACATAAAAAGTCTGCTAACTACAGGAAATAGAAAATAACCCAAGAGGAAGTTAGGGTTTAGATGCTGGTAACTTTCTTAAAAGAAGTCTGTATTTGGCTTCACCTTTATTTGCAAGGCCTAATTAAACTCTTAGATAAGACTGAAATACCAACAACAGGATGAGGCCTATTCAACACAAAGGTAAGTACATTAGGAGTTTGACTTGTGCTTACTTAATATGGCCAGGTATTATTTAGCAAAGTTTATTTGAATAATCACCTGGTTATGAGATACTTACCGTAACAGTAACAGCATTTTAAAGATAACAAAACTAGGACACAGAGAAGTTATGAAACGTATGAAGAGTTATTTAATTACAGAAGGCAGAGCTGATATTTGAGTCTCAGTGGCCTCTTTATACAAGGCTTAATGTCATTGTGCTGAGGGTGACACATCATTACCTAGTACTTTGCTTTAACCCAATCAAGGATGAACAGTCAGCATGTAAACAAGTTCAGCTACAAAAAAAGAAATTGTTTTTGAATGAGTCTCCAGTGAACATAGTTCTAATAACAATATTCTAAAATGAATAACTTTTTAAATCATTTATTTGTTTTGAGAGAGAAAGAGAGAATGGGCATGCCAGGTCCTCAAGCCATTGCCAACAGCATGTGCCACCTTGTGCATCTGGTTTACATTGTGTACTGGGGAATCAAACCTGGGTCCTTAGGCTTCGCAGGCAAGCTCTTTAACTGCTAAGTCATCTCTGCAAGCCCCGTGAATGACTTCTTTTAGTCTTACTAAACTATTTGCTAAGTGAAACTATTCATATCAACTTAAAAGTTTATAATGTCAAAATTTATCTAGAATTACACAGGTAATTTATGCCAAATAGTATGTGTGAACTCTGGCAATTTGATTGCCAAGCCCATGTCTCTAATCATTGTGTCATCCATGTTCGTCATGTCAGGAAACATCAGGAAATGACAACTGTGTTCATGAAATGTCCATGAAAATGAGCTGCTTCAAATGAGATGCTACACAGCTGACAAATTTCTCCAGCTAGTATCCTTCTCCATCCACCAAGCATGGCAAAGTTTCATCTAAGACTCCTCCAATGTAAATTTTTGGTTCAGCAAGGCTCCCATAGCTAAGCCAAACCTCTATTAAACTTCAGACTGAGACTCTTTCTACCCAATCCTCCTCCCTTTTCTCTTTCATCACATTTGTCAAACATACCATGATCTGAGCCTGCTCTCCCCTTCTTTCTCCAATAAGTGTCATGCATTTGTAACCCATCATTGGCACATGCTTTTTTGCATACATGATGTAATATCAGAGTGAGATGGGGAAAATGATAGATGTGAATTTACTTATGGTTCACAGGCTACCCATTCTAAATAAAGAGTGAGTCCATAACACAAGATCTAATCTCTAAAGTCTTCACTGGGTGTTGATTTGCTTTGCAGGTGTCATGGTTCAGGCATGTCAGTGGAGTTGGCTAATAAATGTTAAATTATACTGGTATTGGGCTGGAGAGATGGCTCAGCTGTTAAGATGCTTGCCTGAAAACCTAAGGGCCCGAGTTTGATTCCCCAGTACCCATGTAAAGCATGATGCACAAAGTGGCCATGGATCTGATACAGCTTCCAAGATTTCAAAATGTAGAGCAAAGGCATATATGCTATGCTAAATTCAGGGACATGGTTTGGAAGACCTAGGATCCTGAAAAATAGAATGAAAAAATGTTGGTGAATATGATGAATGCCCCCTAAGAATGTTCATTCTGAGAATTCCTCTGATCCATCAGAACTTACAGAAAAAAAAAGAGACTTAACATTCCACCATGCTACAGAAGAACACCACTCCTCAAGGGGACAGGTATCCCCCCTCATGATTGATACACAACTCTCCTCCTGACTTCTGGAATCATAACTAAACTCAGTACCAGAATTATCCAGCTACCTGTGGCTGGGCTCAAAAAAGGAGGGAAAAGACTATGTTACAATTGACTTGCAAAAATGAGTTCACATCAGGAATCTGGGAAGTTGTCCTACAGTTATATTAGGAAGTACTTACTCAAGATGAGTAGGAAGTAAGACTAGTAAGGAAAATTTATGACAGAAGTCCTCAACAAATGGGTACGTTTACTGTGCATACAGACAAGCTTTGGAAACTCTTTCTTAGAGATGTGCTGTAACCTAACACTCATCCTACTAACTGTCCCATCCCTAACGTCTGTTTACACAGGTGTCAAACATCCATCATTACTTTCCCATGAACCTTCTGAAAGATTTGCCTTGCATTTCTAATCTCATCATATCTCCTGCTTCTCAATGAACCTATGCAAACTCCAAAAGCAAACACAAACAGAAAAGGAGGATAGAAGCTAAGATCTGGATATGATCAGTTACCTTTAAAATCCAGAATGAGAAATCAGTATCTCAACCCCATGAGAAAACTGATGATTTATGGCTAGTGCTTAACATAAACAAAATTTCTGTCATTATAATATTTTTTGGTGAAGAGTAACAGCAAGAGAATATTGAGTCAAACATTTTTGAAAGTTATTTAAAACTTCTTAGTTTTGAGGTCATAAAGCGTGCATCATTTGAGTAGATTTATGGGATGTTTGGTACCGCTATGGTAAAATAGAAATGATTAGATAAAAGCCCAAGTTAAAAAAGTGTTGTCTGGGCTGGAGAGATGGCTTAGTGATTAAGGTATTTGCCTGCAAAGCTAAAGGAAGCAGATTCAATTCCCCAGTACCCACATAAGCCAGATGCACAGGTAGCACAAGTGTCTGGAGTTCCTTTGCAATAACTAGAGGACCTGGTGCAACCATTCTGTCTCTCTCCCCCTATCTATCTGCCTCTCTCCCTCTCAAATAAATAAAACTAAATATTAAAAAAATTTTAAAGGAAGTGTCTGATTACATATGGACAATGGACACATTTGCCTGATGAAATATCATTACATAACAATTAAAGGAGAGTTATTTGTTGTCATTGGGAAAGGTGTGCCTAATGCTGAATTCTACGTGGAGAGAGACTTCAGGAGGGCAGGCTTCTCTCAAAGCACTTAAAGTTGTTTTTAGTTCCCACTGCCCACTGCAATGATTTTCTATTTCTATAAATATTATTTAGTTTACAAGATTGAAAAACTTATAAGGACATCAAGTATTCATTCCATTAAAATATAAGATAAACTGAAATTAACTCATGCTGATAGAAAAGTATCTAATATAGAAAGGCTTACTCAAGGTACGTTTGTTTGCAGTCTACTTTTTTGCAATGAAATCTGGAAAGCATAATAGTTTGTGTGAGCATTACATTTTCAAGGAACATAAAGTAGTTAGCTTTAAGGAGCTGGCTTTTTAGTAGTGAGTGAGCATGAGATGATTCATTGAGTCAACATCCTCATCTTAAAGAAAAATCAGGAGCTGGGCATGGTGGTGCACACCTTTAATCCCAGCACTTGCGAGGTAGAGGTATTAGGATTACCATGAATTCAAGGCCACCTTTAGGCTTCATAGTGAATTCCAGGCCACCTTGGCTAGAATGAGACCATACCTCAAAAAAATTAAAATAAAAAATAAAAACAAAAATAAAACAAAGAAGAAGGATCATGCAAGTTAATAAACAAGAAATTATGCCAAAAGTTATGGATCAATAAAAACAGCAGTATGGGTCACTAACCTATAATCTGAGTACCAGGAAGATGAAGCGAAAAGAATCATGAACTTGAGACCATCCTGGTCTTATAGTAAGACCCTGTCTCAATGAAAAAAAAGAAAAAGAGAGAGAGAGAGAGAGAAAGAGAGATAGAAGAAAGAAGGAAGGACAATAAAAATAGAGCATCTTTATTTGAATGAAACAACCTCAAATATTAGAAGACTAATCCTCTTATTCAACTAGTTAGGGTTGTTGATATATGAACTCATCAGAATTACCAATAATGCAAACTGAAAGCTTTTTGATTTTAGAATGAATAACACTGCTTTTTAAAAATCAACATTATTGTATATGTTATGCTAATAACTTAGGAATGACAAATAATTTGAAAATTCATAAATATAGACATAGGCTCAGTATTATCTAACCATTATTTAAAGTAAGAAATAACATTTTAATTGAAAGCATTCATTGTCATCTACAGATAAAAACATATATATATATATATATATATATATATATATATATATATATATATAGGTCAATTCACACAATGAACAAAAATAAGTTTAAAAATTAAAAAAAAACAATGACTGTAGAGGTGAATCAGCAGTTAAGGCACTTTCCTGTAAAGCCTAAGGACTTGGGTTCAATTTCCTAGTACCCACATAAGGCAGATGCACAAAGTGGCACGTGCAATTGGAGTTTGTTGGCAATGGCTAGAGGACTTGGCACGCCCATGCTTTCTCTCTCTCTCTCTCTCTCTCTCTCTGTGTGTGTGTGTGTGTGTGTCTCACTGCTTGAAAATAAATGAATAAAATACGTTTAAAAATAAAAATAAATAAATAAATATCATGTTAGACATAACAGTGTCTCTGGATAAAACTTTTCACATTAATAACTCCATCAAATTTTGTCTTATTATTCAAATTTAATTTGAAGCCCAACACAAGATTTTACAAACAATTCTTCCTTAGCTTGTTTTATTTTAGGAATTTTATTTTTACACATACATATTTTAATCCCTGTATGTCTACTTTAATACAAATGGTCAGATTATCTAAAATTTAGTTTTCCTTCTAAAATGAAGAAGAGAAAAAAAAACTCATATGTACACAAAGAACCAAATGTAAAACATCTTCACAAAGCAAATAAGTTCCCCTGAATGCCTTTTGCAAGTTCATATTTACAGGTACAGTAACAAGTGGCATATGAATTCAAATGGTTGAGAATGCTTCATAGTTTATCTGACAATCTCACAGACCCTATTTACCAATTACTTCCTCCTTTACCTAACATAACTAAGTGTTGGGACCAATTGAGTTTCCATATCCCCATGTAATAGACAGCTACTGCATTTGCTTGCTCTGTGCCTAGACACCTGTTTCCATTAATGAACCTGTACTTTACTTTGGACACTGACTTTCCCCTCAGTCCCAAGGCTCAGTAAGGCTGACTGTACCACCCTAGCATTGGGGAGGCGGGCAAGTACATTCCATTCACCTGTCCTGATTAACAAAGAAATTCTATTACATGGGATCAGTGACTGGGGAAAGGTACAATGTCATGCCAAACCAAGACAGAAAAATTTCCACCTCTTTCTCTATGAAATTACAGGACAAAAGAAAACCCTCTTTGTGCTGAGGTGCCAAGATGGCACATGATATGATGCAGTTACTGTTCAGAGTGATAGGATGTAATCCAGTTGTGGTTGAGGTTTTGACATTTGTCACTAATGAGTTCATTAATTAATCTATAGAGAATAGGGGAAGGCAGTGAAATTATCCCTAAACAAAGGTGGGGAACCACAGCTGTTGCTATTTAAGCACTATAAGGCTTACTCATATTCTACAGTACATGAAGCCAAATGTTTGATTGACAGCTGTCAGTCAGGTAAACCACACCAAGCCTGAATGGCTGAACATTGAGGAAAAGGGACCTAAACTATTAAAGAAATTGGTAACTTCATTTTCTCAGGAGGTTCTGACATGTACATTTTAAGTTTGAACTAAGTCTTTCACATGCCTGGATAAGGTTTTCCATCTCACACTTCTGAGTCGTTCTCACCCAAGCATCCATATGGTTGGTACTGTTATCTCAAGCAAAGTTTTGTGTGCCAGATTTGCATTAGCACCTTCTGGTTTCAGTGGTCTATGGAGACCTGTCTTTATGGTTGTGGATTCTTCATTCCTCAGCTGGGTCAAGTTCACTGAGGTGCTATGTGCTTTGTCTCTGGTATTTATATGTGATCCTCTCTCGCAGTGCCCATCTCTGCTGAAATCACCAAGGAGAGCTCACTGAGATGCATCCTCTCTTGGTAAACTGGGACTCACATCTCTTCTCTCAGTAGGTGCCACTGCTGAAGCTTGGGCCTGTTAGCTTTCATGTGACAACTCTAACAGGCTCTGGAATGAACTTGCCTTTTGTCCAACTTCTTCTCATTGTAAATGCTCGAGGGCCACTCATCCTAGCTCTCTCTTCCCAATTGAATACCAGATATCTTACAGAGGATTTAGTTTTTTACCTGTTCAACAAAGAGCAAACCTAAACTGGTGGCACTATGAAGCATGGTTCTGTTTCTTCAATTTTGCCCACATTGAGATGGGTATAACCATATAAGTATTGTATTACCTATAATCTATTGTTTGTTAAAGAATTTTGTTAAAGAATGTGTTAAATTTGCTAAGAATTTTCAAAGTAATTGAGTTCAGGATGAAAGCATTAAGCGTGTGAAAACCAGTAGCCCTTGGCTTCATCTTCCTCATTGGTTCAGGGGCGAGATAGTAAATACAATGAAAGAATCGACAGGAATTACATGTCAAGGTTGGTAGTTAATGTCCAATTTGTATTTTGTGATTTCTTTTTTGTGATCACCTGTTAGTTCTCTGGAAAACTTTTGTCTTCTAAGTCTATTGCTCTTATTTGTAATATTTGCACACATTTCCATAAAGCAGTGTGATGCCTACAGATGATGGACTGCTACAGAGTCTATCAAACATTGCAGATCATATTCTTTATCCAGAAATAGTGCTGTGTCCATGTGAACCCAATTTCAGGCAAAAGACATTGTATATGCCTATGTGCTGTGTGGGTTTATGCATATACATGATTAATTAATAAGAATAAATCATCCAAGTTAACCAAATAGAGTTATCAATTACACAGAAATTAATGACCCTATTAGAATTCTTAGTTAGAGCTGTCTCTGCCTCCTCCCTCCTCCCACTGCTCCCTTGTCCATTAACCCTTCAATCCAACACTCTGCTGCAGCCGTGCACTATCTTTCTCTTTCCTTCTTCTTCCTTCCTGGCCTTTTCTACCTTTTCTCCATTATCTTCCTTATTTTCTTTACTTTTTCTCCACTGTTAGTCCTTCACTCTTTTTTTTTTTACTTTCGTTCATTTTCTCCTATTAATTTTCCTTTGACTATTTTTTAATTAAAGTAGGATATAAAGTAATAGATTTCTGTAGAGCATTATAGGCATACTTAGTTTTGGTTGATCCTCCCCCACCTTTCTGCTCCTGTCTTCTATGTGCCCCACCCCACTTGTACACTTCCGTGCCAAGTACCCCTCCCTTCCACACCCACATCACATGTCTTCCATTGCACCCCACAGGCCCCTCCCTTAAAGCCTCTCCACCCTCCATGCATCCCTTTCAAATTTTCTGGACTCTACCTCATTCACTCCTACATGAGTACATTTTTGATACTTATAATTCTATCCTGATTCTCCCTGAACAACTCTTCTTTAATTCTCAATCTGATGAGAAATGGAGACAAAGAGGCAAATATCTTACCTTAATCATACAGATAACATTAGCCAAAATCTTGTTTCTCTTAGCCCCTTATATAGCTGTTGAAATGCTGGGAGTGGGATGCAATTAAGGCCAACTGAATCAACTAAGAATTAATTATTGGATTTTTGCTGAAATTGTCAGGAAATAAAAATGTTGTTAGCATTTGGGAATTCCTAACAATAGAAAATAAACCTTAGAGATATACAAGGTCTCAGAATAAAACCAGTTGAGAGAAATGGTTAGGAAAGCAGAGCAGGTAAAGTTTCAACCTGACCCAGGTCTTTGAATTCCAATTATTATTTAATCTATCAAGTGCAATTACACTTCATTCATGTCTTCAAACTTGGGGTTATTTTTAGTTTTTGAAAACTTCATCCACATGTATAATGCATTTTGATCATATTTGCCCCGTCAATTTCCTTCTCTTTTCTCTTTATAGACTAAGTAGGAAATAAATGATTCTGACATTTCCTATTCTCAGAGACCATTTAACTTTTGAGAAATTAAGAAGGAAGATTATATTGAAACTTATCAACAGACTTTTTAAATTCAATTTTAACACTCAAAACAAATTTTTTTTTGAGGTAAGCTCTCTTACTAGCTCAGGCTGACCTGGAATTCATTATCCAGTCTCAGTATGGCCTTGAACTCATGGCGATCCTCCTACCTCTGCCCCCCAAGTGCTGGGATTAAAGGCATGCGCCACCACGCCCGGCTTCAAAACAAATTTTAAAGTAGGAAATTAGGCTGTGAAAATAAGAATATATAAATTTTATAGCTGTTATTTATTTTTCAGTGTAAAAATCTGCAGCAAATAATTTAGACCTAAGTTTCTAAGTGAGGAGTAACATATTTTAGTGCCTTGTAAGTACTTTAGATTCTAAGAACATGATCAAACTATAACTTGTCATTTCAAAACTTATTTTGTCATTATCCTCTGAAAAAAATTTACTATATTATGCCCACCTATAAGTCGTTTGTTACTCTCCTTTTTTAAAGTAATATATAGTCACTGATAATAAAAGGATCAAAATTATCAAAATAACTATTCAGAGAATACTCCAGAAGCATTAGAGAAATAACAATGCCAAAGAGACTCACTGTCTCAAACTTCATAAACTAATATGGATTAAGTTCATGCCATGTTCAGGTATCACTTTTTTTTCTTTCTTTTTTGGCTGTTCAATAAAAATACCAATGACTGCGTGTGAGCAGAAGCTATAGGCACAGAACATCAGAGCAGTGACAACAGCAGATGCAGCAGGTTGAACCTTGGGTTAAGTGACTCCCTCAGGCTCTGCTGCCAGAGGCAGGAAGCCCACTCTATACTTCCTGTGGTTAGTTTCCTACCCCTGAGGCACTGCTATAACAAGCAGCAAATCACACTTGGATAAACAACTCCAAGGGTTAGTTTCTATATACACCCAATTGAGCACAAAGAGGATAGTAGAAAAATATTTAAATTATAGTATGTTCATGTACTAATGATCTCAATTAAAAAATTAAAGATTGAACATCCAAAAAAGAATTCTAGTTAAAGCTACTTGAAGCAGATGAAAACCACAGACGATCCTGCAATCTATTCTACCTAGGTTTTTAAGAAGACTTGTGTTGTTCTTTTTGGAGATATTTTATTTATTTGACAGAAAGAGAGAGAGAGGAGAGAGGGGGAGGGAGACAATGGGCATACCAGGACCTGTAGCCACAGCAAATGAACTCTAGATGCACACGCCACTTTGTGCATCTGGCTTATGTGGGTACTTGGGCATCAAACCTGGGTCCTTAGGCTTTGAATGCAAGTGTCTCAACTAATAATCCATCTCTCTAGCCCCTGCTCTACCTTTTAATAACGAAGTATCTAATTTAATATTTTATAAGTCAAGACAAGTTCAGTTCCCTGTTACATACTATCTCCACTCAGGACATTAGGAATGTCTGAAGACATTATGGATTGAAGATATAAACACACAATGCTGGCAGTATGTGTGATGATTACTAACACGAAATAATCAGCATTCCCATCCCCCACACAATGCAGGTAGGATGGAAACAGCAATTCTGTTCAAAAATGTGAACACATTTGCCATAAAAAACCAAGCAAGCAAAACTATGTCATCATCCATTACTCAAATTACATCTTTACAGTTTGTGTCATCTTCCCTTTAAATAAACCATTTTAAGAACTTGGTCTCTGATAGATTTTATAAACTGGAAAGCATTATTCCATCTTCCTAAACTCACAATTTTGTTCTAGTCACTGTCAGAATACATATGACATTCAGCTAATAGTCGATACAACATGCATGTTGCTATGTATGTTTACATATGTGATGGAACAGTGAGCGAGACTTAGCTCTGCTACACCATTCTTGATGGCAATGTTACTTGTGATCTCAAAGCAAGTATGGCTTGTAGCTTCAGTCCTATTTTTTTTCTGCAACAGGGTATTTTTATTCATGACATTTCCATGAGATTCTCAACTCGTTTAGTGATTGTGGAATGAAGCATTTCCGTTTTGTCATAGTTATTGCTTGCTTTCTTGTTCTTAGTATGTTGAAATCCTTGAGATTTTAATGGACTGAAAGGATGACCCTTCAGTTTCTTCTGATTTTGCACTAGTAAGGTGGTAAGGATTTAACGAGGATCTTACACAGAGTTCTCTGTAGGATGGTGGCATTTGAAACTGGAAAAGGCCTAAGGAAATTTTGGAAGAAAATGTTTTCTATTCACATAGAAAAGATAAATAAACACACTTCTTTTAGTCATGTTCCCTGGAATGAATGTCAGCTACTAATGAAAATGTTTATGATTGACTCTATGAAGAAGGAAGGATGGAAAAATGAGAGTAAAAAATTAATGAAAATTTACACTGCAGTATTTTGTCTTTATGAGCCAACTTTTTCGAGTTGTAAGAATAGTTCAGGTAAATCTAAAAATCTTGTCCCTTTCTTGTGACTAAGAGTGAGCAGAGATTGATCTCCACTGTAACATCTACCCACTTTCTCTTCCTGCAATTTATTCCCCAGAGATGGCACAGGAGCAATGATGATGTCATCTCCTTTAAGAAATTGCTAGAAAGGAACACAAGAACAGAAAGATAAACTGTAAAGGCAAAGTATAGTACAAGTGTGTTGAATGTCTTAAAACAGTAGTTATCAACAATAATCATTTAACTCAATGTATTTACCTATGTGTTAGGGAAAGGATTTCTACATTATTACTGTGTTAGAATACTGGATGTGAATAAATCTTATAATTATAAAATTCTACATGAACTGGAGAGTGTATAAGTTAAAAGGAAGGAATAACAGTCACCTGTGGATGGAGGATGAAGACTGAAATAATAAAAGGTCAAAAGATTTTGGGACACAGAAAAGAGAGGAGACTGAAACAACTCACTACAGATATTTTCCAATTATGCTCTTTTTTAAAAACTATGCATATTTATTTATTTATCTATTTATTTATTTGCAAGCAGACTGAGGGAGAGAGAATGGGAGATCGAGGACCTCTTGCCACTGCAAGTGAATTTCAGGTGCCACTTTGTGCAGCTGGCTTTATGTGGGTAATAGGGTATTGAGCCATGGTTATCAGGCTTTTCAAACAAGTGTCTTTATCCACTGAGTCCTCTCTCCAGCCCCATCACCTATCCTTTGACTTTGTCAAGGTGAATTTGGGCATCAAGAAGAAAGATTAAAATGTAAGTAAAGATACAAAAATTGTAGGAGACTCCCAGATCTCAGTCCTGGGGTTCCTCTCCTAGAGCTATCCATACTCACCACCTTAACAAGCCCACCCATCAATATCTATAATCAATGAGTCTACTTGTACCCCAGGCTCCTGTGTCCCAGCTGTACAAATGGCATCTTTACTTGGAAGTTTGTGGAGCTGCTTAAACTGCGTATGTCCAAAACCAAAATTTAGTCTTCCTTATGTCAGCCAATAGTAACTTATCTTTTTAGTTATTCCCATTAAAAAAAAAAGATAAGTGAAGTGGGCTGGAGAGATGGCTCAGCAGATAAGGCACTTGATTGCAAAGGCTAAGGACCTAAATATGATTTCCCAGTACCAACATAAAGGTAGATACACAATTGCCACATGTATGGAGTTCATTTTCAGTGGCTAGAGGCCCTGGCATGCCCATTGTCTCCCTCTCTCTATCTTCCCCTTTCTCTCTCTCTCTTTTAAATAGTAAAGAAATGAAATATTTAAAATAACATGAAGTCCTTACTAATTCTTCTCTTAGTTGCATATCTAACTCCCCACATCCCTAAAGATTATATTAACTTCATTTCCATAATATTCTGAATTCAACCCGGTTTTACTCTCTCTACTACCCCATCCTGATTCCACTTGTATTAGAATAGTGACCTCAAATTGTAGTCCTCCTTCCTCCATCTTTGACCTTCTGTAACTATTCTTAACACAGTAGCCAAAGTAGCATAGCAGTTTTATAATATACACTAGATGCTGTCTCACTCCATTTAAACCCTAAGATCTCCTTTCCCACTCTAAGTAGAAGCGAATTTCTTAACATTATACGTCTGCATCTTATCTTTCTTAATAATCTAATAATTTTAGGGAATGAACTCCAGATACAATAGGCTTCCTGCTGATCCCTGGACTTTAGGTTCATCTTTGTCACCAAGGATGTTGTTGGCTTTGCTGGCTTAACCATTTCTGACTTTTTTACCTGTCCCCCCCGCCTTCAGTTCTGTTTAGTTCTTCTTGTTTAAGACATGGTCTGATACAGCCCTGGATGGCCTCAAATTCACTACATAACTGAGGCTGTTCTTGAAATCATGTTCCTGCTTCTATATATTGCATGTGGAAATTACAGGTACCAGTAAGTCTAGCATCCTCCTTAAGTTCTTATTCCAACAACATCTTCTCAAGTTTTCCCTAACTAGCCATTAATATTCCAGTTCTGTTCTTCAATGTCTCATCTCACAACTATTCCTAGCCATATTTCACCTCCGAAATTGTATTTACAGTACATACTGTACTATCATGTGACAGATATATATATATATATACAAAATATATTACACATTATATATATATGTATATATATATGTATATATATATATATATATATATATATACACATAATTTACTTTGTCAATATCCTCTGCTTTTGCACAAGAATGTCAATTCTGTGAGAACAAGGATATATTCTAGTTGCCTATGTGAATGGAAGGTTCATACCAATTATTTATTGAAGGAGATAAATTATCAGTGGTTGCCTCTAATAGCATATGATGGATACATTTCACATAATAACAAAAGTTATAAAGGAATGCCATTAAAAATGGAACTTTCAACTAGTTTTAAATAATGAAAAGGCATTATCCAGGAGAAAACTCTAGCTTAAGAGCAATATAAATCGATTGTGCCAAGATGCAAGGAAAATGTATCCTGTAAACATAAGGAGCACCAGAAACCCTAGTGGCTAGATCTTACAGAGAAGAGAGAGACATGATACAAGAGGAGATGGCAGGGTAAAACTGCGAAGGACCTTGTAGAGTACATCATTTAGGGATTCATTCTAAGAGTGATGAGAAGCCACTGATGATAAGCATAAAATCCCAAGAACTGTGTATGTGTTTAAGTTCTAGGACTGCTCATTTTCCAGGAGAAAATTTATTGACACAGACATGAACGAGTTGGGGAGGATCACCAAGCTAGCAGCTTGCACTATGGTGGTGGTATCTTTCAGGTACTGGAACTTGTCCTCTTTGACTTTGTTGCCATTCTGGTCTCTGTGCCTTCACTACTTTGTCATCGATTTTAACATACAAGCAGTTGTCTAGTCTTGTTCTTGTCCCTCAGGTAACATGAGAAAGTTTTGGTTCACTTGATGCTTGCTCCATTCACAGGAGACAAGTCCCATGGTTTTAATCTATTTGTGATATTTATCTCAGCCATTTAAGTTCCAAGGAGATATGTCATAATCTATGTTTTGTTTCTGGTATATTGAAGACATGTGATAATACTTGCTGAATGAATAAGATGTCGAATAAGTTACTGGTCTGCCAATACAAACAATATTTCCAGTATCTCACTGACACACTGTGGACAACAGGGATTCATGAGATGCAGGCTCTTTCTGTGTAGTTCATATATATAAACTACAGATGAAGTTGTCTATCAGTAAGATGGGCACTTAAGGTACAAATACATAAAGAGCTCAATAGAATATAAATATACCCAAACATTTAATTAACTTAAAGAAAAATAATGCATTTGAGAAGCAAATTGAATGCATAAATTTCAACATACTTCCTTAAGTGATTGAAAAGACATAATGAATTGAAATGGGACCACACTAAAGAGCATATTAAAAACTTAAAATATCTCATGCAATTTCCCAGGATTCTGATTCCCAGAGAATACATTATCATAATATGCTGAGTCATCAACTTCAATTCAACCACAATAGTTAAAGAATGCTTCCCATAAAACTTTCTAATAGGGGGTTGGAGAGATGGCTTAGTGGTTAAGTGCTTGTCTGTGACGCCTAAGAGCCACCATTCAAGGCTCAATTCCCCAGGACCCATGTAAGCCAGATGTACAAGGTGGCATACACATCTAGAGTTCATTTGCAGTGGCTGGAGGCCCTGGCATGCCCATCCTCTCTCTCTCTATCTGTCTCTTTCTCTCTTTGTCACTCTCAAATAAATAAAAATAAACAAAAAAGTTATAATAGCACACATGGACCTTTAGTTAATATGGGGCACAACCAGAACTCTGTTGAATAAATAACAAAACAGAAACCAATTTGCGTATAAACATTCTGATCCATCTAACACAGGTATATGTGCATATATACACATATAGCATATACATGCACACACTTCAATAATAAAGGTTTTATGAGAGACTGAGAGAGACAGAGAGAGAGAGGGAGAGAGAGAGAGAATTGGGGCACCAGGGCCTCTAGCCACTGCAGTAGAACTCCAGACTCATGTGCCACCTTGTGCACATGTGCAACCTTGTGTTTGCATAACCTTATGCATCTGGCTTACGTGGGATCTAGTGAGTCAAACATGGATCCTTGGACTTCCCAGGCAAGCTCTTTAACCATTAAGCAATCTTTCCAGCCAAATAATGAAGTTTTAGATGAAATCATAAGGCAAGTCATAGAAAAATAAGAAAAGTTCTTAAAGGATACACAAAATAAGAACTTTTAGCTGTACATGTTTTATGATAGTACCAAAGGATAACAAGTAAAATTTAGATGATTTTTCTAATCTCCCAACTGTAGAGTTTTCATTAAGCCACGGGATTATTTTTTAGAAAAACCTGTCATCAGAAACTCATAATTTGGCTGGAGAGATGGCTTAGCAGTTAAGTGCTTGCCTGTGAAGCCTAAGGACCATGGTTCGAGGCTCAATTCCCCAGGACCCACGTTAGCCAGATGCACAAGGGGGTGCACGTGTCTGGAGTTCGTTTGCAGTGGCTGGAAGCCCTGGCGTGCCCATTCTCTCTCTGTCTTTCTGTCTCTCTCTCTCTCTCTCTTTCCCTCTCTCTCTCTCAAATAAATAAAAAATGAACAAAAAAATAAAAAATAAATAAAAAGGAAATCATAATTGAAACCAGGCCACTAGATTCTCCTACCATGCATTTTAAAGAAGTCATGTAATCCAGTTAAAAACACTTTGTGGAAGAGATGATGGAAATATTGTAAAAGCCACAGGTTGGGATGTCATGCCCAGAGGCATTGCCTCCCCTCAATAACTGACTGCTGCTCCCACCATGCATAATCCACAACCCCATAGGGAATACCATCAACCCCATAGAATGGGGGCAGGGAGGAGGGAAAAGATGGTACAACACATGATGTTACCATAGTTTGAACTATAGCATTCTATTACCAATATTATAACACCTGTAAACCACACTCATTTTTGCCGTAACACTATAACAAAGACAAATAAAGAGATAACTTGGTTAACAGTTCAAATATATATATTTAGAAACACAAATGTAGATCTCAAGCAAAGATGTTCAAAAGTCCCACCCAAAATTTCATAACTTATATAGTGCATGTAAATACAACCTGAAATTTGTATTCACTGGGATTAATTTAAACATGTCCCCCCAAAATAGACTCAAAATAAAGAGAAGAGTGGAAAACGTGGATTTTGCATAAAACACAGAAACAAAATTTTTACCACCACATTTAAAAAAAACATATGCCATATGTTTAGAAATGTTAAAAGTTTATTTGGTCAATGTTAAATGAATTAACATTCATTCTTTTTCTCAAATTTTTGGGTAATTTAAATTATCCTGAAGAATTATCTCATCATTATATATGAATATCCAGGTAACTTGTACCCTTGTCAATTTTAAGAAAGTGCTATTTACCAAATTCTAATTCATTATACCCAACATGTTGTTGCTTATACCACAATTCCATAAAGAGGCATGGCAACTTACCTGAGAAATTGTTGTATGTACATGTTTGGGAGTTCTCCTAATTCAAATAAGTCTTCTTTCTCATCCTATATAATCCAGTTCTGTTCCTCCGGCCCAGATATTTTATATTTACAAAGTTGTTATATGTACAGAACACATTTTGATGTTCAATACATTTATAAAATTCTTCTACTATGATACTATATTCTATGGACATGAACTCTTTCAATTGTAATTGTATAAAGTTCTGTGCTTGGAACTATATTGAGAATTTTCAAGTTTTAAAGCAATGTTTCCATGGGATTTTTGTACTTCAAAGGCACCAAAAAATTTAAACCTTTGTACTAAGAAGTAAAATAAGGTAAGCACATCCATCATCAACCTATGAGCAGTAGGGGTGGACCACAATGTCCCATGGTAAAAATCAACACAGTAAGAAATGTGAATTAGCATGAAATGAGAATGGCTGAAGGCAGAATCCCTGCATGGCACATTTCTTCTTATACAATGTTTTCAAGTACAATCACCAGGACTGTCCACTCATGCACAAGGAAGGCCTATAATGTTTCTCTTGGCACATTTTTAATGGAAAAGAAAAGATAAAAGTGGGGACTCATTCAATTCTTCCTCAATATAAGAATTTTTAAAAGTTTTCTAAAGTTTTCTAATCATCACGTTCTTCTTTTATTCATCCCAATATTCATGTTCTTTGTTTATATAAGAAACAAAACATATATAAGAATATACAAAAAAGAACAACAGAATTTTTATGTAAGATTTGTACACAGCTTCATGCCACTGAGGTAAGGGCAAGTGAGGGGTTATACATTTTCTGTCATAAACAACACTAGATTCTCAGAACCATTAAGTAAAATCCCACAAATAAAAATCTGTCCGTACTTTGAATACTAAATTCCTTTATTCAACAACACAGAAATTTCACAAAAACAACTTTACTGGGCAAATTGAAGTGATTTTTAATTTTTTTTTACAGTTTTGTACATGCCCCATAAGTGATATTCTTTAATAAATACACTGTTTTCCAAAACTGCTTTTTTAAATAATTGCACAAGCATACATACACCTTACACAAATTTCTATTAGAAAATTTAATAGATAACTGCACAGTTCAGAATAGGAGAACACTGTGAAAGGAGTACATTTTGTGGCCCATATCCTGAAATAGCTATTTTTTCAATGGTGAAAATGGAATCCCTCCTAACACAGTAGCTGTGTTTGATTCATTGTGAATACAGATCTCAGTGTGAAATGCCAAATTTAATAAAAACAAAAGCTGAAACATTTAGCTGTTACATGAGAACCAACTGTTTGATATCACTGTGAATCTAACCATGATCAAAGACCCACTATAGCTTTGTTTGACCCTCAGTAGTGTGTTCATTTAACTGCTTTCCTTTTTTCATTATTTGATTACTGATGCTATCAGTTTAAAGACCTCGTATGCTGTAGCACTAATTGTAAAACTTACATGCCAGGGGTCCTGGATGAGAGGAAGGGAGTATTTCTTTCTTTTAGTGATTAATATTCATAGTAAGCCCATTGTTTCTTGTTGCCTGTGACCACTTGTAGAGGAAGGAAGTTGAGGGAAAGGGATTAAGCAACCATGAGATATTTTCATGTATATGCTTACACTGGGGGAAGGTGATTACTGTTTTCTTTCCCAAGTTTTTCTTTCCCAAGTATAGACACAATACTACTTTGTGGGAGTGTTTCTACTTAGAGGTAGAGTCCTTCAGAAAACCACGTTTTTCTGGAGGTTGGAGACGATGTTGTTTGCATTATCTTTTTTGATGTCATAGTGCTGAGTGACAACTGAAATGAACATTTGCTCATTCTACGTACAAGAGGCCCAAGTATTTTCCAAGCCCCCCTCAAATGCTGCCAGAGCATGACATTTCCTTGAGAAGGCAGAACAGGTTTTTTGACTTTCTGATATGTAATTTTTAAGTTGTCTATATACAACCTCTAATTTCAATGCTTAATTCTAAGTTTATTTGATATTGGATATGTAGCACACAGGAAGCAATTTTAGAAAGTTATTTTTCATTGGTATTTTAGAATAATGAAAAATGTAAGCATTCAAGTTAATAACATGAGGCTACATAGATAGGCTTTGCAATTTTTCAGCATGAGAACACTTGGGAAAGAAAACTAGAGGGAGTCCAAAGAGTGATTTTGTCACCATCATCACTGAGTGCTCAATGTGGATTCCACATTGATACTTGGAGTTTAAGCAAAAGCATAAAAGTGAGTGGTATAGAATAGCAATAACCATAATAAAAATATAAGAAAAGTAAAGAAAAGCTACACTGTTCCAATTTGGTACTAAACAGGTTTCTTTCATTTAAAAAACGAACTGTCATGTAAAACACCACATTTTATAATACACAGATTAGATCTTTAAAAAAAACAAACAAAAATACAAGACATGCAATACAATCATGTAGTTTGGACTGTCCATACATTGCTATAAGATCATTATCATAGGCCTAATACAACCTGAATAGAAGTCTGTTTCATTTATATAATAATCATTTTACAAAATCAAGGCAAGCTTCCCATTCAAGTGTGAAAGTAAATTTTGCACTCACTTGTAGTTAACTAACAAAAATGTCAAACAAAAATAAAATAAAGTAACTAAAAAAAATGGAGCAAGAACTTATGTAGCTCTCATTGGTCCTACTGCAGAAGTAGAAATTCTAATTAGAAACCCTCAAAGGAATAAACATCAAGTAGAAAATTATCTCAAAATCAATATATATTACATTTTAGCTGGTGATTCCTTGTCTTCTCTAAACATAGATGGGTATAATACACAATGAATTTGCCTCAGAAAAGTTTATTGACCACATGCTAGGCAAATCAAGTCACCCCTTGTTTTTCATGTTGGCATTTGTATATATGGAGTATACTTTTCCTCAAGTGCTCTAACAATGAAGTGCTTATCCTGTTTCCAGAAAACCTTTTCTGTCTTATTCTCCATGCAGAACTAAAACCAAGCTGTAAAAAGTAATCACCTGCTAGTCTTTCAAACACTACACTTTCAACTTTTCACTATCACAGCACTCTCTTACCAAGTTATTTTCTTCCAATCCATTTTGCTTACCTGTTGAACAGGCTTGTAGATGTAGTGGGCTACAATGTCTAGCTCACAGATAAAGAGCAAAAATTGTAGTAACATGGCAACCTTGACACTTTATGTATTTTTGTTAAGCTACATCTTATTCCTAAAACTGAAAATGACCCTTAGTGCCTAAGGAAAAATTTCAAATATATGTCCTCATAGGACAACCTTTGACACAGGACTGTCCTAAAAAGATAACTCAGCTTCAATGAAGCATTAGGTCCTTTGTGTGTAAGAGAGGACTATGATGAATTTATGAAGGTCCTCAGACTGGGGTCCTGCCTTCTTAGGAACAAACTTTGAGAGTCAAGAATTGGGGATGGATGTAAGAGAATATTTTGTTGAAAGACTAGAGAAAGACCAGTGGTCCTACTGGGAGGCTATTAGAACGGAAGGTTAAAACACACACACACACAAGCACACACACACACACACACACACACACACACCACCTCACTTTTATGAATGTTTTTAATTATTTTTAACTTAAAAAAATCCCCAGCCATTCTTCAATGTAGGCTTCAATGTATCCATGTTAAAAAGAAATCTGCCCATTTAATATCTCACATTGAATTAAAAACATTTGGATATTCTTATTTCCATTTTTCTCATTTCTCAAAAACAATTAATAAACAAAGAAACAAACAAATGTGTGCAGGCTGAAAAAAATATCAGGCATGGATTTCTCCCTCTACGATCTGGTATTTTACTCTAGAAAACACATTTATCAATTAAAAAAAAATACAACTGATTCTGCATTTCCCAACTATTCTGAGTACTCCGCCTTACAGTGCAACCCAGGACACGTCAACTACACTAAGTATTTGGGAGGTATACCCTTCTGTACAGCTCATTTGTAAGCAATGCAAGTGCATAACCGCTACTCTAATATAGTGCTCAAAAGATTAATTGAAACTTTCATAACATCTTCCCCTCTTATAACAATACAACTGAAGGTAACTGCTGGATGCATCATGATCTTTAAATTCTGTCAAACTTGTCATCAAGTCTCTCTGGAAAGATGCATGAAAACCCACCAGTGTTGTCTCTGCTTCTACAAACAACTGGCAAAAAATATTTAAAGCTAAAATTTATTGCTCCAGATTTAACTTGCAGAACCATACTGTTGTGCACAAACTGTTAATCTCCAAAGATGCTCAGACATGATTGTCTCCTTGTGTCTAAACACACAAAATACAAGCTGCTATCTGTACAGTTTACAGTACTGAAACACATATATTTGAAAATGAAGTATAGATATGTACTTTGCAAAGATACATGATTTTACAGCAGGGGTTTACCCAAACTTATTTTTTACAGCCACTTTCAAAATAGACGACAACTTCACTAGTATAGCTAAATTACATCAAAGAATCAGTGTATTGAAAGTAAACAGACTGGCCAATTCCTCAAGCTCCCCCATTATTTTTAAAATGTCTTTTTTTTTTCTTTTCTTCTTGCTTTTTGAAGAAACCTATACATAAAATGAAAATAATATCTGGATATTTTCTTCAATGGTGGACTAAGCAGTTTCTTAAAACAAGACATTAGGTTGCCCTTCATTTCCAAATGCCTTGAAAGTAAGAGACACTACTGCTTTAAAAGAACCATCGGAATGCCTCCGCGCTGGGAACAGGTGTTCTCTATAAAAAGAGAGAGAGAGAGAGAAAGAGCAAGAAAACAAGTTAAGCTTTCTTTCTGTCAATATAAAATTAGAATTTTCTCCCATACACTTCAGCAATATGTTTAGTCAGCCATATACCACATGATGGCATATACTCTAACATCTGAAAATAGAGGAAATGCTCAATCTTAGAATATTATGAAAATTAGACTATTCAATTTAATGCTAATTAACTAAACGTAATAACTACAACATGCTATGGTCTTAAAAATATAGCAAATAATTCCAGAAGTTAGCAATCTAGCAATGAGAATAAAGGAAACGATCAAGAAACTAAGCAGCAGCAGGAAGGTCAGCTTACCACTTGTACTTAAACTCTGTAGCTGCCTCATAGGATTTCTAGGCTATTTCAAGTTGTTTTATATTACAACACACATTGATGGCACAATCACATAATGAAATAGGAAAGGATTAATTTTCCTAGCTAACTTTCAAAGCTAATAATTTTCATGATGTTCTTTTGTTTGGTTTTCTATTTCAATAAAATTACCAGCTATGCATGCCATTTCCATGACAAGACACATACACACTGTATACAGCTATTATGGCTGCAATTGGATTATACTGCTCACTACACCAAGAAAAACATAACCAAACAAACTGAAATTTAGACCAATATATTGATGAACAAAGTCATAGTAAGTACATACACATATAATCTACATAAGGCTGATGTCAGAATTAAGTGAAGTAAATTTCTTTATGATGGAGAATTAACATGCCAAGTTAATGTTGCCAGGTAAACACTTCCTATACACATCTTAGGAAAATTCGTTTAATACTTGAATTTTATATTTCAGAAAATGCATGAACACTTCACTGTAATGCTCTAATAATGAAGGTTATCCTTTCCTTACTTTATACACATAGTTATTTGGGTGATATTCTTTTATTGTAATAATGCAATCAAAAGCATAATAGCTTATTTACTCACTAAGATATTAAATAGAAATTTAAGTAAATAAAATAACCCTTTTAGAAGGCTAATTTCCTTTACACCATCTGTGCTGAAAATCATTTTTTTAAAAATGTGTCTTCACAACCAATAATAAACTCCAAAATGTTAAAAATTAGTAATTTACCATATCTTACTTAATTCAAGTTTGCACATATATGTATACAAAAACTAAAATTGTATTTTGTCAAAGCACAAAACGTCTATCCTCAAAAACCAATACTAACTTTACCAATTTTCTTTTTACTTCCTTAGGCTGATGACTTAATTCATTTTTTCCTATTCTCACTGCACATACCTGGATCCTGTAATACGGTTTGGTTACTCTGAAAAATTCCATTACCACCTTTTAAAATTAACTTTTCAATAGTAGATATAATAATTTTATTTCTAGTTACATTGCCTTAGTTGTTCTTAAAAATTATATGAAGAAATAAGGAACACAAATAACATATCCATTCTAATATCCATAACACAGAGATATACAGAGACACACACACATACACACGTACACACTCATGCATGCACACAGGAAATGAAACCTTAAAATTTTCTACCAGATGCCAGCTTGCTGTCTGATGCCAACCAAGGATAAATTTTTATAAGCATGTATAGTTATATAAATGCAGTCATTTTTAACAAGATAAATTAGTTCTAAGTATATCCATGCAATTATAGGTCTATGGTTACAGATTCATATATGAAAAATAAACATGTGTATATATATTCATATATATTCAATTAACAGTGATGCCAACTTACTCTCAATGCCAGCTGGAAACAAGTTTATAAATATATACTTATGTAATCCTGGATCTTGGTAAACATATATATTTATCAAGATAAACAGAAAAAATACACAGAGTACATATTTTTAAATGAGATGAAGTCCTTATGTCTCAGATAGACTTTCAAATCTGTTTTCCAGGTTTACTCTTCTTCCATTCCTCTACTCTACTTCCAATATTTTTAAAAAAAGCAAGCTTGCAAAATACCACCTAGGGTCAAAGGTCATTGTTATGAGGAAAAATAATCATTTCTCACTGCTTGCTCGCACCAAAATTTAGAGCAAGCCATAGAGAAGCAGCACGTAAGTTTTCTAGACTATAATGGTGTCATAAAGTAGCATTACGATGATGCTCTTCTGTGAGCTCACTGCGAACTGTGGCACTGTGAGGCCAGTGTGTAGCCCCAGATACGGGGACCAAGGAGGTAAACAGTGAGGCATGTTTTACATTTTTTCCTTATATTAAGATCTTTTCAGGTCATGCAAATGAAGATTGATTAGTTGAGAAGTCACCCAAAATACGTGAGAAAAATAAGAAAAGCCACCAGTGCATTAATTGGAACAAATTATCCACGTCTTCACCAGAAAGTTATCATAACATTTCCCTAACAGTTTTATCTTTGGGTGAAAGACAGAGCTAAAACTCCTTAGTGCCCCGTGGTCACACAGACCCCCATAGATCTAAAGTGCAGTTCAGTTTTTATGAGGCTCATCAGAATTTACTTTAGGTAAAAACTGAATTCTTTGCAGCCAAGCAGACTGAAAAAATTCTGTTTTCATATAACTATTGGCTTAAATTACAGCTTTCTGGTTACTCTGTACAAATTTGGGCGCACACCTCCCTGACTTTGTCAGCTAATGAGGTCATCTTTGTAAGAACACAATTGTCACTGAGAGGGCAGCTTAGCACACCAACAGGGAGAATTAAACACTCTGACCAGCTACCTCTGGGTTATATAAACTCAAGGTCTCTGCTGGGGAATCACACTCTTGATGAGATTACGGTGACTTTTTTTGGATCTCAGTGATTCTTGCAGGGAATAGTTATTCTGAGTGACAGGAAAGCCAGATTCCTCTGGAAGAGAAGGAGCAGGACCTAAAGGGCAGAATTGACACTGTTTCAGGAAGTCTTCACTGCAGGTGGGAACACAAATCCCAGCCTGGCTCCAGGAGGCCTATGGAAAAACCAATAATTTCCCATCCCACCCACCCTACCCTAATTCTTCCCCACTGTTCCACAGTGATACAAAGTACACCTTAGGCCGGGCACATCATGATCTTTAAGCTTCTTTTAAGAAGGGTTTGTGTTCATGCCCTAAACAATTTTTTAAAGCAAGGAAATAACCTTGAATAAAAGGATGGTATAGTGCAAGTCCAAATACTTGACACTTACTTTATGAGACTGTGATTGAGTCTCATAACACATTTGTTTTTAATATGAATATAAGAGCCATCATCAAAGGGCTGGAGAGATGGCTTAGCAGTTAAGGTACTTGCCTGCAAAGCCAAAGGATGCGGGTTTGATTTTCCAGGACCCACATAAGCCAGATGCACAAGGTGGCGCATGAGTCCAGAGTTCATCTGCAGAGGCTGAAGGCCCTGGCACTCCCATTTCCCATTCTCTCTCTCTCTCTGTCACTCTTCCTTTTTCTCTCTCTCAAGTAAATAAAATAAAATAATTAAAAAAGACATCACCAAAGACTCGCATCCATCAAATTCTCCCTAAATTAACAATGCTTATTCCATTTAACCTATGCTGACTCTCTCCATTGAAGAATCTGTTTTCTTTTTCAGAAGGTAGCAAGATCCGAGGAAATAAACCGCCCCTCACAGTTTAGCCAAGACCCAGCTGAACCTACAGAGGAACTGGAACATGAGCAAGAGTGCTGCTTCCATGGTGAACGTGACAATCAGTGCCAGGATGAAGGAGACAGACACTGAGGACACTCAGCACTTACCAAAGCAGAAACCCAGAGGCTCCTGAGAGCTCATCACAGAAGTAGACTTAAAACACACCATCACAGTTCAGGAAATATTGTAGAAGAGGGGGTGAAAAGATTTCAAGAACCACATGTTGGGATGCCATACCCAGAGGCATTGCCTCCTCCCAATAACTGACTGTTGCTCCCATAATGCATAACCCACAACCCCATAGGGAATACCAGCAACCCCACTAAGGAGGGCCCCCAGGGGAATGGGGGCAGTGACGAGAGAAAGGATGGTACAAACACATGATGTATCCATACTAAGTATATCTGAAATAAATAAATAAATAATAAATAAATAAATAAATAAGGCATCATCCCTGGAAGAAATGAATTTCATTTTGTCAGTCATGGAGAAATGAACACCCTAAAATGATGAAGAAACCCCAGAGCTGTGCTTGAAGCATCTGACTGGCCATGTTATTCATTTTGCTACCAGCTGGGTGTTTCAAGAATCCTCAGGTCAAACGTGCATTTACATATTCTTGTAAGAAATATGTCCATAATTATGAAAATTCATCTCCTAAAAGCTAGAAGTACAACATCTATAACTATACATATGAGGCTATGTAGACTGGCCATTCACATCTAGATATGATATGTGAAATGTAGCAGTATTCATAACACGGCATTTAAAACTAATGCTGGGCTGGAGACATGGCTTAGTGGTTAAGGTGTTTGCTGGCAAAGCCAAATAACCCAGGTTCAATTCCTAGTATCCACTTAAAATCAGATGCACAAGGTGGCACATGTATTTTGAGTTCATTTGCAGTGGCTAGAGGTCCGAGCCTGCCCATTCTCTATCTGCCTCCTTCTCTCTCTCCTCAAATAAATAAATAATAAATAAATAAATAAGTATTGTAAAACTAATTGCTTTTAATGAAGCTAGACCTGAGGTTTCAAAGAGCAAGTTACAGATAACCCATAGATTGAAATTTATCTCAGAATGGAAATGGAAATTGAGATTAAAATTTTAGAATCTTCTATAGATAATGCTAAATAAATTTCTAATATTTGAATAATGACTCACCTATGCATTCAGACTTTTACTATGAACAAAGATGAGTCTAATACAATGAATTCTTAGTGAAGGTTGGGAGTACCATTATTCCTACATTAATAGAAATGTAATTTTCATTTTTCTCATTTACTATAAAAAATGTGCATTTATCAGATATTTTTCTGATTCTCAATAATAATGAGAAATATTTTCTGACTACATCAAAGCAATTCCAAGCTACAGTTACTCAATGAACTCTCTTGTACAACCTTATGAAATATAGTTTTCATTATGAAAAGCCTTGCCTTCAACTTCTTAGACTCTGGGGTAAGTAAGGACTTGAAGTTAGAAACCCCCATTGTATTTGAATCTACTTTGTTAAACTAAAATTTGAACATGATAATGAATTCCTCAAATTTGCCAATAAAAGGCACATGAGTAAAAAGGACAAAAGATAGTAGTAGGACTCATCGTTTTACTTTAGCTATTCATTTTTTTTTACAACTTCTTACAAAAATTTTCAAACTTTGGGATTTTCTGTTTTTTTTTTTTTTTCTGGTTTTATGAGGTAGGGTCTCACTGTAGCCCAGGCTGACCTGGAATTCATTCAGTAGTCTCAGGGTGTCCTCGAACTCACAGCGATCTTCCTACCTCTGCCTCCCGAGTGCTGGGATTAAAGGCATGCGCCATCATGCCCGGGTTGGGATTTTCTTTTTGAATGAACAAAAGCCAAAGGATTCCTGATAATGAAAATCTACTTTTTTTTCTGTGTTGCTTTACCAAAATATACGATAACACTACAACACAGGTTCCTTAACTTTAATCCTAACACAATTTCAAAATCTACATTAAAATATGAGATACTGAAGTACACTTACAACATAAATATGAACATATATGCATATAATCTAATGTGTATGATAAAAAGCTTTGTATGATTAATAATTATACTATGAAGCCATTCCTAGCAAAAGTAAGTACCTCCCCAAAATGGTTTTAAACAAAAAAGTATATATTCTTCTTGAAGTAATATTTTATAAAAAAGCATAGTCTCTTAGAAATGAAAGCACTGGCACAATACAGGTCTGTGCCCATAAGAGAACTATTACTCTGTGATAAACCATCATCTCAATGCCCAAGAACATGTTGTCATTGTAATTACATACAACTCTGTAGTCATAGTAACCCACCTAAAATATGTGACTACAGGAAAATGGTTTTCAATGTTTTTCTGTTTTCTTTTGTATTTGGTATTTTGAAACAGTCTCACTGTGTCTCAATCTGGGCTAGAACTCAAGATCCTCTCCAGCTTCCTAAAGGCTACATTATAGACTGCCTCTGACCCTCCTGGCCTTCTACCTTTGCCTTACATCTCATTGACTCTTTTCTTTAGGGCTGACAAGGCGATGATAGATAGATGATTGATAGATACAAAGATATATATAGATTGATAGATAGATGATAGATCAATAAAAACAGATAGAGATATAGTTATAGATAAAGATAGATGATGATGATAGATAACTAGATAACAAATGAAATGTTAATAGTTCAGATTTATTTACTACATAACTATAATTCTGCAGCCTAATGAAACCTTATTTTAGCCAGTATCCAGATATAAACAAAAATCAACCATCAGTATCATCACTAACTGGAATATTAGATCTTTATCTAAGAATAAGGAAGCACTAAATAAGTAACTACATAACTTTTATGACACAATTTTTTGTAGATTTACATGTAGGGATTTTTTTGTTTGTTTGTTTTTCAAGGTAAGGACTAGCTCTAACCAAGGCTGACCTGGAATTCACTATGTAGTCTCAGGCTGGGCTCTAACTCAACAATTCTACCTCTGCCTACTAAATGTTGGGATTAAAGGCTTGCGCCACCATGTCCGGCTAAAATGTAGGTTTTTAAATTGACATCTGCGGTGAGGATTTCTCTGATTAATGGAGACTAAGCACAAATGCCCTCTCAACCCACCCTTCTCTATTGCCACTGCTCCTTCTACCTTATCAATGAATCTCCCCCTAACTTTCCTTCTACACCTCCACTGTCCCTCACCATCACCACTGGGAACGCATGATTTCAGAAGGCAAATTGCCTAAATTTGTGAAGAGGATGGGTTATAAACTATATTAAAGAGGCAATAAATCCATATTGTCCAAAATTAGTTACAGAAACACTGAAGGAGAACATGTGTTTGGGAGGTAGCAAAAAATGTCAAATTAATAGCATGAACCAAAAAGATACCAATTTTTGTTCTAGTATCACATGAAGGCACAGACTCTTGATAAATGTTACATATTCTATTTCAAGTAAATTTTGTAAAAATACTTCAAACCACATCTTCCCAACAGATTCTTAAATTTATTGTTATATAAATGGGTAGTTTAGTGATTAAATGCTCTTAACACTATGATATATGATGGTAACATATTATGCAAAGTGGAAATGTTTTCACTATCCACAGACTACAAAAGGATTTTTCACAATTTATTTATACAGTATTTCTAACCATATGTGTACAGAGAGTGTAAAAGTAAGATTGAAATTAAAAATGCAAGGGCTGGAGGGATGGATTAGTGTTTAAGACGGTTGCCTGCAAAGCCAAAGGACCCAGGTTTGATTCCCCAGGACTCACATAAGCCAGTATAATCTATACTACATTGTTAATGGTTTAAATGTGCAGTTTTTATTTCTATGCATATTTGTATTTGGCTTAGACATATATGTATACATATACATATGTTTGATTGTAGAATCTTAATATATTTGTTTGTATATATGCATTAATATATCGTGTATATGAAAGTTTAATAATACACTCTCTACTTGAACTTACTCTTGTAATATTTGTTGAATACAACAATGCTTCAAGAGGAAATAACTGGCAGTTAGCTATTGTGAAACTAGACAAAGTTGCTCAACAATTTAAAAAATTTTAGCCAATTTTATTATAATCAGTAAATTATTACAAATGTATCATTCTTTATTGATGAGAAGATATTCATATAAAATATGAGTAATGGGAGGTCACTTACACAAAGCTATTAAGATGTAATATTTAACTTATCAAAGCTATGACATGGACAGCTTCTAATTTTTTTTTTTTTTTGAGGTAGGGTTTCACTCTAGTCCAGGCTGACCTGTAATTCACTATGCGGTCTCAGGCTGGCCTTAAACTCATGGTGATCCTTCAACCTCTGCCTCCCAAGTGTTGGGATTAAAGGAGTGCACCACCACGTCCGGCAGCTTCTAATTTTTATTAGAAGAAAAATCAATAGTTGATAACTAACATCCAGAACCAATCTAATATATGGTCTTACTTCATTATTAATCTGAAATATCAGAGAAAAACTTATTTTTATTATATGTAAAAGTTAATACTAGCATTTTAATTGAGGTCATTAAGCACTGTGTTCAGAATCTTTTGTGAGAAAAACTATTGGGATAGACCTAGCTTACAAATCATTGCATGTTTTTGTCCTGTAAACTGATAAAAGGAATTTAAAGAATATTAATTCTAAATATCTTAAGCAACTAGTTGTTTTCATCAACAACAATGCACTAGGTTACAACTGCTTGTATGAACAACATGCTGTTTTCTCTTTTATTCTCAATGTCTTCTTCCCCCCCCCTTTCTTTTTCCCTCCCTTCTTTTCTTCCAAATACAATGGCTAGCATATAGAATACTCCAATTCTCAATCGTGCTTTTACTTTTTGGTCTTTCTCCTTAATATTTTAAAAAATATTTTTATGTATTTATTTTAGAGACAGAGAGAGAGTATGTGTCTATGTGTGTGCACCAAGACCTCTAACTGCTGCAAACAAACTTCAGAAGCATGCATCAATTGCACATCTGACTTTATATGGGTACTGGGGAACCAAACCTGTGTTGGCAGGCTTTGCAAACAAGTGCCTTTAACTACTGACCAATCTTCCCACACTTCTCTTTAATATTCTTCTTAAATAAAAGAGCAGGGCTGGAGAGATTGCTCAATGGTTAAGACACTTGCCTGCAATGCCTAAAGACCCAGGTTCAACTCTCCGGTACCCATGTAAACCAGATGTACAAGATGGCACATGCTTCTGGAGTTTGTTTGCAGTAGCTAGAGGGACTGGCACACCCATTATCTTTCTCTCCCCTCTCCATATATCTCTCTCTCTTTCTCATAAAATAAGTAAAAATAAAGCATTAAAAAGTGAACTAATTTAATTTAATTTGATCAAGTATTTGTACATACATCTTGGAACTTTAGGAATATAGTTTGGTTCATCTACCTTCATTAAGAGGAGATGCACAGTTAAAGATGCCCCATGACCATGAAATTAGCATACCATGTACCAGAACAAACTCCCACATATGTAGATCCTAATTCATTCTTAGGAAATTTCCAAGGATTACTTTTTCCTGAGAGTATCATGAGTTCTATCTTTGTGCAAACAGAGTCACATTCACATTGTTAACTCTCAAATAAATTAATAAATCTTCTTTAGGAATAGGATTTATTTATAAGATACAGTAACTATTCTTTTCACCATCATTTTTCTGGAATCTTTTCTGTATGATCCATGCTGTACTTTCTAGAAATTCTCTATATAAGCACTTAAAATTACATTAATATTTTATGTTATTCATTGTTTATAATGTTAGATGGCCTTTATTTCCTTACCCATCATCATTAATTTGGGGGATTCTTTTTTCACTTTTAGATCTCCCTATGTTTTTAGCTGAATATTTGAATTTACTTTTTTATTGCTGTTGGTGTTGTTTTGTTTTTTTGAGGTAGGGTCTCACTCTAGCTTAGTCTGACCTGGAATTCACTAGGAGTCTCAGGGTGGCCTTGAACTCTTGGTGATCCTTCTACCTCAGCCTCCCAAGTGCTGGGATTAAAGGTGTGCACCCCCACACCTGGTCTTGAATTTACTCCTTATAAAGAAATTTTAAAAAAGAAAGGGGAGGAGAGGAGTAGAGGAGAGGAGTGGAACAAAGGAAAAAGAAAGTAAAGCGAAATTAAACTAGATTCCCTGAAACTAGTTTTTCCACCTTGTTAAATAAAAAAAGAAAAGAAAAAAAGTGGTACTGAGTGGTTCTAAGCCCAGATATAGTGTGATGTCCTTTCATAAATTTAAGACATTAACTACTGTTACATGTTTCTTATTTAAATCAGACTCAAGTCTAACTTGAGCCATCACAATCCTTTCTGATTTTCCTAAGGTCTGAAGAAGTCCTCTAGTCTGCCTTCTTGGCTGCCTGCCTTCCTTTCTTTCTTCTTTCCTTTCTTCCTTCCTCCTTCATCTCTTCTTTCCTTTCCTTTCCCTCCCTCCATTACTCCCTCCCATCTTTCTTTCCTTCCTCCATTCTGTCTTCCAATACACTCCTTTCTCTTATTCAAGTGAAACAAAAGTTCCCAACAGTCTACAAAATATGCTTTAATATGTAGCACAAACATCTTTGTATGACATCTCAGAACCACATGAGGTAGCACAGTACCTTTCATATCAACCTGTGTTACTTATCTAGAACTAAAGTACTAAACCAAGGATGAATCAAGTGAATAGTTATGAGATTGCTTCTAGAGTTGTCTAAATTTTTAATAAAAATGTTTAAAAATTTCCATTTCTTGGACTAGAAATTGAAAACATGAATAGGGAATTAAGACTTAGAGAATTGTGAATAAAAGGCATTAACACCAAGGGATAAGGAAGGTCTAAGTTCCTTAAGCCAGGACACAAATGTGTGTAACTGTGTACATGCATGTGTATCCGCAGAATCTACACTCACCTATTACAAGATACTTCCTATGTAAATAGATTTACTCCATTGGATTTAATTTATCAATGGATTTTCTGTTTTTTTAGTAATGGCATAAATGCCCAGCATACGTAAGGATTCACTTAGAAGTAGTAAAGTAATACTATTTATACAACATTTAAATTTCACTCCTTCTTAGCAATGTTCAAATATAATTTTACCTCTCTGCATACTTGTTCAATTTTGTAGTTACTATTGCTAGTGTTTCCCACACTTTCTGATGTAACCAATGCTTCACATTTAACATAGCTTTTCAATGCAAGCATACACACATTTCTGTAAACATGTAAAACTAAAACAGTAGCTGAAAAATACTGCATGAGATGCAGTCATGTATTTTCTGCTTCATTCTCTTTAAATTTATAACAACCAGCAAGTTGTTTATATGGCCACTAATATACTGTCATGTGCAGCTTGGAAATTATAACATTAAGGCTGAACTCCCCTCCAAATCATTCAAAGCCATATTCATGTGAAGGAAACACATGAGGAAAACTCGAAAATACTCCATATCATAATGAAGTAAATTACACATATCAAAGCCATATGGAGGTGATATTTTTTTCTTTTGGGGTGAAACAAGTCAGTATTCACTGTTTTTTTCATGAACTAAAAGATGGACACAACATACTTAATGTTTAATAAAAAATCCATATCCAAGTTTCCATCCACTTATATCTCATGTTTTCTTTTCGTCTATTCCTGACTCCATGAGGAACATAACCGCATCTCACTTCGCCTATGAAGTGATTTCCATAGAAAATCATTTCCCACCACAGTCATTTTTCTACCACTGATTCACCACCACTGCCACCATTTCCATACAATTAAATCTAAAGGTTTTTTCTTATAAAAAAAGTTATTTCATAACTTTTTATTCTGTGAACTTTTAGAAAAAATCCATCTCCCTCAAAATTTCCCAGATTTGCTGAAATGCACATAAATGCCCATCACTCTTCCTGATCTACAGGCCAGTATCGCATCCTCTCTCATTCCACTTGGTCTCTCTCCCTTAAATGTTACTATCAATCACCCATCTACAGTTCGGTTGCTGAGCAAGAAAAAGCACTTTCAGCACAGTGTCTTCCCTTGTTTAACACTCTACTTTCTCAACAATGTTGCCTCAAAAAGGAATTTGAATGCAGACAAGACACAAATGGAATCCAATTCTACCCATCTTGGAAGTATTTTAGCTATGCTTTGTGATTACACCTCCAAGTGTTTCAAAGGTGTAAAAATAATAACACCAGCAACATTTAACCTTATACTGGTCTCTAATTCATCTGCCAAGTCCACTCCACTTAAGCCTGACTCTCAAACCAAGTATATTGAGAAGTCATCAAAAATTTATCCTCCTGTTGTTTGCTTGTCCATTCTCTACAAAAGTTCTTTAACTGCTAGAGGAAGGTAAGTATCCATGTTCCATCTTGACGAAGGTCCCTTTGGATATTATGTTTAACATTCTAGATTGGACTTTGTCTTTCTTTAGTCTTTAATCTTTCTTGGTTAATATTTCAAGTTTTTGAGGATTTTTCACTAATTTTTTTCCTTAAAAACACCAGCCTATCTAATCACTGCCTAATCACAGCTCTCTTCTTACTAAAAAATAATCTGTAGCCACTTGACTTTTTATCTTAAAAATCACATTTACCTGTTTTAGTTCTATATTAAATGTATGTACATATTTCTTCCTCTACTGTTTTTATATATTTTCCAGCTTTCCAACATTTCTTAAATAGTTTTCCAGCTAGAAATTATGCAAGGCATTGAATTATTTCTTTAATATGATGATTTTCTTGAACTTCACATTAAGAATAACTCTATTTATTCAAATAGAAGTCAACTGAAAATATCAGGTTAGTAACAGGAAACATGTATCTGTGTGTGTACATACACACACACACACACACACACACACACAAATTTCATTAAAAGCTATAGGAATGAAGGCTGCTGGTGAAAGAACATAAAATGGTCTAGACTGGGTGGCCATATTGACCACTAGGTAATCTTTCCATCCTGTTGAAACATTGGACAATACAGGTATGGCAATGTGGAAACTTGTTTATCAGGTTTGTCTCTTTCCACATAACTGAAACTGGATCTTAGCCGAATTGCGTGATTAAAACAAATATTCAAAACACACACACATACACACAGCACAGTCTATCTGGCCTGTAATGTCTGACTGAGAACTGTTAATTTGTCTATAAATATAGTTGTTTGGAAACAGGACACTTTTTATTGTTTCAAGTGGAACTGAGAAATTAAATAGCATCTATTCATTTGAAAAGAGCACTAGCTATACAGAATATTAAAAAGCTTCAAGGTGCACTGATACACTCCCCCCATCTTATAGATGAGGAGATAAGAGGCATGGAAGTTATGCTGATGCACCCAAACACTGTTCACCTGGTGAGGTACCAGAGACTAATGGCTCCTTCCACAACTTCTGCTGTATGTATGCACATGGCCTAAATAAATTTTTGACAAATAAATTAAAATAAATATATCATTTATATATTATATTATATATATTGCATAATATATTTCATTAAATATATTAAAATAAAAATAAATGAAAGAAGAGCCAGGAAACTAAGAGTATGTATCAAGAATATAACTTAAATCATTTTTTCCATCAGCCAAAGAAGTAAGTACACCTTGAATCTGAGCTCTCTGAAAAAAGTAGTTTTTTACTTTGCCATTAGAAAGAAATGTCTCAAGAAACAGTTGGCATAAATATTATGAAAAAGAGAAAAAAACTGTCAGCATGCCTTGATCTTATATCTATGGATCCTTATGCTCTTAAAATAAATTAAGAGAAAGCCTAGACGTTTCATGAAGGAAAAAATATTTCTCATAATGTTTTCTAGCAGAAGTTAACAAGCCTGCTGGGATGCTTTCAGCCCCTGCAGAGCTAAGTCCTCAGCATTATTAAATGGCTGTTGCATCTGAAGTATGGCGCGACATAACTCAATAATAACAATAAAAAAAACAGAAAACATATGATGCTGGATGGAGGGAGGATTTTTGATTAACATGAAGAAAAACTCAGTTTGAGGACAGGTGTTTGCAATTGATGGAACAGGAGGTGAATCAAGGATCAAAATCCCTATTGTACAAAGCACTCATGTACCCCTTCCCACATGTTTAGAAACTTCTAAGGACTAAAGGTTTAGAAACTTCTAAGGACAAAAGCATAATGTTAAATGAAAAAGTGTAAAAGAGGCAGAAATGCTAAATCAAATATGAAGGAACAAAATTCTGCTGGCACAAAACTCCTAACATGTACAGACTACAAAAAAAAAAAAAAATACTTTCTTTAAAACAACATTCTATTAAAATGTTGTCTATGTAGTTAGCCCAGACACCTAATATCCTAATCAGTGATTTTGAAGTCATACTTGATAAGAAAACTATACCACGTATTTTGGCTCTTTTGGTTTTATAAAATTAACTTACAAATACAAGAAAAATATATAAAAGTAGTCCCTCCTTCAATTTATCTACTATTTTGGGCCTTTAAATAAATCTTGAGTTCAACTTATTACTTTAGACATTTCTATATGACAAATGCAAGAATTTATTTTAAATTTTACATACTGTAAGTGAAAATAAGTATGAAAATTTGAAATATATTCAATTGCGTGGAATTTATTGAATATTAGGAAATTTCATTAAGGTTTTTCAATGTAAAAATTATATTAAATTGGTAAAATTTCTAGTAATTACTGCATATTTAGACAATCGAACCAATTCTTCTTTAAAATCTATCTGAAATTATTCCTGGGAAATATGATAGGCATATGTTTAATTTGTATTCAAAAAAGTTAATGACACCAAATGTTACAAGGATCACACAAACCTGTGTACCTTAGTTCCAGTTTGGAAGATACTGTTCTGCTAGAGAAAACATGGGGGAGATACTCATCCTTCTATATACTGCTTTTTACAGTCTCAGTGAATGAATAACTTCAGTGAATTGTTCAATATCCATTTATAAGTCAAACTCTGCAGAACTTCACTGTTCAACCAGAAGGGTAGAACAGCCTTATCTCAGGATTAATTCATTAAAATTCTACAAGTCAAGTAACTTCTATGACATTCAACACTGAAAGTTCCCTTCCCTTTTTAACTGAAGTCTAAAGTTTACTGCAATTGTTCTTATTGGCTTTCCAAATGTTTTCTTGTATTCTGCTTGATAATGGCTGAGTTTTAAGCAACTATCCATATAGTAGAATCTACAAGTGTATTTTGCTCTTACTTTTCCTAATTGCCATCTAAAAGAATGCTCTAAGTTTTACAGGTTGCTAGGATAGATACAGGTGTTGGTTACATTTAGGAATCATCAAAAATATATGCTGCTTTTTTAAGTAAGTATTTTTTTTAATTTACAGATAGAGTCAGATGTATTTATCATGTAGGATTCATGATCTGATGTATAAAACAACTTTAACACACTTGGGTTAAATTGAGTGATATAAAAAGAACCTCATTACAGTTCAGGCCTTAAAAACAAAACTGTGGAGTGCCTTTCAAGGGTGAGTTTTTTTGAACATTTTTCTTGTCATTTATAAATTCAGAATTGGGCTGGAGTGGTGGTTTAGTGGTTATGGCACTTGCCTGAGAAGCATAAGAACCCAGGTTAAATTCCCTAGTACCCCTGTCAACCATACATCTGGAGATCCTTTGCAGAGGTTGGTGGTCCTGGTCCACCCATTCTCTTTCTATCTGGCCCCCTCTCAAATAAATAAATAAAATATTAAAGTCAGAATCCTTTCCCTACATTATTTCTTTGTTACACTTTATGTAACAAAATGTCATTTTGTTTGCATTTTATGGAAAAAGTCCTATTTTCCTTTATACCCAATTAGATATTTACATTTTATATCAAAATGAAATTTATATTTGCTACTGGCATGTTTTTAATTCTTGAAACTAAAAATTGAAATCTCATATTTAAATTATGACATAAAATGACAAACTGGAGAATGTTTCAATTTTAAGAAATTATACATTTATATTTTATCCATAAATTTTTTAAAAAGTCACTAAACTTCAAAACTTTACTGTGTTCAATTATTCACTGATTTTCCTTTCTCTACAGACTCTGAATTTGAGTTATATCTATTTTATATGTAGCCTATAAGTGAATGTCCTCAGCAGGCAGATGCTATCTTTCTATACAAATTATAGACAGGGCTTTGTCCAGAATTCCTTAACTGCCTTAGAGCACACACACACACACACACACACACACACACACACACACACACACACACACATATGTCTCTTGACTTTTAAAACACTTTTTTGAGTTAAGTTACTAAGTTGCTTTTTCTTGATAATATTTGGATGCTTTTCAACAAATCCCTTAGAAGCTCATACTAGCTTGTGAAAAAATTATTTCTAGTGTGTATTTAGTATATGAATTGTTTTAAAGAGAGAAAAAAGAAAAAGAAATGAAACACTCAGCATCTTCATTCCCGATTTTCTGGCTTTTGCAACTCTGTGAAGTGGTGGCAGCAGAGGGAGCAGCAGTGGGGGAGGGAACCCTCCTGAGGCACTACTTTTCTAATGTAATTCCATAAATCAACTAATGGGAGAGAAAGCAGATCTGTGTGGTCTCTAATGCTGCCCCACTGAGATCAATCCTGTCACCTGAACACTGTTCAGCCACTAAGAGGCTGGGGTTGCCCATGAGACAACTTGATCCTCTGGGCCATATCAGATTGGGACATTTAAAAAGTTAGATGTTCATATTAGAAAAGTAACTCTTGTATATGTAAACTCTGGAAGATTACCTTTCAAAGGGACAAGGTGACATATGTAACTTAGTAACATAAAGACTCTCCTTTATAATCACATTTCTTAAAATATATAGGTCCTTAGTATTGATCACTGAGGATATCGCTTTTAAGCAAATTTTGTCCCACAGGGGTACAAAGCATTTATCTCAAATATTTTCAGTTAGTGGCTATTAGTGACTAAATGAATAGTGGCATTATGTAAATACACAGTATACAAATAACAGAACACTGAATGCTTCATGGGCATTATCATACTGAATATTACTAAATGATGGTCTTATACACATATTTCTAAGGCTTAAAAGTTGCTCTCAAAATTAGACTAAGCAGGAAAATGTAATTTTAAAAGCAAATTTTAGTGTAGGGGCTTGAACAAATGTGTGCATGAATTCTAGCACATTCATGTGAATATCTTAATCTTGGCTTACTCACCCTGAAAAAAAAATTTTTGATTATGCCTTCAGTCTCTAAGATAAGAAAAAGTCAAAGAGAATAAGGGCACATGAGATTTGAAGTGATAAGCACACAAATTATGAATATGATGCAGATGTTAATTGGTGTCCATAATTTGAAGCCACAAATATTAGATACTGAATTTACAACTGAAATCTGTAGACTAAGACCCCAAATTCTTATTCTCAGACAATAGTCTAACCAATTTTAAAAACAGCTCCTGAGATGATAATGCATGAAACTAAAGAAAGAAAAGCAAGTCAACAGGGGACTTTTTACTTTTCACTGTCCAAAACCACTGTGCAGGCCTTGATTCAGTCATGTAAACCCTATTATTCTGACATATGCTATCTGGCTATATACAATCATAATCTATGGTTACACATGGGTCTGAGGTAGTCATACTGCCATTGCCTAACTCATGACCAGAACGGACACTCTCTCTGTCTCTCTCTCTGTCTCTCTCTCTCTTTAAAGAACTTTGGCTTTCTTTCTGCCAAACAGTATTTGATTAGTGTCTTAGCCTTGAATCACAGCTCATACTCTACTGGGAAGGACTCTTCAGTTAGGAGAGCATCTACACAGGGTGAAACTTGTTCTCTCCCTACTGACACCACACCATTTGAAGGTCAACAGAATTGTCATTCACGATAACCTTTTTAAATGAAGAAAAGTGATTCTGCGCAGCAACTTTGGAGTCTTTCCAAAAATGTCCAAGAAACTTACGCATCACAACTTTGTGGAAAAATAAGAGAAGAAAATGTATGAAACCTAACTAGATGTACTCATCAGGACAGAGACTTGTGCTAAACCTATGAGAATTCAAAGCAAGCTGCTCCAGAGTGGTTCCTCACTAAAACAGTCACACTAATCTGTGGTCCTCTCCACTACATACCCAGCAGTGGGTTCAAATGGTACCATGGATCTAGCTGAAGAGGAGGCGTAAAAACACCTCCATATCTGTAACTCAATACACTACTTCTCAAAAGAGAAAACAGAAGCCACACAGTCCTAATCCACTGGGCATGAATAGAAAAACCTCAGCATAAGCTGAATTAAGTTCCCCTTGGTCTTCCAGACCTATAAAAGTTATAAAAAATTAACCCCTGAGAGAAAATTCAAAAGTTAATTTTTGGAATCTGAACCTCCACTGGGGCAGCTATTACCTTTGCTTAAAGCAGAGTTCCCAAGGGAAGTAAGTGCAATTAAGCACATCCAGCAGTAAAGTTGAAACTTTGAACAAAGACATGATTTCTTTCATAAAGAGAAAAAAATTCAATATTTTAATGGAACTGATCATGATCAGTAATGACAACCATATGCTTCTTTTTCAGAATCCCAAAGTGTCTTCTGCCTTGATTTGTACTAATGAATGGAAAATATTCTCTCTTCTTTGTGAACAGAACAGCAACAAACATTTTTACCCCTTACCTTTATTATCTTAAAGAGCCCTTCTCAATTATTCAGAGAAAACTCCAGCACTGCTCATAATTTCTAAAAGAATGTGCAAATACCCCTCTTTAAACTTGTGACAGGCACTCTCATCATAAGCTCAGTCCGAGGACTGGTCTCAAATACTAAATCGATCATCCATAGTCACATGCATACAGGCACACCTAACCTTCTCTAAATTTCAGCAAGGGACTACAGTTCCCTGTCCATATTTCTTTCCTTCCTTAATCTGTTAACAAACCTGTAATTTTTGTGATGTAACCAGGATACCATATGATATTTTCATGAAATACATCAGTCTCAGTTTTAAATATAGTTAAGAGCCAAATTTAACAATTACTTTAATGAACAATGTCTGTCTTAAGGACACAATATAAACTATATCATTGCCCATGTGAGAAGTCCACCAGAGCTGTGCTTGGTGCACAGTGCAATTTTACAACCACAGAATGTCTATTTTCTCATACACAGAACCTAAGGGGAATACTTTAAAAAAAATCACCTGAATTTTAGGAGCCATTCATTTCTGGAACTGTGTGCAATTATTTTTTAATTCTCATGATCCACCTCAAAATTAAGTGACATCCTTTGTCACATCTCTTTAAAAACTGCTGATGGCTATCACCTTTCTATACAATTTGTGTTTTCTCAAAAAAAAAAAAAAAAAAAAAAAGCCAGGCAGGGAAAAAAATAAAATAGGAAACAAGTGGTCTAGGAGGTTAAGGAGACAAACTAACTCTTCTAGAAGGTAGGAAACCTCCCTGTGAGTATAGGTGTTTCAGCTTCAATGAATATATGTGATATATACACATACACACAGGCATGTATATAGGTTTGTGTACCACACTGTGCCCTCTTATAACTGGGCCACTAGGGTTTCTTTTCTTTCTTTCTTTCTTTATTTTTATTTATTTTATTTTATTTATTTTTTTGGTCTGTTTTCCCTAAGTGCTTTGAAAGGAGCAAGGGACATTCCTGACCATACTGAATGTAAAACTTCTGATTCTTGGACCAATTGCATTTTTTCCCTGGAGATAAAAGGGAGGGGCACCCCCTGAGGCTTCTAGAAAGGGCATTTCCAGGGGGAGTGCCATGGGAGAGGGTGAGAGGGGCCGTGCCCTCTGCAAACCACCTCCAACCAAATCTTACAACCTGAAGGCATCTTCAGACACAGGGTGCTGCATCTTGAAGCCAGACAAGAAACCCTGCAGGGGAGAGGAGTAGGGAGTGAGGAGGGAGGGAAGAAGACTGGGGAACAAGAAATCATCTCCTCTGACCTCTAGCGAAGTGCCAGGTTTTTTCTTTAGCTCTTCACATTTCCTAAATTTGCAGATCTGGTGTCCCGTTTTGCGGTTCCTGCAACTGCTGCAGACGCCACAGTTGATAAGCCTCTTGCAGGGCACGCAGACCCCACACCTTTTCCTCTTCTTCTTGGCAGGGTTGGCTCCGCCAGCTCCCCCCGAGGAGGACGAGGAGGAGGAGGAATGATTCTGCGGGCAGTCTGCCAGATTGGCAATTTGAAACGCACTGTCTGAGACGGCTGCTGAGGCTGCTGCGGGGGAGTGAAGGGCTGTCATGACGATGACCCCTGGAGGTAATGAGATGCCCCCTAAAGCCGGGATAGCGGAAAAAGTCCCCACGCGCTCGGGGAGATTCATTATCTCTGCTTCAGCAGCGCCGCATTTGAGCTTGTTCATGCATTCCCCCGCCAAAGGTCTGCAGTGTTCGGGGGATAAGGTGGAGAGGAAATTAGTATTTGCCATTTGCAACGACGGCTCTGGCGGACAGCCAGCTTTCCCCAGCCGCTGGGAGTCGTTTCGGTGGTGCATGCTGGTCCTGCCGCCGCCGCCGCCGCCGCCGCCACCGCCGCCGCCACCACCGCCGCCGCCGCCGCCGCCGCCGGGGAGGATGGCCGAGGAGGAGGCGGAGGCGGAGGCGGAGGAGGAGGCGGCGGCGGAGGAGGATTTCCTGCCGCCCCCGCCGCCGCCGCCGCCGCCGCTCCCCCCGCTGCCCCAGAGCATGGCGGTGGCGGCGGCGGCGGTGGCCGCGTTGTCGCAGTTCCAGGGGGACATGCCGATGCGCGCGGCGGCCGCGGCGGCGGCGGCGCTGCTGGGGAAGATGGGGGTGGTGATGCGCGCGATCTTGGCCGCCTGCGGGAAGGCGCCCCCGTTGGTCTTGTAGAAGGACGTGGCGAAGGAGCGGTAGCGCTCCATCTCCGAGTTGTAATCCACAAGGCTGTTGAGGGCCCCCTCGGGCAGGTGGCTGTCCTTGGGCAAGCCCGGGGCCTCCGGGCTCGGCCCGGGCTCCACGCAGACATTGGTGTTCATGGTGCAGGGGGGGAAGAAGGGGTGCAGGGTGGAAGTGGGGACCGCCTGGTCCGACACCTGGGTGGGAAAGGGGGGGAGGTGGGGGGGCGGGAAGCGGGTGATGGTGAGGTCGGGGCGGGGGGCCGAGCCGGGAAGGGAGAAGGGGGTCCGGGTGGGGAGAGAGCAAGGTGAGGTCTGCTCTATTCCTCTCTGGGGCGCATGTCCACAGACGGTGAATTCCCAGGCAGCGTCTTCCTTTGCATTATCCTCCAACTGTTACAACTAAAATAAAGAAAGTCATTCCAACGGGCTGCACGAGGAGAAAGATTAAAAATAAATAAACAGCCGCCCTCGCTACCCCAAGGCAGACACCACCAAACGCTCCCGCATTCTTCTGTCGGGTCGTTTGCATAACAATCACCAAGACGTGACCCCCTCGTTGCTACCCCCCCCAACACTCCCAACCCCTGCTCTCTCCCTCCCTCGCAGCAAATCCACAGCTCCTCCCCCGCTATTCTTGTTACCCTCCTGAGAAAATGTATTAATAGCTAGGGTACCCAGGGAAAGAGGGAAGACGGGGGTGACAAATGCCGAGGGAAAAGGGCAATTGGAGTGCTAAAGACATGCAAATCAGGGGTGGGAGGGCGATACTACCTATAAGCAGAGGGCATTTAAACATTATGAAATGTGTGAACAAGTGCTGCCTGGGCATGCAAATGCTGTAAAGTAGAAAAACAGCAATGGCCCTATGAGGAAAATGAACAGGAAATTAGCAAATGAAGTACTGAGAAAGTCTACAATACATCCGAGTACAAACTGTAAGCAAACACAATACAACGGAGAGCTGGGAGACTGCCCACATACAATCTGAACTAAAGAGAGAGGGGGAAAAAAGAAAGAAAGAAAGAAAGAAAGAAAGAAAGAAAGAAAGAACTACCAGCTGCCACAGTGTCCTCCTGTGTCTGCGGTCATTAGTTTGAATCCCAGCACAGCTGGCTCTGTTAGGGTCTTAATTCAATGGACCACGGACAGGTCTCAATTGTACAAGCCATTTGGTGGTGGGGCTAGGTGGGGGTAACAGGGGTTGGTGTGCTACTTGTTTAAAATAAAAGATAGAAAGAAAGATGGACTAGATTAAAAAAAAAACTGTAAGCAATGTCACAGGCTTGTGAACCAAGTGCCTGCAGCCTCTGTTAAGAATATCCCCAATCATTTCTAAGGGAGATTGCTTTCTCTTCCTAATACAAGAGAAAAGCATGGGACATTTATTTTTTAGCTTTCATCATCACTGATTTTTACACTGATTGAAAGGTGGGGGGAGTCCCTAAAGGTGCTGTTTACTCAAAGAAACAACCATTAAGATGATTTTTTTTCTTCTTGCTCATATTAAGAGGAAAGTTTAATGTTAACCGGGTATTTGCATTCATCTCTCTGCTTACAGACCATTATTATGCATTAGGAAGAGGTATTTCAGTTGCTTATTACAGAAAAAGGGGTGCATCATAACCATTCAAGAAGTAAAGCAAAGATATAAATTGCATATTCACCTAAAAAACCAGTTTCTTTGTTTCCAGATTTCTTTTTTTTTTTTTTTTTGCTAGAGTATATTTCTGTGACATATTTGGAAGCTCACAGATTGGTCTAGACCAAAATGTGGAGTTCAAGGAATCCTAACTGGGGGCCCAGTAGTCTCAGCTTCAGATAGAGTTTAAAATGGATATCAATTATAGTAATTATGCTTATAATTAGATTAATGAACTATTTATGCCCAAACTCCAAGTGCAAAACTTCAAGACCTACTGATGAGGTACCCTAAAAAAAAGGTTTATGTAAACAAATCCCTATTAGGCAAAGTAAATCAAGATAAGGAACCCCCCCCCCCCCTCCCAGGCTGGATTAGATGTTAGCAGGCATCTTTCAATCACAGCAAGTCCCTAATCACTCTGGAACCTCCTCTCTGGTTTCACATCAGGGAAAACTGCTCCCTTCTGAGGTCTGATGACAATACAAAGGTGCCCCCAAATCCTCCTGGTTACATATTCTTGATGCTCGCAAGAGGCTGGGGAAAAACACAGCAAGAATATGCATATAGCTTCAGTTTCTGTGAATCACATTGTAAGTGCAAGACCATAACTGCTACTCACTAAAAACTAGTTATGCCAGCCATGCAGTAGACATCATCACACGGAGTGAAGGGAAGATTTTCAACATTTTAGTCTTTTGACCTTGTTCCAAATAAAGAAAGAATTTAACATCCCCTTTTCAGAGTCTTAGAGTGGTGTTCCCAAACAAGCCCTCCTAGCCTTCCTGGTTGTCATCACCTCCCCCTTTCCCACCTCAAGGTTTAATGTCACCAGAAACTGTAGAAAATGATTGTGCCCAGTATCCAGGTCATTATTGTTTAATCAATGCATCTCTGGAGCATGAAAAAGGTACCTAAGCCACAGCTATTGTTTGGATTTTATTTAACAACAAAATAAAACACATACCAATAACTACAGTTCTATACCAAAGCCACATTAGACATCCATAGTTCATGATCCTGTCTTGCCTTTAAACAATGTGACTGTACATGCCTAACACTGAATGTCTGGTCGACCAGAGACAGAGAGATCAAAGGTCATATTTAACATTTAGGAGGAGGGGCTGGTGCAGATTAATTAATAAATTAATACAGCCACGGTTTTTATTGCTGGAGTCCAGCATTAATAATAATCTACTTTTACAATGCCAACGGACAGCAAACATTTAAGGGGGGGTAGCCAGAGAAAGAGAAAGAACAATCACTTACCAGTCTCTTTTTATTTGGGGAGCCTTAGAAATTGCAGACGTTGCCAGTCTGCCTTTAATTAGTTGCACATCACCCCCTAACACAAAGAAACACAAACCCAGATGTGTCTTGGCAGCTCCCAATTACAACTTTAATACTTGTAAACAAACTGTTGGGGATGGGGAGGGGGGGTAAATAAATATGCGGATCAAAAAAAAATACCTGTAAATGGCTTTTTTTTTTTCTTGTTGCAGAGAGGAGGAGGAGATGGTGTTAGTGGAGGGGGTGGAAGGAGGAGGAGGTGGGGGGGAGAGGCAAGAGCCGAGTGTGAGCGAGTGTGAGAGCGCGGGGCTGTTGTCGGTGGTCTCCTCTCCCAGCGCGTTGCTCTCCGTCCGTCTCCAGTCGCTGTGTGCGAGGGAGGGAGGGAGCCGGGAGTCTCTCTCTCTCTCTCTCTCTTTCTCACCCTCCCCCCTCTCTCTGTTTGTGTGTGTGTGTGTGTGCGTGTGTGTGCGTGTGCGCGCGTGTGTGCGCTGCTGGGGGAGGGGAGCGCAGAGAAAGGCGAGGGAGGAGGCGCGGAGCTGGGGGCGGGGGCGGGGGCGGCTGGCGCCGAGGTGAGGAGGACGCAGGACGCGGACACCTACAGATGATTGGCTGCAAATTACACGGGGAACAAGAGGCGCACGCGGGCCAGCGCTCCTTTTCACAAATCCTCTCCCCGGCGGGCGAGCGGGCGGGCTGGCGGCGGAGCCACGTCTCCTCCCGCGCCGGCCCCGCCGAGCACGCAGCGCGCTTGATTATTTTCTCTAGCTCCCCGAGATAATTGTTTGCCGGGGATGGAGAGAGGGCGTTTCCGCCGCCGCCGGCTCGGCTCCCCGCACTGCTGTGTGTGTGTGTGTGTGTGTGCGCGCGCGCGCGGGGACGGGTGTGTAAATAAACTTGTCTGGGTTCTGGAGCTGGGCGCACAAGAGCCACGCGAGACACTGGAAAGGTCGTGTGTGCTGCAGAAAGGCTCCTGGTTCGCAGCCCGTCGCAGGCTTTTGAATGTTCTTGAAGTGCCCAGGGAAGACTGTTTAAACATAGCCATTGTCATTTGGATGTTAAAGTAAGGGCGGAAATGGATGGGTGTCCTGATTGTTCAGACCTTTGATATATGTGATGCCGAATGTAGAAAAATTGCGTGGTGTGATGCTTGACCAAGCTTAATCAGTGGCTGACCCTCTCCTCCTGGCCCCATCTTTCTGTCTGTCTGCCTGCCTGTCTGCCTGCCTTCCTCACCCCCACCATTCCTTTTTCCTATTTCCCTTCCCCCCCCCCCGTACTTCTACGAAGTCCTTTTCTTAAAAAAAAAGAAAAAAAAAAAAAACACCCGTTTTTAATTCCAAACTTTACTTAAACAAAACACTACTTTCATATATAAATTAATCTACTTCATACGAATATATTTAACTTCTCATCACCTGGGAAAACAGTTTGGTAACTGAAAGATAAATTTTAACTATAGATCACATGTAAATAACACCCACAAATGCAGTGATGAATGAACCCCCTCATTGCCTGAAAGAAAAACGAGATATTTTGGGTACATGCTGGCCTCATATTACTATACTCTGGTAGAAATTGAAATGAAATACAATGCAAAATGATGAATCCTCTTAAATAATTTTCTTTATTTTTTTTTCTTTGACGGGATAGCTGTTGAGATACAATCTTATACTATACCCTAAGCTGGCCTGGAATTCACTATGTATTGCAGGCTAGCCTTGAACTGGTGGTAGTCCACCTGCCTCAGCCTCACCTGCGTTAGGCATAATAACTCAACACTCCTGGGTCTACATAAGTTGTTTGAAAAGGAACACTGTGGTTAATGATAAGGAAGAAAGAAAAATCAGATTAAACTTGTTATCAAGTAGAATAAAGTTATATATTGAAATTAAAACTATAGTGTAAAGTAATGCAGTAATTTAATTTCAGAGAAGGAAAAATATGCCATGATGAATTGTGAGAACAAAATGCTCAAAGACAGCCTAACTCATTTTGTCTTTGACTTTTTGAAAGAATATCTAACATGGGTATTGTTTGTGGGTGTCCATAAGTGAAATTGTTCTTTTCTTTTTTTTTTTTTAATTTATTTATTTGAGAGTGACAGAGAGAGGAAGAGGCAGATAGAGAGAAAGAGAGAGAATGGGCGCGCCAGGGCTCCCAGCCACTGCAAACGAACTCCAGACACGTGCGCCCCCTTGTGCATCTGGCTAACGTGGGTCCTGGAGAATCAAGCCTTGAACTGGGGTCCTTAGGCTTCACAGGCAAGCGCTTAACCGCTAAGCCATCTCTCCAGCCCGAAGTTGTTCTTTTCAAGAGTGGATGATGATTGAAATAGAGGTAGATGTGTTTTGTGATTTATTTAATATTGTTTCATTTAAAATATTTATTTATTTATTTATTTATTTATTTGAGAGAGAGAGAGAGAGGAAGAGGCAGATATAGAGAATACTGAGATAGAGAGATAGTGGCCTCCAGCCACTGCAAATGAACTCCAGATGCATGCACCACCGTGTACACCTGGTTTGTGGGTACTGGGGAATTGAACGTGGGTCCTTAGGCTTCACAGGTTGAGTACCTTGACCACTAAGCCATCTCAACAGCCCCCGTTTTGTCATCTTTTTAAACCTAGGCAAATTTGGTTATAAATGGTTATATGTCATTTTCAGACTATATAACTCAATAGTTAATTGCTTGCATTAACAAGCACTTTCTATATTTGTGCTAATGCCTTGTATAATCTAGGAAGGAAATTTCCCAGTCAGTGGTGTTTTTAAGATGAGCATCATATAAAACCTATCAGAAACTGTAGTCATTTTTTTCATGGGTTGATGTACTCTGGAAAGATGATTTATTTTTAAATGTTGCTTCAAACATACATACATTTATATGCACACATACATACAAATATATATATATGTATAAACATGCATATTATATATATTTATACATATATATATATGTATGTTTTATGTATATAGTTTGAGGTTTTTGTTTTATTTTCTTTTGTTTTTTGAGATAGACGGCCTTGAGCTTGCCTTTGCCTCACGAGTGCTGGAACTGGAAGTGTGCACCACCATACCCAGCCTCCATGTCTTCAAATATTTTAAAATACTGATCTGTTATTAGAAGTTTTGAAGTATGTAAATAAACAGTTTTACTTAACCATATAAAGGCTCCGTGATTTCTCATGTCAAATTTTTCTTTCTGGACTTTTTTTTTCTTTTTTTGTGAGGTAGGGTCTCGCTATAGCCCAGGCTGACCTGGAATTCACTATGTATTCTCAAGGTAGCCTTGAACTCATGGCTCCTCCTACCTCTGCCTCTTGAGTGCTGGGATTAAAGGCATGTGCCACCACGCCGGACTTGGACTTTTCCTTTTTGAAAATTCCTTTCATTATATTTTCCTTGAGGGATTCTCAAAGTTCTTTTCCAAATCTTAAACAAGCAACAGAAAATATGCTTCTAATCCCAAGAAACCTTATTTTCTGGCTGAGAGAGCTACATATCACTTTGTCTTTGTAATTAAGTGCTACTATTGATGACCAATCTGTGTCAGGCACTGTATTAAGTTATTTGCAGTATTTCATTTTGCTCTTGAAATAACCCTATCAGGTAGACAGTACTTGCATTTTACAAATACAGAAATTGAACCCCAGAGAAAGTAAGCAGTATAGATTATTTCATGAATTTAATATGTAAGAAAGCTAAAATGTATACTGAATCCTGTCTTTATCCCCAAATCCTCATGGATATAATCTCTAGCTGCTGTGGGTCCCTGGTTCCTCGGGGGGCTGTTGTGCACCCACTCCCTGGAGGCATCCAGGAAATTGTGGAGCAGGGTCTTGAATGGCCCAGAGTGAGATGGGAATGAACACCCAGGAGACAGCTTCAGAGAACAGCTCCTTTATTTGTCAGGGGACTGAGTTTTTATGAGCAGTTGGGAGAGAGAGAGGGAGAAGGAGGGAGGGAGAGAGAGAGAGGGAAGTGGGTCCTAATGGGATTGGTGGGTTCAAAGGCTGCTTGCCATGCCTAGTTGGCCTATAGGGTGGTTTATTCCAGCAGCAGGGAGAGAGTCAGGTGATCTACCTAGTGGCAGGAAGAGGTATAGGGTACGGGTCACAGGGGGATGGGCTGGGTGAAGGCTGTTGGCTGACACCATATAAGAAGTTTCCTAGGCAACTTGGCCAAAGGTCACAGGGCTATGAGGGTCCTTATCAGTACCTCCAGGTACCCCGGGCTGGGAGGAGGGAGTGGCCCTACTCCTGCCAGTCTCCCCTGAGATTTGTCTGGGGTTCAGGCTCACTGCATCCCGGGAGAATCGGGGGGAGGGGAGCCTTAATCCTACCAGTCCAGGGACCCAAGATGTGTCCGGGGATCAGGCTGCTGCAATCTCTCCGTAGCCTGAGGCCTTAGTCGTGTCTGATACCTTAGGCCTGCCCTAACCTGGAGCCATGCCTGTATCCGACTGCCAAGACTCATCAATAGATCAATAACTAATTGATCAGTAGACCCTCTCTGAATACTAGAAACTTATGTTTAATTATGAGTGCAGGCACTTAGTTAATATGACTGACTGAACACCCAAAGGAAACCATAAACAGTGTACCTTGTATCTCATATAGCATCCGTGGTCTTTCCATTGTGAAACCAACTGTACCAGCCAAATATGACGAAGAGAAACATCTCTGCTCTGCTCCATTGCTAATCTCTTACTACTTTGAATCGAGTTACAGCACATGTGTGTCCCCCAAGTCTCATGCTAGTCTATGCCTCTATTATCCTCTGCAGGATCGTATGTCAGGGCCTTGATTAAAATGGCTGGCCACAGTTAATTCTCAGTGCTCATTCAGGATCCACAGTTCCATGAAATATTGAAACAAAAGGTTTGTTCTGTTCACAAGATGCCTGCCATAATTTCCAACTACCTGGAGGTGGTTTGTGCCTTCACTCTGTTTTATATGCTTTGCAGTACACCACAAGAGTATGTGAGCTTCACCGAAAAGCTCCTGAGGAAACAGTGTCAACTTGAGTGCTACCTAGAAAGTAAGTGCCCTGCGCTCTGTGTAATGTTTAAGGTATTGCTAATGTCTACATGATTGTGATCAGTATCATCATCATTATCCCAAGATCTCCAAAAAGAGAGCTACCACAGGTTAACAGATCTCCAAATCCATCACGACGGAAACCATAAAGGTATATTTGTTACTTATGAAACAGTTTAGGATGGAATCAGGTCAAAGATCTGCTCAGCTCTGAGAGATTCCTAGATCCAGTTCCCTTCTGTTTTGAGGCTTTGCCATCAACATCACCCACATCAGACAAGCAGAAGAGTATGGAGGAGGAGGAGGGATTGCTTCCTAAAGACTGTGGCCCTCAGGTGGAACACAGTCCACACCCCAGCTGCCAAGTATCCATCAAGAGCTAGGAGTATGTCATGCCTAGCTGCCAAGTTTGCTGGGCCCTTACCTCACAGATATAGGCTTGTTACTATGGAGTTCAGAAGTGGCTGTTACTGAGGAGTATGGAAGAGGTGTTGGTGCTCCGGATGGGTAGCCATACACAAATACTCATGAGAACAACCTGCCGGAGTGACTGAGCCGACTAGAAAGCTGAGAATCTCACCTGGAGGTTCCTCCTCTCCCAGGAGTGCTTTGCTAATTTATTGCCCTTTGAGATTGCTACTGAAAACAATACCTTAGTGACTCTGGGCAATGTTTGGCAACTGTGAGCAAATTATGTTTTCTTAAATTCTTATAGTTCTAGACTACTCAAAACTGTACTCAAATTATAAATAAAGCAGAAGTAATTCTAATGGAAATATCATAACTCCAAAATTAATGACTTAGAGCTCAACCTTAGGTGTTGTTGGCTTATCTCACTAATGTTAGGGTTTTCAAAACACAAGAAATATCATAAATTCGGGTCAGGAAGGCAAGTGGCGCAATCTCACCTAACTTCCTAGAGTGCTCATTCCAGCTCATGTCCACGGTCTCTGATAACCACCTCTCTCCAGAGCCATCCTCGCTGTAAATAAAACCATCACTTCCTTTAAAGAAGGATTATGCCAATAAAAAAATAGGAAATAATTTGTCTCCTTTTTTATATCTTATTTTTATTTATTTATTTATTTGACAGAGAAAGAGGGAGAGAGAAAGGGAGAGAATGAGAATGGGTGTGCCAGGGCTTCCAGCCACTGCTAACAAACTCCAGATGCATGTGCCCCCTTGTGCATCTGGCTAACATGGGTCCTGGGGAATCGGACCTGGATCCTTTGGCTTTGCAGGCAAACGCCTTAACTGCTAAGCCATCCCTCCAGCCCAATTTGTCTCTCTTTTAAATGACTGTCTGGATTGTCTTATTTATCTGATGTCATTATCAATATTCTAGATTCTTGACTTCAGAGATGGGCTGATATCCTGCCCCATGACCCACCTCACAAACCGTGCTTCTCATATGGGGGTTTCCTAGCATTCTATGTCATGCACATTGAGTTAAAGTAGCACGCATAAAAATGGTGCAAGTATCTTCATTTCCTATAGAATAAAATATGCAAAATTCATATAACATTGCCCAGTGCCCTTCTCCAGCCAGCGCCTGCTCTTCTCCTATATCATCTTCTCCCTCCATGAAGACGCACTTCTTTTGGAAAGCACAGTTCACCTTACTATTACCAGAAGGGAAAATAAGTAACTAACTATGTCTAAGCACTGTTATTTATTTAAGAGAGCATTGCATAGAATGATCATATAACAATTAAGTAATATTTCATATGTCCTTAAAAGAGCATGTTAAGATCATTTAGAGCATTTTTAGAAGTTTTCTTGGTGACTCAACAGCTGAGATTTGATTGAACTTAGTTTTAAATATCAGCAATCTGCACATCTATCATTTTCCTTCACTTTTAATTAAATATCAATACATCATTGTTATTGTACTGGACTTCATAGTGCAAGTTGGTACTGTTAACCTGCCAACACCATAGGTCATGTGTCTGAGCTGCCTGTTCCCGCTGTCTTCATTTTCTTACCTTGTCTTTCTAATAACTAACTGGATTCACCTATGGACTGGCTGGTCACAGCTAAGGATTAAAAACTGTGACAGTTGAGTATAATGAAAACAAAGTGTTCACAGGGTTAAACCCATTACCCTGGCCTCATTAGCACTGCATTCAAATAAACTATGGTAATCAGGCTAAGCATACCCACATGTTTTTACACACAGTATGCATACTAGACAAGTACATACTAAGAAAAATTCTGGACTAGAGAGATAGCTTAACACTTAAGGCTTTTGCCTGAAAAGCCAAAGGAGCCTGGTTCAGTTCCCCAGTACCATGTAAACTACATGCACAAGATGGCACATGTATCTGGAATTCATTTGCAATGGCTGAAAGTACTGGTAAGCCTATTCTCTCTCTCTCTCTCTCTCTCTCTCTCTCTCTCTCTTTCTCTCCATATATATATGTATGTGTGTGTGTGTGTGTGTGTGTGTGTGTGTGTGTGTATTCTGCTTCTTTCTGTCTAATATATAAAACACTTTTAAAAATCCTAGATGTTACTTTTTAGCATTATTCATAACATAAAATTTGGCCTCACTTTCGTCTTAGTCGTTGTGGCATTTCTTGTACATGTCCATTTCTTTCTTTCTTTTTGGGGGGTGTGTGTGTGAATGTGTGTGAATGCAGGTGAACACATGCCAAGGAATGTATATGGAGGTCAGAGGACAACTTTTGGGTTTCAATCCTCATGTTCCATTTAATGTGTTTGAGGCAGAGAGAATCAAGCTCTCACTTTCTCTCATTCCCTTTGTTGGTTTTCATTGTGGCACTGCATTCACCAGACAAGTTGGTCCTTAAACCTCTGAGAAATTCCCCTGTTATAGCCTCTCATTTCACCATCAGCCATCATAGAAGCAAAGTATGCTTCAGACTTTCATGAAGTCTAGGGATCCAAACTCAACTCCTCAGGCTTGAGTTACAAGTGATGTACTTTGCCCCCGTAAATTCTCATTTCTAATGTTTTAACTCTGATACTCATTGCAATATAAGAGGAATTGTTTTCAAATACAAAAATCCATATACTTTGTGCCATAGCCTAGAGAAGGACCTCTCCAGAAGAATGTTCCTTCCACAAGCTCTCTAACTTAGTTTAATTTCAATTACAAATATTTTACTTTGTACTTTACCACAAATATTTGGTATGCTTTGTTCACTGGATTATTAGAGAACCCAAGCCAAAAAAAAAAAAAAAATCATCATCTCACACCCTCCAAGGCTCAGGGTCCATTGCGGAAGAGATGGCAGAAAGAATGTAAGAGCCAAAGGAAGGGTACCACTTCTTACATACAATTCTCCGGACAGAAGTTGGCCTTGATATCCAAGACCTCGCAGTGCCTAGCAATACCTACACAAGACCCTCATAATGGGAGAAAAAGATGATGACATCAAATTAAAGGAAAGACTAATGAAGAGAAGGATGAGATATGACAGAGAGCAGAGTTATGAAGGGGAAAGCGGGGGGAGGGGAGGGAAATGACATGGTTTGTTGTCTGTAAGTATAGAACTTGTCAATAAAAATATATTTTTAAAAAATTTTTCATATTTTTTAAAGATTTATTTTTAAAGAGATTACTGGTTTCAATTTGACAAACACTAAGTTGGCTGGGGCGATGACTCAGCAGCTAAAGATGCTTGCAACGCCTTCTGTCCTGGGTTTTATTCTCCAGTACCCATGTAGAGCCAGATGCACAACATGGCACATGCATCTGTAATTTATAGTGGCAAATTGCCCTGGTGTACCCATATTCTCTGTCTCTCTCATAAATTACAAAAGTAATTTTAAAAAGAAAAGCACCAAGCCATGCAAAGTATCCTTGAGAAATTAACAGAGCTCAAAATAAACTGGCAGGTTAAATCCACCAGTTGTCCTCCTTGAAGTAGCACCCTTTTCCTGTGCAGAGAAATGTCCCTATTTGGGGCCTTTTCCCAGGAAACTGCTTTAGACTCTGTAGCATCTCTTCAAATAATGGTGAAACAACATGAAGTGTGGAAATGTTGTGGCGACATCTGCAAGTATGAGCTGACCAGAAACCATTTGCCCTGATCTGACCACAGGCTCTCAGTGTGACTGCAGCCGGCACCCTTGTCACATGATCAACCCCTGCTCTCAGCACGTCTCTTAGGCACACAAGTCTTATCTGACAGGGTTTATAGGACACTAGAAATAAGGCACATCATCCATTCTCAGCCCTTACTCTCTGCCAAAGTCCCAAACTTAATATCTTCTAAAGTTTTCCCTAGCAAATGTTCTCCTTAGCTCATGTTGCATCAAATGTCCTGCTTGGCTTGATGAAAATGGATGGCACATTGGGTAAGAGGCAGTGTCCCTGCAGAGCCTGGGTCCTCTACAGACCCACCCCTGAGACCTAGACTCACCGGGTAGCAATCACCCTCAGTCATCAGCAACCAACAAAGTCATCTCAAGAACTCTTAATAATGAAATTATGGCTGAACTTTACTTTTTAAAGGCATAAGTTGTGCTTGTAACTCCCATACATTTTAAGTTCTGTAAAACTTAAGTTAACCTATATAAAACCATTTCCTACTAAGTAATGTTAATAGGAATCACTGCTTTCATTTTGCCTTTTTTGTTGTTGTTGTTTTGTTTTTTAGAGGTAGGATCTAACTCTGGCCCAGGCTGACCTGAAATTAACTATGTAGTCTCAGGGTGGCCTCAAACTCATGATGATCCTCATACCTCTGCCTCCCGAGTGCTGAGATTAAAGGCGTGCGCCACCACGCCCGGCCCATTTTGCCATTTTTAAATCCAATAAATACATAATAATATATAACATTAAATAAATAAATAGTAAATAAATTTTGTGAAGATAGAATTTAAATTTTTGTCTTGAATTTGAGATTTTTAGCTTCCACTGTAACAATCCTTATTTGCAAAAGTACATATTTATGAACAATAGTCTTAATACGTTGTTTCAAATCAAAACTACTCTGTGCTTTTTAAAATGTGTGTTTCTATTGTTTAGTTTATCTTTAACCCTTAAAACATAAAACAGCAAAAAAGAAACACACATCTCCATTTTCCTTGGTTCAGGGGGAAAATTCAAGATAATATTCCTAGGTTGTTAACATTCAATCCCAGAAGATTTTTTCCCCATTGCTGACCTTTGTTATGCCGTAGTTATAGCAACAAGAAGAGTTCCTTCTGTCTGTCTGCTGTGTTCTCTTTCCAAAGTAATGACAGTCTTTTATATGCTGTTGTGTAGTAGGGAGGGTGCTCTACATGTGATGATTTCTTGATTTACAGTTGCATTTAGCTAAGCCAGTCATTTAAATGAAAAAAAACCTATTTAATAAATGCAATTAATTGAAATGGAGTTATCATATTATATATGGCATTTATGAAATATGTTTCATGCATTGTTTCTCATTGTACTCAAGCTTCCCTAATCAACTTGCAGTTTAAACTCTCAATAATCAAGTTTATTTATCCTTCTTTTTCTTATTTTCAAAGTAGATTTTATTCCTTTCCTATATGCATTCTGTAAAATTTTCAAGTTAAACAATTAGGCTCACATTGATAAGCAGAGGAAAGTCTAAGAACTGGCTTTGAATTAATCTCAAGAATGATTCCACTTGGCTAACATAAAATAAGCTTGTGCATCCTCAACACTAGCATGCTTACGGGTTTCCTTACACGGATGGCTCTCGTGTTCCGCCCTCGCTGACCCAGGCAGGGTGGTTCGTGGGCGAAGGTAAAGAAAGCCATGGGCGCAGCAGCAGCAGCAGCAGCAGCTCACGGGTTTCTGGGAGGAACCTTCAGCAGGTGTTGGGTGTTTTGTGCCATGTCTTTGATCAGTTTTGAAGTTCAATTAAAAACATTCTCTTGGAGATACATTTTGTGGAAATCTAAAAACTTACTGTCCAGTTGTTGACTGTACTAAAAATACACAAAGAAGCCATTCTCTACATTTCTGCATCATCGTCATCCTCATCTTCTTTGGCTCTGAAATGCATTTTTCTGAATTCTCGTCCTCTCATCGAAGGGCAAGATGAAGAGGGTGGTGGCAGGTCCTGCATGAGCTCCACATTCCCGAGGAAGCGGCTCACTGGAACGGGCTGATTGCTGTCATCATCCTGAAAGACGCAGTTGTCCATGAGCAGCTGTGGTGCCCGCACCGCCTCTGTCTGGAGCACAGGCTCGGCCTGCCTGCTGGAACTGCTGCTTGGCTCCTGGGCTGGTGAACCAGAGCTGGGTTCCGGTGCAGTCGGGCCATCTTCAGCCTCTGCTGAGGGAGCCTCACTCTAACTCACAGCTTGGCAGCGGCCAGGAAGAACACCTGCACTCTCCTGCTGGGCAGGGACCACAGTCTCGCCGGCTGTGAGCTGGGCGCCCCCTTCTGCAAGCTCATTTTCACAGGGGGCTGCGGGGACCACTTTTGGCACAGCAGCAATGTTGGGGACAAGTCTCTGTAATTCTGCCTTCAAAAGGTGACCTTTGTCATACTTGAACTTCTTGGAAGTTCGTCTGTCTGGGGCCGTGTGTGATGAAGTCTTCACACATGCTGTCTTGGCAGACGAGGAGCCAGCGACGTCCTGAGCAGAGGCCAAATTGGCTGCAGAGCAACTTGGGGCGCGCGGAAGATCGCACTCCACCTGTGAGCTAGACCAGACCTTCCTGCTCCTCATGAGTGTGAGCGGCGGGCTGCCCAACGCCGCTGCCAGACGCTCCGCAGCCTCGTCTCGCCACTACATCTCTTATTTATCCTTCTTAATCTAAACTGAGGGAGAGGAGAGAGAGAGAGAGAGAGAGAGAGAGAGAGAGAGAGAGAGGGAGAGGGAGAGAGGAGAGGGAAGAGAGAAGTGAGCAAACCCCTTCTAGGGGAATAATCAGATGTAAGAACGTGCAGTTTATGTGCCAAACTGGGCCATACACTCTTACTTTGACCTTGGGTTATTTTAGATCTCATTTTACCAGTCTGAAATACCAGTTTAATTATAGCAATTACCTATCTCACAGGGTTTGTGAGGTTTAATTAATGTTAGCAAAGTGTTAGCACTATTTAGTAGAATTGTACTATAGAAGGCAAACTACCTGAAAATCACACCTCCCTCCTCCCTACATAGTTCTTAATTGAACACACTTTTTTTTTTTTTATCTTCAGGGTGAAGGATCCATTTATTGCTCTTTTACTCTTAACTTTCATACTATTTTCTTTCCTACTTGGAATTTACCTTAACTGAAAACCTGACTCAAACAGTATTGGGAATAACAGTAGTGTCCCCAGCAGGTGCACATTACATTCTTCTTTTAAGTCAGAATCATAAACTGAGAGTCAATGATTTGAATGTGACATTTGTTTTGGTTGAGTGAATTAAATAAATTAGATTAGACTTCAAGTCTCTTTAGATAGCTATGACATCTGCACACATTGTGTCTACATTCCCTTCTGCAGTCACTACCTGGGGCTACCTTCAATGATGGATCCACTAGTCTGTTGGCCCTTTAAGTGTTCTTTTACTATCGAGCACAACCTGTGCACATAGACATTACAACTCGCTGTGACTATATTTGTGTTTGCTGTTCTCTGGACAATAATACTTGTCCAGATGGACAAGTGGGGCTGGAATCCAGTCCATTGCTTTGCTTGCCGGGCCATGTTATGTGGTTCTAACTTCTACAAAGACATTCAAGGGGGCAGAAATGATCTGGTTCATAGCCCAGCTATAAGACAAAAGGTAGTGAAAATCACAGTCATGTTTACTAGTATTAAAAAATTAGCATTGCATCTTTGAAATTATATCCTAGATTAGATTAAGGAAAAATATATTCAAGTGTATCTTTACCTCTTTTATTTTGGACATTCTTTTTCCTAAAACACATTACATTATAATTGAATGTTCAATACAATGCAAGCACCATGGAAATTTCCATTGTGCCAACTCTCTGATGCCAAATGGGAAATTATATTAAATTAAAAATTATGAAGTGATTGAAACAATACATATCCAGGATGGTCATAATAATGTTATACTTCTTTCTGTGGGATAAACTATTCTTTAAAAAAGATACCATTGTTCACAGCCTGGTCTCTTTGTTAACTGCTAAAATTTTGTAATGGTAACTTTGCTTGAAAGAAGACTTGCTTTTACCTATTTGCAATTTGGCTCATTTGGAATGCACAATGATATAATGACATTTCTCTTGGAGTATTTCTATTTTTAAAGAAATTCTATTCCAGCAATTCTTGGCCACCTTATATTGATAAAAAGAGAAATGGCCTGGTTACTCAATAACAACAATAACTGATTTACACATCTTTCTTTTATTTCCTTTCCTTTGTTCTTTTTGAGAGAAGAGAGAGAGAGAGAGAGAGAGAGAGAAAGAGAGAGAGAGAGAAGAGAGGCACACACACACAGAAAGAGACAGAGGGAGGGGGGAATGGGTGCATTAGGGCCTCCAGCCACTGCAAACGAACTCCAGATGCATGTGCCACCTTATGCATCTGGCTTTCATGGGAACTAGGGAATTGAACCCAGGCCTTTAAGGTTCACAGGCAGTACCACAACCACTAAGCCGTCTCTCCAGTCCTACACATCTTTCTTGAACCAATTGTCAAGAGTTTAAAATGTGAACAGGATCCAACCTAAGTTATTGCACTGCCCACTAAGCTTCTTGCGAAAGAAATCCTGATACTGATATCATTTTGTAATACAAAATACAAAGAAGCTTTACTCCTCAGCCACAGACACAAGGTGGTCAGAATTCTGCTGGCTGCGTGGGAGAGATGTCTTCTCCAACTGGCCTAAATTATAAGATCTAGGTACAGCCACATGTAGCCAAGAACCACCATGGCTTACTGATATCTCAGTTGGCATGAGTCCTTCCTATGTCTTATTGAGTTGCCCCCCACCCAACATCAGTTTGGCTCTTTCTTCAGGCAGGTTTACCTGAAAATTATTTCTGTACAATTCCAGATATCATATCCATGTGTAAAATGTTTTCAGGGAAAGGAAAGTACTTTTATCTTTAAAGTGAGGAACTTTCCCAGAAGTATTACTACTGACTTTCTCTAATTAGCCAAAATCAGGTCACACGCCCACATAAACCAGCCACTCTCCAAGTGAATACCATTGTTACATTCCTTGGGAGGGGCAAGAAAATGAAAGATTGGATTGTTGGTAAGACAAATATTATTGTTTCCTGCCTCATGTAACTCAAATATCACTTGATTTCTACTGTCTTGGTAAAGCTACCCAAACTACCATGGTTCATGCTCCATTCTATAGGGGGAAGTTAGTAGATGTCAAATCTTTATTGCGAGCAGATTAGCCCATTTTTATTAACATGGATTTCTGGCAGTTTTGGTTGCTCTACCTGTCTTTGTTGAATCTTATCTCATGTTCATATCCACAAGACCTTTTTTTTTTTTTCTATACTCTCTGTTCAGGGAATGTCTGGGGATTAGAGGTATAAGAAGCAAGGGCTAATAGCTCTGAATGTGAGAAGAAAGGAAGAAGAGTGGGGAAGTAAAATAAAACCATGTTAAGAGAAATCATTAAAAAAAATGTGGTATGGCACATCTATCTCTGTAATTTGGTCTACTTTGGGGTATTCTTCCTATCCTCTTTCTTTTGGGTCTTTAAAGTATCAACTTCTATATTTTCAAGGTATCAGAAGCCAAGGAAATAGCCGGTCTTTAAAATTTCAAGTTGATTTCCAAACTGATGGAAATTTGCAAAAAACTCTGGCATAATTGAAAAGTAAATAAATAGAAGCAACACTTAGCAGAAGGTTCCAACATAAACAAAGCTGTGCACATTGTGTTTATTTATGGGATCCATGCAAAGTGTCATATTCACTTAAAATGTTCAGCATGAGAGTGATTGATTTTAAAAAATTAAATAGAGTTTAGTCACAAGAATTTTTTTTGAATTAAAATTTTGGTAAAAGAAAAAGAAAATATATTTTTTATAATATTTTGCTTGGCCAAATACTTTTATTCATTATATCTGTTCAGATTTTTTTGAAGATTATGGGAAAAAGTTGCCAGTTTATTCTTTTCTTTTCTTTTTAAAAGGGGTATTTGAATTGGGATGTAACAAACCCCACCATTCATAGAGGACCTGTATGTTGCTCAAGACTGGGTATTATGAAATAAATGTGAAATATCATGTAATAATCTTTTTCATTCAATACAATTTTCTCTCATTCTAAAAAGACATAGTAGGTTAAAATCCCTATGCTAGTGGGGCTTTTTGTTTTGTCCTCTCTCTATTCAGTTAGTAGGCATTTCTTCACTTGTCCTCTTCAGCCTAAATTATTTCATAGCACATTTTCATCAAATAAATGTTCCTCAAATACTTCCTATGTGTATGATATAATGGCAAATGCTAAAGAACTGCCCTTCATTTACCTGACTATATTCAGACAATATCCTTTGCTTTCTCATTGCTGTGAACCTGAAGCCACTTATGAAGGAAAGAACTTATTTTGGCGAACAGTTTCAGAAGACAGACTCCAGGGAGCCTGTAATGTCAGCAAGCAGGAAGCAGAGGATCGATGGGATGGTGGGCAGGCTATAAAAACTCAAGGTCTGCTCCCAGTTACCTATTTCCCCCCAGCATGGCTCTGTCTTCTAAAGGTTCCACAACCTTCCACACAGTGCGACTGTGGTGGTTTGAATAGAATAGATGGCCTCCAATATATTCAGTTGTTTGTTTGTAGTTTGCATTCTGCAGCCACCTGGATGGAGGCAGTATCACTGTGTGGATAGTAAGGTGTGGTGGTGGGTTTTAGATTTCAATCTAAAGATATACAAAGTATGTCTAACAGGAGTGCCTGAAGTGTGCTGGGGCTTTTGGCTTTAGGCTTGTGCTTCTCTCTCTCTGCTTGGTCCTGTGAAGGCAAGCCAGCTTCTTCTGCCATTTATCGAACTTCCCCTGGATCTGTAAGCTTCAATAAATATCCCTTCCTCCATAACTGTGCCTGGTCTGGAAGTTCATCTCAGTGAACCTAAAGCTGTCTGCTACAAACCATGGTACCGAGGAGTGGGCTAAGATGTACCTGGCCATGCGGATGTTGATCTTTTGGAACCTTCGTTTTGGAGGAATAGGCATGGACTTGGTGCTTGCAACTGAAGATGTCTTCTGGAGTGGTAAGCCAAGTGTTATGGACTATTATGATGAGAGTTTGAGAATTCTAAGTGTAGACAATATTGAACTTCGAGGCTTGGTTTATGAGCTTTCTAAGGGGAAGGAAAGGCTGCAGAGGACTTTGTTGGAACTGGGCTACTGGCATAAGGGTTGGCTGCATCCTGCTGCCCAGGCCCAGAGAGTTTAATCAAGGTTACATTTATTATAGACTGCTGTGCTTAGCCAGAGATATTGGACTGAGAGATTTAAGATTTTTAAGCTGGAAAACTTTAAGCAAGTTAAATTTACTGGCACAGAGACTGCTTTTAGGTTACTGAACTTGCTATTGTCAAACACATTAGCAATCTTAAGGAAGATGGTCCAATTGCTTTACATTAAAACAATGGAAAGGATGCCTGAGGAAGGACTATCATAGAAATGCAAACTCTTTTGGAAAGAGTTGACTGGAGAAGGAACCTGCTTTTCAAGGTTATAATTTATTTCATCTGTGAATTAAGAATATGGCTGTGTCCTGCACACATGGTATTGGTTTCAGAAGCATGAAAAATGCGAGGAGTGGTCGTGAATTGCACATGCTTTCAGGAGCTGCTGCTGAGATGCAGCATGAGGCAGGGCATAATGCCCTGATGGGCTGAAAGAGCCTTTGGAAAATGGACCGTGGTTTGCACGAAAACCTGAAGATGTTTTGGATATACCAGGGCTATACAAGGCCTACCACAGAACGCACTGCTGCCCTGGGATGGAAGTGTTCCCTGGCTACTCTGCACAGCTGGAGGGGAGGAATTGGAAAATCTAGAGACTGTCATGTCAGTCTTTGGACTTGAACTGCAGAAGTTTGGTGTTTGTTTGATGGTGGTTGAGTTTGCATTGTTTTAGTCTCTCCTTGCTATGCATTCATTATACCAGTTGAAAATGTTTACTCTGTCCCTTTATATATTGGAAGTATTTAACTTGTTTGATTTTACAGGTCTTAATATCTTAAATTGGTCAAGACTGCGGGTACCTTTGAAATTGAACTCAGTACAATTTACAGTGTGTGATGGTTATAAATCTATTGGGGGCCAGGGGCGGAATGTGGTGGTTTGAATAGAATAGATGGCCCCCAATATATTCAGCTGTTTGTTTGTAGTTTGCATTCTGCAGCCACCTGGATGGAGGCAATGTCACTGGGTGGATCTTAAGGTGTGGTGGTGGGTTTCAGATTTCAATCTAAAGATATGCAAAGTGTGCCTAACAGGAGTTCCTGAAGTGTGCTGGGGCTTTTGGCTTTAGGCTTGTGCTTCTTTCTCTCTGCTTGGTCCTGTGAAGGCAGGCCAGCTTCTTCTGCCATTATGGAACTTCCCCTGGATCTGTAAGCTTCAATAAATATCCCTTCCTCCATAACTGTGCCTGGTCTGGAAGTTCATCTCAGTGAACCTAAAGCTGTCTGCTACAGCGACCAACTGGGGACTAACTGTTCAAACACCTGAGCTTATTGGGTTGTGGGGGAGAGTATTTTACATTCAAACCACAATACATAGCAATAGCACACAAATATATATCTATGTGATAATAGTTATCTCACCTCTTTCAGAAAACTAAGTCTTTACATGGATATAAATAAAATATAACCAGTTAACGCACTCTGAAAACTTCCATAAGTGTAACTAAAGTGTAACAAAAGTGAACAGAAATAAATGGACAATTTAGCAGGCTGGAGCTCCTGAAGAAAACTTTACAGGGGTTTTCTTTAGATGGGTGACCAAAAAGGGCGGACGAGGGAAGTGATATTATTGAAAAGGAAATGGTATCAGTAAAACAGCCTAAGCCAGGCTAGGTGGCACATGCCTTTAATTCACTCAGGAGGCAGAGGTAGGAGGATCGCAGTGAGCTGGAGGCCAGCCTGGAGTTACACAGTGAGTCCCTGGTCAGCCTGGGCTAGAGTGAGATACTGCCTGGGTTAAGAACACAGGAAAACAGCTTATGTTTGTCCTGCTGAATTTGTCTATCATAATGGGATTCTTCCAGAAGTGGAAAAGTGAGGGGGGAATGAGATCCAGGAAGAACAGTTTCATTGCTTATAGCCTCTAAAATTATGATGAAGAAAAAGATTTGAAATGTGGTGGATATGGACAATCAATTGTGCTTTTTGCTTGTCTGACCTGTTTGTCATTGTTTTAAAAGACTCCCATTGACTTACTTCAGAGAAGATGATTTGGAGGGACAACACATTCTGCCCTCTAAGGACACTTTGTCTACCTACAAAATGGGGCAGAAAGGAGACGGCAGGTGATGCAATGAATGTTTACAGCTGTTGTAAGGGATAGCCAAGCTTTAGAAGGCAAGGAAGGTGATACAGAAAGTGTCACCAGAAAGGGAGATGGTGACAGAAAATCCTAAAGGAGTTATATTTCTGAATTGATAGATGATCCACAGCGATGCTAAATGGTCCAGAATGTTCTGAAACAAGCTTCTAGGGGTTATCTTTATGTTGTTGTTGTTATTGTTGTTGCTATTAGAACATTCTATTTTTTCACAGATAATTGGTAGCCTTTCATGACTGTTACTGCTCTAAGAGCAACTCCATGATTATGGTCTTTCAATTACTATACTCAAACTATCATTCATTTTATATGAAAATCATGAACTAAAGTCTCTTGCTGTGTATTTGAACTTGACCATGCAGAGACCAACAACTGTGCCAAAGATTTTTTTTTCATCACGAGTTTCAGAGGTACTACAGTTAGGTGGTTGACTGTGCAGTCAATACCATCTCCCTTGTTTCCAGTGTCCATGGGAGAATGATGAACAGAGGCTACATATCCTGACTTTTCTGCATTCCACGCCACACTCATCTCCTCCAGCACTGACCAAGGACCATCAAGATTCATCTTTTTGTTTCTTTTATATTTATTTGCTTTCACTTTGTAGTTGGCATACACGGCATGAGATATCATTATGGCATTTCACACACAACTTCTTTAGGTTAATTCTCCTGGCCTATCATCTTCCCCATTCTCCCCTTCTCTGTTGGCATGCCACATTTGTTCTCTTGCCATTTCCTCATTCTTCTCATTTCCTGCTCTTGTCACCATTCTGGTCTTTTATGTTTTACCGATGTTTGCTCCCTGTATATCCATACATGTAAGTAATATAAGCCCAGGAGCCGTATATGAGAGAAAACATTTTTGTGCTTTCTTAATTTGGGTGAAATTCAACTTGGATGGTCTTTTGCACTATTTTTGTAAGTCACAACCAGAAACCCTGGATTCCCAGGGCATTGCTTATTTTCCACAGTTTTAGTTCCCATACAATTTTGTGCAAACACCTTCTAACAGCCATCTGTCACATGCCCCTAACTCCTAACTCCTGTCTTTTTTCTTCTGCAACACTTATGAAAAGTTCCTTCATCATCTTGAACTGGATGAAAGGCATTCCTTTTAGGGATATCACATGTCCTATTGCTCTCTTAAAGGATTAGTGAGAAAGGTACATCTTGTTCCTTATCATCCAGTGCAGACTATTCCACACTTCCCAAACCTTTTCCTACCCTGCTTTAATACTAAGGCCAGGGCCAGGAAGGATTGCTCAGTGGTTAAGGCATTTGCCTGCTGTGGAAGTTTGATTAAGGTGTCCCCATAAATCTAGGTGCTCTGAATTCTAAGTTCCCAGGTAATGGTGATTTGGGAATTAATGCCTCCTGGAGGCAGTGTAATGTTGAGGTGGGCTTATAACCAGCTTCATCTTTCCAGTGTTTGGCACACTCTCCTGTTGCTGCTCCATGTAATGTTGGCCAGGAGGTGATGTCCACCCTTGGCTTATGCCATCATTTCCCCCAGCCATCATGGAGCTTACCCTCAAGTCTGTAAGCCAAAATAAACCTTTTTTTCCCCACAAGCTGCTCATGGTCAGGTGTTTTCTGCCAGCAATATGAGCCTGACTGCAACAGTAAAACTGGTACCAAGAAGTGGGGTTATTACTGCTAGAAACCTGACTGCATGGCTTTTGTCCTTTTGGTGCTGATTTTCAAGAGGAATGTGGAAGGATTTGAAACCTTGACCTAAGAGACACTTTTCAGTGCTGTAAGTAAAGCTTGATGGACCATTCTGGTCAGAGTTGAAAGACCTGAATGCGATAAGAACTAAGGAATGTGAGTTTGGCTAATAATGATGAGAAAGAACATTGCCTAGTCTGGGCTAGAAACAGTTTGTGGGAAAGGCTTGCTGTTATTCCTATGTCCTAAGAACAGGGTTTAATTGCATAGAAATGGACAGGTATGGGCAGGTGGATATGATATAGAAAAAAATGATATCTCTGGACCAAAAATTCTGTCTATGCATCTTCAAATGTTTCAGAGAACAGTCATTGAGATTGGGCCAGCTGACCTGCATTGGGAAAACAGGAAGTATGCAGACTTTTTGAAGGGGTCTAAATGCTGAAGGAGTATCCTGTTCTTCGAAGTCTGCTTTATCCCATCCCCCCCGGATTAACAAATTGGCAGCCCACCTGGCATAATGGACTATAAGAAATTCAGGAAAGAGAGGGACATTGAATTTGCAACATGGTCTTGCATGTTGGAAGTGGCCATGGGCAGTGTGAAGCAGGCTTGTTAGATTACCTGCATGAAGACCCAATGGAACTATGAGGATGAACTATGGGAGTTGCAATGGAGACCCAGTAGAGATGCCAAGACTAAGTAATGGCTGCCAAGGAGAACTGCTGGCACTAAATGAAGTTTTCCAGGACTGTGAATAGCCTAGCTGGAAGGGTGGAACTGGAACTTCAGAGACTTGTTGCTCGTTAGAATTATCAGACTTGGAGGCATCCCTGGCTAGAGTTGTTGAACTTGGAGATACAGAGTTTGATGTTTGCCCTGGTTGTCTTAAATCTTGTGTTGGTTGAATATTTCTTTGCTATGCCCAATTCCATCTTTTGTAGTGTGAATGTTAATTCTGTGCCATGATGGTAATTTTTTTTTCTTTTGGAATTACAGCTCAGTTAAAAGATCATGGACTATAGGAATATTTGAATATCATTGGGATGGATTAAAAAGTATAGAGACTTTTAAAGATGGATGAATGCATTGAATTTTATATCATGTATTGTTATTAGTTTATGGGGGACAGGGACCAAATGCAGTGGTTTGATTCAGGTATTCCCCATAAACTTAGGTATTCTGAATGCTAGGTTCCCAGCTGATGGCAAATTGGGAATTAAAGCCTCTTGGAAGCAGTATATTGTTAGAGGTGGGCTTATGTATGTTATAGCCATCTTCCTCTTGCCAGTGTTTGGCACACTCTCCTGTTGCTATTGTCCATCTGTTGTTGCCCAGGAGGTGAGCACCCTCTGCTCATGTCATCATTTTCTCCTGCCATCATGGAGCTTACCCTCAAGTCTGTAAGCAAAAATAAACCTTTCTACCCACAAGCTTCTCTTAGTCAGATGTTTTCTGCAAGCAATAAAAACCTGACGGCTTTACACAGGTTCTGGGGAATCAAACCTGAGTTGCTGGGCCCATCAGTATCTTTTCCTTGACCACATCTATCCAGTTACCTTTTTCTACCCTACGTAAATTGTGTGCTCAAATTCTGAACTCCCTATCACCTCTATTTATCTAGATCATTACCTCCAATCCGTGAGTCTCATTCTTCAGTGCTCCTCTCCATAGAACCTACAGTCCATTCACCTACCACTATTCCCATTCCTCCTTCATGCTTTTGCTTCCACGCTTTAGCTCAGTCAATTCATAAGCACTCCCTTCCAAACACTCTCAACTGTTCATTATCAATCATTTTGAACACTCTTTTTATTGACTTCAATTCACTTAACTTTCTCTTGGCTAAACTTTCTAGACAAAACTCTCAACATTGGCTAAAGACAAATCTATGTTTCTTTCATTTATATATCTGAATATTCAAATGTGACTGGAAAATATATGAATCTGTCTCACGTTACCTTTATTGCAACTGTTCAAATAGGCTGTAGGGAATTTATATCACATTCATTATTTCTCTTTATGTTTCAAAGCTTCTCTCCTCAAACATAAAATAGTCTTCTTCTTCTTCAATCCAGTCTTTACTTCACTGAGTTTATTCATATAAGCTACTGGAAGAAAAATTTCATAGATTTTATAACATTTTACTCATATATTCTGTACTCATCAGTCTTTCTACCTATTAGAGTTAATGCTCAGTGTTTCTATTTAAGGTCAAACCCTTGGCCTTCTATGTATGCCTTATTTGCTCTAGCCATGCTAAAGAACCTACTCTAGAAATTTTGCCTTTCCTTCCTCAAGTTATTCCCCTTAACCATTTTTTATTAACGTCACTGCACAAACACATTTGTTTTATTTTCTCTCTGTTTTGTTTCATCCCTATTGTTGCCTCCCAATGACAACTTTGCTCATTTGACAATATTTCCCAAAAGCATGTATGAGATGTCAAGTTATCCTTCCCTTTGTGTGGCAAATAGTTTTCGTTGGGCCAGTGTGCAGATGTGCAGTGACTGCCTGTTGTGAAATTTAAAAATAAAATTAATTTTGGTCTTCCTCTTTTTTTACTAATTAGCATTATTTGGCACTTTCTCCCAATGGCTTTTAGGAAACCACTCCCCTAATTTATCTAATGTCTTGATAACGTCCTAATAGTCAACTGGCCCAGGGGTTGGATATCAGATCTTTTTTTTTTTTTCCTTAGTTGTCCATGTCTGCTTCCTTCCTCATTTCATCCAGTCTAATGGCATTAAATTTTATTTATATTTTAAAGACTCCAAGATAAAAACCTCCAGTCTCAATTTTTGTATCCAACTTCTTAAAATTCTGCTTTTTATTATCTAAGATTAAGCACTTTTCTCTCAATACAAATGACCCTTACTGAAAGGTAACTTCTTCATTCCAGGCACTCAGACCAGAAAACTTGGTGTTACTCTTTTACTCTACTTCATGTCTTTAGTGGATAATTTTGTTTGTCAACTTGACTAAGGAAAGGGTTATCCAGATACCTGATAAAATAGAATTTTGAAATATATCTGTGCGAGTGTTTCTGGAAGGACTCAACATTTGAATCTGTAAAGATCACTCCCACCAATGCAGGTGGATTATTATCGATCTGTGGAAGACCTATATATAGAATAGTAACAGGGAAGAAGGAGAACACTTCTCTCTTCTTAGCTTGGGACACGCATCAGGATTTGTCTTTACTTGGTAGTACATTCTCATCATTGCAGACTTAGGCTGTGACTTTAGCATTGGCTCTCATTTTGAACAGTAGTATGTATGACTTCTCAGACTCTAAAGTCATGTCAGTCAATCTTTCACAATAAATTTCTTTACCTATATCTCTATTTATCCTATTGGTTCTGTTTTCTCTTTTCAAAGACTCCTAATATAGTCTGTTAGTCTCCATATCTAATTAATTTACAAATGTTATTTGAGACTCTCTCAAAAATATGAAGGGAATGATTTATTTTCTACCTTGTATGCTTAACCCTGAAGTGATTGCTTCTTTTCCCACCCTGATCCAGGCACTGCGATCTTTTACACATAATTGCTTTTCTTTATTTTTCTATAGGATCTACCTACTTTTCTATTAAAATATGATACAATATCTTTATTTTTCCTTTCATCTCACTGCAGAGAATCTTAACTTTCCAGTATTGGTGGCAATGACTTTGTAGCTAGGCTGAGCTCCTCTCTAATCATTGCCCTCAACTAAGAGTACAGTTTTTAACATGTTCTTGTCTACTGGGCTTTACACAATAAAGGTGCGCTCAATTGAAGAAGATGAATAACTTCCCATTCTTCAAGCTTCAACAACTGTGAAGAACCAACAAACTCTTGAAAACCCACAGGATCAGCTACATCACAATTTAACTCTTCCTCCTGCCAAATTCTTTTTTTTAATTTTTTTAAATTAATTAGTTTTTTACTCAGTGAATACAGTCAAGTTGGTACCATTGTTAGGCTCGTCCATATCCTACCCCCTCCCCCTGGCCCCTCCTTGTTGAGGTATATGGGTCATGCATTGTGGAGTAAGCCCACAGTTACGGGTAGGAGGAAATGTCTCCACATATCATGACCTAATGTGTGGCTCTGACATTCTTTCTGCCCCTCTTTGGATATCTGATTTGGTAGTAGGTGATTGTTCTCTATGTCGATCTGCTTCACTCTTGTGCTGGTACCATGTTCACCAAGAAAACAGCACCCTTGCTTGTTTCCCCAATTATTCTTAGTTACAGCTGGGGCCCTTTTGAGGTAGGATGGGGTGGTTCTTTCCTTAGGATTTGCATCTATCTGAAAAAGAGAAGCAGATTATCCAACAGAGAGTAAAGTTAGCACCAGATAAATGGGATAACCCGTATTTTTTTATAGAGAATTTAATAGGTGTAGGCCCTCTTGCAGCCCATGATTAGTTGGTAGCTTGAAAATGGAGAGTGGGCTCATATTTGGATATGGTTCTGACTTATTTCCCAGCTCCAGGTATGGGTTCCGTTCCACTGAGCAGATCAGTTAGCCAAATCAAAAGCAGGTGGTTTCCCACCATGGCTGTGCACCACTACTGCACTTGTGTGAGTATCACGACAGGTTATTTGCTGTTAAATAGGTTAGACCATGAGTTGCTTGGACAGATATTGTTCATTTTCCCCCAGTCACCCATATAGCACCTTCTGGCACTAGACACGCTGACTGGGAACTGACTCTCTTCCAGCTTCCAGCCATATCATTCCATTTTACATGTCAATTGCATATGGTGTCTTCAGCAGTAGGGTCTTACCACTTACCTTTGGTGGGTCATCAAGTACTCTGACAGAAACCTGTCTTTCTTTTAAAAAACCTTGTAGGTCTCTCTGATCAAAAGCTCATTGTGGATGATAGCCACATGCTGGTACTGGGAGTTACAGGTCAGTGCCCACTAAGAGAAGGAAGAAAAAGATAACTAACATAAAAGAGTTAGAGAGAAGAGGGAAAGAGAGAGAGAGACAAGTTGTAGATTAAGGTCAGTCTGCATCGTATCCTCTCCAGTACCTTGTGACTCAGGTGTTCCCTCTAAAGGGCTGGTGAAGGTTCAACAATTTGGTCTTCTTTTAGGATGTAGAATTTTATGATACCATTGCCATTTGGGTCTAGATTTGTGTTCCCCCCCTCCTCCCTACCCACCCTGTTATCTAGTCCTCGAGATGCCTTCTGGGTATGTCGACATCTTAGGTAAATTCAGGTTAGGTTCTGTAAATGAGTGAGACTATGCAGTGATTATCTTTCTGTGATTGGGTAAATTCACTGAGAATGATCTGTTCCAGGTTCAACCATTTTTCTTCAAATTTCATTGTGTCAGTTTTAGTTGTTCCCAAAACCCTACCCAATATTCATTAAGAAGACTAACTCCTTATATCAGAGTCTCATAGAACTTTCTGCAGTGGAATTATTCTTGGAGTCAGAGTCTAGAATGGGGTGTTGGGAGTAAGATCATCTGCCAACCAAGTGGCAATAAAAGGCTCTTCAGCATGGGTAGAAGAAACACTGTAAGGCCCAGACGTTTTGTGGTAGTAAAAATGTTAGATGTGTCAATGACATAAGCCTAAAAATAGATGATAAATTCACTGGTAGGTCTACTATGTTTGCAGTTGGAGAATTTTAGCAAAATTGTTAAATTAAGAATTTTGGAATGAGATGGTTATTTCTGGAAGACATTGATACATTGGGAAATGACAAGGAATGTTTGGGGTGGTTAATTACTAATAAAATGGGGTTTCCTGTGGCATTGGAGAGTAAAAGCTAAAGGTTATTTACTGAAAGAGGGTCTGAGCTCCACCAACATGAAATTCCAAATCCACAGAGGTCTCCTATGTCGAAGCCAGGTTCATACTGAGAAGGAGTAGAATTTTTAACCTATGATGCAGACATCTAGGTTGGAGCATTTCCAAACTTTGAATCTCTAGATTCTCCTTCATCCTTTGAGACTTTCTTTCTTGTTAATCATCAGACTAGCCTACTTTGCTTGAGGTCTCTTTATTTGAAAGATCAAATATGCTTTCTTGTAGGTATAGCTCAATACTATATCATTTGATTACAAATGTGCTCGCTATAGTATATGCAACCACTCCTTCCCCATTCCCACTCTTTGTCCTGGCTCTGCATCAACATTAAATAAATAACTAGGATTAAGTCTAAACTTAATCTACCTAGAGAATCTGCTAAACTAGTGAATGGATCATAATCCAAAGTAAAATTAACCCAAATATGCCATCAGAATCCAGAAAGCTACACATGAGATAAAAATCTGAGGATGCAGCCGGACGTGGTGGTACGTGCCTTTAATCTGAGCACTCAGGAGGCAGAGGTAGGAGGATCGTTGTGAGGTTGAGGCCACCCTAGGAATACAGAGTGTATTCCAGGTAAGTCTGGGATAGAGTGAGACCCTACTGCAAGAAACCAAAAGAAAAATAATCTGAGGTTGCTTTTATAAAATGTGTTTATAAATGTGAGAGCACTTTCCAGGTCACAGTATTTTAAAACTGCCACATCTTGGAAGGTGGGACAAACAGGTGCTAGGGTGAGAATTATTACTAGAAGCTTGAAGAAAGTCATGGGCTATGTGAGGCAAGGGTCCCATAACTACCCTAGCCTACAGTTGTAGGACAACATAGGGTTCACAAAAATAGGCATGCTAAAGTGCATACACTAAGTTAAAGAACCACCAGACCACCATGAGGGGAAATTTCATTTACCAAAGAAGAAAGAAATGTGAAGAACACATTGCTAATAATTGGGCTGTGATAACAATGGAACTCATTGGATTCTTAATTAATGGAGACAAGGTGGCAATGCTGAACTCTCAGATACCAGTTTGTGCAATTATTATAATGAGTAACAGCATTAGAGTAGCAGCCAGGAGAAGGCTTACAGAGAACTGCAGAGCTGAAATCAGAAAACAGCATATCTACGAACAAGATTTGTATAAATCTAAACTCATCACAGCATAGGCAATGAAAGTGAAAGTTTGAAGATAGAAACTGAGAGCAGTTACCCATATAAAGATGTTTTAGTCCTCTTGCAGTCAGGTTTGTACTGCTGGCAGGAAACACCTGACCAAGAGCAACTTGTGGGAAAAAGGGCTTATTTTGGTTTATAGACTCTAGGGGAAGCTCCATGACAGCAGGGGAAAATCATGGTGTGAGCAGAGGGTGGACATCACCTCCTGGGCAACAACAGATGGACAATAGCAATAGGAGAGTATGCCAAACACTGGCAAGAGGAAACTGGCTATATTACCCATAAACCCATTCCCAACATTACACTGCCTCCAGGAGGAGTTAATTCCCAAGTCTCCACCAGCTGAGGATCTAACATTCAGAACACCTAAGTTTATTGGGGACATCTGAATCAAACCACCACAAGTCTGTTACCTACATTCCATATCTCAGCTAATTTCAGACCCTGAAAATTCCTGACAGAAGGCAAGACTTGAGCGTTAGTAAAAAGAAATTTGTAACACCATAGAAAGGGTAAAACATAACCATTTCTCTAGTCCCTAGTCCATTATATCTTTCCTTTACTTGGATAATTGTGCACTGGAATGGGGAAGAAAGCAAAAATATTTCAAGATTTGTTACATACAAGGTAGAAGTTGACATAAATGCTTTGAAGGCACAATCATTATTATGATCTGTATTAGTTACTTTTCTCATTGCAGTGGCAAAATGCCTGACAAAGGCAACTTAAGGAAGGAAATGGTTGAGGTCATACATACACCATCATGGTGGGGAAGTCATGATGGTAGGATCAGGAAGCAGCTGGTCATATTGCATCTGCAGTCAGGAAGCAGAAAGCAATGAATGTTGGTTCTCAGCTAGCTTGTTCTTTGTTATTCGATCTGGGATGATATAGGGATAGGATGATATCGCCCTCAGCCAAGGTGGATTTTCCTACATCAATCAAACAAATATAGAAACTCCCTCACAGATGTACTCATATAGTTGTCTCCTAGGTGTTTCTAGATCCAATCAAGTTGAAAGTAGAGGTTACCCATAATTAGTCCACCCCTTAACAATTTGAAATCCAAACAGCAATTTGAAGCCAGAACCTTGCACTGTGTCACCATAGGCTCATGGCCATCTCATAATAGAAAATGCCTTCCTTCAGCATGAAATGTCTCCACAATCTTTAATAATCCTAACACTGGGGCTGGAGGGATGGCTTAGTGCATTTGCCTGCTAAGCCAAATGACCCAAGTTCAATTCCCCAGGACCTACGTACGTTAGCCACATGCACAAGGGGGTGCATGCATCTGGAGTTTGTTTACAGTGGCTGGAGACCCTGGCATGCCCATTCTCTCTCTCTCTCTCTCTCCCCCCTCTGGCAAATAAATAAATAAATAAATAAATAAAATAAAATAAAAATAAACACAACACTGTTCAAACACTGAGACAGAGCAAGTGTTTAGCTGGGAGACCTAAAAAAAGTAATGGATAAGGTATATAATGGCAAAATACATTGGCAGAGACTAAACATCCCATTCTAAAAGGGAGAAATGGGGACAGACATAGCAAGAAAAGAAAGAACTGAAACCAAAACCAAAACCAAAACCATGCAGGGCAAATACCAAATCCTGCAGTTCTGTGTCAGGCATTTGGAAACCGTCAAGGGACTTCGATATTCCCACCACTCAGCTCTACTTCCTGCAGCACGCCTGGCCACTGTCTCACGCTGGCTCCACAACACACGTGGCTTTCCTTGATAGACTTCCCATGGTTCTGGTCTCTACAACATCCTGGGATCCACTGCTGATTTACCTTCACAGCTTCACACAGTGACCTGTCAGGAGTTCCTTGCTGTGACTCCAACCCTGCCACACACTGGCTAGCCTTAGTGGCTTTCTGAAACTGTGGTACACGATCCCGTGACCGCCTCAATCTTACATCTTTCATGCTTGTCAAACTGGTACCATAAGGATAATGTCAACCTCTGCTGTCAGCTTGAGATGTCACCTGACCCTCTTGGGCCACCTTTGTGTGCCTTCCTGGCTGACCCTTGGGAAAATATTTCCCTAAGCAATTGTTTTATTCAGGAAATCCCCTCGGAGACATTTTCCACATAGGTTCTCTTCCCCTGCCCGCCCCCCAAATAATTAATGTTTTCACCAGAGAGAAAGTGGGTAGGGTTTTACTCTTTGAGCACCTTTATTATTGGTCCCCATGGAACTCAGCTGGTTCCTCTTTAGTAGTGCTCATCTCTTTAATAACTATAGATGTATTCTCAGCACCAGCTTTGTTGTCAATTTAAAATTCTCTCTTTTCCCCACTAACAAAACATTGTTCATATCTTTTTGTTCTGCTTATTGCAGTAATCATGACAAAGCCTGAATATTACCCTTAGACTTCCTCCACCAAACAAATCCAAATCACTTTTGAATCCAACCCCATCAAGTTACTAGGACACATGAAAAAATGCACCCAGGCTCTTTGCCACAGTATAATATGAACTACTTCTAGCTCAGTTCCTCATAGAACCTTGTTTACTCACCTGTTCTGATCACAACATTCTAAGGCTTTTCTAGCCCAAGGTTAAAGAAATCTGCTATATGACTGCCACAAACCAGTTCTAAAGACCTTGGAACCACACGGTCAGAATGATTACACAATTGTCACACTTCTTGGAAGCAACTTTCCATATGAGTTACTTTTCTTGTTGCTCTGACAAAATACCTGATAAAACAACCTAAAGAAAAAAAAAAAGGTTTATTTTGACCCACAATTTCAGGTAATACTTCATCGTGGCAGGGAAGGCATGAAAGCAGTAATCTGCCGTAGCTGTATTGTACCTGCAGTCAGGGAAAGAGGGAGGAATACTGATGCTCTGCTAGCTTTCTCCTTTATATTCAGTCCAGGACCCCAGTCCATGGAACGGTGTCACCCCACCACTCCTGGCCCAGTAAGAGTGGGTCTTCTTAACTTCATTTTGCCTAATCCAGAAACTTCCTCACAGATACTTCCAATTATTTATCCCTTAAGTGCTTGTAGACCTAATCAACTTGAAAATAGAGGTTATCTTTCACATGACTTCTGTTTTGAGAAGTTACTTGTTAAATTGAATGAAATCCAGGAAATGGCCCACAGCAGATTTTCTATGTCTCTTGGGTTTGGGGATCACACTTGATCTCTGAATGCATAATTGAAATAGATATAATTAACCTTGAAAAATACTCCATCCTGGATCTCTAGCCTATGAGCTGATACCTTTCATAATGAAAAGGTGGAACCTCTGGACTGGCTATTTATAGTAATCCTGAATGTGCTGACATTGAAACAAAGGGAGAATATGCAGAGTATTTTCATTTTTAAATAAAGTAGATTTAAGATTATTGGTCCAAGTCCTATTTCCATTCAATTCTCTTTACAAATCTTAGATGGATCTCAATTTTACTAATCCCTCACCCTAGTAATAAAACCCCAAGTACAGTATCTGTGCTATGGCCAGATTGCAATCATCTCAGTACAAGAGAGGTACAACCAACGGCTACTTTCCACTTCTTCAGAAAGGAAGGTAAGAAACCATTTATATCCATTCTAAATGGACAATATTGTACTTTATGCTCTTCCTGCAGCAATCCCTTAACTCTGCCATCCTGAATCAAAATCTAGTCTGAAGGCACTTCAAGTATAGATTCAACTATAAACTGGTCATGGTCCAGAGGAAGAGCACTAACAATGTGGGTCACTGGTAGCATCCTTTAATTGTTAAACTGTGTGTGTCAATAGGTTACATTGGGTGACTAAGTGCCTACCTTCTGACCCTCTCTTAGATGTATTTGCAGGAGTATACTTCAAGTGATTCAGTTGGAATTCATATTACAAGTCTAGCATCCTACTTCCAAGAACTGGTCTTCAACAACTTTTAACTGAACATACTTGTGTTGGTTTAAATTTAAAATCCCCCACATCAGCTCATGTGTTAGATTAATTAATCCCTAGCTGGTGGTGCTGTTGGAGAAGGTTTTGGAAACTTTAGGAGGCAGAACTTTGCTGGAGGAATTGGTCACTGGGAGCAGGTTCTGAGGTATTATAGCCACTCCACATCCTATTCTCTACTTCCTTCCTGATGATGTGACAATGTGACACCTCTTCCTGCTCCTGCCATGCTGTTCTTGCCATGAGGGACTACACTTTGAAACTGTAAGCCAAATTAAAACCTCCTCCTTCCATAAGCAGCTCCATTTAGGTATTTTGTTCTACCATAGAAAAACTAACAGATGCCATTGAATATTTTCACTTATTGTTCTTGTATTTAATTTTTCTTTCCTACTAAAAAATGTGAGAACCATGAGAGTGGGAATTTGTGTTTGTTTTCTTTCTATTTATAGATGTGACTCAACATCTTAGAACAGTCTTAGATTATTTAGTGAGGAACCAAGATTCTGCAGACTTATTATCTAGCACAGTGCTTGGCATAGAGAATATGTCTATACATCATTATGATGTTCTTATTTTTTTTATATCCTTGGATTCCCATGCATGTGGTGTGTGTGTGTTTTAATTGGTCTCCCAAAATTGTTCCTTTAAAAAAGTTCCACCTTGCTTTGTGAAAATAATGAATACCATCTTACATGGGCTTTTTGGCACCTCATTAGATGCATTTGTCTCCCTGCGAAATTTCAGTTTCACAGTATTTGCCATCATCAAAGTATTAGTTTTTTTAGAGAAAAATATAAATAAATTAAACAATTTTATGAACTATCTCAATTACACCAGATATTTAGTTACAAAACAAAAAATAAATGCATAAACAAATAAAGAAGAAAATCCTACAATTTCTAAAATTCAGTTCTTCTCTAAATTGGGACTGTTGCAGAAGGTTCAACCTAGAGTTAACCAATGTTATTTGTCCTCTGCTTTCCCTGAGCCAGAAGCCAGGTTCTTTAGCAGTTGGTACCCATGAATCCTCTTTACTATTGTAGAAAGCACAGGAGACTGTTTCTGTTGCTGTCTTTAGGTTATCTGTTTTGTCTTATACATAATATGCAGCCTGTTATATAGCTCCAGTAGCTCAGTTTTTTTTCCTCTTCTATTTTGTTACATATTCTCTAATTGATAACATTTTGTTTTCTTTTTAGTCCCCTTGTTCTCTAACTTTCATCTTGAATTAGGTCTTCATTTTACCTGGAAACTCTGCTAATCCAAGTTTATATATGACTTGTGTCAGGTGTGGTGGTGCACGCCTTTAATTCCAGCACTTGGGAGACCGAGGTAGGAGGATTGCCATGAGTTCAAGGCCACCCTGAGACTACATAGTGAATTCCAGGTCAGCCCGGGCCAGAGTGAGACCCTACCTTGAAAAACCGGAAAAAAAAAAAAAGAAATATGACTTGTCTCTTTCATCTCTTCTTTAGGTAAAAGTAGACTGAACGCAACCCAGAATCTCTTAAGTGTGGGAGACTCAGTACTTTTAGATCTTGAGTTGGAAAGAAGTGGATAGAAGAGAAGAAACAGCAAGTTTTCAGAAAGAAAGACAAAAGGGGCAAAGAATTCTCATTGAGAAAAATCTCATGAAATTATCACTCATCATTTCAGGTGGCAAAGAAAGAAAAGTCCAATATGTCAGTGCTCTGTGGAACCATACAGAGCAACACGTGTACTAATCTCTGGTAGCACAAAGTAACATTGTGGGATGGGCTAGTAGAAGATCTAACACTAAAACAGGCAGGGACTTACACATCTTTATTAAAGGTATGATGCAATAATATCTTTAGGACATCTTTTCTTAAGTAGTTCTCAACCTAGGATGCTATTGTCTTCGCTTGAAGAATTAGAATTGTATAGGGACATTTTTCATTATCACATGACTGACAGATATTCTTTGCATGCATATTGTGACAGTGGTGAAGGATGTAAACTGTGGCATTTCTAGATATTAAACCCAGTAAAGAATTAGGCTACACAAAATGCCCCTGAGCTTCCAAATGAGAAACACAGCAACATGGATAGACACAGACTTATCCTTTGTCTTACATGTGACTGATTGTGATTCATCCTTTAACAAATACAACAGTTACTCCTGTCCCAATCCCTCCAGCTCTCCCTACAGAAATGAATGTTGTAGTTTTCAAAGATGCCTATTCATTATCAAGGGTAGAAGGTAAAAATAGTTCTTATTATTCAAAGTAAAAAAGCAAAAAATATTTTAAAAGCCCAGCTAGAGATTCTTGCTTTTCAGAGAAAAAAAAATACATATGAGTAATGAAATAAACTTCCCATAGTCAAAGGTACACAATGCCTCATAGGCTAAAGGTTTCTAAGTATACACAGATATATCTCTGCATACAAATACAAACAGATGTGCATGTACAAGTTGCTAAGTAAATTATTAAACACTGCTAAAATTCTATGCTTCCTCAAAGAAAAATCTTCAGTAAAGGAGAAATTTAATAAAAATGCAAATGATAATCCACAAGGACAACATTGAGCATCCTTATGATACAGATGCCAGTGGCTAAGAGGTATATAATCTTTGAGTGTCTATATTAAGAAATTAGAAAGGTCTCAAGTAAACAACCTAATGCTTCACCATAAAGCCTTGGAAAAAGAAGAACAAGGCAAACCGAAAATCAGTAGATTTTTTAGATCAGTATGGAAGAAATAATTAAGATTAGGGCAGAAATTAATGAAATAGAAACCAAAAATGCAATCCAAAGAATCAGGGAAACAAAGAGTTGGTTCTTTGAAATGATGAACAAGATTGATAAACCCTTAGCAAATTTGACCAAAAGAAAGAGAGAAGAGACAAAAATTAATAAAATTAGAGAAGACCAAGGCAGCATCACAACAGATACCAGAGATATTCAAAAACTCATAAGGACATACTATAAAAACATATACTCCACTAAGTATGAAAATCTGAAAGAAATGGATGATTTACTTGATTTATATGACCTACCTAAATTAAATCAAGATGAGATTAATCACATAAATCAACCTATAACAAGTATGGAGATCCAAGCAGTTATCAAAAATCTCCCAACTAAAAAAGGTCCAGGCCTAGATGGATTCACTAGCGAATTTTAGCAGACCTTCAGGGAAGAACTAACACCATTGCTTCTTAAACTTTTCCATAAAATCAAAAAAGAAGGAATCCTACCAAACTCCTTCTATGAAGCCAGCATCACCCTGATACCAAAACCAGGCAAAGATGGAACAAAAAAAAAAAAGGAAATTACAGACCAAACTCCCTCATGAACATAGATGTAAAACTTCTCAACATAATATTGGCAAACAGAGTACAGAAAGATCATTCACCCTGGCCAAGTAGGCTTTATCCCAGAGATGCAGGGATGGTCCAACATACAAATTGATAAATGTAATACATTATATAAATGGACTGAAGGACAAAAATTACATGATCATCTCATTAGAGGCAGAGAAAGCATTTGACAAAATCCAACATACCTTCATGATAAAAGTCCTATAGAGACTGGGAATAGAAGGAACATATCTCAACATAATAAAGTCTATTTATGACAAGCCTACAGCCAACATATTACTAAGTGGGGAAAAACTAGAAGATTTTCCACTAAAATCAGGAACAAGACAAGGGTGTCCATTGTCCCCGCTTTTATTTAATATAGTACTGGAAGTCTTAGCCATAGCAATAAGGCAAGAGACACACATAAAAGGGATACAAATTGGAAAGGAAGAGATCAAGTTGTTATCATTATTTGCAGATGACATGATTCTGTATATAAAGGACCCTAAAGACTCTACCAGCAAACTGTTAGAGCTAATAAACAGCTATGGCCATGTAGCAGGATACAAAATAAACACACAGAAATCAGTACACTTCCTATATGCTAACAGCAAACACAGAGAGGATGAAATCAGAGAATCACTCCCATTCACAATTGCATCAAAAAATAAAAATAAAATAAAGCACCTTGTAATAAACTTAACCAAGGAAGTGAAGGATCTCTACAATGCAAAGTTTAAAACACTCAAGCGAGAAATTGCAGAAGACACTAGGAAATGGAAAGACATCCCTTGTTCTTGGATCAGAAGAATCAGACTATTGCCATGGCTCTTGATGGCCACCAGAACTGAAAGGTAAGACCCTATTAGTGTAGCCACTACATGCATTGGGTGTAGGACGTACAGAAATGAAGTTGAAGCTGAGGCAGAAATGTTCTTCCCTCTGTTTGCAGATAGAGAGAAATAATAAACAATACCACGTATTGGTGAACCCTTCATTCTATTGTAACTGCAAAAGTGGCATGATTGCTATGAGGTAACCAACAGATTTGTTACTTGATGTGAGGCTGGGGAGAATGTAGGTCCTAGGAATGAATCTACTAATGCTGTATTGCTAATTGGATATGATGTCAAACTGGTTCCTAAATAAATGTCTTTATACCCACAGTTCAGTTCTGCTTTCAGGAAGCTTTTTTTTCTCTTCTCTTTTTAACTTGGCAGTGGGAGGTATTCAATGCTAAGAATCATAACAGGTCAAGTGCTGAAAATAAGTGACTGATGAGTATTTGGCAATAAACATGAAATATACATCATCTCATCCAGGACACAGGGACCATCAAGGAAGATGTGACCAGACAAATGTAAGAGCTGGAGGATGGGGAGGAGCACTGTGGAACGCTGGCATCCTGTTGCAGTCAGGTTAATATTGCTGTCAGAAATCACCCGACTAAGAGCAGCTTGTGCGAAAAAAAAAAAAAAGTTTATTTTGGCTTACAGACTTGAGGGGAAGCTCCATGATGGCAGGGAAAATGATGGCATGAGCAGAAGGTGGACATCACCTCCTGACCAACATCAGCAGGAGAGTGTGCCAAACACTGGCAAGGGAAAACTGGCTATAATACCCATAAGCTCACTCCTAGCAATACACTGCCTCCAGGAGGAGTTAATCCCCAAATCTCTATCAACTGGGATACCATACCTACCATTCAGAACACCTAAGTTTATGAGGGACACCTGAATCAAACCATCACACATCCAAACATGACAAGGCCATTGTACTCACAAATGCACACCTGATGTGATTACTGCCACAACACCTGCACATGATGGGAAAATTAACATTTTGCTATGGATGTGGAGGACTTAGGAGGGCACTCCCCTCCTTAAAGAGATAAGGGCAGATAAGGATTGACAAAGAAGGGGGGGTCATTCTCTTCCATTGCATAGCCACTGGTAAGTGAGAAGAAGGAGTATACTGAAAGTGGGTAGGAAAAGGGTGGGTACCGTGGGGTACTTAAGACAAAACAACAAAAAAGAAGAAAGTAAAGGCATTCAAACAAGTGTGAGCTTCTGTTTATGGATGATGATGTTCCTTTGATGAATACTAAGTTTTTACAGTTCATAATAAATACTGCTAACTATATAATAGGACAGAAATCTGGGAATAATGATAAAATCCCTATGCCAAATTCTAGGATTTATTCTTCAGTTTAAATGTGAAAGAAAGTAAATAGCTAAATATAAATATCAAGAGCAAAATCATAATTTTTTCAAGCAGATGACTTTTAAAAAAGCATGTTAGTTTTAAAGTAATAACAAAATTATTATAACATTACCAAATTAACAGAAAACAAATTTAAAAGTACCATTAACAGTATACAGTTTCTAAAATTACTGATTATAATCATGGAGATACTCTTATGTTAATTAGCATGACCAGCAATCATATTATGCTCTTTTTATCTGATGTTAGTTAACTGCTTTGAATAGGCAAACTTTTGGTGTAGTTGCTGAGGGAGAAAAGCCTGTTTGAATTAAATCAATTGGTTTTTTTTTCTTGAATTTCTAGTATAATTTAAACTTTATTCAAATACATTGTTAGATAATTTATGACTAATACCAGGAAGTAGATATTTGTTTTCTTAAATAACATGCTTTATTAGGGACACTCTTTCTGTATAATTATCACTTTACTAAGAGTGAACATACAGATATACATAACACTTCAGAACGGCTGCAGATCAGAACTGGGCAGACGTAGCAAACGATAAAGTAGACAGCATTTCCTAAAGAATCAATCACGTATCCTATCCACAATGGTCATGACTTTCAACCTGTGCTCCTGTGGGACACTGGAAGTCACCTCAGAAGAGCAACATCTAAAAGTAGTGCAACATAGGCACCTGGTGCCTGTTGTTTGTGGTCCTCTGAGGAGATGTCAAGACAATGTTAGAAGGGGAGAAATTTAGGGCGGAGATTGCAGGAGACACCCATGCAGGATGAACGCCAGGTAGTAGAAGTAGACAGACATTTCAGACTGGAACACTGGCCTGATGCCCGTGAGAAGAGAGGAAGAGAGCAACGGCAGTCCGCTCTAAGAAAGTTACATGAACTGCATGAATATGCCACACTCACTTATGGAAGAGGCCAAATTGAGGTAAATGTGGCTTCTGCATGATAAGGGAAGATGTGCTTCCAGAGTAAGCCACATTCCCCTTACTTCTCAGACTTTTGGCTTGAAGCACAGAATCAACCATACTTCCCAAAGAGGATTTTAGAGAGACCCTCAGCATATGATTTCCAGCCCTTACCATCCTGATTTCACAAGTGCTAGTGCATTTTATTTGTTTTATAGTGGGATCTTGACTAAAATTACATTTAGCCCCAAAGCCCTGTTTGCATTCATGGAAATATGCTGACTATTATCTACCATACATACATATTAGCTAGTATATGCATGAGCCATGGCACTGTTACAAAAACAATCCTAAAATTCAACAGCTTGAAATAATAATCATTTGTTTTTCATTTACAAGGTGGAGGGCAGACAGGAACTGTTCTCCCTCGGTTTACTGCACATTAACAGGGTCATCAGGATGCATTTGCTCTCTCAGATTATTCTGGGCCTCTGGCTTGAGGAAGTACCAGTTTCCCAAGGAAAACTGCTGATAACCCAGTATCAGAAAGGAGGATAGAATGTGGACAACTCTTCTGACTAGGCTGGAGCTGCCAAACTGCCAGCTCTGCCACAGTGCCATGGGCATAAGAAGTCACATGACCAAGACCAACATCATTGTCCTGGGAAAATGCATTACTCTGAATAAGGGACTATGAAGTCACATTTGGAATTGTTTACAATTGGCAGTACAATAAGGGTCATAGAATTGAGAACAGAAATGTAGTCTTCCATATATATATATATATATATATATATATATATATATATATATATGCACATATTTGTAATCTATATATATGAATTATCTCTCTATATATATGAATTATTATATATATATTATATATGAATATTATATATGAATTCTAAGTAGTTAGTGGATACCTTAAGTATGAGTTCTATGGAATAAAGTACAATGAAGAATATATCTAAGTTCAAAATCACATGTTTACAAGATAGAAAAGGACTAAAATCTCTTGAAAGAGAAAACAAAAGGTCTGGAAAGATGGTTCAGAAATTAAATGTGCTCCCTCTGCAAGCATGGGGAAAGCCTGAGATTGCCAGAGTTGGAATCTCTAGAACCCACATAAATCCTGGGTGTGGCCATTCATGCCTGTAAACCCAGTCACCAGAGATTTTTGACAATACAGAAAAGTCCAAGATCAGAATGAGACTTTGGTTCAACTAAGAATGGGTGGAAGGGCAATGGAGCAAGACCCCTGATGTTCTACTCCAGACACCACACGTGAGGGCATCCCACTATAAGAAACGCATGGAACACCACAAAGGCATACTCACGTGCATGCACCACACACACACAACCAAAAACTAAAAAAGAAAATAACACTAAAAGAAAAGGTGCAGATTGATAATAAAGTCACGAGAGGTAAAGAAGTGACTCCAGATGGCACCAGGCTCTTGTACACAGTTCAGCAAGATGATGAGGTGATCCATGTCCACCTAATGTATTCATTAATAGGTGGTCAGTGATGTTGATGAATGATGGTAATGCCAGTGGAGGTATGGGACTTGACACTGCAGGGAAGTGAGTCGAGAAGGGGAAATCAGTGAAAGGGGCCTACTAAGTTCATTTGCTCAGTTATAAATGGAAGGAAAGAGACAAGAAAGTTAGAGGCTTCAATAGATGCATATACAGGAAAGGACATAAATTGTACGTAAGATCCTCCATGGACAAGTCATGGCTTTAACATCAATACTCAGTTCCTGGTTTGCTTGGAGTTCCTCAAAGAGGTGTGTGTGTGTGTGTGTGTGTGTGTGTGTGCGAGCACATGTGTGTGCACTCCCGCTTTTGTCCACTTGAAATAGATTCTCACAAGATGGTATTATTTTATATTTCTAGCTTTTTTCATGAATAAACACATTTATGAACACTGGTTTTGTAGTGGGCATTGTGTCACAAGCATGAAACCAACTATCTTAATGGATGTCATGATTATCTTCATTTTGAAGGTTAAATTTAGTCTTGGAAGGAATGATGACTTGCCCAGATACTCATCGTGTTCATGGTGGGGCAAAAATTTGACCTAATGAGTGCTTATCTTCCCTTCTATCTTGAGTTTATTAAGCATCTACTCAGCTACTTAGATGCAAGCTGCCTTGTCCTGGAGGTATGCTAAGCACAAGGGCAAACAAAGGAGCTTTGGCACCATAGCAGATTTGCATTGGACTTAGAGACCTGTGAAATGCAGATATATCTTACATGCATCCATGATGGCACTCATTAAAACATTTTAGGAGTTAGGGAGGTGGCTAAGCAGTTAAAGGCTTACAATGCCTTCTGGCCCAAGTTCAATTCCCCAGTACCCATGATCTAGATGTAAAGGGTAGCATGTGTTCACACACACACAGAGAGAGATAGAGAGAGAGCTTGCACACACAAGTAAATACAAATTTAAAATTGTTTTTGTAACATTAAAAAGTATATGTAGTACTCTTATAGACAACAAAAGATATTGGAGTAAAGAATGGCAGACTTCTTAGATGTGAGAGAGAGAAAATACTTGTGTGATTAAGAAAGGTTAACTAGAAGGAGATTGGAAATGAAAGTAACTGATAACTTCTGATTCAAGTAAGAGAAATCAGGGCCTAAACAAAATGTCATAGTTTGGAAATGAAGGGAAAATTGATAGCGATTTAAGGAACAGAATCACTAGGACTTGGCCAGTTGGATGGGAGAAGAGTGATACACACAGTTTTCTAGCTGAATGTATTCAATGGGTTCAATTGGATTGAAAGGATTGATGTATCTCAATGAAAACGAAAACATGGGAGAGTGAACAGATTTGAGGAGGAAGTGTGGAGCCAACTATGAAATATGTGAAATATGGAGGAGGAGGAAGAGGCAAGATCTGGAGTCAGTACGCTTACAACCAACTTGCAGGAATTTTATATCCAATACTCATTTGATCTATAGGGAGTTTTAGTTCCTAATTATCTGTAGATTTTGACTCAGATGGATCTGACAGTCAAGTAAATTTATGTACAAACATTGCTTCTCAGTTTCTTACAGCAAGATAAGGAAACATTATTCAGAAATATGTGGGCTGGGAAGATGGCTCAGTGGAGAAAACATTTACCATGCAACTGTGAGTACATGAGTTCAGATCCCTAGACACCACATAAGAGCCAGAAACTGTGGAGGGCTTCTAGAATCCCAGTGTGACTGCAGCAAGAAGTAAGGTGGAGAGAGGAGAATTTCCCAGAAGCCCGCAGAGAAAGGTGAACAACACTGAGAGACGTTGTGTCAAACAAGGTGGAAGGAGAGGACTAGCCTGAAAGTGGTCCTCTCTTCTTCACACATGCACTATCACTTGCATGCATCTGCATTGCGCTCAGGCAAACACACACAGTAACTAAAAAGTAAATAAAAAAAAGTTAAGAGATAATCCATTTTAGTTAATAAGGAAATTTTTGACTACTATATAATTTTAGTTGGGTGTTGCAGAAATAGTCTGTATTTTTTTGTTGTTCATTTTGTTTTGTTTTTCGAGGTGCAGTCTCACTCTAACCCAGGCTGACCTGGAATTCACCATGTAGTCTCAGGGTGGCCTTGAACTCATGGTGGTCCTTCTACCTCTGCCTCCCGAGTGCTGGGATTAGAAATGATCTGCATTTAATGCCCCACAGCATAACTACTAGCCAGTGTTGTCATGGTTCCATGATAACAGCGACATACCAATCCGGGTATCGCCTTCTGGATTTTATTTACACTGATCAGCTAGGGGAGCCCGTGAGCCTCAGGAAACACACTACGGCTGCCTGACGGGGGAGAGCGCAGAGCGTGACGCCGGCTGACGTGCTGCCAGCACAAGAACGGAAAACGACACCACACACCACTCCACAAGGTCACATTCACAAAATCCCTCTCAGTGCTGACGTGATTTGCAAATTTAGATTCCTCTAGAGCTATGTCAGTTTAAAATAAAACCAGAAAGAGGCTGTATTAATGGTTTTTCCTGTTCAGACAATGCCACAATGCAGAACATTGAAGCCCTTCTCTATTGAAGGTGCTACATACGCGACCAAATGTACAGGAAGAACTTTGTCTTCTCCAGGCAAGTCTGCTGAAATGGATGGGATGCATTGAGGTTTATATATAGTCAAATTGTCTCTGCCAAAACCTTATCCATGAGAGCTTGGTCATTAGTGCTCTGTGGTGGAGTGGGGATTTGTGCTTAACTGCAAGCCTGTTCCAGAAAGCTTGCTTTGAGTGACTCTCTTATGATTGCTTAGCAAGGGCCATGCTCAGGACTTTGTAGGCTGTGCCATGGTGCTGAGTGCAGGGTCATTGTGTTCGCAGTGGGTTTTCCACCATTTTGGACACTGCATGAAATGACCTGAGTTTTATGTCCCCTGTTTTAGGAGTGAGTGGTGTTTCATCCTGTGACTCTGTTCAGAGCCAGGGATCCACATGCTCATCTTCCACACTTTGGGAATCACTGAAACAATATCCCCTCAGAACCAGACTTACTCCTTCCACATATAGAATATTCCTATCATATTAATATTAAATCACAATTAATTATTATTCTAAACTTATTCAATTTTAGACAATTAGTACTCACATACAGTAAAAGCAAAGCAAGATAGACAAGAAAGAATAACTTCTGAGTCCAAAGAAGTTAAATTTGTCTGTCAGGATTTGGTTTCTTAGATTAATCTGAGTGTGAACAGAAGAAAAAAGATCTAAATCTTTTTTGACAAGTGGATATTGAGAAAATTATCTGAAGCAAACGCCACAGTTGCTAAATTAATATAACTTTACTCAGAGTTTTTCAAGTTGACATCATTTGTAGCACTCAGTACATGGGTGAAAAACCTAAACAAATGATGTGGAAACAAATGTGTGAAGGTAAGTTTTGAAATTGGAATACAACCTTTCCATGTATAAAAATATCTCTGGGACTGGAGGGATGACTTAATGGTTAAGGTACTTGCTGTTGAAGCCTAGCTACTCAAGTTCAATTCCCAAGTACCCACATAAGCCAGATGCACAAAGTGGGTGCATGTATTTGGAGTTCATTTGCAGTGGCCAGAGGCTCTGGCATTTCCATCCCATCCCCCCCTCTCTCCTTGCAAATAAATAAATAAATTTAAAATATCTCTGAAAATCAACCTATGCTTTAGATATTATATAGCTAGGTAGAAAGCCCCTCCCCATCTCTCTCTCTCTCTCTCTCTCTCTCTCTCTTGCCCCTGTCTTTCTCTCTTTCAGAATTTATTAAATTCATATATATTATACTCATTTAATAAGGCTTCTCATCACAGGTCTTCCTTCACCATACAGCAGTGCTATGGTGTGGCTCCATCCTTTTTCCTGTCATTAAGAATCTTGTCCTTGGCCTGGAGAGATGGCTTAGAGGTTAAGCGCTTGCCTGTGAAGCCTAAGGACCTGGGTTCGAGGCTCGATTCCCCAGGACCCACATTAGCCAGATGCACAAGGGGGCACACACGTCTGGAATTCGTTTGCAGTGGCTGGAGGCCCTGGCGCACCCATTCTCTCTCTATATATATATCTGCCTTTCTCTCTGTGTCTGTCACTCTCAAATAAATAAATAAATAATAAACAAAAAAATTTAAAAAAAAATCTTGTCCTTTATTTGGGCAACTAAATTAATAATATGGAGCAAAGTTCATAAAATATAGAAAGTGATGGTGTGCAAAGAGTTTGAAAGGCAAGATGGAGGTTTAACAGAAAGAAAAAAAAAGTTGATGGAAGGGAGATTGAGATGAGTTTTTGGCTAGGCATTTCAAAAGACACAGCACAGGGCAAGAGGGCAGGGGGATAGACTGGAGTGCAGTAGAGCAAGGGATGAATGTTTGAAGCATCGTAGAAAGGTATCACTTTAAAAGACTGGTTTCCCTTCACATCCCCTGACAGACCAAGCATCTTGAACTTTGGACCTCTAGTGATCTCTGTTTGCGATGACTCTCAAAGTACTTCTGCTGTTTGAATAGCAATCTCTATCTGAAGGCCAGCTTCACTGTACACGTATCATGCAAGAATGGTTCCTATAGTGCTATGTTTCATAATGACAGTGTTGTTAGGTTACTTTGCCAGCCATCATGATTTGATTTTATCAACTCAGCCTATTCCCCTACAAAATATACCTTTCTTCTACTTCTATGGTTTTCAGGCCATGCAACTCATCCCACCCACATTTGCAATTTTACAATAAAATTTACCTGTAGCAACATGGCTTAGATCAACCTTAAGGGCTATTTGTAAAGCCATCATACAAATGCCTATTTAAATAGAATTTGAACCCATGGCAAGCTCTTCCTAAATGAGAAATTTTCTGTATTTCTTCCAGCTTACCCAGCCGTATTAAAACCCCAGTGATGTAAAATGATTATGACTGTGGCTTTGTGTATAGCTTCTGCCAACTGGACATATTTTTTCCATGTTCTGAGAAGGACTAGCCAGGACCCTGAACTCCATAGGAAGCCCCTCACCCAAAACCAAGGATCATTGAATGTTACCTTGGATGTGGTGCCCTAAATGAAAACTATTTCTGTCTTGTTCGACAAAATAATTTAACAAGGTTCTATGTTCTGCAGTGGATGATTTATGGCAACCAGCCCTGGGTTCACTTCCTCTAGAACCTAACAAGCTGAGCATGTATCTAACATGGAGACCTGGGACCTGGCTCAGTGCTGGTCAATACCTCTGACTCATGTTACCTCTAACACTGCGTTCTCATGACCACGGCAGAGAAAACTCACCATTTCAGAAGCAAAACAATGTCTTTAAGAATCCACAGCAGTCTGGGGCAAAACTGTGTATAGTACAGAACATTCAAGTGAACTTAAATACAAAATGACAAGCTAAATGTACTACAAATGAGTAAATATAACCAAGATTGAAGAACTCTAGAAAAAGAAATGACCTAAGTAACTTCACAGGGCAATCTTGTACTATGTCTAAAGACAAACAAACAAACAAACAAACAAACAAAAAACTATGCACATGTAATCTTCTAAGTAAATCCTGTCACCTGCCTCTTACAGATATACATGAGCAACTCTGAGATACACTCATCAAGGCACATGTATGTCTACTCATGTATAATAAAACATGCTATGATAGGAAGAATGGTATGTTGAATATAGCACCTGGCGATTACTTTCTTCTGTAGTCACCTATCTTGTGACAAATAGTCAAACTGCTTGAGAAAGGATGCTGACAGCCTTTGTTTTTCACACACTCCTAAAACTCCTTCTTGTTGCATGCAATGACCTCATCTGCCCATGGCCTAGCTGGTCCCAATGTTGTATGTCCCAGTTCTATGCCTCTGTTTTATTCCCATATCATGGAGTATGTGAAAGCCTTTTTGTAAAGAAATATTGGCAATATAAAACAGGTTGTTTTGAAAGATTAATAATAGTGAGTATAATTCACTAAGTAAAATATGCATCAGCTATTAAAATATGTAATTAGATAGTAAAACACTGATTTTTATTATACAAAAAGCACTAGCAAACTTTTTTGATGTTATTGAGATTACACATTTGTTTCTTAATTGAAAATTGGTATAGAAATATATGTAAATATAAATTAATTAGAAAAGTGATTGCTAAACTAGTGACTGTAAGACATGTTGGCAGCATTTTGAGAGCAAATTATTATATTACTATTCATACGTTTGTAATCTTATTCTTGTCTAGACAGAGTAAAATAGTAGAATTTATCTATACAGTTGTTTCATTAAGCAGAAACATCTCAAGAATATGCACATGGAGCATAGGTTTGTCAGAGTGGAAGAGGAATAAAACAAGTGCAAAATATAAGAGAGCTAAAGTGAAACCAGTTGTGCTTCTGGGGATTAAGTTGTGAACCTACAAAAACCTGAGGTTTCATTGGCTTTACCACAAACCCAGAAATTGGTATTTCTGTTTATGCAAACATGCCACTCTCCTCTCAGGGAGAGATAGTGTACACACAATCGATTAACAGAGTCTGTTGAAGAACTTATGAAGATGAGTGCATGTCCAAGATCCAAGCAGAACAACTGTGAGACGCTAATATCATTTTTCTCAATGATCTTGAAATCCTTGATTATAACATGATTGCATGTTAATATACAAATGCAGTGATAATGTAGAAATACTACCTAGCTAAATCTTTCCTTCCTCAATGCTCTCTAATGATCCTTTGGTTTGAGGAAAAGCAAGGGAATTGAGCTGTAATTAAATGCTAATGCTTTTGTGATCCATGTAAATGTTACTGTGAAGGAACAATTCCCAGAGATGAGGGAGTACCTGAGAAGAGAGACGCTTGATGAGGAATGCAGGCAGCAGATTGTCCAGGCTGGCTGCTGAGAGCAAATGGCAGAAGGATCCCCTAAAGATAAAAGGGAGGCAATTGAAAGGAGGAAGAGGGGACGGACAGGGGAAAGCAAGTATCCAGGGAGATGCTGAGTGCATCACGGGAACTGAGGAGGGAAGTTAGCCTGGCATTCAGTCCAAAAGCTCTGAAAATTGCTATGGCACAGCTGTTAAGTAGTTAGGAACAAACAGATCGTTATCTCCCTGAGCCACCGGTAAGTGGAGCACTGAGTATCCAGGCAGCATAGGAACAGGAAAGTTGGCTCTGACTTGCCAGACCCTCTCCAAAACAGGCTCTTATACTTGCATGCTGAGGAGACAAGAGCGAGACAGAGACCTGGTATGGGCAACCCAGGACCCTTACGCACCACAGCAGCAGAGCTCATTCCTCAGGAAGAAGGTGTAACAGAAGGAAAAGAGAGAAGACTACCAGAGGCTTAGACAAGAAGTGTGTCCTCATCGCTTACTAGGAAAGTAGTGAGGGAAAATTGTCAGGCTAGGTCTAGAAATAGAGGTAATTAGGAGGAAAGAAAAGTGATGCACAGAAAAATAGAGTCTAGAATATAGTTAATAAACATGTGTCATCAGAATTAGTTAACCTGAGGTGAGAGGGCATGATATAGATAGATGCAGTTATGTAGGTGATAGAGATACATAGATGATAGATTGATAGATAGATGGCTGAGGGAGAAAATCGACCATTTGTGTCCATTCTGTAGGACATGGATAAGGTATAGTGATGTGGTCCTAGCATTCTTCGAAACATGTTGATGGCATTATTTGTGGGATACACATAAGACATCTTTCTGATTATGAAAGCAGTGCATGTTGCTGCAGACATGTTGAAAGTCGTCTGCAGTGCTGTCACACTGATAGCTCACGCACAGCTACAGTATACATTTTCCTATATTTCCTGAGTTTTTTTTTCTACACAATTTCCTAAATTGAAGTCATTCTTATTTATAGGCTTACATTTTCTATTAACATTATTTAACATTATTATACAAATTCTTCTGGATTAAAAGCCTCTTTTAAAAATAACATTTCTGAGCCGGGCGTGGTGGCGCATGCCTTTAATCCCAGCACTCGGGAGGCAGAGGTAGGAGGATTGCTGTGAGTTTGAGGCCACCCTGAGATTCCATAGTGAATTCCAGGTCAGCCTGGGTTAGAGTGAGACCCTACCTCGAAAAACCAAAAAAATAAAAATAAAATAAAAATAAATAACATTTCTGGTGAATAATTGATTTACTTTGCTATGGACACATAAAATTTTTTGTTGTGTGTTTTTTTCCTATTTTTATAAAATCGGGTTCCCCCCTCTTCAGTTTTTTTCTCTTGGGAAAAAGATTACTATTTTAAAATAATTATATGCATAAAACTATATATTTTAGCAAGGCATGGTGGTGCACATTTTTAATCCCAGCACTCAGGAGGCAAAGGTAGGATGATAAACTATGAGTTCAAGGCCAGCCTGAGACTGCATAGTGAATTCCAGGTCAGCCTAGGTTAGCATGAGACCCTACCTGAAAAGAAAAAGAAAAAAAAAAGAACTATGTATCTTAAATTGTTATTTTTAAAATCCACATGATCCATCAAAGTTAAATCATTGAATCAAATAGTAGTTATCACCTTTAAAAATTTTCCATATGTTTTCAAAATGCTTTGAGGTGAAAAGTTTTCACTTCCTTGAAGTCCCAGTTTTAAGATTATTATTATTTTAAATTAACTAGATTATATTATCACTTAATTATTTAAATGTTAAGCAGAAAATTAAAATATTTAAGAGCACATTATTTTACTTTGTTAATTTGAAAGAAAATTCTAATGTGTAGAGTTATATTCTTAACATAATTTAGGAATTTTTCTAAGTACATAAGTTTTTTGCAGGTTTTTTTTTTTTTTTTTTTTTTTTTTTTATTTTTATTTGTCTTTAACCTTTTAGAGGATTTTACATTGACTATTAAGGAATATACTTTAAATGTTCTTTTACATTCAAATCCTTGCTGAGAAATATATCACCTTTCAGTATATAGATTTATTAATTATTTATTTATGCAGGATTAGGGTCTTGCTCTATTGTTTATTCACCGACCTGAAAATGTGAACTTTACAGTAGAATTTCACCTCGCCACCATTTAGTCAACATTCCATTCTTCTATAGAACTTCTTCATAAGACTTTGATCCACACATGGCTCCCAGCTGCTCAGCCTTTTCTGCACTATGACCCTTTGAGATGTAGGTTTACTGAGAGTCAGTTGGGTGTGTTATCAAAGTTAACTTACTCTGTTTCATTGGTTATCATTTTAACTTTTTTTCATGGTGGGTGTAGTATGTATGGTGTGTGTGTGTGTGTGTGGGTGTGTGTGTGTGTGTGGTACAGACATGTATACTCTGTTCATGCTTGTAGAGATGAGAAGAAGACATCAGGTTCCCTCCTCCTTAGGTCTCCTACCTTATTTCCCAGAGACAGAGCCTCTTGTTGGACTTGAAGCTCACACACCATTTTTTGGGTTAGACTGGCTGACCAGCAAGCCTCATTAATCCAGTCTCTGCCCTCTCCCTGACCCCTCAGTGCTAGGGTCATAAGTATGCAATGGCCACACCAGACTTTTTATGTGTCTGCTGGTGATAGAATTCAGGTCCCCGTGCTGGCACTATAGGCACTGTTACCCATTGAGCCACCTCTCCAGCTTCATAAATTTAAATAAATATAACATGTGCTGTTTGTGCATTAAAAAATGAACCAGAAATATTTTATTTCCATGAAAATTAAAATGAATGCTTTGAAAAGTCTTGGTAATGTTGAATCATAAGTTGTACTTGAATTAGGGAAATATGGTCAGTAAAACTCTCGAGAAGCTTTTGGTTCTCTAAGGGTGTTAAATTTTAACAAATTCAGGGCTGGAGAGATGGCTTAGCGGTTAAGGCATTTGCCTGCAAAGCCAAAGGCTCCCACAAGGGGGCGCAAGCACGTGGAGTTCATTTGCAGTGGCTAGAGGGCCTGGTTGGTGTGCCCATTCTGCCCCCCCACCCCGCCTTTCTCTCTCTCAAATAAACAATATATATATATTTTTAAAAGACTTTACAAATTCAGAACCAGATAGTTTAAATGATATTGTGAATAATGATTTACAACAAATTCATAAAAGATAATAAAGAACTTAGTAAAGGTTTCAACTTATAATTCAGGTTTCCAGTGACAGTACCTAGAATGGCATCTACCATAAGTTCTTCTCTATACTTGAATGTTCCTTGAAACCTAAATTCAAATGCTACTTCCTCTGAATCAAAATTCTTGCTGTTATCACTGTGGTACACCATTCATCTCTAGCTAAGTTTTTATATCATGAAACAAACAAAGGGAGAACAATGACCCCCAAACCTTTAGCCTTGTATTATCCTTTAGACAAAACTCAACATTTGTTTTCCATGCCAAATCCCTCAAAAGGCCTGATGTCCTTCTCCTTGCATTCTGTAAGGCACCAAAGCCCAGATTTTGGCAAACAGCTCTGGCTCAAGCCTAGAAGTACCATTAAGCGCCATCTGTCACTCTTCCATTTAGACGCCCCCATCCCTTGCCTTCTCCTTTTCTCGTACCATGGCGTTTCAGAGTCATAGCTTCCTGCTTTGCCTTCTCCTTTCTTGTCTGTCCCTCCATTTCTTTGTTTGCTTCTTCTTCAGTCTCTGTTTTGCATATGCTTCTTTTATGCAGAATGTTCCACCTTACATTCTTTTTAAAAATTAATTTCCCTAATTAGAAAAGCAAAATGTGCCCATTGCAGAATGCATGGAATCAAACAATATCTTGAAAGCATCACAAAATTTAAAATTATAAGTAATCATGCCACATAGTAATTATGACATCAGACTTATATCTCTCCTGCCTAATAAATTTAGGGGAAACAAAATGATATGCACATTTAGTTTTTATACCAACATTTATTTTCTGCATGTTCATTATGAATATAATGCTACCAATGTTATCATAGAATATTTTTATTGTTATATAACATATGACTTTATACTAGTGTGAGCATTCTGCTTATCCTATTACATTACACTCTTTTGCTTTTACATATAAATTTTTATTTTAAACCCAAATAAGAATTTTAGTTCTTATAACAGTAAAGTTTAATGCATTCATATGTATTGCCATAACTACTATAGTTTTCTTTTAGTTGTTTTTATTTTCAGTGCCAAGGACAAAAGACAGGTCCTTGTGTAGCTAGGCAAATGTTCTACCACTGAGATATTCCCATCCTCTTCACTTTTCAAAGTAAAGGTCAGAAAGTTGGTTTCTCATGCCCTTCCACATTGAAGAACATTTTCCTGGGCTGGAGGGATGGCTTAGTGGTTAAGGCACTTGCATGCAAAGCCTAATGACCCAGGTTAGATTCTCCAGATCTTATGTAAGCCTGATACACAAGGTGGCACATGCATGTGGAGTTCATTTGCAGTGGCTGGAGGCCCTGGCATGCCCATTCTCTCTTTCTCTCTTTCTCTACCTCTCTCTCTCTCTCTCTCTCTCTCTCTCTGTGTGTGTGTGTGTGTGTGTGTGTGTGTGTGTGTGCCTCTTTCTCTCTCTCAAATAAAAAATAAATTAATTAAATTAAATTAAAATATTAGAAAAAAAGAATTGATTCTTATTTTACTCACAAATGCTTAACTACTTGACTTGGCACAGAATTCTTAGGATATCTTTAACCTGTGAAAACTTCCTATTTCAGCTCATGTTCTGGATTTTAATATTATGAAGCAAAAGTATAAAGTTATCATATTTTAGCACTCCCATCTGGCTGCTAATAAGATTTTCTCCATCTATCAACTAACCACTTTTCTCAGGTTATGTCTACTACTAATCATTCAAAAGTAAATTTGATAGAATGAATTCACCAAAGGCCACCCATGTTGGGTCACTAGACATTGGCATCTTCTTCTAAAGTCATAAAGCAAGTACTTTCTCATGTACAATTGGCCAACTCTCACACAAGAAGAGGAAATGTAGAGGTGCTGATAAGCATCCTTCAGACTTATGAAGCAACATAAAGACTTTGGCAAAAGCACTAAGACACATTACTCAATTCTGCTTCAAGAGTTATGTGATCTTTTTATGTTGCTAAGTCATACTTGTACATTACAATGATTTGTAAGCATATTCACCTACACCACTTAATTTGCTTCTCATCACAAGTATTAGAGGAGTTTGGCTATTGTGTTCCATTTTATATATAGGGGAAAGATCCCCAAAGCAATTCAGTGACCAAGTTCATTCAACCACTAATTCTTTTTTTTTTTCCTTTTTTTTTATTAATTAGTTTTGTATTCAGCAAATACTGTCAGTTTGGTACCATTACTAGGCTCCTCCGTGACCTACCCCCTCCCCTTGGCCCCTCCTTGTTGAGGTACATGGGTCATGAATTGTGGAGTTAGCCCACAGTTATGGGTAAGATAAATGTCTCTGCATATCATGACCCAACATGTGGCTCTGACATTCTTTCCGCCCCCTCTTCCGCAAAATTTCCCTGAGCCATGTTGGGTTCATTTTTGATCTGCTTCAATGATGAGGTGTTGGAGGCCTCTGAGGCTCTGGCTCTCTGGTTTGGCAGTAATTGATTTTTCTCTGTGTTGATCTCCTTCCCCCTTGTGCTGGTATCCAGTTCATCAGGAAAACAGCACCCTTGCTTGTTTCACCAATTTTTCTTAGCTTTAGCTGGGGCCCTTTCGAGGTATGATGGGGTGGCTCTCTCCTTAGGATCTACATCTATCTGAAAAAGAGGAGCAGATTCTCCAACGGAGAGTAAGTTAACACCAGGACAAATGAGATAACCCTTACTTTTTTTTAATAGAGAATTTAATAGGTGTAGGCCCTCTTGTAGCCCATGATTGATGGTAGCTTGATATTGGAGAGTGGGCTTATGTTTGGATCTGGTTCTGACTTGTTTCCCAGCTCTAGCTATGGGTCCCATACCACTGAGGGGATCAGTTAGCCAAATTAAGAGCAGTTGGTTCCCCACCATGGCTGTGTGCCACTATTGCACTTGTGTGGGCATCACAACAGGTTATTTTCTGCTAAGTAGGTTAGACCATGAGTTGCTTGGACAGATATTGGTCATTTTCCCCCAGTCGTCCATGTAGCACCTTCTGGCACTAGATGCGCTGACTGTCTGGGAATGACTCTTTTCCAACTTCCAGCCATGCCGTTCCACTTTGCATGTCAACCACATAAGATATCTTCAGCAGTAGGGTCTTACCCCTAACCTTTGGTGGGTCATCAAGTACTCTGACAGAAATCTGTCTGTCTTTTAGGAAACCATGTAGGTCTCTCTGATCAAAAGCTCATTGCGGATGAAAGCCCCATGCTGGTACTGGGAGTTACAGGTCAGTGCCCACTAAGAAAAGGAGATAAAAGATAACTAATATACAAGAGTTAGAGAGAAGACAGAGAGAGATAGAGAGAGGGAGAGGCTAGAGGAGAGGGAGGGAGGGAAGATGTAGAAGATTAAGGTTAGTCTTGATCCTACCCTCTCTGTCTTATCAACCACTAATTCTTAAAGTATGCCTGTAGGCAAAGTTTTCAAGACCATGTTACTTGCATATCCATTATTCTAAAATTCCAAGATAACTTGTGTAATTTTGAATGAAGAAAAGATAAGCAACTTCGTGGGCCAGTGTAAAGAAGTATGAGAGTATCAATGCACACAGGAAAGCATCATCCACCTGGAATCCCACTATTCTGGGCCAATTAAACAGACCCTTATTTTTTCTTTTCCTCAGAAAATCCACCTAAACTTTCTTGGAAAATCTCACAACTTGTTGTTCCTTAAGGGGACAAAACTGGGCCAGAATTAATAAATATAAAATAAAATAATAAGTAATGTGAGGAGTATATCTTAAGAAATAAAGGAAGAAGTACTCACTGAAAGGAACCAGTCCATATATGTATGTATGTATGTATGTATGTATGTGTGTATGTATATAACCTTGTATCACCTCTACCTGAAGGCACTGTAATGTCTAAATATGCAAAAGATATGTTATCTAATTGTTATGTAATACAGAGTAGAGCTCTTATCATTTAAATAGTTTTTAAAAAATATTTTTGCTTATTTATTGATGATAAATAGAAAGAACAAATAAATAATAGTGAGAGAGAAAGAATAGATGTGCTAGGGTCTCCTGCCATAGCAAATGAACTCTAGACTCATGGGCCACCTTGTGCATCTGGATTTACATGGGTACTGGGAAATCGAATCCTGGTCCTTAGGCTTTGGAGGCAAGAGCCTTAACCACTGACCCAAATCTCCAGCCCTTAAATTTGATAAGCCTTATTATATATATAAAATGCATATTTTGGTAATTTGTTTTGGTGCATCTGTATTAGGTGTGTATAGGATCTGTGTGTGCGTGTGTGAGTGTGGATGAATGCATGATGCAGGTGTGGAGGTTGAAGAACAGCTTTGGGCGTCAGTCCTCACCCTCAACCTTGTTTAAGGCAAGATCTCATTGTTCACCGCTGTGGTCACCAGGCCAGAGGGCTGTGAGCATCTGAGAAATTTTCCCATCTCCACTTCCATTCTCACCCTAAATGCATGGAGATTATAGATGCTAGTGCTGCCGCAGCATCCTGTTTTTCATGGGATCTGTGAATCCAAGCTCGCATCCTCTTGCTTGGGCACCAAACTCTACCTGATGAATCATCTCCCTCATTCTCAGCAGAAACTGTTAAAAAAGTATTTTTCTTTTAAATTTACTTGCAAGCAAAGAGAGAGAGAAAGAAAAAGCGAGAGAGAATGGGGTACACCAGGGCTTCTTGCAGCTGCACTCAAACTCCAGATGCATGTGCCACCCTGTGCATCAGACTTTATGTGGGTACTGGGGAATCAAACTCAGGCAGTCAGGCTTTGCAAGCAAGTGCCTTTAGCCACTGAACCAGCTCCCTAGCCCAGTCAGCAGAATTTCTATGTTAAATATTTTATAGCAATGCTAAAGATTAGAGCGTTTCATATGTAGTACATAATTTTTAAAGCTTTCATATTATTATTTTTAATTGGACCACATAGCAATGTAACAATTGTATAAGTTTGGTAGCAATGCAATTTGACATTCCTGCTGTTTGATCACTGTACCCATTATGATTAAGTATTTTAGTAGTAAAAGGTTTTTCTACCTCTAGTTTTTGCAGTTTTTTTTTTTTTTTCTGGGTCCTTAAGGCCCATTTTCTACCAAGTGATGCTAAAGGGTCAGGTGACAACTTCAAACCTTAGAGGTTGAATTGCACAAGAAGGGCCTTGAATTTAAGTATCCTGAATACTGAATAATGAGCCCATATCATGTCTTTATTTTCTCTGGAGAATGCCACTATTTTCCAAAAGTGTTTAATATACCAAAATCACTGAAAAATTCCATTCAAAACAAAGGGTAGCTCGCATGTTACTTCTAAAATGTGCAGAAATACAAAACACCAATAGAGAATTCTCCCAAGTCATTTACAGTATGTTTATTACTATGCTTTATAATAATTTTGAATATAGAAAATGAATAGTATATTGTCACATCTTTATTGAAATGTATGAAAATTTCTCTGTATTTCATCAATAGGAACCTGTTATGTTTTTCAATAACACAAAGGAAATAGGTAAATTGTGCAATAAACATTTTAGAGCATTCTTAGACCTAAATTGTGCCTTTGTTTTCACCTTGTAGCCATCAATGTTTCTAAAAATAATCAGCAAATAAATTTGTCAATCACCTATCTCAATCAAAATGTTAAATAAATTTGAAATTCAGATATTGCTGTTATACAAAAACTAACACAAAATTATTGTGTACTAGTTATAAAATTCTTACAGAATATTATTTGCTGAAAAAATTAAAATTTGCACAATGAAATGTTTGCTACTGATAACAACAAACATACACAACAAAGACAGAATTACTTTATTTTTTTCCAAACAAAATAATACCTCTTTGAATTTGACTATGAAACAAATATTACCTATAAAGGTATATTTTATAAGCACTCTATATAATATACATGGGATATAATATATACGGTATGTGAATTATATCTAGATTATATGTAATATTCCCATATGAACAAACTTGTGAGATTTTTCTTAGATTCTCAATTTTGAGAATATATATGATCATTTAGAATATGTTTAATTAAAAATTCCCACTACCCTTCGTCGTTTTAGGCATCTTTATATGTAGTGCTGCACCTTTAAAATGAAAACAATTGAGAGGGGGCTGGAGCCACAATATAGAGACTAAAAAGGCTGGACAATATTCTTCAAAAATAAATAGATCTATCCTCTATTCAAGAGTGATTCAAACATTCATTATCACTCATGTAACTGCCAAGCAATTGAAATCCCTCTAATTGCAAGTACCTAAATGTAGCTTATTGCCTTTCCCTCCCATCTCCTGACTTCTCTGGGTCATTTCATTCACACCTCTCTTTCAAACCATCTGGGATCCCTAGCACAGTGGAGCTTTAATGCGGAACACCTGGCCTGACAGTGTTTGCGGCTCCCTTTCACCTGCCAGCCCTTTGTTCCTCCCCAAGATTGAATGAGCACTACAAGTCCTGTCAAGCATGCACACAGCGCAGCTTTTCTTGTGTTCAATCTCTTCCACCAGTCCTTAAGTCCGGTAAATCCTTTCATTATTTTGCCTTACCCATCTAGCTGTTCTATCTACTTTGTGATCTCTAGAAGCTAAAAATCCACATGAAAATTATGTCTCGATAAATGTGAAACCTTTAGAACAATGAGGTGAAAGAGACAAAATGCATAACTGAAAAGATAAATCACATGAAAACTCCCTGTTCTTGCTAGAAATAGTTATAAGTCATCTGAGTATGTGCAAATTTGAAAAATGCAAAAGATAGATTGAAAATTCATATGATCAATACTTAGGGAAACATCAAGTAGTGCCTCTACAAAATAAGTGACCGGGCTAAATTTTCCCTTCTTTGTCTGGTACCTCCCAGGATTTGTGTCCCTGCTCTTGGGCTCTTCCTACACATCAACCTCCTTTTACACTTCCAAAAATAATCTCTGATCTGACATTCCCAGTGATATTGAGTCTATACCTCAACTTCCATCTGTTTCCTTCTCTCAATTTCTATAGACTATACAACTAAGAATATGGTTCCTTGGCTTAGCCTGCATTCCTCTTAATTATTCACAAGTCTTTCCAAACCTTAGCCTTTTTCAAGTTCCTTCTTTCAGTCAATACAGACAAGTTTCCTAGTTTAACTCAGACACAATTATATTCCTCTGAGGCTTCTGTTGAAACGATGTCACTGTAATGTTCAAGAAGGCAAATCCAACCAAATATTTGCCATTCTAATATTATATGGGGAAGAAAAGGAGAAGAAGAATAACAAAAAGTCTTCAGTTTTGGCTGAATAAACAACAACAAAACAAGTAAGCCAGAATGTCCAGGAATGTTTTTCTTTTTATCAAATTGTGATATTTCATGAATGAGTGACTGAATTTCAGCACTTAAGAGGCAGAGGCAGGAGGATTGTGAGGTCAATGCCAAATTGATTTCCATAACAAGGCCCTATCTTGACAAACACAGAAACAGCAACAAAAGACAAAAATCCTCAAAAAGTAAACAAACAGAAAACAGAACAGTTCAACAGAAACCTCTTTAGGAATGAGATTAGTAGTGTGATGATAAATTTTATCAACATCATAAGGATGTGTATTTTAGTATGGACAGCATCATAATTGATTAGGGAAGGACTGGTCTTCGATGATTTACCCTTGATAAGCCACTTAATAAAAAAATGCAGATTAAATACAGAAGTCACAAGAACATCAATTCTATCAGGCAACTATGGAGAAATTTTAAATACTGGCTCTTTCCGTCTTCTTTGGTAGACCTGCTCCCACATCCCTGCTTCCTTTTCTCACATTCCAGGCTCCATTGCCCATTTGAAATATAACTAATTTTATAAGAGAATAGTGAGCTAGAGTTGAGAAATTTATCAGATTTGTCTGAGAACATGGGTAATGCATTTTCATCACAAGAAAGAAAGGAGAAAAATTCTAACCGGACAACTGGGGGACAAAGAAAGCAATTTCAAGTATAAAATGTGTATACTATGGTATTTGTTTGCTAAAACATAGGGTTTGGCTTGTTAATGCTGAAGGAGACATAACTCAAAGGAAAATACACTGAGCTGCTGTGAGGACTGAAACTTATAGCCCTGTGAGTAAATGTCTGATATATAAAGCAAACTTAGTTAACTTGGGATTTTAAACTAAGGAAGTAAATGATTCCTCCCATCTAACTGAACTTTTGCAATGCCATATGTGAAAAGTGGAAGTAGAATGTCTCGGTTTAAAAAATAAACATAGGGAAGGAATAAAAAGCATAGTGGCACAGAATGCTATATAGCTCTATAGCCTTGGAGAGAGCCCACAAAGACAGGGTGAAGGAATTTAAATGAAGGACAAAGGAAGTATAGATATAAATAGACTGTAGATCAACCATTTAGACTGAAGACCTATCAAACAGCACAAAATAGTGTTGGAAGAAGATGGGTAAAGATATTTTATCCAGGGTAACCTTTGGGAAGAGGACTTCAATGGCACCTTTCAAGAATCCTTTTATTGTTTTAGCTCCAATGGACAGTTTCCCAGTCATTTGGATGACAGCACAGATAACAAGTCGGGTTGTCTGAAGAAAGAACAAAATGGAAAGAGGTCTTGGTAACTTATTTAAAAATTTGCATTTTTAACTGTCCCCCTCATTTTCCTCTCACTGATGATCTTAACCTCGGGTATCCTGATTCTTTATTTTCCTTCCCATACAAACATTCTTAACAGATTATTATTCCATGATTATGTTTCCTCAACAATAGTCACACCTGAGAGCTCTCAAAATTGGCTGCCACCCTACCATTCTAATATACACCTGAACTACACTTGCTAATGTCCTTAGAATTGCGTTCGAGTTGTGAAATCTGATGGACTTATCCCATTGACCACTTTTGTGCTTACTTCTTGTTACATTGCATCATGGTTACATGGTCACCTCCTTTGGGTTTTCCTCTGATTCCTTTGAAGCACTGAATTCCTTACAGTTCCATTGCATGCTTACTGTGTTGTATCTTAGGGAAACCTCACAGTTTAAACTTGTACAGCAGTCATATGTCTCTGAGTCTCAGACCAAGTATCTCCTTCTGAATATTCAAGATGACACCCATCCTCAAAACTAACAAAACTATGATTTTTCTATTCCTCACCCCCTCTCCCCTTGAAGGCAGAGGGTCAAAATCAAAACTAGAAACATAGTCACCCATAGAAGAACATGAGATCCTTCCTAAACTTATGCTCTCTGTTCAGTGATGTGTGGAGATTTAACAAGGATCGTTAACCACATACAGTAAATATAAGAACAAGAAAGGAAATGTGATTGCAGAAGGCTTATATTCTTATAATGTTTTCATTAAAACATAGCATCAATGAAACATAGTGTATTGCACATCCCCCATGTTCATCCATTTAATGCATTACTTCCATCTCATTTTGTTATCGCTATCTTCATTGTGCCAAAAGCTTTACAGATGTTCTTTCATTTCATTATATTTATTCTAAACATGGGGAGTTTGTGTTCTGTAAAGGAACCTTTCCACACTAAAAAAGTATTGATAATAAAAAGGGAGGATGGAGAGATGGCATAGGGATTAAGTTACTTCTCTGAGAAGCCAAAGGACCCAGGTTTAATTCCCCAGTACCCATATAAGACAGATGCACAAGGTGGCACATGCATCTGGAGTTTGCTTTCAGTGGCTAGAGAGATTCTCTCTCTCTCTCAAATAAATAAAATAAAATAAATTACTGATTATTTCTATGTAGAGAGGTACAGGTTTAGCACATGAATAAATGCATATTACCAATAAATTCTTTAAATGACACATTTAATTAATTCTGACATTTGAATGATGCTAGCCTATATGAATTATTACTTGCATTATTACTTATGAAATAAAGGATTTGTCTACATCTGTGCAAAGCAAGCTTTTTTCTTCATAAATGAAACCTAAAGTAGAAATGAGAAGAATCTACTTATCCAGATTTCAAACATGAAAACCTTAAATTTAGATGTTTTCAAATTCTTCCCAGTACTCAGAATGCAGTGGTAGGAGGATGGCTGTGATTTCAAGGCCATCCTGAGACTACACAGTGAATCCCAGGTCAGCCTGGACTAGTGTGAGTCACTACCTTAAAAACTCTGGGTATTTTTTGGGCTTTGATAAAATTTGGATTCTGAGTTGCCCTTTAAGTGTTCTATTTTATATCTCTCCAGGTTCAGGAGCATGGAAACACTGTTCTTGAAGCTCTTTTTGTTGGTACCTGTGTTGAGTCTGATCACACACAGGAATTAGACAGTTATAAAGTCCATCAAGTAATACACAACAGATCTAATGGTAAAGGCAGAATATTAGGGTAAGATGGAGAATGCTTCTGTTAGTTCATTTGTGAATGGTGCAGAGAAAATGGTCCTTCTTGCATATCCCCTTTTACTAAGCTTTTAAAATCAAAGATATGAAAAAATTAAAAATAAGAAATATGTGGAGCCTGGGAATGATTTAATTTGTTGATCACAGATAAGCAGTAATCATATTTACAATATTTCAACCATAGGTTTTTGCATTCAACAATATACAAATTTTAATGACTCAGAAGATCTTTCTACCTTTGTGTAATTTTATTATTTCTGTGTAACAACCCTCTAAACAAGACTCCTTCACCACCACAAAATTTCAGCGGCTTAAAACAAGCATTTATTATTTTTCATGAATCTGTCAGTCAACTGAGGGGCCTTTTGTAATCTTAGATGGGCTCACTTATACTGTGGTCAGCCACAAGTCAGATAGGCACATCTAGTGATCTAAGTAGAATTCACTGACTTCGCTAAGGGAGCTAGTCCACATCACTTAGCTTGTCAGCCAAGCCCAGGCTTACACAGGGGGCAGAGCTCCAAAAACAAAAGTATGTAAGATCTGTTTAAGCCTGGATCCAAGGTGTTATGGTTTGAATATAGTTTGTTTCCTCCAAAATCCTGTTAAAATATGGTTGTCATTGTGGCAATGTGGAGATCTGGGACCTTTAAACAGTGATTAGGTCACTAAGAGGGACTAATGCCTTCCTCATGAAACTAGATTAGTTATAATAAGTGTGGTTTGTCATAAAGTGAAATCACTCCCTGTGTTTTGTCTTTTTTGTGTGCCTATTAGTGTTCCCCTTTTTCTGCATGTTAAGATGCACTACATGCTCCTTGCCAGATGTGGTTATCCAATCTTGAATGTCCAGGCTTCAGAAACATGAGCTAAATAAACTTCTTTCCTTTATAAGTCATGCAGTCACGAGTAATTTGTTTCAGCAACAGAAAATAGACTAGTATATGCAGGGATGAAGAAATACTCCACAAAAGTGTTAGAGAGAACTGCAAAGGAACATTATAAATAGTTTTAAAGCTGTTACTCTTGTGGAAGGCAATGTACCACAAAACGTAATAGCTTGACCCAACCATTTCATGTTTGTCACTGATTCTGTTGTTCAGATGTTTAGACAGGAAACACTGGCTTTTCTTTAGGTCTTGACTATGTTTAGAAGACTTTATGCCTAGGAATGACTTGGCAGCTTGGGGCTAGAATCATGAGACACTGTGATGTGTTGAATCTAAACTGTGCCTCTTGATGGGTTCATGTTTTGAATTCTCGGTCTCCATTCTGTGGCATTGTTTTGAAGGCCACGGAACCTTCATGAAGTGGAGTGAGGTTGGTGGAAGAAGGTGAATGGGGTGGCTTTGAAAGTTATACCTGTCCCCAGGTCCAGCTTGCTTTCCTTCCATACTGTCCGCCGCCACGTTCCTGTTGCCACCACAGCAGCTGTGTGTTCCTGATACCTTCCCCACCATGATGGACTAAAATTTCTGATACCATGAGGCTCCCTTTCCTCTCTTAAGTTGCTATGTCAGGTATCTTTTCACAGCAATGAGACAAAAATAAAAAATAGAAGGTTCCATTACTTGCAGGTCTGAAACCTGGGTGGAACAGAGAACCTAGTCGTGCCTTCTCCATGTGGTTTGGGTTCTACCCCATGTGGTAACCTCAAGGTCATCGCAGTTTTCATGAAGTATGCCAGGGCTCTAAGTACAGAACCCTAAGACAACACTGCATTGCTTTTCTTAACACAGACGTGCATGTCATACAGCACCAACCCCACTACAACATGCATCCCTCCGGATTCAAGACAAAAGTAGTGTCCTTTTCTTGAAAACAGAATGTCAAAGCTACATTGTGAAAACATGTTATTGCAGTCATTTTAGAACAATAGAATCTATTGTCATCTGCCATTTTAATGATGTCAATTCACATTCATCACACATCCAGTATGAACTCAGCATCTTTTCCCAAAACTTGTATTATGGTACCAGCTTGAAGCTCAATGACTCATTATCTAAATCTGGTTCAGGTGTGGCCCAGGCTCCCTGGTATTATTCTGAGAGTTCTGTTTCTCCAGTTGTAATCCTGATGATGAGTGAACTAGAGGCATTTGTCAGGTTGCTATGGAATAGTTGCTTCAAAAGTCTTCATAGCCACAATTTTGGATAGAAAGGTTTTGGAGGCATGCCTTTATGTCCTTAAAAAGAATTTCAACTATTTCAAAGGGACAGAATATCAGTGTTCATCTTTCTGATGTCTTAACAAGCCAGGCATGGTAGCACATGACTGCAGTCTCAGCTACTTAGGAGACTGAGTCACAGGGATCATGACTTCAAGGATAGCCTAGGATACATAGCAAATCTCCATCCCAAAACAAAGCAAAAGAAAGTGTCAGACCCTTGGTTTTATCTTGACCGTATTAGTTGAAACAGCTATAAAGTCTACACTGTCTCCTAGAAATTACTGCTGAAACCAACATTGAAAAAAAGCACAGTTTGTCAAAGAAGCGAGTCTAGTGATTCCAGCAGGCCAGTACTATGCAGGATGTCAATGGAAATAATCATACATACCTTTTTGGTCAAATATTAATAAAGCACCTTATATTTTTCAAGTACAATTCTAGGAACTACCAGTGAACCAAGGAAATAAACAATGTGTTAACAACCTCATCGTGGGGTCAGTTACAAAGTATTAAGCAAATATTTATGATATATTCAATACTAGTACATGCAAAAAAAAAAAAAAAAAAAGGAAAGCCCAAGTACTAAGAAAACAAATGTGATAGGTTCCAACTTTGGATAGTCTCACAAGGGAAAGCTTAATAAGAAGATTTGAAAGGATATGAGAGAATGAGTCATAAGATGTTGAAGGAAGAGGACTTAATATAGAAGGTAGAGCAGGTGTAAAGTTCCTAATGTAATAGTATGCCTGGTGTGTGCTGAAGGAAGAGCAATATAGTGACTGAGTGGGAGAAAATAAGATTACAATGGTAATGAGGGATAGGTCATCTAGGAATCTACTGCCATTGGAAGTAATTAGGCGTTTACTGTGAATGAAATGGGAAGAAATGCATGGTTTTAACTTGAGACTTAACTGAACTAACCTCTCCCTTAAAATTATTCTAATGCCTGTGTTAAGACTAGTTTAAAGGAAGCAAGGACAGAGCAGCATAACCCTTCAGGAAAGGACTGAATTAATACTGGGGAAATGGACAGTAGTGGTGGTGGTGAGAAATGCATATAGTTTCAAAGTAGGGACAACAGGATCTATTGCTGTTTGGGATATGGGAAATTCAAGAGAAAATTGAGGATAATGATAAGACTTTTCATTTGAACAAAAGTGTTGAATTATTGGCAAGATGAAGTTGAGTGAGCGGGACTAAAGAATGGCAGAAAACTAGGTTCATCAATAGTCTGCGGTATTCACCAGGAGCATCTGCTCTAACAGTTGAGTTTTCCTCACAAGACCTGTAAGACCCGTGGGCTGAGGGTGTGGCTCCGTGGAAAAGCACTGCCTAGTACATTAAGTGCTTTGGGTTCAATTCCCAGCAACACACACACACACACACACTCACACACACACAAAATCTAGTTAAGGAAAGAGCATACCTCTGGGTTGTGTGCTTATAATATTAATAAATAAATTTTACCCAATGAGTGATAGAAAAACCCAGAAAAATGATTTGAAATCTCCTGAAATTTTATCCAAGTATATCATCATGATGCTAAAATCATTGAGTCTAAGGCCCATCATACAAACCTATTAAAACCTTTTGCCCAAAAGAATACCAAAATAAGGCTATTAGAAATATTTCTTGGGCTGGAGGGATGGCTTAGCGATTAAAGCATTTGCTTGCAAAGCCAAAGGACCCAGGTTCAATTCCCCAGGACCCACGTTCGCTAGATGCACAAGGGGGCACATGTGTCTGAAGTTCGTTTGCAGCAGCTGGAGGCCCTGGCTTGCCCATTCTCTCTCTCTCCCTCTTTCTCTATCAGATAAATAAAAATAAAATTAAAAAAGAAATATTTCTTAAGTTAATATTAAAGGCAAATGTGCTCATATGTAATTGGTCTTCCTTCAGCATGGTTTTAGTGAGCATGAAGTGTAAGCCACAATTCTATGACTAGGGGCCTGATGTACTCATCATGCATTTGCTCTTGTTGGGCCTTCTGTGAACACATGCTTCCTTTGCCCTACACCTACTTCAAATTCCCTCTGTGTTCCAGGCTCATTTTAAACCTTTCATCTCCATGAAGTACTCTCTAACCACTCTATCTAACTTATCTTCACCAGTGTTACTGTGTTTCCTTCCTGTTTGGATTGTAAACCCATTTCGTGGAGGCAGTATATCTCAAGTCCAGAAGGAATACATCTGATGTGGTGGATTGCTGATGCTGTGATTTGTAAAGAGAGAACTGGACTTTTAGTGTCAGCATAGTTAGTCTTCACCTGATATTACCAAGTAAGATTCAGCAAATACTCAACCACCCCAAGTGCCAGTTCAATCGTTTGCTCACTGAATGAACTATCTACTTTGTAGAAGTATAGGGAGATCAGGATAGAAGGCAGACAAAACTACAGTAGACATAGTCTGCTGAAGATACAGTTGTGTGAGAGGCAGGCCAGAGTCTCCACTGCTGGGAGTGCTTGTCACCCAGCACCATACCAAATGAGATTGCTTGGGAATGATTCAAGTATCTTGCCTTTTTCTAACATTCCCTTCCAAATGGCTTCCACATAGCTAAAATTTCCACCTAGGTCTCATCTATTTTACTTGAATATTTTTTTTTTAGCTTCCAAATAGCTAGAGTTCTTAAGATGTCAAAAAGCTTTCTGGTTGAGCATGACATTGTCATAAACGGGGCACTTTGAGGTTTCAGTGCTGAAAGGGACAACTCTTCTTTAATTGCATTGATTGCTATCAGCTGCCAGTCAGGAACTGCTTCCTTCACCTGCTACCAACTCCCAAGGCACACGCCTCCTAGGCAAAAGCAAGGGTGAACTGCAAAAGGCTGACACTTGCAGCTGCTGACAGTCACTATTAATTAACAATTTTGCACACGCACACAGATACACATACACTTTTTTTCCAAGTTCCCACATTTGCACAAAGTGCTTGTGTGTACCTTACTATGCAAAGAGGAGAGAGGAATACAGAGTCAACACGGGAGCACAAGAAGAAGAAAAAGGACAATTCCCAAGGTGTGCATGAAGAACATGTTTATCTAAAGACTTCTACATGATATTTTGATAAAAATTGTTTATCTAGGATACTGCTTTACCAATGAGAACTGTCTGTCCTAAAAAAAAAAAAAATGCTACTCCTTGTGTCTCTAAGCAGGTCACCCACCCCTGATGTGTAGGGAGAAAGGGCAGCATCCTGAATCAGCAGAAGCAGGAACCAACAGCCGTGAGTGCAAGGAGAGTACAAGGTTGTGGCAGTGACTGCTCTGTAGCTCCCAGGGCTGAGGAGGGAAGGTGGTACTAGGTGGGTACAGTACAATAAAGATTCCCTGAAAGTGGGGCTGCAGAGATGGATTAGTGGTTAAGGCATTTTCCTGTAATGCCAAAGGATCTTAGTTCAATTCCCCAGTACCCATGTAAGCCAGATGCACAAAGTGTTGCATATGTCTGGGGTTCGTTTGCAGTGGCTGGAGGCCCTGGCACACCTGTTCTCTCTTTCTGTGTGTGTCTGCCTCTCTCTCTCTCTCCTCTCTCTCTCTCAAATAAATAAACAAAATTTAAAAAAATAATAAAAGATTCCCTGGAAGCACAAATTGATGGAGATGTGAATTCAAAATTGCAGCTATGTAAACTGGGCAAAAAAAAAAAAAAAAATCTCCATCTGGGCTCTGGAAATGGACATTATTTTTCATTCAATTGTTCAGTGGCAAATTTTAAATCTTGTTCTCTGGTTCTCAGTTTCCTGACTTCTTTCTTTTCTTTTCTTTTTGTCCTTAGTGAATACAGTCAAGTTGGTACCATTGTTGGCCTCCTCCCCGTCCTCCCCCCTCCACAGGGACCCTCCCTCCTTGTTGGGGTATATGGGTCGTTCATTTTAGGGATAGCCTTCAGTTTGGAGTAGGAGGAAATGTCTCTGCGTATCATGACCCAACATGTAGCTCTACATTCTATGGGCTCACTCTTCTGCAAATTTCCCTGAGCCATGTGGGGTTCATTTTAGGTCTGCTTCAGTGTTGAGATCTTGGGAGCCTCTGTGTCTCTGGATATCTAGGTTGGTAGTGGTTGATTGTTCTCTGTGTCTATCTCCTTCACCATTGTGCTGGTTCCAGGTTTGCCAAGGAAACAGCATTCTTGCATGTTTCCTCAATTATTCTTAGTTTTAGTGGGGGCCCTTTTGAGGTTTTTGGTTCTCTCCTTAGGATCTGCAACTATCTGAAAAGGAGAACCAGGTTCTCTGATGGAGAGTAAAGTTAGCACCAAATAAATGTGATAACCATTATTTTTTAGAGAGAGTTTAATAGGTGTAGGCCCTCTTGTAGCCCACGATTGGTGGGAGCTTGATAATGGAGAATGGGCTCATTTTTGGACAAGGTTCTGACTTGTTTTCCAGCTCTAGCTATGGGTTCTGTTCCACTGAGCAAGTCAGTTAGGCAAATCAAGAGCAGTTGGTTTCCCACCATTATTCCCACCACTATTGCACTTGTATGAGCATCATGTCAGGTTATTTGCTGCTAAGTATATTAGACCATGAGTTGCTCAGATAGATATTGTTCATTTTTCCCCAGTTGCTCATGTAGCACCTTCTGGCACTAGATGAGCTAACTTTCTGGGGACTGACTCTCTTCCAGCTTCCAGCCATGTCACTCCATGTTACGTGCCAACAGCATCTGGTGTCTTCAGCAGTAGGGTCTTACCACTAACATATGGTGGGCCATCAAATGTTCTGACATAAATCTGTCTTTTTGGGGGGGAAACCTTGTAGGTCTCTTTGATCAAAACCTCATTGTGGATGATATCCACCTGCTGGTAAGGGTCAGCACCCAAGAAGAGAAAGAAGAAAAAGATAAGTGATATAAAGGAGATAGAGAGATGAGAGAGAAGAGGGAGAGAGAGAAAAAAACAGAAACAGGAGGAGATAAAGGTGAGTTTTCATCATACCCTCTCCAGGGCCTTATGAATCAGGTGTTCCCTCTAAGGGAGTTTCCTCACTTCTTTTTTAATAATTAAAAAAAAATTTTTTTTGTTTATTCTTATTTGAGAGTGACAGAGAGAGAGAGAGAGAGAGAGGAATGGGCACGCTAGGGTTTCCAGCCACTTCAAACGAACTCCAGATGCATGTGCCCCCTTGTGCATCTGGCTAACATGGGTCCTGGGGAACCGAGCCTCGAACCAGGGTCCTTAGGCTTCACAGGCAAGCGCTTAACTACTAAGCCATCCCTCTAGCCCCCTGCTTCTTTTTTTTTTTTTTTTTTTTTTTTTTTGGTTTTTCGAGGTAGGGTTTCACTCTAGCCCAGGCTGACCTGGAATTCACTATGGAGTCTCAGGGTGGCCTCGAACTCACGGCGATCCTCCTACCTCTGCCTCCCGAGTGCTGGGATTAAAGGCGTGCGCCACCACGCCCGGCTCAGCCCCCTGCTTCTTAAAGATGATTGGACATGTGAGGAATTTTTTAGGTCTAAAGTAAGACACTGATAGTAGTTATCACTTTAATTTTTTTTAAAAATCTAATTATTTTAATTTTTATAAGAAAAAAGTTGTACTCTCAAATCCTTATATCCCATCTCCCCTGTCCCCTTTCAACTGATGGTCCTTTTCCATGGGGTTACTGGTTCTCACTGTGGGGTCCTAAAGGTCTCAGTCAGTCTCTGTGTGTGTGGGGGGGGAGGGGTAGACAGTGCCTCAGCCTATTCCCACTGACTCTGAGGCTCTTTCAATCTTTTTGCCATTTCTTCTTCAGTGTTCCTTGAGACTTGGGGTCAATTTACAGATCTGCAGATTAAATCTCTGACTTGAGATTTGAGTGAAAGTTTATTTTTAATAATTTCATATATGTATATAATATGTTTTGATCATATTTACTCCCTTTACACTCTTGCTCTCTTCCCCTGAACCTGTTCCCCTCCTACACTGTTGCCTTTTGATGATGACCCAGTGAATTTAATTAGGGTTGCTTGCTTGAGTATGGATGGTGAATTGTTTATGGGTATACTTACTAGGGGCTATACCACTGAAGAAATCATTAACTACAAATAGCTCCTCATGGAGGAGTATGACCTTGTGAATGCCTCCCCCAACCGTGACAGAATATTGAGGGGCCCACTCTTGTGTCAGTCTTGTGTATGTACCCACAGCTGTTGTGAGATCATGAGTGCAACAATTGTGTCATATACAGAACACAGTGTTCAATGCCACACTTCCTCTTCCTCTAGGTATTATATACTTTTATTTCCTTTTCCATGATATTTTCTAAGCCCAAATCTTGTTTAGGACTGAGCACTCAGTAATCATCTATCTATTCTCAGCACTTTGTTCAATTGTGGGTTTCCATAATAACTGCTCCCCACTGCAACAAGAACTGACCAAAGTGGGGAGTAGAAATAACCTACAGAGATAAAATATTTACAAGGTAGTTTGATGGACACAACATGTCCATTTAATGAAACAACAGTGATACTTCTCCTGTAGGACCTATCTGTGACTTCCCCCACCCATAGGTTATCGACCAGGTTCATGGTATCAGGCACGAATTTGCCCTGTGGAACAGGCCTCAAACCCAATCAGAAAGCCACTGGTTACTGCAATCACAGTCATGCCACTATTACACCAGTGGAGCACATCCTACCTGGCAGGTCGGCAAGGTAGCATGCAGTGTCTGCAGCTGAGTAAAACTGTTGATGACTTTTCTTCTCCAGCAACCTGCATACCTTCAGACATATGAAAGCTAGCCAGCAACAAGGAATCCACTTCAATTCCAGCTTAATTTCTTTCAACCAAGCATGTTGTGGTATCTCCATCAATACAATCTTACCATCTAGTTTCAACCAAGACCAATGACAATAAGTTGTAATTGTTTGGGGACCTTAGGAGCCTCCCTGAGCACCTGTGAAACTGGAAATTTTGTTTAATAACCCGTGACTTCTTGGAGCAGCATTATCCATTCAAGCAGCATGCCTCCATTCATACTTTCTAAAAAGTATATCTATAGAGTTGTTGGCAAAAAGTCCCCGACCAGGGCTGGAGAGATGGCTTAGTGGTTAAGCGCTTGCCTGTGAAGCCTAAGAACCCCGGTTCGAGGCTCAATTCCCCAGGACCCACGTTAGCCAGATGCACAAGGGGGCGCATGCATCTGGAGTTCGTTTACAGAGGCTGGAAGCTCTGGTGCGCCCATTCTCTCTTTCTCTCTCTCTCTCCCTCTCTGCCTCCTTCTCTCTGTCACTCTCAAATAAATAGATAAACAAAAAAATTTAAAAAAAAGTCCCCGACCAAAAGCAGCTTATGGGAGAGAAGGGTATACTTTGGCTGACAGACCCAAGAAGAAACTCCATGATGGCAGGAAAAAAACATGGCATGAGCAGAGGCTGTGCCTCACTTCCTGGCCAACATAAGGTAGACAACAGCAGCAGGAAAGTGTGCCAAATACTGGCAAGAGGAAGCTTGCTATAACACCAATAAGCCTGCCTCCAACTACCAGGAAGCTCCAGTTCCCAAATTGCCATCATCTAGGGACCTAGCATTCACAACACATCACTTTATGGTGCACACTTAGTTCAAACGACCACATAGGGACAGATTTTAATTAATTAATTATTATAAGTGTGTGTGTGTGTGTTCATGCATGTCAGTGTGGGTACACGCATACCACAGTGTGCATGTAGAGGTCAAAGGACAAATTTCAGGTCAGTCTTTGCCTTCTACCTCATTCTGAGTCAGGGTCTCTCTCTCTCATCACGGTTCACTGCTTTTTGCTCTACCTAACAGGAAATTCTCCCGTCTTAGCCACCCTACTAGCCATAGGTTCACTGTGATTACAGAAGCCTGTCACAACTTCCAGCTTTTATGTGGGGCTTGAAGATCAAAATTCAAGTACTCAGAGTTTCACCACAAGCATTTATCCACTGGGCCATCACCCCAGCCCTTTAATTATATATTTTTAATTAGCTTACAAGATAGTAGGTTTAAAGATGACATTTCTAAGCATCCTTAGCTTTGGTTAACTCTCTTCTCACCCGTTCTCCCCCAACCCCCTGATGCCCATCCCTGCTTGAACCTTCCCACCACCCGTATTCCTTCTTCTACTTTCACATCACATATGTTCTCCTATCTGTCTCCCCTAACACCTCTTTTTATTCCCCTCCTATGGCCTCTTTCCAGCTTCCTGGCCTCTATAAACACACTTACAAAGTTAAATTTTAACATCATGCTTAGCAATGGTTCATTTCCAAAGCAGTAATTTGGGGATCTGTGTTTAATAATGATCAGGTTAGTACTAACTTATTTCATGCATTAATTAGTTAAATATACAAAACAACATTTCCCCAAGGTAAATTTCATTATGGGCCTCCTTATGCAGATAGGGAAGCTGAGGTTTACACAAATTAGTAACATGCCTAAGGACATGGGTGGACATGACAGCTGTTTTCCAACTCCTCCTGTAATTGTGTCTATTTACTAAAAAGCTACTTTCCTCAGAAAAAAACAAAAAGACTAAAAAATTTCCTAACTTGGAGAGAGGAACAAATTTCCCTCCTTGAAGCCGTGCTGGTTACCAGTTCTGTGGGGCTGGACACAGGGTAGGAGTAGAAAACACCATGAAGTGTGAAACAAGACAAAGATTAATATCCTGTGTCAGTGTGTTCAGGAGTCAGCCACAAGGCGGGAGCGCAGACAACAGGGCAGAAGGAACAAAGAGTACAGGGCAGGTTGCAGGGTTTGAGGATGAGAGAAATTTGAAATTCTGGATGGTGGCCAGAATTCAGGAAACGTATAGAAGCAGAAAGGGTCAGAACAATGGCAAGTGGAAAAGCAGAGCACATGATGGTGTCCGTCAACCTTAATCACTGAAGCAGATCCCTCCTCATGGGAGTTTTCACCGTCATGTATAACAGCAGCCAACTCTGGGTTGCAGGCCTAGGCACAGCATGAAGAAGGAGAATTGGCAGCTTGGGGCTGAGGGGGCAGGGGATCAGTAGCAGCTGCTGGAGAGCAGCTCCTGACACCTTAGCATGCCTTCTTAGTTCCTGAGCATTTTCACTATCTGTTCTGTCCCTTTTGCAAAGGGAAATTGGTTCTGCAGCATATATCGTAGCTCCTCAGCTGGAAGAGTGCAATTACGGATTGCTGGAGTCCAGCACGGCTGACAGGTTCTCTCTCTCTCTTTTTTTTTTTTTCCTCCTGTCAGGAAAATGTGACTCATAGCAACCATATACTGGTGTCATATGTGAGACTCTCTTCCTTGCCCCTCTGTCCCCCTCCTCCTATGTACTAACCCATTCTTGGCATGAATCTACTTTTGAAATTCTACATTACAAGTTGCCAGCATTTGCAAGACACTGCTATTTGGAGAAGATGAAAGATGAATGAGATCCGAGCCTGCTTTTGAGGAATTCGGAGTCTACATGAGGAAGAAGTACATACACAAGCATCATGGCTTGCAGATATGGAATACTTGTAATGGGGCTGATACTTTTATTTATTTACTCATTCTGTCCTCCTGTTTACATTTTGAGGTAAGAATTTTATCCTCGCTATACAAATGAAGAAGTTTGTATGCATTTAGGCTAATAAATCAGTCAAGGTTATTCAACTACTAGGTCAAAACCTAGAACCCAAAAATAAATAACACGGTTCTGGAGCTGGTCCCTATGTACAATGACTTAATTGCCTTATCATAAGCAAAAAAGTAATTAACACAATTATAAGGCAATATTTGATATATACAGAAGAGGTGAGGTGTTTGTGTAACAAGAGTGCTGTTCAGCACAAATGAGCAGGGTTTTCTTCAACTGTCACATGAGTTTAGATAAGCTTCTCAGTTTTCTTGGTTTCAAATTATGGCAGCCAGAACAATGCCTACTATCATTGTAAAGATAAAAACTACAGACACCTAACTTAGTGCGTGACTATGATGGTTCGAAAGTAAAATGACCCCCACTGTGACATGTGTTTGGGATTAAGCCTTATACTGAATCGCCACCTGATAGAGCCTTTGGGAGATGGAGCCTTGCTGGAGGAGGTGAGCCACTGGGAGCAGACCTTGGGATTCTATAGTCCAGCCTAGCTTGCCAGTGCTTGCTTAGCTCACTCTTTCTGCTTCCTCCCTGCTAATATATGTGATGATGTAGGCCAGCTTTCTACTCTTGCTAAGCTTTCCCTACTGACATAAAACTTCCTTTCAAGACAAGGAGCCACAATACACCCTTTCCTGCCAGAAGCTGCTTGTGATCAAGTATTTGGTTCCAGCAATGAGAAGATAACTGCTATCATAGCTTATGTTAGGTCCCTAGTAATGGAGATCCACAGTTGAAGCTGTGGTCACTGCTGTTATCAGTGTGATGACACATGAATTACTATGGGAACACCAAAGAAACAGGGCCTGATTCTGAGTCAGGAGTGAAGATAAGAAAAGCAGGCATTAAATATGAAATCTGAAATTGTGAAATTGATGCAAGAAAAAGTAGAGAGGGCTGGAGAGAAGGCTTAGCAGTTGAGCGCTTGCCTGTGAAGCCTAAGGATCCCAGTTCGAGGCTCGATTCCCCAGGAGCCACGTTAGCCAGATGCACAAGGAGGCACACATGTCTGGAGTTCATTTGTAGTGGCTGGAGGCCCTGGCATGCCCATTCTCTCTCTCTCTCTCTCTCTCTCCCCCTTTCCCTCTGTGTCTGTCACTCTCAAATACATAAATAAACAAAAAAAAATTTAAAAAGTAGAGAAAACACTTCATGACATTGGTGTAGACAATGGCTTTTGTTTAGATCACCCCCCAAAAACACAGGCAACAAAAGTAAAGATGGACAAAAAGAATTATATCAAACTAAATAACTTCTGGACAGAAAAGAAAACAGTTGATTAAGAGACAACCTAAAGAATGGGAGAAAATACTTGCAAATGACATATTTGACAAATAATCAACATCCATAATATATGATGAACTAAAAAAAAAATCATCCCCCAAACCCAAACAATCTCATTAAACAGTAGACCAACACACCAACCAGATACTTCTCAAAAGGATGCATATAACTGGTCAATAAATATATGAAAAATAAAAACTTTAATAATAATCAGAGAAATTCAAGTCAAAACCACAATGAAATATCATTTTACCTGCAATGGAATGGTTATCATCAAACAGACAAGAAATAACCAATCCTGGAAAGGAAACAAAAAAAAAAAAAAATGGGAGTTTCCAACAGTTACCTTCTCCAACCAGGAGCATCTTATGGAAGGAAAGAGTTTATTTTTGGCATACAGTTTCAAGGGGAAGTTTCATCATGTGGGGAAAACATGGCAGGAGCAAACTGATGGGCATCACAACTCCACATCAGCAGGGAGAAAATAGACTGAATGAGCTGAGTATGGCAAGTGTGACTGGGCTTGCGCCTACACGCTTATCTCCTCCAGCAAGGCTCCACCTCCTAAAGGCTTCCCAAACTTCCCAAATAGCACCACCATCTGGGGATTAGGATGAACTTAATCACAAACACCCAAGGCTATGGCAAACATTTTCCATTCAAACTACCACCAATTTTGTATTGTTAGTGCAATGTAAATTAGTGTAGCTATTATGAAGGATGGTACGGTCATTCTTCAAACACCTAAAAATAGAGCTACAGTTTCATCTACCCCATAGGAAATGAAAGCATTTTCTACTTCTCTCACTCTCCCTTTTCCTCTCTCCCTTCTTCCTTTCCTCCTCCTCTTCCTCTTCTTCTTTCTCCTCCTTCCCTCTCTCTCTCTTTCTCCCCCTCACTCCTTTGAAGTAAGATTCAGCACTATAGACCAAGCTAATTTGGAATTTACTTTGAAACTCAGGCTCAGATTGAACTGATGATCTTTCTGCTTTACCTCCCCATTGTGCAGAAATTCTAGATACATACCAACTCTCCTATATAGGACATTCTCACCTCCATGTTTATTGTAATACTATTCACAATAAACAAGCTTGGGACTCAACATAGTTCTCTGTCAGAGGAGATTGGATAAAGTATCATATATTTACACTATGAAATACTACTACTCAAACATAAAAACGGAATTGAGATTTTGGAGAGATAGCTCAGGGGTTAAAGGTACTTGCTTATAAAGCCTGACAGCCTGAGTTCAATTTCCCAGTACCACATAAATCCAGGTTCACAAAGTAGCACATGCTTCTGGGGTTTGTTTGCAAACTTTGTGTGGCAAGAGACGCTGGTACACCCATTTCTCTGTCTCTCTCCTTCTCTCTCTCTCTCTAAGTTTATAAATAAATAAAATAGCTGAGAAATAGAATTGGATAATTTACAGGGCTGGAGAGATGGCTTCGTACTTAAATACTTAGTAGTTAGAACTTGTCTGCAAAGCCTAAGAACCCAGTTTCAATTCCCCAGAACCCATGTAAAGCTGGATGCCTATAGCAGACAGCTTCAGGTTCACTGAGATGAACTTCCAGACCAGGCACAGTTATGGAGGAAGGGATATTTATTGAAGCTTACAGATCCAGGGGAAGTTCCATAATGGCAGAAGAAACTGGCCTGCCTTCACAGGCCCAAGCAGAGAGAGAGAAGCAGAAGCCAAAAGCTAAAAGCCACACAGCACACTTCAGGAACTCCAGCTAGGCACACTTTGCATATCTTTAGATTGAAATCTGAAACCCACCATCACACCTTAAGATCCACCCAGTGACATTGTCTCCAGTCAGGTGGCTACAGAATGCAAACTACAAACAATAAAGAACTCAATATATTGGGGGCCATCTATTCAAACTACCACAATGCCCCATGTGGTATATGTATCTGGAGTTTGTTTACAGTGGTTGGAGGCCTTGGCACACCCATTCTACTCCTGTCTCTCTCTCTCTCTCTCTCCCTCTCTCTCTCTCTATCTCTCTCCTTTCTCTCTCTCTTTCCCTGCCTCACTTTCTCTATCTCTCCCCTAAATAAATAAATAAATAAATAATATTTGGAATTGGTTTGGAATTGGGTCATTTACAGCAACATTAATTATGTTGCATGAAACCTGATATATACAAAGATAATTACTACATGTTCTCATTTATGAAAACCATTAAGTTACTCTTACATAAATATGTCACATAAGAATGGTTACTAGGGTTGTGGGGGTGAGGGAAATTAAGAGGAATTATAAGAAATGGAAAAGGTTCTTGGAGGAAGAAGAGGGTCCTGAGTAAAAGAAAGGTGGATGGACAGGATGTATGCATGTATGGAAATATCACAATGAACCTCACTTCATTTTTTTTAACATTGATAAGTTTTTTTCTAAAGGAAAGGCCAAATGAAAGACATTGAAAATGTTCCAAATAGTAGTATAAGGTTTGGCATAAGAGATAACATTTGCATTAGACTCTGAATGATCATCAGATGTTTGCTAGACAAAAGGACAAAAATATTCTTCTCCTTCTCATTCTCTTCCTTGTTTTGGTATGATGTGTATGCACATGTGTGCACATGTGTGCACATGCATGTGGCATCCAGGGGTGGACTTCAGGTGTCCTCCTCAATCACTTTCCACTGTATTTACCAAGGCAAAATGTCTCAGCTGAACCCAGAGCTAGTCTAGCTAGCCAGTTTGCTCTGAGGATCTTAGCTCCACCTCCTAAGTAGGCTGCCACATCACCTCAGCATTACTTGAGTGATGGAAGGCTGAACCCAGGTCTTCACACTGGTACAGCAAGTACTTTATCTACTGAGCTACCTCCTGGGCCATCACAATAGGTATGTTAAATAGAGGTAACACCAAGAATATAACATATTTGGAAAATATAAGGTTTTTTAAAATTAGCTATTGTTACATCATGGTGTGCGTGTGTGTTGGGGAAGTGCCAGAGATGATACTATGGATAATGGAAAAGATGAATTACAAAATCTTTATACGTTAAATTTTAGCCTCAAAAGAATTAAGTACTAAAGTTTATGAGCTAATTCATCAATTTCCTAATTCCTCTATTTTATTTTTTTAACAGAATATTGCTTCTTTTTCCTTCTAAATATATTAAGACACAAACATTCTGCTTTGCAACCCAGGCATACATTGTCCCCCCAGGTGGTCCATGCAGTTCCATTCCACCTTCAGTTTCCATGTGCTCCCCTGTGGCCTCTACAGATCATGAATGCCAGGTAGAGACAAGAGGTGGAGGACAGATGTGGCACAGGTGTCCCTTTCAGGTGCTTGTAGTAATTCTTTCCTTTACCTCTCTCCCCACTTTTGACCCGGATATAATATCAAAACACTTTTGCCACATATTTGCATTGTGTGAGCATGCAAATTGTTAAAATCCATTCTTCCTTTAAAGAGTAATTAATAGCATATACATACACAGCATACACACACACACGCACGCACGCATGCACACACACACACACACACACACGCACACACACACACAGAGACAAGATTCTTATTTCTCCAAGTACTGCATGATGTATTTGAAACCATTTCATATCTACAATTCCCAGGATTAAAACAAGACAAAAGCACATCATCAATAAACTAATAAATGTTTCAACAATATGATATTCCTTCTGAGGATACTTACTAAGTAAAATAAGTATATGAATTTTTGTAGGCGGAAGGAAAACAAAATGTTAGTGTTTTCTTTAGCCTTTTACCAGAAGAACAACTACAAACACAGTGGCTTTGTACTCTTGCCTGAGCCAAAGGGGAAGCATCCACTTGCTGGCGTTGACAAGAGTCCTTCTTTCTGGGCTATTACTCAACTATCCATTTATTGACATGTTGCTGCTTCTTACTTCCTGTGGTAGTTTGATTGGATGGCCCCCAATACATACAGAAGTTTATTAAAGCTTGTAATTTAGAGCTCTAGTCACCTGGCTGGAAAAGGTGTCACTGAGCAGATCCTGGGGTCAAGCCCTACAGTGTGGGGATGGATTTGGAATTTCCAGCCTGAAATATGCAAAGTGCTTGAACTCATCCTGGGTTCCTGGAGTGCGCTTGCTTATGGTGGTGGCTGCTTTTCTCTCTGTGAAAGGGGGCCAACTTCTAATGCCATTATGGAACTTCTGCTGGATCTGTAAGCTTCAAATAAATCCCCTTTCTCCCATAAACTTGTGCCTGTCTTGGAAGTTCATCTCAGCAAAATGCGAGGCTCACTGCAACTCTTCCTCACTTTCTTTTACTGATGTGGCCTCTGGGTATACTAAAGCATTACATTGTAGACAATTACACATCTTTGTTTATTTAACATGGAATAAGGAATATTGTGACAGTGATTTTAAAGAATACTGACAAAATAATCTTAATCTGGGTTATTCAAAAGAACGCCTTGTACTTTGAGCAAGTGAAGTATTTCTGCACTATTCCTTGGTGAGGAAAATTGCCACATGTGTTCCAGATGGTTCCTTTGCCATGGTGTGCACAGTACAAGATTAGTTATTGCACTCTTGTCTTAGAAGTTTGTCATACTAACTTCCTGATCACTTTTATTAGCTATCTTATCCCAAACATATTCAATCCCATGTTCTTATATTTTTTGGTGCAATGGTCAATACCAAGTAGATTATGAAAAACAGTATTCTCTTCTCCTTGTGAAATGAAAATTTGACATCTCTGGTGCTTATTTACAGCATTAGATTTTACTCCATGACATCTTTACTATAAATAGACATCCTTTCTGTCCATTATTCATGCCCTGCTGTGCTCTCACATTGAATTAATTTTTAAAACTTATCATCTAAACCATTGTATTAGCCTAATTTTTTTTAAGTAAAAGGTCATTTTTTGCTTACATCTACAACACTGAAATCACGTAACTGTCTTATGATTATGCATGCTAATGGCATGCTTCAATTTAGTATCATCGGCAAACTTCATTAACATATTGTTTACTCTCATTTCCAGGTGATTAATGTAGATATTAAACATGACTATAGCTAACATCAATCCCTTCATGACTTGGTTGAATATTTCTTCAAAATAAAATGGCATTTTCATCATTACTCCTAATTTGTAGTTCTATCAATTTTATTTTCTGATGGCATGAGAATGTTCAATGCACCTTAATTTCAACTTTAAGAGTCTACCTTGGATTACTAAAATCAAATGTGTTCTGCTTGCTGCATTTCTCACATTCATTAATGATAATTCTGTAAAAGTTATGGACAACCTCATTGACCTGTAAAATTAATTTATAAATCCAAGTTATCTTTAAAACATGACATAATCATGTTGGAGAGGTTTAAAGGTTTGGATTTTTTCTAGGGCTTTATAATACTGCCAGTCTTCTTAAAATCATCAAAAACTCCATTTATATTTCATTTGCAAATGAATTCTGAGGCAAGTGAGGTGTAGCTGAGTTTTGGTAATATAAATATGAACATTTCTTGATGGAGTTAAGTTTGTTTTCTTCTACATCTTCTGGAATTTTGTGTTCCTTTGCATCTGGCTGGCAGGTGGGCAGGAAAAACTAGGAAAGCCAAGGTCTCTATTAAGAGAACTTGTTTTATATTCCTTTAAAAAGAGCTAGTCATACTTCCACATTTAGATAAATACTGCCATGGGTCTGTAGATGTTTTTCAAGTCCAGCACTTTGCTACAGGAAGTCCATGTGTGAATTATAACATAAGGTAGGCTGATTTTGCCATATCCTCAATGTCTGTCCCACAGAATGGGGGCCGCACAGAAGAGAAGATTCTGTTTAGTGGCTGAGTATTGAAACAGAAGCAATAGGGGCAGTCAAGATGTTATCAGTACTGAATATTACATGTTAGACATAAAGAAGGGGCCAGGAAAAGGTCTAGGTAGATATCAAAATCTCATTATGACATACTGAGTGAATAGTTTCCTCCCTATTAGATTGATGTGAAACCTTGGGCTTAAAAATATTTCAAATAACTTATTTTAAAAGTCATAGCCAATAAGTATTCTCATTCTGGCATACACTCATTAAGAATTCTCTTGGGAGTTGCTCTAGATGGGACTTATCCTCATGCAATAAAATAATTGTTATTGCATACACAGAAAGCTACATTACTGAATTAGTGAAAGGTCACAAGGAGAAGCAACAAGGATTGTTAGAAATTATCCCATATGTTTGGGCTTATTAGCTAATTTAACCCAGTCAATCAAGTATTTAATTAATGAACTATGAAATGACCTGCAATGAATTTTAAGGAAGAGATGAAGGAAGCCAAGAGTTGGTGGTTTAGAGCTCTTGAACACACTGGTGTAGACAACAGTTAATTAACACTGAAAAGGAAGTATTGTCAAGGTCCTGAATTTATACATACATTATTTTGGGAATCATTTTCAAGAGCTTACATTGTTTATTACTCACCAAGGTAGATGCCAAAAATACAAGCATACTAGTTATTATCAATTTAATCTTGACATTGTGTCAAGCACATATGGTATCAAATGTCATGTTTACTATGATACTTCAAAGGAAGTGATACATCCACTCAAAGCTGAGACTCAGGCAGACTGTTGACCTTTGTCAAGGTCACACAGCTGATTTGAGGGAGATCTCAGGGAAATATATAGTAGTCTGGCACCAAGACTTGTGTTCTTTCTGCTTCCACTTTATATAATAGTTGACTTAACATTTCACAACTCTATTTTTCTTGACCCTACCACAGAGCCACTTCATATAATTTGTAAAACACACGTGGTCAGGAAAGATATTTAACCGAACAGCTGTGTACCATGGTGAAGGACAGTTCATAAAACCAGCTTTGATAATTGCAGCTAACAAAGATATAAAAGAGACAAGACATTTATAATTCTTTTAATATGTGTGACAATAGTTAGCACAAGTTGTTTGCGAACAAAGACCCCAGAAAAAAATTAAAACTATAGTTTGTAATATTTGTACTTGAAGATATATTTTAGTAAAGTGTATTACACATTTTTAACATTTAATTTTTATTAAAATATGTTTGGACTGTCGATTGGAAGAAGTCACAGAATGAATTTATTACACTAATTCATACCTATACAGTTCTGTGTATAACACTGTTCCAGCAAGTGCCTATATAACTACTGAGCAATCTCTCTGGCCCCTAAAGTACTATTCCAAATGCATTACTTCATGTTCCTTATTTAAAAATAAAATGACTCGGGCTGGAGGTATGGCTTAGTGGTTAACATGTTTTTCTGAAAAGCCAAAGGACCCAGATTCAATTCCCTAGGATTCATGTTAGCTAGATGCACAAGGGGGCACATGCATCTGGAGTTCATCTGCAGTGGCAGGAGGACCCTGGCATGCCCATTCTCTCTCTGTCTCTCTCTCTCTCTTCCCCTCTCCCTCTTTCTCTGTCAAATAAATAAATAAATTAGTAAAAAATACAATATTTCTAAAAAATTACCCCCCTGAGAGAGATAATATTATCACCCCCAGTTAAGAGAGGAGGAAGCTGAGGATTTGAAAAGGCCAAAATTATTATACAATGTCACTTATATCCTAAGTGTCAAAGCTATGATTCAAACTTAAATATTAGTCAAAAGTCATGGTACACACCTACAGTGTCGCAGCTACTTAGGAAACAAAGATGGATGGAGGACAATGGCAACTTCAAGGCCACTGATTTAATAAAATCCAGTCTCAAAATAAAATCAGGAGTTTGGAGAGATTGCTCAATGGTTAAAGGCACTTGCTTTCAAAGCCTGATGGCCCAGGTTTGATTCCCAGTACCCATGGAAAGCCCAGTGAATAAAGTAGTGCATGCACAAGGACTTTGTTTGTAATGGAAAGAGGTCCTCATATGACCTCAATTTCTCTCTCTCTCTCTCTCTCTCACCCCCACCATACTCTCTATCTCTCACTCTGTCTCACTATTGCTTTCCCTCCTTTCCCAAATTAAATTAAATTTAAAGTATCTGGGGCTGGATCCTAGTGATAGGGTGCTTGCCTAACATGTCTGAGAAAACCCTGAACTTGGTCCACAGTACAAGATAAAAACAAAAACAAACACAAAACACACAAAGTGCTAGACATTATACCTCAGTTCTTAGCCCTGACGCCCCACTACCTGACCACAGAGGGTTGGAAGATTTCCCATGTACATAGTACTGCAGCGCTATAGTATGCCTCCCTTAGGTGTCTTGGAAACCAGTTGGAGGCCCATAACATACTATGTACATTAAAACTAACACAAAATTACTTACGCTATTGTTAAATATGGGAAGGTAGATAACCTAATTTGTATGGCCAGTATATACTAAAGAGAATATATTTTGAGTCCTACAAAGTATATGACAGTCCACTGAGATAGATATTCTTAGCTCCATTTCATAGATCGAGATTACATAATGTAGTTTAGGAGTTGTACACTACTTGCTGTGGTCATGCAGCATTGGCAGTATTTATAAGCTGCTCTGACATGCAATCTCTCAGTCCCAGTGAATCATGTCTCTGGGATTTTTTTTTATACCAATCACCTTTTTAGAGGACTCTTGTGTATACTTAAATTTTGGAAGCACCTAGTTAAGGAATGAACTTTGTGATGACCATGGGGTCTGTGTGATGTTGAACCTGCAATGCTGTAGCCTGGGCTTGCTGGGAAGGTTTCAGGAAGGAAATGAAGATAAAATCTGCTCTCTGAAGGATAAGTAAAATACAGATCAGTACAAAGGATAGTAAAGGTATCATAGGAGGCCATTTGCTGGGCATGCCACTCATAATGGCTGCTACCTTCATCTTCCAAAACTCTTGGTTAGATTCACTTATTGGTCTGAGTGTATATTGGCCAGAGTGAGCCACCTATAATCTAGTGAAAGTTCAGAAGGAGGCTTTGCAGGTAGTACTCTGTGTGTGATTAATAACCAGTAAATAACTAAGATCATCATTTGGATATTCAGTATGAACTGTTAAGGAAGAGTCATCAGTAACAAGTGGAAAACAGACACAAAAATAGGCAAATGTAACCTAAGAAAAAGGATAAACATTTCTCTAGATTTAAAAAAAATATTTATTTATTTGCAAGAGAGAGAGAGACTGACTGACTGACTGACTATGGGCAATCAGGGGCTCCTACCAATTGCCAAAGAACATCACACACATCTACCATTTTGCATCTGGCTTATGTAGGTACTGCGGAATTGGTCCCAGGCTGGCAGGCTTTGCCCAAACAGACACAACCAACAGCCAGCAGCAGGGACTCAGGCAGATCTCAAGCCCCCTAAATTTTTTATTCAATCTATTTATTTTTATTTATTTTGTCAGTTCTTGTTTGTTGCTGTTTATAAGATATATGGATACAGTTTTGTTTTGTTTTTTTTCCTCTTGAGACATCATCTCATTTAACCTTAGTTGGCCTCAAACTCACTATGCTGCTGATCCCTCTGCCTTTGCCACTCCAGTACATAAGTATTCTTCAACCCCTTCTCTAAGTATCCAGAGTAAGACTGTAGCCTAAGACTGCATGGCTAGCCATAATTTTTTAATATAACATAATAACAAAGGCAAAAAGGCTAAAATGAATGGATATTTGAAGGAAAAATAACAGTCAATAGAAATGATCAGGGTTCTTTTTATCTACACAGAACAAGAGGCAGGGCTGGTGAGAAAAAGGTTCACAAGAGTGAAGAGAGTTTCATACATCCTCTCTTTCTTTAGCTCTCATTTCTCTTACAGTCCTCATCTCCTACCATGTGCCAACCTTATCATGCTAACTTCTTTCTTTTAAATTACTAATGCTAGGTTTCAAAAGCACTTTGTATCTGAAGGGACCAAACTGTTCTGAAAAATTCTAGTCTGCATCTTTGTCCACACAGACTAGCTATTCCCTAGGCTACTTTACAAAGTCTTTGCTCTGCTTTTATTTGCTACTTCCCTTTGGTATTTCTTTCCTTATCCGAGGAAAATATAGGAATAATTTATGCCTATGTCCCTATATAAGGTCATGTTCATAGTAAATTTTACTTTTCTGCAAGGTGGGTTAAAGGATATAGAGATTATGTCCATAAGCACAAATTTATAGACAATTAAAAATATACCAAAATTTAATGATTTTTTTTTCATTCATGGTTCTATTAAGTTTTAAAGCTTAAGTTGTACAGTATTTAAATACTTAATAAATAAATATTCAGGGTTTAATTTCTAGTATCCTTAAGGTTTAGGGTCAGGTCATGACAGGTTGAAAGTTGTATTTTACCCAGTAGATGGCAAGAAATAATAAAGATTCAGACAGAAATGAATGAAATGGAAAATAAAGGAGCACAGAATTTACCAAATGGGTGGTTTCTTGAAAAGACTGAAGAGGTTTGGCTCTAGAAAAACTAACCAAAAACAAAGAGGAAATGCTAATAATTAAAATCTGAAAGAAAAGAGAGTTTTTACAACAGACCCCACTAAGACCAAGATCATTAGACAATACTATGAGAACTTGAATTCCAAAAAGCTGGAAAGCCTAGATGAAATGAATAAATTTCTAAATGCATATGATGTACCTAAATTAAAATCAAAAGATATAAATAGTTTAAACAGACCCATAATGAACAGTAAGATTAAAACAGTAAAAATCTTCCTACACAGAACAGCCCAGAACCAGATAGATTCACTCCTAAAATCTATCAAACTTTTAAGGAATATCTAAGACCCACGCTTGTCAAACTGTTAAACAAACAGAAAGGGAATGGACACTACTGAATTCATTCTATGAAGCTGGTATTATCCTGAAACCAAAACCAGATAAAGATACAACAAACAAAGAAATTACATACCAAATTCCTGATAAGCACAAACACAAAACTTTCAACAAACACTACCATACTGAATTCCAGAATACATTAAGAAGATCCTACCTTAAGACAAAGTAGCCTTCAGAACCCAAAGGATATAAAGTTGGTTTAATGAATATCCAAACTAATGAATGTAATTTACCATATAAACAAACAGGATAGAAATCACATGCTAATCTTGATATATGCACAAAAGACATTTTACAATGATCCATATGCCTTCATGATGAAAATTCTGGAGAAATCAGGAATAGATAAACATACCTGGAAATAATAAAGGCTATGAATAACAAGCCTATATCCAGAATTATTTAACATATGGAAAAGCAGAAAAAATCCTTTAAAATGTGGAATGAGATAAGTGTACCCACTATCTCCATATTGTTATTCAATATAGTGTTCAAAGTCTCAGCCAGAGAAGTAGATACGAGAGACTTATAAAGTGATAAGAATAGAAAATGGAAAAGCAAAATTATCCCTTTGCACATATAACATGATTTTATACTTAACAGACCCTACAAACTCCAGCAGAAAACTCTGAAAGATGATAAACACTTTCATCAAATTTGCAGGAAACGAAATCAACATAGAAACATCAGTAGCTTTCACATATAGCAATAACAAACTTGTTGAGAAAGAACTTGGGAGAAATAGTCCATTCATAAAAGCTAACAAAAAATAAAATTAAGTATCTAGAAATAAACCTCACCAAGGATGAGAAAGACCTCTACAATGAAAATTTTAAAACACTGAGAAAAGAAATGATAGCAGACATGAAACAATAGAGAGACCTTGCATGCTCCTGGATCAGTATAACTAGCATCATGAAAATGGCTATATTACCACAAGTACAGATTCAGTGCAGTGTCCATCAAAATTCCAATGACATTCTTCACAGGACTACAAAAAAAAAAAAAACAAAAATTCATATGGCAACACATAAGACCATATATAGTTAAAATAGTCCTCATCAGAAAGAACGCTGTTAGAGGCATGACAGTATGTGACTCAAATCATACTGCAGAGCTATAGGGACAAAGAGAGCATGATACTGGAACCACAAAGACAGATGTGCAAATCTGTGGAATAGGACAGAGGATCCAGAAATAAACACACAATGCTTCAGCTACCTATTTTTTGACAATGGCACCAAAAAATATACACTAGGAAAAAAAAAGATGGCCTGTTCTACAAGTGGTGCTGCTGGAAAAAATGTTATCCACTTGCACAGCAATGAAATTAGATCCGCATCTCTCACCCTGCACAAAAGTCAATTCAAAATAGATCAAAACCTCAACTTCAAAATTTGAAATGCTTAAACTGCTAGAGAAAAACAAAGACAATGAGTTTCAAGTTGTAGGTATAGGAAAGAAATTTCTGAACAGGACTCCAATAACAGGAAACAGTACCAAGATTCAATAATGTGCTATGTGAGATTAAAGAGTGTCTGCATATCAAATGAAACTATCAGCAGAGTGGGCATGATGGCATACAGAATAGTAGAAAACCTTTGCCAGCTATACCTCAGGCAAGACATTGATATCTAGAACATATGAGAACTGTGCAGTTTGAGATTTGGGTTAGAGAAAGAATATGTGGCTCAGCAAGTATAAGCCCCTTGGCTCAGTTTCGCCCTCACTAACAGGAAAAAAAAAAAAAATCCTCTAAAACAAGATAACTAGAGAATATGAAGAACTATAAGAACTAAACACCCAAAACCAAAACTGTCAGTCAATAAATGGGCTAATGAAATGATCAGACAGGTCTCAACAGAAGAAATACAAATGGAGACAGGTGGTTAAGGCACCTGCATGTGAAGTCTAAGCATCCAGGTTTGATTCTCCAGTACATGCATCTGGAGTTTGTTTGCAATGGCTAGAGGCCCTCGCACACCCATTCTCTATCTTTCTATCTGCCTCTCTCTCTCTCTCTCTGAAATAAATAAATTAATTAAATATTTTTTATAAAAGAAATACAAATATCCAACAAGTATTATTACAAATATTTAACATCCTTAGCTATCACTTTACTATTTCATTTTACTCTGGTCAGAATGGCCATCAATAAAAAAAGAAAGCATAGGCTGGGAGTGGTGGCGCATGCCTTTAATCCCAGTACTCGGGAAGCAGAGGTAGGAGGATTGCCGTGAGTTTGAGGCTATCCTGAGACTCCATAGTGAATTCCAGGTCAGTCTGGGCTAGAGTGAGACCCTACCTTGAAAAACCAAAAAAAAAAAAAAAAACATTATCACCAAATGCTGGCAAGGATGTCGGAAAAGTGGAGCCCTTACTTTTTGCTAGTGGAAGTGTAAACTAGTATAGACACTGTGGAAATCAATATGGTGATTTCTCAAAAACTTGAAAATAGAGTTACCATATGACCAAGCTATACCACTCTTGGGCATATGCCCAAAGTACTCTATATTCTACCACATAAATATTTGTACATCCATTGTATTGACAGGCTACTTATAATAATTAGGAAATATAATAAGCCTAGATGTCAATCACTAGGAAAATTTGTAAGGAAAATGTGGCATAGGCAAATAGTAGAATTTTTTCACCCTATAAATAAAAATGAGAATATGACAGTTCAGGAAAGTGGATTCATCTTGAAAATAAATACTAAGTGAAGTAACCAAGATTCAGAAAGACAAAAATCACTTGACCTCTCTCATATGTAGACCTTAACTTTTAGTGTTTGCATGCATGTCAGTAAGGGAATGTGAGCTGGGTATAGGCTATAAAACTAGATAGGAGACTATAAGAAGGGAACAAGGGGTATTTAGAAAGGGAAATGGGGGCAAAGGGCACTTGTGACATGAAAGCAGAAAGGAGGCTACTGGGGACACAAGAAGACAAATAGAAATGAGGATGAGAAAAAAAGGAAGCTACAAAGAAACTGAAAAATTCCATAATGAGATTTATGGGTGTGCTAATAAAATTTTAAAGTTGACTAAACAGAAAACTGGGTTTCAATAATATTCTAATATGGTGTGGACAAGTGGTGAGAGGTTATACCAGGATTAGAGGACATAATTAGGAGCTTTTTTTACTTGGCTGAAAGGCTGTGTCATGGTCATGAAAATGGAAAGGAAGCATCAGTTTGATGAGGCATTCAGGCTGCTATAAATGTTAGCTCCTAATGACTGATTGCCTTTAATGGAAATGAAGAAAAAGAATCAGAGTTGACTCTGTTTTAGAGTTTGACAAGTCTTTGGGGAAAAATGAATTATTCTAAATTTTAACCTCATGTCTAAGCTAAACTGGTAGGTTTTCTTTCAAAATGAAGAGCAGCCTTCTACATGAAATTTAAAACATTCCTTTTGCCATTTTAATGCATACCTGTGGATCTTGGGGAACCTTTATTCATAATACAACTTGCATTCAGCACTCTGAATCCAAACTTATTCTCCTGGGTGAGGGTCTGACAAGGTCCAGAAATGAGACTCTCGTTTTGCCCTGGAAGTCAGGAAGGAATAGTGACATCTCTTGTAAAGACTCTATGTAGGTACTATAGGGAAATGAACAAAACTACTCTCCCATCCTAAGTTTCTCAACTTTTCACTGCTCTGCTATTATTCTCTCATGTCTTAGCTTGTTGAAATTCATGTTTTTCTTTCCCCTAAATATGCCACACACAGCTGCAGAGCTAGAACTAGAGCCCAGGCCTCTGAAATAAATTGAATCAAAGATTTCAAAGAGAACACAATGATTTATGCCTTAGGCAAATACGTCTACCATGCTGTCCATGTGCATGTGTGTGCAAGTATATGCATCCATAGTTTATTGAACACAAATATTTTGGCTTCTTTTTCTCTCAAAAAGAATCATAAAAAATATCTTGCTAATTCTCAAGGGCAATGATCTTTCTCTGCTCTCAAGATGACAACACATTGTCTATAGACATTTCTACCTATCCAAAGTAGAGGGCTCTATCCTACTTTATTTTAGAAGAGGAAAGTCTTAAAATACTATCAAGTGAAGTAAAGATTTTTATGCCAAAGTGTCCGTGTCAGTGAATTTTATTTCATAAAACATTCTAAGGGGATTTCAACTTCTTTGCTTGAAAAGTTAGATGGAACCACTTTGATGTGTACATCTAGCCTTCTGCTGTGACATGACCAGACTGCCACAGCTTCCCAGCTTCCATCCAAACACTGGTTTCTGGTGAGGAACCACATCTTCACTCTTCCAGCTCTGACTGGAAATGAGTGTCTAAAGAATCTGGATGAATTATTACTAACAAATAACTGAAATGTTCAACCCTCAAATGGATATATTCTAGCCTATAGTGACCTACACAGGAAGAAGTCAGGAGTTACAGTAGAATAAATACCCTGATTATCTCCCACCTAGATCCCCTACCAGAGCTCCTTATTGAACCACCATACCAAACAAACACAGAAGCTCAAGAACTAGGGGTCATGCTGATTCATACACAGAGGATATTCTTTCTGGGGGAGATAGCAGTATAGAGAAAGATAGAAAGTAGAAGTGGAGAAGGAGATGGTCACATAGAAGATACCATGCATGCTATATCCACCAAATAAATAAATTCTATCTTTTTCATGATTCATTCAGAAATGACTTTCAAGTAACAAGGAAAATAATGCCTGTTGAGTGCTTAGGAAACCAATTTTATTACTGTGTCCATTAGAATTTGATCACTTTTACTCTTCAACCTAACACCAAAATCCAGTGGCTTCTTTAGAAAATATCTAAGACAGCCTAACTTTGGGATATCATCTAATAATAAACTTCTGTGTATCTATTCAAGGAACAATAATCTACACTTATGTATATGTGACCAGTTTACAATACTATAATGGTTTTGCAAAGGGTCCTCCAAACTTAAAATGTTGCCTTTAAAAAGCAATACTTTCCTTGTTCAATTCTGCTGTCATCTGTTTTATTGGGTATTTGCAAACTATTAAGAACCTGAGGGAGGCAATAGGGACTAGTTGATCTCCATGAGAACACCACCAGGCAACAATTCACAACAACCTTTCCATGATAACACTGAAAAAGCAGACATTGCCAGAAACCACTGGCTCCTACCACAAACAGCTATGAGCCCAACTGAGATGAATCTCTGCCCTACTGAGCCAGAAGAGACAAGCTGAAATTACACCAAGGAAGGAATCATCTTCCCAACCCAGCATAGGCCAGATAGAAACTCACTCCAAAAGGTAATTGGGCTGATCTCTGTTGGGGCAATACATAGCACAAATCTGATTTTATTGGTTTGAATTGAAAATGAAAATCAAACCTCTCATATCAGGGCAAGTTACTAAAGTAAACATCACAGGGAAGGAAAGAACATTTTAAAAAATGTTTTAGGGGGTCAGAGAGTTGGCTTGGCATTTAAGGCGCTCGCCTACAAATCCAAAGGACCCAGGTTTGATTCCCAGGACCCACATAAGCCATATGCACAAGGTGGCAGGTGCATCTGGAGTGTGTTTGCAGTGGCTGAAGGACCTGGCACACACATTATGTATCTGCCTCTCTCTCTGCTTCTTCTCACTGTCTCTCTTTCTCTCTCACAAATAAATAAATAAAATATTAAAAAATTTTTATACATCCATTTTTTAACAATGTTTACTTGAGAGAGAAGGAGAACATGTCAAGGCCTCCTGCAGATGCCAGTGAACTCTAGATGCATGTGCCACTTTTTGCATATGGCTTTATGTGGGTTACTAGGGAAGGGAACTAGGGTCTTCAGGCTTTGGGAGCAAAGGCCTTCCACTGCCCTGCTAGCTCTTCAGTCCTCCATTTAGAAAAAATATATTTTTATTTATTTGAGAGAGAAAGAGAAAGACACAGAGAGAAAGTGTATCAAAGTGCATGAAGGACTCCTTCCACTTCAAAAAGCTCCAAATGCATGTGCCACTCTGTGCAGGTGGCTTTAGGTGTATGCTGGGGAATCAAACCCAGGCCTTAGGCTTTGCTCACCCATTTCTTCATACACAGCCTTCATTTTTACATAAATAATCCATGATGGTTTTGTTGTGTTTGTATATTTCTCAGTTGGATTTTAGGTTTATTCTCTATTTTTCTCCTCCAAATTTACAGTTATGATCTTTCTATTACTCTTTTAACATACAGTTCATATACTTTATCTCTATTTTTGACCTATTCTCCATATATTCTCCTTATCTCCTACTATTCCTACTCCACAACTATAAACTTTTTTAACCTTAACAACTTCTACCATTTGTAGAACCTACAAGTATCCCAACTTTCCTTTAACAGGTAGTATTGCTACCTCCCTCTAACTTAACCCACCCTGTATCCCCCTCCTTTTATGTAACCCATACTATTCCCCATATATGCCTTTCTTGCTTATCACAAACTCTTATTGAAGTCAAAGAGAACATTGTTGCTAATCTGCTACTACAGGATTTGCACAGTGGGTATATCTACCAGTATTGGTCACTCTTGCTGCTAATATTCCACTTGGCATAATATAGAGGCCATAATAGGCACCTTGAGCTCCTAGACTGAGTATATAACTTTTCAACCACATGCCTATGCATACAGCTGATAAGACAAATAGAAAATTCAAGCAAAGAGGGCTGAAGAGATGGGTCACTGGTTATGGCACTTGCCTGTAGAAAATCCAAGCAATGAAACCACTAGAGATATGCAAAGTCTAATATAGTAATATAAGAAACACAAAAAAAATCAAGCTAACATATATCTTCCAAACATTATAAATAGCATGGTAATGACCTCTAGAGAGTGAATTAGATAAAATGCCAGGCACAGAATTAAAAATAATGATTCTAGGTATGTTCAAAGCAATCAAAGAAACAAACTCCTGAAGGGATTCTATGAGAACCCAGAAAATTTGCAGAATGAAGTGAGGAGGTTGATAAAAGAAGTAAAGAAAGGAGAATTCAGGAAAGAGATAAAAATATGGAAGGAAAATCATTCTAAATACTGGAAATGGAAACCCCAGTAAGTCACATAAAACATCTGTAGAAACCAGGCATGGTGGCACACACCTTTAATCCCAGCACTCAGCAGGCAGAGGTAAGAGGATCACCATAGGTTCAAGGCCAGCCTGGAGCTACAGAGTGAGTTCCAGGTCAATGTACGCTAGACTGAGACCATACCTTGAAAAATCAAAAATAACAAAACCAAAACAAAAAAATAATAAAAAATAAATACCCGTAGAAAGCCCCACCAAAGAACAGAATATATAAAGCTTGAAGACAAAGTGGAAGAATTGGAATATTCCAATAAGGAAAAAGATAAATTAATAGGAATGTATGACTGGGATTTTCAAGACACTCAGAACACTAATAAGAAATCAAATCTGAGAACTCACACACAGCAGAGGAGGAAAATAATTTCAGTCTAAATGCATAATTAGTGCTGCTCTCACCATTGGTCAGTGAAGTTTCTTTTTATCATTGGTGATGACTACTGAGGAGAATCAAAACTCATGGAAGTGCTGAGAATGAGTTATTTACTACTGAAGGTTCATCACTAAATGAGACATCTATATCTAAGGATCAGACAACATTGCAGAAGAGGAGGCAGAATGACTCAAAGGGACAAAGAACGAAGAGGAGTGCTTTGGAGCACTGTCTTTGGGACATGAAGTGGTTGTTCATTTATGACCTCACAGCAACTATCATTCCCTATAAGACCTTCACAATATTGGGCCCGGCCCATCAATATTCAACCCTGGATGGTAGAGTAGAAGATAAATGACATCAAAATAGAAGAGGAACTAGTCGGAAAGAAGAAGATCAGTGAGAGGGGGGTGGAGGAGTTTGGGAACAAAAGAAGATAAGGAGGCGATTTGCGATTAAAGCACATTATATACATGTATGAAAAATGTTAGTAAAAAGTTTTAAAAAATGGCAAATTCATCAAAAGTTACTTAAAATTTCTATATTCAAAACTATTAAAAATTTATCAAAGGAAAGTAGATGTAACTGAAAAAACTTGAGAGATATATCTGGTTTAATCCTCAATCATTTTAAGAAGAAAGGAACAATAATAGTATGATGTGCAAGAAGGCATTAGTTACTGTGTCTGAATACACAAGAAAAAAAAACAGACTGTTGTGCTTTGAAGGTAAAATGCCCCCATAGCCTCACATGCTTGAATACTTGATCTCTTGCTGGTAGCACTGTTAGGAAAATTATGAAACTTTAGAAGGTGGAGACTTGCTAGAAGAAGTGAATCACTGGGGAAAGGCTTTGACATGTTATAGCCCAGTCCCTCTTTGAGTTCTCCCTATGCTTCCTGTCAGTCAATGTGATGACTACCATACTCTTATCATGCCCTCAAAGCCATGATGGACTCTACACTCTGGAACTGTAAGCTGAAATATACTATTTCTTTCCTTAAGTTGCTTCTAGTCAGATAATTGTTCACAAAAATGAGAAAGTAACAGATACAGAAAATTGGTACCAAGGAATGGGGCACTTGCTATGATGAACTTGATTGTATGGTTTATGAGGTTTTTGGAGTTGTTTGTGGGAAGAATAGGAAAGAATTTGTTAGTTTAAGCTAGAGAAGCCATACAATACTATAATCAGAGCTTGATGAGCCACTCCACAAGGACTTTTAAAGACAAGAATGTGGAAAGAAACATAGACAGTGAAGACTTACCTGTGTACTTTCAGAAGAGAACAAAGACTGTACTTAGAAGTGAGTTAGAGGCAGTTCATGTAATATTCTGGCCAAGAAACTGGCTACTTGGATGAGGTTGAATTTAAAGGTAGAGAGCTAACATGCTGGGTGGATGAAATTTCAAGCAAAATGACATTGAGTCTGCAGCAGGAGTTTTGCTAACTACTTGGATTGATATCTACACTTAAAAAGATCAAAATGGCCGGGCGTGGTGGCGCACGCCTTTAATCCCAGCACTCGGGAGGCAGAGGTAGGAGGATTGCCGTGAGTTCGAGGCCACCCTGAGACTCCGTAGTGAATTCCAGGTCAGCCTGGGCTAGAGTGAGACCCTACCTCAAAAAACCAAAAAAAAAAAAAAAAAAGATCAAAATGGAGAATGGAAAGATATGAAATATGTGAAGCTTAGCAAATATAGAAATTTGAGCAAGATACAAGTTCCATACCAAGCCCCTGCATTTACTAAGGAGATAACCACCACTAAAGGTAAAAATACTGTTCTATACTGGAACAACAATAAAGATGCACTAAGCGGAAGATACAACTCATTAAAGGCTCCAGCTTGTAAGAATATAAATTATTTTAAAAGAAAAAGGCAGAAACATACTCCCCAATTAGAGGATCAAATTTGCTCCAATTTAGAGCTAGGCCTAAGTTTCAGTTTCTTGGAGAGGCAGGCAAGACTTCTGGGAAAAACCATGAACAAAATGTCACCACAGAAGCAGGAGGCCATGTCTACTGAAAGGCCCAACCTAACAAATAAGCCTAGGGTGACTTATATCCAATCCAGGAGTCCTGCCCCAAGTCAGGACTCTTACTCTTACTTACTCTGGGCCACCTATCAAGTGATAAAAAACTCTAGGCCTGAACTTACTGATGACTTCTGGTTCTGCTTAGATGCAAGGCCTCCCTATTATAAGGGAATAGCCATCTTTGGGAATTATACCACCTCTGAGGATAATGGGGCCTGCCACTGGCATCACTTGGGCATCAGGAGGTTAACTTTAAAACTGGTTAAAGGGAATAGACTCTGAATTACAGGGTGACATAAACCTGTCCCCCATATTCATAGACACCTATGCCATACTACTCCAAAAGCCCCAAATCAGGAGATGTACCTCATCCCTCCAGATGACACATGGTGGGCCTGCTCTACTGGGTTGACTCCTTGTGTTCATACTTTAACTCTCAATCACATAGATGGATTCTATGTGCTGGTCCAGCTAACTCCTAAGATCATTTATTATTCAAGTGAAGACATGGAGACTCGACTCTCCCCTCTCCCAGCCAGAAGATCAAAACAGGTGACAATTTCTATAGTCCTAGTCCCCACCCTGATAGGACTCAGTGTTGCCAGGGCCACTGGAGTGGGCACCTTTGTCCTAGTTCTCTAAGACAAAAATTAGAAGGCCCTAGGCCTAGTGATAGATGCTGACCTGTCCAAGCTAGAAAAGTCCATCTCACATCTTGAAACTTCCTGATCTTCATTAGCCAAAGTTACCCTTCAGAATAGACATGGCCTGGACCTCCTATTCCTCCAACAAGGCGGACTATGTCTAGCCCTAGAAGAACAATGCTGTGTTTATGCTAACCACTCTGGAATCATCAAGGAATCAATGTCTCTAATGCAGAAAAGATTATAAGATAGAGAAAAAGAGAGACAAAAATCCAAAAACTGATATAAATCCTTTTTATAATTGGTCCCCTTGCCTCACTACCCTCCTTTTAGTGGTGAAAGGGTCCCTGATGTGGTTGCTACTTGCCCTCATCTGTGGGCCCTATATCCGTAACATTCTCATAAGGTTTGTCAAAGAACACGTATCTACCATTCAGCTTATGGTATTCAAGTCCCAATATCAACCCCTAGACCCCTCTCAAGGATTTAAGATGGAACCTATCTCAAGGGGGGAATGAGAGGATCAAATTTGCTCCAGTTTACAGCTAGGCCTAAGTTTCAGTTTCCTGGAGAGGCAGGCAAGGCTTCTGGGAAAAACAACAAACAAAGGGCTGTTAATCAACAGTGACCCTGACATGTGGCTGGGAAAGATAGCCACCCAGGGGCCTGAGTCAGTTCCTGCAATACCTCTGGATTATGACCAAAAAAAAAAAGACTTGCCTGAGATAGCAGGCTCCAGAGCTGAGTCAGTTCCTGCAAAGTTTCTAAAACATGTCTAAACATGTCCAAAGATGGTGAAATCTGGGCCACAGCCAATCAAAGCTATACAAATGTTACTTCTGCTTGCTTAGCCAATCATATTAGATGACCTTAACCTCCTAAAATTCCCCTAGCTGTGCTTAAAAGGGGCCTCTGTGGTCCTCTTGGGGTCACCATTTTGTATGAATGGTTGGCTCCCGCATGCTGGCTGAATCTTCAGAATAAAATCTCTTTGCTTTTACATATTATTTGAGTCCGGGGTCTTTCTTCAGCAATTCTTGGACCCTTATAGTAAACCGTCATGGTCAAAATAAAGAATCTGCAGCAGATGAGGTCCAAAAGGCCAAATTCTGTTTTGAGCTGACAGTAGAATCTGGCAATGTCATCCATGCAGTACTGGTTTTGCAGGCAAGAAAAATGCAAGATTGAGGAACTCATGAGGTACTGCATCACAGTTCAAGAGAGCCACCTTTGCCTATATGTTTGAACACTGGTTCCCCAGTTTGGGGCACTGTTTGGACATGTTATATAACCTTTAGGAGGTAAAGAGTTTCTAGAGGAAGGGGGTCACTGAAGTTAGACTTGAGATACTATAACCCAGCCCCATTTCTCATTCTTCATCTGCTTCCTACCTGACAATGTGACACAAAGTTGTCATCTTTGCCATGCCTTTGCTTCACGATGGACTCTACCCTCTAGAACTGTAAATTGAAACAAGCTCTTAAGCTGTTTACCACAATGAGAAAGTAACTGATACAAGATTGATGATTAGGATTGGGTTCTTATAGAAAAAGTAGATGAGGTAAAAACAAATAGAAGGGATAAGAGAACTAAGGCAGTTTCAACTAAATATAGAATAAAAAGAGAGAGAGTTAAAGAAAGGTAATCAGATATCAAAAAACAGTCTGCAATATCAGGACAAAGTGACACTGACCAGCAGTCAAACTTATGTTCTTTGAGAAATACAGTCAAAAGAAAACTCAAAAAGAAAGAATTAGGATAAAATAAAAGTAAAAACAGGCATTGAGAGAGCAGAACAGCGAGGACAGAGTTACATACATTGGGTATTGTGGTGGCTTGAGTGTAAAATTGCACTCCTACCAGAGGCTCATATGTTTGAATACTGAATCCCCATAAAAGTGCTGTTTGGGAGGATTGTGAAACTGTAGGAGGTACCTCACTGGAGGGCAGGCCCTGAGGTTTCTAGTCCAGTTTTGTTTACCTTCTCCCTCTCTGCTTACTGTTTGATGGTGATGTGAAGTTATGTTGGCTTCCCACCCATTAAAACTCTACGTTCTGGAAATGTAAGACAAATTAAACCCTTTTACTTCTATAAATTGCTCCTGGTCTGGTATCTTGTCCCAGTAAGAAAGTAACTGGTCCAGATATTAAATAAAGGAGGAAGCAATGTAAGTAGGGAGGGGGGGAGAGAGAGAGAGAGAGAAATATGGGGGTACAGAGTCTCAATACAAATTTTACTGCTTGCTGGTTTTAGCCTCTATTCTTTATATGGCTCCAACATGCCTGTCACATTACTGAACTCTCCCTGACAAACTAGGTCACTGGTCCTGGTCCCATCAGTTGATAGTGCATCAGGAGTCTGATTGTGCATACTGGTCCGACTGCTGGACTGTCCTTCCTAATGGTGGGTATGTCATTTGGATTCTGTGCCTTTCATCTCCTGCAAACTCTGTTACCAACAAGTTTCCACCTTGTTGAGTACTTCATAGTTCTAATGTAAAATTTCTTCGCATATGCTGGAGATATTTTTGGCCAGGTTTCAGTTTGTAGTGCTAGGTCCTAGGAATGGCCTAAACTGAGGGTCTGGAGGTCTGGGTTTACCGAGCCACTGACTCACTAGGGGTCTTTTTAAAATAGCATCTTGCCATTGCTCTTGTAGAATGTTGAGAGGACAGGTTTTCCAAGCAACTCTCCTCACTCCACTGCTGCTGTGAGCAACTTATGTCTCCCTTCTTTTCTCTTCCTTTAAAATGCTTGTTACTGAGAGAACAGTGTCCATTTTCTGAGGCTTTCCATCATAAGTGTGGTTCCAATCACTCCCTATCACTTGCAGGGGGAGCTCCCCAGACCTGCTAATCCTTCCAGAAGGACTCTGTATTTTTTCTGTCCTGCTTTTGAAAGTTTCTTCTTTTACTTTGCTTTTAGACAAGATATTTTTAGCTGCCACCCACCTCTTCTGATAGCTGTTATCCACCTTCCTCCAGTTTATTCCCTAGAGATCCTAGCAAACCATGCCTACATATATCATCTGCCATCTTGACATGGTGGATCTCCTTAATGGTTTCAAAAAATGGGACACCAAGTATGACCCAATAACACAAATGCAATATGAAAAGTTGGCTATCTCCAAAATATTCATTTCTCATTCTAAATAGGATAGCAGTAAACTACATTATGAAATTTCTGCTGCGGTTAAATGAGATAAAAACAAGCTATTTAACAAAGTCCCTGGCATATACTAAGCCTCAATAAATGTGGAAGACCTAAAGGGAAAAATGGGACAGTAAGTGAGACATAAACAATGCTCTTAGCGCTTATGTCAGCTGAGAGATGATTAAACATGATTAATTATTGAGTTTCAGACAAAGATGAATTTCAATACAAATACAAAACATGGACTGTATCAAAGGAAAGTAAGACATTTAAACTATGATTCAATCAGGCAAAAATAAATGCTGTAGCCAATAGGCATTAGGTGTTTATTGGAGAACTTAGTCCACTGTGGGAAGATAGTAATAGCAGCTATCAAAGGTTGCCTCTATGTTGTTTCTAAATTTAATAAATGTAGGCTATGTGCGTTGCTTAGTACTGAGATCTTGTGTAGAATATATTTATTAAATGTAATCAAAAGGGCATATTTTTTAGATCAAATTTCAGGCATAAAACAGATGAAAGTAGGGCTGGAGAAATGGCTTAGTGGTTAAGGCATTGCCTGTAAAACCAAAGGACCATGGTTCGATTCCCCAGGACCCACATAAGCTGCCAGGTGCACAAGGTGGCACATGTGTCTGGAGATTGTTTGCAGAAGCTGAAGGCCCTGGCCCACCCATTCTCTCTCCCTGCCTCTCTTTCTCTCAAGATAAAATAAATAAATAAAAATAAAATATTTTTAAAAAGTGGATTGAAGTAGAGGTAAATTTGTTCAGCAAGAATAAACAAGGGCCCATACGACAAGTGGGAAGATGCCCATAGTTTTCTACATATGCCTCTAATCTATACACAGAGCCAGTACACGTGTCCTCAAAGTTGTCTGTGTGCCTGGGCCTGGTTGCACAGAAACCGAGGACAGCCAGCCACAGCTCCAGCCACTACCTAGTGTCAACACAGCATGCTGGCTTTGCAGGGGCATGTGCAAGCTGCAGTCATTTTGGGGGGATCTCCACTGATCTTGCAGTCATACTTCCTGCTGCTTCATTTCATCTTGTACATCATGTAAAGTTTCTGGCAACTGACCGTAAGCTACAACAACTACACAGGGAAGAGTTCTGAGAAATACATTTCCACTTAACTAAATTCACTAAAAGGAAATTGTTGCTGCTCTTTAAAGATGGAAATGAAACACCAGAAAGTATGATTGCAAGGTTGTGTCTTACATTTATGATTGGTCTTTAAATCCTATGGTAAATACATAAGAAAAACTATGTTTTTGAATTTGACACACTAAAAACCATCATCTATTGATAAATACATATATAAAAGAAAAGAATTGGGCTGGAGAGATGGCTTAGTGGTTAAGTGCTTGCCTGTGAAGCCTAAGGACCCCAGTTCGAGGCTCAATTTCCCAGGACCCACGCTAACCAGGTGCACAAGGGGGCGCATGCATCTACAGTTCATTTGCAGTGGTTGGAGGCTCTGGCACACCCATTCTCTCTCTCTCTCTCTTTCTCTCTCTCTCTCTCATCTCTCTTTCTCTCTGCCTCTCTCTCTCTCTCTCTATCGCTCTCAAATAAATAAATAAAATTAAACAAAAAAATTAAATTGTATTGACAATTTTCTCATATGTGTTTTTTATCATAATCTCTTCCCATTATGTTTTTGTTCCCCTTTCCTCATTACCCCTTCTACTGAACCTTCTTTTCTTTCCAACTAGTCCCTTTTCTACTTTGATTTTTTTGGTGAGTTTTTTTTTTTTTTTTTTACTTTCATTGAATGCTTATTAGTTATACCGTGTGTTCTTGAGATATTTCCCTTTATCATAATAATATTCACAATTGCACTGAGGGCTTTGTTTTTTGTCTTTACTTTGATTTTAACTTAAAAATTAGGCTTGCTGGCTATTTAATTCCAAAGAACTCAGCATATATGTCAAACTTAGATCTGAGAAGAGGTGTTTATAATCTTAAAGAATATGCATTTTTTCCAGTGAATTGGAGATAGATACAAGGAAATCTCATAAAAAATTAAAAATATCAAGAATTTTATACAAGCTTGAACATGTTAGTGGCAGGTATGCAGAGCCATTGTTGACAATGGCTTAAAAATAATTTCTCGGAAAGAAAAAAAAATGACTTCTCATGCAGAGAAGACAAAGTTGAAAGACAGAATGGTCTTCAAGTATTTGAAAAGCTCTTACTTAGTGGGATTTCATGGCTGTCAAAAAGGTGATAATTATGTGATTGGCAGAGAGGCACTACCATGCAGGAAAGGAGATGAGTTCCCTTCGCACAGGTCATAAATAATTTTCCCTTACTTTACAGTGACACAGTCAGAAAACCTTTTGCATGCCTATTCACAGAGCAAGTCACCCCCCACCCCAGCCAGCCCTGCAGGTCCTCATGGCCCCTTTCACTGAGGCCGCTGCTGCCTAATGTGAATGTAAATTCCGTCACATCCTCCTACCAACCTGTTTGTCATTCTCAAAAAATTTGTATCCTCTGCCTATTTTTACCTCTGTAAAACTCCAGCTATGTGTCGAAATTCTAAGCAAGTTCACAACGTCTATAATTCTCAACATATAGCTGAGTTAAGTATTTCTAGACATACCATACCAAGCCTGCCCAGACTTCATGGATGCCCATGACCTGTTCTATAAGTTTCCACATCCCAAAAAAATAGATATAAAAAAGAAAATGATCTTAAGCTCTAAAAGTAAACATTTAATTTTTAAATTTAATTTATTATTTATGTATGTGTGTTGTGTATGGGTATGTGAGTGCAGCTTTGTGCATACCATGGTGAACCTGGACAGATGATAGAACAGCAGTCAGGTCAGTCTTCCACTGCCCTGTCCACAACATTTGAGGCAGGGTTTCCCACTCTGGATTCTTACTCTGCTGTTCTTTGCTGTGGCCATCATGAGCTTCCTGAAAACACTCCTTTCTCTGACTACCATTTCATCATCCCCATCAGATTATAGAACCTGCTATTATTTCTAGCTTTCTACTTGTGTCATGAGACTCAAATGTATGTACTCTAGTACTTGAATGGTGAATTATTTATCCAGTAAGCCATTTCTCCAGCTCAAGTTTATTTTTATATTAAAGAGATATTCAATAGTAGTTGAATTTTAAGCAATCAAAATCAGGGCTATAGAATTTATGTGACTTAAGTATTTTTAAATAAAATAGTTCCTTTCCTTTCAGGTTTAGTTTAATCATGATTGTGGATTACTCATATTATCTTCTACATTTTATTTTTATGTTCTTACTTGATAATTTTTTTTGAAGATAGTTACTGAGTACCTATTGTGTCTAGATGGCAAAAAGGGGAAGAGTTAGAGATGGTAAAACAAGAGGGACTTCACTCAGTGAAAAAAAAATCATTAAGCAGGAGGCCCTTAGCAGTCCTAGTCATGCCAAAGACACATGAGTCATTTACTACTAGAAAACTTTCTGATCCTCACAGGCCGTGTGTCCAATCTGGCAGTTGCTAATTCTCCACACTGAAGTACTGTCCCAGAGAAATAAACCAATAGTGGAGCATCAAAAGGGAGGAAAAAATTGAACGCATTGATACAGAAAACTATTTCACCACAAAGGCAAACAACAAATGACGAACAAGGAATATACAAAACAACCTGACATTTGATCTACTTGTCAACAATAACTTTGAATGAAATGGATACATTTTTCCACTTAATAGATATAGATAGGGTGAGTGGCCATAAACCCAACAATATGCTGTCCACAAGGAATAACTACACTGAATGTGAAGGAACAGAAAAAGGTATCCCATGCAAACAGAACCTCAAAATGACAGGACAAATGGCACTTATATAGCAAAATAAAATCTAAAGCAAAATCTATAAAAAGCGACAAAGAAGGTTACTACGACATGACAAAGGTATTAATTCAACAACAAAAAACAATTACAAATATGTTGGTACTTAACGTTACAGTGCTTAATTACATACCTATTTTATCAATATGGTTAAAAATTTTTCATCAATAGGCAGATCAACCAGGCAAAATCAATAAAGAAAAATCTGTGTTAAACTACAGTATAGAACAAGTCTCCCAGCAGCTGCAAAATATACCTTCTTATCATCACATGGAATGTTTTTCAGGGTGAACTGTATGTTAGGCCAGAAAATAAATCTCAGCCAGTTCAAAAAATGGAAATAAGGCATGTATCATCTCTGAATGCAATGAAATAAAAGTAAAAAGTAGCAGAAATTATACAAATACATGAACATGATCACTAATCGTTCTCTTGAGAGAGAAATGGGTCAATGAAGGAACACAAGGTTTGTTAAAATATTCTGAAGCAAACAGAAATCAAAGCACAACAGCAAAACTAAGGGTTACAGAAAGAGCAGTATACAATAAGCATCTGTATTAAAATAGAAATATTTCAAAGAAAAAAAAAACTCAAGAACTTTGAAAAGTGAAAATAAACCAACTTCAAAATGAATAGATGAATAAACAAAAATCAGAACAGATAATGTATATACACATATGTGTATATATATATATGTATATATATATATATATATGTATATATATATATACCTTCAACAAAACAATTAGTCATTTTTAATGGTAGATAAGTAAAATTTATGAACTACTAACTCACTTTATCAAGAAAAAGAGGAAAATCACATTGACAAAAATCAGAGGAAAAAAAAAAGAGGTATTATAACTGGTAATACAGAACTACCAAATATCTTTAGGGACTATTATGAGAGTTTATGCAAACAAATTGGAAAATATGGAAGAAATAAGCTGGGCATTCATAAGCTAACCAAACTGAACCATGAAGATGCAGACATTTGAATGGATCAATAAAAATTTACGAAATAAAATCTCTAGTGAAAAGTTCTTCAGAATAAAAGCTCTGAACTAGAGTGCTTCATTGATAAAATTTCCAAATTCTATATGTGTTTTCATAAATTAGTTTTGGGCCAAAGAGATTACTCAGTGGTTAAAGACACCTGCTCGTAAGCCTGACAGCCCAGGTTTGATTCCCCAGTACTCTAATAGAGCCAGTTACAAAAATGACTCTTATCTGGAGTTGGTCTGCAGTGGCAGGAGGCCCTGGTATACCCATACTCACTTTTTCTCTCTATCTGTCTCTCACTCTCTCTTTCATAAATAAATGAATTATTTAAAAAATTAATTTGTTGCTTCTTTATTATGTTAGCAGTCGATGTGAGTTCCCTAAAGGAAAGACTTGAGTTTCAAAGGTAAATATGCCTACCTATTGTTTAGATGAAGCAAGATCAATCTAACTCAACAGAGAAACAGAGACCTTTAGTTATTTAGCCTTCCAATATACATGTAAATAGTTAATCAAATATTAGTAATTTATAGATGCTGGTGAATATTTCCTTCCTTGTAATGATAGTTTTCTGACAGTTTTCCTAGCTCTATCTTAAAGATTAACAAAAAATTAATGCATCTATCTTCAATTTATGATTTCTTTTTATTATTCATTGCAGTTGTACATAATTCCCCTTCTTTAAAATTTCACATCAAAATTGTAAATATAGAAACAAATAATTGTATTTGGTTGATGGCAACAAGAAACCAGTTATCAGCTTCTAAATTCATAATGGAAGTAACTGACCTCAATTTTTTGAACTGGTTATTTTTTTGGTATTTTCTTTCATATACCTACATACACCTCAAAAAGTTTCTTGACGTTTTAGTTTTTGGTAGTACCTACCTACCTGCTACTTTGGAAGATGAAAATACAATTTTTTCTATTTATTCTAATCACTCTCTTTGTGTACACACACACACAAACACACACACCTCTTCCCTTATCCTAACCTCCTAATAGCCATAAAATAATTTTGGTGATCTTAACATTTAACCTTATCAGTACTATATAAATATTCCCACAGTTTTGTTGTATAATACTATATAACCACTTTTACTGACTTATTTTCATATCACTTTTATGACACTACTTACTGCCCTTCTATGAGGAGTCCTGGTTTCATTAACTCCAGATTTGTGTTCCATTTTTATACCCATTTTATTTTTTGATGAATACAGATTTTATTAATGATATGAAAAGTTGAATAAAATGTAAATTTACAGAAATTTTGCATGCCCAATCCTGCACATACTGCATTTATATTTGTTTAGACTACAACTGACTGATAAGGATTCTGTGCATTCCCTCATAATGATTTTCCTCTGAAGTATATTTATCCTTATTTTTGTTTTGTTTTGACTCAGTTTAGTTTTGGTGTTCTGAGATAGCTCAGACTGTTTTGAAATTTACTATGTAGGTCAGGATGGCCTTGAATTCATAGCAATCCCCCTGCTTTGGCATCCCAAGTAATGGATTATAGGTGTGAGCCACCACTTCTGTCGTTTTCTTGCTTTCAGGATTCTTTTGAGAATCCTTTATCCTGTGTTGATGTCCTCATATCTTTGTTGTTGTTCCTCCTAAAGTTCTAGTATTATCTTCTGGGGTCTGTGAGGTGCTGAGCTATTCCTAATAGTTATAGTCACACATGTTCATAAATGATGTATTCAACCATTTTGTAGCCTTTTCTTTTTCCTGTCCTTTCTTTTAAAACTTCCATTTTTAAAATACATCAACCTCCTACAGAGGTCTTCTAAATTCATTATCTTTCTCCTATTTCCTACATCAACCCTACTTTGAGGGACATTTCCTTAATTTTACAACTTAATCTTCCAGACTATACTTTGTGTCTTCTACTATTTCCAAAACTTTTTGTTCACTTTTCTTTTTCACTGACTTTTCTTATTTAAAGATTGCAAAGGCTGAAGAAATGGCTCAGAGGTTTAGGCACTTGCTTGCAAAGCCCAATGGCCTGGGTTTTAATCCCTGGTACCCATGTAAAGCCAGATGCACAAAGTGGCTCATGTGTTTGGAGTTTGTTTGCAATGGGCAGGAAGCCCTGGAGCATCCATACTTTCCCTCTCTCTCTCTCTCCCCTTCTTTCTGTGTCTTTCTGTGTACATCTCTCTTTCTCTCTCAAATAAATGGATAAAAATATTTTAAAAGATTGTAGCAGCTTCAATATTTATATTGATATCAAATATATATGTTTTTAAGAATTTTATTTTGCTCTATTTTTAAATATTCAAAGTCCTTGCCATCTGTTGATTTGTACTCAGCCTCCCAGTTAGTGGTTCATTTTGCTTTATGTTTCTGGGTCGTTGCTTGTCCACTTACACTTAAATTAGAAGACCAAGTTGTAGTTTAATTGCTCTGAATCCATGGGCTGGACTGACTGATGAATTCTTTGGCATACAAGGTTATGTAGTATACCTTTTTTATGAGAGGACCTGAGCTGCTCAGTGCCTTTAGAACACTTCTACCCAAAGGAATGTTCTACTCTCTCATCCGGGAGTTACAGCCCTGGGTGCCACCATTCATCTTGCAAAAATTACTTATTTATATTTTATTAGCATATGAATATTTCAGTTTCTGTATGTTAATTTTACAAACAAATTTGTTGTTTATTTTCTTTCACCTTTTCCTCCTCCCTCCTCCACATGTTGTGCTTTTCTAAGGCCTCAGCGTCACTTCCTGGATAGTTCTGTGTGTACTCCTCCCAGACTGACTGAAAAGGAGAAAGACAGTTTAGTAGCAGCATGTACTTCCTCTCTGCTGACATGATGACATGATGCAGGCTGACTTCCTGTTCCTGCTATGATTGCTCTACCATGACGGACTCTGTCCACTTAAACTGTAAGCTGAAATAAACTCTTTCCTTCCCTAAGTTACTCCTGGCCAGGTATTTTATCCCAGCAATGAGAAAGTAACAACTTATACAGGTATTCATTACAAAATAAGGAATTCAAATGACCAAGAGAAAACAAGATAAATGCTTACTGTTCCTCTGTCTCCTCCTTCTCTTTCTCTTGCACTCTCTCTCTCTCTCTCTCTCTCTCCTCTCTTCTACCTATAGAAGTGAAAATTATGGCCACATGCTTTGTAGTAGCTCCCAGTTGCTATAAAAGTCATCAAAGACAGCGCATCTTTGAGGTAACAAATATCCAAATCAAATAAAGATTTACAAATTAAATTCAACACTTAAAATGAATTGGTATCCAGGACTAGCTTTGAAATACTAAATACAGGTGTTGTGTATGACAAACAGTCTTCACCAAACATGTATCAGAGTTTTAAACTTCCACGAAGCTCTCACATGGCTCTTCTTTCACCTGAAAGGTAATGTTTGAAACATGAGGAAAATCTGACAGAAAAACAAGAGTTCTTTGAGAAAGGAACCTGTGTTTGAACCTGAGCTAGTGGTTGAAAGGTAGGAATCAAGTTCACACTTCGTCCTGGTGTGTCTTTAAACAGAACTGAGGCTCTGATGCCAGACACTGACAAATGTTAGGGTTATTATTTTTCAGCAGCTACTTCCTTGCTATGTGAGATAAAAGCCTAAATAATTTATTATTCTGTAAATAATTTTCAAATCTCCTTGTCTTCCTCCTCCTCATCATCATCACCATCATTCTTTTTTTTCCTCATTCATTTTATCTTTTTCAGTCTCCCTCATGCCCAGTGGTTCATTATCCTGATAAAATCCACAGGATAGTGTTTAATATCAGAAGACAGAGGACCCTTCACTCTCTCATGGAATACTTAGGAAAGTTAGAAAATTTATTTAACCTTTGCAAGCCTAACTCTAACTTCTACTCTGTAAACTAGGGATAGAACTCTACTATTTAAGGGTTGAGCTGAGGATGAAATATAATCATGCTTACTAACACATCTACACTAAATTGTCAGTTACTAGTAGTCTATAGGTAGCTTGAGTGGAAATAAGTAAGCACAGTTATATGAATGGTACAGGTGCCATACTGACCTTTTAAAGGGCCATAGATATCTATGATCAATACTATTTTTAAATATTATATTTATTTATTTAATGGAGAGTGAGAGGGAGTGAGAAAATGGGCATGCCAGAGCCTCTACCCACTGCAAATGAACTCCAGACATATGTGTCAGTTTGTGTGCTGGGAAATCAAACCTGGGTCCTTAGGCTTCAAAGGCAAGCACTTTAACCACTATGCCATCTCTCCAGCCCATCAAGTTTATTTATTTATTTATTTTTCTTTTTATCTTTGAGAGAGAGGGATAGCGGGGCAGAGAGAATGGATGTGCCAGGGTCTTTCAGCCGCTGTGAATAAAGTCCAGACTCATGCGTATCCTTATGCACATGTATGACATTGCACGCTTGCATTACTGTGTGTCTGGCTATGTGGGACTTGGAGATTGGAACATGCATCCTTAGGCTTCACAGGCAAGTGCCTTAACTTCTAAGCCATCTTTCTAGCCAAAGATTACTATTAATACAATTTTAAGCTTGAATTTTCTTCTTATTTTGACAGAATTTGGAAAATATCTGGTCCAATAATATTAAATATTAGTGAATTTTATAACTAATGACAACTATAACAGCAAGCAGCATGACAAAGAACTTCAGCTACTAAGATTTTTTTCCTTTAATTCATCAAAAAGTTATTAATTATATTAGCTAACATTTCTTAAGAGCTTACTCTATGCCATGCTGGGTTTAAAATGATTAATACAGATCGTCTTACATCATTCCAGGAACCCAATATAGCAATCTCTTCGCTTTGCTTTACTTTACTTTTTACTGATAAAGAACTTGATGACAAACTTCAGAGTTGGAGCTAGAACATAAAAATGAGGCAGCAGACACGTGGTAACAGTAATGTTACATTGACTGCTAATCAGAGAAAGTTAGATGGAAAAGGCTGTAAGATATGAGCTCATCCAACTCCCAAGTAGAGAAACTAAGATCCTCGACAGCACCCCTGGAAGGCCTCCCCAGCCTTTGTTGAGGTGTCATGTCCGATACTCAGCTGCTTCTCCTTGGTGACAAGGTGCAGAGCTTTCCAGGCAACTCCCCAGAAACCTTGGCCAAACAACCCTAGCCCACAGTTTGTTTTCTTTCCATTAATTCCCCCATGCAAGTCATCCCTACCCTTTTCAAAGACCTCCCTCCTGCTTTTCCACAATATAAATGAATTAAAGCCCATTTCTCATTGAAGCCAGCAATGTTCCCTTTCGAATTTCAAATTCCATTCTTGTTGTTTCCTTAAATTTCCACCTCTCCATTTCTTAAGCAGATGAAGGGTACACGCTTTCAGCAAGTAAATTAAAATCATGCTTCTTTCTGTTTGCTGATCATTCTGGAAAATGTATCTCTTTGAGAAAAACTGTTTTTGAGGAAGCAGGTTGAGCATCTCTATTCTCAGTTCCAAGCTCAGCTGGAGAACCATGGTCCCTCTTCACTGGGCCACCCCAAAGCAGCAGCAGGGCAATGTCAATGAAGTCAAGCTTCAAGGACAAGGAGGGTCCTTAGGCCTGACGCTGCTTTTCTCACAGGTGAAATGAAAAATCAAATCCTTTCTTCTCTCCTCCACTATCCTCTCTGAACATGACCTTAACCTCTACAGAGGAGCCCGATGGTAAATGGGGTGATTAGTTAGACAGGCCCTAACAGCTGGGCTCCAGGAGCATGAAGTGTGGTGGGGGAGGGGCCCTGCCAAGCCCTGAGTCTGGTGGTTCCATCCACAGCATCAGCAGCAGCAGCAGCAGCAGCAGCAGCAGCAGATGAAAAGCTTCCAGAGGTGGGGGCAGGGGAGAGCCCAGATTGTAAACATCTCTTGCCTGTTGCCTAGAAGCGGTGGCAGCAAACAATCTAAAGACCGCTCCTAGATTTTTTTTCAAAATTTCCTTTCTATGAAGAGCTCTGTTTCTTTTTAAAATGTGCAGCCATTTTATAAGGTCATCATCACACATGCAACGTGTGCATATATCATAATAATTTCCTAGCCACCACATGTAATTGCTTACATAAAGTGGTCAATTATTGTTTAACAAAACCTTGTTAATGTTATTGCATTAATCCTGAGGTTTAGATGAACCTTTTAATAGCGAATCTCTATGAGGCATTTGTATTTACGGATCAACAGAAATAGAAGGATGATCGTTGGTTATGGGAAATGATGACTCCTGAATGATAGGTTTCTGAAATGCCCTGTGATGGGAGACAAGAATTTCGTATTATAAATTGGATGAAAATGTGGTAACAGTAATGTTATAGGCTGTCTGGATAGGAATGAACTATGAAATATCATGCACACACACAGAGCGAGCAAGAAAAGGGCACGGTGGTAATAGTGGAAGATTTTAATTACCTCAGTATAGGACAGGATTACATCAAGCGGAGGAAATAAGGCTGGGTCCTGCGCAAAGCTGATTTCTAATTTAATGTGTACATCACCCAAAAAGGAAGGAAAGAATGCTGGGTTTAAGATTAAATAATTCTTGGAATCAAAGGAAAGAGAGGATATAGAAAACAATGATTAAATCTCATTAAGCAGATGATTTAATCTCAAATAGAAGGCAGAGGTATTTAGTGACAACAGAAAAATCTAGGAAGGCAGAAAACAAAATACAGCATATAATCATTAATTCAGAAAAAGACAAACCAGTGAATTAAGGTCAGGGTAAACAGCAGGGAAATGGCTTTTAAAAACACAGCATCACCCAGAATGCCAGTCTGACTAATAAGTGGTAAATTTGTGTTGCATTTTCTGAGCTTAAAGTGGGAAGGAAAGTAACGCTTCTTGGATGATGATGCAAAGACAGGGCTCCCCCTCCCTGTTTATGATCCAAAATTTGAAAGGAATTGAAAATCAAGTCCTCTATACTTGGTAGGGAGCTCTAAAAAGAAGCCAGGGTACAAAAGAAGGCAAAGAAATAACAGGATTAGAGGGCAAACGTATTTATGGCATTAAAAGCAGACACTCCAGCAAGGCAGGCACTGGGCCATTAAGGGCTAAGGGGAGCTGGTGATGGAGGATGCTGCGAGGCTGAGAGCCCGAATGCATCCTCCCTCGTCCTGTGTATTTACCACAGCAGATGAAGGTCACATCCCGGAAACGGGATACATTTTCTTGAGGGGAAAAGTGAAATGTTAAAAGGATTTTACAATCACGGAAGAGCAGATATTAGGGCAATTAGAACTATTAGAAGTGGACAGGGCACCAGACCAGGTTAAGAATGTCATGGAAATTTGAAAAAAATGCAAAGTAAACAGAAAATACCTTCACCAGTAGGTTGAAGAGACAGGGCTGGGAGCCATTCTAGCACAGGGTATTTAGAAGAAATCCTTAGAACCTTTAAAAATCCACGTAAACTGAATTATTGTTGGGCTGGCCCTCGTTTTGCTACTTACAAAAAATACATATTCTGGAGCCGGGCGTGGTGGCACACGCCTTTAATCCCAGCACTGGGGAGGCAGAGGTAGGAGGGTCGCCTTGAGTTCGAGGCCACCCTGAGACTACATAGTGAATTCCAGGTCAGCTTGGGCTAGAATGAGACCCTACCTCGAAAAACCAAAAAAAAAAGAAAAAAAAGAAAAAAAAAACCATATTCTGGTAAAGAGTTAACATGAGCTTAATAATTAACATTTTCACAGAAATAGAGTATTTATGAGCAATTCTACGCAGGTGAAAATGGAAGTCATTTTATCCTTCTAAAATCAAGTTATATATCATAGAGTGTGCCTTTAACATTTGTCTTAAATGAGCTAGTAGAAGAGTGTAGAGTAAATCTGAACTACCCCTAAGATCAAAAATGCATACATGTGAATTTGAAAGATTCAAAATCCCAGTTGTCATTATTACTTTCATCATCAAGCTGCAATTATGAAATACATACTATACACAACATTATGAAGAAGGTGACAGGTTGGAGAAGTTGCTGTCTGTCTCTCTGAGTCTGGATTTCTCCTGTCTTTGTGTGTTGGGGGGAGGTATTTGCTTTGTTGTTTATTTTACCAATTATCATGAAGCCATGTTGTTTTTATTTTTCAATTTATTTTCAAAATACTTTTATTTATTTGCAAGCAGAGAGACATAGAAGAGAGACAGAGAGAGAATGGACACACCAGGGCCTCCAGCTGCTACAAATGAACTATAGATACATACGTCACTTGGTGCATTTGGCTTTATGTGGGTACTGGGGAATTGAACCCAGGTCATTAGGCTTTGCAGGCAAGCACATTAACCATGAAGCCTTCTCTCAGCCCCGAAATGCTGTGCTTTTGAGGATGTGCTTACAGTTAAAACTGCTCTACCCACCAGCCTCTGGGTTCACATGGTAAGAACAAAACCATCCAATTAAAATGTGAAGAATAAATTGCACTGTTTAATGTTCATGAATCAATTAAGAACTGCTTTTTTCTTTTGCAGTCTCCCTTCCTGTCTACCTCCAAATGTAGATCAAATTTTCTTGACCAGACTGTAATACTTAGTGAGAAAAACGAGCAAAGCAAGAATGTTATCACAGGCTATAAGAACTCTCCAGCCCACTGGCATATCAACAGTATGGCAAAGACTGGGGCACAGGGAAGCTCAGGATGGCGAAAGCACTCACAGAAGAACATGACAGAACCAGGGGCAAGTGGAGGAGGAGGCTGAGCACACAGTGATGTAGCAGTAACCGACCGAAGCAAAGATGAAATAAGGAAGAAGCTTTTATACATGAAAATATACTTACACATCATAGCAGTGATGCAAGGCCATGCACTGAAAAATGACGACTAGATTATTTTCAATGGTTTGGATTTACATATTTCTTTCCTACCAAATCCTCCCATACTATATACAGTTGTTTAAGGATTTCTTAAATTTTGCTCAAAAAAAAAAAAAAAAAAAAAAGAGCAAAGCAAAGTAAGTGGAAAGTTGGGTCGTGGCACACACCTTTAATCCAAGCATTCAGATAACTGTGAGTTTGAGGCAAGCCTGATTTATAGAATGAGTTCTACATTAGCCTGGGCTAGAGAGAGACCCTGATTTGCACACAAAAAAAATAATGAAAGGAAAAGGAGGGCTGGAGAGATGGCTTAGTGGTTAGGGCACATGCCTGTGAAGCCTAAGGACCCATTCTCCATATTTTTATCATTGTTTTCAGTTTATGTGTTTATCAAACCTGGCATATATATTTAGAAAAACTATCTCTAATAATTATTTTTCTCTAAGATATGTTATATCTACTTTGTCTGGGTTTTTTCCTATTGTGCCATCAACAACTGCAGAAGAAAAATCTGTCAGAAAGAAGGCAATTTTAGAAGTGCACTGAGTTAATGAAGGAGTTTACCTGGAACAAGATGGTTATGAGTAAGAGGATGTTAGGGGACCAATCTGGGGCACTATAATTAGATATTAAAAATAATGAGGGTCTTGTTAGCCATGGTGATCGAACAAGTCTCATGCACATTGGACAGAGTTTGCACTTTAGCTGCTGGTTCATAGTATAACCTGCTTGCAACTTTAAGTACAGAAGAATGATATCCCATCTACCCGAATCAGCAGGTCCTCTACTGAGAGGAAAATTTCTTCTTGCATGCTACCTCTGTTATATCTCCACTTACTTGGATAATTTTTAAGCCAGAGTGGATTATACAAAAAAACCTAAATCTTATTTAAATATATTTTGATTACACATTAACCATTCTCAAATAAAAATAGAGACTATGTACTTTAACCATGAAAGATATAATGAAGGAATTTAAATATCAATTGATCAATGCATATATATCACTAAGAACATCTAGTTGATTTCAGTAAATTAGAGTTCAGGGCCAAGAAAAAGTCTTTGAATTGCTTCTTAACCTTTAGTAAATTCATTAAAAATCCTCTCTACTCACTACTCAATTTAGAAATAACAAGAGAAAGAAGCTCCCATACCCAAACAATTCTTGGAATATAAGAGATGAACTTCAAAATAATTTTAAGATTAAATATTATAAGAATAATATTAAAGGAGTAGCATATGTACAGAAAGCCCCTGTAAATAACTGTGGAATAAATGAAAACTTATAGAAAACTTTCAATAAAATCAGTGGGATGGGGGAGGGGATAAATAAGGGTATACTGATAGGAATACGAACAATTTACAGTATGTTTATATATTAAAGTTTCCAATAAAAATTGTGTTAGAAAGAAAACTCACATAAAAAAGAAAGCCTGAAGTTACTAGATTGAAAATATTTGACATATTGACATATATCTTGACATAGTTTGAAAGAAAATATTGTATTACAATTAAAATATTCACTTAGTGTGTTCCCCTCAACACATTCTTTCTTTTTTAAAATTTATTTATTTTTTTATTAATTAGTTTTGTGCTCAGTGAATACAGTCAAGTTCATACCATTGTTAGGCTCACCCATGTCCTACCCTCTCTCCCTGGCCCCTCCTTGTTGAGGTATATGGGTCATGCATTGTGGAGTTAGCCCACAATTATGGGTAGTAGGAATGTCTCTGTGTATCATGACCCAATGAGTGGCTCTGACATTCTTTCTGTCCCCTCTTCCGCAAAATTTCCCTGAGCCATGTTGGGTTCCTTTTGGGTCTGTTTCAGTGATGAGATGTTGGGAGCCTCTGTGTCTCTGGATATCTGATTTGGTAGGAGTTGATTTTTCTCTGTGTTGATCTCCTTCACCCTTGTGCTGGTACCTGGTTCACCAAGAAAACAGCACCCTTGCTTGTTTCTCCAATTATTCTTAGTTTCAGCTGGGGCCCTTTTGAGGTATGATGGGGTGGTTCTGTCCTTAGGGTCTGCGTCTATCTGAAAAAGAGAAGCAGATTCTCCAATGGAGAGTAGATTTAGCACCAGACAAATGGGATTATTCTTATTTTTTTTTATATAGAGAATTTAATAGGTGTAGGCCCTCTTGTAACCCATTGTTGGTGGTGGCTTGATAATGGAGAATGGGCTCATGTTTGGATATGGTTCTTACCTGACCTGTTCAGTGGAACCTGACCTGTTCAGTGGAACGTGACCCATAGGTGGAACTGGGAAACAAGTCAGAACACATTCTTTCTTGCTTGCTACACTTACCATCAGTTCAAGTGACAAAACCCAGAGTAATGCCTCTGTGTATGTATGCTGGCTTTTCAAAATCTTGTTTTCCATCAGAGATAACAAGCTTAGGGCATTCCAGTACCTCTTCCCAGTGTAATATACACTTTCTTTCAAGCAAATAAGTGCCTTTAACCACTGAGCCATCTCTCCAGCCCCAATATATACTTTCTTTAAAAAATATATTATTTATTTATTTATTTATTTATTTGGAAGCAGAGGCAGAGAGGATGGGCACACCAGGGCCTCTTGCCACCACGAAATCGAGAGGCCTGTGCCACTTTATGCATCTGGCTTGTCATAAGTACTGAGGAACTGAACCCAGAGCAGGTTTGGGCCATCTCTCTGAGCCATCTCTCAAGCCCCCAAAACACGCTTTCTTTTTATGTTTGATATATCAAACAATGATACTTTATTTTTCAGATATAAAGAAATATTGATAAATTAGAAATCTTTGTGAGTTCTTCAGAAACTAAATATAATTGAATAAAATATGACTTGTGAATATTTCAAACTTTTATTGGGAAAACAATATTTCAGAAATAATTATTAATTCTCCATTTTTTTTAAATAGCAGGACTTTAGAATATTCTGCATTGCATACAACAAATGCATCATTTTCATACATTTTACATTTATTTCTTATTGGCTTACAAAGTACTAGGTATCATAATGGCACTTTTAAAAAGAAACTTTTAGTTGACTCTCCTACTCTCTCATATCTACCAACCAGAAGCCACAACCTTGTATTTTCCTTGCAGCCTCCGTTCCACTTTCATGTCAAGTGTGTTCTTTTGTTCAGCCTGTCTTCCTTATCATCACTTTTTACATTCTTGATCCCCTTTCTAAGTTTTTGGGCTTTGCCCATGTTGACTCCCATTTATGTCCATACTTATGAACATTAAAAGCTAGGATCCATGATGGAGAGTTGGCTTAGCGGTTAAGGCGTTTGCCTGCAAAGCCAAAGGATCCCGGTTCAACTTTCCAGGACCCATATAAGCCAGATGCACAAGGGGGCACATGCATCTGGAGTTCGTTTGCAGTGGCTGGAGGCCCTGGCACACCCATTCTCTCCCTCCTTCTCTCTCTCTCTTTTCCTCTTTCTCTACCTCAAATAAATGAATAAAATATTTTTTTAAAAAAAGCTAGGATCCACATTCGAGAACATTCAGCTTCTATCTTTCTGAGTCGGACATACCTCAATATAATAACTTCCAGATCCATCTATTTTCCTTTAAATTTCACTTTTATTTACAGCTCAATAAACGTCCACTGTGCATATGTACATCTTCAGTTGATTCACCACATACATATGTACCACATTCATTAGTTAATAGGCATTATGAGTGACTCCATTTTCTTTCTATTTTGAATACAGTAACAATGAACATTCAACAATATTTAATCTCTGTATATGGAGACCTTTTTCCTATATCTCCAAATGTCATTTGCACTTATGAAAATTCTTATATAGTTAAAAATATATCTGAGAATTTAAAGAATAATATGATAAAATACTTCAGAAAATAATTCATAACAGTATTCTAAAAAAAAGCTAATACGTTAGGAGGTGTGAAAAAGAAAGTCACAGAATTTGAATTCAGCCTCATCCATATGGACAAATGTTGATGCTGAAGTCCATACATCTATACACAAATGCATACATACAAATACCATTGAGCTTTATGTTTGAAGTTCAGTATTTTAAACTAGATTTTAGTTTTATGCACTATTGATTTAGTAGAATTTCATAGTTAACTAAAGTGTATGCTACTAGTGCAGTATAGTAAAATATACATAGAACTAGTACTTTGTTAATTGTGTTTACATGTAATTCCTACAAATATTTGACAAGGCCCCATAGAATTAGCTTTATAAGGCCCAAGCCAGAGAAGTTACATCATATTTCCAGATGATGATGCTTTTATTCATATCTAAACCCCTTCAAAACATAACTACATAAGATAAGTTAGGTTTTCACAATTATCCGGTCATAGATAGACCCCAGAGCATGGAAGCTAAAGGTAGACACTGAGGCAATGTCATAGTTTGCGTTGATTAAAACCTTGACAGGATCTAGAGTCATCTGTGAGATAGTATATAGATTAGTTAGCCTCTGGGCATGTCTGTAAGGGATTATTTCAAATAGGTTAATTTGTGCGTTAGGTTATTTGCTTGGATCTGCAGCATCTTGCTAAATCTCTTGTGATAAATTTTCTTGGCCATGACTTGTCATTTGTCCTCTCCTCTTTAACTATGCATTCCTGTTCCAACTCCACTGTAATTTCATGGGACCCCTGCTGTATGTGCTGCCACCATTATCCATAATAAGGGGATACATAATTATTTTCTTTTTCTTTAATCTTCTAGTTGGCTAGTTTCAAATTGTCTTCAAGTTTATTAATTCATTTTTTCTGCATAATATTAGTTGTTGTTGAAACTCTTTATTGAAATTTCTACTTCTATCATTGTATTCTTCATTTCTAGGTTTTTGGTTAGCTTTTTTTCACAGTTTCTATCTTCTTATAAAATTTTACGTTTTGTTTATGCAAGATTCAGCTACTTTGATTTGGTTTCTGAGTTTTCTTCTACCCCATTTTTTTTTTTTTGCTTCTTTAAGATAATTATGCTAATTTTTCACTATCCATTTCTCTGGGATTGGTTTCCCTTTGGTAGATTACATTTTCCTGACTCTCCATTGTACACATAGTCTTCCTTGAGTCCATGTATTAAAGTTTGTAGCAAATATCTTTCCAATTCTTTACAGAATAGTTTCATCAGGTTAAAAAAAAAATCACATTGGGATCTCAGATGATGATTGTCTCTAGGATTGCACTTAAGGGGGTTAGAGTCAGGTCACAGTCTGGTGAGCCTGATTCAGAGGCTCAAATAAGCTTGGATTCTGTCTTGTCCCTTTGTGGGCCCTACATGTGAATGTACTCCAAGACTGATCTGCAGAGTGGGGTTCACTGTGTTTACTGCATAGTCCACAGAGAACCTGCACATAGGTGCACAGATGGTTGTGGACTTCTTCCAATTTCCTGGGAAAACTTACACTAGGTTCTTGAGTAGGTGATATGTCCCTTGACCACTGCTGACCATGACTGTAACTGTGTCACGGGGCCATTTCAGGGTAACCAGCTAAGATCATTGTTATATGGACTTCCTTTTGGAGCACAGATGAAAAAGTCTCATAAGAAGCCTTGGTGAAGGTAGAACTGCTCTCAGTCTGCAGCTTGATGGACCTCTCACCAAAGGTACATATAGGTATGCCTCCACCCCTGGGTTCCATGGCAGACTTTTCAGGTACAAGGGCCAAAGTGGGTGGTACACGTGGGACGGTTGCATTTATGCAATGGACCTAGGGATATTATTGGCAAACCTGCTATCTTGGTGTGGACATCCTTTCTCTAAGTGGTACTTCTGCTTCTTGGTCACTGCTAAGGGTTTATGAACTTCTTCCCAAATCACAAAACTCTCACAAAGGCAAGTTATCCTGTAAATGATTGTGAAAGGATAGAAGTAAAAGATCTTCCATTCTTGCATCTCATGCTGAATTAATCCATTGTATCTATTTTTAAATGAGAGGTTACAGAGATTATATAAGCAATGTTCTTGTTGAATTTTAGTATACTCTAATTAACTTACAATTTTCTTCCATTCATGCTCATTCAATTGCTGTTATAATTGTTGGTTATAGATGTATTTAATTCCATAATACCATGTCCTCTTTCAGGAAGAGATTAGTATGTCTTAGTCTATTTTATGGTACCATAATAAAATATCACAGATGGTAGTTGATAAAGAACAAAACTTTATTTCTCATGGATATAAAAGCTGATGAGTTAAATGTCAAGGTGCCAAAGTGTCTGATGACTGGTAAAGTCCTGGTCTCTAGCATAACATCTAAAGTGCTGTCTCTTTCAGAGAGAACAAAGGCCACCTCTTATGGCTGTAGAGTAGAAGTGAGTGTAACCACTTAAACCAACTGTTTTTAGTGGCATCAATATATTCATGTGTGTAGGGTCCTCAATCACCTAAACATGGCCCCCCAAAGTTCTACTACATCTACTACTGCATAGGAGATTAAATTTCAATATGAGTTCATTAAAACTCAAGTAAACTATATATTTTGTTCTTAAGGTCAACCAACTCCTTTCATGTACAGAGATAGGCTTTACAACATTCTATAAATCTCAAGCTTATAAGTTTTCTTAAAACTCTGTGAATTATCCACACTGTATAGTTATTTTCCTCTTGTTTCTGTGGCAATATACATGACCAAAGCAGTTTAAGGAAGGTTTATTTTGGTTCATAGTTTAAGAAACAATCCATCATGGTGGGGGAAGAGAGGCAAGTGTGAAGTCTTTGGTCACATGATTTCTATAGTCAGAAAGTCTAGAGGGATGAGTGTTGGTGTTAAGCTGAATTTTCTCCTTTTACTTTTTATGCAGTCTAGGGCCCCAGTTCATTGGGTGGCATTAAACATATTCAGGGTGTCTGCCTTCCTCAGTTAAAACTCTTGGAAACATCCTCATGGACGCACTCAGAGCTGTGTCTCTTTGTTTATTCTAAGTCCTATCAAGTTGACAATCAAGACTATCACACAGACTTTACATGATTGCCATTGATGTCAACAATGCATGTTGCTGAGTATATAGGTGTTAAGTGCTTGTATCTCCAAAGAAGAGTCAATGGCAGAGACTACAGAGGACACCTCAGCTGTCTATACCTACGGGAATGGCTGACCTGCTGTGTCAGACAGTGTTCCTAGTTGCAAGCAACAAAAATGGACCTTATCTAGTTTAGAAAGAAAGGCAAATTATGGGGAATTACTATGTAATTCAGAAAACCACTGGTGAGTCTATTAGGCTTGTAAAATGGGCTGGAGAATGGAAGGCTTAGTGGTGGTCAAAATTCCATTCCATCTGTCTCACAAAGCCAGTCCAAGAGTACAGTGCCACCACCCTAATGGGTCTTTGACCTCCTAGCTTATGCTGCCCTCATTCCTGCACAGAACCCTGGACATCATTATTGCTCTACTATGTTGCAAACAATAGAAACACATCCCAGAAACAGTTCTGCTGCTGCTATGATGCTATGATACAGCTTTTGGTCAGTTTTTCCTTGGGTCTCTAGCACCACCTTAATCAAGTTCAGGGCTCCTAGATGAGAATGAATGAGTGACTGGGAATAAACACCTGTGAATTGCACATCTCTTTCCACCTCCAAATGACTCAAAATCAGTGACTGCTAAACATAAGAAGAGTTCATATGTTGAGTGGCCAAGGAAACATATAAAATATCCACAACCTATGTACAAGACAGAGTAGTTTTTCTGAGTTATTACAACAGAAATCATAAAACTAGGTATCTTAATGTAAGGGGTTTCAGATTTGAACATAACCAAAAGCTTCCTCAAAATGAAATGATTAAGAAGTGAAATTATTGTTTTTATTTATTTATTTATTGGACAGAGTTGAGCATGGGTCCTTAGGCTTCACAGGCAAACACCTTAACCACTAAGCCATCTCTCCAGCACTTTAATCTAATTTTTGAAGACAAGATCTCCTGTAGCCCAGGCTTTCCTCAAAGTCACTATGTAGCTAAAGATAACCTTGAACTCCTGATCTTCCTGTCTCTACCTCCCAAATGTTGGAACTACAAGCATGTGCCACCATGCCTGAGTGTGTCATATACTTTAATAATCACGAAGCACAATGCTAGTTATTCTCACAATGAACCTTGAATCTGTTACATATGCTGCTTAATGTATAAATCCATTCTCAGCTAGGAACAGGGAGGGATCAAAGTCCCACCTGACTCTTACATCCCTGCTCCTAGTCATGGCTTCTCTGCTCACTGTGAATTCTGTACCATCTCTGATAACTTTGTTTGAATTTCTTTCTGCTTCTCAGCCCCCAATAGCTGTTCTATTTCTTGAAGTATAATTTTCCTATGTGCTCAAGGCATTAATGTTGTCCATCTGCTTGACCCAATAGTAAATATTCAGTTTTATAGCTATAATTTACTTTTTATACAAATCTCTCCCTACAGAAAATGGCAAGCTTCCCTTTCATGCTCTGGGAGCAGCTGGGCTCCAGAGCTCCAGAGCTGGATATCCCTTATGTGCAAAATTATCCATAGACAATGCAGATGCAAGATCTCAGAAGGCTGCTCAGGTGGCAGGGCTGAATCTCAAGAATCCATTTGTGCTTAGTGCTCATAGGTAGAACTTTCAGTAGTGGCATGTTATTTTGCAAGGACTAGTTGCAATTATGTTTGCTTTAAGAGGAAACCTGTCAAATGTCATAGACCCAGTTGTTAAGCCAACAGTACTCACGGGCCATCATCTCTGGCTCAGTATAAAAATCTTCTCTGTAACACCCCTGACAAGTGGTTCGTCACCATGTTCAAATGTTTCCAGGAACAGAGAACAAAGTTCTCTTTCACTGAATGAATAACTCCCTGCTGCTTCTAGTACTAAGATTTTCTGGCCTAGAAATATGAATTTATTCACTCACCAGGGGGCTTCAGAAAATCAAACCACATGCCTGCTATTCTGGGCACTGCTTTCTTTATCAAGGTATCTGGAAACCAAATGAATAATCAGGAAGATGTGTACTAAATTTGGAGAAATAGAAAATAAAGTTGCACATTATTATGAAAATTTCCCCTCACATCATGGAAAAAACCTCATGAATTATCCCCATCCAACTATACAGAAAGCATTTCAAATAACTGGAACATACAAAGTTCTTCTCTACTTTGTAAAAATGATGGCTGAATTCAATTGAGTCTCTCAGATCACCTGTTCATACCAGTGACCCAAGCCATCACCTCAGCCCATCAACATTTTACCAAGGCGATAAGGAGTGTGCGAGTGAGGAAGGGCATTACACATTGAAAACTTGGCAGTGGCTACCTGGTGCAGGCCAGAACTAATGTCAGAAGATGCTGTTATAAAACTTAATTTGCTGGTAGCAATTACGGTGATAGGCCCTGCAATATCAGAGTGTAGCTGGCAGCATGTAACTGCAGAGGCAAAGTGGGTAGAATTACTTTAAATGGCAGCAAGGTCAAAAGTGCAGAGCTAGGAATGGGAATGGAGGTGTGAGTGTACTGAACTATGGCATCTAGAGAAGTAGCAGCCAGAACATGTTTCTGGAAGAAAAGAAAAGAGGAACAACTAAGAGTGCTTCTTGGTATGTAAGGGGAAGAGGTCAAGAATGAGTGAGCAGAAGCTTGAGGCCGGCTGTCCCAATGGAAAATCAAACCTCTCCCAGACTTACAGTAGTTCTAAGACACAGAAAGAGAAAGCAAGAGCTTCCTGCAGAAGAGCTCTGAAACACTACAGCAAGTATTCAAAAGTGTTTCCACCTTTCTCTCCTTAAAGGGACTTAAGGTCATATAATCAAATAACCTCCACAGAGGAAGAGCCTGGATCTGGCTCATGAACTTCCGAATGGTGTATAGGCAAGTAGGAAATGGGTTGCAAGTGAACCGGGGGTCTTAGTCAAGAGTGCCCCTTGGGAATTGGCAATATGGAAATACCCTCCCAACGGCCAGCTTTGGGGACTATGGATTTCTTTCACTACTTTTAAGGAGAAGGAAAAGTGCCCGAGGTCAGGCCTTGAGTGACTTATCTTGATGGTCAGGACAATGAAGTGAACCTGAACCTCAGATCAGGGAAAGGCAGTTGAGGAAAGAAGCATCTGGGCAGGTAGTAAGGAATGCTAAGCATCAGAATGTCTCTTCATCAGAGAAAGTAGATAAAACAACAGAGCCACAGTGTGACTTGGACAACAGACATCAAGCAGCCTCTCTCATTGGCCATCCCAGTGAAGAGAGGAACATAGTCAAAGAGATGGATGGTCCAGCTTCTTCTCACAAAGGCTGAGCTTGCCTCTGACACTCATAACTGTCTGACCCACCAGTCACAGAAGCCAATGCTGGATTCCTTATATGGTATTATTCCCTGAGCAGATTAAACCAGAAATCTGGTGGTACCACGAATGAAGTCCTTTATATCACAGAGAAGGAAATGTTTAATTATCACCTCAATCAACTTGAACTCGGTGTGCTTATCTTACCTGCCTAGTGTGTCACACTTGTACCCATCAAGGATGGTTTCTGAGCAATTGACATGAGATCTCATGCTCATGTGCCTTCCAATATTATATAGAACTATGGGCTGTACACTTTACACCAACAGTCATTACATGGTGCTATATCCCCAGTAAATGGAATATATGGGTCTAGGAAATGAGTATAAGTAGGAGTGGTTATACTTACTACCCTTTTCACTTACCCAGTTGGAGAATTTGTACTTCCTGCATGTGGACATTTGAATGTATGCCCCCCCCCCATTGATTGAGGTATGAAAATTAAACTTGTAACTTGGATCTCCAGCCACCTTTCTGGAGGAGGTGTCACTGGTGGCAATCCTGGAGTTCAGCCCTAAGGTGTCACTGGGGACTATCTGAATAACAGCCCAAAGGTGTAAGAGAGGGCTGAGATCTTTGGGGTCCCTGCTGTTTGCTCCCAGTTCATGTTTACTTGTTCCTGCTTTCTGGTGTTTGCTGGCTGGCTGGCAGTTTCTCTCTCTGCTTGGATTTATGAATGGAAACCAGCTTCTTCTGCTATTGATGAAACTTCCCTGGATCTGGAAGGTTCAAATAAATCATATCCTCCCCTAAATTGGGCTTAGTTTGAATGTTCATCCCAGCAACATGAAACTATATACTACACTGCCTTTCCAAGCTTTCTAAGTCTACTGTTCCCAATTCCTAGCAAGAATATGCTCCCAGTAAGGGACTCTGGCTGACTCCTACTTAACTTTATGCTGTAGCAGCACTCATACCACTTTGGAGTCCTTATGCCAGTAAACCAGGAAGAAAAGGAAAAGACTGTTACCTCAAACTGGCATAACTTAGCTTGCTCCTTGTAAGGAAATAGGGTTGGTATTACATACCAGGAACAGGAAGGCACATATTTGAAACTCAGGTCATTAGTTGCAGCATATATTTAAATGTCTGGGCTCAGATATGTTCTGAGATGGTAACTAGAACTCTCTCCCTTCCAGGATGAGGGTCAGGATCATACCACCAGGCCAGTTACCTATACCAGCTAGGCTCATGACAAACTTTAGAGTGAGATCTATAATCTTTCCTCTAAATCTTTTTATAAGTTGTCCCAGAAATCATGAAAGTGATTTCTATTTTAGTTTATTTATATGATTTTATGTACTGTTTATTATACTATTTTATGTTATTTTCTTTTGTTTTATTTCCTATAACCTAAGGGTGGGAAATTTATAAATATATACTGCCTAAGGGAATGAAAGAAATAAAACTTTGCCAAGCAAGAACTTTCAAATTAATTTTCAGTAAGAATATTAATTAACAAATTTTATTCATATAATAATTATATAATTTCACACATCATCGGTTATGTTTTAACTAAGTGTAAGTAATGAAATTAATACAACCTTAAGTTTCTATTTTCTTAATTTCCTAGCTAGGCATGGTGGTGCACACATTTAATCCCAGCACTTGGGAGGCAGAGGTAGGAGGGTTGCCATGAGTTCGAGGTCACATAGTGAGACTACATAGTGAATTCCAAGTCAGCCTGAGCTAGAATGAGACCCTACCTCAAAAAACCAGAAAAAAAAAATGAAAGAGAGATTTTCTTAATTTCTTCATGGAAGAAAAATTTTTGCATTTTCACAGAAACATAGGTTGTGATGGGAGAGTCTCAAATTGATGATCATTGATGCCAAATACAAAATGAATTCATTATTTATTTAGAAATTCTTATGTTTACTGTAGATGCATACTCTTCTGAGATGAATTTTCTCACTGAGTTCACTTCTTCCTTTTCCCAAGGGCAACAGTGCAACCATGGCTTGTCATGGTGAGGAATGTGCATGGTAAGAAGAAAGCAGCTTCCTGAAACATGGTTCTTGGCTTTTAATTCCAAAAATTAAGTTTCAGGTTGGGGGTGCAGGGGCAGGGATCATGGATAGAGGCAGATGTCTTTAAGAACTTGAAAGACAAAGAATTCTTCCAAACCAAAAAGGCATTCCCCATGAAAGGAGAGGGATGGGAGGACAGGAGAGGAGGTTCCTGTCCTTAGACATCCAGGGCCTAGAGGTGCTCCTTGTTGCGGGCTTGGAGGCAGTGAGGAGGCCAGAAGGTATTCTACATGTGGTCAGGGGTCTTTGTCTGTCACCAAAGATTCCTTTTCCCCAGTTATCATGCAGAAACAGCAGAGTGAGAACTGAATGCACTCTATCAATAGGGAAAGTTGAGTACCATATGATAAAATATAAAAATTGGTATCAGATCCTTCTAAATTCTCAATACCTTATGGCACCAATGCCTGTGCATGAGCTTGAAATTTTGGCACAACCATAATGAAATCCCAAGTTTCTTGCTACACAGGATTAGGAATTTAATCAGACTAGCATTACTGAGATCTTAAATGTTTTAGAAATTCCTAAAAATTATAGTATTTCTGGGATACCTAAGTCAATGATCAGTATGAAAATTAAAATGCCTAACCTAAAGCATATCAGAAGTAAATGGCCCATTAATATAATTTAATGTATAGCTATTATTAAAGAGATTATGAAATCATGAATATCATAGGCAACACTTAAATCCCAAATAATTTCTGGAGCAAATTCTTAGAAAGTCATTGATCAACTTCAACTTTTTCCTTATTTTTTCTAGTATCACTTATCTTCTGGTACATATGGAAAATTAATATCAAATATGAGCACCAAAAGGAGTGAAAGAATCAAAAACCTAGGGAATGAATAGTCTGAAAGGTACTGAAATAAGTGAAAATTTATCAGTAGCTTAAATATTGAAACAAGGAGTAATATGTTTTAAAATTTTATTTATTTGTTTGCTTGCTAACTTCATAAATGTATATAATATACACTAATCATCTATAGGCATGTATTAATTTATCTCTTACAGATATATTTTATCACTCAACTAATTAAGAATTCTGCTCTCTTGCCTTCTCATTTTTTAAGAGACAAATGCCTACTATTTCCCAGAAAACAGAAAAGCAGTCACAGCCAGCCTGCCAATCCTATGACCTAGAAAGATTCTACTTTTTTAGCTAGAAGTTTCAAAGAAAAGAGAGAGATTAAAATAGAAAGCGAATTTCCAAACTAGTATGAATCCTAATCTTAGATGACCTATCTCTCCTTTCTTTTTTCCATCTCCAGACTATCATGCATCATTGAAAACAAACTCTTCCAGTCCTCTTTTAAGTTTACTGAGCCTCAGATAATTCCAGATCTTATACTATGTGCTTGGGATACCCTGAATGTCTACCCTCAAAGGATTCAAGTCTAGGGGTGAGCAATAGTATGTCAACTATTGTATAGCTGAAGAGCCATTGTAAATGACATAACAGAAATATGTTCTGAGTTCTAGAGTCCTGTGTTTGCTTCTGCCCAGCAGAGTGGGTGGCAAAGAAACCTCAGAAGTGGATTCCTAAGGAACATGTTGCCTGGCTTGTGTCCCAAGTATGGAAATCTCCATAAGCAAAAGGCAAAGAGATGGACCCAAACTGGTTCTGTTTGGGAAAGTTCAAGAGACAGGACACTTGTGTGGGACAGAGAAAGCCAGGCAGATGAAGCAAGAGGAGCCTCGAATGGCAGGAAACTGACCATTCCAGAGTTTGGCTTCACCTTTGATATTTCATTTTTACTGTAAATTTCTACATTTTGGGAGAGCTGTCAAATTTTAGGGAAGAATAATGCTTTAACTTAAAATGTCTAAACCAAAGAGTACTTCTTCAATTGACATTTTAATACATCTGACAGCCAGGTCTGTTGGCACATGCCTTTAATCCCAGGAGTCTGAGATAGGTGGATCATAGTGAGTTATAGGCCAGCCTAGGGCAAAAGAGTGATTGCAGGACTTGAGGGAGGCCCTGCCTTAAATAATCAAAAAAATTATTTTCTCCCATCCCTGTGGAGACTGACTGAGATGTTTTGATGCCCAAAATGACTACCAGTAACCCTGCCAAAGACCCTCAGCAGAATTATGATGGGAAAGAGGCAGACTATGTGTACCTTTTTTTATTAAAAAAAATAAGTAAATTTCAAAAATTCTAAAATTATTATTTTTTTATTTTTTTTATTAGTTAGTTTTGTATTCAGCAAATACAGTCAGTTTGGTACCATTATTAGGCTCATCCATGACCTACCCCCTCCCCTTGGCCCCTCCTTGTGGAGGTATACGGGTCATGCATTGTGGAGTTAGCCCACAGTTATGGGTAAGCTAAATGTCTCTGCATATCATGACCCAACATGTGACTCTGACATTCTTTCCACCCCCTCTTCCGCAAAATTTCCCTGAGCCATGTTGAGTTCATTTTTGGTCTTCTTCAGTGATGAGGTACTGGGGGCCTCTGAGGCTCTGGCTCTCTGATTTGGTAGGAGTTGATTTTTCTCTGTGTTGATCTCCTTCCCCCTTGTGCTGGTATCCGGTTCATCAGGAAAACAGCCCCCTTGCTTGTTTCTCCAATTTTTCTTAGTTTCAGCTGGGGCCCTTTTGAGGTATGATGGGGTGGCTCTCTCCTTAGGATCTACATCTATCTGAAAAAGAGAAGCAGAATCTCCAACGGAGAGTAAGTTAGCACCAGGACAAATGAGATAACCCTTACTTTTTTTTTTATAGAGAATTTAATAGGTGTAGATTGGTGCAATGATACACAAGTGCTGAAAATTCATGAAACTTAGTAAGTTGTACATTTACTATGGCTGAATTCTATGATATATAAATTGTACCTAAAAGCTATAAATAAAAAAAAAATGAACTAGTCAAAAAAAAAAAAAAAAGAAGAAGAAGAAGACACATCTAGTGCCAGAATGTGCTACATGAGCAACTGGGGGAAAACGACCAACATGTATCCAAGCAACTCGTGCTCTAAGCTACTCAGCAGCAAACAACTTGACATGATGCTCACACAAGTGCAATAGTGGCACACAGCCATGGTAGGAAACCAATTGCTCTTGATTTGACTAACTGATCCACTCAGTGGAACAGAACCCATATCTGGAGCTGGGAATCAAGTCAGAACCATATTCAAAAATGAGCCCACTCTCCATTATCATGCTACCACCAATTGTGGGCTACAAGAGAGCCTACACCTATTAAATTCTCTGTGAAAAACAAAGGTTATCCCATTTACCTGGTGCTGACTGCATTCCCCGTTGGAGAATTTGCTTCTCTTTTTCAGATGTATGCAGATTCTAATGAGAGAGCCAGACCATCATACCTCAAAAGGGCCCCAGCGGAAACTAAGAGTAACTGGGGAAATGAGAAAGAGTGCTTCTTCCTTGGTGAACCTGGTACCAGCAGCAGGGTGAAGGAGACAGATACAGAGAACACTCAACTCCTACCAAACCAGATACCCAGAGACACAGAGGCTCCCAAGACCTCAACACTGAAGCAGACCTAAAATGAACCCAACATGACTCAGGGAAATTTGCAGAAGAGGGGGCAGAAAGAATGTCAGAGCCACACATTGGGTCATTATGCACAGAGACATTGCCTCTTCCCCATAACTGATGGCTAACCCCACCCACAATGCATGACCCACAATCTCCAATGAGGGGGCTCCCTGCTGAGGGGGAGGATAGGGAGGAGGCTGACGATGGTACCAACATGACTGTGTACACACTGTGTACATAACTAATTAAGAAAAAAACTAAAAAAAATGAATGGATAAATAAATAAAAGCAAAAAAAGTGACTGGCAAGGCAAGTTTCTTTAGTGAGCTTTAGTACTGACATGAAAAATCATCATATACTTGAGTTTAACCACCATTAAAAATTACCAAGTCAATTATGAAATTGTATGTTTTTGTCTTGAGATGAGTTTGCCATATACCATGTTCCCTAACACATATACTGCCATTTCCTTAACCCAAGCCAACATTACTTCAAATATAGTGATCGAAGGAACTTCATACATACCAACATCCAGCCATAGCTTCTCATATTTTTCATTTACCTAACTGAATTCCTTCTACTTCACTATTATGTAACTTCTGTGAAGGGTCCTGCCTTTTTGTTTTGATTTGGCTTTTAGGGAGTTTTGTGAGACAGAGTATTCTTTGTAGCCCAAACTAGCATGGGGTTTGCTCAGTAGTCTATGTTGGCCTCAGACTCATTCCATCCTCCTGCCATTCTTTTGAAAGTGTTAGGATAATAGGTATGTCCCACCGCACCTAGCTGAGGGTCCTGTGGCTGCTCCTAGGACTCCAAAAATAGCAATAAATAAACTTATGTTTAGAATGTAAATTCACTGATAGTTTCTCAAGGGTAATTCTTTTTTGATTACTTTAACAAATAGGTACAGTTACAGTAGATGTTGTGTATATTTATGCAGAATCCTTGCTTTTTAAGTTTTATGTTATGCCCCACTCTTCTTTAAATCAATTTTTAAACACAGAGAGCAAGAGAGATGTACATATAAGGGTATGAAATTTATATAGGTAAAATTGGGAGCATTTATTCCTCCATTTTGAAGCAAGTGCCTGTCAACACTGAGCCATCTCTCCGGCTATTCCTCCATTTGGAAGAGCATCACTTATTTACACACATAGTAACTGAAAACTCACATGAAGGGGGAAAAAGTATCAGTCTTTTTACTGTCACTTGGGGACTTAAAAACTTAAAGAAATTCCCCACAACACTCAGCACATTTGCTGTGCATGGCCTGGTTTGCTATGTTATTAAGTGCTTCACCCTCTCCAAGTGCTTGGCAATAATTTATAAATCACTTTTCACAAAATCTTAAGGGGAAGGGACAATATCCTATGGCTATTTTTAAAAACCGGTAAAACAGAAAAGAAGAAGCAGAGTCAGGAGGAAGAAAAGGATGCTAACTCTTCCCTCACCCTCTTTTCTGTGGCTGTGCATTCTTCAGTTGGTTCATAACTGGCCAAAACAGCAGGGCACATTGACATACAAACCATGCACTAGGAAGGAAAAATCACCTTCGTGTCTCCCATCGTTCAGAGTGACACAGGTCAAACAGCAGCCCATCTTGTCTTGGGCTTTTCTGTCCTGTCTCTTTTCCCCAAACCACAGGTATTCAGAGGCTGCATTCCCAGGACTACAAATCTGCTAACCCAGCCTCTTTATACTCTCCAAATCAAAGTCTCCAACCACCTTTTATTCCTGGAAAAAAAAAAAGTGTCATCCTAGTTCATTTGTGCTGCCCAAACAAAACACTGGAGACCAGGTAATTTATAAAGAATGGAAATGTACTTCTTATAGTTTGCTGAGGGTGGGGGTGGAGGATGGGAAATGTAAGTTCAGGGTGCTAAGACCTAAATCATAAGGACTTTGAGCCCTGCCCTTGTAAAGGAGAGAAAACCCACTCTCTCAGCCATTTCATAAAAATCCTCATCCCACATCCATCGCTCTACCCTCAGGACCTAATCACCTCCTAACAGCCCCACTTCTTAATATCACACTGGTGACTAAATCTCGATATGTAGATGTTAAGGGACATATCTAGATCACAGCAGTGCTGTTCCTGGCTTCCACGCGCTAATTCTTTAGAACAATTATACCCTGCTTTGTGAGTCCTCTGATGGCTGATATCTAGAATTCTCCAAGTCATTCATTCTCTCTCTCTATTTCCTTATAGTACTCAGATGTCCACAGCAAATTTTACTTGGAGATCTATAAACATGGGAATACAAAAGTCTGCCATAGCTGTTGGAAGTAAATCAAGTACCCTTCATGGGCACAAGAGATGGCTTAGCAGTTAAGGCACTTGCCTGCAAAGCAAAAGGATCCAGGTTCTATTTCTCAGAACCCATGTAAATCAGATGCACAAGGTGGCATGTGTGTCTGGAGTTTGTTCGCAGTACTAGAGGCCCTGGTGTGCCCATTCTCTCTATATATGCTTCTTTCTCCCTTTATTTCTCTCTCTCCCAAATAAGTAAAATAAGATACTTTTAAGACCAGGCAGGGTGGTACATGCTTTTAATCCCAGCACTTCGGAAGCAGAGATAAGAGGATAGCCATTCGTTCAAGGCCACTCTGAGACTACATAGTGAATTCCAGGTCACCCTGGGCTACAGCGAGACCCTACCTAGAAAAAACAAAAACAACAATAACAACAAAAAACCAACAACAACAACAAAAAGAGATACTTAAAAAAATGTCCTTCATATCTAAGGATATCTTTCCATTCCAGCTTATAGTTTATTTATTGACATGTCTCCCACCATTTTAGAATAAGAGGAATTATGAGTTATTTCTTTCTGACTAACCCCAGTGAGAGTTTGGGTTGGGAAGAGGCTCTCAGGAAGCTGAAAAGATTGGGGAAAATAGAAAGGAATTACCTCCCATGCCAGTGTTAAGGATTTACTGAGGCAACAGGAATTACCGCTTGTTTCTTTCTCTCCCTAGTGGATAATTATAGTCAGGGTGCATAAAGCACCTATTTTATGCTTGAGTTTGGATCCAGATTAAGGAATGAATCACAACAAACAGACATCTAGTACTTCTTATTGCCAACAGGCATGACTGGGCCATACCATTTGGCTTCTATTTCATTAGTTGATTAATAGCCTCAGATAGTAATGGAACTTGAAATTCAATTTAGCACTCAAATGATTGAATTGTACCATTGCTGAGTCAACAGTACTTTTAAAATTTATTCATGCCTGTGCATTCACTCTACATCTTTCAACACCATATTGAGGTATGCTGAATTAATATTATTTATTTGAGAAAGAAAGAGGGAGAAAGAGAGAGAGAGAGAGAGAGAGAGAGAGAATGGGCACACCAGGGCCTCCAGCCACTGCAAACAAATTCCAGATGCATGCGCACCCTTGTGCGTCTGGCTTACATGGGTCCTGGAGAATCAAACCAGGATCCTTTGGCTTTGCAGGCAAATGCCTTAATGGCTAAGCCATCTCTCCAGCCCTTTTTTTATTTATTAATTTGAGAAATAAAGAAGGAGAAAGAGACAGACACAGAGAGAGAAAGAATGTGAATTAATATTCTTAATTATTCATTCCCTGTAGTATCCTTTGCCTCCTGACTTGGTATGTGCCCCTTATTTTTGGATGTGTCTTGCTTTGGACAATGGGATATAGTGCTTAGGCCTGAAAAACAGGCTTGTTCTTTTGTCATTGTCATGGCAAGATCAGCCACTCTTTCCCCATCAGTATATGGTATGTTTGAGTCACTCCACCTAACTCACACACCTGCACTCAAGCTGTGAGTGAAAAAAAAATACAAAATGTTACAGCCATTGAGCTTTAGGTGGGCTTATCAGGCAAAGAAACTATCTTCACACTAGCTGAGTAATATAGACTCTAAATGAGGGGCATGGACATAAAACTTAATATAGTTTTAATACCACACAGGTTCACAGTGTATTATTAATGTTATCAATTTATTAAACATCATTAATATTAGTAAAATAGATCTATAAGCAAGTAATTGCAGCAATAAAATAAATTATGCAAAGATGGATGAAACACACGGGAGCTCAGAGTTGAGAACACTTCAATCCATTTTGAGACATCAGGGGAAATCTGTCCATAGGATAAATAAGACTGGGCCATTTGGGTACAAGTAGGAGAAAAACAGCATGGATATTTTAGGCAGAAAAATTCAGACAGGAAAGGGCAGAGATGGTTAAATTTGGGGTAAGTAAATGGCAAAGGATCAGTTCTCAACACTATAGTAATGGACATTCTTGAGTATTAACGTACAAACAGACTGAAAAAATACGAGAGTTAATAAGAAATAAAGAGCCAGTTAACAAAAGGGAGTGAGTTCTTGGATAACCAGAAAAAATGAGAATTGATCTCATTGCAGCCATTGCAGAAAAGGACCTCAAGTGGAGGAATAAAAGTTCCCTGTAGTGACCTAATCAACCCCAGCTACACTAATACATGTTGGACAACTGAAGATTGCCAACTTGGACTGCTAAATCAATTGGCAATACATATTCCAAGTCAAGTCTTGTTCTGGCCTTGGTCCTTGAAGATTATCTACCTCCAACTTTAATGTGGCACAGGGGATAACTAAGACACAAAACGCCAAATTTCAGCCAAAACTCCAAACCTGAAGCCACAACCCAGACACTATAAATCTTGACCTCTTTCTGTCACATAATAGTGCCTTAACTTTGCCATGGTATTCAGAGAATGGAAAGATCTGCATTGATCTAAGGGTCAAAGTTGAATAGGCATAGTCCTAGTAATAAGTGATTAAGAGAACAGAGAAAGTAAACAACATGGAGATAGCACAGTATCTCACCATCATCTGCAGGGATGTTGCACATTTAGATCCAGCATTACAGAATGCTGCTGCCCAAGGATCTTATGTCAGGGAGAGAGAATTGTGCTAGGATTGATAGGAGCAGCTCTGGAGAAACATGTCCACCAGTAAGAAGCCACAATGTGCCTGACATCTGGTCTAATCCCAATAGACATCAGGCTATAAGATGCCTTCTAGACAGACACACACAAAAAGAAAGCTAGACAAGGTAAACTGACACAATCCAGGAGTGTAACCATCTTGGATGGTCCAGAAGATACATATGAACTACATGCTATGCTGTTCTCTTCCTCAGAACATCTAAAATCTACAAAATTTCCAATGCCCCCCTGTGTGACTTGGTAAAATTATACTGATTTTTAAACATTGTTTTAGAGACCTTCAAAGATCTTTGGAAGGAGATAATGGTTTTTTCTTAGACCATAATATTCTTAGTGGTACAGGTTATAGTGAGGTACTGAATGAGACCTTATTAGCTCTGACTGCGTGAAAGGCATCTCATGGAGCACATGTCTTCCCCTGGCTGTGACAGCTTCATCTCACATCGTCCTGAGGCACATCCAAGCCCACACCATAGTGCAGCTGGAGTAGGTTCTCAATCCTTATCTATAAGGAAAGCCAACCATCAAGTAAGTGCAGGTTCCATGAAAAACAGGGTCAATTCAGTCCAAAGGAAATGACCTCACCTTTAAGTGAATTAATAAAAATAAAAATTTGTGAAGTGATATCTACACTATTGACATAAAAATAGTCTCAGACAATAAAGGTTGAATGAAAGCATTTATTAGTGAAAAGTAGTAGAGACAAGCAGGCGCATTAAAGTAATAGGTATTGATCCAAGGTGCTATCCACAGGTCTGGCAACAATTCTACAACTAAATACCTGCCATGGTTTCCACAGGAGTACAGAAGATTGTGGTAGAGGAGGTGGACATCTCAAACCTAACAATCCTTCAAACAACCACAGAAAAGATTCACTCCAGTATTCCCTTTGTTCTTCACCTAAGGTGGCAATATTCTCTTCCAATCAGTTCTCCTCTCCTCTCATCCCATTGCTCATGTGTTTCTCTACAGGGCTGGTTTCCTTCTGATGTGGTTCTGTGACAACCCAACTCAAGTCAAATCGAGTGCTGTAAAAATCAAAATGCTAAACTCCCTGCCTCTATATGAGCTCCCTTTGGGATATCCTTACAGACAATATCCTTCTTCAAAGTGTGTGTTACTTCCTTTTACGATTCTCCTATTTTCTTTGTCTCTTTGACCTCATTTTAGCTTCTCAAGATTATCATCCTTCCCCTCTATTCTTATATTTATTTCTCATCTTCTCTTCCTGCTTTCTTCATTGCCATTATGAAAATGCACTTTCTTCAATACTATGTAAGTGTATACTTAGATTGTATCTTTGAATTTGACATCTCTCCTGTATCCCTATCCTATATTTCAGACTATCTACTAACATGGTTATATTGCTATTTCACTTACACTTGAAATCCAGTAAGGTAAAATACAAATTATTGTGAGAAACAATTCACAAATTCAATTACTACTGCTTTTGTCATGGGCATGACATTGAATTTTATATACTCAAAGAATGTTTTATTTCTCTTTCTCTGTCCCCAAATTCTAACACAACTCCTCAGTACTTTTGACTATATATTTTATTGTTTTCCTTATTGGCCGTCTTCACACTAAAATCCCATTGCCTGTACCCAAGTTAACTTCTTTTTTTGTTTGTTTTGTTTTTGTTTTTGTTTTTCAAGGTAGTACGTCTCTTTAGCCCAGGCTGACCTGGAATTCACCATGCAGTCTCAGGGTGGCCTTGAACTCATGGTAATCCTTCTACTTCTGCCTCCTGAGTGCTGGGATTAAAGGTGTGCACCACCATACCTGGTCTCCAAGTTTACTTCTTTATCTTTTCACTCTTGAGTTATGAGGTCATCCTAAGAAAAATCTTCTTTTAAACCCATTCATTCAAACTATGGCCCACATACTTCTAAACAGAGTATTTCTCTGATACTGCCCCTCCCCCACCTTCTGCCTGCTTCACCTTGTCAATGAGGCACCTCCATATCCTGAAGCCCAATATGTAAAACATTCAAAGAGTTTCTGATACTGTTCTAAACTTCTTTCACAGTAATGATACTTATACATTGTGGTGGTTTGATTCAGGTGTCCCCATAAACTTAGGTGTTCTGAATGCTAGGTACCCAGATAATGGAGATTTGGGAATTAACCTCTCCTAGAGGCAGAGTATTGTTTGGGGGCAGGCTTATGGGTATTATAGCCAGTGACCCCTTACTAGTGTCTGGCACACTCCCCTGTTGCTATCGTCCACCTTATGTTGGCCAGGGGGTGATGTCCAGTCTTGGCTCATGCCATCATTTTCCCATGCCATGATGGAGCGACCCCTCGAGGCTGTAAGCCAAAAAAAATCCTTTTTCCCCCACAAACTGCTCTTTGTTGGGTGATTTCTACCAGCAATGTGAACCTGACTGCAACATATATCATTGTTTATACTAAACCACCACTAAAATATCTTTACGTATCTTTTTTGTAATTTTTTTGAAAGGGAGAGAGAGAGAGAGGAGAATTGTTGTGCCAGAGCTTCCAGCCACTGCACTCAAACTCCAGACACATGTGCCACCTTGTATGCATGTGGCAACCTTGTGTGTCACCTTGAGCGTCTGGCTTACATGGGACCTGGACAGTTAAGCATGGGTCCTTAGGCTCCACAGGCAAGCATCTTGACCACTAAGCCATGTCTCCAGCCCACATATTCATATATCTTAACATATAGTCATGTATACTAGTAATCTGGCAGGGCTAGAACATTTACTTTCTTCTCTAGGCATGCTTACCACTATTAAAAGTAATTGCCACCCTAGAATTCCAATGTATCATAGGTGCTTCTTTGTATCACATATCTTTACTCCTGTGTGGTTCTAGGTTCCTAAGGGTAGACCTATGTCTAATTAACATTCACTTTCTCAGAGAAAATACTCCAGTGCCAATAATATTCAAGAATTTGATAGGTATTTATTAACATACATATTTACTAAATTTTGGAAGGGTAAGTGTTCCATGTTTCATGGACATAACTGTTATTTTATTATTTAAAAAATATTTACTTAAAATTTACATATATATATGTATATATATATATACACGCACATATATATGCATATAAATGATGTATTTTGATCATATTCATCCCATTCCCCTCCCTTGTCTGCCTTCCACTCTTGATAAACCCTTTCTTTCCAACTGGTCACCCTTCTACTTTCATATATGTGAGTGACCCACTGAGTTTAATTAAGACTGTAATTAAAACTGTTTACATGGGCATGGCCGGGGACTTATTTTATTTTCCAGAGCATGGACAATTTATCACTGAATGAAATGTCCCCCTTCCCCCAAGAAATTCTTTTTTAAATGAAGTACTGAGCATTGAACACAGGACCTCACATATCCTAAGTAAGCTTTTTTTTTTTGTTTTGTTTTTCAAGGTAGGGTCTCACTCTAGCTCTGGCTGACCTGAATTAACTCTGTATTCTCAGGGTGGCCTTGAACTCACGGCAATCCTCCTACCTCTGCCTCCCAAGTGCTGGGATTTGTTTTCTATTTTTTAAAAATAAAACAATCACATTGATATTCAAAATGGTTTAAGAAAACTTGCCTAATATCACAAAGTAAATGTTAGGACTTGATTTTCAAGTTGATGCTTAAAAATGGACCCTTCCCTGAACTCTAGTCTCATAAATAAATCCCAGTGGTTCATGTCTATTTTCACTTAGGTTTGTAGAGCTCATGTTTTGGTATATGTTCCATACCTGCCCCTCATTCTAATTTTCATTATCTACAGTTGTTTAAACCACCATGATGTCATTCACTTTTTCTTCTATTCACATTTCTTCTATTCATATTTCTAAATACTTTATTTATTTATTTGCAAGCAGAGAGAAAAGGTGAGGAAAATGAATAGAGACACACCAGAGCCTCTTGCCACTGCAAATGAAGTCCTGATACATGGGGTTGATGCAGAGTTTTGGAGTTCAGGAGGGGTCCCCTAGAATTTATGAATCCCAAGTTTTGGGTTCTGTCCTACATTTATTAAACTATTTATAAAGATGAACTCAAAAAGAATAAATTATTAAGTTTATTTAGGGAGAAATAACAAATTTTGGGTTTAGTTAATATAGATTGTGATTTAAGAGAAACTGAGGCCTTTAAGGAGAGATTAGATTAAAGATCAAGGGTGTGGATTTAGAGCAACTGAGGCTTTTAAAGTGATGTATGTGTAAAGCTACAAACATATGGAAAGTAAAATTTAGGATCTCGTGTAAGGAGAGTTAGAAGGAATACCCATAGCATCCACCAAATGGTAGTGACTTAAGGAAGACCATCAGAAGGAAGATATTCAGATGAGAAAAGAATGTTATACCCATGGTTACCCTGAGTTTAGAGAAATTACAAAGTTAACAGGACTAGAATTAGAGAAAGCACTCACATGGTAGATCTAGAGTGTAATGAAAATACATAAATACATATGGATTAGATTCAGACCAGAGGAAACTCATACATGTAATTAAAGTGAGAAGTTAAAATCCCATCCAGACCAAGGAACAGTATTCTTCCCCCCCCCCCCTTAGCTGCCCAGCCATTCACAAGATGGGAAGCCACTGATGTGTGTCGAAGACGGGATGAGAGGGAATGAAGAGAGAGCAGACAGAAGAAGTCCACAGCCTCCATAATAAAGAAAATGTATTTTGTCAGATTCAGGTATGCAAGGGGAAGACCAGATGGGTTTTCAGGTTTGGAGGGTGGATCCCAGGGCCAGCCCACCTGGGCCGTTTATTCAGATACTGTGGACAGTAAGGGGTGCTATAAACAGTCTCAATCAGACACAGATTCCATTCCCGTCAAGAGTTCCATTCTTGTGCCAGGTCTAGGTGGCATGTAGGGTGGCATCTCCTAGTTCTCTCTGAGCCTCAATTTCAAAGTGAAACTGACTACACGAAAATTGCTTTCTCCTATCCTCCTTCAGTGTCACAGGAAACTTTTTTCCTGGGGTGATGCAAATACTATTGACACATCAAAATGTGATTGCACCAAAATCATTTCTGGTGAACTAATGAATTTATTGGGGCTACTTAAAGAGCAGGGTTTGATTAAAGGAGCAACAGGGACCCCAAAGCTGCCATACCACTGAGAAATCTCATCCCATCCTAGACTTTGACCTCCCCATAGCCTCTTACTTGGTGCACCCTATGTCGGGGACAAATGCTCCTCCCTCAACCTCAGGGGCAAGGGCTTACTTACTGAGCATAGAGACCTCAAAGCAGCCACATCATAGAAGTCTCATCCTTTCTTGGATGATGACCTCTCCATAGCTGCCTCTCTGAAAAGCTCACCCCAGCATAGGTGAAAACTCATGGAAGCTGTCTCTCTGGAGCAACCTTCAGGCCGCTTGGTGGGTTAAGCACACTACACAACTTGCAGGGAGCTCAATGGGAGAGTCTCCTCTCCAAGCAATGGTTTTCCCTTTACATAGCCTTAGGGTAGGGTCTTGCAACCCCTTCCCACACTTGTTGACTTCCTGATCCTCAGGAACTTCAATCCTCCACTTCCCCCAGGATGGAATGTTTCAGTTTCCACTTAACATAACCTTGGGAAGTAGTTGTGTGACCTTTAAGTTTCAGGTCTCCCAGACCTTCCTGAATCAAAGCCTCCTTCCTCTCTTCAAGAGAGAATATTTGGATTCTGAGGAATAAGCTATTTAAAACATGGTTTATGTAGGTACTAGAGAATTGAACCTAGGCCAACAGGCTTTGAAACCAAATGCCTTTAACCACTGAGATATCTCCCCTGCCCCCTACACTGATATTTCTAAGTCATACCCTATAATTCTATGATCATCCTGCTTTAAAATTTTCAATGGCTCCCTATTGATTTTAAAACTCAGCTCCATTTTTTTTTCTGTCAACCAACAATCTATGTATTGGCCTCAATATTTACCTCCAATAAATTGCTCTTAATCCTCACAAAGGGATCTTTTCATTGCTTCTGAATATTCTATGTATATTTTTCCTCCTTTCTCAAATTTTTCGCAAAGCTCCATTTCAATGGAGCACACTCCTGTTCACTCATCAAAGGCTAAGTGACCATGTTCTTTATCTTACAATGAATCATTTAACACAGTAACTAGCATATCATAAAAAGCCAATTAAACAGTAGCTTTATGATATTGCCTATATCTAAGAAGTGTTCCTTTCTGCTCTGCAGAAAATTCTAAACTCTTAGCCCATCCTATTTAGACAAGTATGATACCTCATGTCATCTAGATGAAGAGAACAATATACACATGTGGCCATACACTCCACCCTGGAAACCACAGAGACTTCTTTGGGAGATGTGCAACAGAAATTTCCCTGGAAATCCTGCATTCTCCCTTCACTCTACTGCCTTGTTCCTTTAAAATATATTTATTTATTTTTATTTATTTATTTGAGAGACAGAAAGAGGCAGAGAGAGAGAGAGAGAGAGAGGGAGGGAGGGAGAGAGTGGGTGTACCAGGGCCACCAGCCACTGCAAACAAACCCCAGATGCATGCATCCCCTTGTGCATCTGTTTTACGTGGGTCTGGAGAATCGAACCAGGATCCTTTGGTTTTGCAGGCAAATGCTTTAACCGCTAAGCCATCTCTCTAGCCCCTATTTGTTTATTTATTTATTATTTATTTACTTATTTATTTAAGGGAGACAGAAAGAAAGAGTTAGAGAGAGAGAGAGAGAATGGGTGTGCCAGGGCCTCTAATTACTGCAAATGAACTCCAGATGCATGTGCCACATCGTGCATCTGGCTTTATGTGGGTATTGGGGAATCAAACCTAGGTTCTTTGGCTTTGCAGGCAAGCACTTTAACCACTAAGCCATCTCTCCAGCCCTATTGCCTTGTTCTTGATGGTTACAATGCCTTTCACAATCCATAATTCTATTTACCTAATTGATGTTTAAACAGTCTTTAGATATCTGCCGAGAAAAGGAGAGAATCCTGCCAATGGGAGAGCTTTCTTAGTCTCATGCAGATCTTTTGTAAAAACGTTTCATAATACACAATCAAACATACTTACGCAAAGAATCAAAATCATTCTTCATACACCAGTTTCTTGGTGGCATAAACAGTCTTTATCACTTTTTATCAGCACCTATCAGTCTTGAAACATATTAAGAATCTAAAGATAAAGAATTAGACAAATGGAAAAGAGGGAAGGAGAGAGAAGACAGAAGAGAAGGAAGCAGGAAAAGATTGCTTTTCGTTCTCCCCAGAAGAGAATAATGAAAAAGTACAACAGTTACTATAACATCACAAAATTCATTTTCCATCCAAAGCCTACATTGCATTTGAAATTAAATGTCAATGTGTTCTCTTCCTCTCATAAGAATAATAATCTATTTAAAAATGCCAACCCATCATCAAATCTATTTAAGGCAAAAATGGAACAAACCTAGTAAGGTGAACTTACTGAAATTCTTATTATCTTTCTCTTGGTCTCTGTTCATGTTGTTCATTTAAGAAAATAGTTCTTGGCTCATTAAGAAAGCTCAAACTAGAGACGAGGATACAGTATTTCTCTGATCTGCTTTAGGAAAAAAAGGAAGCTTAAGTAATCATTCATTTAAAATACTTGTTTGTGCTTCACATTTTTGGATAAAATCAGAGATGACAAGCTCAAATATTGGTTAAAAAAAGACAATGAAAAAAAAATAAATTAACAAATGAAAAAAAGGAGACAATATGAAGGGAAGAAGAAATAGAAGAGGCCTGGAATTACATTTGTTCAAGCTCACAGGGTGTTTTGATCCAATGCCTACCTGCTGCCCACTGGGCATGAAGAGAGGGAAAGGCCCATTTGATTCTAAGTACTCTCCCACACTCAGAAGCAGAACTAGAGAAGCCTGCCTCTGGAAGGATCTGATCAGCACTTCACCATCTTTAATTAAAGACATTAGAAATCAGCTGTTATTTGATAACAAAGTAACAAGTCTCACTATTCTTTAAGTCTTATATAAAGCTTTTTTTGTTTGGCTTTTATATGGAATTTTAAAACATTTATTCCTTATTTGAAGGTAAATTAAGAGGAAGGGAGAGAGAGAAGAAATAGATGCACTATGGCATCTTGTCACTGCTAACTAAATCCAGACATAGGCACCACTTTATGCATCTGGCTTTACTTGGCTGCTGGGCATCTGAACCTGGGCCATTAGGCTTTGTAAGCAAGTGCCTTTAAACATTTAAGCCATATCTCCAGCCCCTGTATTTTTTTATATTTTATTTATATTTATATTTTACAGTGAAAGAGGCAGAGAGAGGGAGACAGAGAACTGGTGTGCCAGGGCCTTCAGCCTCTGCAAATGAACTCCAAACACATGCACCACCCTGTGCATCTGGCTTACGTAGGGCCTGGGGAATCAAACCTGGGTCCTTTAGCTTTGCTAAAGCTAAGCCATCCCTCCAGTCCATCCCCTGTATTTTTAAATAATTTCTTTACAATCTTGTTCAAAGTTCAAGGAAGGAGGAGCAAATAATTGTAAAGCAAAACAAAATGAGGAACCAGGCAACAGCAATTTTAACTGTCTACGTTTACCATCGCAGTGACTTTGCCAAAGAGGCAACTCCAATGCATTGACAGAAAATCGTTAGTGCTGTGCACTAACATGCTTTGTACTGTACAAATGGACTCAGTTCTCCTGCCATGCATACTCTTCGGGTGGTAACTGACAAACAGAAGTATTTCATTAGATGTTATGGAATGAATAAATACAACACTGACCGATAATAACCTTTCATTTATTTTAGAGACAGGGTTCTTATTTAATCTTCAATTGATTCTTAAAAATTCCTCAAAAATGGGTAAAACATAACGAAGAGAACCCCAAGAGAAGGTACAGTCCCTGTCTGCTACCTGTCTGCTAGGCCACTTGTCCAGACCAATTCCACAGCAACAAATGTGGTATGGATGAAAAAGATGTACAGATGGCTGCCTGGACGTATCACAGGACTGACTGCCCCCCACGGCCCACTGCTAGATTTATTGCTGACAATATAATTAACTGGCTCACTCCTTGTTTGTATATTGGTCACTCTCAATGGACAGTTACACTAGGGGATTTCACTAATCACACCTCTGACAGGAGCAAACGCCACAGGCCCCACACAGCTGCCGGGGCCTTTGTGGAGGTTGTCCAGTTGCTACTACACAGAAACCCACACTTCACTTTCTGTCCCCAGGGTCTTCCCATAGCCTTCTTCATTCCCAGGAAATATACAGCATTTTCCTTTCATTGCTTCTTTTTCTGAAGAATAGTATAGTGGGAAAGAATTATTTGTTAAGGTTCTTTTCCAGTGACACTTTCTTAAATACAGACCAAAACACTGTCTTTAATGATCATTGTGGGAAAAGACTGTAATACGCCAACTAAATATTACTCAACTCATCAAACACAAAGGAGGCATCAAAGGATGTTTTATGTAATCTCTGAGTCCAGCATCAAGAATACATTTTTATTTCGTTTTAAAAATATTTTTATTTATTTATTTACTTATTTATGAGAGAAAGGCAGATAGAGAGAGAGAGACAGAGAGAAGAGAGAGAGAGAGCACACCAGGGCCTCTAGCCACCACAAATGAACTTGAGATACATGTGCCACCTTGTGCTTCTGGCTTTATGTGGGTGTTGGGGAATGAAATCCAGGTCCTCAGGCTTTGCAAGCAAACACCTTAACTGATGAGCCATTTCTCCAGCCCACACATTTTTATTTCCATACAATGGAGAATTACCTTCAGTTTCTCTATAGCATACTAAGGATGAGTTCACTAACACTTGTAGGATATTTTATTTTATTTTATTTTTTAATGTTTTTTTGTTTATTTATTTATTTGAGAGCGACAGGGAGAAGGAGGCAGAGAGAGAGATTGAGAGAGAGAGAGAGAGAGAATGGACGCGCCAGAGCTTCCAGCCTCTGTAAATGAACTCCAGATGCGTGGGCCCCCTTGTACATCTGGCTAACTTGGGTCCTGGGGAATTGAGTCTTGAACGGGGGTCCTTAGGCTTCACAGGCAAGCGCTTAACCGCTAAGCCATCTCTCCAGCCCTTGTAGGATATTTTACATCATAAAATGATAAAGATATTTTGACAGTGTATTCAACATATGAGGCACAGGCTCATCAGATGGCCACACAAAGATCACTCAGGGCAAAGAAATAGGCTTCATCCTGGCATCAAACACCTCCTGACCAGGTAAGTGTGAGTCACTGTACCTTCCTGCCAATACTACTTGAGTAATTTTAGAAAGGTGACACAACTCTCTTCTGAGAGATTACTCTAAAAAATCATGGGAATGTACTTAGTGGATCTCTAAAGGGTTGACTACCTGGATGTTGAGGCAAATTAAAATTTTAATATGTTGCTCAAATCCACATAAAATATATAAAATACAATATAACACACATGTTCTAACGAAAATGCAAGTCATTCATGACTTACTTTTATTATGACTAATACCAGAGCCCGTGATGTGACAGTTTGCTAATGAAAAAGCTCCTTGCATTTTCCTCTTTCCAGGGTGTTCGTTTTCCGTTCTGACTGCATTCCTCAGCGGAACAACGGATAGCGGGGAAAAAGGGTTAAATATTGATTTTTCACTCTGACACTGCATTAACTTCTATAATAAACATCTTTACTGTGTCATCCGGCACACATTTGCATACTGAGCCCAGCAGCCAATTGTCTTGCTTCTTTTCGTTGCTTTAGAATTCCAGAAGGAATCTTATCTGGAAGACTAGAATTGTGCATCTGCCATGTCTTTCAATTTTGTATTTCAGATTAACTGCTCCTTTTCCTCCACATTCTTAGTCTTCTAAGAAATTTCCTTCCCAATTCACTTTTAAGTGCCTGCTCTTGCTGTTATTCTGTAATGAATTCATGTCTTTTCTGCTTTTCTCCTGTGTTGCCCTTGTAATCTGGAGCCAGGATTCTGAGCTCTGACCTCCCTCCTTGCCCTGCTGCCTGAGAAGGATTGAAGGCAGGCCCTAGCCCTCAAGTGTTCTAGATTGCAAACACCTGACTTTGGATAAGGACACACCTGGAGTGGTAGTGCTGACATGTTTTGTTTACATATTTGAATATAAGTAGTTCAGTTCAGGTTTAGGAATTCACTAAAAATGGGAGCCAATAGTTCTGCCTATGGTCTCATAATTAATACTTCCCTATTTCTGAATGTTATGATGAATACATGCTTAGGAACATTAATCATGAGAAAAATTCATGGCAGATTAAAATTTCACATTATTGATGGACCTCTTTCAAAAATGTGATGGATTCCCATGGCATTTTACAGTAAAGATTCTGGATCATAAGTTTTAAGCATAGTCAAGCAAGTTTTATTTCTATTGTGTAAATTTCCTTATGCTTTTCTTTGCTATCAGGTGAATTATAAATGTATATTATCCGCCCCTGGCCCCGTACTGGGGATTGAACCCAGAGTCTTGTACATGCCAGATAATTGCCCCACTACTGAGCTAACATCCTCCAGCCCTTTTGTTCCTTTGAAACAGAATCTTGCTAAGTTTCCCAGACTGGCCTCAAACTTGGCAATCATCTAGCCTCCACCACCTATTATCTGTTATTACAGGCATTTACTTCCCCACTCAGCTAATTTAATATTCTTTCAGTGAGAAGTCTTCTGTTTTCATCTAATTGTTACTGAAAAGCAATGGTTGGTAATTATTAGAATTTTGATACAAGTAAATAAGTAGAAAATGGTTATTCTTGTGATTTTAGGCGTGCAGCCCATGTAATATACATGACAGGATAGATAGTACATCTCAGCAATGATTTCTTACTTGAAGCAAGAAGTAGAACTGAGAGGGAATTCAAAGCAGAAACAGAGGAGAGGAGAAGCCAATACAATGTAAAGCAGGTTCTCAATTTGAAGAAACTAATCATTCATCATTGCCTGTTTCCAGGTTATTTTAATAGGGATATGATGCTATTGGTGGGAGCCAGTACAGCATGGAAATTGCCAGAATGAAATCATAAAAGTACAAAATCACTTACTACCCTTCAATATCTATAAAACAAGGATAAGTGTAGCATAGCTCATATTGTATAAGAAGATGATAGAGGGCTGGAGAGATGGCTTAGTGGTTAAGCACTTGCCTGTGAAGCCTAAGAACACCGGTTCGAGGCTCGATTCCCCAGGACTCACGTTAGCCAGATGCACAAGGGGGCGCACACGTCTGGAGTTCGTTTACAGTGGCTGGAGGCCCTGGCGTGCCCATTCTCTCTCTCTCCCTCTCTCTCTCTCTGTCTGCCTCTTTCTCTGTCTGTCACTTTCAAATAAATAAATAAAAATAAACAAAAAAATTATTTAAAAAGAGAAGATGATAGAAGGTTAATGAGAAAAAGCTGCTAAGATATTTGATATTTTAAGTAAAAACTTATAGAAATATGGTTCTTATAGAAACATATAGTTTTGTTTCAAAGGAAAAATCTTGACAGAGCTGGAAGACGGATTAAAAGTATCAAAATTTTGTCAAAAAGCATGCAAAAAAGAAATTAATGGAATAAATTATTTGAAATGTTGAAAGAAAAAAATCACTTCTCTAAAATTTCACATTTAGTAAAACTGTCCTCCAAAACATAGGAAAACTAATAACATTTTTATATAAACACAAACTGAAGAAAGTAACCTCCAGAAGATATTTACTATGTGATAGCTTCAATCATGTTCACTAGATGAAGAAAAAATGATATGGGACAGTATTTAAACCAACATAAAGAAAAAGCATCATAGAAAACAATAAATGAGGTAAAATTAAAAAGTTTTATTTTTATGAATTTATTTATTTGCAAGGAGAGAGCAGGAGAGAATAGCTACACCAAGGCTATCATCTGCTACAAACAAACTCCAGATGCATCTGCCTTTACATCGGTATTGGAGAATTGAACCGGTGTCCTTAGGCTTCGTAGGGAAGCACCTTAATTACTAAGCTATCCCTCCAACCCCTATTCTTTTCTTAAGGGATCGCAAAACCACGTTTTTAAAAGTAATAATAATACTAGGATATTGGATGTTTGCAGCACATAAACAAAGTGGAGAACAATAATGGTGTCATAAACAACACATTTTAGCCATCATACAAATTAGAAGAATGAAAATGATGTATCAAGATAAAATTAAGCCGGGCGTGGTGGCGCACGCCTTTAATCCCAGCACTCGGGAGGCAGAGGTAGGAGGATCGCCATGAGTTCAAGGCCATCCTGAGACTCCATAGTGAATTCCAGGTCAGCCTGGGCTAGAGTGAGACCCTACCTCAGAAAATCAGAAAACCAAAAAAAAAAAAAAAAAAAAAAAAAAAAAAAAAAAAAAAAAGATAAAATTAATCAGGGCTGGAGAGATGGCTTAGAGGTTAAGTGCTTGCCTGTGAAGCCGAAGGACCGCGGGTTTGAGGCTCCATTCTCTAGGACCCACCTTAGCCAGATCCACAAGGGTGCACACACTTCTGGAGTTCGTTTGCAGTGGCTGGAGACCCTGGTGTGCCCATTCTCTCTCTCTCTCTCTCTCTCTCTCTCCCCGTTTCTCTCTCTGTCTGATACTCTCAAATAAATAAAAATAAACAACAAAATTTTTTTTAAAAAAAGATAACACTAATCAAACTGAAGCTGGGATGCCCATTTAAATTTCATACAAAAGCAGACCTCACAAAAGGAATTTTATCGGTGAATAAAGGAAAAGAAAAGTTGTACATGAAGATATTTAATGTATATGCACTAGACAACATAACGTAAAATTTACAAGAAAAAAAAAAACTATTGGAACTCAAAATAGACATAGAAAGATCTACCAGTACAACTGGAGACTTTAACACTTCTCATTTTGTAAATCATAGATCCAGCAAACAAACATAATTCACAATACAGATGCCCCAAATAGCATAAATCAATTAGCATATTTAATTATATTTAATTACTTCTTCCAATAAGAGTAGAATTCACATTTTTCTCAAATTCACAGGAAGTAGTCACTAAGATAGATGTATTGTTAACAATGAAGTACACTTTAATAGTTTTAGAGAAATAAAAACCACGCAAATTATATGAGTGAAATTATTTGTCAAAAATTTAAATATCAGAGATTTTAAAACATCCTTAAATAACATATGTGTGAAATCTGAAGTGTCAAAGAAGTCAAAATTATCTTGAGCTACATGAAAACGAAAATATAGAATATTTATGTGAATCTAAATCAATTGTTAGGAGAAAATTTATAGCATAAATAATTAATAATTACTAATATGCATGTATCAGAAAAGAAGGCCTAAAGTCACTAATATATTTGTTCACCTTAGGAACCAAGACAAAAAGGAAAATGCAGCCTAATGCAAACATAAATGAATAAAAACTAAAACACAAACTATCATAAAAATAACAACAGATAAAATCAATGAAGCTCAAGTGTGAGGTTTTGAAAATATTAATGACATTGTCAAAACTAGTGAGACTCACCAACAGGAAAGAAAGTGTAAATCATCTACACCTGAAATGAAAGCACCCCATGGAAGATAAGAGGACAGACCACCAAAACAAGTCTATACCCACAGTGTCCTTAAAAGATATAAACTACCACCATTCACACAAAAGGAATTACGATGACTTTTTTTTTTAATATTTCTCGTGAAAACATAAGTCCCAGATGGCTTCATCTGGTTGCCACTAAACATTTAAAGACAAAATGATATGAATGTGTCACAGTATTTTAAACAAAATAAATGTGACCATTCACTAAATTACTCTGTGAGGCCAATCTTAACCTGGTTCTAAAACCAAATAAAGACTTTCTAACAAAGGAAAACTACAAATCACTATATCTCATTAATTTACATGTAACAATTCTCAACAAAATACTAGCAAATTAATCCAACAAACTACACAGAGAATTTCATACACAATTTAGTGAAACTTATGTAAGATATGCAAGACTGGTTCAATGTACAAAAGGTTAGTCAGTAGGGTGTGGTGGTGTATGCCTTTAATCCCAGCACTCGGAAGGCAGAGGTAGGAGGATCGCTGTGAGTCCGAGGCCACCCTGAGAGTACATTGTGAATTCCAGGTCAGCCTGGACTAGAGTGAAACCCCCCCCCCCAAAAAAAAAGAAAAGGTTAAAAAGGTTAGTCAGCAAAACTCATCACATTAACAGGCTGAAGGCAAAAAGTCAAAACATTGTATCAGTTATGGCAGAAAAAGCATTTGATAAAATACAATACAATATAAAATTATGACAAAGAAAAAAATTGACAAGGGGTAACTTATCTTGATTTGTTAAAGGACCTCTATAGAAAAATTTGCTTCTTACTTAATGGTGAGAAGTTGTATGTCTTCCGTGTAAAATTAGGAACAATATACAGATGTTCTTTTTCACAAGTCTTACTCAATATCATAGTCCCAATTAGTGTAATATGACACATTTAGCAGAAAGAAAAAAAAATATTTATACATAATGATAGATGGAAGCTCAAATAATCTATAAAAATATTTTGGAATCAATAATAAGTAGAGATGGTTCACAGAATACATAGTCAATAAAGGAAAGACAGTTGCTTTTCCATAAATCTGATAATAATGTTTGCAACTACACATACATGTAAATAGATTGATGATGTAAGCATATAGACACAGATAGAAATTAGAAATATAGACAGCTTAACAAGGGCACCTTACTTGCATTTTGAATGATTGATACCTAGATTAAAAAAATTCATTTATTAATTAATTTATTTATTTGAGAGAGAGAGAGATAATGGTACACCAGGACCTCCAGCCACTGCAAACAAAACCACGGATGCATGTGCCAGCTTGTGCATCTGGTTTACATGAGTACTGGGAAATCGAACCTGGGTCCTTAGGCTTCACAGGTAAGTGCCTGAACAAATAAGCCATCTCTCCAGCCTGATTCTTAGATTTTTTAAAAAAATTAATATTTTGGGCTGGAGAGATGGCTTAGCGGTTAAGCGCTTGCCTGTGAAGCCTAAGGACCGCGGTTCGAGGCTCAACTCCCCAGGACCCACGTTAGCCAGATGCACAAGGGGTCGCACGCGTCTGGAGTTCGTTTGCAGTGGCTGGAGGCCCTGGCGCACCCATTCTCTCTCTGTGTCTCTCTCTCTGCCTCTCTCTCGCTCTCAAATAAATAAATGAAATGAACAAAAAATTAATATTTTACATCTGAAGTATTATTATCTTTTTGTTGGCTGAAAACTGCATATACTTTTACTGTCCCATTATCAGTAAAAACAAAAAAAGAATGGATATCACATATATGATTTATCAGACCAAATAAATTCCATGGTGAACAGGAAGTAGCATGCTTGTTAGACTTACTTTTGTCTTTCACCTGAAAACCACATCCTTAATCATCTGAGGAGCCCACGAAACTAGCTACGGGATATTTAGGCTGCACTTCAGGGGGCGCAGCAATTAGCTGAGTCCCTAGTCCATCTAATCGATAGCATATGCAACTCTCCATTCTGCCCTCGGGCAAAACAGCTCAGCCAAGACAGACGCTCAAAGAGTTAGTTAAGTAAGGCCAACTCTTTCTGACTTCATCTTGCGATGTGACTTTGTATTTAATGTACTTTCACTCAGAATGAAAAAGTGATTATACTGAACAGGGACAAAACAATGCAGCCTATTTTATCACAAGAATCGCACCCCAGAATAATAAACATTTTATTTAAATAGTGCTCAGCTATCATTCTGACTTGCTTTTCACATCTAAGCACCTGAATATCACCGCCGTTTTAATGAGTCCATCAATTTCAAAGAATTATCTTCATAAATGCCTTCCTTTAAATATTTTTTCTAATGCAATTTGTTTTAAAACCTTCAAAATTACATAAACAAGAGTAATTCCACAGCATGAAATAAGAACTATGTACAATTTGTTAGGAGCTGTAAGTTTGGCTGGATTTTCAGAATCGACTAATATTCCATGCCATTCTGATATTGTGGCATTGAAGCTGGGTATTATGCTCCAATTGACCCATTACCAATTTTAAAAAGGGGGTAGCACATATACACACAAGCCTCCTTGGGGAACTTTCTATCTTCAAACTATCCTTGCCTCAGTGTTCATACTGAGTCAACCTGGAGTGTCATGCCAATGCATGTGTGATGCTTGATTTCATTCTCTGCACCAGAAAGCACAGAGGGTTCACTTTCATCAGGAATATTTATACACTTCTCTCATGTGATGCAGAAACCCTTGTGATGCAGTGTACTGAAGGTTCACGGTTTTGTTAATATGCTATTCACAGTGGCAACGATAGCTCTATGTCAGTGGGGGATGACTTCTCTTCTCCTTTATGTTGTCTTCTCTCTGGTGGTATGTGTTCACATAAACACCTGAGGTTTTTTTTTTTTTTTTTTTTTTTTTTTTTTGCAGAGTGAAGGTAATAGATTGGCAAAATAATATCTGAAAATGGTTTCCTGTATAAAAAAATTTAGATCCCATGATGCTGGTTAAGGAATATTGAAAAAAAATATAAGGTTTGCTATCATCTCTTCTTAGTCAAAATCATAAGATGCAATCAATAAATTCTAATGGTTAAACTTTTGGAATGCTAAAAATGTTAACTACACATATATGAACTCATTATTAACTAAAGACAAAACAGTTAAATTCCATGTCTCACAAGAAAACTGAAAACTAATAATAACTTATAATATGTAAAGTGGCTAAAGTTAAAAGAAACAAAATAGGTAAGTTATAAATAGACTCTACCATTATATATGTTTGACTTGAGCAATTTTGGGAAAGATGAATGTGCATGAAATGTGCATTTAAGACTCTTTAAAAAACTCTTAGCAAAATCTGTAACTCATATCATTTTTGCCCAGATTTATATTTGGACTGCCCAAATCTCCTTATTATACTCCTACTAATGTTATATCGAAACAACGGTATTTTATGAGTGATGGACAGAGAAGGGAATATTCTTACTTTGTTTTATGATACTCCAAGCCCCACAGCCTTGATAAAGATGATGACACTATTGATTTTATCTCCATTTTACACACACATGCACACACACACACACACACACACACACACACTTGTGTTTCTGTCTAGCCCCTTTTGTTTCCTTATTCACTTTTCCCTTCCTGATCCATCTTCCCTTATTTCACTCAGGCTTTAAAGACACTTGATCTTTCTCTGTTTATAAAACTTCTTCCAAGAATTTATGACCATTCAAAATTGATTGTGTCTAGTTTAACAATATAAAGAATATACAGTGACAGCTGTTAACTGTATAACAAATTCTCAATATTAATCAATTATGATTGAGGTCCTCTAAGAATGCAAATGTTCAAGTAATTTTATTATAAGTTTTCTATTTTTCTATGATTTTTGTTTAGGGAGATACATATTTCCTACTTCTTAAATTCCTCATGCTCAGACAAACCACAATGAAAGAAAATGGGGCTCCCTTGAACTTGGGTAAAAGGCTGCCCTCCTGTCTCCTTGGGCAGGGAGAAATAGTGATTCCTTGAAACTTGACCCACAGCCAACTTCCCACTTTGAACATGAACTACTAAGGTGGGTTTGGGGAAAGATCAAAAGTATCTATATTTTGCTTTCCATTCACAGACTTTGCCATTTTATACCTTCGGAGACCATTAGTACTATTGTGCAAAACTTCTGGAAGGTGGGTGTAAAGCATCTTAAAAATCCCTTTCTGGTCTATGATAATTTCTATGGTTACACATACCAAGAATCTGGAAGTACCTTTCAGAACTGGCTTATAGAAAAAGATAAAATCTTGGGGTATTTAAAAATCTTGAGTTTCTGACCAAATAACAATAAATAACCTTCTTAGTAATGTAATTTTCACTCTAGGGCTTTAATTTTCACTTTTTTTATTAAAAGAATGTTCTGTTTTCCTTTTCTCATGATTTCTTATCTAGCCTTACGTAAGTAGTTTTTAAAAATAATTTTTTTATTTATTTGAGAGCAACAGACAGAGAGAGAGAGAGAGAGAGAGAGGGATAGAATGGACACACCAGGGCCTCCAGCCACTGTGAATGAACTCCAGATGCATGCACCACCTTGCTCATCTGGCTAACGTGGGTCCTGGGGAATCAAGCCTTGAACCGGAGTCCTTAGGCTTCACAGGCAAGTGCTTAACCTAAGCCGTCTCTCCAGCCCATAAGTAGTAAGTTTTGGGGTGAATGTCCCAAACCACAATAACTTTCCTCTTAGGTTTAATTCTGTTTAACTAATTCTGAAGTTAGTGATTTAAGAAAGCTTCTCTTCCCTGCCCTACACCTACTACATAGGCATGTGGACATGACCATCTTCTGGTCCAGGCTCTACCCACACCTACGGTAATGTGGCCTGTGGTTAGGCCAAAGGGTAAGGTAAAAGCTAGATCAGATCTTGCAGAAACAAGTCTTACTAACCTGGAGTTTGAGCACTGAAACCCAAGGTTCGGGGTATTGTGGAATACGACCACAAATGCTGTGCACAGGCTCTGGGTGACTTTGTCCCCTTGGTCCCATAATTCCTGATCCCATAAGCAGAAGTGAAATTAGGGGAGAGCCAGGGTGAGACAATCAAAGGGCAGGGTTCAGAGCCGGGCTCCAGTTTTTAATGTTAAAAAGTCTTACTATGGAGAAGTCTACTGGGTTTGCATGATAGAATAATACCGATTATAAATGGGATTATTCCCACTTACTGGGAGTCATAGTAGACAGCTTATATGTACTTAGAAATGCTGAGTGGAAAGACAAATACAGGTTGCATAGAATCCTAAGCAATAGAATACAAAACAATGAGTCAGAGAAGGAAGGTGTTGGGCTGGAGAGATGGCTTAGCAGTTAAGGTGCTTGCCTGCAAAGCCAAGGGACTACAGTTCTATTCCCCACTACCCACGTAAAGCCAAATATATAGGGTGGCACATGTGTCTGGAGCTCCTTTGCAGTAGCTAGAGGTCCTGGCACGCTGGTTCTCTCTCTATATATCTTCCTCTCTCCCTCTCTCCTTCTCTTTCAAATGAGTAAACAAGATGTTTTAGAAAAACAGAGGGTGGGGCTGGTGCACAAGGGGGCACACGCATCTGCAGTTCGTTTACAGAGGCTGGAAGCTCTGGTGCGCCCATTCTCTCTCTCTCTCTCTGCCTCTTTCTCTCTATCACTCTTAAGTAAATAAATAAACAAACAAAAAAATTTAAAAAAAGAAAAATGGAGGGTGTTATTTATTTGTTTTTTTCTTTATTAGTTAGTTTTGTATTCAGCAAATACAGTCAGTTTGGTACCATTATTAGGCTCATCCGTGACCTACCCCCTCCCCTTGGCCCCTCCTTGTTGAAGTATACGGGTCATGCATTGTGGAGTCAGCCCACAGTTATGGGTAAGCTAAATGTCTCTGCATATCATGACCCAACATGTGGCTCTGATATTCTTTCCGCCCCCTCTTCCGCAAAATTTCCCTGAGCCATGTTGGGTTCATTTTTGGTCTGCTTCAGTGATGAGGTGTTGGGGGTCTCTGAGGCTCTGGCTCTCTGATTTGGTAGGAGTTGATTTTTCTCTGTGCTGATCTCCTTCCCCCTTGTGCTGGTATCTGGTTCATCAGGAAAACAGCCCCCTTGCTTGTTTCTCCAATTTTTCTTAGTTTCAGCTGGGGCCCTTTTGAGGTATGATGGAGTGGCTCTCTCCTTAGGATCTACATCTATCTGAAAAACAGAAGCAGATTCTCCAACGGAGAAGCTGGAGCTGGGAAACAAGTCAGAACCATATCCAAACATAAGCCCACTCTCCAATATCAAGCTACCATCAATTGTGGGCTACAAGAGGGTCTACACCTATTAAATTCTCTATAAAAAAAAAAGTAAGGGTTATCTCATTTGTCCTGTTGTTATTTTTTTAATGTAATACTGTTTATTTAAATTCAAAACCTTTGCAGTATTCTAAACATACAAAAAATAACAGAATGTTGCAAGTTGTGTTTAAGTATAGAGGGCCCTTGAACTTTCAATGATGCAGTAGTTCTTTTGCTTTGCTGACAAAAACAAGTTCTAGCTTAGAAACAAAGTTTGAAAATCTTCTGCACTTAACTAAAAGAATAACTCCAAACACTTCTTCTCATGCCAGCTGACCCCACCCACTTGTCCACAACTAGGAATGTCAGCGGAATGCTATGTCACTATATACAAAACAAGACAACCGGAAGCTAAATGGATGCTCAGTGCAGTATTAACAGGTCCAACCTCACAGTGCACACTTGGAGCTACAAGCCCCTTCAAAAGGCATCTCCCCGCCCCCATTCTTCATGCCACACAAGGAGCATCGAGAGTTTGTCTCAGTTGCTTTGTCCTCTTTACAAACAATTGATAATTATAGTTGACACCTCAGGATTTCTAGCCAATAGCCATATAGGTAACACCACCTTACAAGCTGAAAACAAAATAAATGCCAGAAACATCTCCAAATGCCTTGTCACACCAACAGCAAAGTGCACAGAGCGAGGAGAACACGAGAGCGCCTTTGCACTTTAAAAATGCTTGGGAATCTGTACATCTATGATACAGTTTCAGGGTGCTCCAAACACCCATGGCCACTTCATGTAAACCACTGACACATCGAGAGACTATAATATGATCGTGATCAAGTTTTGTAATTAAACCTAATGAGGGCAATGGACATGGCTCAAATGAGAGATGTGTCAATCACTGTCCTCTCTACCCTAAGGTATTCACAAGGAGACAGATAAACAGATTTTTATTCATCCTCTTCCTCCTCCTCTTCATCTTCCTCTTCCACCTTTTTCCTGGCTACTTTGGCAGGACCCTTGGCGCCATCAAACTTCCCTTTGGACTTAGAGTCTACAACATACTTCTCTTACTTTTCCTTCAGGTTGGCCACATTAGTGATATAAGGCTGCTTCTTACTGTGACTTAAGTTATTCCACATCTCACTCAGTTTCTTGGCCACATCTCCAAGAAAGATGCTGGGGTTTATGGATTTGATCTTGGGACAGACTTCTGAACAGAATAAGAAAAATCTGGACAGTGGTCTTTTGAGGGCATTGGGGTCCTTTTTCTTCTTGCCTCCTTTAGCTGGTCGGCAATCTTTCATTTCTCAATCATAGCACACCTTCACCATTTCATCAAACTTGATTTCTCCTTGCTGGACATTGTCTTTCAAATCTCAGAACACGTCTTGGAAAAGTCTGCAAAATTGACAGGGACCTCTGGGTTTTTCTTCTCAGGTTCTTCTCTGCAAGTCTGCACAAAGATGGCATAGACATCTTGCCCTTTGGCTTCTTGGGATCACCGTTAGCCATCCTGACTGTATTGTTCACTAGTCTCAGGAAGGGTTATTTTATGTCAAGGAAAGTGCTTAATAATTCCAGACTAGTATTCATTCATTCTATGAATATTTTAGAGAAACAATTTCTCAAATGCTGTGCCAGGTGCAAAGAAAATATCAACATAAAGAATGGTGTCTGCCTCAATGCAGTGTGCCATGTATTGGGAGAGGGAAACATTTAAAAAATACTTTAAATTAATCAGAAAATAATCACATATATAATTGAAATGATCAGAATACTGACAAGACAGATGAAAGAAAAGAATAAGAGAAAACCTCTCTCTTTCTCTCCCTCTTTCTCTGTCAAATAAATAAATAAATAAAATATTTTAAAAACCATTTAATAAAAGGCTAGAGAATCTACATCTATCTGAAAAAGAGAAGCAGATTCTCCAATGGAGAGTAAGTTAGCACCAGGACAAATGAGATAACCCTTACTTTTTTTTTTATAGAGAATTTAATAGGTGTAGGCCCTCTTGTAGCCCACAATTGATGGTAGCTTGATATTGGAGAGTGGGCTTATGTTTGGATATGGTTCTGACTTTCAACAAGGAGGGGCCAAGGGGAGGGGGTAGGTCATGGATGAGCCTAATAATGGTACCAAACTGATTGTATTTGCTGAATACAAAATTAACTAATAAAGAAAAAATAAAAAAATAAAAAAAAAATAAAAGGCTGGAGGGATTGCTTAGTGGTTAAAGTGTTTGCCTGCAAAGCCAAAGGACCCAGGTTTGATTCCCCAGGACCCATGTTAGCCAGATGCACAAGGGGGTGCACACATCTGGAGTTCGTTTGCTGTGGCTGGAGGCCCTGGTGTGACCATTCTCTCTCTCTCTCTCTTCTCTCTCTCCCCCTCTTTCTCTGTCAAATAAATAAATATAAATAAAGAAAATATTTTTAAAAAAAGAATAGGAGAAAACATTCCAGGTAGGATGAACACCTGGAAAGATTCTGTGGTGGCAAATGGTCTTTAATGGCACAAGAAAATATGAGGTTATAGGAAAAAATAGTCAACACTTTGTAGAATGTGGTAAGAATTTACATTTTCATCCCAGGAGAAATAAGAAGCCTAAAGGATTTTTAGCAGGCAAGTTTTAAGATGTGATTAACTTTAGATGTGATTAAGATTTAGTATTGGTTTTAATTACCATAAGGAAATCTACCCTGGGTGGCTTAGACAATAGAAATGTGTTTTCTTGCAATTCTAGAGGCTAGCAGTCTGAAATTAGGTTCCAGTGAGGCTCTGTTCTGGGTGGTTCACAGTTATCCCTCTCACTGTGTCTGCTTGCAGGTGACATCTTCTCACTCTGATGTGCCCTCCCCTCTAACAGAGACATAGAAGGAAAGACATAGATTTCCAGGGTCCTACTGCTCTCCACATAACAGCATGCATCTCATGAAGGCCTCTTATTTGGTCTCTAAGAATGATCACATCAGGAGTCAGGCTTCAATATATGAAGGGCAAGAGGGACACATATCATCTGTCCATGTCACTTTAGTCATTATATGGAGAGAGGCAAGATTGCCAGAAAGAAAGCTACTGTGTAACATGATAAGATGTCATCATAGAAACTGGGGTATAGCAAGACATGCAAGAGTTTAACTGACTAATACAAACTTGAATGGTTTAGGGTATTCCTATTTGAAGGTCATTACAAAAAAAAACAGAAAACAATCAACTCCTACCAAATCAGATATTCAGAGACCCAGCGGCCCCCAACACCTCATCATTGAAGCAGACCAAAAATGAACCCAACATGGCTCAGGGAATTTTTGCAGAAGAGGGGGCAGAAAGAATTTCAGAGCCACACGTTGGGTCATGATATGCAGAGACACTTCTCTTACCCATAACTGTGGGCTAACTCCACAATACATAACCCATATACCTCAATAAGGAGGGGCCAGAGGGAGGGGGTAGGACATGGATGAGCCTAACAATGGTACCAACCTGACTGTATTCACTGAGTGCAAAACTAATTAATAAAAAAATAATAAATTAAAAATTAAAAAAGTACCTGCAGAGGTGGAAGGGATTTGTAGAATCTACTATTGATGTTTTGCTAAATAAACATGTACTCAAACTGCAAAAAAAACAAAACAAAACAAAACCCAAAAAACAAAAAAAAAAAAACCTACCTTGAACATTTTAGAACTATGCAGATAGGGTGTTTGTACAGGGAAAAGGTGGACACGTAGGAGAAGAAGGACCCAGACAGGCTAGCCTGCCCTACCGTCTCTACTGATACGGCTAGCTGGTCACATGAGTGATAGTTAAATGATGGAGAGATCAGCGGATCTAAGTGTCTATAAGCGAAGAGATTCCAGAATCCCACTCTGAACTGTCTGAAATGGTTGCTGAGATGGAAGGAACAGGACATGTTCAAATGTGTATGTTGTTTTAGGAATGCTGGTTCTAATTCTCCATGTCTTTTACTCTCTCTAACGCTGTTGGAACCCACTCGGAACTGTGTCTGCCTTCTAGCCTACCATTTGAGTCTACGTTAATGGTCTCTTCCTGCCCAGCTTACCAGTTCAACTTCACTATTGTCTTTCCAAAAATCCCTGAGACTTCTCTTTCAACTTTTCTTTGTTTTGAGTACCAAATACTCATTAAAGTGCTTGTTCGTTCACTCTCTGGAGTGGGGTCAGGAGTAATGAGAAGTGAAGAAGGACAAAAGCTTCTCTATTTTTGCAAAGTTTCATTATACCTTTTCAAAGCCCAAACCATTGTCAGTCCAACCAAGTATGATGTTGTGTCTACAGAAGTATGAGGCTACAGCAGCTATCTGAGAGTATGGCAGTGAAGAAATAACAATTTCTAAGTCACTGAGAGAAATGATTATTAATGTGTGCAGCGTTGCTATTACAGACAGTCATGTACTGAGGGAAAGCAGCAATAAATGGTTTGGTGCCTGCTGTCATCCCCACAAACCCTGACAACACAGCCTCATTAATTCCAGAATGTCCTATTAAAAGGGCAGTAAGGGCTCTGCAACCTTGTTTTCTCACCCATTAACCACAGTGCCCTGGCCACAAGATAAGCCTTTTTCATGTAGCATTATGTAATGCCACTCTGCCTTTCCTGACACAGCTCAGAGTATAATAAGAAAACAGTGGATTTGGTCAAGCGAGACTCAGTTGTCTTCAGACCAGGTGGCTCTTCTGTCAATCGAGAGTTCTGATGTAGTCAGGGATTAAAACATGAAATAACCACCCAAAAGTTATAGCAATGTAAAAGTAATCTCTTTGCCCACTGAATTAAACAATGACAAAAGTCCCATGTAAACACTCATAACCTATTCATACTCTACCAAAGCTTTGACATTTAAAAAACTGATAAATTACACAGGCCAAGTCACATCTTTTCCCCTGTAGGGAACTCTATAAAGATGTTAGTAAAACACTCTGGACAGCTGTGGACCTGAAGTTCATTAGTCACTGAGCTGTTCTTCCATAAACAACGTTCATTCACCATAGATAAGCAGATAAGGAGGCATAGAGAAAAGCTTTGAAGTTAGATAAGATCATTGCCAATAAATCCATTTTGGCAACTGAACTAACCTAACCCCACCCCTACAACAGATGATATATTTAGATGTAGAGTTATTCATATGATACATAACTGTACATTAGATACAGTTACTACATTAGTGAGTAAGAAAGGTATACATTTACTCATTTGAGTGAGGTAAAACAGTCATTAGATAAATATGTAATTAATTACATAACTACAATTATGAACTATTATGAAATGTTTCTTTAAGAAATGCAAGTGTTTTGAAAATTTGTGAAAAAAAATTTGACATGTGCTTACAATTCTGAACAGTCAGGCTTTTGCTTTGATGCAAATAACTTACTTCTTAGCAGTTCCTTGGAAGGTTTCTGGCCACTTAGAGAAACAATGGCTCCTTAGGAGTCTCGTGAAAATAGCAGAGCCCTAGTATCTTTTGTGGGACTTCTACATTCCATCATTTGAAAATCTGCAGGTCACAGAAGATAATCAAGACCAAGACTCAATGGGACCAGCTCTGCATTCCTAGGTTGTCCAATCCCAGTGAGCACACTTCAGCAGAGAGAGCTCTACACAGGCGCTTCATCTGATCCAGGTTTCCTCTTCTCCACAACCATTCAGGAGCTCATGGTCTGTTAATAGCTAATCCCTATATTTTTAGCCATTTTCACCAAGTATCATTACTTTCATGTTTTCCTTCAAACACGATCTTCACTTAAGTCACCTCCTTTCTAGTAGCCACCTCAAATGATGTCTCTTGTATTCGGCATCTCATATTTGCCAAATCTTTCTCTTGATTGCTTATGTCTATTCACTCCCTTACAAATACTGAGAGAGAAAAAGAAAGAGAGGGAAAGAGGAGGAGAAGGAAAGACCTCAGAAGAAAGAAGAGGAGGGGAGGAAAGGGGAGGAGAGGGGAGAGAAGAGAATGGGAGGAGATCAGAGGGAAAAGGAAGGGAGGAGAGGAGACACAGAGAGACAGAATCATCTGTCAGATCTATTGGGCGATACCACAAGGTACTTGAAACTAAACAACTATATGTAACTACTCTGCGTCAGGCCTTGCTCTGACAATCCTTACAATAGCATTATGAGTTGCATATATCCTCGTGCTGATTTTGCTGATGCATTTGAGATGCTAGGATGTTAATTGTCCACAAACAGAAGGTGAGAGGTGAGCTCCTAGATTTGAATTCTGTCAGTATGGAACCTTAGTCCATTGTCTTAATGACTACGCCATATCACCTCCCACTCTTGCTACCTCTTGTTCACTGAAGATTTCACTTTTTGGACTACTTACTTTTCAATGATTCCTAGTTCTTTCATAAATCATGGTGACTTCAATAGATACAGAGATGTGTCAGCACCAAGTTCTCTCAGCTCCTTGATGCCATCTCTCCCTAGCGTGCACCTCCTTGAGCACACAGTAGACCTACATCAGATACTCTGTGCCAGGCCCTGCTCTAAATCCTCACAGCAACACTATGAGTTACTTATATCTTTGTGCTTGTTTTGCTGATACACTTGAGGTAGTGGGATGTTACAGCCTAGATTTTCACCATGGCAAAAAATACTCTACTTTCCAAATTCCAATTTTAAATACTGCTTTCCAATGTGATTACAACCCTTCATATTTCTTTCTCTTTTTTTTCTTTTTTCTAGCCCAGGCTAATTGGGAATTCACTATACAGTATCAGGGTGACCTTGAACTCATCATAATCCTACTACTTCTGCCTCCTGCATACTGAGATTAAAAGCATACACTACCACGCCTAGCTAACCTTTCATATTTTTACTGGAAGATACTCATAACTCTACTTTTATAATTGTTATACCACATTGTGCCCTTACAACCTTTTAGCTGGTGTGGATTCTCCCCATTATTACATCTCTCTTCACACATTCCATTTCCTTGTGTCTTAATTCTTCCCTTTTTCTTATGCAGGCAAATGTAGCTCTTTGTCTCATGCATAGCATTGTAGAACCATCCTGAAAGAAACATGCAATCATGCTCACTTGTGTTCATGAAAGCAAACCTCTGCACCACCCAGTCTCTCTATATTTTAGTAATCAGTTTCCTCTCTGTCCATCTCCAAAATAACTATTTTAATAACATTTCTCTCTCAACTGGCTGAAGCATCACCTATTTAGTTCTGATTAGGTAACAACCTTACCTCTTGTTTGCTGAATAAACAGATAATAAGCTATGAAAATAGACTATCCTTATCCTCCCATTCCCAGATATTCACACAGTCCTCATCCATTATCACAACTGTGTTTCTTCACCTTCAGAAAGGATGCTCTGAGCTCATTGCTGGCAACATTTTTGTACTATTCCAAAATATAATTAATTATGATTATTATTTATGAAACATACCATATATAATAATTTTTAAATCTATACACCATGTTTTTGTGTTTCCCACTCCAGCTTCAGGAGTAGTTTCCTCTCAAGATCTATTCTAGTAGTTTTTTATTGCACCTTTCCCCAAATAATGGTGCACCTATCATCACAATTGTTTGACTTAGTAGATGTAGTATCTTCATTTGCTTATATAGTTCCCAATATGAATTCATTATTTTCAGCATACTGAACACTTGAGTTATTAATCACATACATACTTCAAACACACATCCACAACATGTAACATAGAGAGGGCACACTATACTTCAGTGTTCAATATGTTTAATGACATGCAAAGCAGAAGAGGAAGGTTTGAAATGCCTGTGTAGGTCATCTAAGATAAATAGATTAGAAATAAAATCAACACTTAAAAATGTTAGAATATTTTATATTTTGGATACTTTAAAATGGTCAACAAAATTTCTTTGAATTTCTCACCTCATTCTTACAAAATGAATCATTAGCTGAGTTCCAGAATTATAGTCTATGGTTGTTTAAATTAAGCTTAAAATCAGATTTACCATTTACCATTCCAATCTAACACTTGCCAACAAGTCGATCCCCTGTCTTTGTGAGCAGATCAGAGAGGCTGATGGTGAACCCAGCTGGCAAATCTGATATCAGTGTTTATGGTTTCCCTCTTCCACTCCCTTCTCCCCCAAAAGATCTGGGACCTTAGATATTCAGAACATGCTGTCCTTATGAAATGTACACAAAAATTGTAGTCTATTTGGGGAGACACATAAAACATTGTACATACAAAAAAAAAATCTCAGACTGTGGTTTGATATGTTTGTGTGCTAAATGAGTGCCTTCCAAACAAGGAAAACCAGCATGGGCTACTTATATTCCAAGGGAACAATAGACTATTTTTCTTTTATTCTTCAAAATGTCTTTCACACAATTTTGTATCTTGTATTAATCTTTTAACCCATTTCCTGACATCTTCACTCACACAGGAATTAAGTTTCTCTTTAAGCTTCAATATCATGTTATAGTTCCCTGCCAAAATTCACTTACCTAGGCATTACTTCTCTTGCTCCCTGCTCAAAAACAGTGTCAGCTTCCCCACTTCAACCTTGTTTAATCATAAATTACTTGCTTGTCTTTAAGATAGGTCAGAATCTGGACACAGCCCAAATGTCTGGCATTATTTCCCACAAAGCCCCACCTCATTAAGCTAGTAAGACACTCACTAACCTCACAGATATCTGGGTACCTCTTGCTTCTGAACCTCCAAAACTCTGTTTTTGCCTTTTCTGCATTTCTTCTCTTCTGTTCTGGAAGCTTAGCCTATCCTTTGAGGCCAAAACCCATTCTTTCTATATTGGTTTTCCTGTCTGTCTTTTCTTTTCCTTTTCTTTATGTTCATGTGACACCCAAGGTACCCCATATAGAATAGCAAATGTCTATCAAGCTATTCAAAAGCTCATCTCTTCATTTTGATTCCTCCCATCACTACCTTCTAGATGACAAGAATTATGTTTTATAGGCCACAGAGCATGTGCTCAGTAAGACTATATAACAGAAATTTATTAAATTCCCAGGAGATGATAAATCCAGTTTTTTTATTTATATTGCCTTAGAAATACATATTTAGATAAGATAAAATAAAAATATTTACCTATTTTAAAAATAATTCCGTATAACATTACCTATGGGTATAGAACAAAATAGATTTATAGAGTATACTTAAAGGATCTCTGTGTAATTCTTAAAAGAATGTAATAAACACCCAAAATGATGGTTTTTATTTACCTCCCCACTGTTCCTCCTAGATTGAGAATCTTGGCAATATTCTAGATTCAGTACTAAACACAAAAGCTAAGGAGGTGTCATGCAACCTCTGAATAATAAACATGAACCAACCTGAAAACTAACAATTGATTTGAACATTGGACAACCCAGGGAAGATTTGGTTTCTGCTGTCATAGGGCTAGCACAGGCCTGGGAAAGTAAGGGCTTAATAAATTCTTAAGTGGTTGAGTTTTTTTTTTTTAACTCAACAGAAGATTCTAGTTCTGAAATTAGGTGCACAATGTCTCCAGAATTAGACCTGAATGAAATTTCCCAAGGGGATCCCTCATTTGACTCTGAGAAGTAATATGATTAATGGCAAGCTGATATTCTAATTTCCCATACTTAGATTTTTACTATTGTTATGAGAAGCCAAGAGCCTGTCTGCTACACTTCCAGTAATTTCTTTTGAGTGGCAAAATAAATAAATAAATAAACTTATAGCTACAAACAATTGTAGAAATCATTTATTCTATCCCACCCACTGGTGAGATGGAGATACAGTCTGCTGGTGGCTCAGTTGCTTAGTTGCCTGTGCTATTAGTCCAGAGGTTAGTGGCACGAGATGGAGATACAATCAGAAATGTCAATCAGGCTATATAGGGAAATCAAGGCAGAATTCAACCTCTCTTAAAACAGTAAGCCCCTTAACTGAATGCAGAATAACATTTAATGTGGGGCTGCATAGGGCTTTCAGACATTGCTCTTGATTCTTTGTCTCAGTGATTGGCAAACAGCTCTCACTATAACAGAGCCTCTGAAACAGAGCCTCTCTCTGTGTTTTACAGTAAATCATGATTTGCCTTCTTTCAGTGCAACAGCAACAGTCCCAGCCTTGAATCATCAAACAATAACAGCCATCCACTCTTCCGTCGTGGAAAGATGTTTCCAAACAACTTGGATGACCCTTACTTTCTCTTCCTGCGTTCTTTAAAATTTCCTTCAGTGGCATCATTTCTCTCTGCTTTGATGAGACTCTTATTAGGATTCTGCCATTCCATCTGTTAAAAGGATTTCAGTCACAGGTCACAGAAAGCCAACCTCATGCTGGCTTAAGGTTGGGCTGGAAACTTAAGCCTCCGAGCAATTTAGGCTTAGTTCCATCAGGGCTCTGGGTCCATTTCCTGTGGTTTGCTCTTCTCTGTGTTAACTCTCTGCCCAGACCGACTTCCCCCAGGATCTTTGGATGCTTGCCAGTAGCAATTAGTACTGCCTGATGCTTCATCCACAGGAGAGGCAGGTTGCTTCCCATTAACTGCAGGAGGGAGGGGACCTCTTAGATTTACATCAGTTGGCTACTCTGAATCCATCCCTAAAGCCAGAGGCAGGCCATCCACTGATAAGCATATGTCTGGAGTCATTAAGCCAATTAGAATGCAAAGGAAGATGGAATTTTCCTCGTTGACCTTAGGTGAGTACAGTCTCCTATTGAAGTTGGGGTCAAGCCAGGTCCACTCAGATCTTATTTATTGCTTGTATCAGGGCAGGTGAAATGAATGTTGGGTAAAAACTATCTTCTGTTCACTATGTATTTATAATTGTATGTAGTAATACTTGGGGTGAGTGTTACCAGTGGCCAAATTCAGTGTGCCTTGAACTCCAACGCACCTTCAGGAATGGGAGGCAAGCCAAGAGAATGGGGGGCGGGGCAGTGAGCAGCAGCGAAGAAGACGCTGTGTCAAAAGAATGCGGAAGGATAGGAAAAGATTCTGGTGTTGTCTTACAATCTCCACATGTGTGTCATGGTGCATGTGTGCCTATGCATATACATCATACACACACATTAATAATAAAAACTGAAAATTTAAAAATAAAACTGATGGAACTTTTGGAGTTTTGGGTCTAACAAAAGTACTTACGTTCTTCATTTTGGTTTGTACTTGTTTTGTGATGAATATTTTTACCCCAAGCACATTCTTATGTAACTGATTGTAAAAGTAAAAAATTGCACATTCACACCTGCTACTAAATTTCACTGTCCTGGTTTTTCTGTGTTGTTCTATCTACTCAAACATATTGGCATTCTGTTTCTATCAAAGCATTTTCTTGTTCTTGCCAAACTAATGTGTCTCCATAAAGATTAGATTTTGAAATGAGACCAAAACAGGGATAAGGATAAAGCCATGAGACATATGAGGAAAACATATCTGTCAGCTAACATCAAATTAATAATTGCATGCAGTTCTTCCAATAGCTGCACATCTACCTGCCCCTACTATCAACCAGTCAGATTGCTATCCCTGGCCACAAGGACATGTGAGTGATTTCATAAAAATCCTTACCTAGACACAATATTGCCTCTCAGCCCCCTGAAATCTCCCGAGCTACTCAACCTACGGAAAATTAAATAAGGCTAATTCAGTAGCAAAGCTTTCAGTGCGCTCAGGCTGGATCCTGAAGGTAGGCTCATTATTTCCAAGTACTCTCAATTCCTTGTTAGAGTAATCCATTCTAGAATGTATTAAAGATCAACAGAGCTGATCTAATAGTTTCCAGAACTTACCATTTTACCCTTTGAGAGAACTGGGAGGCTCTTCACTCAGATGCCATCTCCTAGCAGCTCTCCCCTCCATGATTTCTTGTAGATTACTGCCAATCATCCTGTGATTACATCTGTAAGTCCTTTCCACAGCTTGGAATGTAATTTGTCTATGGCTGTAAACTTGAATTCATTTAAAACGCCTGGGTGGCTTCTTATAATGTCTTCTTTTTTAAAAAAATTTTTTCCTGGGACTTCAATTCACTTTTAATGGTGTTTTTCTATCCATTCTGTGTTGATGATAACTTTGCCATAGTGGCAAGGACAGATGCAAAATAGGAATGATTCTGTTCCTGGCCTATGTTTTGTTAGTCTTTAATTATCTTTCTGAGCGGCAGGTGAATTCACTACCTATATGCTGATAATTAAGGTTCCGACGTCTGCTTAAGTCTCTCTCTCCATTGGGAACACTTTTACTGTTTTCAACTTTTTTTGCTTTTTGACTTTTATTCATCCATGAGATCTTGGAGAGAGTCTCCCTGAAAAGCCTTCATTACACTCCAGAGTTTTATGTTAAGAGTCCTCATGATAGCCTTTTGAGGAAGTTTAGTACACTATGTTGTAAATGCCCTGTTAGTATGTCTGCATTCCCCATGTGACTATAAATACCTAGAAGGGCAGGATATTTTCTTATGTCTACATGCAGAGATAGTCATATGACTGGCATCTAATGGGTCTTAGTTAATAATTGTTAAGTGATTCAAACCTGTAAAGGTTCTTTTTATGACGTTAGAATTTCTTTTATTTCTTTCTTGTGTGTAGTATGTGTGATATGTGTGGGAATGTGTGTATGTGTAGTGCCTGCACATGTATGTGTAAATGTACATGCGCTGGGCAAAAACATGCAGAGGCTAAAGGAGGATGTCCAGTGCCCTCCTCTGTCACTCTTCTGCCTCACACCCCCAAGACAGAGCCTCTCACTGAACCTGGCGCTCACTCTTGTTTTGGCTAGACCGGCTGCCCACTGAGCTCCAGGGATCCTCCTGTATCTGCTCATCCCAGTACTGCATTACAGGCATGCGCAGCCTTACCCAACTTTTTTGTGGGTGTTGGGGATGGAACATAGGTCCTTATTCTTCTGTAGCAAGCACTCTTACTAACTGAGCCCTCTCCACAGCACTCATATTTATTCTAATTCTCCTTGGTGGTCAATGCAGAGTGACAGTTTCTGTATAACCTTTCCCGTTAAAAAGTACCCTTGCTAGGGCTGGAGAGATGGCTTAGCGGTTAAGCGCTTGCCTGTGAAGCCTAAGGACCCCGGTTCGAGGCTCGATTCCCCAGGACCCACATTAGCCAGATGCACAAGGGGGCGCACGCATCTGGTGTTCGTTTGCAGTGGCTGGAGGCCCTGGCATGCCCATTCTCTCTGTGTCTCTCTCTCTCTCTCCCTTTCTCTGTCTGTTGCTCTCAAATAAATAAAAAAATAAACAAAAAAAATAAAAAAGAAACAGGTTTAAAAAAGTACCCTTGCTGAACCTTTAATAAATCTCAAAATAATGTTTTCTATGAAAAAAAACAGAAAAAAATATGCAAAGATACATATATACTTGATCAGAAAATAAGGTCCTTGTAAATCCTTTATTTGAAAAAATATGTGCTTATTTGAAAGTAGAAAGGGAGAAAAAGGAAAGTGAGAGGGGAAAAGAGCACACCAGGACCTCTTACCTCTGCAAACATACTCTAGATGCATGTCCATCTGGCTTTACTTGTGTACTGGGGAATCGAAACTGGGCCAGAGGCTTTGCAAGCAAACACCTTGAACCACTAAGTAACGTCTTCAGCCCTGTCAAGCTTTTTTTCAAATTTTATTTTTATTTATTTATTTATTAGACACACAGAGAGAGAAAATGGGTGCGCAAGGGCCTCCAGCCATCGCAAACAAACTCCAGATGCATACGCCACTATGTGCATCTGGCCTACATGGGAACTGGAGAAATGAACCTGGGTCCCTAGGCTTGGCAGGCATGTGCCTTAAGCGCTAAGCCATCTCTCCAGCCCCTGTGAAGCCTTTTTTGAAGCACAGGGTGTATATTACTACAAATGGACACTTGGAAGTAAAAGTGAGGTGACAATTTTTATAAAGGCAACATCAAATAGATTTTCTGTTTTAGGATACTTTTAAAAAAATACATAAATGCACTCTGTAAATTGTAGCCTTCAGTTTTCATGGTTTACCAAGGGATTTTCCTATTGATTTCCTATTTTTCTTCAGCATCAACCCTCCTTAACTTATGAAGTTTGTCACCTGTTTGGTAGTTTATAAAAATTTAAAACTAATGGTATCTTTAAAATTAAACAAGCTCAAATAATAATATTTCATATTTATAAGTGCATCCTGGAATGAATAAATAATGAAGATATTTTCAGCTGCTACTAAAAGTGTACAGTCTTAAGAAGTTTTCCATCTGCAGAGAGAAGAGATGGTCCTGATTTCCTCGGATGTGAAAATTTAGCTTGATTTGGCCCAGGATGTTTCTTGAATAGGTGATCACCATGAAATACCCTGGTTTGCCATCTGTTCAGATTGACTGTGGCGGAATTACACTGATTATTGCCCCAGATTAAATACATAGCTGCTCCTGCGGTTTTGTTGTTATTCCGCTTTTAACTGCCTCGTGCTATGTTGATGACAAACTTGCCTGGCTATACTTTTCAATTGATCTAATCAGACAAAGACCACTCAGAAGCAACTGCAATAGACAGAGACTCAGAGATATCAGTTTTCTTGATTAGGGTTTACAAAGAAAAATCGTTGCTCACTGATCCAGTTGCAAGCAACAGTACAAATAATTGTGTATCATTCTACAACCAGCATAAAGGCAGATCCTAAGAAAGTTTTAAAAATCTTTAGTTTTTAAAATAGTATTATTAACTTATTTATAATTCAATTTGTATGAAGCCATCAAGGGAGACACTATCTGCACTGTAACACAACAGTAATGCCCACTATGTTATATCTTTTATTGTCAAAGTATATATGATCTGTCATAATTATAATAAACTATATGTTTCTATGTCATATTTATTATCTCATTTGAGTAGAATTAATATCTTCACTCAAGGTATTAAAACAACCATGAGTTATTTGTATAATCTAGATCAAATCATCTAAATCTCTAGGTCTAAATCTTTTTTCTTTATATATGTTATTATTTATTTATTTGAGAGAGAGAGAGAGAGAGAGAGAGAGAGTAAATAGGCACTCCAGGGTTTCTAGCCACTGCAAACGAACTCCAGACGCATGCGCCCCCTGTGCATCTGGCTAACGTGGGTCCTGGAGAATGGAACCGGGATCCTTTGGCTTTGCAGGTAAACACCTCAACCACTAAGCCATCTCTGCAGCCACCTAGATATAAATCTTTTCATACAAGAAATTAGGTTCTGAAGGTGTGCTGGTGTGTGCCTATAATGAGATCACATGGAAACCTACGGCAGGAAGGCGGCAATTTGAGGCTAACTTTGGCAACACAGCGAGATCCACGTAAGCTTGAGTTACCTACTGAGGTAGTTTTGAAACAAAACATTAGCCCCAAATTTGTAATCTACAAGGTTTTTAATTACTTTGAGGGTTTTAAAAATATTTTTAATATATCAGAAAACCCTTGTGAACTTTACACTTAACCAACAATAAAAACACATAAGGCGGTGAGATGGCTCAATGGTTAAAGGCACTTTCTTAACATTTCCACAGGCCAAGGTTTGGTTCCCCAGTATCCACATAAAGTCAGATGCCAAAGTGGCACCTGCGCTGGAATTTGTTTGTAGAAGCAAGAGGTCCTGGCATGCACATACCTCCGCTCTTCTCCTTGCAAATAATATAAACATTTATACATACATAAAATATTTTTAAAGGATAAGACAAGTATAGTTTCTTACACATGAAAACAATTCAATAATTACTGAGTTATGGGTAGGAAAATAAAAAAGTAAATGAGTGAAGAGTGAAATAATAAATTAATAAATTAATAAAAATTAGAATGTTGGCTTTGTTCTACACTAACATATACCACATAGTGTAATAATTATTCATAGCTGATTTTATTTCCTACATTATTTGTCCTTATTTAAGAGTAAACTAATAGTTATTTCTTAAATGCAATTTGAAAAGTAAAACATTTTTACTACTCAGAATGAGTCAAAGTTACCAATAAAAAATGATACCAAGCCGGGCGTGGTGGCGCACGCCTTTAATCCCAGCATTTGGGAGGCAGAGGTAGGTGGATTGCATGAGTTCAAGGCCATGCTGAGATTACATAGTGAATTCCAGGTCAGCCTGGGCTAGAATGAGACCCTAACTTGAAAAACCAAAAAAAAAAAAAATCCCAAAAAAGTGTTAGGAAATAATTGTCAAGTACTCCCCTCTTACTCATACATTTTAACATTTAGTCTCCTGTTGATTATGCTCTTTTGAGGAAACTTTAAACACATACATACATTTTATACATACATACACACACACACACACACACACACACACACACATATATATATATATACATACATAATTTACTTATTTATTTAGTTGAGAGTGAGAGACCAAGTATGGGCATGCTAGGGCCTCCTGTCACTGAAAACAAACTCCAGACACGTGCCATTTTGGGTGTCTAGATTTACATGGGTACTGTGCCTCTTTATAAAGTCTTCACTGAAAAATCTTGAATGGAACTTGGTAAATTCTATGATCCCTTTTTCACAAAGTGTTAAGTACTAACTGATATTTGTATTGGATCTCCTATTAAATCTGCACATTAATTTTCATGGTCAATGCATTAGTGTTTAATTAATATAACTTTTACAAAATTTGAAAGGATTAAACTGATTGCTGCTATACCAGGACTACTACAACTATTCATTACAAGCATATTTAGTATTTACAGGACACTCTCCATGATCTTGCAAATCAGTAAATAGATAAATAAATAAGTAAGAAACATGTTAACAATGTGCTCTCTTTGGCCCTGGGAGGAAACTCATGTGTATTGACATTTTAACAACAAAAAGTATTGAAAGCATTTGCTTCCATTTCTGTAAGCCCACTATTGAATTAAAATATATGTTTTAAAACATTTTACGACCATATCTTTGTTCTTTTAAGACAGAAAGGACCTTTCAAATTTAGAAAATAAATTAAAATTGTTATCTAACTAGTAATAAAGTTCTGAATCCATTTTTACCTTGATATGTACACATAATCTTGTTGAATCTCAGATTCCTGCTTTCCCCTCCAGCCTCAGGACAAGACAGATGACAAAGAAGACAAAGCCTAAGGCTCATCACAGCTATAAATCCAACAGGACATTCTACATATGGTCAGTACCCTAAAAACCTGTACCCAGGACTATAGTATGCACCAGGAATAAGTGGACCCCCAGGACACAGAACAGTATAGCATTCTTCGTTATGATCGTTATGCTAAGTTCTAAAAAATATCTCCATACAGGATTTGTAGCCAAAGAACACTCTCCGTGGGGGTCTGTAGGCTGAGTCCATATTGACTTGGTGACACCGTAAGCCTATGTCCAATCTACTTAAAGTGGTCGCACATTAGTATTGCTTCCAAGGACCTGGGATGAACGGAGGTAAATTCTCTTTGAAAGAACACACCTTCCAACTAGGCTTTAAAGAAATCCTCTAGCTGGGCATAGTGATACACACTTGTAATCTGAATATTTGGAGGAAAAAGCAGGAGGATCAGGGATTCCAGGTTATCCTTGGCTATGTAGTAAGTTTAAGGACAGCTCGGACTGCATGAGACCATTTTTCAAACTCCACCACCAGATAAATAAATAAATAAATACTTTAAATAAATAAATAAGGAATATAAATTCCTAGTCAAAAATTATAAAAGAACTTCAGAATCCATTAACAGATGATGGGAAGATTTTTGCTGCAAGATATGAAATTTTACATTTAATATGGATAAATAAATATATCATTAAAACATGAAAATTTGTAAAAATATATACCAGATTGCAAAAGGACTAAATAGAACTTTAAATTTTTTAAAATATATTTATTCATTTATTTACTTATATATTATCTGAAAGAGAAAGAGGACCAACAGAAAGAGGCAGACATTAAGAGTGAAAACGGACATACCAGGGCCTCCTGACACTGCAAACAAACTCCAAGTGCATGTACCACTTTCTGCATCTGGCTTTATGTGAGTACTGGGGAATTGAACCCAGACTATCAGGAATTGCAAGCAAGTGCCTTTAACCCCTAAGGCATCTCTTGAGCTCTAGAACTTTTTAAAACAAGCTATGTGTAAATAAAACAAAAAGCTCAAAGAATGGGTAAACAAGAAATTAGATATAGTAAATGATACATTCAATAACTGTATTAAAGATCTAAAGAAGTTATCTATAAAATGACATGAAAACTAAAATTTGGAAAATGTGAATGTGATGTTAAAGGACAATGAATAACATGTAATTATCAATGCACATTGAGCTGAAGTATCAGACCAGTTTAAAAGTTAAAAAGAATGAAGGATAATATTAGGATGGTTTCTTAAGGTTAAGAAAATCTACAAGTAAGGATTCTTGAACAAGTTTTTCAGAAAGAAACTACACAGTTATTGACCAGTAAGATAATGGGGAAAGCAGGAGAGGACAAAAAAGAAACACACATGCGGAACAGAAAGTAAGCTATCATTCTATTGCATCTGGTCTATCTTCCTAAAAGTTCTCAGTGTTTAGCTTTTATTTCTAGATGTCAGTGCTCACATCAAGCCTAAAGAATTATATCCGTATGAAATGTATTTCAGTAGGTTTAAACTTACTTCTCTCAGTCTCAGGTACTGTTTATATTTTTATTTTTAGTTTATTAAGTAGAACTTTCTATGGACACATCATGAGTTGGTACCATTTCCTTCCTCCCTGCCCCCATTCCACTGAGGGCCATCTTCAGTGGGATTGCTGGTATTCACCATGGGGTTGTGAGTTATGAGTTTTGAAAGCAGAAGTCAGTCATTGGGGGAAGCAGCCTATGCCTCTGAATATATCATTCTACCCTGTGGCTCTTACAATCTTTCTGCCCACTCTCCTGGAAAATTCCCTGATCCAGGGTAGATGTTTTAAGCCTACTGTGGTGTTGTGCTATCACCAGCTTGATTTCTGCTTTGGTATGTTTTGAGTATCCTCGGTGTCGGTCTCCATCACCCTGGCTCTGGTTGTCAGGCTCGCTGTGGAGGCAGCACTCTTGCTCTTCTCACCAATTCCCTGTGGCTTCACCTGGGCCCTGAGTGATGTGCTGGGGTAGCTTGTCTCATGATAAGGAGTCAGCTATCCTTTTCTCTCTTATTCATAGACTTTGGTTGCCATTCATTCTTGCTGCCTTCTGAAATAGAAAAAAAACAGATTCTCCAATGGAGAGTGAGATCAGCTTAGGTTAGCAGAGATAACCATAGTTAATTAAAAGAGATTGTGATGGGTGTAGCCTTGCTTTTGGCTAAAGGCTAGTGTGAGCTTCTAGTTGGTCAGGTACTGTTTTTAATTACAGATGACATTTTTCTACAGAGAGAAAATTCCTTTATAAGAGATTTATTTTTATATGTTTACTAATACCTACATTTTTACATGTGTTTGTGGTATATGTACATGTGTGCACATATGTGTGTGCCTTATGTATACAAAAAGGGCAGAGAAGAATGTCCAGTGTCCTCTCCATGGTTCATCCATGTGTTCTTCGAGTTAAAGTCTCTTACTGATTCCAAGGCTTGCTACTTTCTGAAGCCCCAGGGATTCTCTGGTCTCTCATTCCCACAGAACTGGGGTTACATTTGTATATGACCATCCGAGCTATTTAAATGGGTGCTTGGGAATCAAACTCAAATGGTCCCCTTTAGACACTCATGCTTGCAAGAAAAGCAGTCTTACCTGCTCCAACCCCAAATACCTATTTTTTAAAATATTTATTTTTACTTATTTGAGAGAGACAGAAAGAGAGAGAGAGAGAGAGTATGGGCATATCTGGGCCTCTTGCCACTGCTAATGAACTCCAGACACATGAACTACTTTGTGCATATGGCTTTATATGGGTACTGGGGAATTGAACCCAGGTTGTTAAACTTGGCAAGCAAGTGCCTTTAACCACTGAGCAATCTCTTCAGCCCCCATATACCTATTTTTTAAATCAACCCTGAAACTTGTATCTTGATAGATCCAATGTCATGACACAATTATGTCTGTAGACAATTATAACTTGAATTACCTCATATTCAGGTATATACTGGGGTGTTTCCCATTTTTCAATGTAACTATATTCCTTTTAGCTCTTCAGTTCTTTGATACCATGTATTTGGCTACAGAAAAAGAAATTGTTCAATGATTAATTGAACACTTTGAAAATTCCTGAGAAATTATTCAAAGATGTATCATAATAGGTTGCTGCAACACGCTAGAAAGCTCTTCAGCAATGGCTTTCAGAAAATTAAGAGTCAGACCCTCTCGTGGTATTAGCAAATAATCCCCCCATTTCAAATTAAGGACTTGGCTTTAGATACACAGATCTCTGCCCAGGTGGTGCTTGGCACAAGGGGTCAGCCCTAAAGGAAGTTATCAAATAAGTGAAGTTCACCTCCTTGCACAGAGCAGGGTCTTTCTCCTTTACCTCTTTCGCTGAATCCTCCCTCAGGCATTCAGTACTTGAAGCTTTCTCCTCTGCCAACACAAATTCATTTAATCGGGGAAGCCAATTATTGGATAATTTGTGAGACTAAAGTGCCAGATGCTAATGTTATCAAGACATGTAAGTCAGAGGTATGCTCTATAACCTGGCATCTAATGGGAGAAACACAAAATAAATATAATCCAATGTGGTAGATAAAAATTTGTAGTCAGAACTTTATAAACTTGAATGTAAAAGGAACAGTATCACTTTCAATTAGTTCAGGGAAAGACTGGAATTGCAAAAAGCATCTGGACTAAGTCTTAAACTGTGAGGCATGGGAGAAAAGAGTAGGGGAGGGACTTAGTTGAGAGCAAACTGAATATACAAAAGCAAGAAAGGTGAGCAAATTTCTTCACAGGCATGAAATTATCACAATAAAAGGTGCAATTTTATTTCTAAGAAATAAATCCTTGAAATACAAATGTTCAGGACTTGATAAAAAGATATATCATATAACTCTGTGGGGAGAACTTGGTGGAAGACCAAGTCACAGTTATTCTGCTTTTTCCCTCAAATATAAAATCTTGTCCTATTTCCATAGCAAGATTTTCAGCCTGGCTCTTTCTATCTGTCTATCCATGTATGTACACGTGTATGTATGTACATATGTAGGTATGTATTTATCATTATCTAGATCTATCCTCTATTTGTCTTACCTGCATGCTCAGACACACATAGCAAGCAACACCTAAAATGGATATGGAATATGTCATTCTATAATGCAGAAAACAGTGTTTGCTCAGAATATTTTCTTACTGTTATACTGACAGCAAAATGTCTTAACAGATTGGTTTTTTATTTTTTGTTTATTTTATTTATTTATTTGAGAGCGAGAGAGAGAGAGAGAGAACTGGCTTGCCACAGCCTCTAGCCACTGCAAATGAACTCCAGATGCGTGCGCCCCCTTGTGCATCTGGTTTATGTGGGACCTGGGGAATCGAGCCTCGAACCGGGGTCCTTAGGCTTCACAGGCAAGCACTTAACCGCTAAGCCATCTCTCCAGTCCCAGATTAGTTTTTAATCTTGATCCCTAGCCAGATATTTGAGAGCTGGGTGAAGGCCAGAAGGAGTTAGGGTAGAAATATTTTGCGCTGCCGGAAAATAGCAGGGCTGACAGGACACTAAGTAAATCCCAAGGATCCTGAGTTGAGGTCTGTGGAACCTTCTCATTTGTGGCTCTGTTATCAGCACACTATTGACACTCAGTAATCTATAAATGTTTTCTCATACTAGTTCTATGTAGCTTTGTTCTTCAAGGCTACTTTCTTCTTGTTTTCTGTTAAACACCCAGGGCTTATAGTATAATTTCACAAATAATTTTTTCTTTCTGTCTGTAGCTATAGCTCACAATCTTTTCTGTAGTGTAACATTTATAAAATTTCTGTTAAAGTACCACTGTTTGCTGGTCATTGTAGATGCTTAAAAACAAGAGAAAAGTCCAATTACAGAAGGTTTAGTATAAACCCTGCATGATTATCAGGTTTGTAAGTTACACTGCAACAAAACCAGTTGTATTGAGCCTTAGATACTTTTAACAAAAATTTTTCCAATCCATATGTTACTTTAAAAGGCAATTCATTAGCACCTACAGACTAAATTCACTGTGTATAATCAAGAGTAAATTCATGATATATCACTGGTAGAGCAAAATAATATTAGGAAGGCTAACAATATCAAACTTGAGTTACTTTTTAAAATTACCAAATAAATCAAGTCCATTTAAGTAAATTATGAAATTTCAAAACAATCTAGGTCATGGGCTTAACTTTGAGAAATTAGAATTTCAGGTGGATGACGTTATGATCTAAGTCATGCCACTATCTACATTTAGTTGGTGTCAGAATTTGATGTTTAACTTTTGCCACAGAAGACATTTGAAATTATAATTTGGTACAATTCAGCCCTAACCAATAGATAATTAATTAAGGTGAGCTGAAAATGATGGTGCTATATGAAATATTCCTTCTCATTCTGCTATGAAAATTGCTTTTCTTTTTGAGCACTTCAAAATTCCAAAACCAAGGTGAAACAGATGAAAGCCATTCTTTCTCCTTCCTAGCCTGTCAGTGGTCACCAAAGAGTAAAGGTGGGGTGGCCAGACTACCACAAAAACTGAATCAGTGACAGCTGACACTGCTCCAGCCACTCCCCATCCCAACCCAATGCAGCCCCTACAACACAAGTCCTCTTAATTTCTAATGAAATTGGAAACATGTGTGCATGCCCTATAATAGGCTGGATCTAAGATAATACAGTATGGAAGAAAACCAAAAGTTATAAATAATAAATTGCCATCATTAACAACAAATGCTTGAGACAGCAACATTTTCAAACTTCTTTTTCATCTACTAATGTTGTCTTTATGATAAAAAAATGAATTTCCTGTTAGTCTATTTTTTTAAATTCAAAATTGAGTCTTTTTCCAACTGTGGTATGTTTCAGATTTTCTTTGATGCCATTTAGAGGAAGATAGTGTCTCTCATTTGAATTGTGACAATCAAAGTTTTCTAGTATTACCATTACCTAGTTCCAGATATCAACCACAGAAACCTGCCAGGTCTCTAAATGTTCCTAAAGTTTTATGCACAATAAAAGGCTTTTTTAGGATGGACTGCATTCCCAGAACATCTAAAAAACCTGAAACCAGAAATATGTAATAAATTAGCTTACTGAACAAATAAATAGGTATGTCATTTTTTAACCTATAGTAATTTTATTGATAGTGACTTTTGAGACCAAATAATATCTTCCAAGTGTAATATAGTTTCCTCTTATTTACAAATATGTTACATGCTGGAAACTTAAACTACCAGAATACAGAAAACCACAAAGAAATAATTGCCTATAACAGCATCATTCAGAGATAATTATTATAAACATTTGATACATACCCTTCCAACATATTTTTGAATCATATTTTTATAAAAATAAAAATTATGTTTTGCACATTAATTTGAGTCTGGCTTATTTTCATTTAAAAACATATGGTATATATTTCCCACATTAGCAAGTATCAGTCTGTAGAATTATCTAATGGCTAATTAGCATCCCATCATATGCCTATCCCTAATTATTTATATGCATTACCTAAATAGAGTGTGTATATGTGTGTTATTGCTTATGATCTTCTTCTAGGCAAGATAAAAAAGGCTTTGCATTTCGTAGGTCACCAACAGGTATAGGACAACTGTAAAAATGAATACAGTAGGGTTGGGAAGATGGTTCAGTGGTTGAAGTTGCTTGCTTTCAAAGCCTGATGGCCTGGGTTTAATTCACCAGTACCCCCTTAAAGCCAGATGTACAAAGTGGCACATATGTATCAAGTTCTTTTACAGTGGCAAGAGGACCCGGTGCTCCCATACTGTCTGCTTCTTCCTTCCTTCCTTCCTTCCTTCCTTCCTTCCTTTTGTTCTCTCTCTTCCTTCCTTTTTTCTTTCTTTCTTTATCTCAAATAAATAAATTTTTTTAAGTGGCCTAAGTATATTGTGTTCATTTGCAATGGCAAGAGGCACTTTTGCACACACACACACACACATGTGCACATGTATGTGCATACACACATATGCAAATACATTTTTTAAAATGAATACATAATTTCAAAAAAGGGGATAAAGTAGTCATTTATTTATTAATATCATAAGAACTAATTTTATTTTGATATTTTCTGATATGAAAACTGAACACAAAATTATTTCTTTAGGAAGTGTTATCTTAGGATTTTATCCAGAAATATGCAACTCTGATAAAATGAAAGGTTTTAAATATTTTTCCTGAATAAAGTCTTAATAGGGTTAAAGGTGGATAAATATTGCTTTATAATCTCATAGAAATGCAACATCCCACAATGTAGAGTATGTACCAGTATCCATAACAACCATGATTCTCTAAATATATTTTAATTGCAACATTCTTTTGAATTGTTGATGGTTTATTATGACAAAATGAAGACAACTTAAGGAAGACTATTAATCAATGGATTTTCTACCAAGCTAGTGGAAATAAGCTTGATATTCTGTTCTTCTAACACGTTGGTGCTTATATCCAAAAGGGAAAGAGATGCAAGATGCTTTTTCTATGCTATTCATGTCAACCATTTGCAGCAAAAAGAATATTATCTTCAGACTCCAAACAACTGACTCTAGCAAACCAAAGAATTTGAACCTATCAGGCAGAAAACAAAACACCATAAAAATCAAAAATACTTTTAAGTTGGTGGAATTTTAGTAATGCTTGTTTACTTTGGATAATATAAAATAGTATCATCTAACAGAGTTCTTGGAAATTACTCCTATATTATATGAAACAATATTACTTCTCAGTTCATAGATAAATATGTGTAGGTAATATAACTAACACTAATGAAATTTCTATTTTTTAATATTCCCTGAGTTATTGGTTAAGTATAACTGAGTCAAATCACAATAGTACCAGAAGTAGAGATTAAAGTGTAACAGTGTCATAGAGTCTATTGGAAGCCTTAAATAAAAATAATAATAAAGGTATAATTGGGGAAAAGGGAAGAATATTTTATTTTGTAGGGAAGTGAATGGAAGATAAATATAAAGTAAATGTGGAAAAAAGTCAACCCTGGGAATAAACCATGACTCATTTTCAATGGCTCTTTCAATGAAGCTGGAAGGAGAAATAAATTCTGTTTCTATTACTTTCCTTATACGAAACTAAGTAGAAATCTATTGAAAGGTGAATCACATTCACATCCAAACTGAAGCTGGATATAGTGGTATACAACTGTCATCCCAACATTGGGAGACTGAGGCAAGAAGATAGTGAGTTCAAGTTTCAATACACAAACCTTACCTCACATCCTTCCCACTCCTAACACAAAGCATAACAACAAAAATCCTATACATACAGAATACTATGTGAAAATCTTGAGTGTCCTACTGAGCCATTTGATAACATTAATTTTCCTGAGATTTACAATTCATTTGTAAAAATTTACAAAAAATAAACTTTGGACACATCACCAAAAATCTGCTGTTTAATGAAATAATTTGGTGCAAACTTTATTGATTTTTTAAAAGACTCATAAGAATTATCCTAGAAATTTCTTTGCAAAATTCACTTTATTATTATAGGAAATTTTTTGTTCTCAATTTTTATTAACATTTTCCATGATTATAAAAAATATCCCATGGCAATACACTCCCTCCCCCCACTTTCCCCTTTGAAATTCCATTCTCTATCATATCCCCTCCCCATCTCAATCAGTCTCTCTTTTATTTTGATGTCATCATCTTTTCTTCCTCTTATGATGGTCTTGTGTAGGTAGTATCAGGCACTATGAGGTCATGGATATCCAGGCCATTTTATGTCTGGAGGGAGGACGTTGTAAGGAGTTCTACCCTTCCTTTGGCTCTTACATTCTTTCTGCCACCTCTTCCGAATTAGACCCTGAGCCTTGGAAAGTGTGATTGAGATGTTACTCAGTACTCCAGTCACTTCTTTCTAGCACTATGATACCTTCTGAGTCATCCCAAGGTCACTGCCATCTGAAAAGAGAAGATTCTCTACCCAAAGTGAGAGTAGTGTTAATATAAGGGTATAAATATTAAGATAAATGCTTACTGGACAGTTTGATAAGCATAGTATATACATTTTTCCAGACATCAGCAGATATTACACCCCTAGGGCTCATGGCTGCCCCTGTTTTAAGTTTTCAGTATCAGGGATGTATTCCCCCCATGGAGTGGGCCTCCAGTCCAATTGGAGAGCAATTGATTTCCACCACGACAGACGTGCCACTATTGCACCCGTTGGCTCATTTGGCCTGGCTGGCCAATTATAAGGCTTGCAGTGTCCACTGTTGAGTATCTTCACTAGTGGTATCTCTTCCTCCCATTGAACATACATGTATGTAGAATGGCTTCTTCCAGCTTTCTCTCAGCTGGTCGACATAGAGGAAGTTATTAGCTCAGTTCCAGCAGGATTTCTCAGTGGCCTTGCAGCCCAAGAATGTGCAGTCTTCAGCAATAGGGTCTTACCATTTTTCCTGGTGGGAAACTAAGGGCCTCAGCAATGGCCTATAATGTTTTGGGGGCATCAGGGACCTCCCCGGCCAACAACTCACTGGAGGTATCCCATCCCTGGCACTGAAAATTTTCTAACAATGATCTATGGCTCCTGAGTGTTCCATTGTCCAAAACCGGAGGATTCCATATAATTTATTTGCATCTTAGATTTTGATTAGCCCTCCCTCCACCTTTCAGCAATTTTATTTTTACCCTCTAGAAGGTAAATTTGGTATTAACAATTTAATTATTGTTGGTGTACTTATAAGATAGAAACTTCTATTTGTATGAACTCTTGATTATTTACTGAGCACATATTTCACTACTGATATGATGGCAAAGACAGGCTCAGTGTTTTTAATTCTACTTATTCCTCCTGGCCCATAGGAAAACTCCATTTCCCAGGCTCCCTTGTGATCAGAGTAAGGCCATGTTGCTAGCTCTATCAAAGAATGGACTTGTCAGGAGTCATTTTTTACTTCTTCTTTGCTTTATTCCAGCTAAAAGCAAAGAAACCTATGCAGAAAATTGAAAAAAGACCTTGATGACAACAGTGCAAGGATTCTTTAGTCATTATACAAAGGCAACACATTAAATATCTACAGTGATATGAGTCAGGAATAAACAATTAAGTTGCTAAGTTACTAAGATTTCAGTGTTGTTTTCCTAGCAGCTAGCATTAATTACCCCAAAAAAGAGATGAGTCCTTAAAGGTTTTTCTGCTTATATTACTGATTTTTTTTTAACTTAAGTATTAGTTTTTGTAGTTTGAGGAGCATTTGGTGCTGATTGTTCTCTTTAGGAACTTAGCAAATTCTAGCACTGAGTTCAGTAGAAATTATGAAAATAATAAGTTGGTTGTTCACACTGTGTGATTAACTGAAATGTCTTGTAATCAACCTGCTCTGTATATTTGTTCTCATGGATGTCAAGTTTTTAAACACCATCAGGACTTGTGCTGTGAAATATGTTGCTTCATTTAATTCATGAATGAATTCACTAGTATCCCTGTGTAATCATCAAAGCCAGGAGCTTCCCAGAGCAGAGGAAACTTTCCCTTTTGTCAGACGGTCAAAGATTGTAAGTAAGAATTGCAGATATTTTGAGAGCTGGAGAGATTGCTCAGTGGTTAAAGGTACTTGCTTGCCAAGAACAACAACCCAGGTTTGCGTTCCCAGTGCTCACATAAAGCCAAACACACAAGGTGACATGTACACCTGGAGTTCATTTACCATGGTAAGGGGTCTTGGCACGTCTCTCTCTCCTTGCGAAGATATAAATACATTTTTAAAGAATTATGGATATTTTGGAGTTGAAATGGATCCTAAAGCTATACATATACCATAATCTTCATATATACCTACTATGACTAGAAAGGTGTTAAGGCACTTGGTTAACAACACAGCTGGTTGGCAGCAGATCTCAAGCTAACTTCACAATGTCCTGAATGCTCCACTACCTTCCTACCTGCAACAGCAATGTCAGTCAGAGGACTTCCAACCCTAGAACTCCATGCTGAGAGACTGTGGTAGTTTGAATAGATGGCCCCCAATATATTCATTTTTTTTTCTTTTTTTAGTTTGTAGTTTGCATCTGCAGCCACCTAGCTGGAGTCAGTGACACTGGGCAGATCTTAAGGTGTGGTGGTGGGTTTCAGATTTCAATCTACAGATATGCAAAGTGTACCTAGCTGGAGTTCCTGAAGTGTGCTGTGTGGCTTCGGGCTTTTGGCTTCTCTCTCTCTCTCTCTCTCTCTCTCTCTCCTTGGACCTGTGAAGGCAGGCCAGCTTCTTCTGCCATTATGTAACTTCCCTTGGATCTGTAAGCTTCAATAAATATCCCTCCCTCCCTAACTGTGCCTGGTCTGGAAGTTTATTTCAGCAAATCTAAATCTGTCTGCTTCAAATTTTGGTACCAGGAGTGGGGTGAGATGTACTTGACCAGGTAGATGGTGCTCTTTTGGAACATTTGTTTTGGAGGAATGGGCATGGATTTGGTACTTGCAACTAAAGATGCCTTCTGGAGTGGTAAGCCAAGTTTTATGTACTCTTCTGATGAGATTTTGAGAATGTTAAATGCAGACAGTATTAAACTTCAAGGCTTGGCTTATGAGCTTTCTAAAGGAAAGGAAAGACTACAGAGGACTTTATTAGAAGTGGGCTACTGGCATAAGGGCTGGCTGCATTCTGCTGATGAGGCCCAGAGAGTTTAATCAAGGTTAAATTTGTTATGGATTGATGTGCTTGGCAAAAGATATTGGACTGAGAAATTTAAGAACTGTAAGTTGAAAACTTCAAACAAGTTAAAATTACAGACCCTGAGACTGGTTTTAGGTTACTGAAGCTGCTATTGTCAACACATTAGCAATCTTAAAGAAGACAGCCCAACTGCTTTACTTCCAAACAATGAAAATGCAAACTCTTTTGGAAAGAGTTGACTGGAGAAGAAACCTGATTTTCAAGGCTATAATTTATTTCGTCCCTGAATTAAAAATATGGCTGTGGGGCTAGAGAGATGGCTTAGTGGTTAAGCACTTGCCTGTGAAGCCTGAGGACCCTAGCTCAAGGCTCAATTCCCCAGGACCCATGTTAGCCAGATGCACAAGGGTGTGCATGCATCTGGAGTTCGTTTGCAGTGGCTGGAGGCCCTGGTGCACCCATTCTCTCTCTGTATCTGCCTCTTTTTCTCTGTCTGTCACTCTCAAATAAACAAATAAAAATCACCAAAAAAAATTTTTTAATATGGCTGTTTCCTGTATACCTGGTATTGGTTTCAGAAAAATGTGAGGAGTGGTCATGAATTGCACATGGTTCCAGGAGCTGCTGCTGAGATGCGGCATGAAGCAGGGTGTGATGCCCTGATAGGCTGAAAGAGTCTTTGGAAGATGGACCATGGTTTACATGAAGACCTGAAGATGTTTTGAATATACCAGAACTATGCAAGGACTACCATAGAACACACTGTTAGCCTAGGGTGGAAGTGTTCCCTGACTACTCTGCCCAGCTGGAGCAGAATTGGAAAATCTGGAGACTGTCAGACTCTGGTTATATTGAACTTGAACTGCAGAAGTTTGATGATTGCTTGATGGTAGTTGAGTTTGCATTGTTTTAGTCTCTCCTTGCTATGCATTACACCAGTTGAAAATGTTTACTCTGTGCCTTTATATGTTGGAAATATTTAACTTGTTTGATTTTACAGGACTTATTATCTCAGATTGGTCAAGACTTTGGGGACCTTTTAAATTGAACTGAGTACAATTTACAATGTGTGATGGTTATTAATCAAACCTAAATCTGTGTGCTTCAGATCCACTGGCCAGCCCAGAGTAACCTCTATGTCAGTTTGATGCATAAGCATCACTGTCCATAGAGGGAACCCCTAGCTGAAGGAGAGTAAATCTGCCCTTGGTCAGAAATCTACACTGAGACCTCACCTATGAAGATGAGCTGGCCATGCTCTTGAAATCTGAACAGGGAACTGATCTGATATTAAATGTAGGTGCGGAGGGGCTGGAGAAATGGCTTACTGGTTAAAGCACTCACCTGAGAAGCCTAAAAACCCTGGTTTGGTTCCCCAGTACCATCATAAGCCAGATGCACAAGGTGGCACATGCATCTGGAGTTCATCTGGAATTCGTTTGCAGTGGCTAGAGGCCCTGGCATTCCATCCCCCCTTCCAATCTATTGATTAATCATCTATCTATCTATCTTTATATCTATCTCTATCTTCTTTCTCTCTCTCTTTCTCCCTTACCTCTCTCAAATAAATAAATCAAAATAATTTTTGAAAAAAGTATGCTGAGAGAGAAAGGTTGCAGTCAGGGTTGTGGGGGATGCCTACAGCAGTATGAGATTCCACTGCAGAAAGATGAGGGAAGAAAGCAGGCCCCTGATTTCCTCACGCCCTAATGTCTATGGCTCATTTCAGAACTGACCCCATCAATAAACCCCCTAGCTCACTGATTTACAAGCAACTTCCTTTTATCTCACAGAGGCTTTAATGAGTATAACTTAAATGAGTGTTTTACACTTAAAAACTGTATATGAAAGGCAATTACTTATATAAAGCTTTCATCTTAGTATCATTGAAATATAAAATTCTATGGGGAAATACATTACAAAATTAAATATTAAATTAACTATTCAAAATTTTTTCCGTTTTATTTATTTACTTGTAAGCAGAGAGAGAGAGAGAGAGAGAGACAAAGAGAGAAAGAGAAAGAGAAAGAGAAAGAGAGAGAGAATGGGCATGCCAGGGCCACCAGCCACTGCAAATGAACTCCAGATGCATATGCCATCTTGTGCATCTGGCTTACGTGGGTCCTGGGGAACCAAACCAAGGTCCTTTGGCTTTGCAGGCAAGCACTTTAACCACTAAGCCATCTCTCCAGCCCCACTATTCAAAATTTTATAGTGCAAATGTCAAAATATAAACAAACTTGCAGGACATACAAACTGAGAGTAAGTATTTACTAAATTATATCACCCAAAGGTAAATAACCTTTATAGGTAAATTATCAATACTTATAAAGGAAATATACATATTGGTAGGAACATTAATCCTTCAGCAGGAGAATATGCAAAGAAAATAGACTGAGTTCACGAAACAAATAGGAAAACCTGATTAATTTATGAAAATATGTTTAACTCTGCTAATTATCAAGCAGATGAAAAGTAAATTATGAAAATAACTTTTGCCTACCAAATGAATAAACATTTCTACAAATAATTAATATTATTCTGATTGTACTTTCGTGAGACATCTAATGTCAACAACACATTGCCAATGTGTTTGTAAATTGATAGACTCACTCTAAAAAGCATCTATGAATTTCAAAATGTTTACACTAGGGCTGGAGAGATGGCTTACCAGTTAAGGTGCTTACCTATAAAGCCTAAGGACCGAGGTTCAACTCTCCAGTACCCACATAAGCCAGATGCACAAGGTGGTACATGCATCTGGAGTTCATTTGCAGTGGTTAGAGGTCCTGATGTGCCCATTGTCCCTTTCCATCTGTTTCTCTCTGTGTGTCTCTCAAATATACAAAAATAAATAGATAAATAGATAAATAAAATATTTTTGAAAAAGTAAAAGTTATTCCCTACCTCATCTCTCTTTTCCCTCTGGGCCTGCCTCTTCCTGCCCTCACCTCACAGCTAGGCAGAGATGCAGCATGTCCTATCCCCTCCCCCCATTCCCAGGCCAGGAATGCTTTCTTTTCCCTCCCTTAAGGGGGCAAAACTAGCTGGCCACTATTCTTCCCCTTTTCCTAGGCAGCATGTACATTCCCACCTCATGGAAGCATGGAATTCTACCCATTTCTCCTCTCCTTTGCCTAGTTTCTGCCAGTGTCTCCTCTCAGTAGCTGGGAGAGAAACCCCTTGAAGATGCAGGAAAAGAGAAAAGGCTACTTCTTCTGTGAGTGTATCCAGGAACTTTCTGCATGTGCTGCCCCAGCCCATCTGAGGAAAGAGCAGCTCAGCCTGCGCACACACAAAGTGCATTCCTCAGGGCCGCGTTCACATCCAACAACTCATGGAAAGGTATGCCACTAAGAGAGGGCTGCTGTTCTCGTTTTACAGACAAGGCAGCTGGGTCAGTAAGTTGTTGCCATCTTTTAGCTGTGAAGTCACCCAGATATGAAGAGAAATTCTCAGTATCAGAAGCTCCAACCTACCCCTTGGATCTAGGAGTCCTGTTGGCTGCTCCTGAACACTGGGACCTCTATGGATGGATCCTCTAGGGTCAATTTGGAAGAAGCCTCACCCCCAGCCTGGCTTTGGACTAGATCATGTGTTATATCCATCATGCATCAGTATAACCTGAAAATTTTTTTACTTTTAAATAAATAAATAAACAAACAAACCCCCTCCCATTCTGAATCAGCTGGTTTGTGGTGAGACCTAGGCGTGTGCATGTGACTTCATGTCCTTGAGTGACTTGGTTGAGGGGTGTCAGGCTGCTACTTTGCACTCCATGCTTTCTTCCCCATGCTGCTTACTCCTGCACTGCCTACTCAGATCCCTTCTGATCTCTTTGTGGGTGAAGCACACTAGCAGTCTATTTCCCCTCACAGTCCTTATCTCCACAGGGTGGTGTTGGAGCTTCTAATTTCCAAAATAGTTTTTATGCTTCAGGGAATTTGACCTCGTGTGTGTGTGTGTGTGTGTGTGTGTGTGTGTGTATGTATCTCAACACTAACAACAACTAAAAATGAGCATAAATGCACATTTTATTTTACTTAGCTGACTTCTGAAATACACTCTCTCTGTAATTCAGTAAAAAAAAGTGGGGATTAGTGAAAATTATAGCACTTTATATACCATATGCTCTAGAGAATGCAGAAAATGCTTGTATACTGTTTGGTCAAATAGTGTAAATGGAAAATTTTAATGAAAGAGCTTCTAAGTAACTAACTTTCTCCTTTATGCTTTTAGGAGTGTCCCCATTTTTATGTTGTTCAATTATTACCTCACTAATTTGAACATATCCTTAAAATTTAACTTGAAACTGTGTATAAAGTAGTGTGGAGGAGACTGGAGAGATGACTCAGCAGTTAAAGGTGTTTACTGGCAGAGCCTAGTTGCCTGAGTTCAATTCCCCAGTCTCCACAGAGTGGCACATGCATCTGAAGTTTGTTTGCAGTGGATGGGGCCCTGGCATACCCATCCCTTCTCTGTCTCTCTCTCTCTCTCTCTCCCTGATTTAAAATAAATAACCAAAATAATTTTAAAAAATGATTTTTCCAACTCCATCCATTTTCCCCGAAATTTCATTATTTCATTTTTCCTTACAACTATGTAGAATTCCATTGGGTATATACCACATCTTCATTAAAAACACATTGAATCCGAAACTCAGGATACAGAGAACTCATAACTAAATCTAACTGCTAACAAACCCATTAAGGCTCAGAGACCATTGAGGAAGAAGAGGGTAAACTGTAAGAGCCACAGAATAGGTAGAAATATCCTGAGACCCAGCCCCAGCAAAGACTGACTGGGGCCTCAGTTACTCAACAGTGAACACCAACAACCCTACTGAGGAGAGCCCTCAGGGAAAGGGAGACCAGAAAAGAGGGGATATAATATTACAACCTTTGTAAAGTAAGAAGAAGGAAGAGGAGGAGAAAAAATTTTAAAGTTGTGTGAGATCTAACTACTGTTATATCTACTCAGTCAACTTAGCAGATTTTTCAAAGTTGTATTTTTCCATGAATATTTAATAAGTGCTAATTGATGATAGTTATTTAAAATGGATGTTTTGATAAGTGTATCAATAAGCTGAAAATGATAGGCAAAAAAATCGTCTAGGGACTTTCAGCAAGTCTACAGGACAGACATGCCATCATCATGTTATACTTCAGAGAATAAAATAATAAAGTTCTGAAATGGCTTAATTAGTAATGAGATAAAATGTCTAGTAAACAACATACATTAATGAAGTACACAGCAGTTCCTTTCCTTATTTCTGGTCTTAATAGATTTCCTTTTAGCTCAGCCCAGGCCTCTCAGTGTTGCCCCTTCCTTCCTTCCTATGTCCCCACCAACGCTTCCCAAGACAGGACTTTGCCAGTATAGGAGTTACTTCACTCATTGTGCCAAAGTATGTGACAGAGCAACTTAAAGAGGGAAGGCTTTATTTTGGTTCACAGTTTAGGATACAGTCTGTCATGGTCGGGAAGTAATGGGAGGTAGGAGATGGTTACATTGCATCCACATTCAGGAAGCAGAGAGACTGCTGGTGCTCAGATCACCTTGTCCTATTCATTCACTCTGTGACCCCATGCCATGGGATGGTACCATATTCAAAGGGGGTCTTCCTTTCTTACTTAATCCTTTCTGGAAAAATCCTCATAGATACACGCATAGTTGTGCATCCTGGGTGATTCTAAGCTCAGTCTAGTTGACAATAAAGATTAACTACAACAGTTGGCTATAGGGTTATTGTGTATAGCCTTTATTATGCTAAAGTAGATTTATTCTATTCTTAGTTTTTCAGGGCTTGTATCATGAAGTATTGTTAAATTTTGTCAAAACCTTTTTTCAGCATCTATTGAGATCATCTGTCCTTCAGTCTACTGATGTCCTGCATTGTACATCAATGTACTACATTGACTGACTTCATGTGTGAACCATCCTTATATCCCTGGGATGAAACCCTCTTGGTCATGGTATATTATACTACTATATTCTTAAGTTTAGTTTTCAAGTATTTTATTGAGATTTTTTGCATTATGCTCTTCAGGAACATTGGCCTATAGTTTTTCTGTTTTGTTTCTGTTGTTGTCTGGTTGTGGTAATACTGTGTTCTTAGTTTGGTAGTGTTTATTCCCCTTGTATTTTATTGAACAGTTTTGGAGTCTTGGTGTCATCTCTTCTTTAAAGATTTGGTAGAACTCAACAGATTCCATCCAGCCAGAGGTTTTTCTTTATTGGGTAACTCTTGATAGGGATTCCCATCTTATTGCTTGGCGAAGATATGTTTGAATTGTTCAAATACTTTTGCTTTTGTTTTGATAGATCCTGTGTATCTAGGAATTTGTACATTTCTTTTTTATTTTCCCTTGTCTTAGAATACACGTTTTCAAGATATTTCCTAATAATCTTTTGCATTTCATTGGTGCTTGTAGTGTTCCTCTCTCTTATTTCTAATTTTATTAATTTTGGTTTTCTCTCTTTTTTGTAATTAATTTGGCTAAACACCGATCTATCTGGTTGTCTTTTAAAGGAACCAACATGAATCTATATACTGTTCTTTTAGCTTCTATTTTATTTATTTCTGTACTGAATTAAAAAAAAATTTCTTTCTATGCTGGAGGGTTGGCTTAGTGGTTAAGGTGCATGCATTTGAAGCCTAAGGACCCATGTTTAATTCTCCAGGTCCCACATAAGCCAGATGCACATGGTGGCGCATACATCTGGAGTTCGTTTGCAGTGGCTAGAGGCCCTGGCATGCCCATTATCACTCTCTCTCTCTCTCACTGTCTCAAAATAAATAAATAAAAATAAATCTTTAAAAAAATTCTTTCTCTGGGGCTGGAGAGATGGCTTAGCAGTTAAGTGCTTGCCTGTGAAGCCTAAGGACCCCGGTTCGAGGCTCAACTCCCCAGGACCCACGTTAGCCAGATGCACAAGGGGGCGCATGCGTCTGGAGTTCGTTTGCAGTGGCTGGAGGCCCTGGCGCACCCATTCTCTCTGTCTCTCTGCCTCTTTCTTGCTCTGTCTGTCACTCTCAAATAAATAAATAAAATGAACAACAAAAAATTTTTAAAAAAATTCTTTCTCTGTATTGATTTCGGCTTCAGGCTGTTCTCATTTTTCTAAGACCTTGATGTACATGATAAGAGTATTTATTTTAGATCTTTATAAGTTTTTTTGGACATAATCATTAATATGAACTTTCCTCTTAGAATTTTCTTTGCTGTATACCAATAGTTCTGATCCATTGTCCTTTCATTTTTATTTGGTTCTAGGAATTTGAAATTATTTTCTGATTTTTTTATAGTTATTTAAGAATACACAATTGAATTGCCATGTACTTATACAGTTTTTGTCATTTCCTGGTTATTGCTAGTTTTACTTCATTATGGTTTGACAAGATTCAAGAAATTATTTTACTTCTACTACTATATTTGTTAATACCTGTTTATGGCCTAAAGTGTGACAAGCTTTAGAAAATTTTCCATAAATGACTTAGTAGAATTAATATGTTTTAATATTAAATGGAATATTCTGGACACATCTGTTAAGTCCATTTATGTTGCATTTAACTGAAATTTATTTGTTGATTTTTAGTCTGTATGTGCTGTCTATTAGTGAGGGAGGATGAGGTATTGACACCACAGCTATTATTATTGTATGTTTATTTATTTGATTTGTTTCATTTTATAAAATTAGAAGCTCTATTTAAAATGGGACAGCCTCATTGATTTCTTTCTCTGTATATTTGTCCTTTGCATATGCAAAAGCTACTGATTTTTGTGTACTGATTTGGTATCCTGCCATTTTACTAATGTTATTAAAGGAATAACACCAACCAAGTATGTGAAAGACCTATATAATGAAAACAAAACAAAAAAAAAAGGAAGAAAAAAACTCAAGATAGAAGTTGAGGAGGACTAGAGAAGATGGCAAGACCTCCCATGCTCCTGGATAGGTAGAATTTACATTGTGAAAATGGCAATTCTGCCAAAAGCAATATACAGATTTAATGCATTACCAATAAAAATCTCAGCATCATTCTTCACAGAGATAGAAAAAGTGATATAAAAACTGATATGGAATGTCAGCAGGCCTTGGATATCCAAACATATCCTCAGCAGCAAAAAAAAAAAAAAAAATCCTCTGGAGGTATTGCTGTACCTAATCTAAAGCTACATTAAAAAGCTACAGGAATCAAAATGGCATGGTACTTGCATAAAAACAGAAACATAGACCAATGGAACAGAATTGAAGACTCAAACCTTAGGTTAAGTAACTACAGCTACTTGATCTTTGACAAAGGTACCAATAACATATACTGGAGAAAAGAAAGCATATTCAATAAATGGTGTTGGACAAATTGGATGACCATATATAGAAAAATGAAACTAGACCCACTCATATCTCCATACACAAAAATCAAGTCCAGATTGATTAAAGACCCCAACATAAGACCTGAAATTCTTCAACTACTGGAAGAAAAAATAGGAGGCACTCTCCATGATATAGAAGAGGAGAAAGACTTCCTGAACAAAACCCCAGTAGCCCAGGAAATTAAACAAGCACTCAACCAATGGGATCTTATGAAGCTAAAAAGATTTTGCATAGACAAACATACCATAAGCAGAGGCAATAGATTGTTCACTGAATGGGAGAGAAATCTTTGCCAGCTACACTACTGACAGAAGCCTAATATCTAGAATCTACAAAGAACTCAGAACCCTAAACAATAAAAAATCAAACAACCCACTCCAAAAGTGGAAAAGAGAACTGAATAGGGAGTTCTTAGAGGAAGAATTACAAATGGCTAACATACACTTGAGAAAATGTTCAACATCCCTAACCATTAGGGAAATACAAATTAAAACAACTATGAGATTATACCTTGCCCCAAATGTTGGCGAGGATGTGGAGAAATAGGAGCACTTATTCACTGTTGGTGGGAATGTAAGCTGGTACAACCACTGTGTAAATCAATATGGAGTCTTCTGAAAAGGATGAATATAGAGTTACCTACAGATAATTATTCCCTTCCTAGGCATTTACCCTAAAAGATCCATACCTCAGTTCAGAGATATTTGCTCAACCATGTTCCTAGCTGCTCAATTCATAATAGCTAAGAACTGAAATCAACCCAAGTGCCTATAATTTGATGATTTGATAACCAAGATGTGGTATATTTACATGATAGAATTCTAATCAGCAGTGAGAAAAGATGACACAATGAAATTTGTAGAAAAATGGTTGAACTTGGAATAGATCATACTAAGCAAACTCACACAATCACAGAAAGATAATTGTTACATGGTCTCACTCATCAGCAGTTCCTAACCTCAATCAGCCTAAGTTGTTGGCATACCTGAATGGCATCTTGAGGCTTGGACAATAGGGAGGGTAGAACTTGGGGAAAGGGAAAGGGTGTGTGGGGGAGGGAGACACAAATCTGAACCCAAATTGAACTGGTATCATAGAATCCTATATCCTTGAAGTTAGGTTGAAGGTTAAACCCCCAACAGGACCTTACGGGGAGTAACTGAATCAAAGGATGCTAGAGAGGGTGAGATAAAGCCTACCCTTAAATTTTTCCTGTTTCTATTTTTTTTCTGTCCTTTTCTTCATTCTTTCTCTTGGTGCTGGCCTGTAATTCCTGCTACCAAGACATGGTTAACATCCACAATGAGCTGTTGATTGGAGAGCCCTACAAGGTTTCCCAGAACAAACAAGACAGACTTTGTCAGAGCACTTGATTACCCACCAGGGGTTAGTGGTAAGACCCCACTGCTGAAGACACCATATGCTATAGGCGCAGACCATGGAGTGACCTCATTGGAATCCAAAAGAGAGCCAGTCCCCAGACAGTTAGCCCATCCAGTGCTGGAAGGTACTACATGAGCTACCGGGGGAAAGTGGCCAGCATCTCTCTGAGCAGCTCAAAGTCTAAGCTACTGAGAAGGCAACCAACCTGGCATGATGCTCACACAAGTGCAATAGTAGCACACAGCCATGGTGGGTACCCAACTGCTCTTAGATTGTCTAATGGATCTGCTCAGTGGAAAGGAAACCATAACTGGAACTGGGAAACAAATCAGAATCATATCCAGATAATGATTCTGCTTTCCAATATCAAGCACCCACTAATCTTGGGCAATAAGAGGCTCTATACCCTCTAAATTCTCTCTAAATTAATAATAATTATCCCAGTTAACCAGTGCTGATTTCAGTCTCCAGAGAGTCTGGAGATTCTGCTTCTCTTTTTCAGATGGGAGCAGGACCTTGACCTAGCCCCAGCTGAAACCACAGAGGAATTGGAGAAATGAGCAAGAGTGCTGCATCCATCCTGAACCTGATAATCAGCACCAGGGTAAAGGAGACGGACACTGAGGATACTCAACACCTACCAAAGAAGAGATACAGAGGCTCCTAGGAACCCATCACTGAAGTAGACTTAAAATGCACCCAACATGGCACAGGGAATTTTGCAGAAGAGGAGGTGGAAAGATTTATAGAGCCACAAGTTGGGACATGATGCACAGAGACATTGCCTCTCACCCATAACTGACTGCTGCCCACACAGTGCATGACCCACAACCCCCATGGGGTAGACCTGAATCCCCAACAAGGAGGGCCTCTTCAGAATAGGGGCAGGGAGGAGGGAAAGGATGGTACCAACATGTGCTCTTTACATACTAAGTATATCCATATCTAATAAATTAAAAAAATAACCTAACAATGACAAAAGTTGATGAGGATGTGGGGAAAGAGGAACTCTCATCATCCACTGTTGGTGGAATGGAAAGTTGTACAAACACTATAGAAATCAATTTGGAGACTGCTGAAAAGGATGAACATAGAGCCATCAACAGACCCAGTTATCCCCTTATTGGGCATTTATCCTAAATATTCCATGCATCAATACAGAGATATTTGCTCAACCATGTTTATATTTGCTCAACCATGTTTATAGCTGCTCAATTCATTATAGCTAAGAACTGGAATCAACCCAGATGCCAATCATTAGATGAATGGATAACAAAGTTGTAGGTACATGTGCACAATGGAATTCTACTCAGCAGTAAGAAAAAAATGATACAATGAAATTTGTAGAAAAATGAACAGACCTTGGGAAAGATCATACTCAGCAAACTCACAACCACAGAGAGTCAAACACTTCATGGTGTCACATATCTGTGATTCCTAACCTGGCCCTGCTTGAGTTGCTGATGTGCCTGATAGGCCCAGACAATAGGGATGGAAGGGTGTGTGGGCAGGAGAAGGGGAGGGAGGGAAAAACAAACACAAAATCAAATCCAAAATGAGCCGATACCATAGAAACCTTTGTCCTTGGAATTAGCCTGAAAGATGTGACCCTCACAAGGACTAAAGGGGGAGCACCTGAAAAGTAGGGCTCTTGTAAGAGAGGAATGAAGCCTAAGCTCAAAAGCAAATTTTTTTCAGTCCCTAGCCTGTAACTTGCAGTACCAGAGATTGGTTGCTACCCATATTGAGCTGTTGATTGGAGAGACCTAGGAGGTGCCCAAATCAAGACAGCTTTCTTTCAAAGCTCTTGATTACCTGAGGCAAAAGCTAAGATCTTATTTCTGAAGACACCATATGCTGCTGACACAGAGCATGGAGAGACCTGGCTGGAAGAAAGCCAGTCCCCAGACAGTCAGCTTGTCTAGTGCTGGAAAGCACTACATAATCTACTGGGGGAAAGTGGCCAACAATGGCCTGAGCAACCAGAGGTCTAAGCTACTCAACAGCAAACACCCTGACAGGATGTACAGGCCGGTACAACAATGGCGCCCAGCCTCAGTGGGTAACCAATAGCTTTCTGATTGGCTAAGAGATCAGCTCAGTGTAAAGAAAGCCATATCTGGAATTGGGAACCAGATCAGAGTCCTGTGGAGACAAAGATTATATTCTCCAGTGTCAAGAGCTCTCACTAGTCCTTGGCTAAAAGAAGGTTTACATATATCAAATTCTCCCTAAATTAATAATGCATATCCCATTTAAACTATGCTGACTTCATTCTCCATTGGAGAGTCTGTTCTTCTTTTCTAGAATGTAGCCAGACTGGAAGAGATAAACTACCCCTCGCACTTCAGCCAAGCCACAGCTGAAACCACAGAGGAATTGGGGAGATAAGCAAGAGTGCTGCTTCCATGCTGTTCCTGATAATCAGCACCAAGGTGTAGGAGAAGGACCCTGAAGATACTCAACATTTACCAAAGCAGAGATCCAGAAGACTCCTAAGAGCTCATCACTGAAGTAGACTTAAAACTCACCCACAACGACATAGAGAATTTTGTGGAAGAGGGGATGGAAAGATTGTAAGAGCCACAGTTTGAGACATCATGCCCAGAGGCGTTCCCTCACCCCCAAAATAACTGACTGCTGCTCCCACAACACATAAGCCACAACCCTATAGCGAATACCTGCAGCCCCACTGAGGAGTGTCCCCAACAGAATAGGGGCAGGGACAAGGGAAAAGGAGGGTACCTACACATGATATATCCATATGAAATATGTTGTTAATAATAATAATAAATGTTAGGAAAAGCGAAAAAGAAATAATTAAATGGGCATGGTGGCACATGCCTTTAATCCCAACACTCAGGAGGCAGAGGTTAGGAGGATTACCGTGAGTTCAAGGCCACCCTAAGAATACAGAGTAAATTCCAGGTCAGCCTGGGCTACACTGAGATCCTACCTTGAAAACACAATAACAAAAACAAAAGAAATAATTAGAACCAATAGTTCTCAAAAGAAAGCGTACAGATAGCCAATAAATACAGGAGAATGTTTTTAATTGTATGTTAGTTCATGCCATTCTCAGATTTAGAGCACTCTTGCAGGTTTACAACTTCTGCTGCATTTTGAATAAAATACTAACTCTCCTATGACTTACAAAGTCATAAATCATCTTGGCTCCCGCCTGATGTGATACCATGTCACCTTCTCTAAAATTTCCCTGGTGCTTTATGTTCTGAGTCCACTGAGAATTTTGCTCCTCCAGTGTGGCCTCTTCCTTGTTCTCTCTGCCTAAAACGATCATCCTCTGCCATGCACAGGGATTTAGTCTCCTATGGATTATTCAGATCTAAGGACAAATATAAATTTTTGGAGATGACCTGTTTACATGACCTAAAGTGATCCAATTCAACTGCCTCTTCAACTTCATGGAAGTCTTTGTTTGTAAAAGTCATACACAGTTGCTCACAAAAGAATCACTAATTCTGTACCATAACAAGCTATGAGTGAAATACCCTGTCTCTATGTCAGTAGCATTGCACTGTCCCCACCCTGGGAACACAGATATTCTTACATAGTTGACACCTAAGGCCAGACCTACAAGAAGAGCAAGAGTCAGGCTTTAGATAAGTCCAAAAGAGAAAACAAGTTGGCAATCATAGCATCTATTTCAAGAGAATTTATATATGTGTATATTTGTAATGTGACTATGAAGAACAGTGAGGCAATTATTGACCCTCTGCATTGCCATTAAAAATCACCAGCTCTAATACTCTGAATGTCACCTCTTTGTCCCATGTGGCATCTTCCTCCCAGCTAGTGGCTGCCCTGAAAACTGATCACATCCAAAACTCAGTGGCTTTCCAGTTTCCTCTTGAGCTTAAAAGAGATATTGGTAAAGACTCTAGCCTGAGGAGAAAAGACCCTTCGGTATGGTGTCCTTCTGTCCTTCCCTCACCCTGGTAAATAGTCCTTTTACTAAACTCTGCTCAAATTAAGAAAAATAATTAGAAATCCTAAATTTCAGTTCAAATATATTTAAAATAGTTCTATATTATCAGTGGATTGTTCCCTGTATAGTGAACTTTAATTCTGGTTATTTTAGTTTGAAATCTACATTATCTTATGTCACAATAATAATGCTGGCTTATTTCAACCTCCAATACCTTGTAAACAGACTTATATTTTTTGCTCTGTGAGTATTTTTGTCATTTATTTAAACTATGATTCTTGGTGATAAAGATTATTAGTTCTTGTTTTTTAATCCAATAAACTAGTCTATGTAGAAAGTTTAAGACCATATATGCTTAGGATGATTAATGAGGTAAGTTTGTTAACTTTTGTAATTTTGTTGAATGTTTTTCTGGTTGGTTGGATTATATGTGTTCTTTTGATTCTCTCGTACTTATATTAGAGATTTGCTGCTGTACTGTGTTGGGCGTGATGGTTTTTTTTCTTAGTTTTGCTTTTCTTAATATTTCTAATTATTTGAAAGCAGAGAGATAGAATAGAGACAGACAGAACAATGGGAATGCCAGGGCCTCCAGCCTCTGCAAACGAACTCCAGATGCATGTGCCCCCTGATGCATCTAGTTAACATGGTTATTGGGAAATTGAACCTGGTCCTTAGGCTTTGTAGGCAAGCACCTTAACTGCTAAGGAATTTCTCCAGCCCTCTTAGTTTTTCTTCATTCACATATTCCTCTCGTGAAATGTGTTCTTTTTTTCACTGTCATGATTGAAACTGTCATCCCTCCTCCACCATAATAGGATTTTTAACTATCCTTTACAGTGCTGGCTTGGAGGATATGAATTACTTTTATTTTTACTTCACTTGGAATGTCTTTATTTCACTATCAATCTTAAGTGATAACTTTGTTTAATGTAGTAATTTTGGGTAGGAATTCTTTCAGTGTTTGAAATATTTTCTTCCATGCTTTCCTGACTCTTGGAGTTTCCATTGAGAAGTGTAATGGTATTCTGATGTTTCCCTTTGTAAGTTAAATGGGTTTTAATGTATATATTTTAATATTGTTTTGCTTGGTTTTGTTTTGTTGTATTTTTGTACCTTGATTCTTGAATAAAATGTGTTGTGGAGGGAATTTCTCTGTTTCTATCCATTTGGAGTTGTAAATGCCCCTTGCTTTCATGCCATTTCTTGCTCTTGATTTGGAAACTTTACTGTTAAAATTTTATTGAGTAGATTTTTTTTCATCTGTAGTTTTCATTTCAGTTCTCTCCTTATTATTGTATTATTATTATTATCAACATATTTCATATGGCTACATCATATGTTGGTATCCTCTTTTCCCTTGTCTCTGCCTCCTTTCCACTGTGGACCTCCTCAGTGGGGTTGCAGATATTCCCTATGGGGTTGTGGTTTATGTGTTGTTGGAGTAGCAGTCAGTTATTTTTTTGTGGAAGGGAATGCTTCTGGGCATGATGTCTCAGCCTCTGGCTCTTACAGTCTTTCCACCCCCTCTTCTTCAAAAGTCTCTGAGCCATGGTGGGTGAGTTTTAAGTCTTCTTCAGTGATGAGCTCTTATGAGCCTCTGGATCTCTGCTTTGGTAGGTGTTGAGTATTCTCAGGGTCTGTCTCCTGTACCCTGGTGCTGATTATCAAATTCAGCATGGAAGTAGCACTCTTGCTCATCTTCTCAATTCCTCTGTGGTTTCAGCTGTGGCTTGGCTAAAGTACGAGGGGTAGTTTATCTCTCTGGTCTCACTACCCTCTGAAAAAGAAGAACAGGTTCTGTAATGGAGAGTGAAGTCAGCATAGTTTAAATGGGATAAACATTATTAATTAGGGAGAATTTGATGTGTATAACCCTCATTTAGCCAAAGACTAGTGAGAGCTTGACACAGGGGAGCACAATCTTTGTCTCCATAGGACTGTGATCTGGTTCCCAATTCTACATATGGGTTTCTTTACACTGAGCTGATCTCTTAGCCAATTAGAAAGCTATTGGTTACCTACTGAGGCTATGTGCCACTATTGCACTGGTGTGTACATCCTGTCAGGGTGTTTGCTTCTGAGTAGCTTAGACCTCTGGTTGCTCAGACAGTTGTTGGTCACTTTCCCCTCATGTAGCTCATGCAGCACTTTACAGCGCTAGATGGGCTCTCAGTGCCATCTTTTATCTATGAATTTTTAAGTTTGGTCTCTTTATATTGAATCACCAAAACTAGTTTCGGCGTAATCATACTTGCGTCTGTCACCTGTGGCCTATCCTGGGTGAATAGACATGTGTCCATGTCTCCCCCGGGAAAAATTTTCCTGCAGCACACATAAATACAATCTTAAAATACATATTCCCACAACAAAATTCCCACAACAGATACATAGCAAGTCTGAGTAAAAGAATAATGACATTGATATCAAGATATTATAGAATCATAGTATGGTGGTTAGAATGGAAATGGCTTCATAGCCTCAGGTACTTTTTTAAATTTTTTAGTATCTTCAACAAATGGTTCTTATAAAGCTGGATTTCTACATGTACAAGAATGAAAGTAGATCGTTATCTCTCGCCCTGCGTAAAATTCAATTCCAAATGGATCAAGGATCTCTATATAATACTAGACACTGAAAAATTAGAGTGCATACTTCAAGATAAAGGCATATGTAAGGACTTTTTGAATGGACTCCATTCACCCAGGAAATCAGGCGAAATATCAATAAATGAGACCACCAAGCTTCTTTAATTGTCTTTTGAGTGATGTGGCAGTCTTCAGAATGGGAAAATGTTTTCTAGGAAGATGGCATAATGGATAAAGTATTTGTCATTCTGGTGTGAGTACCTGAGTTCATATACCTAGACCCCACACAAAAATTGGAAATTGCATAATCTGAGCATACCTATAGTGAAAAGGGAAGTGGAGACAAGATAATTTTCTCAAAGATTACAGATAAGCTAGCCTCCCAAACTGTGTTGTACAAAAAGGTAGCCTGCCTCAAAAGAGGTGGAAAACATAGACTGATACCAGATTGCTGTCCTCTGTACATGTTCTGTGGTGTGTGCACACACACATGCAAACACACACACGAACACAAATGGTTAATAAATGTTTCAGAAGCAAAGATCCTTTACCACCTGTGAAATGTGAATTAAAAACACTTTGAGATTCCATATTATCCCAGTCAAAAAGGCTAGCATGAAGAAAACAAATAATAGTAAATGATGGCTAGGATATAGGAAAAAGGGAACTCTTATTCAATGTTGGAACTCTTATCCAGTGTTGGTGGGAGTATAAACAGCTGCAGCCATGGAAACCAGTGTATAGGATTCTCAAACAACTAAAAATAGATGTATCATCTGATTCAGCTTTAGTCCTCCTGGGCATATTCTTAAAGGACTCTACACTATATTCCCACTATACAGAGACTTAGACCTCCATTTTCTCTCTTGCTCTATTCACAATTGATAGGAAATGGAACCAGCCTAAATGTCCATTGCGTAATGAATAATGAAAATGTGGTGCATATGCACAATGGAATTTATTCAGCTGTGATGAAATTTTTATTGTTCCTTGTTCTCAGGTCCCCAGGGTAGCCTGACTTTTAACAATAGGTTTCTTCTCAAGATGGCATCTGATAACAGCCTCCTGAGTCATGGGATATGACCGGAAGGACCTGGACTCCACTGCTGCTCCCAGAGGAGTCACTGTCTCGCTGAACCCTGCAACTTGGTTGTGGCTTACAAGAACTATGGTGTGTCCTGTTGGTAGAACTGCCCGCCATTTTTTTTTTTTTTTTTTTTTTTTTTTTTTTTTTGCCAGGCCCTCCCAGTTTACCTTTTGGATGAAGTTTCTGTTCTCCTTCCCATGACTAGGGATCCATGCAGAGCAAGGCTGGGCAATATACTTCTTTTATGGAGTTGTCCTACTTCTCTACAGTTTTCAGTGGTCTTTCACTCCCATGGTCATTTATAATGCTTTTCATCTTTCTCTCTCTTTGGAATACTTACTCTTCTTCACTATATCACATGAAGCCGGCTTGTAATCTACATCTTACCCAAAAGCAAGACTACTTATTTTATTTCTTTTTCTTTCTTTCTTTCTTTTTTTTTTTTTTTTTTTTTCGGTTTTTCAAAATAGGGTCTCACTCTGGTCCAGGCAGGCCTGAAATTAACTATGTAGTCTCAGGGTGGGTGGAACTCTCGGCAATCCTCCTACCTCTGCCTCCCGAGTGCTGGAGTGCTGGGATTAAAGGCATGCGCCACCACACCCGGCAAGACTTATTTTCTTATTCCTAAAAGTAGCTTATGCAAATGGAGATCATGATTATTAATAGACACTAGGAGTACATTCAACTGACAAAATTTGTAAGTGGATATATCTGCACAAAGTTTGATGCAGAGCAAGCAGAGGTAAGGCCAAAAAGTACATAGAAGAAGGTAAGTGGAATGATTCTGTCACATACATGTAACTACAAAGCATGGGAGGGATCAGCATTAATTACTGAGGACAACAGTTCAGTTAGAAAACATACACACATATTAAATGGTAAGGAAAAGAGACATAACGTACAGAGATACTATGTTGGAGCATAATTTCCCAAGATCCAAACCTGACCTCCATGATACTAACCAAACCTCTTTTAGGGTCTTAATCTGGGGAAGGCACACACACACACACACACACAAACACAAACACACACACCACTATTGTGATGGCCTAAATTCATTATCAACTTGACATTGAGATTATATGAAATTAAAATGCTTCTGTGTAGCAAAGGAAAAACTGCCTAAAACATGGGAGAAAATCTTTATACCTATATATCAGACAGGAGATTAATATCTAAAATACATAAAGACCTCCAAAATTAAACATTGAAAAGAGTCATAAAACCAGGAAATGGACAAATGAATTGAATAGACATTACTGAAAAGACCAACAAATATTGAAAAATGTTCAACATCCTTATGTATCAGGAAAATGCAATCTCTCTCTCTCCCTCTCCTTTTCTCCAAGTAAAAATAAAACAAGGGACAATATCTGCTGATGAGGACGTGGGAATGAAGATTTGTACAATCCTATGGTTACTGAAACTGTTGCAGTCACTATAAAAATCAGCATGGGCATTCCTAAAAAGCCTGAAAATAGAACTTCCACTTGATGCAACTATATCTTGCATACATACCCAAAACACTCTAAGTCAGCATACCCCATAAATATGCAATGTACATATTCATGTTTATGCTGCACTAGTCAAAATAATGAAGGTATGAAAACAGCCTAGTTATCCATATAAAATGTGACATCTATACACAATGGAATTTTATTCAGTCATAAAGAAGAATGCAGTTTATATCACTCACATGAAAACTGATGAAACTTGAGATCGTCATGTTAAATGAAATAAATCAGACTTCAACAAATATATGTTTAATTTGTCAATCATATTCAGAATCTACCTATGTATCTATATATTTACATTGATATCAATATCTATATAAGTGAATAAAAGGATCGTGTGCAAAAGGAGAGATGAAGAAAAATAAAAATTATGCTTTCTATCATAGCTAGGTTAAAATACATACTATTTATGACAATAATGCAGAAGGCAAAGAGGGAGGGAATAGTGAGGGGGCAGTAGGTGGGGATTTGTATCAGGAGATAAATATAAGCAAAGTACAAATGAAAATGTCACAAACCCATTTTTGTATCTCAATGAAATGTAAAAACAAACTTTAAAATATGTTTTATTTCCCCTTATGTATGAGTGGAATAAATAATAATTACCCTAGTGTTTGTAATATTAATTGAGTCAGTGCTATGTGACCTTACATATTTATCAAATTTTGACCAGTTAAGTAAGACCAGTGCTCTTACCACCTTGCTGTGTAGCTCTAAAGGGTGATTGGAAAGGCATGGTGCACCATGACCTGCTTCTTGAAGAGAAAGAAGGCAGCAGAACTGGGAGGGAGAAACACAGGCTGAATTTGAAAAGTAAATTAAATCAATCCCACAAAATTTAAAATAATTGTCGAGTAGATTTTCTACGAGTAGAAAATGATAATTGTTTTATCAACATGTTAACAGAACCAAATAATCAATTTACAATTACTCATCATAATGCCTCTTCCTTTTTAATTTTTTTGTTTGTTTGTCTTTCTTTTTGTTTTTGTTTTCCAAGGTAGAGTCTTGCTCTAGCCCAGGCTGATATGGAATTCACTCTGTATTCTCAGGGTAGCCTCAAATTCACAGAGATCCTCCTCCATCTCTACCTCCCTAGACTTGGGATTAAAGGCGTGTGCCACCACATCCAGCTTCTTAATGTTTTAACCCTCTACCTCCATTAATTTAACTGTTCATCTTAGTGTTTGCATATTGTTTCATTGCTTAGAATATAAATTCCATTCTTTCCTATGATAGTTCAGCCACCATAAATTGCCTTCTTGGTAGATGATAAATGCCTTAATTTTGAGATCCCAATGGAAGTTGAAAAGTGACTTTTAAGAGAGATGTACCTATTTTGCCCTCTATCCTTTCATTTCTCATTCTGGTTCACACCATGCTCCCTCCATTCCCATATCTTCTAATCCTTTATATTTGAACTCATGTCATAGATAATTTGTCCAGAGTTTCCTCCCTATCAAAGCGGTAAAAGAAAAAAAAAAAAAAGCCTGACACAAGGAGCCTTCTAGCTGTGGCTTGGTTATCATGAGTACAACCAGAAAAATAATTCATTATCAGGGTACCAGTAGTATTAGTTAGTAACTTTATTTTGTGTGTAAACCATGGCCCATGAATTTTTTAGTCAGATTTATTGTCATGGGAACAAACACACAAGGGACACAAATTAATATTTTCAGAGATTATAGCCCATGGTGAGTGGGCTGCATTGTTTCTGGGATAGTGATGTGGCTAACATAGTTGTGTCAGGGCCTGGTGGGAACACAGCTATGCACCCAAACAAGAAGTATAAAAAGGAAGAAGGATAGGGAGGAGCCAAAACCAATATGAGGCCTTCTAGGACATGTACCTTGTGACCAACTTCCTCCAATTGGCCCCAACCTTCTAATTCATATTATTTAAAGATAAAACCATCAGATTATGAATCTATCAAAGGATTAGTATATTGATTATATGATAGGTCACTTCTTAGTGACTGGATTCACGTGCTGGGTATCAAGGTGTCAACACATAAGCCCTTGGGTAACATTTTACATCTGCACCATAGTAATAAATATATTTGTCATAAAACTCTTTGGAAAAATCTCAGAACACCCACATGTGGGCATATGTCTTTCTCTCTGCAACATTTCTCAGGTGTTGTTATGACTCCCCAAAGCATGAACATTTTGTCCCCTTGTTTGAGTTCTAGGAAGGCTGTTTCTACTGATTTATTGTGACATATCAGGAAGCTGAATTTTGGTAGCTTATATTCAAATTGTTACTGCCACTAAAAATTTAGCAGCCAAACAACTGAATGATTTGTAGCCAAGGGCTTAGGAAAGTTAGTTAGTGGCCTTGTAGGACTCTACCTCACTTCTACTTAATGAATAAAGCTCCAGAAAACCAAACAAGACAGCTGATCTCTCAATGCTGTTTTGGTGACTACTTCATTAAATTTTGGAAAACACTTGTCTTAAGCAATAGTTGTCAAGAGCTCAATGAAAAAGACAGGTACCTCATGTTGTTTTGTGCTAGCAGAGTGTTTAGTGAGATGCCAAGTTTCAGAACAACAGCCACTATAGCTACCTAAAGGGAAGACAAGTATCTACATCTACAGATTAATCAATGATAAGGATGGGCAAAGAATTTAGGAGCTTAGCAAGACACTCACCGTGCAATCCATTTTCTTTGGAATAACAAGGTGCTTGTTGAAATGCCTGAAAACATGTTTTCCTGGATTATCACTGAAAATAATTTAGTTTATTTCCTCTTGCTTTCCTCACAAGTCAGAGAAAATTTACCAAGTTAAGGAAACCAGATGACCATGCTAAAAAGTATGATATATAAGGTAGAATATTTCAAGCAATTGCTTACTCTTAAGAAGAGGGAGTTTTTCTAAATAGGAATCAAGCCAATGAACTTTCCAATGAATCATTTTATTTAGTGTATAAAATTTAAAGATTTATACAATCTTTAACTAAAGATTTCCAATTATGATGTGACAGAACTTTAACTTTGCTATTCTTCAATAAAAGTTGAGATAGTCATGAAATACAAACTTTGAGTATCCAATTTTATATAATGTACAATAACTAAAAGGAAAGAAAATACTCTCATGGAATCAGGATCAAAAAGCATATATCAAGGGTATTTAGTCCTTAGAAATGAATGAGTTTTCAAAAGTACTTTTAAAAACTTAACTAAAGCCAGGTTTAATTATTCATATGAATGGAGAATTAGTACTTAAGGTGAATATTAATGTTCAGAAGATATGCATAATTAGACTATTGCACTGCATTTTAATTCCCTATGAATGCAAATAAGAATATGTAGTTTGTTTCTTCTGATTAATAATGTCGATTATATTATTACTAGTAATTTTTAAACATCTATTTTATTTTGCTATTAAATATCAATGTAATATATATATTCACACATATAGGTAGAACTACTTAGCATCATAATCTCTGAGAACAAAAAACAATCTGAATTACATACAGGTTCAAAGATGGAAATTATCTTTTATCCAATCTTTCCTTTCTCCTCTTTCCCCTTGAAATAATCAGAAAGCTCATCACTTGTCAGCAAAAATATACAAAACCACACATAAGATGGCACTAAAACGTGGAATATTTCATTTTCTGGAGCTTTAAAAACATAGTTAAAATTTTTGTCATTATTTAACTCACTTTGGTGTTGACTCATCCCCATAAAGAAGGAACAGCCCAACAATCATACAGTTGTATAAAACAGTGCTCTGCTGTTCCTCTCAGCTAACACTTGAAGGTTTCTCTTAGGGCATCCTGCTAAGCACTGTGTATTCTGGTTGACTTTAGCACAATGAGTGGGAAACACTATAAGACTCAAAGTATATGTGAAATATTTTCAAATATGGAATTTCAAAGAGTCTCACAGTGAGCACAGCACTGTACAACAGAACCTGGTGAGAAACCCATTACAGTTTGGGGTCTCCAGCATAACACTTTTAACCACAGGGGTATCCAGTGTAAATGAAATGTATAGATGTAGTACTTAAATTTAAATGAACATTTGCCAATGAATAGGCCACTTGCACTTGTTTTTGGACATGGTGAGATCTAGAATCATAATGTCTTTCAATAGGAGAGGTGAGAGGTGTTTCCATCTAATGAATCCCTCCTGTCTGCTTTTGTGAGTCAAACATTGTCCTCAGATAAGGTCATGAATCGAGAGATGGATTATCATTTAAGGCACTTACCTGCAAAGCTGAAGGACCCAGGTTTGATTCCCCAGGACCCAGGTAAGTCAGATATACAAGGTGGCACAAGCTTTTTGTAGTGGCTTGAGGCCCTGACATGCTCATTATCATTTTCCCTCTCTCTCTCTCTCCCCCTCTCTTACTCAAATAAATAAATAAAATAAAATGTAAAAAAGTCACTGTGCTTATAAATGTAAAACTGTACTTCCAAAATAAACAAATTGATATATTCTGAAAGTGCTAGGGTAGAAATAGCACAATTAGCTAGCTCTGGCCCCGTTGAACTTAAGCCCTTGGGTAGTTGCTGAATGACAAGTGTCAGAAGTGGGAACCTGAGGGCCAAGTATTCCTCTTGGGCAAAGAGCTAACATTTGGGTGTGTGTTTGTGATATTTAGCCTGGTGGTGTAGAAAGAAAAATACCTATGCAGCAAGAACATGTGCAAAGAGCAGAAAAATATTTGGCAAAGTAGATTACTCAGGGCCTTGTAGGCAAGAAAGGGAATTTGGTTTTGATACTTGTATCCAAAATAAGAAGAATAGGTTTGGCAGGAATCACATAGCCTGGTGCAGGTTTTAATAACATGTTGGCTGCCCTTCAGAGGATGGATTGAAGTGCTAAAAATGGGGGGACAAGAGAGCCTAGAAGGAAAGTTATCAGAGAAGCTGGTATGAGTAGGGAGGTCATTTGGGTCTAGAGTTTGTACAGTGGGAAGTGAAGTCCAGCAAATGTTGTAGAAGCAGAAATTTTGTTATTGCCATATAACCTTCTTCACATAATCGTTACTCAGTGACCCATTTAAATATCTGAGGAAATGCAGAATAAATTTAACTCCCTTCAGGTTTGAAAATAAGTATGTGCCCTTTCTTCCAATTATCTTTCTTAATGTTTTCTAACATTTCTGAATAGTCTGGTAAACTCCCACTGGCTGCATAGTGTCTTCTTTTACTACAAGTGTGCCTAGAACTGGAGAAGTACTTCCGGTATTCCCTGCAACTATAAAGTACAATGAAGCGATGTTCCCCCAGAGAAGTCTTTCTTCTCTGCATTCCTATTAATGCACCCTAATATAGCCACAGGAAGAAATGAGGTGGGAGTACATAGTGTGATGGGTCAGGACCAGGATTATCACCTTCTATTGTTGCATAATGTCTGCGGAAGCAATTTCCTAATGTGAGCAGAGCTGGGGCAGTTACATTGCTCTCCAGAGATGATCATCTTAAGAGAAGCTGCACAATTGATAATTCAATAAAGCTGATGCTAAAAAAAAAATCAGATGGGGCTGGAGTAGAGACAAGGAGAACAGATGTTTTACTGGCTCATCAGGATAGTTAATAAGGGGAAAGGATTCCTTGAAGCATCCTGTCAGAGGAATGGGACAGCAAAATGAAAATTTCGGGTGAACAGAAACCAATTATTTCAACTGGAAAACATTAGTAAACATAATTTTTGAATAAGTTCTCTGGGCTCTTTAAGGACCTTAATTGGTTGGACTCCTTGTTACCACCAGTCACAAATAATACGCCTTGAACCAAATTTTAATCAACCACTACAAAGGAGATGTCTTAACTATGTTTTAGTTAATTTGTTCCCTTATCAGTTATTTCTGTCCCGTGGTTTCACAGGACATGCAATGTCTATTAACTCTGAGCAGCCTAAGGATGCAAGAATTTGTGGCATATTAAAACTGTCTCCTAAATGCCAGATCTGATTTTCCATCTTTGTTGTATTTCATTTTTATCACCCCATGCAGAATATTGTCCTATTTTGTGGATGAGCATTTGAAATTAGGGAAAAACATGAGATGATGAAGGAGGATATTAACTTATTGCCTAAAAGGAAATATGCCATACACAGGGAATGAAAATACATCACCCATTTATCTTCATTTAAGAAAATAGGTATTAAGTGCCCAGTTCTCCTTTTAATGAAAGGAAAGCAAAAGAAAACAATAACATTCAAAATTTAAATTTTAAATTCCTTATAATTTGTGCTGAAAATGTTAAGTTTGACATAGAAATAATTACCAATATCCCAAATAGGTTTCCAGCATAATTTGGGATAAAATAAATATTCACAATTTAGAACATAGACTAAATCTAGGGACTCAATACAACATGTCATTAATAAGAATCAAAACATGTTTAGCCACCAGGGAAATTCAAATAAAAGCTACGTTGAGATTCCATCTCACCCCAGTAGAATGGTTACCATCAAGAAATCCAAAACAGGAAGTGCTGATGAGGATGTGGAGAACAATTTTACACTAGTGATGGGAATGTAAACCCATATAGCCATTATGGAAATCCCTATAGAGATTTCTAAAAAATTCTAAAACTAGAATTACAGCATGGTCCAGCTATACCTCTCCAGGAGCTACTACCAAAGAATCCAAAGGCAGTGTGCAATAAAGATATCTCCATACTCACGATTATAGATGCCCCTCAATGATGAATTGAAAAAGAAAATGTGGAATGTATCCACAACAGAGCATTGTTCAGCCATTAAGAACAAAATCATATTTTTATGTTAAGTGAAACAAAGTCAGACTAAGAAAGGGAAGGATGACATGTTTTCTCACATGTGGGATCTAAAGAAAAAATAGACACTAGCATGTAGGAAGTGGGTCATTTGGAGGGGGGAGAACTGACAAGTATGGATAACGCAGAGGATAAATATAATTTATGTACCTTATATGCACATATCAAAATGTCTTAATGAAACCCACTACTTTGTACCATTCTTGCACACTAATAAAAGATAAAGTAAACAATCTATTCACTTTTTTAGGTGTTTTTGAGGTAGGGTCTCATTCTAGCCCAGGATAACCTGGAATTCACTATGTAGTCTCAGGGTACCCTTGAATTTATAGTCATCCTCTTACCTCTGCCTCCCAAGTGCTGGGATTAAAGGTTTGTGCCACCAAGCCTGGCTACAAATAAACAATCTTAATGATTTCTGACAGTAGTAACAATTTTATAAAAATCAATGCATTCATTTTTACATCTTCCAAAAAGAGTGATTTATTCAGGATATATCTGTTAAAAGCTAACCATGTGCTAATTTCTAGGCATAGTAGATGCCCTGACGCATTAGAAATCATGATAATTCATCATTAACAAAAGACTGAACCAGACAGTATTACCAAACTTATATGTAACAAAATCAACATCAAAATTCTTTAGTGGAATACTCAAATACCACATTTCACTGTAACCTATGACATCTGTATGATAAATTCTACAACCCCGCCTTACCATTTCAGTGTATGAGAACACATTAGTTATGACTAATCAGTTTTAACATGTTATTAAATAAGGAAGAGACATTGAATTCAATACAGTTAAATATTTTAATAATTTTAAAAAGCAAAGCTCAGCCCAGAAGTTATGGTAACTGTTCCATAGATCAGATTAACAAAACAAAGGACAGGAATCAATTTATTTTGAAGACATGTTGCTTCTTACACCTATACTAGAATAATTTTTATTTAACCTTTCATATATTAGCAATATAATAGTTCTCAAGTTATAAATAACATTAAGTGTTTCTAGTTAGTGAAATGATAATCTAATGAGTAGAATGTTATAATAGGATTATGGAATGTCATACTTGGTGGCTTAAATTTAAAATGCCCCCCTTCATGTGTCTGAACACTTAGTCCTCTGATGGTGGTGCTGTCTGGGAAGGTTCTAGAACATTTAGGAGATAGGAGATGTAGTTCAACTAGAAAAGGCATGGCACTGGGCACCAGCCGTGAAGATTTGTGGTTCAGCCCTACTCACTGTTTCTTTCTCTCTCTCTGTTTCTCTCTCTCTCCTTCATGTTGGAGTAATTACCACTTCAGCTTCTGACCTGATATGCCTTGCTGCCAACATGTATTCTATCTTCTAAAACAAAGAGCTGAACTAATCCTTTTTTCCTTCCATTAAGTTGCTTCTGGTCAGATATTTTGTCTCAACAATGAGACAATAACTGATACACCATGTGATGATAGAAATGTGGCAGCTATTTTCCCAGATGAGAAAGTATAAATAACGCATTTAAGTATCAGTTACACCTTTTAAAAGGGACAGACCTGAGTACCTCTGAAATATTTATTCACGACATCAGAACAATTGCTTCTATAGTCATAAAGGTTAAAAAAACGTAAAAAAAAAAAAAAACTTTACCTGTTTATGAAGTAAGACCTGCCCTTTACTAAAATGCCACATAGCCACTAATACTCTACTACAAATAGAACAAATGCATTCCTTGAGATCAGAATATGTGGTTTCCAAACCTGGTTCAGTGCTGTTCTTTCATTCAATAAGCCATTCATTTAGAACAGAAATTATTACGTATTTATCATGAGTCAGACACTTGACTAGATAGAGAAAGATATGAGTAAAATTATTACATTCTGAAAGAGTTCACAAAATATCCAATAACTACAATATGATATATTAAGACATTAAGCATATGTTCATGGAGAATAGGTAATGCATATGTGGAAAATTAGGTGAGGGTAGGAAATGTTTTGCAAGCAGTTCTATGTGGTTAATGCGTAAGGTGCAGAAAGAATGGGGAAGTAGTGATTAAATTAATATAACTAGGAAGCATACAGACTACAACCTACCATCATAAGATTTGTTTCATAATCTTAAGGCAATGAAACATTAGTCTTACATTTACTAAGAGAAGGGTAAAGTAATAATTGTCAAATTTATGCTTCAATATGATAATTTCAACAAAGGGAGACTATATTGTGACATTTAATTCTGGAGACAAGAAAGAAATTAGAACACAATTCCATAAATATGGATAAGAAATAAGAACAGCTGGCTGGAGAGAGGGCTTATCAGTTAGGGCACTTGCCTGCAAAGCCTAAGGACCCATGTTCTACTCTCCAGATCCCATGTTAGCCAGAGGCACAAAGGTGAGGCAATGTCACACATGCCCTGGTGTGCCAAATCTCTCTCTCTCTCTCTCTCTCTCTCTCTTTCTCTCTCTCTCTCAAAGAAAGAAAAGAAATAAGAATAGAGTAAGATGAAGAGAAAGTTTTGGGTTTCTGGACTTTGAAACTAGATAGGTTAAAGAACATTTCTGAGTAAACTATGAAAAGTAAATTTGTGTTCAAATTTGGTGTTAATGTTTAAGAATACTTGTGATGTCAAAGAAGAAATGAGTGACAAGATTTTAGGTGCACACAAAGGTGGACACAAAAATAGATATCTGTATTGTACACACAGATTTTAGAGTTTTCAAAATGGATAGTTCAAGCCAGAAGTTTGAATATGAGTGAGATAAGAAAATGATTCTGTGATGGGAAGTTTGAGAATCATTAACATCACCAGCAATAGCACCATATTATAGCTGCATATGTGTACATATACATGTTATTAGTTGAATATTCATAGAAAGCATGTTCTTGAATCAAAATGGAAGTAAAGAAGTGATCAACTATAGATTGACATATGAAAAATCTCAGGTATTTGGTACTTACACAATGTATTGATATGCAACCCAAGGGTGTAGTGGCTCATGCCTTTACCCCCAGTTCTCATGAGGCTGAGGAAGGAGGCCAGCCTAGGGCTACGGAGTGAATTCCAGTTCACCCTGGGCTATAGTGAGACCTGTTCTCCAAAAAGAAAGAAAGAAGAAAGAGAGAGAGAGCCGGGCGTGGTGGCGCACGCCTTTAATCCCAGCACTCGGGAGGCAGAGGTAGGAGGATTGCCGTGAGTTCGAGGCCACCCTGAGACTCCATAGTGAATTCCAGGTCAGCCTGGGCTAGAGTGAGACCCTACCTCGAAAAACCAAAAAAAAAAAAAAAAAAAAGAGAGAGAAAGAGAAAAAGAAACAGAAAGAAAGAGAGAGAGGGAAGGAGGGAAGAAAGGAAGGAAGGAAGGAAGGAAAGAAGGAAGGAAGAAAAAGAGAGAGAAAAAAAGGAAAATGAAACACAAAGAGAAACTGGAAGTTTTTTTAACTGTCTGAAACTGAAAGTACAACATTGCAAAGTTTTTGAGCTGCAACATAAGCAGAATTTACACTGATGCATCAAGTTTTGAATGCTGCATTGAAATGGCAGGGTCTCAAGTCAATCATCTACATTCCAGTTTAAGAAACTGTATAAAGCAGAGCATGCTGAACATGCATTAGACAGAAGGAAATAATCAAATGCAGAAATCAAAGAAATTAAAAATAAGAAAAAACAATTAGAAATCCAAATGTTTCAAAACATCAGTAATATTTGCAAACCTCTGGCCAAACTGGCAAAGAAAAAGAAAATACAACTTATAAATATAAGGAATAAAAAGGAAGATACCACTCCAAGCCCACAGACCTTAACAGCATAGGAGGAGAAACCGTGCCACATCTGTACAATCAAGATCGTTGGAATGGCTGATTTATCAGACAACCATGGCACGACTAGATCAAGACTGTCCCCAAAGCCCATGTTTCAAAAATCTTGGGCACCAGCCTGCTACACAACTGGGAGAAGGCTGATCCCATAAAAGGCAGGCCAAGTGAAAGAGTGAGGTCATTGGGTGCATGCCCTTGAAGGGAATACTGGCACTCCAGCTACTTCGTTTCTTTCTCTTTGCTTCCCAAGTACCATGATGTAAGTACCAGTGAGCATCTCCCCACCAAAATTGTCTTTCTCAACTCAGAACCTAAGGCAGTGAAGTTAGTCAAGCACAGACTGAAGTGATTTTCTCAGGTATTTTGTTGGAATGACAGAAAGCTAATACAACTACTAAAACTTACCCGAGAATTAATCTATGCCTATGAAATTGAATTTGTAGGTTTCAAAAAGAGCCTTAAAAATCAAGATCCTGCCGGGCATAGTGGCACACACCTTTAATCCCAGCACTCGGGAGGCAGAGGTAGGAGGATTGCCATGAGTTCGAGGCCACCCTGAGACTCCATAGTGAATTCAGGTCAGCCTGGGCTAGAGTGAGACCCTACCTCAAAAAAACCAAAAAAAAAAAAAAAATCAAGATCCAGATTTTTTGCCTGTTGAATTCTCTTAGACATTAAAAACATGAAAAAAAGATCTCTTCTCATAATACCCTCTGAGCTGTTACTTTATAAATAATCATCACTTTCATGTTAAAACCAGAGGAGATTAAGAAAAAAGAAGAAGAAAGAAAATTAGGACTGGAGAAATAGCTCAGCCATTAAGGAATTTTTCTGCAAAGCCTTATGACCCAGGTTTGACTCCCCAGTACTCACATAAAACCAGATGCACAAAGTGGCACATGTATCTGGAGTTCATTTGCAGTGGCTAGAGGCCCTGACATATCCATCTCCCCTCCTCTGCTCTCTGTTTCTCTGTTTTTCTCTCTGTGTCTCTCTGCTTTCAAATAAATAAAATATTTTTTAAAAGAATGTTATAGAGTAACATCCCTTTTGAAAATAGATTCAAAATTCTGTAGAATATGATAAAATTTAATCCATAATAAATAATAAGTAGCATACCATAACAAATATGTAAATCTAGTTCAATATTCAAAAATAAACTTGTCTTAAATCACTAAATAAGAAAGCCATATGAACTGTTAATATATAGAGAAAAAGCTTTTGACATATTTCGCCATATGCGAGTTTTAGAAACATCTACAGCAAAATAGGTGCAGAGATACCTTTAATAACCTAAAACAAGCTCTTAAAAATTAGAAATAAAAAAGTGTATACTTCAAACAATGTTGAAAACCTCAGTGAACTCTTAGGATATGGAATAAAATCCTACTGAAAGTTAACTACTGTAATAAAACCTGGAAAATAAGTATAGAGATAGCTGAGGAAATATGAAATAAAATCATCTATATCAACAGATAACTTCATAATTAATCTATTCAGAAGTTTTCATAAATGGGCTTACCATGTTGTAGGACACATGGTAGATATACCATTAACAACTACACATAATTACATTGCTGTATATACTGTTATACAATTTGCACAGTAGGTTTGATTATGCCACCTTCAGAACCCACACATAAGAAATACATTGAGCTAGTATCTTATGATTATTACAACATGATTAATCAATAACAAAGTTCAACTCCATTATAATCTTATAGGTCCACAATCATTCCTGTAATCTGTCATATATGCATAATCAAAATATAATGTAGGCAAGACATGTTGTACAGTTGTATATGTTTTCTATAAATGTGAAAGTTTTGAAATAACATTTATAATAGCTTCCTAGACTCAAAAAGCAAATATTTAGAAGCAAGTATAAAAACAGTCTTAAGATCTACATGCTAAAGTTGCAAAATGTAGATGAAATGAATAAGTCTAAGTAAACCATGAGAAAACATTGAACAAAAGCACAGATTAAAGGATATTCAATTCAAACGCCAAGAAATGTCCTTTATATCTCTCAAAGTCATGGAAGGCAAGGTCGTCAAGTAGAGGAGACTAAGGAGCAATGACAAGAAAGCTCAATGGGAAGTCCTGGGTTGGATTCTGGTACAATATAATAAAAAAACATTAGGGTAGTAAAATCTGAATAAAATCTGTAGTTTAGTTAATAAAAATTAGCTTGTCTCATTTCTTTTTTTTTTTTTCCTTTATTGGTTGGTTTTGTATTCAGCAAATACAGTCAGTTTGGTACCATTATTAGGCTCATCCGTGACCTACCCCCTCCCCTTGGCCCCTCCTTGTTGAGGTATATGGGTCATGCATTGTGGAGTTAGCCCACAGTTATGGGTAATATAAATGTCTCTGCATATCATGACCCAACATGTGGCTCTGACATTCTTTCCGCCCCCTCTTCCACAAAATTTCCCTGAGCCAGGTTGCATTCATTTTTGGTCTGCTTCAGTGATGAGGTACTGGGGGCCTCTGAGGCTCTGGCTCTCTGTTTTGGTAGGAGTTGATTTTTCTCTGTGCTGATCTCCTTCCCCCTTGTGCTGGTATCTGGTTCATCAGGAAAACAGCCCCCTTGCTTGTTTCTCCAATTTTTCTTAGTTTCAGCCAGGGCCCTTTTGAGGTATGATGGGGTGGCTCTCTCCTTAGGATCTACATCTATCTGAAAAAGAGAAGCAGATTCTCCAACGGAGAGTAAGTTAGCACCAGGACAAATGAGATAAACCTTTTTATATATAGAGAGAGAATTTAATAGGTGTCAGCCCTCTTGTAGCCCACAATTGATGGTAGCTTGATATTGGAGAGTGGGCTTATGTTTGGATATGGTTCTGACTTGTTTCCCAGCTCCAGCTATGGGTCCCATACCAGTGAGGGGATCAGTTAGCCAAATTGAGAGCAGTTGGTTCCTACAATGGCTGTGTGCCACCACTGCACTTGTGTGGGCATCACAACAAGTTATTTGCTGCTAAGTAGGTTAAACCATGCGTTGCTTGGACAGATATTGGTCATTTTCCCCCAGTCGCCCATGTAGCACCTTCTGGCACTAGACGCGCTGACTGTCTGGGGACTGAGTCTCTTCCAACTGCCAGCCATGCCATTCTAATTTGCATGTCAATCACATAAGGTGTCTTCAGCAGTAGGGTCTTACCACTAGCCTTTGGTGGGTCATCAAGTACTCTGACAGAAATCTGTCTGTCTTTTAGGAAACCTTGTAGGTCTCTCTGATCAAAAGCTCATTGTGGATGATAGCCCCATGCTGGTTCTGGGAGTTACAGGTCAGTGCTCACTAAGAAAATGAGGAAAAAGATAACTAATATACAAGAGTTAGAGATGAGAAAGAGGGAGAGAGGGAGAGGGGACGTGAGGGAGGGAAGATGTAGAAGATTAAGGTTAGTCTTGATCTTACCCTCTCCAGTGTCTTGTGGTTCAGGTGTTCCCTGTAAGGGCCTGGTGAAGGATCAGCCATTTGGTCTGTCTTTTAGTAAGTAGAAAATTATGGTACCATTGCCGTTTGGGTCTAGATTTGTGTTTCCCACCCCCTTGATGCCCTCCCCTCCCTCCCCTTCCATCCTAGTGTCTAGTCTAGGAGATGCTTGCTGGGTATGTAAGGTATCTTGGGTAGATTCAGTTTAGGTGCTGTAGATGAGTGAGACTATGTGGCGATTATTTTTCTGTGATTGGGTAAGTTCACTGAGAATGATCTGTTCCAGGTTCAACCATTTTTCCTCAAATTTCATTGTGTCATTTTTTCTTACTGCTGTATAGAATTCCATTGTGTAGATATACCACATCTTACTTATCCATTCTTCTAGTGATGGACATCTGGGTTGATTCCAGCTCTTAGCTATTACAAATTGAGCCGCTATAAACATGGTTGCACAAATCTCTCTAGCCTGTGGTTTGAAGGTTTTAAGGTAGATGCCCAGTAAGGGAATAACTGGGTCTGTTGGTGTCTCTATACTCAGCTTTTTCAGAATTCTCCATATTGCTTGCCAAAGTGGCTGTACCATCCTACTGTCTCACTTCTTAAAAAGCATTTTTTCTACTTAATTTCATTTATTTTCAAGCAGAGAGAGACAGAAAGGGGAGGGAAGGAGGGACAGAGAGAGAGAGAGAGACATGGCATGCCAGGGCCTCTAGCCACTGCAAACAAACTCCAGATACATGCACACTTTGTGTATCTGGCCTATATGGATACTGGAGAATCAAACCCAAATTGTTTGGCTTTGTAGGCAAGCACCTTAACCAATGAGCCATCACTCCAGCCCTGTTTTTATTACTTTTAATAAATGATCATGGCCATGGGAGATGTTAACTAATGAGAAATATGGCTAATATATTATAGAACTTATGCCATGCTTTTGCAATTCTTATATGAGTTTAAAAAATTATCAAAAAATGGCAAGGTTTTTTTAGAGCTATCAATGAGAATTGGAGCAATGAAAACTCACACCCTGATGGCCATCATCATTATAAAATGGAAACTAATACAAATCTGGAAAATTAGCCCTTTCTCACAATCATTCTCTTTATATCCCATTTTATAATAATTTTACTTGTAGGCATATAATATATAGAATTATGCATATATATTGCCCAAAAGATATAAATAAGAATATGTATGGCAATATAATTTAAAATAGCAAAAGCCTAAGAACTGACTCAATGTTCATTAATAGTATAATTATACATGTTTACACATTCCTATAGTAAATGCCTATACAGACATGAAATGAACAAAGCACTGGTATCTGAAACAATGGGGATGAATTTCACAAGCAAGATATAAACTGAAAGAAGAAAACACAAGATTCATATACGGGGGCTGGGGGGCTGGAGAGATGGCTTAGTGGTTAAGGAACTTGTCTGTAAAGCCAAAGGACCTTGGTTCGACTTTCCAGGACCCATGTAAACCAGATACACAAGGTGCTATATGTGTCTAGTTTTCATTTGTGGCTGGAGGCCTTAGTGCACCCATTTCTCTCTCTCTCTCTCTCTCTCCTCCCTCCCTCCTTCTGTCTCTCAAATAAATAAAAAATAAAATATTTTTAAAAAATTCATCTAGGGCTGGAGAGATTGCTCAGTGGTTAAGGTGCTCCACTGCAAAGCCTAACAACCCAGTTTCAATTCCTCAGTGTCCACATAAAGCCATATGCATAAAGTGGTACATGTGTTTGGAGTTCATTTGCAGTGCCTAGAGGCCCTGGTTTGCCCATTCAGTCTCTCTCTCTCTCTCTCTCTCTCTGTCTCTGTGTGTGTATGTGTGTGTTTATGTGTGTGTGTCTCAACCTCTGTGTCTCCTTCTGCTTGCAAATAAATAAATAAATAACTAAAATAGAACAACACTATTCCCCTAATGTTTGAGTCAGAAGAGTGGCTATCATAGAAAAAGAAGAGGACTTTCATTACCGGGAGTATATCCATGATGCTCTGGGACTCTGACAATCTTCCAGTTCCTGGACTTTCATTTGTATGTATTCACTGTGGGAAATTCATCAAGCTGGACACTATTTAATACCTGTAAACATTTCATGTATATATCACTAACATTTTATTAAAAGGTTGCTTTAAGGTAAAGAAATTTTGTTTGATCTGTCCAGAAAAAGTCTTAAGGATACCAGAATGAAAACAGAATGGCAGACGGGTGATAATATTTTTTATTTAGGACAAATTTGTATAGACTCATCATGTGTTGGTACCATCATTTCCCTGCTCCCTGTCCTCATTCTGCTGAGGGCCCTTCTCAGTAGGATTGGTGGTATTCACCATGGGGGGTGGGTTATGAGTGGTGAGAGCAGCAGTCAGTCATTGTAAGGGGAGGGGCAATGCCTCCTTATATTCCCTTCCTTTCTGTGGCTTTTACAATCTTTTCACTCCCTCTTCCACAAAGTTCCATTTTACCTTATAAAAAATTAAAATATTTTAGTTATTAGACATTTTAAAAGGTAGATGGGTATACTTGCTGGATAGCAATACTATGTGAATTATAAGAGGTAATCACAAAACGTTCTGAGTCATAATGTTCTTAAGCAATGGGCTAAGACTGACTAACCTGAATGGCAAAACATAAAGAATGAAGACTAGAGGAATAAAGGTAAATCTTATTCATCCAAAGAAACAGGAGACACAAATCAAGAGAGAAAACATCAATACCTCAACCAATCAAGAAAAGGCCAAGGAAACAAATACATAGAAAAGTCAGATCATTAAAAAGCACAAAGAAGGGCTGGAGACATGGTTCTGTGGTTAGGTACTTGCTTGCAAAGCCTGAAAGCCTGGGCTCAATTCCCCAGTGTCCACAGGAAGCCAGATGCACAAAGTAGTGCATGTGTCTGAGTTTCATTTGCAGCAGCAGGAGGCCTTAGTGGGCCCATTCTCATTCTCTCTCTCTCTCTCTCTCTCTCTCTCATGCTCTTTCTCTCTCCGTTTGCATAATAAATAAAAAACACATTTTTGGAAAGCACAAAGTAAAATGGTAGAGACAAGTCCAAATCTCAGCAATCAAAAGGTAATCAATGAAGAAGAGAAGGACTTTTAGTAGCAGCAAAGATCTCACCATGAAAAGAGGACCTTATAGTGAACAGAGATGAGAGGAAATAGCAGTAAGATATGTAAGCAAAGGTTGAGAAATCATAGCTCCATTGTGATGATGGAGACTTAAGAGAAAAGACTACCCATTCCTTACCTCTTAAGGACTGAGGAAATAGTGACCGCAAGGACAGACCCAGTAAAAGGTTCCTATCCTGAAGAAGGAACCAGGCTTCCGATAACTAAAGTGAAGCGAGCTTTCTGGGAAACAGGCGTGGGTGTGGATGTGGGAAGCTCAGTATGCCATAAATGGAGGTCTTGGGGAAAGAAAGGAAGTTATTGGGCATAAAGAAATAGAAGAGGGGCTGGAGGAAGATATGGCTCAATGATCAAAGGCATGTGTTTGCGAAGACTGTTAGCTCAGGTTTGAGCCCTAGTGCCCAAATAAAGCCTGATGCACAAAGTGGGAGTTCATGTGCAATGGCAGGAGGCCCTGACATGCCCATTCATATTCTCTCTGTGTCTCTCTCTTTCTCCTTCTCTTTCTCATGTGTGTGTGCAAGTGTCTCTTGTTCTGCTTTTTAAATTTATTTATTATTATTTTTTTTGTTTTTCAAGGTAGGGTCTCACTCTAGCCCAGGCTCACCTGTAATTCACTATGGAGTCTCTGGGTGGCCTCGAACTCATGGCAATCCTCCTACCTCTGCCTCCCGAGTGCTGGGATTAAAGGCGTGCGCCACCATGCCCGGATATTGCTCTGCTTTTGCAAATAAATTTTTAAAAAATAGATAATGAAATGGAAGAATGAGTCTGGGAAGAACCACCATGCATTATTAAAATGAGTGCATAAGAAAGGAGATGAGCATCAGAGAACTCCATCTGGACTTTGGTTGAGAAAGCAGGAACCTGAGGCATAGCAATGCTCCTGTGAGCCAAAGTTCCTGGGGTATTGTAAGGTTGTTAGTTCTGGCAAAATGTAGCCTTATAAACTTCCATCACACTGTTAGGAAATGGTTAAGGGCAATGAAACTCTTCTGGCACAAAGCAAGAAATCATAAGATTTCTGTGGCTCTTACAATCAGCAGGGGCCCCGCTGGTCATACACCAGAGGAAATCCACTCCTTCCAGATGCTGGTAGGAAATGTTCTATGGGTAACTCTCTGACTTTCGTCTTCAACTGATGTAGCCACTTTGCATTACTCCAAAACTTAACAGTTGCATGACCTACTTTGAAATACTTAGACTTTCACAGATTTTTTTTTTTTTTTTTGCTTCCTCACATATAATGAAAAGGACATAGGGTACTCAAAATGATTGTCAATAGTGTAGACAACTGCCTAACATAGTAGAAATCTCCATGATAGATAAGTCATAAATTGAAACTCATTATCATAACCATTTCCTGCAGATTATCGCATGAAAGGCATATGTAAATGCTTTCAAAATCGCCTGTATTCCATCAAACAGTAGATAAAAACCACTGGCTCCTTATCCAGAATCTGCCGGACCAATGATTCTCCTTGCTTTGCTGCATCCTGTTGACCAGTCTCATCTTTGCTTCAAAGTTGCCTCATGCTGTCCACACTAAAGCTGCCTGCTGCAGTCTCCCTGGGGGAAGTGAGGAGGGACAGTGGGGTAGTTGGCAGCCTTTCATGCTGCCTTTCAGAGACTCGCTCTGATTCTTCTGTGCCGCCCTCTACCTCTCACTCTTTCCTCCTGTTTTTGATTCATTCATTTATTAAATATTTATTTAGTGCCTGGGTACTAGAATGGACACTAGGGATACAGAGTCAGCAAACTCACAGTCATGCTCTTAAGGATCTCATGGTTTAGTGGGGGAACAGATGTGAGCTGATAACCAGAGTGCAATTAGGTAAATGTTGATGGGAGGTTTCCATGGTACCTTAGGCAGTAACAAACACTTCTGGAGCAAGCAGAAAAGACTTCACAGAAGTTTCTAAGCAACTTCTAAAAGACATGCTGAAAGGGGTCACCAATTCATGAGGTGGGGCTAAAGATGGGAAAGAGAGAGAGAGGAAGGAGAGTTACCTGGAAACTGAGAAGTTGGGTAGAGGGTCATGGATTACAGCAGAAAGAAGTACAGACATTAGCTTAAATGCAGTGTTTTAAAGGAAGGCCCCGAAGGCAAATAGAAAATAATAATAATAATAATATTCAGGGGAAAATAAAATAATATTTCTCAAAGTCATTTTGCCTGAACTAGAGAGAAAAAAAATCCACCAATACCTAGGTTGCACAAGGCAAGAACACATGTGTTCACTATAATTTCTACTGAAGAGATAAAATCTTTGAGATTCATGTCATACTCTACAGGGATGCTGTGGTGAACAAAAATTATCAAGCCCCTTCAGGCACCATCCAGGGAATACTCGCTTCAGCTTGAGTCAAGCATGCACTTCCCACACCTCTGTGACCCAGCGAGTGGACTTCACTAGGCTCTCTCTGCTCTCTAACAAGTGTCATCTTCATGAGGGGTAAAAGTCGATGCTGACGATGACAACCCCGTTCTGCCATTTGTATCTCCAGTGTCTTTGCATCCCTTCTCCGAACATAAGAAGGGTGTTCAGGGCTGGAGAGATGGCTTAGCGGTTAAGCGCTTGCCTGTGAAGCCTAAGGACCCCGGTTCGAGGCTCAACTCCCCAGGACCCAGGTTAGCCAGATGCACAAGGGGGCGCATGCGTCTGGAGTTCGTTTGCAGTGTCTGGAGGCCCTGGCACGCCCATTCTCTCTGTCTCTCTCTGCCTCTTTCTCGCTCTGTCTGTCACTCTCAAATAAATAAATAAAATGAACAACAAAAAAAATAAATAAGTAAATAAAAGAAGGGTGTTCAGTACCTCTTTTGCCCATCAGAAAGAGACATTATCTCAAAAGAAGTCCAACCCGATGACAGCACCAACACCAGTCAAACACCCCAGATGCCTCACACTCACTTTTACCCACCACCCCCAGACTTCTGGGTTGATCAGGATCTACCAGGAAAAGTTCTCCCCGGAGCTAGCTAGGTACTCCCACATTTAGGCTATGAAATATTGTATTATTGAACATATTATTATGGAACCAGATTATAGAACAAAATAAGGGAAAACGTCCTTGGAGTATTACCAGCAGAAAAATATTGTTAACTGTGATTTTAAAACATGACAAATATTCTTTCTCCCTCTTTCTCTCTGTCAAATAAATAAGTCAATAAATAAAAATAAAATATTTTTTAAACGGAGGGGCTGGAGGGATGGCTTAGCAGTTTTTAAAAAAATTATTTTTATTTATTTATTTATTTGACAGAGAGAAGGCAATAGAGGGAGAGAGAGAGAATGGGCATGCCAGAGCTCCAGCCACTGCAAACGAACTCCAGATGTGTGTGCTCCCTTGTGCATCTGGCTTACATAGTTCCTGGGGAACCAAACCTGGGTCCTTGGGCTTTGCAGACAAATACCTTAACTGCTAAGCCATCCCTCCAGCCCCTCCTTTTATTGATTTTTGCCTACTTTGCAGGGTCCTTGTCCTTAGACTCTCTTCACTGGCCCCCTACAATTACCCTTTCTAGTTTTTATGGGTTATTTCACCTCCTTGTGCCTGAAGTAAATGATCAAGAAGACAGACTTCTACTTCCAAAACTTCTTCAAGGCTCTGTGGTAGGCGAGTGGTATATTTAGGAGGAGGATGATTTTCTCACACATATGTCCAGGTAAAACAAATTACTTACTGCTTGGGGCTATCTTTTGTTGGTGTGGTTAATTTAAGTTTGTTCCATCTTGCATAGAAAACTGGATTCAACCCTTTGCTTAAATATCAGAAATGTGTCTATTCTCTCCTGCATATATGATATAAACCATGCCTGTGTCATATCTTCCTGTACTATGAAGTTTTAAAAAATTTTATTTATTTGTTTATTTTATATATAGAGAGAAAGAGGCTGAGAAAAAGAGAGAGAGAGAGATTGGGCACTCCAGGGCCTCTAGCCTCTACAAAGGAACTCCACCTTGTGTATCTGGCTTTATGTGGGTACTGGGGAATTGAACCTGGGTCCTTGGACTTTGTAGACAAGTGCCTTAACCACTGAGCAATTTCTCCAGCCCTGTCTTATGCAGGTTTTGGGAGGAAAGCCCAACAGACTTACCTTTTTTCATGCAAGACAGCAAGAGCAAGATTGAGTGTGTGTGAGAGAGAATTGTCACACCAGGACTTCCAGCCACTGTAGTCAATCTCCAGACACATGTGCCCCCTTGTGCATATGTGTCACCTGTGCATCTGGCTTAGAGAGGACCTGAAGAGCCCAACATGAGTCCTTAAGCTTCTCAGGCAAATGCCTTAACCTTTAAGCCATTTCTCCAGCCCCACAATGCAGTTTTAATCTAGCATTTCTGTTAGGACTGTCACCAAGGAAGAGCATATTTAGATTGCAAAGCATTAGAACAAAAAGGTGTCCTAGAGATTATCTAGTGAACAAAACCCCTCATTTTATTTACATGAAAATTGAAACCAAAAATAGGTTGAATTAGTTGATTGTCTTAACTTGGTATTTAATATCAGGGAAGTAAATGGTTTAATTTTAATGAATGAGCTGTAAGTACATTTAAGTAAAGGATAAGGGGAGCATTTTAATTACTGTGAAATTACTCATAATTACAGAACAAATATTTTCTTGAAAATTTGTAAATAATGATGAACCCTCTTTATCTCTGTCATCCCCAACCATGTGATACCATTTTGCATGCAGACCACTCAGGCTGAAGAGCATTAAATTTAATTTGTGCAAAAGTTGAAGGTGGAAAAGCGTGAAATTAACTTGATGCATTTTTATGGCATTTCTCTCTCCTACTTTCACTGAGCCTTTCCAGTTCAGAATGATCTGATTGGCTGTCAGGGTCTCTCTGTCACTGGCACTTCCTCTTCTGTGTATGTGTAGCCCTGCCTTAGTCAGCCCCCAGGCAGCCCAGTTGAAGGAAACACTGATTTACTTAGTCTGGTATTTACTTTGGCTGAGCTTCAGTCTGGGCTCAAGGTTCACTCTTCTTGGTGATTCATCTCTTTCAGGAGTATATGTGTGTGAAACAGGAAAAGATGAGTCAACTCATTCAAGCAATCATTCACCATGGCCCAAACGGTTTGCAAGGATTTTGAGAGAAACTAAAACTTTATAATGTAACAGACTAAATAGAAAATTTTTAGCAATAAAAGGCTGATATAGTATCTATACATGTCCAAGGTTATTAAAAACACACTTCAATCTCAGAGTGTACCAATCAAGGAATTACATCTGCATAATTTAAAATATATATAGGACAAGACCTTATTGATGGCAACTGTGTTTAGAAAGTGAATGGTAGATGGAAATGAGATTGTGGGTTGCTTACTATAGATTTCATGTAGTGACCAATTATTAACTGTTACTAAAAATGGCCTGAGATAGGCAGTATAAGTACTCCCTTCATTGCTAAAATCTTCCAGTAAGCTAACATCAATTATCTTCATCTCTGATATACTCATTCAAATAGTAATATTGAAATAACATGGTTGTGCAGAGATCTGGGAGCTTTTTTCCAAATAATTTTGCAATGAGATGTTTGTAATATTGAAGAATAAGGATAGCAGCAATAACAGCAAAAATGAAATACATAAACATGACAGGTGAGTAATTTTATATACTTTATTATGTACATTATTATTTAAAACTTAATTGTCAGTGTATGTTGTACATTTTTATAAAAATAATGATGTGATAATTTTAAGGTGCTTATTTAAAGTAAAATCTTTTCATTAGTATGTATATTTTTGAGCCAATTTTTGGCCAATTTTCCTTAAAGAAATTCTCCTACCTACTGAAGAGTCTATCGTTTTCTCAAAATAAAATAAGATTTTTCTGGCTCTACATATGACTTGTACTTCACTTGAAATTTCCAGAACAAATCTTACTTGATTCTGTCTTCCTGCATATGGACATGCCAAGATGGAGGACTCTGGTGGCACCAGCTCTATGTAGCAAGCTGTGTTGGTATTTGATTAAAAAAATGCATCATGACTAGATTCCACATGACTAGACACAGCCTACCTGCTTCTGAAGGAAACAGAAAAGATCCATGCTTATGGCAAGAGCACTCAAAGAAGGGTTACAGGGGCCAACAATAAACCTATAATTTGGAAAGAAGGATTGATGCTCGCTGAAATATGGATAGGGCTTCTACCCCCAAAGATTCATGTATCATTAGCACGGTCCATAATGAGACAATGTTGTGAGATGGCAGACCTTGAAGTAATGAAGCCCAGCGTGGAGTCTTTAGATCTCCAGGTGGCGTATTCTTGGAAGGTAGTGTGAAGCCCAGTATCTGCTACAGCTGGGACAGGAAAGCTCAGAGAGCCTACACCAGGGGTCTTCAGCCTCCAAAATGTGCTGCTAACTCAACTCCTTTTTAGAATGCTATCTTGCCTCAGTTATTTTGTTATTGTAGTGAGGGAAAGATAAATACTGTGACTCCCTATTAATATTGAAATGAAAATAACAAAGAAATAAGACAAATTGATATGAATACTTCTGTATATTAGAGTAAGAAAGGTACATTTATTAGTTCTAATGCAAAAACCCACAAGACAGGACTCCTGTCCTCATCACACAAGTGCAAAAGTTGAAGATCAAAGAAATTTTTACCTACCAATATAGAACACAGTGTAACTACAATTGAACTCCATTCTAACAAATTCACAAGTACTTAATTTTGTAAGTTTAGAGGAAACATCTCATAGAAAGTTATGTCTGTGATGAATTTTGAAAAATAGAATGAAAGAGTGTTTTATGAATACCTAAGTAAATATTAGAGATTTAATATTCTAGGCCAGGGATGGGTAATGATAATAATACCTATTAGTTATGTCATTTATTATATATAAGAAGTTAATATACAAGATTCATGACTATAAAGTTAACATACATAAATCAAATAACATCTTCATAACAATTCAAGTAGGTAATGCTGTCCATGTTAAAGAAAATAAAATGGAGCCCAAGCAAGATTTGAGTAACCTATAAAAGTTATGACCTGTCAGTTATGACCATAGTTTCCTTGGCTGGAAAGCAAGTCCACAGGATCCCTAAACTCTATGTCTTACCTAAATTCTTAATAGCATTCCAGTATAGTGGGGTCAGAATGGATAGAAGGGAGAATGATGAGCTTAAGCCCAGTAAGTTGACCAGGCTTGGTCATGAAACCCAGAGCAACCGTGCATATGGCATTTATTTTTGTTTGATGAGAAGCCTTTAAAAGATAGTAAATAAGGGTAGGACATCTGACCATGAAATGCATCTCTAGGTAAAGGGTAAATTGTTATCAAGAAGCAAAAGAATAACATCAAACAAAGATCCAATTATGAGCCATGGTTCAAAATTCATGGGCAATGTTTGGTGTGGAATAGAAAATGAAATATTAGAATAAATTTAAAAGCATGAAAAATGGGCTGGAGAGATGGCTTAGTGATTAAGGGCTTGCCTGTGAAGCCTAAGGACCCTGGTTCAAGGCTCAACTCCCCAGGACCCACATTAGCCAGATGCACAAGGGGGCGCACGTGTCTGGAGTTCGTTTTCAGTGGCTGGAGGCCCTGGCGCGCCCATTCTCTCTGTGTCTCTCTCTCTGCCTCTTTCTTGCTCTGTCTGTCACTCTCAAATAAATAAATAAATAACAAAAAAATTTAAAAAAAATAAAATAAAAGCATGAAAAAGCCACTTGCATTGAAAATAATGTAGATTATCTCAGTACTTGAAAGTATTTTATTCTCATATTTAATTTTTTCTTCCCCAATTCTTAAATGAAAACAGGGTTTTATATTCTTGTCATAATAAAACCCAGCACAGAGTAGGAAGTCATTACATGTGGGTGGGATAGATGATTGTGGTTCTGATTATAGGAATCCCTACAATGTACACAGTATCTTCAGCCTAGTGTTCTTGTGGTAGATGTTTTTTTTTCTTCTAGATCAGATGAATGAAATTGGAATCATTTCTGATAGTCCAAGCAAACAATAAATGTGATGTCAAATCTTACTGAACCTTGGCTCTACATTTTCCAAATAATGTGTACCAAATTCAGCTTTGTATTGGACACTTTTAATTCCATATGAAATTAAAAATGCAAAAGGGTATTAGAGTGGATTATTGATCAATCAATGCATTTTCTTTTTAATTACTGTGTCAATAGATTGTTTCTTCCAAAACAATGATGACAACTTGATTTTTAGCCCCTTTTATTAATCTTTTTTCTTCTGGCTGCTATATTTTACCTTGAGAACCACTCAGCCTGGCCAGAGAAATGTTCCAAACTTTCAAACTTAATCAATTCTGTTGTGATACAAATGAAAAATTATCTGAGACATTGAGTCCAAGAGGGAGGAAAGTCAACTAATGCAAAGTATCTCAAAGTTGCAGAAATGTCTAACATGGCCATTAGCTCATGTGACAACATTTTAGAGAGAAGTCAGAAGTGAGCACACTGATAAGAGTAAACAGAACAGAAGATGGAAAGAAGCGGGGTTTCCAGGTCAATACTCACCTGGGGATGACAGTCTCATCTTCCTTTACTCCATCCTGCTTAGCAGAGGCCATTTGTAAAATCTTTTCCCTCTGAGAGCCTATTTTCTCTGTCGTATTTTGCTTCTTGATTTTCTTTATATTCTGCGCCCTGTCTGTCATAAACCTTCAAGGTTTCATTCTCACCCCTCTGTACCCCTCTCCCTGAAAATCTTCTCTTGTTACACTTATCACCATACTAATAATACTAATTATGACAAAACACCTCTTTCTATCCTTGCTCATCTTTCCATGAGTCCTTGTTTCATGTCACTAACTGCATATAAAACATTTCTTCTTAGAAAGGCTATTTTAATTTGAAGTTCATCAATATTAGAAAATATTTCCAGCAGCATACTTTTTACACAATACCCTTTTTATTACCCAGATCTGAGTCTTTGTCACCTTCTATGCAAGTTATTTTAACTCATTCCCATCTAGTAGTGCTGTATTAAATTTATTGCACCTCAAATCTAACTTATGACTTAACTTCACATTAAAGAGAACTCAAATCATATTCTTCTATTATTCGTCTGATTTGAAAAAAAATATTAATTTTCCATTACCATGAAGTTTCTTAATGTATTTGGTATACAAACTCTGGTGGATTTTGTGGTGATAAGAGCACTAACCACCCCAGCTAACCATGAGACCCAGCCAGCAGGAGCAACCACAATTCTCTTCTGAGCTGAAACTCTCTATGCATTGCAGTAGTCTTCTTTAGTATGGCAAAATGAGTGGCTACAACCTCACAACTTTCAACACTCCCATTGATTGATATTTTTATACTTCTATAGATCAGAAGTCCAAAAGCTCCTAGATGAGTTCTCTGATTAGGGTCTCACAAGGTCAAAGTCAAGGTGTTGGCTAGACCAGGCTTTTATGGAGAATCTACTTCAAACTCACTTGGGTTGTTGAGAGAATTCACTTCACCTTGGTGGTGAGGCTGAAGGCTCCATTTCTTTTGACTTTCATCTGGGCTCCTTAAGGTCCATCCACATTCCTTCTCACCTGACACTTCCTCTTCAGACCATTAATACTTGATAGAATCCTCATACATTTCATAGCACCTGTGATTACTTGACGCTCAATGGAAAATTCAAAGGAATGTCACTAATTTTAAAGTCAGCTGTTTAACATAACATTATGAGCAATAACTTATGTAAGACCAGAGAAGATATTTGGGAGCTTTATTAGTTTTTCAGAAGAACTAAGTACTGGGTAGCTTGAATTTTCTCACAATTATGAAGGGTACATATGAGATCAAGAGGCAGCAGGCTGGTTTCTTTAGAGGTCTCTCTCTCTCTCTCTCTTGATATATATATAAATCTCACTGGCTTAAAAGCAGCTGTATTTTCTCTTTGAGATAATAATTTCTTCCTATTGTATGTGTCTGTGCCCAAATTTTACTTTCTTATGAGGAAATAATTATAGTGGATTAGAGTCCACACTAATAAACCCATCTTCATTTCGTTTCTGATTCAAGGCTCTATACTAGAGTTTGGCTTTGGAAGTTCTCCCAAAAGTCCATGTGTTAAAGGTTTGGTCCTAAAGGTGGCCCTAAGAGGTAGAAGCTTTAAGCGGAGGGGCTTACTAGGATTTGACAGGTCCCTGGAGACTGCCGTTGAAGGAGACACTCCTTGGACAGGAATGCCCAAAAATATAAGCCAAAAATAAATTTGTCATGTATGTAAGTTGATTATCTCAGATAATATGTTATGGTAACAGAAAACTGACTAACACACTTCATCTCAAAACGAATTACATTTTGAAGTATGAAAGAGATAGGACTTCAACAGATGAATTCGGGGGGGGCTACAATTGAGCCAATAATAAGGTCTCTTTTTAGAATTTTTCCTAGTATAAAAATTTGAAGCTTGAATCTAGCTTCACAGGGAACTGTGAAAGCATATTGCTAATGGAGGAAGATGTTAATAGCTTTGCTTCCCAGCTTTCTTCTTTATGCATTTAGATATACGTTGTAGAGGCCTGCAGTTGGATTTCTACTCCAGCTCTAGAAATAGGTAGACAAAACTAGACAGAAAGGTGAAAAAGCTGCTAATAAGTGAATATAGATAGAGGCAGCCTTCCCAATGCAACCCCACTGTGACAGAGGCAGACACACCAGATTCTATGAAGTGATGTATTAATACCTGTAAGTCTACCATTGGGAATCACCTGTGTTCCTTAGCCTCTTGTTACTAAGCTGGCATTCTGCGCTCATCCTGTCGTGGCGGGACTCCAGATCTTCCTTCACCTCCTACTCTTATTCCCTAGTGATAGAATCTTTGGCTGTAAAAGGCTTTTGACTCTTGATTGCTACGCATGGTCTGGATATCTAAGAGGTTTACCTTACCCAGAATTGTTGGGATGAAAACATCCTGCAGTAAGACTTTGCAGCTTCCTCAAGGTTTATGGTGAATCTTAAGAGTGAGTTGTCTAAAAATGTTGATGTCAACAACAAAAAGGATGAATTTTGTTTTCCCACCCTTATAGAAGTGCTGAAAAAGTTAACTACCAGCAGTTGGATAAGAACTTAAGCTACTTTGGGTAAGACTCTATAAAAATTGAGGTACTTTAGCTAGGCATTGTGGTACACACCTTTAATCCCAGAACTTGGGAGGCAGAGGTAGGAGGATTGCTGCAAATTCTAGGACAGCCTGAGACTACATAGTGAATTCCAGGTCAGCCTGGGCTACATACAGTAAGACCCCCACCTCAACAAACAAGCAAACAAACAAAATAATGAGGTACTTCTCATAATGGCACTCTTGTCTGACTGCATAGCCATTTGTACATTAGGTGATCTTGAAAAAGTGTATTCATTGAAGCCCTAATTTCTCTGAGATGCAGATGGATTAAGTTTATGATCAGCATGTACGTTTTCAATGTTAAGAAGCTACTTGGGCTGAGTCTAGTCAAATTCCTGACTTAGTAACACTATATTGCATTGTTGAAAAGTATCCAAGGAATCCAAACATCAAACAAACGTCATCTCCACAGGCATTTTTAACCATAATGGGCCATCTTAGAGCCATTCCCCTGTCATTGTAGCTAACCTGCAGGTAACTACATAGAAGAGCACTGCACTTAACTTATAGTAATGTCATGGAATGACGCTTTCCATCAGTACTTTCATACATATCAGAGTATTTTCCTCAAATATTTTTGCCAGTTTTTTATAATTGAATTTCTCACTTTTGAAACTGGAGTTTCTTTTATCAATACTGTTATTAGCATTTGCATTCCTATTTTTAACTCCCATTTGAAGGCATGCCTTGAAAAACATTTTGTTGAAAGCAGTTATTTGGCATGTTTAGAGTGTTGTAGTTTGGCAAAATTGAAAAATACCTCTCCTGCATTAGTAACATAAGAACAAAGATATACTTTCTCACTTTGAGTGTGTAAACACAGAGAGAATGGAAAACCAAATAATAGAACTAAAAGGAGACATAGTCTAATGGGCTCGATTTAGGAGCCAAAAAAAAAAAAAAAGCCGAGTTCCAACCTTGGCTCCAATGCAAGGTTTTGTGTCCTTGGGTCTATTCCTTTCTCTCTGCGGAAAAGCAGAACTAAAGAAAGAGGACTCCATTGTGCGAGAAAAGAGGGAGTGTTGGAAGCACCACAAATACTCCAGTGTAATTTAAAGCAAAATTTTCATTGTAGCTATGACTCTTATTTTTATCAATTTCTATCACAAGTGTTACCATGTGTGTTCATGCTTATGCAATTTGAGTTGTTTTGTCTTGAATCAGAATGTTTTCTGGACATAAGCAAGTCATTTCAAAAACCTTAAATCAAACAGCCTCAGACCTCTCTCGTGTCAACAGCGGCATGCATGTTCTTCAAAGAGATGGCTAGTTCAGAAACCCAAGGAATTCATTTTCATGCCCTGTGGGGTCAAGTTTCTCTAAGGGCCTGACCAGGTTGAGTACATCCTATTATACCCAATCATCATCTGTGATATTTGGACAGGAAATAGTACCAATGGCAACTCACTAGCAATTGGTATAAAGTTGTCATGTGAATGAGTCAGAGACAATTTATGAAAGAACTAACACATTTCATCATTAAAAAAAATCATCTCATCATCAGCAAGACATCCCAAGCACAGCTTAAAGGCAAGAACCATGTGCTTATCTGTATTTCCAGTATCCAACAAAGTATTTTATACAGAGAAAGGGCCAAATAAGCATTTGTTTCAATGACATGAATGAGACTTGTCTGTGTGAATAACTGTACAAGGGATATTATGTCCCAGGGGACTAATTAAGGGAAGCCAATCAGTAGAGCCCTAGATGATTATCTTGCATTCATTTGGACATGATTGCTCTTAGCCACTACTGTTCTGTCCTGCCACCACATGAGTCTGGACTATCCACAGCCTCAGCTCTGTCACAAGGGAACTTTGTTCTATGATGGACTGCTCCCTCTTGTCTCTTTCTACTCCTTCTAAGAGCCTGAGAAAGAGAGCATCCTCTCCCCTCATCACACAATACTCAGTCTCCCAGGATTCCCTCTCTTGGAATCTGTCTTACAAGCTATATGAGTAGATTGGTGCCATCACTAAGGTCCTACGGCCAGGGTGACCCTTTTTGCTATGGAGGTTTAGTTTGCCATGTGAAAGACACCATTTCAGTATATAGCTATAGCTACAGCCCTAAAAGTATCCTTTTATTTGGGTTTTGCATAATGATAGTGCCATATCTCTGGAAGATAAAATATGTACGTACTTCCAAATTAAATCATATTTAAAATTCATGAGGCTCCTGAGGTTCTATATATAAACTGGAACTATTAGGGAATAGACTTCCTTCCCAGAATGTTTCTTTGTTGGACCTCTTTCCTTGTCTGTCTCACTCAAATGAGACAAAGGCAAAATGCTACTTGTCTCCCACGAAGTTTGGCTTTACCAAACATGCAAGTGGAAAGCCCCACATAATTTTTCCTTTCCCAGACAGAAAGTGAAGTGCAATAACTTGCAATTTCTAACAGGAAATCTGTTAGGGGGTTAATTACTGTGTTCTGTCAATGAGGTTGTGTATCAGGACAGAGTAATTCCTCAGCTATGGCTTGTCATCTCCAAACTTGTGTTGAGATATAATCTCCATAAGATAGTAATGGATATGACCAAATGACACCTTATCTCAATAATGGATCTGCTTTTCTAGCAAGGTTGGTTGGATATTTTGCTGTTCCCTGTCTCTTATCATGTAATACCCTATGCCATTTCAAGACTCTGTCATCAACAAAGCCATCACCAGATGGCCAGATGCCAGGTATTCTGGTCCATTGACTGTGGACCAGCATCATGAGTCAATTTTGTCCTCCTTTATAACTTACCCAGTCTATCATATTCGCAACAGAAAACACACTGAAACATTTAATCTTCTACCAAGTCTAAGTCTCTCAGTGTAGGGTAATCTTGATGCACATGGGAGTAGATGAACTCAGAGATCCTTAACAACCCAAATTGTATCCAGGTGTTGACCTTGGCAATGTAAGTTGAGGGTAGAGGGAACAAGGCTAGTCCAGAGCTTTAAGTTTAGTGAGCAAAAGGAAGTCGATTAAAATATACAAGCATTTCACATTAGGAAATCTTGATAAAATGAACTCTAACAATAAATTTCACTTGAAAAAGCTTTGATGATTTTTTTTTCCCTTTGTCTTCACACATTGTTAAGTGAATTCTTCTTTTATTTTCAGGATGGGACTTAAGATAGAGACATGACTATTTAAGAAAGAAAGAAATAGAATACATATGGTATACGCTTTTCACTGAGTATGTGTGTTTGTCAGCTTTCCATTGCTATAATGAGATACCTGAGATAATCATCTTAAGAAGGGGAAAGGTTTATTTTGGCTCACATCTTCAGAAGTTTCAGTCCATGGTCAATTGACCTCATTGCTTTTGAAATTTACTGAAGCATCATACTGTGGTGGGGAATATGTGGTAGAGCAAGCTGCTTGTGATAGTCAGGAGTAAAAGAGTAGCACCTTTCAGTACCTTTAAGACCATGCCCCCAATGACCTCAAACTCTCCACTACAATCCCACATCCTTAAAGGCTTCTATTGGCTTCCAATATTACCAGGATGAAGCCCAGGTATTTAATACATAGATCTTGAGGGGATAATCCAAACTATAGCAGTATAGCACAACAGACTATATAAGCATTCTAAATATGAGACTGTGAGGTATGTTAGGTATGAGTGCAGCCTGAGAACACATCATAGCCAGAGAAGTAAATCCAAGTAATACCATAAATTCAAGTAATTAAAAGCTGTCAGCAATATCTGGACCAAGAGAAACCCAGAACCCAAAGTAAGCAGAAACTTGATACCATGGTTTCAATGCCTTCTACAAGATTCAAAACACAAGATCTGAGGAAACTGAGGATCTGAGAAAAATTAGTGAAGAACACACATCATCGGCTGCTGAAATATTGTGCAAATTTTAGAGCCTCTTATTACAGGAAAATATCAAAGATGTGGAAAGGTGCAGAAATGATTACAAAATGACAAATGGTATCAATGTTGATAACTGTGAAGAGAATGTACAAAAATCAGGTTTTTGTTCATTAGAAAAGAAGACTTTCGAAGAGATAATTACTGAGGTGTCTAAAACTCTGATGAGTATTGAGAAGAGAGAGATAGGAAGTGGCTCAAAAGCAAAGGAGGCCATGAGCAGAAAGGAACAAAAGATTGCATTAAGGGGAATTCAGAAGCAATGCATTTACAGAGAGCAATTACTATGGCTTGCAGAAAAGCCTACGGAGATTAGATGGGCAATATCCAAACCCTGAGGGTGTTTTCACAGTCAGATTCTGAGTGCTTACTTTTCGGTGGGGAGCTGGGAGGGGTGTTCTGTAAAGCACAGGCCCTGCATGGAGGGAAGGGATCGATGCGCTCGTCAAGACAACGTGGCTGCTTCCCTTCCTGAAACACAAACGTTCTCCCTCATTAAGTTAACACACTGCTCTGGCAGAGCCACATCCTGGAATCCTGAAAACATCAGCTTCCATCTAAACTTTTCAGTTCTTGCGTGCTTGAATTGGCTTAGCTTGAGGCAAGTCTGCAATATTATAAATATGCATATGGCCGGGTTTCTGCCACCCATCTGATCCTTACTTATTTCCCTGTCGGAAAAAGCATAAGCCAGATAGTATATGCAGCTGGGCAAAGTTCCAGGCTTGGCATTCAAGTTTGGTCTTGATAAATATCAGAAAATATCTACTGCTTATCTATCCCAGTCAGTCCCATAGAGTCTGTGACCTTTCTCCAACCACCTGACTATATCTCATCCTCTGAAAACAAGATAGAAATTTAAAAAGCAGCTCAAAAAAAATCATGTCTTTACTATAGCTTGAACTATTATTGTTATAAAATATTTTGACACTTAAATGTGTCATAGTTTAGGAAAAAACTAATACTGTTCTTTGTAAAGTTCGTGTCCCTGGGTTATGATCTTGAACAGGGAGTGTTGTGATGCAGAGCACAGCCTTACCACCTGCTGTGGTTTGAGTCACAAATGTCCCCCACATGCTCATGTTTAGGACATGTGTCCCTAGCTGCTGATGCTAATTTGTGACGCTGTGAAACCTCTAGGAGGTGGGGTGTAGCAGGTTAGAGGTGGTCACTAGGGGTAGACCTTTGCAGGTTATCCTAGGCTTCCAGTTCCTCCTGTTCTGTCTGCTTTCTGCTCTTCCCTGATATGAACAGCTCTACCACAAACTCCCACCACCATGAACCAAGCTGCTCCGCCATACCTTCCGCACCATGGTAGGATGAAACCATGAGCCAAACAAAACCTCATCTCTTCTTCCTCCCATGAATTGTTTCTGTCAGGTCATTTGTCACAGTGACAAGAATGTAACCAACACATCACACATGTGTGCTTTAACCACTTCAGTCCCTCCTCAGAATGGCAGTCTTGACTAGGGGAAGGCAAGTCTTCCTTCACTCAAGTTTCCTGAACCTGTGTGGATCAACAGTGTGTGGATCTGTTAGCATCTCTCCTCCTTGAACCTATAAGGATAGGGAAGTAGCTCCCCACTAAAAATGACCTCCCACTATAGTTCACAGCTCTATCACATTTCTTAATTCTTATAACACTCTATCTGGGGGAAAAATATAAAAGCCATAAACCCCACAGGGTCTGCAAATGTCTTCTGAGCCCCTCTTCTGTAATTAGGCTTTTGACCTCACTGTTTCACTAAAACTGCTCTGGAAAAGGACAGCAATGACTTCCTACTTGGCCAAATGCATTTTCCATTTTAATGTGGGCATTCTTGCATCCTTCACTTACTCTCTTCCTGTTCTTATTTTCTTGTTCTGCAAAGCCTCACCTTGTTATCCCACCTCTCTGGTCTTTTCTTCAGGTTCCTTTTGATGTTATTGGTCTAACGTGGGGTTTTCATGACTATCTCCTTGCTCAAAGCACCATTTCCCCTTAGTTTCCTCATCTGCTCTTTATCACCCATATTCCAAACCTACAAAGATCTCTGTCACCATTACCAACATTTGATGCTGCTTTAAAACCTCATCTAAACTATCCACAATGTATTATCTGAATTTCTTTCATCTGCCCTAAACTTATGTCCATGACTATAACATTTTGACTTTCAATCTTTTTACCCACTGCCAGTTCCCTCCATGTTTGCTTATTTTTTAAAAGTTCATTTGTGTGTGTGTGTGTGTGTGTGTGTGCAGATGTATTCTCACAGATGTATGCTCATGCATGTATGCAGAGGCCAAAGGAGGATGGTGGGTGTACTCAGTTATCACTCCTCTGCTTATTTCTGCGATACAGGGTTTCTCACTCAACCTGAGGTCACATCATTGTTTGGTTGCACCAGATGACCAGGGAGCTCCAGTGATCCTCCTGCCTTGCCCCTCTCAGCATTGGGTTAACAGGTGTGTGTGGTTTTGTTATGTGGGTGCTGGAGATTGAACATGGGAACTTATGCTTGCTCAGCAAGTGCTCTTAACCACTGAGAAATATTCCCCAGGCACCTATTTTTCTCTTTTCATGAAAATTTATACATGCAAAGACAGTCTTAAATTTTTCTCTTTTTTTTTTTCAAAATGCACATTCAATTGGCCAAAAGCTCTTATACTTCAATCATTTCTATTCAGTCTCCATGTCTCCATTTCATGACTTTAGTTCCTTCCTTACCCATATGTCACTGAACCTACAGTAATAGCAACCTAAGTATTCTCCTCTAATGCAGACATTATTAAAGGTTTGCATAAGTCATACACAATCACATTACTGCCCTGGTTCAACCAGACCAATCACTGTATTAACCACCAAACAACGTTCTCTAAACTCAGCCTCCATGTTCAATCACGTCCCACAGCATCATTGCAGGTGCTCCATCCACTGTTGAGGTCGGTGACTGCCTTGCACTTTAGTTATACTACAAATGTCCTTCTCTGCTAGGAAACTCTTCCTCCCACTTCAGTTATATTCTTGGGAAGCTTTTCCTTCTGATTCACAGTTCATATTAAAAGTCATTTGTGCCTAACATGGTGGCATACACCTTTAATCCCAGCACTTGGGAGGCAGAGGTAGGAGGATCGCTGTGAATTTAAGGGCAACCTGAGGCTGCAGAGTGAATTCTAGGTCAGCCTCAGCTAGTGTGAGACCCTGTCTTGAAAAAACAAAAAACAAAAAACAAGGAAGTCATTTGTGATATATTCCCTTGATTCAGTCTTCCCCATCAACATCAGGCAGAGTTGGGTGTACTTTGAATTACACTCCCACAGTACTCTGCAAAAGGCCTTATTATAGCTTATGTAATGTGTAGATCCAGCATAGTTTGCAAAACTTCTTGGGGCCATTAATTTCTAGGACCCATGAAGTCAAAGCTGATATGTCTGTGTCATCATCCTCTAATAGAATGACTGGTTTACTATAGAGACTCAAAAATGTTTATTGTAATAAATAGAAAGGTTTGTAAAAACTCTTTCCCCTGGCAATACCTCCTAATGGTAGAGAAAGCCAGGTATCAAGATCTCAGTATTTGGATCCATACTAACTTCATACATGGAAACCCACACCTGGTGTACAGGTACTTGTAGGCACAGCCTTTGGGAGGTGATTCAATCATGAGGCCAGAGCTGGAAGAAATGGGGCTAGTGCCCTTATCAAAAAGACTTTAAAGTCACTCTTAGTCCATTCTGCCACATGAAGACACAGCGAAGAGATGCAGTCTATGAATCAGGAAGGGGTCCTCAGTAGACACTAAATCTGCGGCCACACTGATCTTCAACTTGTCACCTTCTGGAACTGTGAGATATAAGTATTAGTTGTGCATAATTGACCTGGTCTACAGCGTTTTGCTGTAGCAGCTAAAGCAGATGAAGAGTCCAGGAGATTTCTCTTACTATTACAAGTCAAGAAGAAAGTGGTTTGAACAACTTTCTTTAAGCAATGTAAGAAAATTTCCATTAATTTGAGCCACTAGGAAAAAGTTTTCTTAATCCATACTCATTATTTTCCCAGATAAAAGAAAAGAATTCAAGTTTTTGAGCAAATGCTTACTAACCAACCCCAGAAGGTATTTTAGAGGTGTCTAGATCTGAATTTTCTTAGAGGAGTTTAATAGTAGCAACACATGTGGTATATGTAGCATTTTTTCCCTAAGTGTTTCCATCTTTATCTTGGCATATGACTTAAAAAATCTAGCCAGCAGATATGAGAATATACTGAGATTTCATTTAGCAGATGAAGAAACCAGAGATTCAAGATGTTAGGCAGTTTTCTCAGAAGCCTACAATGTGTCAATAACGGATTCACATCTACTCTCCAAAGTCCATGCTTTATGTTCTAGCAACCTAAGTTTGTCTTCTTCCTAAAGGGTTCTCCTTCCTCATTCATTTCTCATATATATTAATACACAAATATTGTCTTAGGGACCTTGATTAAAATAGAAAGAATAACCACTTTAAAGTTATGATGCTTAATCTTAAGTTCCTCTAAGACATGTAAATATTCAAATACAGCAGATCATAATAAAGAGAGTGGCTAGAGTTTGAAGATCTAGACACAACTGTTTTCTGGCTCAGAGATCATTAACCAGTCACCTCACTTCTCTGAACCACAATCTACTTTTATAAAATGGAAATAATAATACATTATTTACCTCATAAGGCTCTTCTGAAAGGAAACATGTGAAACCACTTTTTTTTTTTAAATTTTTTTTTGTTATTTTTATTTATTTATTTGAGAGCGACAGACAGAGAGAGAAAGAGGCAGATAGAGAGAGGAAGAGAGAATGGGCGCGCCAGGGCCTTCAGCCACTGCAAACGAACTCCAGACGCGTGCGCCCCCTTGTGCATCTGGCTAACGTGGGTCCTGGGGAGTTGAGCCTCGAACCTGGGTCCTTAGGCTTCACAGGCAAGTGCTTAGCCGCTAAGCCATCTCTCCAGCCCGTGAAACCACTTTTGTAAAGCCAAATGTTATACAGTGGTATAACTGAAAATCCATCCATTGGGTGTTTATTGCATTGAACACGGTATCCTAAGTATTTTATGTAGTTTCACATTAATCCTTACAATGATCCCATAAATACAGAATACTGTTATTCGTACTTTAAAGATGATACTTTCAATGAATGAAAAAACCAAACATAGAAAAAAATTTTATCCCAAACCAATACAAGTGAGAAAGGGATCTAGGTCAGAGCCCAGAAAGTGCTCAGCTCCAAATCACCTAATGATGCTGGCCTCCAAATTGACGTTGTGGGGATAGTCACATTGTAGGATCATGGGGTACACTAAGTCAGCAGCTCCATGATGTGACTATGACATGCCCCCATAGTACCAGGGGTTGAATGCTTGGTGGTTCTATTCTGGGAGACTCTGGAAGCTTTAGAAGAGGGTGACCAGGTAACGAAGTCACCAAGGGACATGAGCTTGAAGGACACATGTGGTCCCTGTCTCTTCCTGCTTCTTTGCCTCCTATCTGTCACACATGCCTGCTGCCCCCATGTTCTGTCCAAGTGCATGGATCCAAGCAGCCATGGGTGGAGCCCTCTGAAACCCTGAGCCAAAATCAGTCTTCCCTTCTTTAAATTGTTCTCTCTGGGATTTTGGTGAGTAAAGTGACTAATATAATAGCTCTTTATGTGAATTAACTCATTTCGTATGACTCCCCACAATCCAAGTTTGCCTACATCCCAATTATGAAGATTTCTAAGTGTTAAACTGGATTTGTCTGGACACAGAAGCTTGAGTGCTCCTCCTCTTGCAAAGCAGACTAATGAGCCCCATTTCATTCCAAGTAGAATCTGGTATCTTTGCCATAGTCCAGGAGACTGGGTTAGCTTTGCATTGCTGTGACAAATACCTAAGATGAAGCAATTTATAAGAAGGAAAGATTTAGTTTGGCTTATGGTTTGAGAAGTTTCTCCTCATTATTGGCTGGCTGCATTTCTTTTGGAATGCAGCCAGTCAGCATGGCAGGAGTACACAAGTTGACTATACCTGGAGGCTGGAAATCAGAATGAAAGATAGAGGAAGAAAGGGTCAGAGTCCTGCTACTACTTCACTGCCATGCCCAATGACCTAACTTCTCCCCACTAGGTTCCACCATGTCTTCATAGTGCCACAGGCCACGACCAATCCTTTACTATGTGGGTTGGGGTATATTTATAATCAAAATTTGGGCTGGAGAGATGGCTTAATGGTTAAGGCACTTGCTTATAAAGCCAAAAGACCTATGTTCAATTCCCCAGATGCCATGTAAGCCAGACGCACAAGGTGACGCACAAGGTGGCTCATGCATCTGGACTTCAGTTGCAGTGACTAGAGCCCCTGGCATACCAATTCTTTCTTTCTTTCTTTCTCCCTCCCTCTCTCTCTCTCTCTCTCTCTCTCTCTCCCTCCCTCTCATAAAAAAGGCCAGTGCCTCAAAAAAAAATCAAAATTTTCACAAAGGTTCTATCTAATCTGACTGCTTCTGGCTTGCCCTACCACCTACCTCTTCCTTATTTTCAAGCCATATTGGCCTTTTGACTGATTCTGACGAATGTATACATGCACTTACCTGGGACCATTGCTTGTGCTGTTCCCTCTCTGTGGGACATTCACATGCAGATGATCACAGAGCTCATGCTGTGTGTTGTTGTCATCTTCACATTGCTGGGATGAACTTCCAAACAAACACTGTTTAAGGGAGGAAAGGATTTATTTGAAGTTTACTGATCCAAGGGAATTTCCATGGATGACAGAGGAAGCTGCCTCCTTTCCCCTTTGACAGATCCAAGCAAGAACAAAACCCATAGCAGACCCCAGAGCTCACACTTCTCTGCATATCTGTTTGGCTAGAAAATCAGATCCACCCCCAGTAACACCTCAGGGTTAGACCCCAGCATCCACCCTCTGTGACATCTCTTCCAGCCAGGCAGCTGGAAATCCAAGTAACAAGCTGTAATAAAGATCTGAATCTTGGTTGGGAACATACAAACTACCACACAGTTCAAACATCCCTGCCTTTGTTTGGAAAATAACCTCTCAGAACTTCCTCCTTTCAAGGTAAAATAGGAGCCAACATCATCTCCTCAGTTCCTTTCTGCCTTCATACCTTGGCACTTTTAATAACATGCCTCATTAATGGCATTGATTCATAGCATTCTATATTTTACATGTGTTAGCTTGTTATCTATTTTCACCTTTCCACACACAACAAACAGCTCCTCACCAAACACATATACACTAAAACACTAGCTACTAAACCCAAACTCTGTTTCCCTTATTGCTATTACCTCCAGTTCCTAAAATAGTACCTAACATGAAGCAAAAGCTCAAAACTGGCAAGTTCTATGAATAAATTACTCTGTGCCCTTGCAGAGCATAACACAGGTAAGAAGGAAAGGCAACCTATAAAAGATTCCTTAGAAACAGCTGACGGTGAGAAAGCTTAGAATGCATGGCTGTGAGTCTATTTCTTGGGAACCTTTCAAGATCCCTGAACACAGTCCTCTGTTAGAAAATAATATCAAGTCAACAAATGCTAGTGGGGATGCAGGGAAAGAGAGGCCCTTATTCACTGCTGGTGGGAATGTAAACTGGTATAGCCACTATGAAAATTAGCGTGGAGATTTCTCAAAAGATTAAAAGTAGATCTACCATATGACCCAGCCAAACCACTCCTGGACATACACCCAAAGGACTTTATGACCTACCACAGAGATACTTGCTCAGCCATGTTCATTGCTGCTGTATTCACAATAGTAAGGAAATGGGATCAGCCTAGATGTCCATCAACAGATGAATGGATGATGAAAATGTGAAACATACACAAAAATAAATTTTATACAGATATTAAAAATGAAATTTCCAGGAACAAATAGAAATTATTATATTCATTGAGCTATCCAATTTCAGAAAGAAAAATACCACATGTTCTCTCTCGTATGCAAATCCTAGCTTCTTATTTTTACATGAATTTATTTATATAGTAGTGTAAGTATGGATGATAAGACTAGAAGGGGACTGTAAGTGAGAAAAATCGGTTCTAAGGAAGAGATGAAGGGAGATTAATAGAATATATTAGACATGTAAGTAGAAAAGAGACTCCTTGGGGCAGAAGAGCACCAGCAAGGGATAAGGAAATGGTAGAGGAGGACCCACCAAAATACTGTATGAAAATATCAGAATCAAATCTATTCTTTTCTATGCTCATTTAAAAATAAAATAGAATAAGTCAAATAAATATGATCAAATCAGTATGGAAATGTGTCAATATAGCTTTCTCCCACAGAGTTACCTTTTAGCTACATGATAGCCAACCTTGCCATCAGTGGTAAAGTAGGGACCAAAGTTATAGCTGAAGAGTGAGTAAAACATGATTTATTTATTTATTATACATGTCACGGGGGGAGAGTTGTTAAATTAGATATTTTAATGGAATTATAGTACCAAACTGCCTCATCTATCATTTTTCATACAGGAGATGTGATGCCCTACCTGACCTATTGCTGTTCATTTCCCAATTCTCTGAAAACATTGATCTACCTCTCCATTTCAATGCCCTGTGTAGCAAATGAGTGGAGAAGCAGGTGTCCCAACAAGGAAATGCTAACTCAGACCAAAACACAGGAGAAATCTCACAAATTTCTTGTCAGGGTTTCAGAAAGAAACGTGAAGATGCTAAGATTTGTACTGGTGCTAGTTACAATTTGGCCAGTATCTTGTATATTTAACAGCCCTGAAATGCAATAGGGTAATACTGCTCCCATTTCATGGAAGGGTTGTTCAGAAACCAGGGAAATAAAACACAAGTCTTCACTGTCCCCTGGTTAGGCCAGGTGCCTCTGTTTCTCTTCTTCCTATATGACGCATTAGGTGCCAGGGAAAGTGTGGGCTTGGGATCTAGATAAGATTGATTTTGAACTTTGGATTTATTAAGTGGCTGTGTGATTTTTTTCAGCATCTCACTTGACCTTCCTGAGCCCATTCCTGCTCATCTCAACTTACATTTGAAAGACCTGGTCCTTAGGACTTTTGTAAATGAGATTGAATTATGCAGTAAAGAGTCCAAGTGGTTTGGGGATAGCAAAATCTATTTCCTTCTTTCTCACTTTCCTCTCTACCAATACAGAGTGAAGAAAAAGTACTTGCTGCTAGTTCTTGATGAAAGTTACAACTATAAAAGCATAGTTTTTCCATTAAAAAAAAAACTTTATTTGCAAGCAAAGGGAGAGAGAAAGAAAGTAAGAAAATGAGTGGGTGAATGAATATATAGAAGCACGAGTGCATTTCACCACTGAAAAACTCCAGGTGCATGTGCCACTTTGTGCATCTGGGTTTACGTGATTACTGGGGAATCAGTTCCAGGCAGGATAGGCAGGCTTTGCAAGCAAACAAGTGCCTTTAACCACAGAGCCATCTCTCCAGCCCACTATTGTTTTTTGAAGTGAAGATCTCAAATGTTTTCCCACAAATATCCAGGGATTTGGGGGAGGGGGATGGGTAATTCTAATGAAAAGGCTTATGGGCCACATAATATTGTAAGAGGCTAAAGAAAACTTCCTCATTTACCTTGTACATGTTGAGGAAACATTTAAGATGGAGTAGATGGTGCATGCCCTTGTAGCATTCCTCCCTTAAATTTGGTAAGAAAGGAACTGCTCAAATCTTTAGCTTGTAGGAAGAGATATAAGATAAAATGTGAGAAAAACTTTGGTATAAAGAGGAGCGGGGAAACACGATTTGCCCCTAGGGAACATCAGCTCTCCTCTGTCTGACTCGCTTTTCACTCAAACACACACACAAAAAAAAAATACTGAGAAATTTCAAAGTCACTGGGTTAAAAGAAAACTTTAAAACAGCCGGGGTGGCTACAAAGCAATCCCTATTCTGCCCTGAGTTATGTAGAGAGCAGCTTGGATCTTCACATATCTAATACAGTGTCAGAGCCAAGCCAGTCCCAGGATTATCATGAATCTTGTATGAACACTAAGAGTGGCTCCAGCCTGCCACCATTTGAGGGGTAGGGAATGGAACCCCAATTTTATCTCTGTTCCATGGTCATGTCTCAAAGGGGAGGGGCTGAAATGAGCTGCTTTGATTGTCTAGTTGAATAGGTTTACCATTCCTGACATCTAATAATGAAACTTGTACCAGAGGCTGGCAACAATAGAAACCATATTCTAAAGGAAAATATAAAATAAATGCAATTATACACGTAAGAAAAAAAAACAACATTCACAACAAACTTGAAGCTGTATGAAATAAATATTTTGTAAAACTCAACTCAGAACCCTTTGGAAGGGCAATACAACTGAATGTGAATAACATGGCTTAAGGTGTGTGTGTGTGTGTGTGTGTGTGTGTGTGTGTGTGTGTTGTTTAGTTTGTTTAAAATATATCTAAAGATACCAATCTGATTTTAAGCTCTAATTTAAAGAAATTTATTTAAAATTCTCCACTTTGGGCAATTTTCCCAAATTACTTACTTACTGAAATGTAAGGGCTGGGTTTGTGAAAAACCACTGTTGTGCAAGCACCCAGAAAGTTAATGACATCAGGGAGTGGAGAATGAATCCAGCGGGGCTATAGAGATGTCTCAGCAATTAAAGGTACTTTCTCTTCAAGCCTGTCTGCCAGGATATGAATCCTCAGCTCTCACATAAAGCCAGGCAGAAAGTGATGCATGTGTCTGTAATCCCAATGCACCTATGGCAGGGGGAGATGGCTTCAGCAGGATCCTGAAGCTCATGGGCTAGCTAGCCTGGGCTTCCTAGTGGCAAAGCAGAAAGAAGGACTCTGTCTTACACAGGTGGAAGGCGAGGACAAACACAGTGGCTGAACTATGGTACACACATATGCACACACACGTACACATAATAAATTATGAACTTTCTCACTACCAATTACTATGCTAGAAAGAACAATGATATTTTTGTTTAATTTCTAAAAGTCTAAGAATACACTTCTTCTTTAGGTAGGGTATCGCTCTAGCCCAGGCTAACTTGGAATTCATCATATAGTCTCAGGGTGGCTTCAAACTTATGGTGATCCTCCTACCTCTGCCTCTCAATTGCTGGGAAGAAAGGTGTGAACCAACATGCCCAGCTTAAATATAAAAATAAAATATAAGGAATTCCAATGTCAGTTTATCTCACTTACAAAATTAGACATTTACTTATGAAGGTAAGCTCATCCTTCAGAAGCCCAAATTATGCTCCTGAAGATGTTTTGAAGGACTAATAAATTTATGTCATATTTATCAAAAGTGTACTTGTATACATAAAAGTGAAACTTGTTATTGCCTAAGTAGAAACCAAGTTATGTAGGATTGTTTTAGAACATGCATAATACTCAAGTCCAGGTAGCCATTCTGTTTTTATTTTAATTATTAGTTAACTAGACAGCAGAGAAACTGAAGATCTAGTATTCCCTTTCTGCTGTGTGACTTACAGAGGTTAGAGGAGGACTCATAGCTTACTCCTTCACTTGTACCCAGGATCCATATAAGCAAATTTGTACAAGTGCTGACTCTCCACTCTGGGCCTCTCCTTTCTACAGAGTAGATGAGGTCAGGAATACCAACCAAGTCAGAGCTCTGGGGTTCATATCAAGAAGAACATTCTATGAGAATTGGGGAAAATAAATAAGGACATATTTCAAAATACTGCACAAAATAATGATCTAAACTCAAAGTATGAAGAAAGTGCCCTTCAGAACTTTCTAATAGATGTTATTTTGGATATCTTGCCACTTGGTGAACTCTTCAGGTTTGCACTCACTATGTAAGTGCCTGCTGCAAGTGTAGCACTATGCCAGGTGCTGAACACACAGAGAGCGATAGCTCACTGACTTTCATCAAGATGCTTACAGCCCATAATACAATGCTGTGAGATAAGTGCTGTAATGGAGATTTGGCAGAGCCAAGGTTTTTAACCCAGCCTCAGGGGAGAGGGAAGATTGATAAATGGATTACTGTGGCCATAAAAACAAAGGCCCAGTCTCCACCATTTTGTCAACCTCTCTAACAATCATGATACCTGATACCCAATACACTCTCAACTAAGCTGATATTCAAGCAGAGTCCTGTAGAATGAGCAGGGGTCATGCTGGTGATGAAGTTAAGAAATAACATTTTGGGCATGCCCAAGATTACAAGCTAACGGATGAATATGGGTATGTCTCAGAGTTGCAATGGTGAAATGCTGTGTGTCAGCAGAAATCATAAACTGAGGAGCTAGGAAGATATACAGGAGCATATCTTAAGGATTTTGTACACCACGATGAAAAATATAGACATTGTAAAGAAGTATCAAAGTTCTTCTTTCTCTCTCTCTTTCTCTCAAATAAATAAATAAAAATAAAGTAAAAACAAAATTTTTTTAAAGGGCTGGAGACATGGCTTAGAGTTAAGGTGTTTGCCTGCAAAACCAAAGGACCCAGGTTTGATTCCTCAGGGCCCACGTAAGCCAGATACACAAGGGGGCACATGCATCTGGAGATCATTTGCAGTGGCTGGAGGCCCTGGCATGCCCTTTCTCTCTCTGCCTCTCTCTCTCTCTCTCTCTCAAATAAATAAAAGTAAAGTAAAAAAAAAAAAAAACTTTAAAAAAAGTAGTATTCAAGTTCTTTCATAGGTTGAATACAATACTTTCATAGTAGTGTAGGCCTAAGGAACTGTCAGAAAAGCAGAGAAGAACAACAACATAATCAAACTTCCCAGATTCTCAAACTGATTCTCAACTTTTGGTTGAGCAAAGTGAAATCATATTCTAAGAAGAGTGACATGCACCTCTAAATGCAGGTTTGCATAAAGCAGCCCAATGTTTAAACAAACCAGTAAGCCTGCAGCCATAGGTAGGCTGGACATGGGGGTGTACTCCTTTAATCCCAGAAATGGTGAGGCTGAGGAAATAGGATCACTGTGAGTTTGAGGCAGCCTGGAACTACAGAGTGAGTTCCAGGTCAGCCTGGGCTACAGTGAGACCCTACCTCAAGAAAATAAATAAATAATAAATAAAATAGTAGAGTGACAATGACCAGTCAAGGCTTTACATGCTAGTGTAAGTGGTTGAATTTTTACACTGAAAGAAATAGGAGGATATGGAAAGACTAGAAGCAGAAGAATTATCTATTCATGTTTCCATTTCTGGTCATGTCTACATATAATATAGCTTAGTAAACCAATGAAGAAGAAGGAGTAAGTTCCAACTAAGGAGACATTTTGAAAAATCTGGAAAGTTTCTCTCAGCACAGTGAGGAGGCATCATGATTTAGTAGGCAAGGACATGTGCTTACTAGAAACCTTCCACACCTGTGGTCTCACACTAAGGAAGAGTGTGCTTGCATACACACTACCTCCAGTGTCCACTAGACATTTGGCTATGTGAGATAGATCTATACAAATTAAAATATAATACTGTTTTGCATATCTTAAAGTATGCATCACTTTGAATATTAACTGAAGGGTGCATAAGTGCAGATATCATATAAATTGAGGTAAAATTATATTCTGTTTCATTTGGACCTTGTTAAAAATTTTTCAGGTACTGGAGAGATAACTTAGTAGTTAAGGCACTTGCCTGTAAAGTCTAAGGACCCAGGTTCAATTCCCCAGATCCCACGTAAGCCAGATGCACAAGGTGGCACGTGCATCTGGAATGTGTTTGCGGTGGCTAGAGGCCCTAACACACCCATTCTGTCTCTATCTCTCCTTCTTGCTTCCTCTTGCTTATAAATATATAAAGATAATTTTTAAAAAATTTAAGTTTTTTCATTATTTCAGGAGTAACATGCATGGAAACACTGTCACCAATAGGATATTTGTATCAGCTACTGTACGTATTATATTCACAGTACTTCCTTAGGCCCAAACTTCACGGTTGGCTTGGATATCTTTTCATCTCAGCTTTCTCTATAACATAGCCCTAGTTCCAACCACCAGACCAGCTGATTGGACTTGACCTGCTTTTCATAAAGAGAGTATGGAAGACTTATTAGACACCTTGAAACATTGTAGTAGATAGGTACCATTGGAGAAGAAAAGTGGATTTGAACAAATAGTGTCTCTCAACTGAAGGGTGCATCACAAGTAAAATTACTAGGGGCATTAAACTGTAAAGATAGAATACCAAATTCTACCTTCTAAGTGACTGGATCAGTTGGTTTGGGTGAGTACAAGCATCCTGAATTTTTAACATCTTCACCCAAGGACTCTGTTGTATATATGTAAAGCTTGGAGAACCACAACAATAAGGTCTCCATAAAACCTACCCATCTATTCCCCTATGGAGACAAAGACTATGAGAGGGACACCCTTTCTCCCATTCCCTGATTATACCATCCACATCAGGTATTACCACACTGACCAGGCTTTCAACATTAAAGTCCACTTAAGTCACGGATGGCTAGCGAGAACTTCATATATGGTTTTAACAAGTCATAACTACCCCCCCACACACTTCTCTATTTGTTGTTAGGTAGGTGAAGTTCTGTCTCTACTAAGCATAGCCATCAAAGAGAAAGTAAACAGTCAAAGTGTACACTGTACGTCATAGCAGGTGAATAAGAAAAAAAGTTTTACAAACTGCACTAAAATTTACCCCATGACAAGTGCAGTCCATTTTCTCCATGGCTGTCATAGATTTCATGGATCCTGAGAAATTCAGCCATTTTTAGAAATCCCATGAAATTTACCTTTTCACTCGAATCCACATGAAATCAAAATTTTTCCCTACGAGTCCCCATAAAATTGGCACATTTCCTCAGAAGACCCCATGAAATTATAAAGAATATTGCAGAGTCTTTGCTCCTTGCCCTGGTTACACATTTTAAAGAGACAGGTTATAAATTGGTAAATATTATCAGAAAAATAGAGCAAACATCACTGTGAAAACAAAGACAACAGTTGCTTAGTAGATAATTTCTAAATGAAAGAAACTTGAATCTACTTTGAATAGTTTAAAAATAAGAGAGACAAATAGGTAATAATCCAGAAAACTAACAAAAATTGTGAAGTGTTCTCTATTTCCCCCTAAATAAAATTATGTCTATTCCTTTTCCCCTAATGCTATTTAAAAGAGAGAATTTATCTACATTTTGTTTTATAAAAATGTATTGAAATCCATCTGCAGTTAAGATGTTAGGAACAGAAGACTACTTAAGTTGTTTTCACATTAGCAAACTATGTAATAAATCAAAATAAAATTCCCCCAAAGCATAGAGACATATTCTCATACACAGGTTCACATTGGAAACAATGTCTCATACATTCTACTTCACAGGATGTTGTGAGAATAAAATGAGATAATGAATGAGCAAATGTGATCCATAAAGTGCTTTATAATAGAGAAGAGTTAAGTGCTGCTGTGTTCACACTTAGTGAGAAAAACCGATTGTTTTAATGAATTAAAAATATAGATACATCTTTCAAATGCATTGTATGTATTCCAATTAATGTAAAATTAATACTTGGCCTTTTAATGAAGAAAAACTGAATACGAAAAAAAATGTAAGAGAGCATCACAGGAAGACAAAGTAAAATTGCTGTTGATGGATGACTGTAACTTATAACTACTAGAAAATGAAAGTAACACACATATTTCATATTTCTATAGTAATTATAAAACCTCACCTCCCTGATTTTACCTATATCATAATTCCCTTGAGAATAAGCAAAACAAGCTCTGGTCTCAAGCCTGTAAGGCCACACTTAAAATGCCATTTCCTGAATGGGAGCCAGCATTCTACTCAAAGGAGGAAGTCTGAGCACAGATCTGCCCTCCTGAATGGTAATTGACCTACACAAATTCTAACTGCCTTCTAGTTCGCCTTAGCATTTCCACTTTGCATCATGTGAATATTCACCCTTTGATTAGGTTCATCGTCCACCATCTCACGTCCAGAAACGTGCTGGGTCTGAGCACAGAAAGCAACGCAATAAAGAGAAGGGCTCCAGGCTGCCAGATAAAAATTTTAGCAACTTATATTCCCACCTCTGGAAGACAGATGCAATGACAGAAAGGGAAGAGTAATTTCGCTTGTTATGGTATTTGGGATTCTGATTATGATCCAGATGGAAGATATTGTGCTGTCCTGGTTAAAAAAAAAAAATCATTGTAGAAAGAAAACTGCTTCTTCTGGCCCTCCACCAGCATTGATTGGATTCCCCTTTAGGTTAATCAGTCTGCAGCTGAATTAACTTTCCTTCTGTTGTGATAACCTTTCAGGCTCTCCAAACACGCTGCAGATAGAACATGGAGTTGAAAACCAGAGGCATGGGGTTCTAAGCGTAACACTGCTATTAAATATCACATGACCTTGTACATCTCATTTAACCTTTTTGACATTCAGTTTTCTTATCTGTAAAATGGGGACAATAATCCTTTTTCTGATAACTTTCCAGAGTTTTAATAAATTTTATAACATATTTTCAACTCAAAAGGGATTGCACCTGTCTAGGCATCTCTAAGTAGAAAATTGAGTGAGCAAAAACCCCTGGAAATATCCCATGAAGAGAGAGACAAGGAATGGCCCTCATGTGCTTTCTAGGACTATATTGTTTATACTGAGAAAAAGGAGTACTTATGCCTGTCAGCAACCATTCTTTATATGTCATAGTCCTTATGGTTAATCTTCATTGTCAACTGAATTTATAATCACCTAGGAGATTAGTGAGGCATACAACTTGGTATATCTGTTGGAACTTTCAAGAAAGGATTAAATGAGGGCCTACACAGAACAAAAGGGGACAGGGGGGAAAGCTGGCAGAACACTTGCATTCCTCTTCCTTTGGTTCCTGCCCATCATAATGTGAACTTCTCTCCCCATCACGATGGACTAAGCCCTTTGAAACCACGAGCCAAAATTATTCCTCCCTTACTTAAATTGTTTCTGTTAGGTATATTGTCACGGTGGTAGGAAAAGTAACACAGCTATATTTTTAATCTAGAAACAAGGAGGATAGAATTTAAAGTGATATTTATAGGAGGTTTTTTTCTGAAACAAATGTAGATTTTGATAAATATCTCAATAATCCACAACCTAATAACTGTTGATAAATTAGTTTAGTCTCTGACTACTTGATGGACCTATGTGTTAAGTAAAACTGTTTTCCATACTTTACCAAGATGTAAAGTCATAAGATCTCCCAGATAGGAAGTGATGAACAGATGGATACTTGATCCAGAGTGGTTTAGCTAACAAATTGTAAGGTCCTATGAGGTCCCTTACTTTTTAACCATTGGTATTTGAGACTAATTTGTAGATATGTTTTAATAAAGAAAACTGCTTGTAACATGTTCTTTTTTTAACTAAGGGAGGGAAAGACAATCTGAAGGTAGAGATTTAGACATTAGAGCTATTAAAACAAAAACTAAAATCGTAAAGGACAAATGTAGGAAATGCCTCATGGCCAGGTTAATAAGGACTGGTGCCTTTCTGGTCTAAACTGTAGCTGAACTTAAACCAGCATGTAGGGGGCAGACCTCAGAAGGCTGGCAATTGAGCAGATATATCCAGATAGCTAGAGGCTACAGAGTAGGGGTTCACCACAAGTCAATCAAGTTGGGACTAGAGGAAGAAGAATGAGAGCTAACCCCATGTTAGAATGAGAAGGATGTGAAGGACACATACACATATTCCCAAAAAGTGTCAGTCATGTGGCCACTGACACAGAGATGGTGCTGGTGGCCATTTGAAGATTCCCAACAACATTTTCACTTAAAGACAGAAATACTCATCTTTATGTATAATCCTTCCTGTCTACTTCAACACAAAACCAAATGACAAGGTAAGAGAGATGGCAAGAAGCAAGCATACGCATTCCCTGCATAAATCACTGGTCAGACCTGGCCTGATGAGAAGTGACTAATATTGTCACTGGCCATTATTGTCATTTTAAGTTTGATTGAACTGGTCTGCTTCAGACCTGGGAAGCCATTAAATTCACCTTAGAAATGTACAGGACAGCAATGGTTCATGGTGGTCCTCTGAGAAACGATAAACCTGTATCTTCTCTGTGTTGCTGCTGAGTTTAGACTCTTGAAAACACCAACTATAACAGGTAAGACAAGAACATAGACCAAGAGGGAGAGAGGGCATGTTGAGAGACAACTAACAGAAGATTGGGCTGTCAAAAAAGTCAGCAATGTTTATAGCTATAAGCAAACTATTACCTTGGGTAACCTCTCTAAGCCTCTATTTTTCCTTTTGCAAAGTTACTAACAAAACTCATTGTATCATGTTTATTTTGATTCTAGATCTCTAATTTTATAAATAGCAAAGGCTTTGTTTTACATAACACGTAGTGTACTTCTTTTTTTGTTTTTTTTTTTTTTTCGTTTTTTACTCTAGCCCAGACTGATCTAGAACTCACTCTGTAATCCCAGGCGGGCCTCGAACTCAAAATAGTCCTCCTACCTCTGTCTCATGAGTGCTGGGATTAAAGGTGTGTGCCACCATGCCTGGCACAGTTCATTTATTTTTATTTTTATTTATTAGAGACAGAAACAGAGAGAGAGAGACAGAGAGAGAGAATTGGCATGCCAGGGCCTCCAGCCACTGTAACTGAACTCCAGAAGCATGAGCCACCTTGTACGCATGTGCGACCTTGTGGATTTGTGTCACCTTGTGCATCTGGCTTACATGGGATCTGGAGAGTCGAACATGAACCCTTAGGCTACTCAGGGAAGCACTATAATTGCTAAGCCATCTCTCCAGCCCTCAGTTCATTTTTTAAACCTAAAGAAGGAGCTCCACCTTGAACAATGAGTATTTTATTCTCCTCATTGGCTAACTTGCCTTAAAGTATTTCTTTTCTGGATTAAAACAATAAATTCTGATCAATATAAGAAAACATATAAACACAGCCCATATAGAGGTAACAGTCTAATAGTTAGACATTTAAAATTTTTTGACTATAATAGGTAGTTATTTATAATTTTAAATATATATATTGAAAAGATACCTGTACTCCATCAGTTAATTATTTTTAACAATTTTATATATGCACATAATGTATTTTGATCATAATCCCCTCCTATCACTCTCTCTTATCCCCTCCCATGCTTCTTCCATTGAAGCCCCTCCTTCCTCCAACTGGTCCCTCTTCTAACTTGGTATCATTCTTTCTTTCCATCTTTGTTTCTTTTTCTCTTTCTGCCTTTCTCCATCATCCATGACATATTGATGGGCCCAGTATTGTACTTTACTGCACCTGGGAAGCCATGAATGTAATGACCAACTTGCATCTAGAATGAAGTGTTCCAAAGCACTCCTCCTCATCCTCTGGGTCTTACCTTATTTTTAGTCATCTCTCTTGCAAATATTCCTGAGCCTTGGTAAGTATGAGAGGGATGTCTCAGTTAATACCAAGTGTTTAATTGTTACTTCTCATTTTGAAGAGTTTTGAGTCTTTCCCAGTAGTCACCACCATCTGTGAAAAGAAGCTTCTCTGATCAAAAGTGAGAACAGTACTACTCTATGAGCATAAGCATCAGTATTAAAGAGGGCGATTTGATGGGCATAACATATCATTTAACCAAACATCAATATTAGCTTCCCCCTAGGGCTTATGACCTTCTAAGCCATAGATTTTGACTAGGTTTTCAATGCCAGGCATGAATTCCCATCTGTGGTTACCCCCATCACAATCATGCCACTATTGCACCAAGTGGGCACATCTTTCCTGGTTGTTTGGTCATATATTTTGCAGGATACACTGCTGGTTAAGGCTTTTGAAAACCTTCTCCTCCTACCCCACTGCCTCAAGCAGGCTACATAGAATTTAAGCACTATGGCAGCTACCCAACAGAGAGGAGATTCCCAGCTCAGTTCCAACCTGACTCTCAATGCATGTTCATCTTGAAAGTATCTGAGTGTCTGGTAGAAGTGTACACTTCAAAAGCCATCATTTAGCTAACTGTGTTTCTCAGAGAAGGGATAAGAGGCAAACAGAAGAAAAGAACAAACACAAGTTGTGAGGAACACCAGTATATGACGCTAATTGACTTACCACTGCAGTCTTGAACACATTAAGATGACAGCTGATGTGGAGGACAGGGATAGTCCATCAGGCTCAAGGTCTACAGTAGATAAAGATCACCAGCCCACACTTCCTATCACCCTCTTGCTCAAAAGGAGAGATGCCAGAACAGAACAATGTGCTTATTTTCTTTTCCATCTTCTTTCATTTCTTGTGCTTGATTTTTATCTTTAGCTGCTTTTGTCTGTATTCTGTGCATACAAGAAATGAAATGCAGGCCCATTCAAGCTACAGTGACTTAATGGAACCAATTCCCAAACCAAAATGAGCCATTTTACTCAAGAAGCTTTTAGCACGCTTCCGCTGACAATGCTTTTACATCCATATCGTTAAGGTAATTCCAAGGCTGGAAACCATGACCAGCTCCCTCTCGGGATGTACATGCTGTTCATAGCAACTCATGAGCTACCTTGTTTATCTAACCAAACAATTATTTTTTTTGAAATTTATTATGTTTTCCTTGTTGCAAAATTTTGCCAAAGTTCTACAATGAATGTTCAAAAGTGACTTTATGGCTATAATTATTTAATTGAAAGATTCATTAAGTGAGAAGAACATTATCAATTTACAAAGCTGGAACTTTTCCTAGCAATGAAATGTGTTTATGTATTTTTTAGTATCTCATCGAAATAAGTTCTTGTCATTGATTAAACTGTTATAATTTAGTGCTTGATTATATGGAAGAGTCGTGATGATTTTTCTCCTCTAAAATTTAATATGATTTAGGTGCTATCACAATCTGTTTATTTGCTTCCCTTGGTGCTGTACCAAATACCTGACGGAAGCAACTCAGAGGAAAAGGAGGGTTAGTTTAGCTCATACATATGTCAGTAGATACCTGCCCACCATGGCAGGGGAGGCACTGCAGTGGCAGCTGCTCTGTCCGTGGTAGAGGGAGCTTAAGGCATGGCATGCTCACATCCTGGCATATCAGGCAGTCTAGAGCTCAGGCCAGCACGAGAACTGGTTATCACCTTCAAGACCAGCCCCAGTGACCCATGTACGCCAGTGAGGCCCCCTATCCGAAAGGTTTTACAACCTCCAAAAACAGTGATATGAGCTAGAGACCAAGTGTTCAAGCATGTGAGACTGAGGTGGACCTTTCATTTTCAAACCATAGCAGTATTGATAAAATTATTAAAATGCAGTGGTGCTAATCAACAATAGAAATAGAATGAACCACTGATACATGAATATAAAACCTCAGCAACTACATTCAGTGAAAGAAGCTATAAGCAAAAGTGCACACATGATATGGTTCATTTGTGTGAATTTCTAGAAAAAGCAAAACTGTAGTGACAGAGAACAAATCAATGTTTGCCTGGGGCAAGGATTGGCATGAAGGAATTTGTTGAAGTGATGAAAATGTTCTAACACTAGATTGTGTTTTTGATTGAATAACTCTACACTTAATGAAACTTCATCAAAATGCACTGTTAAAATTGGTTATTTTATGGCAAATTACATACACAAAAATCTAGGCTTGATCTGTTCTAATACTTCATATATTTCTCTGCTTTTTTATTCATGATCAGACTAGAACATTTTTCATTCTGTGATTTTCTCCTACTGAAACTTACCCAAATATAGCATCTCTCTATATCTCTCTCCTTCTGTCTGCCTGGCTTGTTCATTCACTCAGTCATTCAATTATTCAACAAAACTATATTGAGCACCTACCAGTGTTAAGCCCTGTGCTAGGTGCTGAAACTGTGAGATGAATAAGTCATCTGCCTGTGTTCCTCTTCTCTTTCAACCACGTGCTCTGCTTTCACTTTGTAGGTGTGCTTTTCCCCTCTCCTGCTGCCAACCACCTGAGTTAGGAGGATAAGTTTGTAAATAACGAGATAAGTTTGGATCAATGCTTTGCAGATTCTATCCTGAAGAGCCAGTTTTTTACACATTAATGACTGTATCATTAAAATACTTAACCAAAGTAAAATTAACCCATCAGTTAAAGGATTCACTTATTAGCTTATTTAGAAAAGAAGAAAAACAGCCAGTAAGGCCAAAGGTTTAGAACAAATAACTTTTGCTTTGCTCAGAAATCTCAGTTTCACTGACTTGTCATTGATAACCTAGGGAGTTCTGGATTTGAATGGATGTTCTGCATTTTGAAGGAAGTACTTTGTGGTGGTTTGATTCAGGTGTCCCCCATAAGCTTAGGTGTTCTGAATGCTAGGTTCCCAGCCGATGGAGATTTGGGAATTAATTCCTACTGGACAGTATATTTTGGAAGGTAGACTTATGGGTATTATAGCCAGTTTCCTCTTGCCAGTGTTCGGAACACTATCCTGTTCATGTTGTCAACCTGATGTTATCCAGCAGATGATGTCCATCCTCTGCTCATGCCATCGTTTTCCCCTGCCATCGTGGAGCTTCCCCTTGAGTCTCTAAGCCAAAATAAACCTTTTTCCCACAAGCTGCTCTTGGTTGGGTGATTTCTGCCAGCAATGTGAACCTGTCTACAACAGAGTTCTACATCTGCTTTGGAAATATCCCACAATCCACACTTGCCTTTGGATTGGGATCTGTTTTTCAAACTACGTGTGATGCACTTAATAGTTTTCATAAATTAGCTGTGACATTTGCAACTTCCAGCCGTGTCCACTCAGTTTTTCTACAAAATTTTCACCTTGTAATTCCTGTACAATAGATATAAAAAGCTAAATGCTAGTGTACAAGATAAACAAAGCCCAGGGTTTGCCCTCCAAGTTCATATGGTGAGAAAGATGAGCAAAATGAAAACATATATAAAAGCAAAACTATGAAAACATACACAATGAGATGTAGAGTATAAAATGATACACTCCCACATACAGATACTGGTATATACATGGTACTGGGACATTCAAAAATTAATTAAAGGTTTGATAAGTATACATACAGTAAGGGGAAAAGGTATCAAAGGTGATACAATAGCATATACAATAGTTATAGTTATGTGATCATATCTTCCACCAGCTGATAGTTGTAATGTGTCATGTAGCTGGGTAAGAAATTGGAGAGAACCAAGCACTCATTTCTTAAAGCATTGTGTAATGAAAGAACATGTAGATCAGTGAGGAAATTTCATTTCATATGATAGGTGGTGATCATCAACTTAAGGATTTTAAACAAGTGGCATGAAAAAATACCAGGTTAATGTCATATGGGTGATGAGCAATTTGAATTATTTTAGGTGATGAAATAGACAAAGAGATCTGAGATTACTTCCCCATTTTCCAGGCTTTTTTCTGGAATTTAACATAACTTAGTAAGAAGTCATCCTGGTACCTACTGTCCTTGGACAATAACCATCTTGCAGATTTTTACCAAGTGATGCCCAGAAACCTCAATGAATGATTTGTGCACTGGATTTTAGGGTTTACATTAGTAATTCACATCAATATCTTCTATGAATATTTTTGTTTTCATTACTTATATCATTTATGCCAAAGAAAAACATACTTGTTTCAGTGTCCCATGATTTTATTTGCTGGAGAAATCTTTCTGGCCAAATGGTGGTATTTGTCATAATATAAACCCAAAGATTATATGAGTGGCACTGGTAAAAATAATTCCTGTTCAGTGTTTAACCAATTTTTTAATACACTGGTTTTTTTCATTATGAAGTAGACATACATACAATTTTTAAATTTTTTAATTGAAAATATAACTATTAATACCTCACTCGTGCAGAGACAATGTGAACTCTGCTTCCTCTCTATCCGACACTTCTGAAGAATGAAGCAATCTATGGAGAAAGGAACGTGTAATCCCAAAACAATGGCAGCCAAGAGCAGATGCTTCCAGTGTATCATTTTTCCTTGCATGTAAACACAGGCTTTACTTGGTCCAGTTTCAGTGCCTGAACTCACCCTATTATTCACTGGTAAAACTAGAGATTATGTTGATTTGAGAAATGGTACAGCATCCCACAAGCATTCTTTTGGAGTCCTTTATATAATGAACCTTCCACTTTCCTGTTGTTCTGAAGCTGCTTCTTTCTTTCTTTCCTGAGTGGTGTGTGGTGTGGCTTCTCATTGTGCACACATGTTGTAAAAGTTGCCGCATGCACTTATGATTCCATTTCATGCGGTGAACAGCCCTTTGGCCCTATCTTCAAACCTGGTCAGAAGTATGGATGTTGAGTGATAGAAGAACTCTCATTCAGGCTCACTCATCAAAGGAGAATTCTTATATAAATCAATCCTACACAAAAGAAAGGAAAAGAAAAGAAAAGAGACTGTGAAATTTTGTGTCACCTGTGAAAATTGTCTGTTTGCTTTGAGTTTGTATGGAAATGTCTTAACTTCTGGGTCTAGAATGATGGTTAAAGCACTTCAAAATGCAGACCCTGGGTAACATTTCCACTAATAATAATAGTTATAATAATAATCTTTAGTATTTGCTGCAGTGACTAATATCCCATTTAAAAAAAACAGTTCTGGCATACTATGTTCAAAATATGTTTAAATGCAAAAAAAAAATTTTTGATTCCCATAACAATTAAAGATTTAAGTTGGGAGTGGGATGAATCAAACCAGAACTCCTCCAACTACATAGAAAAATATAACATTGGAATTGTGTCTTCTATGAAATATTAATTCACAGCAATTGACAAGGAAAAAAAGAAGTGAGATAAGTGTTAGAAAAGAAGACACTAGGAAAATGTCTTCTCATTATCAGTAATGCTGTGAGTGTAGACCTGTTTGAAATGGAGGTAAGGTACTATGCGCTCTGAGGACTAGAGAACCGGAGTAGGAAGATGTTACTTTGTCTGTGTATGTCTATTCTGAGGCGGACATGGGGAAGAGCAGAGTGTAAGATGGTGTAGAAGCACAGCGGGCTTACTGGAGACACGAGATGAGTTGCCATTCCGCAAGTACTGAATGGGTAGGCGACCCTAGAAAGAGGTCAGTGTGTTTTCTCTAATAAGGAGCTGAAAAGAATAACGAGGTGATGCCTGAAGCAAAAGCTGCAGAAGCTGGGCTCTGTGTGTCACAGGAGTATTAGCATTTACGAGCTGAGCAGCAAGTAGGTTCAGTGTAGTGCAAAAGACAGTGGATCAACATTGCAGGTTTCACTGAAACAGAAATTAAAAATAGATTTAAAACATGCCTTGCATAGGTATTGGTATTTCTTTCAATCTAGCCTTCGAAACTAAGGGGAAAAAACTCTTAAATGTAACTTTCCAAGTATAAGTGATGTTCTTGCATTCTGAGTCAAAATGAAATATTAGTAAAAATGATGCCCAAATACATAGTTCATATGGATAAAATTTAAAGATGTCATAGGAGAGTATGGAATTGTGGGTTTTTTTTCTACTTGACCACAAGTCCAGTTTATACAATCTATAGCCAATCTTGTCACTTAGCATTGACTACCAACACTGCAAAACTTGTTCCTCAAAGGAACTATTCAACCCATGGTGAAAATCCATCCTATTTTTGAAGATTATTTATATAAAAAATCTTTTCTTGAAGTCTTTGCTTATATACACAAGAATTTAAAAGTAGAGGACATAATATAATGGTATAGTCGAGGGTGTGTCTGTAATAAGAGAAAATGTCACTCTGAGAAGTGCTCTTATCGTTAGTTTTCATACCAGAAATGACCTCCAGTCACACAACATGTAGTCAGAGCCCACGAGGCTTCCCCAATAGTACCTAGGTCTGTTCAAAGGGCTTACAGTCCCTTCAGTCTGTCTAATTCTATAAGGGTACTGTGGGGACCAATTTTACCCAGAAATTTTTGGAATAATCATGGTTACTAAATTAATGTGCCATTCAAAGAACTTTTAACATGCCACACTGTGGGATAAAATAATAACCTCTAGAACTCTACAGCTATTCCTTACTCTCAGAAACCTCTCTTCCTCACATGCACTGACTGCGCATATGGTCTCCTCTCTTAGAACCACTTCCTGTTGCACGGCTGCATGCCTGTTCCGCTGGCACACCCGGGAAAGTGAGGAAGCTGAAGCGACAGGGGCTCACTTTGAACAGCAAAATGTTCCTGGAAGTAAATCCCTCTTCCTCCCTCCCCTTTGCAGACATGTGATTCTCCATATGATTTCTCAGTTATCTCCAAAGACTTATGGATCTGATGTTTGTCTATTTGCTCTTGAAACTATAGTCATTTTAATCTTTTCTTCTACACCTTCATCATGTCTCCTTTCCCTTTACTCTTCCTATTCCTGATTGTATCTTACATTAAAACAGAACATAAATTTTTTCTTGTATCTTGTTTTCCAAGCCTAAAGGAAGATGCCTTGTCAATTTCAGAACATTTCTGGGGTGAGGAGGGGAGGTGGTATCTATTTTTTTTTTTAATTTTTTTTCTTTATTAGTCAGTTTTGTATTCAGCAAATACAGTCAGTTTGGTACCATTATTAGGCTCATCAGTGCCCTGCCCCCTCCCCTTGGCCCCTCCTTGTTGAGGTATATGGGTCATGCATTGTGGAGTTAGCCCACAGTAATGGGTAAGATAAATGTCTCTGCATATCATGACACAACATGTGGCTCTGACATTCTTTCCGCCCCGTCTTCCGCAAAATTTCCCTGAGCACTGAAACACCTCGTCACTGAGGTGGTATCTATTGACCCAAGAAAACACTCACTGAAAAGTCTACAAGGTATAGAAAAAGTCATTATGGAGCACTTTTATATTTATCTTTATTCTTTCATAGAAATAAAAAGAAGAGGCATGAGCAAAAGGTTCAAGTAGGAAACTTACAGATATAATAGATATGACACTGACTTTCCCTCTTGAAAGGAAGAGAGGCTGACATAAAAATAGCCAGTGCTTATTAATCCCATATGTTTACATGAAGGGAAAAAATCACCACATTGGAGTCCCAGAAGTATTAGGCCCCATATCAGATATTCCCCAAAGCCTCCTTTCTACTCCTACACATAAATCCTGTATATTCCAAAGCTTCCTAAACACAGCACCAGAAGGTTCTTAGACTCTTTAATCTTTGCACAAACTCCCTTACCTTAACTAAAGAAAGAAAACTATCTACCTAAATACTTGCATTTAGATGTGTGATTTTCTTTTTTTGTGACCCTTCCAAACTGTCTGTCCCCAACATTGCAAAATTAAAATATCTCCCTCCACATTCATAATTTCCTATGTATATTTGATTTTAGCATTTCTGTCTTTACTGTCTTTGTGTCTTATACAACGCTTGTTAATTGTTTTATTCTTAATGCCCCCCCCAACATCTTATGGTCTTTGAGGCATATTAAGGACACAATGAACAACAATAAAGGAAAATAGGTACAGTAGGAGCCAAAGAAGAGAAAGAAGGAGATGAGAACACACATGACCAGGTCTCCTTTCATTCTGCTTGAAGCAGAAAATTTAAAGTTAAAATAATTGCACATATTCTTCCAGTCTTTTTTAAAAAATATTTTATTTATTTAATTATTTGAGAGACAGAAAGAGAGGCAAACAGAGAGAGAACGAGAATGGGAATGCCAGAGCCTCCAGCCACTGCAAATAAATTCCAGACACATGTTTCCCTTTGTGCATTTGGCTTTACATGGGTCTTCGGGAATCAAACCTGGGTCCCATGGCTTTGCTGGCAAGTGCCTTGAATGCTAAACCATCTCTCCATCCCATAATTGTACATATTCTTAGCCTTACGGAACATCCCAATATTTCAAGGTACTACATTCTAAAATATTTTAAATCATTCCTCTGGAAAGTCTTTTCTTTGTCAGAAGCATTTTTCAATGGGTAGTAGAAATCAATGAAGAAATATCTGAAGGAAATTATTCTGAAATATCTTAAACTTTTTTCAGATTTTTCATTAAGTAGCATTAAAGATGGAAAATTGGCATCATGAATTAGAATGAGTTATCATGTAATGAATAATAAACCTGCTGATCTCCCAAAAAGGGATAGAAACTTGTAAATACTGGTTGCCAAGGTCAGACTGGCCTCCTGCTGTTGAGCCTCTGGGTAGTTTAGTTCAGATTTGAGAAATCCTCGCTCAGTGCAAGAGGTGAGCCTTACCTGAGTCTCAAATATTATGAGACATGCAGTCATTTTCTGAAAGAAACTGCGGAACCCTCATGTACTTTAAAGGCTGAGGAGGCAACTGCTATTTTTGATTGTGTTAACCTGTACATAATTATGTAATTACCCACTAAAATTTAGTCAGAGTGTTGCATATCTAAATCATTAACTTTAACAATTGACAAGCTGCTTTGATTAGTATTTTCATTGAGCAAGATAACGTGCTTTTGTCAGCTTTCATATGATTAGCTATGATTGGGAATTTGTTTATGCAAAATGTTTTCATTGCAAGTTTAGAGAGAAAGAGAGAGAGAGGGAGAATAGGGGAGTCATGTATCTCCCCTCGGCTGACTGTCTATGGTTCAACTCAAGAATGTCAGCAAGGAGAAAAATACAGAAAAGATGCACACTATCACTCTACAAATGGCATGAAATCTTAGTTTTGTACTGAAAGAATATCTAGAGAATTCAAACTGGGAGAACTGAGATCTACTACCACAAAGTACACTAACAAGAACATCAACGTGTGTGGCACCAACTTTGACTGTCACATTCAACTTCTGACTGGGCCAGACAGCCCTTCCAGCAACATTGATCAGTACAGCTCATCTTGCAGGAAAAAGACATGTCGATATATTTGTTATTTATTTTCCAGCAGAAACACAGCAGCTGCAGTGATTTCTGAGAGACTTCCCTGGCACAGATTTGCAATCCATCCGAGGTAATATTGACTGTACATACACATTCCTATTAGGCTAACATCTCTGAATGCAGCTAGCTATTCAAACAGAAAATCCTTTAATTTTTTGGCCATGATGGGACTGTGTAATGCCAAAATTCAACTCTCTGTGGAAGATGGAAAGTCCTCAGGACATGAAGCATTTCTTGTCTCCTTTGGCAAATTGGCTAGGCTCACTAGTTTTAGTAAGCAATTATAAAAAAGCAGCTTACGGAAATTTTAAAGTAAAATTAAAAGCAAAAATATTCCACTGGTTACTGTGCATGTGTTGCCTTCGTTTATGAGGGGATGTGTTTGGGACAAATATGGAAATAATTAAAAGTGGTTAATATAGGTGATACATCCTACTTTGGAAGTAGAAAAAAATTGTGTGATTTTCCACTGAGAAGGCAAGACCATCCTTCCCAAAGAATTTTCAGAGCAAATTCAACCCTTATTCTTTCATTATTCTCTTTCATTCTCTCTGAATTTTTATGATGTATTCTAGAGAAAATGCCTAGAAAGTTTTGTGATATGATAATCCTTTAATGTCTCCCTATCTGAAAGAGAAATAATTTTCTAAGTTCAGTTTGTTTTCAAAGAGAGTTAGAGAATGCCATACTATGTGAGATTTTTTTTTCTTATCAGATTAAGGATGTCAACCTCCACAATCATAAGTATTGATCTCTCAAATTCCGACATCTCCATTGCACTTGTCTCACCAGCATGAACAGCTGCTCTATCTCCCACAACAAGACTCTTCCCGACAGTCAGACACTGCTGTTTTTGAGAACCCAAGCTAATTACACTGTTTTAAAGTCTTCATGATTGAACACACATGCAAAAACATCACTTCCCCATTTTGGCTTTAATCTTGTCTTTCCATGTCTCTGAATATAATTTAAATGTAAAACTATTTTTGTTTTACAATTTCAAATCACCATCCAGCCCTATAACTTTTCATCTACTGTATATTACTTCTGCCTCCTTAACTGTGATTCTCTTGCTGCACTTACTGATTGTAAAATATCTGCTCTACTGAAAATTTGGAAAGGAAATCCCACTCCACTCTTTTTTGATGACATTACTCATTATCAATTCCATTACGTAAAAAACAAAGCTAATTGATGCTTCACCATATTCTTTTGCTTCCAAGTGATTGTTCATTTTCAATATTTATCATTTCAGTGCCTCTTTTTATGGCATATATAAATTTTATGACCTACATTTATTTGCAGCAAATATAGGAGCACCAACATATATTTCCTATGCCAGATGATGGCTACACTATAATGTGAAATAGCATGAGAAAATGAGTCAGAAATTGCCTGGGCAATATAAGTAAAATGCACTAAGGAATCTTTCTGTTCAAGCATATAGTTGGTTGCATGACATTCTAAGATAGCATTTTGCATACTAAAAAACAAACCTGCTTGACTTTCAGCAGTTTGTTACAGTGTATTTGAGTCTATTTCTTCAGGTGAAGCTCAGGCCTGATATCATCTTGAGGGCTAGGACCAGGAATGAGCTACAATGTGGGTGCAATGGAGATAGTGATACAATAATTTTAGAGTTCCTTACCAATACACAGATACAATATGCCAATGTAATGATAATTTGGGGGTTTCTTCAGATTCTTTTCTATGAATTCGAATGAAATCCACAAACCAAAGATAAGGTTCAGAAAGATTGCATTATAGCTTAGAGTTTTAGGAAGAAGAGCTGTTATAGTTTATAACTTGATAAAGGAGAGCTTTAAGAGAAGATGGGGCTTAAGAGAAGGAAGGAAGGAAGGAAGGAAGGAAGGAAGGAAGGAAGGAAGGAAGGAAGGAAGGAAGGAAGGAAGACATTGAGAAGGCCAGAACTTAGAATAAAAGAAGACAGAGCTCTTGGGCAGGGAGGCAAGAGGGGGTTTAAGGATCCTATCTTGATAAAAGGTAAGATCCTACTACTGAAGACACCATATATTGCCAACACAGAACACAGAGAGACCTAGCTGGAATCCAGAAGACAGCCAGTCCTCAGATAGCCTGTCTAGTGCTAGAAAGCACTACATAAGCTACTGGGGGAAAGTGGTCTAAGCTACTCAGAAGCATCCAGCATGACAAGATGTACATATCAGTGCAATGGTGGCACACAGCCTTGGTGGGTAACCAGTGGCTTTCTGATTAGCTGTAAGATCTGCTCAGTGGAAAGGAACCCATATCTGGAACTGAGAACCAGGTCTTAATACAATTGAAACAAAGATTATTCTCTCCAATGTCAAGTTTTCACTAGTCTTTGGCTAAAGGAGGGGCTATATCCATCAAACTCTCCCTAAATTAATAACCCTTATACAATTTAACCTATGCTGACTTCACTCACCATTGGACAACTTGTTTTTCTTTTTCAGAAGGTAATCAGACCCAAGAAGATAAAGCACTCTTTACATCTCAGTCAAGGCCCAGGTGAAACTACAAAGGAATTGAGGAGATGAGCAAGAGTGCTCCTTCTAGGGTGAGCCTGAAAATCAGCATCAGAGTAAAGCAGACAGACATTGGTGGTACTCAACCCCTACCAAAGTAGAGATCCAGATGCTCCTAAGAGCTCATCACTGAAGTAGACTTAAAACTCACCCACCAAGGCTCAGAGAATTTTGCATAAGAGGGGCAGAAAGATTGTAAGAGCCACAGGTTGGGACGTCATACCCAGAGGCATTGCCTCCCCCCCGAGTAATTGACTGCTGCTCCCACAACCCCCTGGGGCATACCAGCAACCCTACTGAAAAAGGCCATCTGCAGAATGCAGGCAGGAAGGAGGGAAAAGATGGTATCAACACATGATGCATCCCTATAAAGTGTGTTCTTAATTTAATAAAAAAAGAGAGTAAGCAGGGCAGATTTAATGCTTTCCAATTTATAGTACCAGATAATTTAAGTGACTTACTACCAAAATAAACTATTAATTAACACACACACACACACACACCTTGAGACTCAGATTGTGTTTTCTTGTTGTTGTTGTTTGTTTGTTTGTTTGTTTGTTTGTTTGTTTGAGATAGAGTCTCTCTCTAGCCCAGTTTGACCTGCAATTCACTATGTAGTCTCAGGGTGGACTCAAATTCACAGTGATCCTCCTACTTCAACCTCTGAGTGCTGGGAATAAAGGTGTGCACCACCATGCCTGACCCTTAGTTTATTTATTTTTTATTTTTATTTTTATTTTTTTTTGCCCCATAGATAAGAAGCTAGTTCTGACATCTGGTATCTGGGGTCAGTATTTATGGAAAAGGGCAATCTTCCCAGAAATTTTAATTCTCTAGGAAGGACTGTCTCAGAAAAGAGTGGAAAGACTCCCTAAGAGGCAGAGATAAGGAAAGTCCAGACCCTTCTGACATTTCTGTCTGTAATAAAGTGTAATGACCTAGATTTTCCCCTACAGACCCAGGGACAATTCCCAAATTTAGTCAAGAAAAAAGCTATTCACTTTGGGATCCCAAACTGTTTCAATCGATCCAGGGATATTATGAAGAATGAAATAGCACTCAAAAAAGAAGGCAAGAATGTGGTAAGTGCTAGAATAATGAAGATAAGAAGTGTCTTTCAAACACTTCTAGAACACAATTGACTGTATCAGAGTTTGAGCCATGAAAATATTTCAATTATAAAATAAAACTAATATCTAGCCTGCCCAAAGGTTCATCGTGAAAATCTGTTCTGTGCATTATAACATGCTTAACAATGCCCACATCACTATGATCAGATATAGTAGCCCTTCATTCAGTCATGACAAACTTCTGACAGTGCCAAATGGCTACTGCATGGTAAAACTACCTCAGCTTGAGACTACTGTTCTTAAATTTTTCTTAAAGCATCTCAGTGAACATCTGACTCATAAACATCCCTCTTACCAACTGACCAATGGATTTTGAGGGAAAACATGGGTCCCCAGTTTAAATACTCCATATCCATGACCTATTAGGCATGGTTAAGTAAGGTTTGACCATGTGATAAGTGAGGAAGTTGATGACCCAGCTCAGTCAGATCTGTAAAGACCCAGACACAGCTCTGCTCTCCACAGTGGAATCAGAAAATCAGTAAGCAACACAGGAATAGCATCCCTTCCTCACATGATTGGAACACTTTCCCATGGCTACATGGTAGACATGGTGCTGCTTGAATACAAACCCCTTCCTTCTTCGATTCAATTTTCTGGTGACAAAAAATCTCAGGAATAGTTGAAGCTGGACCTCAGAAGAGGGAAGCCAATCTTTTGAGTCATTCTCTCAAAGCATTTCTCTCTAAGAACAATGAAGGAACGTTGTCTCTGGATAAGACTATTAATTCCATTTTAGAAAATCCAACATTCCCTGATAAGTTTCTCCTTCATTAAAGTCTCTAACAAAAGTTCTGTCACATTGCTACAGTTCTTTAAAAGCTGGCCCTTATTTAACAGATCCAAATAGAATTGTGTAAGGCTAGCATGTACCTATCTAATAAAATTTTAAAAATATTTTCTAAATTTATTTATTTATGAGAGATAAAGAGATATAATGGGTATGCCAGAGCTTCTAGCCACTGAAGACTAACTCCAGATGCACGCACGATGATGTGCATCTGGTTTACATGGGTTCTGGGGAATTGAACCTCGGTCCTTAGGCTTCTCAGGCAATCACCTTAACCACTAAGCCATCTCTCCAGCCCCTAATGAAATTTTTATGCCAAGTTTTATACAAATGATGTTGCCACATTTGAAAGGTATGTTACTATCTAGGCTATAGAAACAATAGTTTTATATTTTACATAAGTTTACATTTCTTAGGACATTCTGCTCTCATTTCATATAAGTTTAAATGCCTTAGGACATCCTGGTCTTTCTCTTTTTGATCTCATAAGCTTTTCTAAATTTCTTAGGAAATGAAAGATTCTAAAAATCATAAAAGTTCCTGTTATTTCCTAAACAGCATGCAAAGCTGTTGCATAATCTTAGAAAAAGATAGACAGGACAGACCTTACAAATATATTTAAATCTCTGAAATGTAGACAAGAATATGTAAATTGAAAGTAAATTTATTTTAGTGAACTGGCAAGAAGGGAAAAAATATAGGGCCATATGTTACCATCAGTTTTACTCTGCATATTTGGGGAGAGGGAAGCTTCTTCATCCAGGCATTTTCAGGCCATAAAATGTCTTCCATAGGTAACCACAAGCTGGCAAATATAGTACGCAAGCTTGGAAGTTAGAAATGAGGACGATGCTTTTATTGGTATAAGAGGAATGAGATGAGTGTGAGATAAATTTACTTAAGTGGAAATGGTATCAGCAAGTAAGGAAATTGTGCTTGAAGCAGAAGTTCTTTGTTCACCTTCTTTTTTCCTTTTGGCCTACCCCTGTCACAGAGGAATGATTTGGAAGGTAACCTACAAAATAAAGCTGTCTATTCTAGCTCACCTATCTGTCCAAGGAGCCAGTCATTTCTTCATCATGGCTCACTTCGGTGACAATATCACGGTACACAAAAAGTTAGCTTGAGTTCAAGCCATGATATGACTAATAAACAATGTGACTTTATATAAATATTAAGCTGTTCATAGGCAAGGCTTTGTCCATTCTGACACTAATCTGCAGTGCTTAGAACAATGCTGGTCAATCAGTGAGTACCCAATAATTTTTAAATGGATGAATGTATAGTAAACAATAACTGTATTGCAAAAGTTGGTAGCAGCTTTATGCTTTTGAAATTAAGGATTCTTGGGATAGAGAGATTCCTCAATGGTTAAGGAGCTTGCTTGCAAAGGTTAGTGACTGGGGTTTGATTCCCTAGTGCCCACATAAAGCCAGATGCACAAGTGGTACATGCATCTGGAGTTCCTTTGCAGTGGCTGGAGGCCATGGCATGCCCATTCTCTCCCTTTCTGTGTCTCTCTCTGCTTGCAAATAAATAAATGAAATATTTTTAAAAATTTATTCTTCTATTTCTATGTGCATGTGTGTGTGGTTATAATTGGACATTGTATATTTACATGAAACATTGACAATTTCTAAACGACATGATTTCATATATTTATATTCAGTTAGCATTTAAAAAGCATCTTTCATGGCTTATAATAAATCAGTTCAGAAGACAGAATTGTAACTACCTCATAAAACATAGTTGTTGTTGTTGTTTAACTTGAGACACTGGGGCAGACAACTGATTCTCTAAACTTCTATTCCTTAATCTATGAAGTGACAAAAATATAAATCTCAGGGGGTTCCTGGGATGATAAAATGGACTGATATAAATAAATTTTCTTGACAGAACATATAGCACTGGCTAAACATAGATAGCATTAGCAATATTATTCTTGGAGAACAAAGACCACTGACTTTACATATGGCTCACTTATTAGCAATTACATAAGCTCTGGACTCCAAGACAGTAGAGGATTCAAAGCAACAAATGCAGGTGAAGCAAAGGGCCCATGGCTGCATGTCCAATGCTAGCACAGATTTATTGTGAAATTTTATAGAGTTCATGAGTTTTTTGTGCTTCAATGTCACCATCTATATAATAATAGGGCCTTCCTAAGGGCCTGCCATGAAATTCCTTTCTACTTCACCTTTTATGGTCCTATGACAGAAGAAGATGAACAAGGAAGTACCTAAACATTCAAGACCAGTTTGGGTTGACAAATCAGAGCCTCAGAAGAAGAGGATTTTTTTTATATAGTATGACCAAACAACATACCACCGAGAAGCCTCTCACCTCCATAAAATCTAGAGGTCAAATGTCTGGAGTAAGCTAAGACATCCCTAAACCCTAACTTTACTCAAAATAAAATAGGTGCTGTACCTAGTGTCCTCACTAACAAAACAGGCACAGCATGGAGGACCCTGTTAGATTTTAGTGTACATTGTACTTGGGAATACTCCTTGAACATCAAAGTCACAGTAATTAGTTTTGAGTAATCTCAGAGAAAGAAGGGCATTACAGTGACTCCTAATGCCAAGGAAAGCTGCCCTCACACAAGGGTCATAGGCCACAACATCTAAAAGTTGTAGAAGAGTCTGGTAGGTTCTGATGCCACATGTGATGCTTCAGTAGGAAAATTATGACCCAGGACAGTATTTACACCTTGAACATCAGCTGTTGGCATTCTTCTCATCCCTGAAGAGTAACACCGTAATCCTCTGTTGCATCATCGCCTTTCCTCTGTTAACACCTAAGCTTTCAGAGGGTGTTCCCCAGCCCCAATGGCAGAAAGATAATTACACCACACTGACTCACCACACATGTCACTTGGGAGAACAGTGAAGTGAAATCATAGAAGTTTTTTGCTCACTGATGCTTTGTTTTTCTTTGACGGATCAGGTGTAGTGGAGCACGTATAATACCATCCAGGATGGAACACTATCTGGATCACCAGCAAGGAGGACTTCTTTTGTACCCTTCCATGTGACTCTAAATCCTGATGCAGTAGTAGCAACTCAAGAAAGAATCCCAACATGTTCTTGTCCCAGCTATTCTAAGTAGAAATCATTTGCTCTAGGCTCTGAAGTTTTCCTGACTCTACAGTCTGGGACACTCTGGAGAAACACTACACAAGAACATGAAGAAAATGAAAGATAGATAATGTCTCATTAAAAAGTTCTTAAGAACCTTAAAAAAAAGTAAAGGCAACCTTAAAATAGCAATTCAGGAAGTCATGCTGAATGGGTTAAAAGGTTTCAGACACTCAGTATATATTAAGGCAAGAACAGCTTGGAAGTTCAAGAGAGCTATACCTCCTATTCCAGGGAAATCTCTTCCAAACAAGCTGTCTGTAGCAATCCCATGTCTCAAGTTCTCCTAATGCTACAGCTAGGCCAGGCCATAGAGGTTAAAATTCCTGGATAGGACTCAGTAGCTATAGACCTGGCTCTGAAATTTAATTATTTACGAATGTATAAAGTCAGAACAAGAAATAGTGATAAACCCGTAAGGTCTCTTGCTTATTTCACAGTCCAGAATGGTAACTGTCACACTATGGAACCCATTCTCCTGCTGGATTCTTGCTTAGAAATTTTGCATTGTGATGGACCTGAAGATTTGAGGAACAGACGGCTAAAAACAAATGTCAGAATATAGTGCTCTACATTATTGTTTTTCTCATTGTGATGCAGTCATTTATGAATAATAGTTGCCATTTACAGAGTGCTTTTGGTATGGCAGAAGCCATACCAAGCAGTAATGTGTGTATTTAATCCCTTGCAAATTTCATGGCTACCCTACCTCTTCTCCCCCTTCTACATATACACTGGTTTTAGCCTTTCACCTGTGTTACTTTAATCTTTTAAATGTTGACTTGTCTTATTTGCTTCATCTACCAATTTCTCTGAATGTTCTATAAAAATCTCCAATGACAAGGTTTAATTTATCCATTTGTGCCAACTTTATATACATCAGGATTCTATAAATTCAAGTTCTTTTATATTACAAAGATATATTATTAAATACATAAATGTTACAGTCTTTGCTAATTCTACATTTTCTACTTTTTATTAGTACTTAATACTTTTGTTTGTTTTGAATTGTTTTTATGATAAAACTTTTACTCAATAATTCTTTGGGTTTTTCAGTATTTAAAAAACTATAATTTCCTGTTTCAGGAGTGTTTTATGAAATTTGATTATATTTTTATTGAATGTTGAAGTCTTGAGTTATAAATTAAATACATTTTATTTATTGCAATTACTGAATATTAAAATTATATTATGACTTCAAGATATCTATTTGCTATGTATTTCTATCTTCTTTTTTCATTTATTGCATAATGATCATTTTTATGACAATAAATTTACATGTTCCAATTTTAATCTTCAGCTACTCTTAAAATATTTTGTTTTTGTTTTTGTTTTTGTTTTTCGAGGTAGGGTCTCACTCTGGCCCAGGCTGACCTGGAATTAACTATGCAGTCTCAGGGTGGCCTCGAACTCACGGCGATCCTCCCACCTCTGCCTCCCAAGTGCTGGGATTAAAGGTGTGCGCCACCATGCCCGGCAAAATATTTGTTTTTAATATTTAGTTTTATTTATTTATTTATTTACTTATGTGAGAGAGATAGAGGGAGAGAATGGGTATGCCAGGGCCTCTAGTCACTGCAAATGAACTCCAGACATATACACCACCTTGTGCATCTGGCTTACATGGGTTCTGGGGAGCAGAACCTAGGTCTTTAGGCTTTGCAGGCAAATGTCTTAATCACTAAGCTATCTCTCTAGCCCAAAATAATTAATTTTTATGATTATCTTATATTCTTTTTAAAAATTTCTTTTGGTTTTTCAAGGTACAGTTTCACTCTAGCCCAGGCTGACCTGTAATTCACTTTGTATTCTCAGGGTAGCCTCAAACTCATGGCAGTTCTACCTCTGCCTACTGAATGCTGGGATTAAAGGTGTGGTAATTTGAATAGATGACCCCCAATATATTCACTGTTTTATTAATTTGTAGTTTGCATCTGTAGCCACCTGGCTAGAAGTGCTGTCACTGGGTGGATCTTAAGGTGTGGTGGTGGGTTTGAGATTTCAATCTAAAGATATGCAATATGTGCCTATCTGGAGTTCCTGAAATGTGCTGTGCTGTGTAGCTTTTGACTTTTAGGCTTGTGCTTCTCTCTGTGTGTTTGGTCCTGTGGAAGAAGGCCAGCTTCTTCTGCCATTATGGTACTTACCCTGGATCTGTAAGCTTTAATAAATCCCTTCCTCCATAGCTGTGCCTGATCTGGAAGTTCATCTCAGAGAACCTGAAGCTGTCTGCAACAAAAGGTGTGCACCATCACACCTGGCTCTTTCTTTTATTTTTTGAGCTACTCCTGTAATGCTTTCTCCTATTTTCTTCTTTCTTCTATTACTGATATTCTATAAATTTTTGTATTTATACATTTTAACTTCTCTTATATTTTATTTCTTAATTATTCATTAAGATTTTAGTAATTTTCTTTCCTTAAATTTGTCTTGTTTTATTCTGTAATAGCTACTTAACTTCTATTTTATCATTAATTCTTCACTAATATCCAGTTATTCTGCTTTTTTTTTTCTTTATTTTCACTACTGCTTTCAAATCCAAATCATAGTAATACAAGATTTGGGGATTCAGGAGGGGTCTTCCAAATTTATCAATCCCAATTTAGGGTCCTTATCTGATTTTAACAAAGAATTAATAAACACAAACTTGAGGATAAATAATTATTGATTTTTATTTAGGGAGAAGTTATAAGTTTGGGGCTCATTTAAGGGTAATTGTGATCTAGAAGAAGGGTGGAGCAGAGTCAGTGTCATGTGGCAGACAGGATTTAGAAGCTCATGTAGGGAGATTTAGAAGAAACACAGACTAGTGAGGAAAACACAGCATAGTTCATGAGGTTCATTTAAGAGAAACTGGGGTCTAGGAAAAGGTTGGAGAGAGCCACAAGCATTTAGAAGATAAGCTCTAGGGGATTATGTAGGGAGATTTAGAAGAAACATGCACTCATGTGGAAGATACAGCATCTGCTCTGAGCCTCCCCATGGAAGAAGTTAAGAGAGTAAGTGGTGATGGCTTAAGGAAGAATAGCAGAGAGAAAGTACCAAAACAGAGACCAGGAAATTTGGATGAGAAATGGGTAGTAAAGAGAGTTACACCCTTGCTTACCCTAAGTTTAGAGAAATTACACATGCAGCAGGCCTAGAGTTCAGAGGAAGTTCATGTGTTAGATCTAGAGTTTAAATATATATATATACACATGGTAGACTCAGAGATCAGAGATGAATCATACATGTATGAAAGTGAGAAGGTACCCCAAAGTATGACACAGATGGAGGACAAAACAGGGAAATGCCCAGGCAGAGGGGAAGCCTTCTGTCCTGAGCAGACATGAAGAGAGGCAGATTACATGTCCAGATGGAACAGATCACAGGGCAGATAGAGGCAGCTAACAGCAGGACAATCCTTTATAGTCAATTAAAACTGGATTTGTCAGACTTAGGTATGTAACGGGAAGATTTGATTGGTTTGAAGACTCAAGGGTGACCCAACGTCCAGCCCACTAGGTAGGGTACCAGACTGTGGAGGCAGCAAGGGTCACTGCAGCCTTTGTGGGTGAAACTGGATCCGACTTGAGTTCCATTCCTGCCAAGGTGAGGTGTCATCTTCTGGGCCCCTCTTTGGTCTGCTGTCCCTAACTAGAACTGCCTGAGAGAAGCTACCTTTCTCCTATCTCCTTCAATAAGGACCCACAGTTAATTCTTATTTCTAACTCCTTTTTGTTTATTATGTACAATAGTCCTTTACATACTTAATAATACTTAATAATTTTGTTGAGATTAATAGTTGATCTGGTCTTTTATTAGGTAATATGTTGCTTTCTTAAAATGTAATATGTTCTATAATGAATAAACATTTCCTTGGAGGTATCAGATCTCTTAGTCTTTCAGTGTCTATCTCAGGGATCTTTTAAAATCCCAGCCATAGTTAGTTTAGAGATGGGTAAAATTGACCCGGCTCAGGGTGAAGAACCTCTAGTGTTAGGATCTGTATTACACTGATGTGTCTGCACCATCCGCACATACCCCTGTTCCTCCATCTCTTCCCCGGGTGTTACATTCCAACATGGTTTCTGCAATGACCTCATCTAATGAGGATAGTTGAGCTCCCAGAAGGAGAGAATACCTATAGGATGATCTGTTCACCCACAACTTTGTGTTTTTCACCCACACTCAGCTGAACTCCAGTGCCACCTTACCATCAACTATTGTTGACACTGTGGTGATGGTATGTTGCTTGTTTTGCAGTGATAATGAGGAAGTAATCTCACAGACAAATGTCGGAAACAGAAAGAAGGAGCATGTAGAAAGTTCTTGCACCCAAACCTGTTTTATCTCCTTTGTTACAGACTACTTTTTAAACTCCACACTACTTTAAACTGCATTCTGTCTCCTTGGAGAGTTCTTAGTGGCTTTTCTGCTAATTCAGGAATCCCAATCATCACTTACAACTTTTTTTATATCTACTATTCTGTGTTTGAAGAGAAAGTAAGCTTAGATTGCTTGGCCATCTTATTCAAAAGATAATTTGTTTTTAAGTCAGAAATAAAATACAGCCATTTACTACCTATATGGTCATGGATAAAGTATTTACCTCGGTGTCCTTATCTATCAAATGAAGGATTATCAAAAGATTACATATAACATCTCAGGTATCTGGAGCTGTATCAAATACATAGTTGTATTCAAAGATATTAGCTATAATTGTTAATATACTTAGTAACATTTGTGATTTGAGTATGAAGCTCCCCCATCCCCAACAAAGGATCATGTGTTGAAGACTTGGTCACAAGTTGATGCCATTATTGAGAGGTTATTAAGTGATGTTGATCCATTAATGACTTTGGGATTGCATGTTAGGACATGGGGCCTGGTAGGGAAAGTAGGTACTGGAAGGATACCTTTGAGGGGCATGCCTTGTGTCTGGTGCTTCCTGTCTATCTCTGTTTCATAAAGTAAGGAGTTGTTCTCTGCCATTCCTTTTCACTGTGATGTTTTATTCACCATGGACAATTCCAGAGGAAGACAGCACAGGCTCCATGAACTGAAATATCTAACACTGTGAGCCAAAATAAAGCTTTTATACTTTTAAGATTATTTCAGGGATCCTGTCACAGCAACCAAAGAGTAGTTAACACAGAAAATTGATGTAAAAAGTAGAGTGGAGAATTCTGAGTAAGATGGGGAAGTAGAAGCCTTGACAAAGAAAGCCAGGTGAAAAATAAGGAGGACGGTAAGGTACACTATGCTCTTTTTCAGCAAGAGACGGGATCAGTAAAACAAGACTTATTGAGCCAGATGAGATCCTAACAAAGGAGCTGAAGGGAGGTGCCACTAATCATCAATTTGGCTCAGTCCCCACCAGCTGCTGAGACACACTCCTCCTTACTCACAATTGCACGCCAGCAAGAGCCTTGGAAATGATAGGGAAGGGCTTCTCCTCTCTCACAACAGCTGTGCAAAATTGGAAAAACTGAAAGGACAGGACAGCAGAACCCAGCTGATCTCAACAAGAGCACCTCCAGACAGCTTCCACAGCTGCTTTCCCACCATATGCCATCAGAGACTTGGGGAAATTGAAAACTTCCACTCATCCCTTTCCTACATACCACCATGCTCAGCTAAACTGAAACCCTGCCCAACTGTGCCAGCCAAGACCAGACAAGGAGTGTGCACCAAAGAAGAAACCATCTTCACAACTCAGCATAGGTGACATAGAAATTCACCCTGAAAGATAACTGAACTGATCTCCATGGGCAATAAGTACTTTAGTGCTGTTATACAACTTGGAATTGGAAGCACTAGTCACATCTCCTATGATCAGGGCAGGATACTAAAGGATATATTATAGGGAGGAAAAGAATTCAAAACATCTCACTAAAGCAGAAATGCTGACTTTGTATATCTGATGTACAGTTAGTATTAATTGCCTTTCAATCATGTGTATATGTTAGGGATTATGGTTTTTTGTTTTTTCTTTTTGTGGCTCTTTTTTTCAATTCTCCACTCATGTATATATTATAGAATGGTTTTCCTTGCATGTTTACATTGCTCAGTTGTATTGTAGGTTTCTCATGTTTTTTTCCACCTTGTTTATCATTGTGATCTCTCTACTATACTGCTCATGCACAACTCATATACTTTTACTGTCTCTCCAACCTTTTATCGACATTCTTTCATCCTTTCTCCTCCTCCTTATTCTCCATGACTACAAACGTCCACAGATTTAAAAACCTCTGAAATCTGTGGAAACTACAATATAATCCAAACAATTTTGTGACCTCCATAGTTTTCAAAGTTAACACTAGCCACCATCCTAACCCATTCAAAGTACCTCCCACTTCTGAGTAATCAAAATTATAGTATACTCCATACTAACTTTGCCAATTTACATACCAAAGTCAATGGAGTCAAAAAGCCCAGTGTTTGATTTGCTACTATGACATTCACATAGCAGGCGTATCACCAGACTTGGTCACTCCTGTTGTTAGTATTCTACCCTGGGAGTAGCATAGAAGCCACACCACCTTGAGCACCTAGACTGAAGAAATAACTTCTGAATTACATACCTAAGAATATATCTTATAAAGTAAACGTTAAATCAAAGCAATGAAATAAACCAAGATGAAAAAATTCCAATGCTGAATTTAAGAAGCACAAAATATCAAGACAGCCTAATTCCTCAAAAATGGTAAGCAGCACACTAATGACCTTCAGCAAGAGTGAATTAGATGAAATGCCAAACAGAGAATTTAAAAAATGATTATAAGTATGTTCAAAGGAATCAAAAAAGAAAACAAATGACTGAAGGAATCCGAAAAGAACCCAATAAAATAAGCTCAGTGAAATAAGGAAGTTCATACAGGATATGAATAAAGAGATAAAGATACTGTCAAAAACCCAGTCTAAAAAACAGGAAATGAAAAACATAATGAGTCAAACAAAAACTTCATAGGAAACCTTACCAACAGAATGGATCGAGTTGAGAATGGAATATTTGAGCTCAAAGACAAGATAGAGGATTTGAAGCATTTCCAACAAGGAGAAGGATAAATCAATAAGAAAGTATGAGTGTGTTACCATTACTTTCTTATGGCTTAAACAAAACATTCAACCAGAATCAGCCTATGGAAGGAAAAGGTTTGTTTCAGCTTAATTTTTGAAGGGAATATTCATCCTGGTGGGAAAAGCATGGCATAATCAGGAAGCTGGCTCATGTAGCCACATAACAGAAAGGAAGGAGTATCAAGAGCGTCCTTCCTAGACACGGTAAGTGTGGCTGAACTATAAAATCCCAAGGTGTGTCCCCCACCCCTGCCAAAAAGATCAACTTGTCCAAGGCCCCATCACTTAGGGATCTAGTTATGCATAGCTTAATCACAAACAGACATAAGACTAGGGATATTTCACATTTAAACTACCATAGAGTGAGACTGTCAAGACATTCAGGTCATATGAAGAGGTTAAATCTAAGAATTCTGGGCATAGAGAAGGAGAAGACTTTCAGTCTTAAAGGCACAGAATTTCAACAAAATCATAGAAGAAACTTTCCCCAAATTGGGGAAAGAGATGCCAATACAGATATAGGATATAGTTAGAATTTCAAACAAACAAGACAGAGAAGAATCTCTCCTGAGAATATTCTAATTAAACTAATGAACTTACAGAACAAAAAAAAAGTACATTAAAAGCAGAAAAAGCGAGGCATCAAATCAATTGTATCATCAGGCCCACCAAAATAACAACAAATTTCTCAGCAGAAATTGTGAAAGCCAGGAGACCTTGGGTTGCTACATTTCAAGTTCTAACATTTCCCAATCCATATTCCTCTAACTGGAAACGATATCTGTCATAATTTAAGGAAAGAGAAGTACTTTCCATTATAAAAAATTTAAAACGGGCTAAAGGAACTCATGACTAATAAGTCAGCACTACAAAATATACTTGAATGAGTCCCTTGGAGTTAACAGAAAGAAAAGCACATGTGTGAGGATACTGGAAAAAATTAACCATGCCTTGAATGATAGTGCAAAAGAGCAACAGAAAAGTATCAAGTACCACAAAATCAACAAGAATGATAGGAATTAATGTATACCTTTCAATTACTACTCTGAATATAAAAGGTCTCAGTTCCCCAAGTGAAAGATACAAACAAACAGGGTGCATTCACAGGCAGGATCCTTCTGTCTGTTGCCTCCACAAAACACATCTCTCTATAAAAGACAGAGGCCACCTTAGGGGAAAGATGGAAAATGGTGCTTCAAGTAAATGGGGCTTGAAAACAAGAAGGTGTCACTGACATAAACAAAGTAAACTTTAAAGCATTAGTCAGAAGAGCTAAATAAGGCCACTTTAGGAGCTATGAAGACAGTTCAGTGGTACTACTTTGCAAAGCTTACCAGCTTGGGTTCCATTCCCCAACACCCATATAAAGCTGGATGCACAAGGTGGTGTATGCATCTGGCATTTGTTTGCAGCGTCAAGAGACCCTGGTGCATGTGTGCATGCACATATTTTTTACTGATTAAGGGAACAATTCAACAAGAGGGCCTTACAATTTAAACATATATACACAAACACAGGCTTACCCAGTTCCATTAAACACAACTAAAAATAAAGTCACAGATTAATCCCAGAATAATTTCAGTGGGTGACATCAATATGCAGCTCTCACCAATTGACAGGTCATTCCAGGAAAAAAAAAAAAAGAGTATTTGAATTAAATGACATCATAGAACAAATGGAACTAACAAACATCTCTAGAATATTCTATCCAATTTCTGAAAAACATGCATTCTTTTCAGTATCACATGATATTTTCTATAAAATATATACAAGGACACAAAACAAAACTTAACAATTATAGAAAAAAGTTAAAATAATTCATCTACATGATGCTGTCTTTTCAGGAATGCAGAATGCTAGAGTTTTTGAGTCATGGAAGCTTTTAAACAGTATTCACAAGAAGGCCTGTGTGGGTAGAAAATGTGAAGCAAGGTTATAATCCCTTTGCACAGCTTCTGTGGTACCTAAAGATATAAGAGTAAAGCCTAATATACAAAGGAGACCCCAGGATTTAGGTATGCCAGGAACATAGAATGTCTGCCAAGGAGAGCAATAAGCAAAGAGTAAAGGCAGCTAGAGAGGCTATGTGGATGTAACTAACATGGCCACAAGGGAATTACTGCCTAAGCTTTTTGGTGCTCACATCATACAACCATGAACTCAAGATGCCAGTCTTGTAAAAAAAATTTTATTTTATTTTATTTCATTTTATTTGAGAGAGGGGGGGGCAGATAGACAGAGAGAAAAGGCATGCCAGGGCTTTCAGCCACTGTAAATGAACTCCAGACACATGTACCACCTTGTGTATCTGGCTCATGTGGGTCCTGGGGAATCAAACCTGGGTCCTTTGGCTTGGCAGGCAAATGTCAGTCTTGGAGATACAGAGGGTTTGACCTGCTAGATTTTAGTCTTGCTATAGGCTAATTAATAGTTTTTGTTTTGTTTCCACTCTTTACTTTTGAAATGGTTTATGTCAGGTACTTTTTCCACTGCAAAAAAAAAAAAAGTCTGATGAAAACAATTCATTATAAAGTCATGAATATATTCATTTGATTGGTGAGGGGTAAAGTCACTTTCTCACATCTCTGCAACAGAATGATCTATCCTCAAATGGAGTGCTCACTAGCTCTGCTTTGACTTTATAAAAGATGAAAACCCAAACAGACAGGGGTACATTATACACTTTTAGATTTGCTTTAATAGGGTGTAAGCTCCCTAAAACCTTCTCCATATGGCAGGAAATAAAGTGAGATGCAGCATGTAAGCTCAGGAAGGAGTAGGGAGGGAATCAAGCCCAGTGCAAGTTCCCAGTGTTTCCAAATTAAATTGTTGCCGGATCAGGAACTTCAGCTTTAAAAAGACCATCATTCTTACATTCTTAACTTTCCTTCATGAAGTTATTTTCTTGTCCTTTCTTTTTTTTTTTTTTTCTTTTTTTTTCTTTTTTTTTTGGTTTTTCAAGGTAGGGTCTCACTCTAGCCCAGGCTGACCTGGAATTCACTAGGGAGTCTCAGGGTGGCCTTGAACTCATGGCAATCCTTCTACCTCTGCCTCCCGAGTGCTGGGATTAAAGGCGTGCGCCACCACGCCCGGCTTTCTTGTCCTTTCTTATAGGAATGTTTTGGCTAGGATATTACCCTTTGAGGCTGAAGTGTAAAAAAGACAAAATTTTATGCCTAAGAGTCACACCAACTGGAAGCAGCTCATGAAGGTGAAATTCCTCAGAGGGGGATCAATTTTAAGGTAAATAGTGAGAAGGTTTGGTCAGGATAAATGTCTCATGAGATTATAATCAAAATGTGGGTGATAGCCAGGCATGGTAGTGCATGCTTTTATTCTAAGCACTCAGGAGGCAAAAAAGGTAGGTAGATTACTATGAGTTCAAGGCCATCCTGAGGCTACTGAATTCCAGGTGACCCTGGACTTAAAAAATGTGACAAATATATTTAACTTAATTTAAACATAATATCATGGTCACACAGAGCTCTCTACAGAGTGATGGAAGGCCTTGGAGATTTCTGTGAATTTCCTTTAAGAAATTCAACCTCCTAAGTAGTGTCAGAATCAAGTACCTGCCTTGGTGTCTGTGATGATTAATATCTGTTAGCTACGTGATTGTTTCTGGAATTACACAGGAGACAAATCTATCAGCAGGTCTGTGAGGGAGTCTCTGGATGAGTTTGACTAAGGTAGGAAGACCCACCTTCACTGTTGGCAACACCATCCCATGGGACAGGGTACTGAACTGAATAAAAGGGAGAAAATGAGCTGAGGACCAGCACACACTGCTCGCTAATTCCTGACTTCAGATGCAATGTGGCATTCCTCACTGCTCTGAGTGTCACCCGAAACAAGCCCTTACTCCCTCACATACTTTGGTCAGCTATCTTATCACTGCAACAAGAAGAGCAACTGACACAAAAACTAAGGCCAAATACCAACTGATTATTTCCAACATGTGCCCAGAAATGCAAGGCTTTGGGTCTACTCAAATAGCACATCTATTGTCCTAAAATAGCATATTATCTTGAGTGAATATCATTTCTAATGCCTACTCATGTAGTGTTATTTGACTACTGGCATTAATATTAACCTGGATTAGTGCCAATAAGCAACAAAGAAAACATTTGAGTCAATACTTGATTATCCTCCACAATTACCACCAGCTCTTTCTGTACTGGTTCTTCCTCACAGAATCCTCCTGCCTCAGGATCCTTTTGAGCTCTTCATTCCTTCAGCTCATTCATAGCTGAAACTTCATAACAAATCCTTTAAACCCCTCAAATGACGATATCTTCAAATTTTATTTTCTTTTCTTTTAATTTTTTTTGTTTGTTTATTTATTTATTTGAGAGCGACAGAGAGAAGGAGGCAGAGAGAGAGAATGGGCGCGCCAGAGCTTCCAGCCTCCGTAAATGAACTCCAGATGCATGCGCCCCCTTGTGCTAACGTGGGTCCTGGGGAATTGAGCCTCAAACCGGGGTCCTTAGGCTTCACAGGCAAGCACTTAACCACTAATCCATCTCTCCAGCCCATCAAATTTCATTTTCTTGAAGTGAGTCACAATTAAAAATACATCAAGTCAGCCAGGAATGGTGGCGCACGCCTTTAATCCCACCACTCAGGAGGCAGAGGTAGGAGGATCACCATGAGTTCAAGGCCACCCTGAGATGACAGGGTTAATTCCAGGTCAGCCTGGACCAGAGTAAGACCCTACCTCGAAAAAAAAAATACATCAAGTCAAATGAATCCAACCATCCATTTTTTTTGCTACAGAGTTCTGCTGGCATATCACACATTTCTTCAAGCTGCCATTGATACAAACCCAGGGTTTCTAGCCTTAGCTGAATGCTCCATGCTACCTGATCCCCTTTTACAATAGTGGATTCTCAATCCTCATGGCCCATTGCAATCATGGGGAGTTTTCAAAAGTCCTGACACCTGGTCTCTATCCCAGACCAATAAAATCAGGCTGTTTCTTGGTAACATCCAGGCATAAGTAATTTTAAAAGCACTCTCAGCTGATTTTAATAGTAAGCCAGGGTTTAGTGCTTGGTTCTCAGTCTTGTTACTACATAAAAATCACTTAAGCTCTTAAAAGTTCTTCTGCAAGGGTCCTGCTCCCAGAGATTATGATGATTTTGTCCAATATGATGGATGGCTCTACAAGTGGCTCTAATGTTCGGTCAAGATGGAAGCCGCTCACTGGCTGGAGCTATTGCTCCTTGAGCCTCCAACATTCCACTTCCAGGTTTAGTAAGCTGACAGTGTTGCTTTCTTCACAGAGAAAATAAATTCTACCAGAAAATGACTCTCTTGAGGGCTGGGGATATGGCTCACTGAGTAAAGTGCTCAACCTGTAAGCATAAGGAACTGAGTTCAGGTCCTAGGCACCCATGCAATAATGGGGCCTATAATCCCAGAACATAGAGGCAGAGACAGGAGGATCCCTAAGGATTCATTACTTAGCTATTCAAGCTGAGTCAGCAAGCTCCAGGTTCAGTGAAAGACCCTGTCTCAGAAATTAAAGTGGACAGTAACTGAAGGAGATCCCCAGCTTCACTTTCTTTTTATGTTTATTATTATCATTTACAACATATTTTATATGGATACATCATGTGTTGGTACCCTCTCTTTCTTAGTTCCTGACCCATTACATTGGGGACTTTCCTCAGTGGGGTTGCAGATATTCCCCATGGGGTTGTGGTTTATTCATTATGGGAGCAGTAGTCAGTTTATTTGGGGGGGGGTATGGAATCCCTCTAGGCATCATGTCTCAACCTGTGGCTCTTACAATCTTCTGCCCCCTTCTTCCAAAAAATTCCCTGTGCCGTGGTGGGTGAGTTTTAAGCCTACTTAAGTGATGAGCTCTTAGGAGCCTCTGGATCTCTGCTTTGGTAAGTGTTGAGTATCCTCAGGGTCTGTCTTCTACACCTTGGCACTGATTATAAGGAACAGCATGGAGGCAGCACTCATGCTTGTCTCCCCAGTTCCTCTGTGGATTCAGATGTGGCTTGGCTGAAGTGTGTGGGATAGTTTATCTCCTCAGGTCTTGCTACCTTCTGAAAAAGAAGAACAGATTCTCTAATGGAGAGTGAAGTCAGCATAGCTTAAATGATATAAGCATTATTAATTTAGGGACAATTTCATGTATGTAACTCCTCTTTTAGCCAAAGACTAATGAGAGCTTGACACTGGAGAACATAACCTTTGTTTCCATAGGATTTCTGATCTGGTTCCCAAATCCAGATAAGGGTTCCTTTACACTGAGTGGATCTCTTAGCCAATCAGGAAGCTATTGGTTACCTGCTAAGGCTGTGTGCCACTATTGCACTGGCGTGTACATTGTGTCAGGGTGATTGCTTCTGAGTACCTGAGAACTCTGGTGGCTCAGACCGTTGTTGGCCATTTTCCCCCAGTAGTTCATGTAGCGCTTTCCAGCACTAGACAGACTGTCTGGGGACTGGCTTTCTTCTGGATTTCAGCCAGGTCTCTCCGTGTTCTGTGCCAGCAGCATATGGTGTCTTCAGAAATAGGGTCTGCCTCAGGTATGTTATCAAGTGCTTTGACAAAAAGCTCTCTTGATTTGGGGAACTTGCAGGTCTCTCCAAACAACAGCTCAACGTGGGTAGCAACCAATCTCTGGTACTGGGAGATACAAGTCAGAGACAGAAATATTTTTTTAAGCTTAGGCTTCATCCCACCCTCACCAGAGCCCTACTTTTCAGGTGCTCCCCTCTTAGTCCTTTTTAGGATTATATCTTTTAGGCTATCTCCAAGGATAAAGGTTTCTATGGTACCAGCTCATTTTGGATTTGATCTAGTGTTTGTTTCCCTCCTTTCCCCTCCCCCACCCCTTCCATCCCTACTGTCTGTGCCTTGAGTTGACTATCAGGTATGACAGCAACTCGAGCAGGGCCAGGTTAGGAACTGCAGATAAGTGACACCATGCGGTGTTTGTCTTTCTATGATTATTATATGAGTTTGCTGAGTATGATTTGTTCCAAGTCTGTCCATTTTTCTACAAATTTCATTGTATCTTATTTTTCTTACTGCTGAGTAGAATTCCATAGTGTAAATGTACCATAACTTTGCTATCCATTCATGCAATGATGGAAATCTGGGTTGATTCCAGTTCTTAGCTATAATGAATTGAGCAGCTATAAACATGGTTGAGCAAATGTCTCTGTATTGATGCATGAAAGATTTAGAGTAAATGCCCAGTAAGGGAATAACTGGGTCTGTTGTTAGCTCTATGTTCATCCTTTTCAAAAATCTCCAAATTGATTTCCATAGTGGTTGTACAAGCTTACATCCCCACCAATAGTGGATAAGGTTTCCTCTTTCCCCACCTCCTCGCCAACACATGTCATTGTTGGATTTTTTAGTGATTGCCATCCTTACTGGAGTAAATTGGAATCTCATGGTTGTTTCAATTTCCATTTTCCTAATGGTTAGGGATGACCTACTCTCTCAGCCCTCATCTTCCCTTCATGCTGCTTAACTTATAGACAGAGCTCTTGTCATTAATCTCTTTTCTGCCTCTCATCTATCCCATATTCTTTGTTATTTCACATGATTAATTTGCCCCATCCTTTCCCTTTCTCATTTCATTGTTAGTGAGCATGCTCTGCTCTCCCACATTGTACAAGAAAACCTTCTTCCTCCCCACATCTGTTTCCAGTTCCCACCCTATCTCTATCACCTTTTCAGAGTTGAACATCCCGAGACAACTGTAAGCCCGGTTTTTCTCTCCTCACCCTTTTGTACCCCTTTACATCTAGTAGTTGATTTTTTCCCAACAACTCCAAAGAAATGAGTGACCTCATTGCCTAGAAGTCCAGAAGGTACTTCACAGTAAACCCTTAGCAGTATTTGATTCTTCTGTCTTCACCAGAACTTGAAGCCCCCATCTCTCAAGATTTCCCCTTTGCTCTTCCATCTTCCACTGAAGACTCTTTTTCACCTATTCTCTTACTGGTGTGCCTCATGCTCTGTCATTGTAAACCTCTGCTTCCCTTGTCACCTTTTCTCCCATGGCTTCAATTTCATATTATGTTCTAATCACTCTTTTCTATAAAAACAGATAGTGAGGTATCACCATTTATTTCTACCTCAGTAATTTTATTATTTATGCTGATAGAAGAGAATAGTCCTAGCTTGACATAGTGGCTCACAGCTGTAATCCTAGCACTTAGCAGGCAAAGGATCCAGGAGGATTATCAATAGTTCCAGTTCAGTCTGTGTTACAGAGTGAGACCATGTTGAAAGAAAAAAAAAATGGAAGAAAGGAAGGAAGGAAATTAGGAACAGAGGAAAGAAGGAAGAAAGGAAGGAAGAAGGAAGGAAGGAAGGAAGGAAGATAGAAAGAAGGAAGGAAGGATAGAGAGAATTAGTCCTTCTACAGTAGCCCAGATAAACCTGTGTTTCTGATAATATAGGCAATATATATATATGTGATGGGCTAGGGAGCTAAGTCACCATTTCATACTAAGGACCTTGAATATTTCTGAAATGATCACCCTAGACTAACCTACACTAGTATTCATCACTGTTTTAGTATTAATTATACTTAGGACATGAATAATATGTTGGATTTCTACTCTCAAGGTATAAATTTTCCCTATATTGTTCTCTCTTTCTCTTTCTCTCTTTTTTTCTCCCTCCCTCTCTCTTTCTTCTCTCTCCTCCCTCTTGATACCTGTTCCTGATGCATTTATCATTCTGCTGACTTTTCATATCATATTCCTCTGGAAAACTTGCCCAACAACCTTATGTCTCTGAAAATTAAATCACTATATTATAACTAATCACAATACAACAAGGTGATGCTCCTCAAGAAGAAGCTATGACTCTAAATTTAATAAATCCATACATCAAATTATTTGATGATATATGTAAAGACTTTATAAATACGTAGTAAGCATATAATGATAGCTGCTCACATTTCATTATAAGAAACTAATTTCTTTGGGGGGGGGCTTGTTGTTGTTTACCAAGGCAGGGTGTTGCCCTCTCCCAGGCTGACCTGAAATACACTATGTAGTCTCAGGGTTCCCATGAACTCAAAGTGATCCTCGTATCTCAGCCTCCCAAGTGCTGTGATTAAAGGTGTGTGTCACCACACCCAGGTAATTTCTGATATAATATTTGCAAATAAATTATTAAAACAATTTTAAAAATGTAATTTCAAGTGATAGCTTTGTCATTTAATTTTTACAATAAAGATTTCCCACCTAATCACAGCTTATCTGGATAAACAAATCCAAGCAGACAACCCTTTCACCTTCTGCCAGTGTCTATAGTGAGAAGAGCATTAGCAAGAGGTTTGAATGATTTTGTGTGTTTACATGCAAAGCATTAGAAGCCCTCACCCTAGTCTCCTCATAAGTAAAAGAAAAAGGATAGTCTATTTCAAAGAACTTTTCCAAATCTAAATGTGTTTGATGCCACAAGAATAATTCTAAGACAGAGAACATTACTAAAGAGAATGTGCATTCTTACTTCCACACAGAGGTAACCAGGATCCTAGCCAGGTGTGCTGGCTTGTTTTCTGTAATCTCAGTACTGCGGAGACAGAAGTAGATGGCTCTCTGTGAGTTCAAGGCCAACCTGGTCTACATAGTAAGTTCTAGGCCAGCCAAGGCTGCATAGTGATACCCTATCTCAACTTTCCTACAATCCTCTACCCCCAAAACATAAATTTCTGAGTTGGTTCTTTTACTTATGCTTGTGAGATTCATACATTTGGATATATGGTAATGATTGGGTTTTAACATCTATATTCACGAATGAGGTAGCTCAGTATTTTTTATGTGCTATTCTTTCTCTGGGTTGAATACTATAAAGTCTATATATTCTGTACAAATATATATACATTTGTATATAACAAAAGTATCATACAATATACATCATGTTATATATAATATGCACCCATCATTTTATATACATATGTATTCCTAAAATGAAGTAGATAGTATCTTGCCATTTTCTATTTTCTTAAGAAATGCTCTGTATTTGGAATAATCGTACTCCTAAACATTTGGTAGAACTCATGTATAAATCATATGGACTTGGTGTTTGCTTGGCAAGAAGATTTTTAAAATACTGGTTTACTTTCTACACTCCTCAGGGTTCTTCTGAATCACTTTTGGTATATTTTTCTAATAATTTTATTCATTTTACCTAAGTTTATTATCATTTATGAGGCTCATCTTATTTTTAATGATATTGCCCAAAACAGAAGAAGATGTCAGGGTCCTTGTTCAGATCCTTCCGATTTTTATTTTATTAGAATTTTCCTTATGCGATCTCATTCTATAACAAGCACCACACCCTTTATATAGAGAGAAAAACCTCCCCCTAAAATTCTGTTCAATCCACAAAGCCAATCACTCTCACTCCCCTTCTCAGCGTGACTTGGAGGAAGGTGAAGAGGCATTACAGAGGTTCTGGCTAATACACGGGAGGACAGCAGGGTGCGGCTTGGTTCAACTATAGACTGACTGGGAACTTTTTCTTTCTCATCCCTCAGTAGCCCTCTTAGCCACTGATGGTTCTATTTCCCCAAACTATCCAAATTCTTAGTTGTTTTCACATCTGTGTTTTCCCAAAGCTGTGCTTCACTTAAACCGTTCTTTCCCATTTCCGCTCTCCACAAGGCTCTGAAAATGTTTGTGTCCTTCAAAGACAGCCCTAATGTCACCTTTACCATGAATATGCATCAGCATTATAATATTCTGGGATTATTGGTGCCCATTCCCAGAATCTAGTAACATGAGGGCGGGGATCACAAGTGGAGACCTGAATGGGCTTTTGTTTCAAAAGTAAAAAAAATATAATCTCATTTAGTTAGTGCCTTTTATGTAACTGCTCTCAATTAACCATTGTTTTTTTTTTTTTTTTTTCAATTAACCATTGTTAAAGAAATTACTACAACCTTCCTCCCAGGAGACAGAGCAGAGAACTCAAGGGCACACTTAACTTGCATTTCCCCTTCAGACCAACAGGGTGATGTCTATCAACACTTGTTGATTTTTTTTTTTTTCCACTGAGTACTTAATGTAGATTTTAAAGTAGTAAAGCCTTCAGAAAGTAAATATTGGCTGAATACAGTTATATTTTCCTTAATTGCCTTCTACCTTGTCATCTTTTTACAAAAATACATTAAATTATATTCTTGATTAAAAGGTCTTTAAATGCTGATTATTTTTCTCATCCTTGAAACTTAGTATTAAGAAGTTCTTTTTTTCCATATTTGATGATTTTCTTAGAATATGAAATATATGTAATACATTTGATGGTAGGAAGAAGAAGATATGAAGAAAAAGAAACAAAGAAATAAAGTTTAAAAAAAAATCCAACATTGGGCTGGAGAGAACATTGGGCTTAGTGGATAAGCGCTTCCCTGTGAAGCCTAAGGACCCCTGATTTGAGGCTTGATTCCCCAGGACCCACGTCAGCCAGATGCACAAGGGGGCGCACACATCTGGAGTTCGTTTACTGTGGCTGGAGGCCCTGGCGCACCCATTCTCTCTCTCTATCTGCCTCTTTCTCTGTCTGTCGCTCTCAAATAAATAAGTAAAAATGAACAAAAAAAATTTTTTAAAATCCAACATTCAAGCATAGTTATTCCTGTTGAACCCATGTGCTATGTGTAACAAAAATCTGTTTTCATAAAACACAGTGAGTACCCAAAGAGAGAACTTATGCTGAGAAATGAAAGAGAAAGAAGACAAGACATCACAATTTTGACCTGGTAAGAAAAGTACAAGTACCAATGGAGACATGGAAGAACAAAGCATGACTTGTCTCTAAGTCCAGAGCCCACAGGCCATCAAAATCAGTAGAAAGAAACACAGGAGATTGTTAAGTAAAAGTTCATTTATTTTTTTTAACTAAGAACACTATGAAACATTGGAGTGATGGTTAATCTTGATTAGTAACTTGATTAAATCTGGAATCATCAAAGAGACATGCCTCTGATTTGTGAGGCCATTTCTAGGAAGGGTTAGCTGGAGGGAAGACCTGCCCCTAAAGTGGGCAGAACTTTCCAACAGCCCAGATACACAGAGGTTTGAGAAAACAGCAGTGCTGCTTAATTGCCTGCCGGGCTTCTTGCTGGGGGACGTGTTTATGCCACTGCTGCTGCCGCCACCATTGGTACCATGCTTCCCTGACATCAGAACCCAGTTTCTTCAGCATTACCATGTGGATTAAGACTAGCAGCTCTCCAGGAATCCATCAAGCCATCAGTGCCAGACAGGGATGGCAGACTCAGTCAGCCTGGGGTACTGGGCAGCTCACAGGTTCTCAACCTCTCCAGCCTGCAGACAGCTACTGGACTCTGAAGCTCTTACCACATAAGCTGATCTAATAACTCCCTTTTTGTAATATATACTCATTCTATTGTTTCTTTTCCTCTATAGAGCCTTTGAGTAACACAGTTAGGAAGAAAAATAAAGATTTGGTGACCCTTGAGAAGAAAATGCAATGTAATATCCTACAAAGTGGTGACTATGGTCAGGGAAATAGGGAAGCAGCCATCAGCGACTGCACTGTGCCAGAAGAGAGGCATCCGTACCAGGAGACCAGAGAGGAATGCAGTGGATCCTGGTGAAAGGCATTACCACACAGTACAGTCCTTGGAAAGTTATTCTAGGAATGAATTACAGTAGCCAGGGGAAAAATGGAATGCCAGACATAGTGAGATTATGCCTCAAATGACTGGACTCATTTCTCAGTACATTTGTTCCCCTTTGTTGTGATTTCTGCTAGGACTTGAGGCTCTCTTGGCCTTGAGTCCTGTGTGAAGAAATGGAAACTTTTCGATGAATAGATAAAATCTCTCCTGTACCCCCAGCACATGAAGCCAACAGTCCAATTACCTGCCACCACCTATGCAACAAACGGTCTGCTGGAGATAAAATCGTAGAGTTCGCTGTGTTGCTCAGTACATGAGAATGTTAGAAATATAGGTGGTTCACATAAAAACTGTGAGGAGTGACCATGCTTAGGTAATTATCCATCAAATTTGAAATTGAGATTCACTGTATCCTTTAACAATGTTCTGATAATGCAAGGTTTTTTTTCTTTTTCTTTTTCTTTTTTTTTTTTTTTTTTTTGGTTTCCCAAGGTAGATTCTCACACTAGCTCAGGTTGACCTGGAATTCACTATGTAGTCTCAGGGTGACCTTGAACTGTCAGCAATCCTCTTACCTCTGCCTCCCAAGTGCTGGGATTAAAGGCGTGTGCCACCATGCCTGGCTTACAAATCACATTTTTTTTTTAAGGAGTCAAATTTAATATCACTGCAAGAAATATGCTGCTCTTCTGGTTTGTGCTTTATTATTATTTTATATTTTCACCATAACTAGTTGTATTTCTTTTGGGGCTTAATACCTTGTGGTGGGATGCACTTGCCTGTGGTGGCCTGAGGGGAGCATCTGTGTCCTGCTTCGTTGCTTTTCCATTCATGCTGACTTAGGCAAGACTCACTGATCCCTAAACACGCTGGATCCCTCCCATCCTCTGCCCCATGAGCCGTAAGTCTCCATGACTTTTCAGTCTCTGTTCCCCACAGGACTTGGGTTACAGATGTGTGTAAGCATACCAATCTGTTCATGTGTGTCTTGGGATCAAACTCTAGTGATGTCCCAGGCCTCTCCAGGCCTTCATACTTGAACAGGAAGTGCTCTTAACCACTATGCCATATCAGCAGCCCAACTTTTTGCTTTGTAATTCACTTTCTAATCATTTCTGCATCTTACAACTTTTTTCAACAAATTATTTTTAATTTGTATGTTTTTGCTTTAAAACACATTAATGTATGCAGCTATCCTCACCATTTCCTTGCTATTATCTTCTTTAGATATAGTCTACTGACTTTTCACAAAGTTCTTATAATGAACTAGTTAATGTTGCTTTTATGTTAAAACACTAGCATGTATTTCCTTCAAGTCACTATTGAGCTATAGTCTACAAATGTGGGAGTATGTCTGAAAATTTCTGACATGATGGTATGCTGCTCAAATCTCCTTCAAAGGAAATTCTGGTGATGACATAATTATCTGATAATCTCCAGGGTTGCCAGCCCCTTCCCTTCTCACCACGGCGGCATTCACTAGGGCCCTACTCCTAGGCTGCTCCTGGCAGTGGCTTAAGCACAGCAGGGGGACCATAGTAGGGCCACACTGGCAGATTGAGAGTCCCTTAGGACAGTGTTGACTTGGGGACTCCGACAAGACTCACTCAGGCTCTCTGCCAAGCTCTCTGAAGTTCTTCCTTCCACTTGTGTTTTCACAGGTGTCGGCTCTGTACCCTACGCTGAAGGCTGCACTGGCCTAATCCTGCTCTGCCTACAGCCTCCGATGCCCTCCCAGCCTGCCTGCATTCTCAAAGGCACTTTCCCTACACATGCCTTCTACAGGTGTCTCCTGCTCAGTGAATTCCTCCTGACAAAGAGACACAAGTCTTTTTGTTTCTGTCCAGTTCTGAGTACTTCACAATTTTTATTAAGATCCCTCATGTCATTATAAACTTCCATTTTTCCAAATGTTTGGGAACTCATTTATCTACTAACTTAATTTTATTCTTTCCCCCATTGAATGTGTAATTTGCAGACTGTACATTTTTATGACACTTGAAGAATGGAGACTCTATCATTGTTGAGTTCAGTGCTTTTTATTAATTTACTAGAAGGCTTCTTGACTGTGTTGGTCAGAGTAAATGGTATCACACATTATGAGAGGTGTTGAAATCTTCTATAATGATAATGGATTTGAATTTCTCCTGATACTTTTCTCATCTTGCCTTACATATTTGAGAATATTTTATCAGTCTTTCACTATGGTGGTTTGAATGTGTGTCCTCCATAGACTCAGGTGCTTTATTAAGCTTATAACCTGGGTCTCCAGCTGCCTGGATAAAAGAGGTAACACAAGGAGCATATCCTGGGGTCCAGCCCAAAGGTGTGTTTGGGGGGGGGGATCTCATTGTAACCCAAAAGTATGCAAACAAGATTGAGCTATGGGGGTCCTGCTTTCTGCAGTTAGCATTGTGTGTGTGCTGGTGCTGGTGCTTTGCTTGGTGTAGTTGTTTTCTCTCTGGTGGGATCTGTGAAAGGGGGCCAGCTTCTTCTACCTTCTATGGAACTTCCCTGGATCTGTAAGCTTGAAATAAATCCCTACCTCCCCTAAACTGTTTCTGGTTTGGATGTTCATCCCAGTAACATGGGACTGACTCCAACAGATACATACGTGTTCTTAGATATTTAAAATTACATTACTGTCTAATCATTGTCTTTATTTTTGATACTGCTTTTAACTTAATACACTAAAATTTTATTTCTACATGATCTCCTTCTATACCATAAAATTACAAGAAGATGATTCTCCAGAAAGAGGGACCATTAGATCTAAATAAATAAATGCTTAATTAGTTATTATGAATTTACATAATAAGCTAATAGTAGGTGGATCACCAAAATGAGCAAAAATAAGATTTATTTCATGTTATCACTCTTTATAATTTATATTGCATTTATTTTATAGTGTACCTAATATATATTTCTATTTTATGAAAAAATTAATATATTTTATTAGAGTTGAGTGCTCAAAATATTTCCTTAGAAGAGATTTGTATTTGGAAAATATTATGGGTACCAATTTGATAGTGATTAAACTACTTGAAATTTTATCATTTATTTTTCTTTTTTAATATTTTATTTTTATTTATTTATTTGAGAGAGAGAGAGATACAGAAATAGGCAGGTATAGAAAGATTGAGAGAGAGAGAGAATGGATGTGCCAGGGTCTCCAGCCACTGCAAATGAACTCCAGATGCATGTGCCACCTTGTGCATCTGGCTTATGTGGGTCCTAGGGAGTCGAACTTGGGTCCCTTGGCTTTGCAGGCAAGCACCTTAACCACTAAGCCATATCTCCAGCCCTATTTTTTTTTTATAAAAATGAATTTTGAAGCCGGGCATGGTGGCGCACGCCTTTAATCCCAGCACTCAGGGAGGCAGAGGTAGGAGGATCGTTGAGAGTTCGAGACCACCCTGAGACTACAGAGTGAATTCCAGGTCAGCCTGAGCTAGAGTGAGACCCTACCTCGAAAAACCAAAAAAAAAATAAAAAAAAAAAAGGAATTTTGAGTTGTGTATATAGTAGAAACTAACAACTATTTGTAGAATTAATGTGGTGAGTCCCCTACATTTTAAAAGCAACTATTTTTAATTTAGCCAATTGGCCCATGATAGGAATTTTGAGACATATTCTCTCTTGAATCATTTAATCTATTACCAGAATATTAACTTATTTGTTTATTATTACTATTCCTAACTATTCCCTGTTTAATGGGGGTAAAGTATTACTTTGACTAACAAAAGGTACATTCATTTTTTCCATTAAAACTTTACATTTTTGATAATTCTTATGGTCATTTTTTTCTATCATATTTAACTTAGATCTCCCTGATACAATTTGACATTGTTGCTTCTTATTCTGCTCTCATTGACTGATGAGGCTTGGTTTCTGTCCTCTGGTATTATCCTTTGACATATTTTCAGAAGTTCTGAATTCGCCTTCATCTTTCTATTTCAGAACTTCCCAGCTCTACTCACCTTTTAGTATACATCCAACCCTTCCCAAATTCTTCATATCTTTACTTTTCTTCTGAACTGGCTTGAACTTGCACAAAAAGAGAAAAATGCCATTCAAAATTCACTAATTTTCTAAAAATGAGAAAGACATTGCTATCTATATAATGTACCTAATTTGTTAGAATATAAGCATGAAATTCTATTTTGGAAATAGGCTTATTCTTAAATTTTTCAGTTTCATAAAAGACTAAATGAAATTATTGCTTATTCAGCAGCCTCTATTAGACAAATTTAAACTACCTGGATTTTAAAGAAACTTATATATGGGCATCAATATGCATAGGAGTATATGTGAAATGTGTGTTCTTATGGGAAAAAAACTGCTTTAGTGATAGAGCTCTGTCTCCCCTAATAAGGATAAATCGGACTGAATTCTAGCTCTGGAATAAAATTAAAGTGACCTTAACACTTATTAGTTTACTTCTCTTTATTACTCAATTTTCCTTTTGAAAAATGAAGCATGGGGCTGGGGAGATGAGTCAGTGGTTAAAAGTTCTTGCATGCAAAACATACTGTCCCAGAATCAATTCCCTAGCCATCCATATTAAGCCTGATGGGCATTTATTTGCAGTGGCAAGAGACCCTGGCATGCTGCCTCCTTTGAAAACATAAACATGACTGATAAAACCATGGGCAATTTGATCAAATGAAAAAGAGGGAAGTCTCAAATTAGTGAAATTAGAGATGAAAAGGGAGAGGTCACAACAGACATCAATGAAATTGGAAGAAAAATGAAGTCATATTTCCAGAACCTCTACTATACAAAACTGGAATCCCTGGAAGAAACAGAAGAATTCCTAGACATATACTACCTGTCAAAACTAAATTCAAAGCAGATAAATCTCCTAAACAAACGTGTTTCATCCATTGATATTGAAACTGTAATCAAAAACCTTACCAAAAAGAAAAACCCAGGGCCTGATGGAGTCTCAGCCAAATTCTATCAAACCTTCATCGAAGAACTGAGACCATTTATTCTCAAATTATTTAACAAAATCATATAATAGGGAATGCTCCCCAGCTTCTTATAAGCAGCTAGTATCACCCCTAATGCCAAAATGCCTTAACTACTAAGCCATCTCTTCAGCCCAAGGGCTGATTTTTGAAAATATGTTGTGATCCTAGGAGATCCTCTTCATGTGATTTTTCTTTCAGAAGAAATACTGTCATGAATGGTGAGGAAGGATTGTTAGAAAAGTATACATGGCATGTGCTGTAGTTACCTTCTCATTTCTGGGACAAAACACCCAACTAAAAGCAGCTGATAGGAGGAAAGGGTTTATTTTTGACTTACCTTCTTGAGGGGAACTTTCATCATGGCAAGGAAATGAAGATTGAATAGAGACAGGGCTTCACATATTGCCAAAAGCAACTGACAAAGAGCAGCAAGAGTAAGATGAGCTACGGCAAGAGGGACCTGGCTACAACACCCCTAAGCCTGCCTTCAGCAATACAATTCCTTCAGCAAGGCTCCATCTCAAAAACTGGCACCAGCTGGGATGAAGCATTGAAAATATATGAGACTATGGGGAACATCTGACTCATCACCACATTCTGGCCCCCATACTTCCACAGCCTCTCATTATGTGAAATGCATTCAGTCCAACTTTAAAAGTCCCCATAGTCCTTAGCTATGCCAATACTGCTTTAAAGTCCAAAGTCTCATTTGAGACTCAATACAGTCTCTGAACTATGAACCTATAAAATCAAAACACAACTTAAATACATGTAATGGTACAGAGTAAATATTTTCTCTGAAAAACAGAAGGCATAGCAAGGAAATATTGGACCAATGCAAGATGGAATATAGGCAAAGCAAATAAATCTGTCCTTCAGCTCCATGTCCAGCAACTAGGACCAATGATGAAGTCTCTGGACTCCAAATTCTACCCCTCCAGCCTTTGCTGCTTGCTTCCCAGGCAGATTCTACCTAAGCCAGGACAAGCAGCTTTCCTCTGTCACCATCCCATTGTTCTGGAAACCCTGGGGTTTCCACTGCAATGTGCCATTCCATGTAATGGCCCTTCATGGCCTCTAATCTGGAACTGTGATCCTGTTCCACATTGCCTAGGGGTCATCTTCTTAAACCCACATTTCAAATCCAATGACCTTCTGTTTCCTGTCTTTGTCATACTTCCAAAACCAGTACCAGCCAGGCTACAAAGTTTATTTATCCAAGTGGGGAATAAGGCTGACTTTGAGAACAGGAAAACTCCTTCAGCATTCTTCCTTCAGGTCCTCCCCTTTCAAAAGAACATTAGCACTCCTCCTACTGTCCCAATACAGAAAAGCTAGCCCAATCCAAAGGTGGTACTGTTTCAAACAAGTTTGGATGAGTTGGGCTACAGTATCTGGTCAAACACTTACTTCTTTGTATGCCAATTTATATCTTTAATATCATTCTGCCAAACACACTAGTCAACTACTCTTAATTTAGCTTTGCTTAAATTCTCCAAACATGGCAAGAGCACATAAATCTGTCACACAAACTGCCTCTTGCCCAGCCCAAACACATCTCCTCCCCTTCATAGGCAGAACCTCCACAGTCCATGGTTCTTTCTGCACTTAGCTTTTCAATGCTCACCAGCCTAATCCATGAAGCTCTACTTACAGTACTACAAGGCATCTCTTTACAAAGTTTCAAATCCTTCCACCTTCCTCCTGCAAATCAGTTCCAAGAGATCAAAAAACACATAGTTACATTTCTAAAGCAGAAAAAATATTCCTAATTATCATCCGGTTCTTTTCAGTCTTTTATTACAGTATTCTTGATCAAGTACTTAACAGCATAGCAGGTAAACAGGAAGGTATAAGCAGCTCCCCAGGGTGGTAATGGTTGTTTTATTGAGGAGAAGCTATTGTTAGTACAGGAAAAGTACCAGATTCCAGAGAAAAAGAAAGAAATTGAAGGAAATATAGATAAATATAGGTAAAGAGAGTCCATACTTGTTGAATGGAGTAATTAATCTTGGTTAAATGTTTATATTACCCAAAGTGATTTATAGACTCAATGCAATCACTAGCATAATACCAATATTATATTTCAGAGATGAGAAAAAAGCCCTAACATTCATATAGAATTATGAAAGAGCCAGAATAGCCCAAGTAGTCTTAAGCAAAGAGGAAAATGTTGAGAAAACCAACTACTTGATCTCAACATATAATACAAAAGTATAGGAACAGAAAATTTAGTTAAAGGAATAAAAAGTGGATTCAAGCCAGGCGTGGTGGCACACGCCTTTAATCCTAGCACTCAGGAGGCAGAGGTAGGAGGATCACGGTGAGTTCAAGGCCACCCTGAGAATACAGAGTAAATTCCAGGTCAGCCTGGGCTACAGTGAGACCCTACCACGAAAAACTAAAAAAAAAAAAAAGTGAATTCATGGAACAGAATCCAAAGCAAAGGAAAAAAAATAAATGCATCTTAGTGAGCTGCTTTCTAACAAATTTCTAAGAATACACAATAGAGGAAAATACATTTTTAGTAAGTGGCAACACTGTATAGCTACAGGCAAAAGAATGAAACTAGATCCCTCTGCAACCATATGCAAAATCAGCTCAAAATACCTTAAAGATTTAAATGCGGGACCTGAAATTATAAAACCACTGGGGGATATTACAGAGGAACTGCTCTAAGAAATTGGTCTAGGAAAGGATATTTTTTTAATAAAGCTTCAAAAGCAAAGACAGCCAAAAACAAACTAAACACAGAAATTATATTGTTAGACTTCTACATTCTATAGAAATTAATAACCAGAGTAAGAAGAAAACCTCCTGAACTGCAGAAAATATTTGCAAACTACACATTTTACAAAGGATTAACATCAAGAATATATGACAAAAAAAGAACAAAAAAAAAGAATATATGACAATTCGATAACAAAACAAGCAAACATCTAATTTATATGAAGAAAGTTATTAAATATATATTTTCTCAAAGAAGATGCCCAAATAGCCAACACATATATGCAATTTTGCTCTACATTGTTAATTATCCAGGAAAAACAAATTGTAACCACAATAACACATAAAGACAAGTAAGCAATATGTTTTCATATCTTCCATAAGTTTCCCTTCCTGAATTTTGTTCCCATTTTTGCTTATTTGTAATGGCTAGTAAGTTTCAGTAGACATCTGTGATTGTGAATATTGATTGTCAACTTCACTGAATCTATAATAACCTAGGAGACAAACTTTTGGGCATGTCTTGAGGGACTGTCTAGATTAGGTTAATTAACATAGAGAGACCCACTCTAGCAGTGGGCAGGGGTCCCAGACTTAGTAAAGAGAAAACAAACAGCACCAGCATTCATCTCTCTTGCTTCCTGAATGTGCATACAAGTGGCCAGCTGCCTCAGGATCCTGTTGCCATGACTTCTCAGCCATGGCAGACTACACCTTTAATTGTGAGCCAAAATTAATACTTCCTTCCCAGTGTTACTTTTATCAGGTATTTTATCATAGCAATGAGAAATCTAACAATAAAGAAAACTGGTACCAAAAAGCACTATTGCTGTGACCATATGGTTCATAGGCTATTGGAACTGATTTACAGGAAGAAAATGTCAGTTTGAAACTTTTGGCTAGAAATCATTTTAAGTGGAACTTAATGGGTTGTCATAGGGAAAGTTTGTAAGACTATAATGTTAAAAAAAAAAAAAAAAAAAAAAACAGAAAACAATGGAGACCCAGCTTGGGAGGTTTCAGACAGAGCAAGAACTTTTAGGACTGGGGTATGATGACAAATTTCAATTGTAAGGTTGACTGGGTCCAGAATCACTTACAAGATATCACGGACTCTGGGTATATCTGTGAAGGGGTGTCTAGTTTGAGTAAATTGATGGGAAAAGACTCACCCCAAATATGAGTGGTATCATATCATGGGCTGGAGTCCCATACTTAATGAAAATTAAAAAAAAAAAAACTAGCTGAGTAAAAGCAGTCATCATTCACTGCTTCTTGACTGTCAAAGAAATGTGACAAGCTGACTCAACTCCTGCCACCAGACCTTTGTTGCCATGAAGAAATTCATCTCTATAGACTGTAAGCCAAAAAGAAGGAGGAGGAGGAGGAGGGAAAAAGAAAAAGAAAAAGAAAACACCCTTCCTTCCTTAAGTTGCTCCTTGCCAGGTATTTTGGTCACAACAATGAGAAAAGTAATTAATAGACTAGGATAGAAGCCATTTCGTGTTATATTCTGTCAAAGAATCTGGCTGCATTCTGCCCATTTCCTGAAAATTTGAATGAGGCTGGCTTTGATCAGAAAATTTCAAAGCTAAACCAGGTGTGGTGGTGCACGCCTTTAATCCCAGCACCAGGGAGGCAGAGGTAGGAGGATCACTGTGAGTTCGAGGCCATCCTGAGATTACATAGTGAATTCCAGGTCAGCCTGGGCTAGAGTGAGAGCCTACCTCAAAAAACAAAAACAAAAAAAAAAATCAAAGCTAGATAGCATTTATGCTGTTTCATAGTTACTGATATCTGCTCTTATGCAGCTGGATAGCCAGCGAAAAAGAACAAGTAAAGGCAGAAAGGTATTTTTGAAATATACTATTTAATGAAGAAAGATCATTAACAAGTTTAAATTGCAGGGAAAGCCAGTATTGGGAAGTAGCTGCAGTTAATATAGACATTTTCACTAGTAAATATAATCTCCTGCCATGCATTGGGACAAAAAACAAAAGTTCTCTGAAGGCAAGACTGCATCCATAAAAGTTTTCAACTTATAAGTAATGCAAGTTATTTGAAAGAAGACAACCTGACCTAAGAATGTTCCAGAATGTTCACTATTTGACAACAACTGCCTAGCAATGTCATTTTGCAGATTCAGCCACCAAGGAATACAGGGGCTCACTACATCTGTGGTCCAAAATGGCCAGGCTCCATCTCAAAATAGAGCCAGAAGAATATTACAGAGTCATCCATGTAGTACTGGTTTTACAGGCATGAAAACACAAGACTAAAGGAAGGGCTCATGGACTCTTCCTCCGTGGTTCCAGAGAGCTAATGAGACCAGATGCGTGTCAGTGTTGGGCTCTCTGCAAGGAAGTCCAGAAAGGACATTTGATACAGTTGTGAAGGACAACCCTCAGTTTCAATGGAGAACCAATTATTTTTGGAATACTAGAACTATGGCCCATCCACTGAGAAAAACAGAAACCTCAAATCGAGCAAAAGAGAGGCTATGTGTGCTGCAAGGCCCTTTGGAGCACAGATGACTCCACCTTGAGACACAGGTACCAGGCACAGACTGGTGGGATTTGGCGCTTGCCCTGCTGGGTTGGTCTTGCTTTGACCCCACTTTCCTTGCCAAGCTTCAATTCCTCCCTTTTGGAATGGGAACGTTTACTCTGCGCCATTGTATATTGGGACTAAATAACATTTTTTTTTTTTATTTTGTAGTAGCTCACAGTGAGAAGATTTCCTTAAATTTCATAAGAGACATTAGACCTTGAAATGCTGTTTTAGAACTGTTAAAGATTATGGGGACATTTCAAGTTGGGACCAGATATATTTTGCTTTATGAGCTGACCATGAGCCTATGCGGAAACAGGGTGGAAGGTAATGGCTTAAAAGTGATATATGCGCCAGTGTCAGGTTGACAAGAGATGGCCTTCTGATGGTTAACACTGTCAACTTGGCAGGATCCCCACTCTACCTTCTCAATATTGGAGAATATCAGACAGTTTTTGAATTCTTCCCATTTTATTTTTTTGAGTGTGTGAGTGTGTGTGTGTGTGTGTGTGTGTGTGTGTGTGTGTATGTTCATGATGTGGTGTATGTAGGAGTATTTTCTGGAGTGTGTGGTGCATGCACATGTATGTGTCCTTGCTAGCCCATGGTCCACCTCCGCAGGGGCTGCTCGCCTGCACTGGCTGGAGCAGAACATCACAATCCTGCTACATTGCTTTTCTGCTCATTCTTTATTTGAGCCACAGTCTCTTACTGATACTGGGGCTTGTTGTTTCTTGAGATCCTTGGCAATCCCTTAGTTTCTGCTTCCCTTTGGGACTGGTGTTACATGTGCACATGGCCACACCCAACTGCTTATGTGGGTTTTAGAGATTTGAACTCGGGCAGTTTCAAGCCCTCATGCCTGCAGAGGGAAAACGCTTAACCACCAAGCCATCTCTCCAGCCCTTGAGTTCTTAAAACACAGTGTAGATGTTACTTCAAGTTATAAAACCCTAGTAATGGTTTTATTTCATCTGTCTGTCGGTCCTTAGTTCTGTCTTCTGCTATTCAACATCTGAATTATTGGTGCCTAATATTTTATCTAACTTTTATTATTACAAATAAATTAATTCTATGACTTTTTACCCATGATAGCCAGCACCTGATACCTAATTTTCTTAGAATTTAAAAAGTAGTATTATTTTTTATATTTTGTTTTTACTTATGTATTTGAGAGAGAGAGAGAGAAAGAGGCAGAGAGAGGGAGAGAGAGAGAATGGGTGTGCCAGGGCCTATAGCTGCTTCAAACATAGTGCAGCCATACATTTTATTTTAAGTAGATATATGATCAACTTTATTATTCAAATTATTTCATATGGTCCCCTCCTCATCATAAGAATCATTCTTCTATTCCTTGATGCTCATCGTTATCATATATATATATATATATATATATTGCTTTCATATGGTTGATATTGAGGGAATAAAAATCTCATGAATGTTTGTCTGAGGAACATAAGGTCCAAAGAATAAGGATATGAAAATAATAATACAAAATGAAACCATAATAAATTATAGCCTATCCAGTGAAACAAACCTCTTTATCTTCTAAACATCTGCAGTGTGTCTCAGTTACTAAAATTTTAATGTATACCTGACTAAACATGAAGTTGTTAAACTAGCTGATAACAATGAGAAGGAAAATGTAGTGTTCATAGTGTTTAGCCTTAAATACTGAAAGCAGTTCAGAGACCAATCATATCACACAGGAAGTAAACATCATATATAGGTCCTGAAAAAATGCAGATAAAGTTTCCTACCAGCATCTACATGAGAGGTATATTGTTTTCCTAACGAAACAATGTTCTTTAAAAAAACTCAGGCACTAACAATACAGAGAAGTCATCTACAATTTTTTTAGTTTATCTATTTTTCAACAAAGAGATAGAAGAGAGAAGGACATGGAGAATGGGTAAGCCAGGGCCTCAAGCCACTGCAAACAGACTCCAAATGCACGTGCCACTTTGTGCATCTCTGGCTCTATGTGGGTACTAGGAAATCAAACTTGTGTCTCATTAGGCTTTGTAGGCAAACATCTTAACTATTGAGCTGTCTCTCCAGTGCCCAAGATAACAAAACTACCAGGATGTTTGTATTGAAGCAAGTAAAAAGAGAAATAGCTCTAGTAAGACTAAAGTTTTGAAGTCAGCGCATGTCTTATTCATTGATTTATGTTTTAGATATTACACACAAACTAAAATCCCAATTAATAATTATTAAATTAAATGTAAGAGATAATTTGATAGCTTTTTAATTAAAAAGCATTTCACATTAAAGTGGAGTACTTAAAAGTTTATAGAAGTTAAGTGATGGGCTAAAATTATCAAAACACAGGAAATAAATAAAGAAAAATTACAGACAGCATTAGCTTTTGACAATGATTGTCTTTGTTTTGTTTTCTACCACTAGTTAACAAAAAAGTATGCAGGTCGAGCCGGGCGTGGTGGTGCACGCCTCTAATCCCAGCACTCAGAAGGCAGAGGTAGCAGGATTGCCATGAGTTCAAGGCCACCCTGAGGCTCCATAGTGAATTCCAGGTCAGCCTGGGCTAGAGTGAGACCGTACTTCAAAAAAAAAAAAAAAAAAAAAAAAAAAAAAAAAAAAAAGCAGGTCTTTGTGGTGCACACTTGTAATCCTAGCAGTTGGGAGTGAAGGCAGGTGAATCAAGGTCTTCCTTGGCTACCTAATAACTCCAAGGTCTGCCTGGGCCTCCCACAGGAGAAACTGTCTCAAAGCACAAAAAGAATGAAAGAAAGGAAAAACACAAAGAAAAGGAAGGGAGGGAGGTAAGGAATGAGAAAAGGAAGAGAGAAAAGAAAATAAGGAAGAGGAGAAGGAAAGATGGGGGAGAAGGGAGGTAAGAGAAGAGAAGCTTGCCATTAAATGGTGTAATGCAGATGTTATCTTCCTAGAATTTGGAAAGACAGTTGAAGAAGTTTCTTCCCCTATGATGATCCTATGATGAAGGTCACTTAAGAGTTATTTAATGTTGAATTGGGAAAAAGAAATAGAAGAAGATACAGCCAAAGTATTGTTGTTCACCTGTGTTATAAAAATGTGAATAGCTCTTTAACACCAATTACTACTTACGACAACTGAGACATGAGCACTCCTAATTAACTTCAACATGAATTCTTCCCCCCTACCTCCTTCCCTCCCTCTAAATTTCTCTCTCTGTTTCTCTTTCACTTTCTCCCTTGCTTGAAGCGAATGAACCCTAAGACAATAATAGTATCTGAAAAAATAGGCTTTAATGCAAAAACTATAGAAACACACAAAGAAGGTCTCTCAATAATGATGAAATGGATCAATTCACCAAGAAGTGACACATAAATGAACTTAACTTCTGACCTCCCAATTTTACCAAGCAAACACTATTTTAGTACTAGCAAGAGAGGTAGGCTTTAATAAAAGAATGTTTAGGGGTTTCAGTGCTTCATAGTTATCAACGGACAGATCATCTATTCAAAATCAGTCAATAGGACTACAGAGATGGCTCAGTGGTAAAGGCATTTGCCTGCACAGCCTAATGACTCAGGTTCAACTCCCCAGTACCCACATAAAGTCAGATGCCCAAAGTGGTTCATGTATCTGGAGTTAGTTTGCAGTGACTAGAGGCCCTGGTGTGCTCATTGTCTCCCCACCTTCTCTCTCTCTCACTCGCTCTCTCTCTCGCCTTGGAAATAGATAAAATAAAGTGTTGGAAAAAATCAATCAACAAAGAAATTTTAAAGAAAACCTATATTAGAGAGTAAATAAACTTAAAAACATTTACAGAAGTTTTCATGTAATAGCTAAAGAGCACACATTCTTTTCATAATCAGAGGAAACTTTCTCTAGACTAAGAAATGTATTAGGCCATGAACAAACTCAACAGATTTTTTATTCTTTTATTTTTTGAGGTAGGATTTCACTCTGGCCCAGGTTGACCTGGAATTAACTATGCAGTCTCAGGGTGGCCTTGAACTCACAGTGATCCTCCTACATCTGTCTGCTGAGTGCTGGGATTAAAGGCATGCGCCACCACGCCCAACTCAACAAATCTTTTAAAGAATGACATATTATTAATACATCCCTGACATTAAACAGATGTTAACATTTTCCTAACTGTGATTTTAATCTTTCCTTCTTTTTTTTGAAGAAATAAAATGTTACAGCCAAATTAAAAAAATAAAAATAAAGAATGACATCTTATGCTATATATTTTCTGATTATAATGAGGTGCAACTAAAAATAAATGACAAGTGCTGGAGAGATGGCTTAGTGGTTAAGCACTTGCCTGTGAAGCCTAAGGACACTGGTTCGAGGCTCGATTCCCCAGGACCCACGTTAGCCAGATGCACAAGGGGGCGCACGCGTCTGGGGTTCGTTTGCAGTGGCTAGAGGCCCTCGCGTGCCCATCCTCTCTCTCTCTCTCTATCTGCTTCTTTCTCTGTATGTTACTCTCAAATAAATAAATAAAAATAAACAAAAAAATTAAAATATAAATAAATAAATGACAAGAGAAACTTCATAACATTCAAAACAGGGAGAATGGACAACACATTTTTTAACAGACAGTGAGATGTTGACAAAATTTAAAGAAAAAATTTTTAAATGTGTGAGATTTGAAGCACAACATATCAAAACCTGTGAATACGGCAAAAGTAGCACTAAAAGAATGGATGTCTACATATAAACAGAAGAAGAGTTCAAATAAGTAAGAAAGTCTCAGAGGCTTACAAAAGTAAGAATGGACCAAACCCAAAAGTACTAGAAACAATGAACTATAAATATCACAACATAAATACATGTAATTAACCTTTAAACAATAAAAATGAATAAAGGTGATGATTTTTGAAAACACAGTTAATAAAGTTTAGCTGTGCCATCAAAAGATGAACCAGATACCAGCAGAAGGGGGAAAGAGATCAACACAGAGAAAAATCAACTCCTACCAAATTAGAGAGCCAGAACCTTAGAGGCCCCCAACACCTCATCACTGAAGCAGACCAAAAATGAACCCAACATGGCTCAGGGAAATTTTGTGGAAGAGGGGGCGGAAAGAATGTCAGAGCCACATGTTGGGTCATGATATACAGAGACATTTATCTTACACATACCTGTGGGCTAACTCCACAATGCATGATCCATATACCTCAACAAGGAGGGAGCAAGGGGAGGGAGTAGGTCAGGGATGAGCCTAATAATGGTACCAAACTGACTGTATTTGCTGAATACAAAACTAACTAATAAAGAAAAAAAGAAAAAAAAAAAGAAGAAAACGAAAAATTAGTAAAATTAGAGGCAAAAATATGAGTCCTTGTAACTTAAGCCACCAACACAAAAAGCATCATTTTAAAGTTTTTTTTTTTAATTTGAGAATGACAGAAATTGAGAGAGAGAGAGAGAGAGACAGAGGCAGAGAGAGAGAGAGAGAGAATGGGCACGCCAGGGCCTCCAACCACTGCAAACGAACTCCAGACGCATGCGCCCCCTTGTGCATCTGGCTAATGTAGGGTCCTGGGGAATCAAGCCTCGAACCTGGGTCCGTAGGCTTCACAGGCAAGTGCTTAACTGCTAAGCCATCTCTCCAGCCCCAAAGCATCATTTTATATTATTTTGAAAACTGTTAAAAAATTAGAAAGCTTCAAAGAAATGGGAAAAAAAACTCTGGAACTGAAACTTGCCAAATTTGATCCAGAGGTTATTAAACCTGGATAGATCAGTAAATGTTGAATTGGATTAGCAATAGAATTATCCTCCAACAAAGAAGAGCTCATCAGTTAAATGTGTCAAACATTTAAGGAACTAGCACTAATGCTTCTCAAACTATTCCACAGAACTGAAAGGAGAGGAATACTTCAAAACTCATTCTAAGAAGCTAGAATTACTCTATTTAAAACTATCATACAAAGACAAAAGGGGGGGATGAAATTATAAGCCAAAATCACCAGTGAATCAGGATATAAGCAAACCCAATTTAACAATACATCGAAACGATGGTAAAGTATGATGAAGATGGTGTCATACCAGTGAGGTAAGGATGGTTCAACACAGGGCAAATCAATAAATATAACACATCCATTCCTACATAAACAGATAAAGGATAAAAATAACCTGACAATCTTTTTAGATCCAGTAAAAAATAGTTGATAAAAATCAATACCACTTCATCTTAAAAATCTCTCAACTAGGCAGAGCTAAGAGGACCTCTGTGAGTTCAAGACCACCCTACGAATGCATAGTAAATACCAGGTCACCCTGGGTTAAAGCAAGACCCTACTTAAAAAAAAATCAAAGCAAACAAACAAAATATCTCTGAACTAATGAGGTATAGAAAGATCATAACCAAACAGCATGCAGGTTATATGTGATAAATTCATATTCAACATTACACTGAATGGAGAAAAAAGCTGAATTCATTTTCTCTAATATTAGAATAAAAAAATGAATATCAACTCTCATTCTTATTCAATACAGAACTAGAAAATTTAGTGAGAACAAATAGGGGGAAAAATGAAGAAAGAAGAAGAAATAAAATGTATATACACAGGAAAGGAGGAAGTCAACTTTCCCTATTTCAGGTGATATGATTCTGTATAAAGAAAAATCTACACTCTACCAAGTTCTAGAGACTATTTGAGGGATGGAGAGATGGCTCAGCAATTAAAAGTATTTGCTTGCACACCCTGACCTACCAGGTTCAATTTCCCAGTACCCATGTAAAGCCAGATACTTAAAGGGGTGCATGTATCTAGAGCTCATTTGCACTGGCAGATGAATGTAGAGTGCCCATACTCACTATCTTTCCATCTGCCTCTTTCTCTCAAATAATATATATATTTGAAAAAGATTACTCTAGGGCTGGAGAGATGGCTTAGCGGTTAAGCGCTTGCTTGTGAAGCCTAAGGACCCCGGTTCAAGGCTCGATTCCCCAGGACCCACGTTAGCCAGATGCACAAGGGGGCGCACGCGTCTGGAGTTCGTTTGCAGTGGCTGGAAGCCCTGGTGCGCCCACTCTCCCCTCTCTCTCTCTGCCTCTTTCTCTCTCTGTCTGTCACTCTCAAATAAATAAATAAAAACAATAAATAAATAAATAAATAAAAGATTACTCTAAACCTGATAAATAAATCCAGTGAAGTACAAAGGTATTGTATCATTTACTTTCTTGCCGCTGAGACATAATACATGACCAGAAGCAGCTAGTGGAAGGAAAGGGTTTATTTAGGCCTACAGTTTTAAAAGAAAAGTGGCATCATGGTGGGAAAATCAGGGCAGGGCAGGAAAGCAGAATCACACCATTGCATCAGCAGGGGGAAGTAGATGGATGAATGCTAGCAGGGCTTGGCCCTAACATCTCATGACCCACCCAGTGACATACTTCCTCAAGCAAGGTTCCACCTCCTAAAAGTTCCACAACCTTCTAAAACAGCACCACCAGCTGGGGATTAAGTATTCAAACACAGGAGGCTATGGAGGTCATTTTATATTAAAGTACCACAGATATAAAATCAACATGAAAATATAATATTTTTCTATATATACTAATAGCAAATTTACTGAGAAAAAAACATCATGCAAGCAAGCCAGTCACAATAACTGTGAAACAATACCTACAGATAAAGTTAACTAAAGTAAAAGACCTCTATGAAGAAAATTATAAAACACCAATGAAATAAATAGAAGACACAAAGTGGCAGAAAGAGACCCTAATGTTGCAGTTACCTTCTCAATGTTGGAGTTTACACCCGACCAGAAGCAGCTTATGGGAGGAAAGGGTTTATTTCAGACTTGTACATTCCAGGGGAAGCTATAACATCGTGGGAGAAGCTGGTTCACTCTACCATACCTCCAGAGCAGAGAAATAATCACCAGCACCAGCGAGCAGGAGCTGACTCTGAACACACGACTAGGGAAGGACTCAAGATCTTCCCTCAGTGACACACATCCTCCAGCAGGATTTTCCACTTGCTAGAGACAAAGATTAAAGTTTCATTAAAAATACCTGAGGCTGGAGGCAGAGGTAGGAGATTGCTATGAGTTTGAGGCCAGCCTGACATTACATAGTGAATTCCAGGTCAGCCTGGGCTGGAGCAAGATCTTACCTCGAAAAAACCAAAACCAAAAAATTACACACACACATACACACACGCATGCACACACACACAACACACACTATATGAGATATATGAGGCTACGGGGTCAATTGCACACAAACCACACCTACGTTCACAGATTATAAGAATTAATGTTGTTAAGATACCCAAGGTTATACTTACAATAATCATAGGATGTGATGAAGGCTCCTCACAGCTTGAAAGATCAGGACACAGTGATAGACAAGAAGAGTGAAAAACCTACTGCTAGTGGCCAAGCCCTACCTCTGCTAGCCAGGTCTTATCTCTTAAAGTTTCAATAACCTCCCAAAAGAGGGCCACTAGCTGAGGACCAGATGTTCGAACATATGAGAGCATGAGGGGATGTTATACATTTAAGCGATAGTACAGAATTCTAGAAATGGTCAGCTAACATAAAAGTTTAAGTGTATAATTAGAATGAAAGGCGAGTCTGAGGATGATCACAAGTGTTTAAGATTATAAAATAAAAATTAAGACTTATGGAAGGTTTTTAACCATTCAAAATTACCACACAGGAATATCTGTTAACCTACTTTATGCATATTATTTTATGCAATTTGTAGTTGAAACATATGGAAATTGATGCTTACTATCAGTAGATAAGAAGGGTGGTGGAATTAACATTCTCAGACATAATAGATGATAGGTTTCTATGTAATGCTTGTTTTCACTTGCATTGGCTTTTCTGGCTCTACTGTATTTTATTTCTCCTCCATTTTATCTCATATATTTACTGGAATTACACTGGATATTAAAACACACACAAAATGGGTTGTTTTAATTAATATAAAGTACAGCTCCCTGACACATGTCTATTTAGATAATTTGTGAGATAAAATAACTAGCACCTTTTTATCAAACCTCAAAATTATGATGGTTTAATATAGGTATTCTTCCAGATGTTGTTTCTTTCCTTAGAAATCATTCCTAGGGCATAGGATCACTCCACAGTCATCTCCTAGTCCTCATATTCAACATACTATTTCACTGATTTTCTAATTCCTATCCAAGACACTTTCACCTTGGACAAACACATATCAGTTGTCCTCTTGCTTCTATTGGATCCACATTATCACTCTCCTCAGGATGTTGATATGTCTGGGATGGAAATGTGTGTGATAGGAGAAATGGAGCTTTCCTCCCCTTGTTCACTATTGTACATTCATTTAAGGTTGCAATATGCATTCATATATGTGAATCCTAGGCAGTTACATCATGTTAGGAAATTTTGCTTGAGAAAATATATATTGAACCAATGTAAAGGATCTATTAATAAAAAACTATATTTTTATTTATTTGACAGAGAGAGAGAGACGCAGAGAAAGGGAGAGAGAGATTTGGTGTGCTGGGTCCTCCAGCCATTGCAAAAGAACTCCAGACATGTATGTCCCCCTGTGCACCTGGCTTATGTGGTTCCTGGGGAATCAAACCAAGGTCCTTTGGCTTTGTAGGCAAATGCCTTAACCTCTAAGCCATCTCTCCAGCTCCAAGGATCTATTTTTTAGAGGTTTTTTGTTGTAGCCTAAATGAAGGTGTAAAAGCTGGTAAAGTATCTTGGGCAAGATTTTATAGTTTCATATCAGAAAGCATGCCTGTTCTCTGAGCCACTAAATACTTTCTGATATTCAGATACATTTATCAGTCTTTGTAGTTAAGTTTTATATTTATTTATTTATTTATTTATTTATTTATTAGAGAGAGGGGGCCTGGGGGGTCAGGAGGGAAGAGAATGGGCATGCCAGGGATTCCAGCCACTGCAAATGAACTGCAGATACATGTACCATCTTGTGTATCTGGCTTATGTGGGACCTGGGGAATCCAATCATGGTGCTTTGGCTTTGCAAGCGATTAAGTGCCTTAACCACTAGGCAATCTCTCCAGCCCCAGTTTTTGTAGGTAAATGTGTTCATGTGACTATGCTCTGGCTATAGAAAGTGAGTGGTAAGTAAATCTCTGCTAGAATAATTGTCTGCATCTCAGAAGCCATACTTGTTAAATGATAAAGTTTCTTGAATGTACTTACCTATACAATGACCTATCCCTCTTGACATCAACAAGGTTTTAGAGAAGCTAAAAATAAGAGAAGGTAACGGAGGTATTGTAGTTACCTTTGTGTTGCTGAAACAAACACACCGTACAAAAAGCAGTTGACGGGAGAAATAGATTATTTTGGCTTACATTCTCAGGGGTTGTTTCATCACAGCAGGAAAAGGATGGGGGAGCAGAAGCTGGGTGTCATGTGTTGCCACAGCAGGAGAAAGATAGCAGCAAAAGTAAGCTGAAATGGCAAAGGGGGAGCTCTTGGGCTATGACGTTGCTAAGCTCACCTACAGCCACACACCTCCTCCTGCAAGACTTCACCTCCCAAATTGCTACCAGCTGGGGACCAAGCATTGAAAACACTCTGGAGGATCATGGGGGACATCTCATTCAAACAACTATAGGAGTTGCAAATGACAAAATATGACACATAGTTTCATATATAGAATAAGTGCATATCTATACATCTATATCTATATATCTAATCTATATTACCTATCATATGAATAAGACATATTGATATATATGTGAATATGTTAACATGAACCCATCATTTTGTATGCTAACTTTAAATTTTACATTAAAACTTCTATTCATTTTTAGTCATTGAGGTATTAGGGGTTTATTATTATAGCATCCTATCACAGATAAAAAAATAGATTGAACTAAAATAGCCATATTTATTGACTTCTACCCATCTTTTCCTTATCAATTTTTCAATGTGGGTGATGAGTCCATTTGTTTTTTAATATATATTTTATTTGTTAATTTGAGAAAAAGGGTGACAGAGAAATAGAAAGGGGGGTGGGGAGAGAATGGGCACACCAGAGCCTATAGCCACTGCAAATGAACTCCAGATGCATGTGCCACCTAATGCATCTGGATTTACATAGTTTCTGTGAAATCAAACCTGGGTCCTTAGGCTTTACAGACAAGTGCCTTATCTGCTGAGCCATCTCTCCAGGCCCAAGATCATGTTCTCTTGAGACTTACTTACTGCCAATGGAATGTTAATGAAAAGTACCCCTAACACAGGATATTATTGGGATGACTGCAATATCTTTTATAAATCTTTTAGGGATACTTGTGGAAATGGATTCATGTAAGGCCAAAGATTGATACTAATTTTATTGTATAGTATAATTTAATGATCGATACTGTATAATATAAATACAAAGTAGCAGTCTACTGAAACAATTGTTCCACTGGAGTAAATACTATGAATATATCAGAATAATTTCATGGAACACATTAGGAAAGCACTTGGCACAATCTATTCCTTTTGACTTTTCATTTTCATAGTTTTGAAGCTAACATGCTTAGAAAATACTAACAATTATCTCTGTAACAAAGAAAATGCATCTTTTTCTTCTCTAATCCAGCAGCTTTACTAATGAGAGCAGCAAGAACTTTCTAGCCTTGATTTACACTTTCTGCCCAACCACTAAAAGTAGATAATTTCCTGTCTAACCTTACCTTTAAGGGAATGCATTCTTTAAGAGCCAGCAGAGACATGTATGACAATAGACTTTATCTTCCGAATAGCTAGGAGAAGCACAGAATGTGTTGTTTAGATAACTAGAACATTTTGTTGCTTTTTGGACCTTTGTTCCTGCTGGTCTCTCCGTCTGTAAAGCATTTATCTCTTTCAATGGATCAAAAGGTTCCTTATACTTCAAGGATCCACTCTTAAGCTCTCTAAAACCTATCTCCAATTTCATTTTTCTTGTCCTTTGACCCATGTAACTATAGGAACAACATGAAAATATTTCTCAAGGTATGCATGAAAGCAACAAGGTCCATATGTATAACCCAGTTAAGGAACAAGGGCATGGCTACCCTGGCTGTACAGCCCCTACCTCCTGGGGTAGTGTACACACACACTATAAATGCAGTTGGCTCAGTGTAGTGAACAGTCCTATGTGCTGTTCCTGTTCAAGACATGTACTTTAGTTATTTGATGTTTGAGGTTTCTGACTCATTTCATGAATAAAACTGGATTTTTTTCTGCAGTCTAGAACTACTGTAGTCCTGAAAATATTTCCACTCATGCACTCCTTGACAAGCCCTGCTGTTGTCTGTTTTTCCCCCAATTTTCTCGTTTCTTCATTCCCACTAAGTATGTTACTCTACCTATGAAAACTTTATTCTCTTATCTCTTTCATTTCTACCATCAGCTTATCCCCCTTGTAGGCCTCACTTTCTTTCCTATTCATCTTGTAAACCTTATTCTATCTCTTCACAAATATCCTCAACATATCCTTGATGGTACAGCCCACTAAACCTGGAAGATTTCTCTCCTGTTTGATATCTTCTTCACAATACACTTTCCACTGAATGCCTAAAACAGCCAGGTGCAAACATACTGTCTTTTCCATGTCCATATGACTGTCCATGAGGAAAATAGGCACAGAGCCATGCCACCATAAAGAGGAATTCCAGTAAGCTATAAATGTGTTAAAGATGGTAAACTCAGGTGCAGGGAACCCAGATTCCACGAAGCTCAGTGCACTTATCATGCATGGCCTCTGGCCTCTGACCCTTCATGAATTCAGCACTCTTTTACCTATTCATGGATAACCCTTGTCCTCATTTCCTTCAGCATTACCCCAAACCGCTGCAGTCTTCTCAAACTTCTTTCAGCAGAAATCATTGCTTCTTAGTTCACAGAGAAAATTGAGGTCATCATCCTTTCCCTCAATTCATCACTCCAAATGCTAAGTAGATATGTTTTTGCACCAGGCTGTTTTGTTTGTTCTCCTTCAGACTGAAGGCTAACACCTCCAGTAATGCCCTCCTCTTAACCTCATCCAGCTCCTCAGGCACTGGCCTCATCGCCAATCCCATTAGACTACACACTGACCTTGTTTAGTAGGCTCTTCCTCTCTGCAGAAAAACCTAGTCATCAAATTACCACCCTTTAAAAGGAAAAAGGTCTTCCCTCCTTTGTCTGTATCTAATACACATTAAAGATTAACATCAGTCACATACATATGCACAAAATAGCCACAACTACTGGTTAAAAGAAAACAAGTAAAATTTTCATATATGTTTAAAAAATGACCTTATTAGACTGGATGTCTTAGGAAACTTGGGATAAGATTCTTAACTATTGTGTAACCTACTAATAGGTCAAACAGTAATCATCAATTTAGTGCAAAAGATTCACTCTTTCATAATATTTTGACTATAGTGATATTTCATGTACTGTCAACATGGGTAAAAAATTTTGTAGTCTTATAAGAAGTAGGTCAACATCACATGGATGCACTCCATATAATCCAGCCCATTTGGTTGATATCTTAACTCCAGCAGAAATGTGAAATCCACAATATTGTGAAATCAAACATGAATTTCCAAAAGATAACAAGGAAATGTTCTATATTTCCAAAATATATTCAGGTATAGAAAGTCTATATGTAGAGTAGACTTAAATAAATAATTCTATAGGTGAAATAAATAAGAACTCAAGTATTGAAGTCACTTTGTTGATTACATCATAGCCTGAATTTAAAAAGTCTATGAAGTTACCACAAAAACATAAAAACTGCTTTTGCTATGTCAGACCCTTCTGTGCTTCGACAGATATTGGTCATTTTCCCCCAGTCGCCCATGTAGCACCTTCCAGCACTAGACACGCTGACTGTCTGGGGACTGACTCTCTTCCAACTTCCAGCCATGCCATTCTAATTTGCATGTCAATCACATAAGGTGTCTTCAGCAGTAGGGTCTTATCACTAGCGTTGGTGGGTCATCAAGTACTCTGACAGAAATCTGTCTGTCTTTTAGGAAACCTTGTAGGTCTCTCTGATCAAAAGCTCATTTGTGGATGATAGCCCCATGCTGATTCTGGGAGTTACATGTCAGTGCCCACTAAGAAAATGAGGAAAAAGATAACTAATATACAAGAGTTAGAGATAAAAGAGAGAGAGAGAGAGGGAGAGGGAAGTGAGGGAGGGAATATGTAGAAGATTAAGGTTAGACTTGATCATACCCTCTTCGGTGTCTTGTGGTTCAGGTGTTCTCTGTAAGGGCCTGGTGAAGGATCAGCCATTTGGTCTCTCTTTTAGTAAGTAGAAAATTATGGTACCATTTCCATTTGGGTCTAGATTTGTGTTTCCCACCCCTTTGATGCCCTCCCCTCCCTCCCCTTCCATCCTAGTGTCTAGTCTAGGAGATGCTTGCTGGGTATGTAAGGTATCTTGGGTAGTTTCAGGTTAGGTGCTGTAGATGAGTGAGACTATGTGGCGATTTTTTTTCTGTGATTGGGTAAGTTCACTGAGAATGATCTGTTCCAGGTTCAACCATTTTTCCTCAAATTTCATTGTGTCAGTTTTTCTTACTGCTGTATAGAATTCCATTGTGTAGATATACCACATCTTAGTTATCCATTCTTCTAGTGATGGACATCTTGGTTGATTCCAGCACTTAGCTGTTACAAATTGAGCCACTATAAACATGGTTGAGCAAATCTCTCTAGCCTGTGGTTTGAAGGTTTTAGGGTAGATGCCCAGTAAGGGAATAACTGGGTCTGTTGGTATCTCTACACTCAGCTTTTTCAGAAGTCTCCATATTGCTTTCCAAAGTGGTCTTAGGTGTATTCTGTACTTGTTGTAAGTATAGGAAGACAGATTTTCCTGGAGTTCTGAAAGACTTTAAAGAGAAGTTTCTTAATAAAACAAAGTTTCATTTCTCATAAAAAATACTGCTTTTGCTTAAATGTAGCTGTTGATATTCGATAAGAACAAACTACATTAATAAAATGTAGAGTTGGAAATAGCCCCAAAGACAATTCATTCTACCCACCTGGAAGAATTAAGAAGAGAGGTAGGGAAAGAAAGAATACATGAATTAGTACACTAGAGGAAAAGTCCATAAAGACTACTTTCAAACTGCATTTTACATCTTTGAAATCCATTGAGAATAATATCCTATTCTACCTATCTAAGTTCAAACAGAAGATATAGAACCATGAATTTTTGGTGTTTAGTTTCTTTTTTAATCAGGTGAATTAATCTTCCTATTGTTTTCCTGGCATATCATGATAGATACATGATAAATATTGGTTACCTAAGTGAAGGAATGGAAGGTATAGTCTAGAACGTGGCAGTACTATTGTGACAGTGTTGAGATTCAATGAGGCTCAATTAACAGTATTCTGTTACTTTTGTTCCTAAATTAGTAAAACATAAGACAGAAAAATGACAAATGATACAAATGTTGTGTTTCATACTGAAAGTCTGGACAAGGAAAATGAGATTTATTACTCTAAGAAGGCAGGTTTACTACTTGTGAACTGGATCCCAGCAGACACTAACCTAAGCATGCAGATCTAGGCCACTGCAGCCCTTCTCACACGGAGCTTGTAGTTTTAGTCTTCAGGACACAGAGAAGCAGAACAGATACAAACCCCCTGCAATACGGTTTAGAACTAAAGAGAGAGAGAGAATGTGATTAAACTAGCATGCTCAACTTACGCTCTCAAATTTATCAATCATATCACTCACCCCTCTTCCAGAAAGAAACACATCAGAATGGGAAGGTGGACCATGGCTGCTATCCAAAGGAAATGCCATCAACATTGAAAAACTTCATTAGCCGTGTTAAAAATAATAGGTCTTCTCCATGCTAATTGTGGATAGATTTGTGTTATAATCAATTAAACATGAGATAGTGCTGACGTTAAGTACAATTACCTCCAATCAATCATTCCGTCATTCACCTAACAAGAATGTATTGATATGTATGAGGGCCAAAAATTCTAGAGTTATGTGAATGAGTGTCAGAATTATAAGGATGAAGACATTAGATATGACTGTATCCTCATAAATATTATGATCCATGAGGCAAATACCAATTGAATAAACAACTTTAATTTTACAGGATATTAACATAGAGGAATAGTATGTAAGCTTATGGGTAAAATATTTGACCTTATGAAGCCAAACAATTCTAAACAAAACCTGACTATTGAAACAGGAAGCTAAGGGATTGGTAAGAATTAGCAAAAGGAACTGACAAAGTGCTTCTTGGGCAAATAAGTGTTAACTGCCCTGACATAGGTCGAAGAGTGAGACTGTAGTGTACTCAATTCAGGAAGGCTAGAGTATACTGTGGAGATGAGAAAAGACAGAGATTCTACTAAGGAAGTAAGCAACAAAGAGTTGGTTCTTTAACAATAGAAATAAACAGTATTGAGAAACCCTTAACCAAACTAACCAAGAGACAGAAAGGCACAAGTTAATAAAAGTAGAGATAAAAGCGGGCTTTTAAGACCATATTGAAATCCTACAGATAAGTTGTTAATGTGTTCTTTGAAAACATATTTCAATACATTGGAAAAATCAAAAAGAAGTTGAAAAAGTTTTAGACATGTATGACCTGCCAAAATTGAATTAAGAGGATAAACCTTAATAGATCATCAAGCAAGAAATTGAAGTAGTGATATAAAAAAGATCAATTTCCCAACAAAGTTTTAAAAGCTTAGAACCTGATAGTTTTGTTGCTGAATTCTATCAGATCATTACACCTCTAGTCCCAATACTCAGGAGGTGGTGGTAGGACAGCAGTGATTTCGAGGCCACCCTGAGACTACATAGTGAATTCCAGGTCAGCCTGGGTTAGAGCAAGACCCTATGTTGAAAACCCAAAAAAGTGTGTGGGGGGGTCAAATTTCCTAAAGCTATTTTATGAAATAGGAAACAAAGAAGAATACTTAATTTTAAACTCATTTAATGAAACCTATATTTCTCTGATGATAAAACCAGATAAAAATAAAATAGAAAACTAGAGCTGGGGAGACAGCTTAGTGGTTAAATGCACATGCTTGAAAAGTCTGCTAGCCTAGGTTCAATTCCCTAGTACCCATATAAAGTCAGATGCACACTGTGGCATATGTGTCTGGAGTTTGTTTGCAGTAGCTAGAGGCTCAGGCATATCCATTCATATCCCCCATCTCTCTCTCCTACTCTCTGTCTCTTTCTTGCTCTCTCTCTCTCTCTTAAATAAAAGGAAAATGACAGTATCAATTTTTCTTGATGTGCATATATGCAAAAAGTCCTCAATAAAATATGTACAAGCCAAATTCAACCACACATTATAAAAAGATCAGGTGTAAATTTTACAAAAGCATTTTGGCTTCCTAAAGGAGAAAGAATTGAAAGATGAAATTAGTCACAACTTGAAGTGTTTATAAAATAAATTGCACCATATCAATGAAAGAAATTTGTAGTTTGGATAAGGGTACAGACATGAAAAATAGCTTTTTAAACTATGTTTGAGAAATAGTTTGGGCTAGGGAGATTGCACAGTGGTTGTATGCACTTGCTTGGAAAGCCTGCTGGCCTGGTAGTCAAACTCATACAAAGTGATACAAATGCTTAGATTTTTCTAGCAACAGCATGAGGCCCTAGTTCTCTCTCTCTCTCTCTCTCTCTCTCTCTCTCTCTCTCTCTCTTTCACTGTTTCTCTCTCTCCCCCCTTTTTTTCTGACCCCTGCCCCCTGAAAATAAGTAAAAATATTTTTAAATTTTTGTAGATAGAAAATTGAGATTTAGTAACCTTGGTATGATATATAATATAAGGATGAGAGAAATTAAGACTAATTTATTTCTTCTTGGCATACTTAAGTAAATTTATTCAATAAAATAGGTGACTATTTTCTATTCATCTTTAGATGAAGGTGATCTAGGAACAGGATGGTAAAAACAAACTTATTTCCTACAACGGTGATAGAGCTCTTGGAAGAATATCCAACAGTATGTAGGCCTGGAGTTTGGGACTTTTTGGAAGTAAAGACTGGAATCAAAGGTACAAAAGTAGTACCTGAAGTTATAGCTACATAAATGGATTAACATAGGAGTGTGCACTCAATAAGAAACATTATATTTTGACTTTATTTTATTTATTTATTCACTCAATGCATTTTGCTCTGTTGAGACAGTGTCTCATGTGGCCAAAGCTGGCATTTAACTCTTGTCTCTGCCTACCAGTTGCTGGGTAGCAGGTATGAGCCCCATGCCTGCTATTATGTTTTCTAACTACTGCTTACTTCAAACTCATGGTGCAAGATTCCCCTTGCTTTCTCTTACAGTACCCAGTGTATTTTTTCTAATGCCTCAGAATCTTCAATTTCTTTCATTTCCATAGAAACTACAAATGTAGACTTTTCTATAATACCTTATGTGTCCTATATTTTAGTTGTGAATCCAAATCACATACTACCTATACCTTTGTAATAATGGAAATGAGAAAAAGAGATAGGTATCATTGGAAATGTGAAAGGTTTATCATAAAATAATTCTGGAGAACTTCCAGATCAGATGACTACATAGGAGTCACATCAAACCATCTAGGGAGGGAAACCACAGAAAAATACACTTTTCTCCCTAAAAGGGAAGGTTTTATCTGCCACAGCAGAGGAGGAGGAAAGACCAAGATCTGCCAGAAAGGAAGAAACCAGCCAGAATCCCTCAGAGGCACTTTTGAGCAACAAAAATAAGACTGGTGGTATCACCATACCTGATTTTAGCTATATTACAAAGCCATAGTAACAAAAACAGCATGGTACTGGCACAAAGACAGACATGTACATCAATGGAACAGAATAGAGGACACAGATGTCAATTCAGGCAGCTATAGTCATCTGATTTTTTACAAAAATGCCAAAAATATTCATTGGAGAAAAGACAAAATCTTCAACAAGTGATTCTGGGAAAATTGGGGATGAGCTGAAAACCTCCTTCCTGTAGACCAGCCAACTGAAAGCTGACAAAAGCTGCACTGCATGCAGCCCTATGGGAGACAGAAGTCATCAGTGATGGAAACAGTGGACACTGGAAGCTTCAAGTTTGTCCAGCCAGGCCAAATGACCGAACAGGTGCAATAGTGGCATGTCTGCTCTAGGGGACACCAACTGCTCTCTAACTGGATTGGAGGCTCACTCTGCGGGAGGAAATACATGCCTGGTACTGAAAACCTAATAAGAAGCATATGGCAGGGGAGATCATAAGCCTTAAGGATATAAAGCCTGCTCTTATCTGGTTAAATGCATATATTATGCTCACTAAACTGCCCAGTAAGCACTACACTAATGTTCACATTCATATATTAATGCTACTACCACTTTTGGTTAGAGAACCTTCTCTTTTTTTTTTTTTTTTTTTTTTTTTGCTTCTATAAAACCTCTGCCACAGGGCTGGAGTTTATTGGGAGCCACGCCTGGATGGTGTTGGGGGTTGCTGTCCCTAGCTAGGGGACTGAGTATGCTCATAACCCTCAGCCTCTTTCTACCAAATTCCCAGGCCTTGCCTGCTCCAGACTCCCTGAGGAAGCAGAGTCCTGACTCCAGGGAAGGACAGAACATGAAGCCAAGAACCATTTCTTGCTTGTGGTTCTGGGGCATCCTGAGATCAGAGTGCGACTTCCTTGACTGTCCATCCTCCCCTCTCAGCCAGACATTCTGGTTAATAAGCAGAGCAAAGTTACTTGGCACCCTACAGGGAGCTAGGTTCCCCTTAGTTTCTGGGTTGTAAGCACATTCATACTTGAATGTTTCTTTGTGTTTTTAAGAGTCTGTCTCTGTAGTAACCAAGTGCTAACAGAAACACAGCTGCCCTCCAACAGTGGACAACACAGGACAGGAAATGGGCTCTTCCACTGTCCTGCGCCGGCTCCCTCCATGGGTAGAGCTAGAAGGTGGCCTTGGAGTGTCCAAAGATACAGATGGGGAAGTGCTTCACATGGGAGGACCACTGGGCAGCCAACTGGAAGAACTTGACAGCGCTGCACTCCACGCCGTCGATGAGGACCCTCAGCATGTTTTGCTGGTGCTTGGCTGTGCAGATCAGATGGCTGATGCCTTCGATGCACTGGCTCTTGGATTCCACGTCCTTATCCTTCGCTTTCTTGGGCAAAAACATCACCTTCTTGTTCTTCTCCTTGGTGACCATGGTCATGGACATGGTGGCTGTGGCTTCAGCCTCGCCGCTGCTGGGCAGCCTGCTGACCTGGAGGACCGAAAGTGCACTTGAGCATGGTTTTGGTGGTGGGCAGGTCCTTCTTCTCAGCATCTCTCTTCCTGTCCAGGGGCTGTGCTGCTGTCCAGTAGTCCACCTGCAGCCCCATGAGCTCGGCACCTATGCCCTGGCTGGGGGAGGACAGACCTCCACTCACAGAAGGGGAGGAGGGTGGAGTGGGTGAAGCCTCCTTGGCTGCAGGAGATGTGGACACAGAAGGTGGGGTGGAAGAGAGCACGTTGGAGCCTGAGGGAGCTGCATCATCTGAGTCACCTGATGTGGCTGAGGATGACTTTTCAGATGGTGGTGACCACTAGCATTACCCAAAAGGCAACATAGTGCCAAGAAGAAGTGATGGAGTGTCCAACACTGAAATATCTCTATCATACCCTCCAAGGCTCAGGGTCCATTGCAGAAGAAGTGGCAGAAAGAATGTAAGAGCCAAAGGAAGGGTAGGGCTCCTTACATACAACTGTCCAGACAGAAGTTGGCCTCCATATCCACAACCTCACAGTGCCTAGAAATACCCTCACAAGACCCTAATAATAGGAGAAAAAGATGATGACATCAAAATAAAAGAGAGACTAATGGAGAGAGGGAGGGTGTGGTGGTTTGATTCAGGTATTCCCCATGAACATAGGTGTTCTGAGCACCAGGTTCCCAGCTGATGGAGATTTGAGAATTAACCCCTCAAGGAGGCAGTGTATTTTTAGGGTGGGCTTATGGGTGCTATAGCTAGCTTCCCCTTGCCAGTGTTTGGCACAATCTCCTGTTGCTATAGTCCACCTTATGTTGGCCAGAGGTTGATGTCCACCCTCTGCTCGTGCCATCATTTTCCCTTGCCATGATGGAGCTTCCCCTTGAGTCTGTAAGCCAAAATAAACTTCTTTTCCCAGAAGCTGCTCTTGGTTGGGTGATTTCTACCAGCAAAGTGAACCTGACTGCAACAGTAAAGTGGTACCGAGGAGTGGGATTGCTGCTAGACACCTGACTGTGTGGCTTTGGCCTTTTGGAGCTGATTTTCAAGAGGAATGTGGAAGGATTTGAAACCTTGGCCTAAGAGATGACTTGCAGTGCTGTAAGTACAGCTTGATGGACTATTCTGGTCAAAGTTGAAAGACCTGAATGCAGTAAGAACTATGGACTGTGAGGTTTGGCTTATGAGGGTAAGAAAGAGTTTTGCCTGGACTGGGCTAGCAATTTGTGTGAGAAGCTTGCTCTTATGCCTGTGTCCTGAGAAGTTGTGCAGTTTTGCTTTGTGTAGAAATGAACTGATGTGAGCAAAGGGATATGGCACAAAAAAAAAAAAAAAATCTATGGGTGAACTGTTGACTGTTCAGCTTCAATTGGGAGATTACAACCTTTGAGATTGGGCCAGCTGACCTGCACTTGGGCAACAGGAAAAATGTAGACTCTTGATGGGGCCTGAGTGCTCAAGGAGTGTCCTGTTCTTCAAAGTCTGCTTTATATCCCCCTGGATTAACAAATTGCCATTCTACCTGGTATTGTGAAGTATAAGAAATGCAGGAAAGAGACAGTCATTGAGTTTGCAACATGGTCTTGTGTTTTGAAAATGGCCATGGGTAGGGTGAAGCAGACCACAAGATGGCTGCCAAGGAGAGCTGCTGGCCCTGATGAAGTTTTCCAGGACTATGAGTAGCCTAGCTGGAGGGGGGGAATTGAAACTCCAAAGACTTATTGGTTAGAATTAGAGACTTGTCACTGGCTAGAATTGTTGGAGCTACAGAGTTTGGTGTTTGCCCTGTTTAAATCATGTTTTGCTTGAGTTTTTCTTTACTATGCCCAATCCCATCTTTTGCAGTGTGAATGTTTATTCTGTGCCATTATGGGTTTGTTTTGAGGTACGGTTTTGGCATTATGGCTCAATTAAAAGACCTTGGATTATGGGGATGTATGAACATCATTGGAATTGATAAAAACTATGGGGACTTTTAAAGTTGGGTGAATGTGTTGCATTTTACATCATGTATGGTTATCAGTTTATGGGGGCCAGGGGCGAAATGTGGTGGTTTGATTCAGGTGTCCCCCATAAACTTAGGTGTTCTGAATGCTAGGTTCCCATCTGAGGGAGATTTGACAATTAACACCTCCAGAAGGCAGTGTATTGTTGGGGGCGGGCTTATGGGTGTTATAGCCAGTTTCCCCTTGCCAGTGTTTGACACACTCTGCTGTTGCTATGGTCCACCTTATGTTGGCCAGGGGGTGATGTCCACCCTCTGCTCATGCCATCATTTTCCCCTGCCATCGAGGAGCTTCCCCTTGAGCCTGTAAGCCAAAATAAACCTCTTTTTCCCATAAGCTGCTCTTGGTTGGGTGATTTCTACCAGCAATGCGAACCTGACTGCAACAGAAGGCATATGATAGAGAGCACAGTTGTGAAGGGGAAAGTGGGGGAGGAGAGGGAATTATCAAAATTTATTGTCTGTAAGGACAGAAGTTGTCAATAATAAAATTTCACATTAAAATAAATAAAATAATTCTGTTCACATATAATGGGAAAAGATAAAAGGAGCAGTTTTGCATATTCTTTAAATAATCCTGAAATTAAATGTTTAGACCATAAAAGATAACACCCATTAAGACACTGGTTTTTTCCTATGACTTAGATGCGTGTTTTCAAATAGCAATAACTTGTGAATAATAAATGACTTCAATATAAAGGAAATTTTGATAAATAATTATGCAAAATATATTAAGTTGATCTCAGATATTTACATATCAGGATTTTTCTATGTAAAGGATTAGAGTTCTTGAAACATATGTACCATGTGCATTCAAACAAGTACTGCAAGCAAAGCTGAGGACACCAACAGGGAAAGAGAGAACATACAACTTGTGAAATATCTCCAGCTCTTGTCACACTCGCTCAATATTGATGCAATGCCCACAGTACGTAAGGTGGAAAACTTAACAGATCTACATGACAGTTCTCAATTTTCTCTTATGTATCTGAATAAAACGGACACCATTACATAAATTGATTTTTAAAAAGTTAATGTTATAGCTTAGTCTTATTTCCAAGTCAATGTCATTTGACAGATCAGTAATTCCCGAAATAAGGCAACCTTAGTTTGTCCACAGTATCTTCTATTTCCTTTTGCAGGATGCTGACAATGAACTTTTAGGAAGTTAGACTTGAAGCAAAAGGATCCACATTCCACCTGCCAATCTTCTCTATCAGCTACTGAAGAAACAAACCATCAGTGAGATTCCTGCCCATCCTAGAACAGCTGTATCATAAAGATGGCCAGGAATCTGTGCCTACACAAACACATATACAAATAAGAAAAGAGTTAGAGAATGAGATAGTGCTAATCAAAGCTGGGAAAATATATATCAGGAGAAACTGCAAGCAGAAATTATAAGATTCCTGACTCAAACTTATTATAAAGCATGCCTTAATATAGAAGAAACTATGAAGTAATGTTTTTGTTCTCATAATGGGTTTGGTTTTGTTGCTGCTGCTGCTGCTGTTTTTCGGGAAGGGGAGTTACAAAACACAAAGTAGTGAGAGCCTTCTGGAAATAAGGAGTAGAAATGAACAGAAGCAGAAAGATTGCTTGGGGTGATAGCATGTCATGTGATCCAGAGCTAAGGAAACACATTCAAGACTTCTCTTATTTGATCACCAATACTGCAGTGGATCCAGAACTAACCTAGTTATGCTGTGGTACTGAGATTTTACTTCTGGGATTTGATTGCTCTCACACAGAACCACAGCTAATGATTTGTGTCTTTTTTTTTTTAATTTTTTTTTTTGTTTATTTATTTATTTGAGAGTGACAGAGAGAAGGAGGCAGAGAGAGAGAGAGAGAGAGAGAACGGGCGCGCCAGAGCTTCCAGCCTCTGTAAACGAACTCCAGACGCGTGCGCCCCCTTGTGCATCTGGCTAACGTGGGTCCTGGGGAATTGAGCCTTGAACCAGGGTCCTTAGGCTTCACAGGCAAGAGCTTAACCACTAAGCCATCTCTCCAGCCCATGATTTGTGTCTTTACAGAAGTGTCAGGATCAGCTTTGATGACAGCAATGACACTTGCCTTCCTGTAGTGCTAAGGTAGTCTGGAGGAGGTAATGCCTGTTGTAGGATTTAGGCATCTTGTCCAGGTGCCTTCTAATTTTTACACTGTGCCTTTGCCCTTATCACCCCAAATGAAATGAGAGAATAAACTCCCTTTGTAGACTGACTCTCTTCCCTGAAGTCAAGTAACTCAATTTAAATAGAAGTTTCTACTTTCCCCTCACATGTATAAAAATAGGCTGTGGTATTCATCTGTAAGATTACTTCAGATGCTATTGTCTCTTATTTCCTTTAAATTTCATGGAATTTGTTCACACTTTAGATATCACTATGTTTTCATAGAGATGGCTTAAGCTGTATGGATCTGCTTTTCCCAGGAAGCATGATATTTCTATATTTGTCTTTTAGGCTTATTTCAATATATACATATATATGAACAAAATTGTCATTCTCTGAAGTGGTACAAAAATAAAAGTCCTCATCTATTAAATTGCACATAATCTAAGAAAGAGACAAAATATAAAAAGTAGAGGTTATGGCAGAAATAAACACACAGCAATGAAAACATATAGGATGGTGTCAAGTCCAAATTTGGAGTTAAAGATCAAAAAAGCTTTTGTTAAAGATAAGGTGAGCTTCAAAAAGAGAAGATAGACAGGTGAGGGAAATGTCAGGGGGCATTGTAGGCAAGAGCACAGCTGCGCAAAAGAATCTGCTCTTGTAAGAAGGCATGCCTAAGCAGCAGGGGTAATGAAACATCTTAAAAATCACAGACCACTTGAGTGGAGTCCAAGACCCACAGGCCTCTTAATGCAACCAATTCTTCTCCTGAAAGAAAAATGGTTAAAAGTTAGAGACATGAAATAAAGGAATTTTTGCGAATATTTTGCTTTAACATGCATGAGTTGTTTCTCTCAAAAAGATAATACTAGTACTATATATAATTATAGGTTTAAATAATTATCTATACATTTTAAATTAATTGTAAGTCATTGTACTGCTTTTCCATGTAATGAGGGTTTATCTTTATTTTGCTATTTTGTGTCAGTAATATAATATATGCATATTATAGTAAAAGTAACAATAAAGCCAGGCATGGTGGCATACATTTTTAATCCCAGCACTCAGGAGGCAGAGGTAGGAGGATCACCATGAGATCAAGGCCACCCTGAGACTACATAGTGAATTACAGGTCTGCCTGGGCTAGAGCGAGACCCTGCTCAAACAAACAAACAAACAAAAACATAATAAAAATGGTTTCATCCCGTCTCCCAGTATTCCCACAGAGGTTAAAAATACCCAGACTTGGGGCTGGAGAGATGGCTTAGCAGTTAATGCGTTTGACTGCAAAGCAAAAGGATCCCAGTTCAATTCTCCAGGACCCACGTTAGCCAGATGCACAAGGGGGCGCATGCATCTGGAGTTCGTTTGCAGTGGCTGGAGGCCCTGGCATGCCCATCTCTCTCTCTCTCTCAAATAAATAAATAAAATATATTATATACATATATGTGTGTGTATATATATATATATCCCAACTTTCCTATGTGCCTTTCCAAAGATATACACTTTCATGATCATATAAATCTCTAAGTACAGACACAATTGGACAATTGGGAAATTTTCTTTACCAAAGTTAAAATGTGTTTAAAATATGGTTTCTAATTATCATTAATATTCATGTAAAATGTTTCTACTATTATAATTATTTTAATAATTAAGCCTTCTAAAGTACTTGTTTCTCTCTTTAATTAAAAACTTTCTCAGCCAGGCATGGTCTTGTATACCTTTAATCCCAGCACTTGAGAGGCTGAGGTAGGAGGATCACTGAGTGTTCGAGGCCACCCTGAGACTACATAGTGAATTCCAGGTCAGCCTGAGCTAAGTGAGACCCTACCTCAAAAAGCAAAACAAAACAAACAAAAAAAAAACTTTCTCAAGGGCTGGAGAGATGACTTAATGGTTAAGGCATTTGCCGGCAAAGCCAAAGGACCCAGGTTCGATTCCCTAGGACCCACATAAGCCAGATGCACAAGGTGGCATATGTGACTGGAGTTCACTTGCAGTGGCTGAGGGCCCTGGCATGCCCGTTATCTCCCCCTCTCTCTCTTTCTCTCTCTTCCTCTTTCTCTCTTTCTGAAATAAATTAATTAAATTAAAAAAAAAAAAAAAAACTTTCTCTTGAGCCAGGCGTGGTGGCGCACGCCTTTAATCCCAGCACTCGGAAGGCAGATGTAGGAAGATCACTGAGAGTTCAAGGCCACCATGGGACTACATAGTGAATTCCAGGTCAGCCTGGACCAAAGGGAGACCCTACCTCAAAAAAACAAAAAGAAAAAAAAAACTTTCTCAAGTACTTATTTTAGAAATGAAAAAGATGCAAAATGATTACAAAAGTTTGTGTATATTACTTACAACTTTTCCATGATGGTAAAATGTTAGGTAATGACAGTTTAATTATCAAAACAAGAAATAAACATTGCTACAATAGGAAATCACAGACATAATTCCAATTTTAGGAGTCTTGTGCTCTATCAACTAAGCTAGCCAGGCCACTATTCCAATTTTAGAAAATTTTACATTAGTTTTCTTTAAGTAACACAGTATCTCATAATGCATTTAGTTATTTCTTCTCCTTGGTCTTTGCTGTAGTTTTGATCTTAATGACCCCAAAGGATTATGCATTAGAATCTTAATCTTCAGCCCATAGTATTATTTGTAAACCTTTGAGAGATGAGACCTACAGAGTGATTATTGCAGTCAGGTTTGCTTTGCTGGTAGAAATCACCCAACCAAGAGCAGCCTGTGGGAAAAAGGAGGTTTATTTTGGCTTACAGGCTTGAGGGGGAAGTTCCACGATGGCAGGGGAAAACGATGGCATGAGCAGAGGGTGGACATCAGCCCCTGGCCCACATAAGTGGACAACAGGAACAAGAGAGTGTCACCATCTCCACCAGGTGTTAATTCCCAAATCTCCATCAACTGGGAACCTAGCATTCAGAACACCTAAGTTTATGGGGGACACCTGACTCAAACCACCACAGTGATGTTCAAATCATTGAGAAGTGCCTTCGGAAGGGATCTCCCACCACCTCTCTCTTGCTTTAGGGCAATGAGCTCAGAGGTTCTGTTCTACCCTTTGCTGCCACTGGATCCCTAAAAGCAATGGAACTTGATATGCTACTTGGGAAAGGACTAGAGTCTCCAAACCATAAAGCAAAATAACTCGGGCTGGAGAGATGGCTTAGTGGTTAAGCGCTTACCTGTGAAGCCTAAGGACCCCGGTTCGAGGCTACATTCCCCAGGACCCACCTTAGCCAGATACACAAGGGGGTGCACGCGTCTGGAGTTCATTTGCAGTGGCTGGAAGCCCTGGCACGCCCATTCTCTCTCTCTCTCTCTATGCCTCTTTCTCTCTGTGTCTGTTGCTCTCAAATAAATAAAAATAAATAAACAAAATAACTCTTCTCTTTATAAGTTGATGTGTCAAGCACGAGGTATGACGACGACAAGCAAGCCAGTATCGCGTTCTGAAAATAGTATTCTCCCTCACTTCTGAGTAAGGTGGTTAACTAAAAGCTCCCCCCGTGACTTAGTGAGAGAATCAGAGTAAGGGGGAAAAATCCTTTATTCCAAAAGGTAGCAAAGAAGCATTTCAGCAATCCGCAGAAGGTCTACAGTCATGCCACCCTGAAATTACCAGATCTTGGCAGAAATTCACAAAGGAAGTAAAAGCAACCCTGCAAGGCGCAGAGCAGGGTGCATGGCATCTCAGTAAGTAAGCCAAACAAAGTTTGGTGACTCAGCTCTGAGGCTGAGAGGAGGCAGAGGCCCTTCCAACAGGCAAGAGATGAGGCAGGCAGTCCTAGCTTCAAGGTGAGTGAACAATCCTCACAAGCGCCAAAATCCAGGCGCAGCTGCTAAAACCACAGAGGAACTATGGAGATGAGCAAGAGTGCTGCTTCCATGGTAAACCTGACAATCAGTGCAAGGGCGAAGGAGACAGATGCTGAGGACACGCAACACCTACCAAAGCAGAGATCCAGAGGCTCTTAAAAGCCCATCAGTGAAGTAGACTTAGAGATGGCTTAGCGGTTAAGACATTTATTTGTCTGTAAAACCTAAGGACCCAGGGCCAATTACCCATGTAAGCCAGATGCACAAGGCAGCGCATGTCGCATGTTTATTTGCAGTGGCTAGAGGCCCTGGTGCTCTCTCTCTCTCTCTCTCAAATAAATAATAAAATATTTTTTAAAAGACACACCTATCACAACTCGGGGAATTTTGAGGAAGATTGGACAGAAATATTGTAAGAGCCACTGATTGAGACATCATGCCCAGAGGCATTGCCTCCCCCAAAAAACTGACTGCTTCTCCCAGAATGCATAACCCACAACCCCATGGGGAATGCTTGCAACCCTAATGAGGAGCGTCCCCAGTAGAATAGGGGCAGGGATGAAGTAAAACAGGGTACCAACTCGTGATGTATCCATACAAAATATGTTGTTAATAATAATAAATAAACAATAAGTAAAATTTTAAAAATATGTTTTATTTGTTATTGTACTTCATACATTCATCTAATTTTATTTATGCATGATTTTATTATTGGGCATTGTTTCTTTTTATTTTACATAGTTTCTTTTGTTATTTTCTATTCCATGTTTATCTTTCTTCTTTCTCTCCACCTTGAGTCATATTGCTTTAACATAATTTTACATTTTAATTTTTATTCTACATCCTACATTTATCAGATACAAATTTTTGTCCTATTTTAATATTGGAATTTTTTTTCTTTACTAATTTATTTTTCTAAACTGTTACTCTTTCCTATTATCCATAATAATACTCTTCTCCACCCCAACTTTTTTTCATTTATATTTAGTTTTACTTGTCCTCTAGTTTTCCCTTTTCCACGACTCTTTCCTTTATCTCATTCATTCACTAGATCCACATATACAAATCACTGGGACACCCAGTCTTGTAAGACAAACTATAATAAAGGCCACAAAATTCAGAAAACTGATAAAATAAAACTGGGCAATACCACTAAGCTAATTTTCTCTCTAAACAGGGCATTAAACAAACAAACAAACAAAAAATCAACAAGAAAACCTCACCATTAAGCTAAAAGATCTAACAAATATACATAGCAGAATCCAAATACACAAAACAGATTCTTCTTAGTACCTCATTTTAAGAAACAAATCATGTATTTCCCAACAGAAAAGAATCAAAATAACTTCTTGTAACATGATGACAGAAGAATAAAATTAGAAATGAATAGCAAGCTACAGAAACAATACAATGAGCACTGAAGAAGTTAGTGAGGAAATTAAAAAGTTCCTAGAATCAAATAAAAATGAAAGAAAAAATTATCAAAACATTTGGTATACAGTTAAAGCAGTTCTAAGAAGAAAGTTTATAGATATTAGTGTTTCTATTAATAAAATCAGAAAATTTCAAATATATAACACAATGATGTACCTCAAGGTCCTATAAAAAAAATAGGAATAGGGGCTGGAGAAATGGCTTAGCAATAAAGGCAGTTGCCTATAAAGCCAAAGGACCTAGGTTCAATTCTCCAGGACCCACATAAGACAGATGCACAAGGGGACGCATGTATCTGTAGTTTGTTTGCAGTGGCTGAAGGCCCTGGTGTGCCAATTCTCTCTTTTTATATCTATTTCGATCTGCTTCTCTCTTTCAAATAAATAAATTAATTAATTTTAAAATATAGGAACAATCCATAACCAAATAAATCATAAAAATGAGGGTATAAATTAATGAAATGGAAAGAATAAGGGAAAATACATAGAATTGATCAAAGAGTTGATTCTTTGAAAATTTAAATACAATTGACAAAGCCCTGGTGTAGCAGACAGCTTCAGGTTTGCTGAGATGAACTTTCAGACCAGGCACAATTATGGAGGAAGGGATTTATTGAAGCTTACAGATCCCAAGGAAATTCCATAATGACAGAAGAAGCTGGCCTGTTTTCACAGGACCAAACAGAGAGAGAAGCACAAGAATAAAAGCCACACAGCACAGCACACTTCAGGAACTCCAGCTAGGCACACTTTGCATATCTTTAGATTGAAATATCAAACCCAACACCACACCTTAAGATCCACCCAGCGATGCTGCCTCCAGCCAGGTGGCTGCAGATCCAAATTATAAGCTACCAAAATACTGAATATATTGGGGGCCATATATTCAAACTACCACACCTGGGAAAACTAACAAAAGAAAGAGAGAGAAGACCTAAGTTAATAAAACTAGAGATGAAAAAGGTAAAGTCACTACAGATGTCAATGAAGTGGAGTCATTGGGAAATACTTTCAAAACTTATACTCCAAAAACCTAGAAAGTCTAGAAGAAATGAATATAGCCCTAGAACACATATCTCCTACAAAAATTAAGTCAATATCTATAAGCATACACAAATCTTTCATAACCAACAAGAATAAAACTAAAAAAAAAGTTTCCCAACAAGAAAAGAAAAAAAAAAGGCTGGAGGGATGGCTTAGCAGTTAAGGCATTTGCCTGCAAACCCAAAGTACCCAGGTTCAATTCCCCAGGACCCACGTAAGCCAGATGTGGCACATGTGTCTGGAGTTCTTTTACAGCAACTGGAGGTCCTGGTGTGCCCATTCTCTCTCCCTCTTTCTCTCTGTCAAATAAATAAATTAAAATTTTATATATATATATATATATATATATATATATATATATATATATGCCCAAGACCAGATGGATTCACTGCCAAATTCTGCCCGAGCTAATACCAAGGCTCCTCAAGTTATTTCAAATAACAGGGAAAGAACACTATCAAACTCTTTCTCTGAAGTCAGCATCATCCTGATACCAAAACCAGATAAGGACACAACAAAGAAAAGAAAACCAAAATGTCTATGTTGTAAAGTGCTTCATATTGCTGGGATGAACATCCAAACCAGGCAAAGTTTATGGGAGGATGGGATTTACTTCAAGCTCACAGATGCAGGGGGACATTCCATCAGCAACAGAAGAAGCTGCTTCCATACTTGCAGGCAGAGAGAAACCATCACCAGCCAGAAAACACCAATACAAGGAACACAAAACAGGCAGCAAATAGTAGGACCTCCAGAGCTCAGACTGCATACCTTTGATCTGGGATTCATCCCCAAACATACCTTAGAGCTGAACCCCAGGAGCTTCCCTCAATGACACCTCCTCTAGCCAGGTGACTGGAGACCAAAGTTATAAGCTTTAATAAGATGTCTAGTCTACAGGAGACATATATTCAAACTACCATAGTCCGTTATGGAAATATATGTTATCTAAATTTTCCTTAATGCCTCTAACACACTAATCATAGTAATTTTAATTTGCTTATCTGATGATTCCAACATCTGTGTTATGTAAGTATTTCTTTGATGACTTAACCTGGCTAGCAATTTAACCTTTGCCGTTCCAACAAATATCAGACACTTCCAACACTTCATATACTCTTTTGCACTTTTTGTCTTTTTAGCATTTTCTTCATCTTCTAAAATCAAAATTTTTTAATTAACACATCAAAATATTACATTTATGGAATACAAAAATCAACTCAAAATAGATTAAACCTTTAAATATAAGATCTGAAACTGGAAACTACAAGAAGAAAATGGAGCTGACACTCCTTAAAATTGGTCTAGGCAAGACTCCACCATTAATGTTTTTCCTTCCTGTCGAAAAGCTCATCTTGCACTTCTTTCAACTGTAATATAGTATTTTTGTGTTAAGCCCTTTGCTGTATCTTTCTGGGTGCACCAGGCTACTTAGCCTGGTGTCCTCAATTCTTTGGTGGGTTCAAGAAAACTCACTAATACTCTCATGGTTTGGCTTTCTGTTGTTGTAAGTGTGAGGGTAACAGCCTTCAAAATCCCTACACATCAAAATGAAAACTACCTGTTGTAGTCACCTTCCTGTTGCAGGGACAAAACACCAGACCAAAAGAAGCTGATGGGAGAAACACGGTTATTTTGGCTTACCATCTCAAGGCGGTGCCCAGCATGGCAGGGAAAGGATGGCAAAGCAGAGGCTGGACATCATATCTTACCACAGCAGCTGGCAGAGAGCAGCAAGAGCAAGCAGAGCTCTGAAAAGGAAGAAGCTGGAGATAAAAGCCCTAAACCCACCCCTAAAAACACACCTCCTATAGCAAGGCTGCACATACTATATTGCCACCAGATGGGGATCAAGCACTCAGAACACAGGAGTCTATGAGGTACAACTCATTCAAACCACCGCACTACCCAGTGTCCACTCATTTCCTTATTATTTGAGCATTTCCTTACTTTCTAATCTTCCAGCTTCATCTTGTTCTTTTCCTCACTCTATTCTAGCAATTTCCTCAAAAACTACTAGTCTTTTCAGTGGAAATCAGTATCTAGAAATCAAGATCTGACTGCTGATTGTTGCTTTTAGTGTCTCTGTGACTCAAGAACTTTCTGTTTTACACGGAAAGCTTAGAAATAAAAGGGTACATATTAAGTGCACATACTTATCTCTATGTACCCATACTAAAACTTTACATTATAATTTATCTTTTCTCTTTGCTTATTTTAGCTTCTCTCTTTAATCGTAAGAAGACTAGTTCTTATCACTTATACTATCTTCATTCATTTGCTCAAACAGAATACCCAGCAAGTAGTTTCAGAACTGATTAACATACCATTATAAATGGAATAACAGTTATTGCAACATTTTCTCCTTGACATTAACATGTATAATTTAATACGTTTCAACAAACTTTTATACAATGTAACCACAGCTCTCACATGCCTATGACTCTAGAAATTCATCTCATGACTCTTTCCCAACCAGCCCTGCATCTGTCCCAGAAGCAATCATAATCCAAATTTTTCACAAGTTAAATTAGTTTCATCTTTTCCAGAACTTCATGTAAACAGAATTATCCACTACATAGTCTTCTGCTCTTGGATTATTTTATTCGACATAACAGCTGTAAGATTTATCCTAGTTCTAAAATATGATTGCTATAATAGAGCAAGTGTATGCCCTGTTTTATAGAAGTCCCTATTTTTATAAAAATGAAAATATTTCTATTTATAGACATAAATTTCATATTTGTTTTCCAAATTTGTACTTACTACTTTACATTCCACCAGTGATGTACATGTGTTCTTGTTGAGCTGCAATCTACCCAATATTTCATGCATTCCTTTCACTTTTAACTATCCAAATGGGTGAATACTGGCATGTGGCAGTTTTAATTTCCCTTTCTGATGACGATAAGATTGAACATCATTTTATTTATTTATTTATTTATATTTATATTTAGTGGCCCTGTGTCAGTTCATTTTGTACCCATTTATAAAATTGGATTTTTTTATCTTTTCATTTCTATACTTTGTAGGAGCTTTTGTATTCTTTCTGCAAGTACTTTAGTAAAAATATGCTTTGTTGTCTTATGTGTGTAAATATGTGTGTGTGTGTGTGTGTGTGCGCTGTGTGTGCACGTGTGTGCATGCATGCTCCTGTGTCTGACTGTGGGTATGCTTATGCCAAGGTGACATGTGGAGGTTAGAGGACAACTTTAGGGTGTTGGCCCTCACCTTCTTTGAGGCAGTGTCTCTTGTTCACTGCCAAACTAGCAGGACTATGAGCTTCTGGCAGATATTCTTGTCTCTACCTCTCTTTCCACCATAAGTGAGCTGGGATTATGGATGCTTGCTATATTGTCCAGATTATTACTGAGTTCGGGGGATCCAAACACAGATACTCATGCTTGCAAAACAAGTGCTTTATCCATTGAGCCATATCCCCAGCCCCTGGGGAAAATGTTTTTAAATATCTCACCCTTTTTATGACTAATTTCTGGATTTTTCTCACGGGCGACCTTTAATGATTAAATATTTAAACTTCTCTCATTTAACTTTTTTGTTTGTTTGTTTGTTTTGAAATAGGGCCTTGCTGTAGCTCAGGCTGACCTGGAATTTACTATGTAGTCTCAGGCTGGCCTTGAATTCATAGTAATCTTCCTACCTCAGCCTCCTGCGTGTCTTTTAACTTTCTTAACTGCTATTAATGATAGTGCTTTCTTTGCTTTTTTACTAAAGCATTTTATTATTACCAGATTAAAACAGTCCCCTGGAGCTTCTTCCAGAAAGGTAAGCTGTCATATCTAGCTGTAAGATTGGTGTTAATTAATATTTCTGTTAGGAGGTAGGGATCAAAGGTTACTCATTTCTGCACATATATGTAGCACTATTTCCTGAACAGATTTCCCATTTACCATTAAATGCCTCAGTACCTATGAGAAAAAAAAAAAAAAGACCACTATGGTGGTTTGATTCAGGTGTTGTCCCCCCAAAACTTAGGTGTTCTGAATGCTAGGTTCCCAGATAATGGAGATTTGGCAATTAACACCTCCTGGAGGGAGTGTATTGTTGGGGGTGGGCTTATGGATGTTATAGCCAGTTTTCCCATGCCAGTGTTTGGTACGCTCTCCTGTTTTTGTAGATTTGTTGTTGGCCAGGAGGTTGATGTTCACCCTCTGCTGATGCCATCATGTTCCCCTTGCCATCATGGAGCTTCCCCTTGAGTCTGTAAGCCAGAATAAACCCTTTTTTTTATGCCCAAAAGCTGTGCTTGGTTGGGTGATTTCTGCCAGCAATGAAAACCTGACTGCAACAACCACTGAAGTATATGTCAATTTTATTATTTGCTATTCTGATACATTGTATAATCTCCTGATGCCAATACATGTTATTGTGATCACTACAATTTTATAGTCCATGTTGTAGTCAGCTAAAATTCTCCAACTTTTCTCCAAATTATTCTGATTGTTATAGTTTGTAGTGGTTTGAATGTGAATATGAATGTGAATGTATCCATCCTCCTCCCATAGACTCAGATGGTTTATTTTTATTAAGCTTGTAACTTGGGTTTCTAGCCACCTGGCTAGAGGAGGTGTCACTAGGTGTGGCTCCTAGGGTCCAACCCAAAGGTGTGTTTTGGGGACAGATATGAAGTCCAGCCCAAAGTATGCAGAGAAGGTTGAACTCTGGGCATCCTTCCTGCTGCAGGTTGGTGCTTGCTGCATTTTAGTATTTGCTGGCTAGTGGTGGTCTCTCTCTCTCTCTCCCTCTCTCTCTCTCTCTCTCTCTCTCTCTCTCTCTCCCTTTGTCTCTCCTTGGGTTTATGAATGGGAGTCAGCTTCTTCCATCACTGATGGAACTTCCCCTGGATTCTGTAAGCTTGAGATAAATCCCCTCCTCCCATAAAACTGTTTGGTTGGATGTTCATCCCAGCATCATGGAAGCTGGTTTTCTGTACTATGGTAAAAATCATGGAGTCTAGGCTGGGAATGTAGCTCAGTGGTAGAGTGTTTACCTAGTATGCTCAGAGATTTGGGATCCATGGCCAGCAACACAAAACATGAAACAAACAGGGGAAAGGTCAATAGGACACAAGTGACACAAAGTGAAAGATTAAGGGGTGGAAGGGTACAGAGAGTTTCAGAGTGGGGAGCAGGGAGAGGATGAGGAGGAGAAAGAACAAAAACAAATTTTGTTTGAATGCTATAATGAAATATAATACTATAAATGCTAATTTTAAATTTGTAAATAAAAAAGAATAGGCATGCAAATATGGCTCTGGGGTTAAAGGTGGTTGCTTGCAAAGCCTGCTGACCTGGGGTTCAAGTCCTCAGTATCAATGTAAAGCCAGATGCAAAAAATAAATAAAATGGCACATGCATCTGGTGTTTATTTGCAGTGGCAAGAGGTCCCTGGTGCAGCCATTTTCTCTCTCTCCTCACAAGTAAGTAAAAATAAAAATAAATTTAAAAGGATATAATTATTATTTTAGTTATTCTTAAAAAGTTAACTGTGGATATTATTTAGATTTCAAATAAGTCAATAGCTAAAGCTGGCAGAACAATGATATCTCCCCTGATTGATTCTTCAAATGTATTAACTTGATATATCATTTCATTTATTTATGTTTTCTTTAACCTCTCATCAAGATTTTGAATTTTCAGTGTAAAAATTCTGTATATGTTTTCATATTTTTCCTGAGTAGTTTATAATTTGGATAGTAACATATATCATGTTTTTATTTCAATTTCTAATTATTACAAATATATGCAAATTTATTGAGAACATTAAGATTGTACTATACCAAATTGTTATATTAATTTAGGGATTTTAGTACTTCCTTTGTAGATTACTTAGAGTTTTCTTTTTTAAAATTTATTTTTATTAGATCTGGACATATTTAGTATGTAAACAACATATGTTGGTACCATCCTTTCCCTCCTCTCTGCCCCTTTTTGGAAGAGGCCTTCCTCATTGGGGATTCAGGTCAACCCCATGGGGATTGTGAATCATACATTATAGGGGCAGCAGTCAGTTATGGGGGAGAGGCAATATATCTGTGCCCAAAAAAAGCCCAACTTGTGGCTCTAACAATCTTTTCACCCCCTCTTCCACAAAATTCCCTGTGCCATTTTTAAGTTTTAAGTATACTTCAGTGATGGCCTCTTAGGAGCCTCTGGATCTCTGCTTTGGTAGGTGTTGATTGTCCTAAGTATCTATCTCCTTCACCCTTGTGCTGATATCAGGTTCACAGAGAAAAGCAGTACTCTTGCTAATTTCTTCAGTTCCTTGGTGGTTTCAGCTGGGGCTAGGGTGAAGTGTGCTGGGTCAGTTATCTCCTCAAATACTGCTCCCATCTGAAAAAGAGAAGCAGAATCTCCAATGGAGAGTGAAGTCAGCACTGGTTAAATGGGATACCCATTATTAACTTAGAGAGAATTTAAAGGGTGTAGACCCTCTTATATGCCAAGATTAGGGGGAGCTTGACATTAGAAAGCAAAATCCATTGTATGGATATAATTCTGACTTTTTTTCCCAGTTCCAGATATGGTTTCCTTCTCTCTTATTTGCCTCTCTCTCCTTCTCACTCTCTGTCTCAAACAAATTAACTTATTAAACAATAATATTTATCTCTCTTTTAAAAAAAAAGAGTGACAATGGAGTTCTACTCAGCAATAAATAGAAATGAAGTTATGAAATTTGTAGGAAAATGGATGAATCTGGAAAGTATTACACTTAGTGAGGTAACCCAGGCCCAGAAAGCCAAACATCACGTGTTCTCTCTCATATGTGGATCTGAGCTACAAATGATTGGACTTCTATGTGAGTAGGAATAAAACTCAGTAGTAGAGGTCAGTAGGCTAGAAAGGAAATATAAAGGAATAGAAAGGGAAGGGGGAACTTAATAGGGTTGTATTGTATATATGTAAGTAGAAGAACAGATTAATGGGGGTGAAAAGGCCTAAGTGAGGTCAGGGAAGAGACTGAGAAAAGGAAAGGTAGAGGAGGGCTAATCAAAATCTAAGAGAATATAAATAAGTCATATGGAAACCTAGTTTTTTGTACAATGGAACACTCAGGAGCCACAGATTATTAATAGAAAATTTTCAGTGCCAGGGATGGGATACCTTCCAGTGAGTTGTTGGCCAGGGAGGCCTCTGATACCCCCAGATCATTACAGGCTATTGCCAAGACCCTTGATTTCCCACCAGGAATAGATAGGTACGACCCTGTTGCTGAAGACTACATACTTGGGCTGCAAGGTCACTGAGAAATCCTGCTGGAGCTGAGCTGAAAACCTTCTCTATGTAGACCAGCTGACAGAAAGCTGGAAAAAACTATACTGCATGCAGCTCAATGGGAGAGAGAGAGAAATCACCAGTGAAGATCCTCAACAATAGACACCTGCAAGCCCTAAATTTAGCTGGCCAGGCCAAATGAGCCAATGGGTGTAATAGTGGCATGTCTGTTATGGGGGAAATCAGCTTCTCTCTAATTGGACTGGAGGCCTGCTCCATGGGAGGGAATACATCCCTGATACTGAAAACCTACAACAGGGGTAGTCCATGAGTCCTAGAGGTATAATGTCTGCTGCTGTCTGGCTAAATGTATATAATATCCTGACCAAAATGCCCAGTAAGCACTTCCCTCAATGTTCATACCTGTATATTAATGCTACTCTCACTTTTGGTTAGAAAAGCTTCTCTTTTCAGATGACAGTGACCTTGAGATGGCTCAGAAGGCACTACAATGCTGAGAAGAAGTGACAGAGGAGGGCTTAGCACTGCAATATCTCTATCACACTTTCCAAGGCTCACGGTCTATTGAGGAAGAGGTGGCAGAAAGAATGTAAGAGCCAAAGGAAGGGTAGGACTCCTTATAATGTGCTCTTCCACACACAAAATGGCCTGGATATCCATGACCTCACAGTGCCTGATACTACCTACACAAGACCATCATAATAGGAGGAAAAGATGATGACATCAAAATAAAAGAGAGAGACTGATTGAGGGTGAGGGGATATGATGAAGAGTGGAGTTTCAAAGGGAAAGTAGGGGAAAGGGAATTACCATGGGATATTCTTTACAGTTATGGAAGTTTTCAATAAAAAATTAAAATTAAAAAGAGGAGTGATTATCTTTCTTAATCCTAATCTTACTGGGAAAGCATTCATATTTCATCTTTGAGTATGTTGTTATCAGACTCATTCCATACTTGTTGTGCAAGAGATGACCCTATACACATAGGTAGCCAGACTATTTCCTATCAAACAAGGTATTAATCTTATCAGGTGATTTTTTAATAGCTGTAAATAATTAAGATATATTTTCTTTATTCTGCTAATAATATAAATTGGTACATAAAATACTATCATTGGATAAATACCAATTTGTTGTGATGTATTAGCAATTTAGTATAGTGCTAAATTCTATTTGAATATTCTTTTCTTTGGATTTAGTCAATTTGGTGTTACTCCTCAAGTATTGGAAAAATTCCACCAATTAAATAACAGCACAAAAATTTTTGTCAAAATATTTTTAGGTACTTGATAAGCATAAGGCTATTTAGATTTTCTATTTTTTTTCTTGAGTTAGCATTGGTAAGTTTTATTATTTCAGATATTTTTACATTTCATTTGAGTTGCTAAATTTCTTGTCATTAAAGTGTTCTTCTATATTATCTTCTTTAATGTCTATGGGACAGATAGATCTATATTTACTTGTTCCTACTCCTAATATTAGGATTTGTATCTATCCTTTTATACTGATCAAGACATAGAAATTTTGTTGGTTGATATAAAAGCAAGACTATTGGCTGTTAATGTCTTTTTTTGGTTTTGATACTTTCATATTATATTTCAGTAATTCCTCCTGTTTCCTTTATCATAATCACTTTAGGTTTAATGTCTATTTTGACACAATTTCTCATTGATTTTAATCCTTTCATCTTTCCTAAGATCATTTATTTTTATTTTTTAATTAATCTTTTTGTTTAGCATACAAAATAATGGTTTTCATCATGATATCTTCATATATATGTATAACCATACTTTATTTTCATTTATTACCTTCCCTCACTACCCTGTCCTATGTCCCTAACCTCGAACTGATTTCCTTCTTCCCTCAGTTCTACCTCATTTCTTAGTAAATGCATCCCTTAACCTATTCCCCACCTTCTTTAAAATATCTTCTTCCTTACTCACATCCCATTTCCAGTTTTAAATATCCCCCTATGTGGTAGTTTGACTCTGGTCTCCTTCATAAACTTAGGTTTTCTGAATACTAGGTTCCCCAGCTGATGGCAACTGGAAATTAAAGCCTCCTGGAGGTAGTGGATCTTTGGAGGTGGGCTTATTGGTGTTACAGCCAGTTTCCCCTTGGCAGTGTTTGACACATTCTCCTATGGCTATTGTCTACCTTATGTTGGCCATGGGGTGATACTATATATATACAGATACACACCCCCACACATGCATAAGCCTAAGTTCCACATATGAAAAAATATATATAGCATTTGTCTTGGAGTCTAGCTGATTATTCTTAACATAATGTCCCAGTTCCAAAGATTTTCTTTCAAAGCAATTATCTCATTTTTCTTTATGACTAAATTTCATTTTGTATGTATACATATTTTCATTATTCATACAGCTGTTGATAGACACTATTGCAGTAAGGTTCGCCTTGCTGGTAGAAATCACCCAACTAAAAGCACCTTGTGGTAAAAAGAGGTTTATTTTGGCCCAAAGGCATGAGGGTAAGCTCCACGATGTCAGGGGAAAATGATGGCATGAGCAGAGGGTGGACATCACCCCCTGACCCACATAAGATGTACAATAGTAACAGGACAGTGTGCCAAACACTGGCATGGGGAAACTGGCTGTAACACCCATAAGCCCACCGCCAACAACACACTGCCTCCAGGAGGCTTTAATTTCCAATTGCTATCAGCTGGGGAGACTAGCATTCAGAATATCTAAGTTTATGGGGACACCTGAATCAAACCACCACAGGCAGGTTTCATTTTTTTGTAGGTATTGTGACTAGTGCAAAAATACACATGGATGTGCAAATATCTCTGTAGTCTGTTGACTTAGAGTTCTTTGAATAATACCAAAGTAGTGTAGCAGGGTCATATTATACTTCTAATTTAAGACTTTTTTGAGAAACCTCCAAACTAATTTCAATAGTATATGCACAAGTTTACGTTCCAACCAGCAGTGAACAAAGGTTCTTCTTTCCCCACATCCTCACCAGCACAGCACTGTCCTTTGTTTACATGATGACGTATGGTTTGCCTGAGATGAGTGGAATATCAAAGCATTTTGTATTTCTATTTCTCTTATGACTGAAGATGTAGAATACTTTTACAAGTATTGATTGGACATTCGCATTTCTTCTTTTGTGAACTGTCTAGTTGATTGTGATTTGGCTCTTTGATATTTAATCTTTCCAGCTCTTTTCATGTCTGTAGATATGAATCCCTTACCTGATGTACAGATGGCACAGCTTTTGACCTGTTCTTTAGGCTATCTCTGCACAGTGCTGAGGTTTCTTTGACTTTGAAAAAGCTCTTTGAATTCATATAATCCTATTTGTCATTTTGGTGGGGGGCACATTTATGTGGTACTATAGTCATTTTCAGAAACTACTTACCTATGCCTATGTCTTGAAATGTTTTGCCTAAGTTTTCCTCTAGAACTTTCAGAGTTTCAAGTCGTACTTTGAGGTTTTAGGTCTATTTCAGACTTAGTTTTTGCAGAGTAAGAGATATAGATCTAATTTCATTTTTCTAAATGTGAAAAATCTAGTTTTTTCAAAACCACTTGTTAGAGACTGTCCCCAATGCACATTTTTTATGTCTTTCTCAAAAATTACATGCCTGTACTTATATGGATTAATTTCTAAGTTATCCATTCTATTTGATTGGTCTATATGTCTGTTGTTGAATTATCATGCTGGTTTTGTTACTATAGCTCCACAATGTAATTTGAGATCAAGTAGAGGGATATCTCAGTCATTTCTACATCTGCTAAGGGATTACCTTGGCTATTTGGGGTCTTTTGCACTTCAATATGACTTGGTATTATTTATTCTATTTCTGTGAAAAATATCATTGGAATTTTAACAGGGATTATAGTAGGTATGTATTGATTCTGCATATTGCTTTTGGTAATATAGCCATTTTCACAAAATTAATTCTGTCTATCCATGAGCATGGGAGGTCTTTCTATCTTCCAATCCCTTATCCAATTTCTCTGTTCACAGTCTTAGTTTTCCTTGTACATGTCATTCATATCTTTGATTACATTTATTTCTAGACAGCTTTGTCTTGTTTTGTTTAAAACTTGTGGATGATTTCTCCCCTGCTTTCTTTTGTGGCAAGTTCTTTATTTGGCATGAATGAAGCTACTGATTTTTATTGGAAAATTTTGTATTTTGCTGAGAGAGTTTATCAGGTCTACAAGTTTTCTGGTAGAGTCTAGGGGACTTTTAATTATAAGATCATTTATCTTGTAAATGGATAATTCAACTTCATTCTTTTCTATGTGGATGTTGCTTTCTCCTACCCTTTGCTCTAAGACTTTGAGTCTTACACTGAATAACAATGGAACAAGTAGGCACTGTTGTCTCACTCCAGAATTTACAGGAAACATTCTCACTTTTTCACACTTAGCATATAGATTTCTGATTGTGATATCCTTGTGTTGGATCATTCCCTTGGTGAGGAAGAAGTGGCCTTCTTTGTTCTTTTTAATTACTTTTGATTTGAAGCCTGTTTTATCAGATCTTAATATAGCAACACCTGCTTGTTTATTTCCATTTCCTTGGAATATCATTTTTCATCCTTTCACCCTGGAGAGGTGCCTATTTTTAGTGGTAAGGTGGTTTCTTGAAGCAGATAGAAGGGTCCATTTTTTTTTTTTTTTTTGATCCACCCTGCTAACTTGTATCTTTTGACGGGAGGAGGGGAGGGGAGGGGAGGGGAGGGGAGGGGAGGGGAGGGGAGGGGAGGGAGGAGGAAGGGAAGGGAAGGGAAGGGAAGGGAAGGGAAGAATGTATTTGCCAAGCCCTGTTTATTAGGTGCGAGTGTTTGGGGAAGAAATGCCTGCAGCAAATGCTGGCATTTTGCATCATTGCATAGAAATGATAGCTTGTTGTCTTTTTTTTTTTTAATTTATTTTGTATCTCCAGGATATTTTCTTTTTCATCCAGTCTTGCACTCTTAATTCCTTTCAGTTTCTGTGTTTATGTGTAGTCAGAGTTTGGGAATATTTACTTTTTCAATTACATTGTGTTTTATTATTATTATTATATCATGGTCTTTCTTTTAAGTAAAAAATCACAGTTTTGCCATTGTAAAAGTTCTTACCTGTTTATTAAGAGCTTCATACGTGCCAGGCACACACTCCACTGTTCGCGCAATGCAGCTGCGAACCACGGAGACATTAAACCATCAGTAAGGATTGTGTTTGGTGCCAAACGCCAAGGACAGACACTGAGGGGAGCACTGAGTGAGGGTTGCCGCATAGAGGTCAGCGCTTACTCTGTGCAGCTGAACCCAGGTTATTGCCCAGAACTGGCAGCCCATGTAGCTGGCCTTCGATGGAGCTTGGACTGGGATTAGGTTGGAGGGTATCTCCCAGTTAATTGCCTCACGTGTTGATTCTATGAGTATGCCTGGGGGCTTTTGCAGTTTTGTTCAGAATGTTCAGAATAAGTATGCTTGAGAAGATAACACTTAAGAATAAAATTTAAAAAGAAAAACAAAACTTTGGAGCTGGAGAGATGGCTCAGCAGTTAAAGGTGCTTGCTTGCAAAGTCTGATGGCCTCGTTTTGTATTCCCCAGTGCCCACTGAAAGCCAGATATGCATGCATCTGGAATTTGTCTGCAGTGATGAGAGGCTATGGTATATCCATCCTCTTCCTACCTCCTCCTCTGCTTGCAAATAGTAAATAAATAAATATTTTTAAGAATAACAAAAAAAAAGAATTCACTTGTGGCCATGAATGTCCATTTGATCTAAGATGTAGTTGCATTCTGAATTTGCTTTGTTGGTTTTTAATTCAGATGGCCTATACAGAAATGAGTGGCATATTGAAATCACCCACTATTGTTTTATTAGGACTTACTTGATTATTATTATGTATTATTATGTATATATATTATTATGTATTAGTGATTATTTTATGAAACTAAGAGCCCCAATATTTATAAGTACCTATTTATAATTGCTATATCTTCTTGGTGAGTTGTTCCATCTATTAATATGTAGATATGTAGTGGCTTTCCTTATATTCTATGACTACTTATTGTTTAAAGTCTACTTTACCAGAGATAGAATAACTATGACAGCTTTTTTTTTTCCTTTTTCTCTTTTTTCTTTCTTTCTTTTTTGTTTTTGTTTTTGTTTATGTTTATGTTCATTGGTTAGACTGTCTCTGTACTTTGACTCTCAGTCTTGGGTGTCTTCACCAGTGAGATGTGCTTCTCCTCAGATAAGCATATCAAATGATAAACTGTCCTTATAATTTTTGCTACTTGGGACAAATTGAAGTTGATTAATATAGTGGTTTTTTTTTTCTCCTGTCTATGAGATTAAATTCTTCTGTTTCTCTAGATGCCTACTAGTTTTATTAGTGTTCTAGATATAGTAGGTATTATATGGTAGGTCTCTATATTCTGTCATCTTTCCCTAAATGATACATTTTTGAGACAGGGGCTTGTGTAACCCAGGCTGGCCTCAAACTGATTATGTAATTTAGGAATAGCTTTTACCTCCCAAATTCTGGGATTAGAAACCCATGCTACCACATCATGTGGTGTTGATGTTTGAATCCAGGATTTTGTGCACCTCAGAAACTCACTAAAGAATATTTTTACTTTATCAGTAAGTTAATTTGACTGGATGCTGATAAAATTTGTTTTCTTTCTCTTTTCTTTTTCCTGATCTGAATATTGAGCAGAGTATTGCACATGCTAGGCAAGAGCTCTACCACTGAGCTATGCCCAAAACCCTGGCTATTCTCAAAATGTAAATGTGCCTCTATTTTCCTAGACAATATACAAAATCTTAATTATTTCAATCTTCAATTAATTTTTATCACACTCCTTAGAGCTTCTTCTACCTTTCCATATGTAGTCTAGGGCTTGTAAATAATTTAAGTGGAGTCATTTGTGGGCTTTGAACTCCCTTCTATATCATTCCTTCAAGGACTCCCTTCTCACATTTTAGCTCCTCGCCAAGGCTTCTCTCTTTCATTATCTAACACTCATATGGCCCTAGCTCTGATCCCCAACACAGAAAGAAAAAAAGAAATGAAGGAAGAGGGAGGGAGAGAAAGGGAATGAAAAGAAAAAGAGAGGAAGGAGAAAAAGTAATAAGGAAGGAAAGAGGAAAGAGGGAGGGAGGGAGGGAGGGAAAGAGAAATTGACTCCCTCAACACATTTGGGGATTTATGGTATATATTCGATTTAGTAAGCACCAAGCAAGATGAAAATATTCCAGAGGTAGGAATACCAGGTTAATTGATGGCTTATCAATATGCATGTATATATACTATTTTTAAAAATATTTTTTTTATTTATTTATTTGAGAGAGAGACAGAGGAAGGGGCAGAGAGAAAGAGTGAATGGGCACACCAGGGCCTCCAGCCACTGCAAACAAACTCCAGACACGTGTGAGCCTTGTGCATCTGGCTTACGTGGGTCTGGGGAATTGAACTGGGGTCCTTAGTCTTCTCAGGCAAATGTCTTAATGGCTTAGCTATTTCCCCAGCCCCCATATACTATTTTTAAATGTATGTCGAATATATATATATATATATATATATATATATATATATATATATCTCACATAGGCTGAAAGTGAAACCATTAATGTTCAGTTAGCTTTTAATTTCTGTGACAAAATTCCTGAAAAAAAAAATCAACTTTTAAAAGATCATTTGGGCTTGTAGTTTCAGAGGTTTCAGTCCATGGTTAGCTGCTCCATGGCATTCAATCCTGTAGCAAGACTGAAATGTGATGGCACATGGGTATGGCTGAGGAAAGCTGCAGTAAACATGATAGCCAGGAAGAGAGGCAGAAAAGAAAGCACCAAGGACACAATATTCTCTTGAAATTGACACCCATAATGACCTACTTCCTCTAGCTATGCCCTATCCCATATTAGCATGGTGAGCTATGATCACAAAAGCTTAATATATTGATGAAGCTGGCCCCCTTATGGTCTAATCACCTCTCAGTTGTGCCACCAGTTGGGAGCCAGGTCTGTAATACATGAGTCTTCAGGGAGACATTTCATACCCAAATCATAACCAGTCAAAAACTATAACTCTGGATTAAGACATACCATACCACTCATTTTGTTTGTGACCATGAACTACTAAAGTTACCTAAATCTTAGTTTCCTTACTGATAACATAGTGATTGAGTACTACTAACCTATCAGTAGGTTAATTCTACACTTGAGGTTTACAGTGTATCTATACTTGCTAGTAAGGTCCAACCAATTATTTGTATGCTGTTATTCTAATTTTTCAATATATGCAATAAAATATATTTAAATGCTTTAAAATTTGCCTTGTTTTTTCAAATTCACTGCCAAATGACTTCTTTTTCTCTGGTATCTGTCTCTTCTACATATTAGAGATTATGTGGCACAGTTCTGGCCATCAGACATAAGGAAAACTGGAAGTTTCAGGGGGAATTTTAATATAACTGGTATCCCATCCATATTATTTATCTGTTGTAAGCACAATGCTCTGAGATTCCACAGCCATCTTATAAGTTCATGAGGGAAAGAGACAACTAATCCCTGTGAGGCACTTTCTGACTCCTAGGACCTTGCAAATCTATGTCATCTGCCACTCTTCTCGAGACCTCTTGTCATTATGGTAAATATCCCCATCATTTAGGTAACTAGCCAGTAGATATTTATCTTGTTGCAGCTGAATGAGCTCCTTACTGATACATTACCTAATGGGGTTGTTTTGTATATTGTGTGTAACAGTGTTCCTGAGCAATCAACAAATTTATTTTAACTTATTAATAACCTGGTTTCCTTTGAAAATTATTGAAGATGGCTTATAGAACTCACATAGCCCCAAAGAAATGATAGAACCAAAACAATAAATAAATAAAACTAAGATACAAACCAAGCATGGAATTTTATACCTATAATTCCAACACTTAGAAGACTGAGGCAGCAGGGTTAAGAGTTTGAAGCCAACCTGGGCTACATGGTAAATCTGAAGGTAACCTGCACTACATGGTCAGACCTTGTCTCAGAAATAAAATGAGTAAGAGAGATTTATTAAAGTTAAACTATAAAACACATTTCTAAAACATATATAATTTCTGTAGAAAGACCCCATTTAAATTAAGTATTTTAACAGTTATGGAAATAAATAGGAAATAAATAAAATGAAATAACTCTCAGTTAAGAACCAAAATAAAGCCGGGCATGGTGATGCACGCCTTTAATTCCAGCACCAAGGAGGCAGAGGTAGGGAGATCACTGTGAGTTAAAGGCCATCCTGAGACTACATAGTGAACATAGTGAATTCCAGGTCAGCCTGACCTAGAGTGAGACACTACCTCAAAAAACCAAAAAAAAAAAAAAAAAAAAGAAAAGAAAAGAAAAGAAAAAAGAAAAAAGTTTTTCCTGTAAGGGCAAGAACAATGTAAGAAAGGAATTAGAATGAGGGAATACTGAGTCCCCTAATTATAGCCAAAGATCTGAGGTGTTGGTCGCTCCTTCCTATACACAGCTTGGATGCAGTACCCAAATTTCACGTAGCACCTATTCCACATCTAGGAGGAATGGAAAGAATACATTGCAATAAAAGCAAGGAGGGGAGGTTACAGTTAAAAACAACTTCTGTTCTTAGTTTAATTCTTTTAAAATTCTTAAAAGTTGTCTATCATAATAATTCCTAATAATTATTATTTCCTTAAACATTTATCTTGGCACTTGAAAGAAAGTTCAACCAGGGCACTTTTTGGAAAGTTTAACATAACCAACCCCTTTTATTTTAACATCTGTTTATAACTGTTAAGAACCTTACAGCAACCAAGAAAATCAACGGTTATGTAAGAGACAGAGAAATACACACACGTAATAAATACCCAGAAGCAATCAGCAGAGACCAGATAGTGGGAGCCTCTCAAAAGAAGCAGTAACTTTTTCCTTTTTAACGTGTTTCTTGTGTATTTGAGGAGTATATCACCAAACAAGGAGTGAGAAGTCTGGAAACAGAAAATGTGCTTTCAGAAAACAGTAGCCTCTTTTCTTAAAATGGTCCAAAACTTAAAAATACAGGAGAATTTGGATTTTCTGACACCTTCAAAAAATTTAACATTTCTTTTAGAAATTTTGGCACATTCTTGTACTCAGGAAGCCTACAAGGCAAGGAGACTGATAGCTTATCACTAATTGAAGGTAAAGTGAACAAATAAACACTGGACATCACATTGTTTGGACGGAAGGTATGGGGCAATGGGCGTCAGAACCAAAGCAATAGAGAAGCGAGAGGACTAAACCTGTCTTTGGTCCTGGAGTTTTTCTTCTCCAAGTGAAGGGACAGTAAAGGTCCAAAGTTTGTAAGATGGCAGCTTATTCATTACACAGAAACTGAGGTAGATGTCCAAGGTTCTGCTCCCCAGATATCTTAACAAATAGGCCATTCTAATAATATGTGAGGATCTAAAGCGGCTCCAAATGATGGGTTTCAGCTAAACCTTCAAAATTATAGAGTTTTGCTAATCATTAAATGTGTGAGTCTTTGAACACTGATGTATATTTGGACAAATAAGTGAAACAGACACCTATTTTGTATTTCAAGGTTAGTTTCATGTTTAACAGTAAATTCAATGGATAGAATTACAATCCAGAGAGGTCTTGACATAATTTGGAAGCCACCTACTCTTGCTGCTCCTAGTGTATAGGTCAGGACTCTGAGGGCAGAGACCATTTGGTTTTCCCAAAGCCATGCTGTGAGAACACAAAGTGGCCATGTTTTGTTATCCCAACCCCCTGCTGAGGAGACGGATAACCTTGAACTCCAGAGTCAGCTGCTGCAGATGCACTTAGTCCATTTTATGAATGGATGCACGTTCTAGAAAGCATCTTCACTAATTATTTGTAAACCATTCTATATCCACCCCGTTACCAATTTAGGTTTTGAAGCAATTCTGCAGTCGCTAAAATTCTGTAGTTCACTCTGCACTCATATTTTTTTCACCTTCAAAGAGTATAAGGAATGTCTCATTTCAGTGTACGTTTTAAATATGAAGAAGCAAATGTGTGAAGTGAAGAAATAAAAATACACTAAGGCTTTTTAAAGAATATACATACTTCCAAAGCATGTGTATTTCAGCAAGCACCATATAACCTTCTTGAGAATATAGTCCCTGCCTATTTGATTCATTAGCAGAGTCAGTCCCTATACTTAACCTCAGTACCTGGAATTATAGTGAATACTCAACAAACAAACCAATGATTATTTTTAGACATGCATGATTGTTGCATCACTATGCATCAACCTATATTCACACCCATGCTAATTATAATCTTTTCTAAAAAAAAAAAATGAAGAAATTTGCACAACAGCCAAGAAGAAATTCAAAATTCTTCCCAGCTTCTGACTACCCATCAGACACATGAGTATCACCTGTCAGACAGCTGTCAGACCCAAATCAGTGTTGTCCTTTCCAGCAACTTGCAGCATTTATGCCTCATACCTTCTTTCGAACTGGAGAACAGTACTTCAGTTTCACATTTATGTAAATATGGAATTAAAGAAAAAAACATAAATAATCTCATCGAAGAGTCTTATCACCTGCTTTGCTAAAATAGACTAGCATGAACTTTAAAAGGTATTGGTAAACTTTGGAAGTAAAAGAAATATGAGCATCTTTAAAGGGGTTATATGAAATGTACCTACATGTATAAAAATCATGCACAGCTTTGAAATGTGATACAACATTTTTGGAAACCCACTGGGTTTTATGTAAAGGGAAATTTTTCCCAACCCTCCCCTCCCCGTAAACTTAGTGCAAGATCTAAATACCTGCTGCTTTAGTCATGCTCAGGTTTCTCTACCTTTACAATGTTTTACTCACAAAAAGGCATCCTCACACTCCACGCCTACCTAGAAGGAGATGGGGACACACCACTCTCAAAGCCGGCTCTGGCTGAATTTGCGGAGCCTGGTCTGGTAGGTGAGCTGCTCCGCCTTTCTCCAGTGCACACAGCCACAGGCAAGCAGTTAACCACCTTTTCAGAGTCCTGCTAATACAGTCCTGTTCCACACTTCCTGCTCTCCAGAATTAGATTTTTACCAATGTCTCTACATGGAGACATTCACTCCCATGCTCAGCAGAAAGGGCTGTAGTTATGGCCCCCCAAAAAAGAGTAAAAATTGAGATTTGCATATATGGAGCAAGACTTTTTTTTTTTTTTATAACTCAGAGAACTTGTGCTTGACAGTTTGAGACTCAGGCAACCTCCTTTTTTTTTTTAATGCACGTGAAGGGTGATGATGTCTTCCCTAAATACCACGGGTGACAGAGAAAGTGAGTGGGTAAAGATTTAGTTGCAGTTATTAATACGCTGGAAGATACATACGTGCAGCTATGATCATGTGCACTCATGGTCTCTCCAGCTGCTTGCAAGGATTGGCATTTATTGAGTTAAAGGCAAATGGTCTCAGCAATTATAAGGTTATAAGTGAAGCACTCCTCAGATATTTGACTGAAGTATATGCTTCTTTGTGCTGAGAGGGAAGAGCACGGGGAGGCTGAAAGGAAGGCACTGGGTTTTGGAGGGCACATTAAGCCAAAACAGCACTTGTTCTGGCCATCCTGGGTACTGTCTCGGTAATTAGGAGGAGGCATACCCTTCTGCTGGTTGGAAACACCAGTAAGAAGGAGACTTAAATTAAGCTAGCATACATCAAAAATAATTGACAATGGTTAGGCTTCATTGTGGAGAAGCCTGCACCGGCATTGCAGCCACCAGCCCACCACCCACCTAAGAATTATTATTTGAAAAGGATGTCAGAGGATTACTGAAGATCCTTGTGTCTGCTCCAATTAGGATCAACACTGCTGCCTCCTGCTCACAGAGCCTTTCCGTATGCAATGATGAAAACATATTGACCCCTGCTGGAAATGTGCAGAACTACAGACTTCTCCACTTTTTGCCAAACCTCACGGAGAAGCAAGACATCCCTTTAACTCTCATTTGCATATGCCAAGCCTCGTGGGTTGATTTGTTTGTTTTAAAGAAGCCTGTAGATCACAATGCCAATGTCAAAATAATTTGTTAATTGTAAATATTACTTCAAAACATTTCAAAACGCAAGACGACTAAAGCTTCTACCTTTATATCTTTATATTTTTGAAATGCAGTTTCAATCATGTTGGTTCAACTTGTGGGAACAGCCAACTAGAATCAAATTTTTACACTTACATTTTATAGATCCGTTATGCACACTGACCCCAAAATCATTTATTAACAAAGAAACATAAACTTGGCATACTTTAAAAAGTTGCTGGCACTCTGAATATCATCCCAGGGCCTGAATCTCAGCGACAATTTTCTTTTATGCTACTCTCCCAATTAAGAGAAGTCTTAGAAATGGCTACAAGAGAAAGTTCCTGAGCAATGTTTCCTCCTAAGAAATAAAAATAAATAAATAATTCCAGGGTATTTGGAGTGACCCAGTTCCCAGCTCAAGCTATCTCATAGCACCCTGACTTCCTGTCTCTTTTGAATGTATGAAAACGACACCAGCGCTGCTACACCGCTTGCTCCGCTGGCTGGAGAAGGATTTCTTGATGCCAGCTCACAGAGCCCTGCTGTCAGCCAGCAAGTTGGCCTGGGCTCTGCGGCAACACCTCAGCCCTGGTGTGTCTGGTCACGCTGCTACGCTCCGGCCTGACCTCCTCCGAGGGGCGATGCCGAGCCAAGACCTGGAGCCCTTTGTGTGCGGATGGGTTAGCCTGAGCCATTTAAAGCTTGTCACAGCGCTCCTCAGCGGCACTGCCATGAAAATGCACACCATCATCCGGCAAGGCCAAAAGTTCAAGCTCCTTCCTCATTCCATGTAAAGAAAATTGAGGAGCATATTGTATTTGTAATCGTGTGCAACAGCCCCTTTTTAAAAGAAGTTCCTTAATTGTAGTAAACTTAGTTAACCGATTAGATGAGTAAGTCATCTTGGTTTTGAATTTATTCTGGCACATCCAGGATGTGAGCTCTATGAAAGCAAAAACGTCGTCCTTTTATCCTTAACTGTATCTTCAAAGGCATTGCCAAGACCAGCGCTTCACCCATAATGTGATGACTAAATATTTTAATTTATGAACTATGTGTTTAAAAGATAATGTTGGGCTGGAGAGATTGGTTAGTGGTTAAGGTGCCTGCCTGCAAAGCCAAAGGACCCAGGTTCAGTTCCTCAGGACCTATGTAAGCCAGATGCACAAGGTGACGCATGTGTCTGGGGTTCATTTGCAGTGATTAGAGGTGCTGGTGTGCCCATTGTCTATCTGCCTTCCCTCTCAAATAATGTGTGTGTGTGTGTGTGTGTGTGTGTGTGTGTGTGTGTGTAGTTACCTAACTTGTGTCCTGTTTTTCAAAAATATTATCATAGACAAGTTGCAACTTAATCTCTTTGACTATCTTTTTTTCAAGTATAAAATAAGGACAATTAAACCTACCATCATGAAAATACAAATGAAATTAAGTTTGTAACTACCTTATAAGAAGTTTAGAATTTATTGAATTATAAGTAATATTTATCCATATAGTCTTGTATATGTTTATCCTTGTTAAGGGTCAAGAAGTATCCCAAAGTAAAAGAAAAATTAGCAAAATGAGTTTATAAAGGTAGTAGGATCTGAACCAAAATCAATATGTGAAGCTAAATGAAAAAAATGATTGCATTAGTTTAATTTTTATTAGTGTCAGGGATAATTATTATTATAGATTATATTAATCAGAGACAGGGACACACTAGCAGTAGGGGAGGGGCCATGAGTAATTCTTTCAATAGAAAAGGAAAATAGAAATTAACTTTATTTCATAGAAATAATACTGTTGTAAGGACAGACAGAACTACTGCTTCTGAAAAAGATAATAAAAACAGAAATTTCTAAGCTAAAACGATGGAGTTATGATGGCAGCCATTTTAAAACTTCCTGTCATGGCATATGCTTTTTACTTTCATTCAAGAAACAAAAGAGCTGGGGAGATAGCTTGTTTGCAACATCTGTTGGCTCAGGTTGTCCCAGGTTTTCCTGGGGTTCAATTCCCCAGTACCTACATAAAGCCAGATGCACAAAGTGGCACATATGTCTGGAGTTTACTTATAACAGCAAAGGCCCTGGCATGCCTACAATCTCAATCAGTCTTTCTCTCTCTCTCTCTTTCTTTCTCCTTCCCTCCCTCCCTCTGTGAAATAAATAAAAATATTTTTCAAAGAAAGAAATAGAAATTAACATTACCAAGAGTATCTTAGATTCAAGATATATTCCAATGTAAAGTGTATTTCAAGACATGAATAATTTAAGACCAAAAACACTACCTAGAAATGACCCTCTGTATTATTAAGAAGATGACCTTAAGGCCAACGTTAAATACTTACCTGAGCTTCTCTGGATTGTGATATAATTTCCTGTAGTTAATTTTTGACTACATATCATTAAGAGAAGAAAAACAATTTAGAAAATGAAATACTAAGGAAGCCCCTGTAATGTAATTTTAAAATGTTCTTCCCTCCAAAAGCAGGTTAAGGTAACACAATAATGTACATGATACTTGCTTCACTTGAAGTCCTGGAAACTTAGTTATCTAACTCAGATTCTATACCACTGCAAAATGTCCAAAACACTTTCCAGGGATGCTACCAAGGCCCAGTCCCCCTAGTCAACCACATCCCTACCTGGATGAGTCACTCCATGCAATTGAACACAGCTCTGGATTCTGTGCCACTGGGTCCACCCACATTTTTAAATGGAAATTTGACTTTATAAATATTGTGCAAAAGATCTATCCATCCCCAACTAGTCAATAAACAATAGGTCCTGTACTACATAGAAATGTAAATACCCCATGAAAAGTTTTCTGACACAAAAACATTCAGGAGCAGACACCATATAGGTGACCAGTCTACTAAAGTTATATTCCTAGGATAATCACTTAGCTGCTACCTGAATAAAACTTATGGGAGGGAATGAAAACACATGGAGACTGTAATTATAATTTATATTTTTTAACTACTCCACAAATCAGAATCATAAAAGTTACAAAATTCATCAAAAAGAATGGTATGATCATGACAGGGAAAAATCAATAAAATTTTTAAAAATCAGTAACTTGAAGCCTGCACCCAGTCACTTTTCCAATATCACTCTTCAGGCTGATCCTAAATCATTCATGCTCTGCGAGGGTATTGGCAGTTCCATATTATTTGGCATTCGTCACTTCTAATTCTCCTCTATTGTCATTTTAACTATAATACATTATTATAGCCTGGTTATTATTTCAGTGACTCCTTCGATTAGTGGCTTAGAGGAAGTATGGCATAATTCAGTTTGAAAAGTGTGGTATGTGATCCAATTATGTTGAGCTGTTGGTTGAGTCATTCCAGTAAAGAGAAAAATTCTTATTCCATTTTCATCTAATCATCACTTGTTTTCTTTTATATGAAAGTCTTGATCATCACACTTAGTAGGGAAAATAAGAGAAAATAAAAATCTGCTTTTAAAAAGATAAAGAAGGGATAAGTGGTTAAGGTGCTTGCCTGCAAAGCCTAATGTCCCAGGTTCAGTTCCCCAGTATACACATAAAGCCAGATGCACAAAGTGGTGCATGCATCTGGAGTTTGTTTGCAGCACCTGAAGGCCCTAGGGTGCCCATCCTCTCTCTCTCTCTCCTTATAAATAAATCAATAAAAACAGAAAGAAATTAGCCATAAGTATTTTTCTGCTTAGCATAATATATAAACACTAATCTGAAACACACATGCCCTTACAATATATGTTTACATACATACAAATTATATGTGTGAAATATAAACCATATGGAATATATGCATGTCCATTTTATCTTTCATAGCTCATCTGAACCCTTCAGGACTTGTATGTGTGTGTGTGTGGTTCCTCATAGTAGGGTCTCACTCTAGCCAGGCTGACAAGGAATTCCCTATATAGTCTCAGGGTGGCCGCAAACTCACAGTGATACTCCTACCTCTGCCTCCCAAGGGCTAGTATTAAAGGTGTGTGCCTCCACACCCAGCCCTCCATAATTTTTTTTTTAATTTTAGTTAGACAGTAATGAAACTATCCACTTTTTAAAATAATTTTTTGTTTATATTTATTTATTTATTTATTTATTTATTTGAGAGCAACAGACAGAGAAAGAGGCAGAGAGAGAGAGAGAGAATGGGTGCACCAGGACCTCCAGCCACTGCAAATGAACTCCAGATGCATGTGCCACCTTGTGTATCTGGCTTTCGTGAGTCCTGGGGAATCAAGCCTTGAACTGGGGTTCTTAGGCTTCACAGGCAAGCACTTAACCACTAAGCCATCTCTCCAGCCCCCTCCATGACTTTTTATCCCCACACTACCAGAAGTACAAGAGACTGGACTTCACCTAGAGTATCCTGCTGAACTACCCTGCTGCAGCCTAATGGCCCCACACCAGCTGCAACTGTAGTTCTCCAAAGCAGCCAGTGCTCTTTCCAGATGCAAGCTTGGAGGTGTGATTAAGTCAAGTGCAGCTTCACACCTTCCGACCCTCAGTACAGGTCTCAATGCGGCCTGTAAGACCTGTGCCATCACTCCAGCCTCTGCCTCGTCTTCAGCTCAGGTAATGCTGCAGTTCACTCCCTTGGACTGCCCCTATCTCTTGTAGTATTAAATATCTCCCTCAAATCTTTCCCGAGATTTATATCAAATCCCTGAATGACAGGCTTCATTGCTCTCCCATAGAACACTCCTTACAGCTTCAATTTCATTTGAGTTTGGTAATTAAGGTTATCTTTTGTTACTTTTTTATTGACCATTTTCATGCAGTATATAACGCGTTTTGATCATAATCTCTGTGTACTACCTTCTCTTATGCCCCTCCTCTATCCTCCTTCCACTGAACCCCTTCTTTCCATCTAGCCTCTTTTCTACTTTTAGGTCATTACTTTTGCCCTCCTCCACTGCAGAGATGTCTTATTTACCACTGAGCACTCAACTGTCACTTATTCTCAACACTTTGATGAGTTTTGAGTCTCCCCAGTAGTCACCCCTATCTACATGAAGATGCCTCTCTGACCAAAGGTGAGAGCAGTTACCTTCTGTTGTGGTGGTTTTGTTTTCCATGCTAGATAATGAACTCTTGTCTCATTCATATTCAATATGTCAAGCTCTACCACTGAGAATCATCCTCATCCCTGTTGTCTGTCTTCCTGACTAAAGAAGGGCAGTGTGGCTTTGTTATTCAGTACATCCATAGGATTGGTTTAAAAGGTCTGAATCAGGGCTGGAGAGATGGATTAGCAGCTAAAGTACTTGCCTGCAAAGCCAAAGAACACAGGTGCAATTCCCCAGCACCCACAAAAACCAGATGCACAAGGAATCACATGCATCTGGAGTTGGTTTGCAGTGGCTAGAGGCCCTGGAGTGCTCATTCTTTATCCACCTCTCTCCCTCTCTCTCAAATAAACAAATAATAATAAAATATAAAAATAGTTAAAAGGGCTGGGCATGGTGGCGCACACTTTTAATCCCAGCACTTGGGAGGCAGAAGTAGAAGAATTCCCATGAGTTTGGAGACACCCTGAGACTACATAGTGAATTCCAGGTCAGCATGGGCTACAGCAAGACCCTACCTTGAAAAACCAACATAATATACCTCACCTTAACTTATCTATATTGATCCTAAATGTGTGAAAAATAGATGATTTGTTAGGGCTAGAGATGGAACCTAGGGCTTCTCACATGCCAGACAAGTGGTCACCCATCAAGCTGCATGAGATCTTATATGACTTTTGCTTGTTTTCATTTTGCTAGTTAAGAATAAGTTTGCCTCAGTCTAAAATACACAGAAATCTTGCCCTCAGTTCCTACATTTCCACAAACATAAAAGATAATAATTAAGGATTTTGTTAAAGTGGTCTGGCAGATTTAATTTTTATTTTCTACTTTTAGAAAAATGAAAATTCTTTTCATCTGAAAACTTCATTGTGACCAATTTTAATTTAATTTGAGGTAGAATAAGTATTTATTCAGTATTCATTTCCTATATTTTCTCTAACAAATGAAAGAGGTCACATTGGTATACTTAAACTTAAAAAATCTTATGACAGAGTGTAATACTCTAAGATTTAGATTGAATAAACATGCCATTTCTCTGTGTTGTAAAATGAAGTCTCACATTAAAAAGAAGAAGAAGAAGAGGAGGAGGAGGAGGAGGAAGAAGAAACAACTCTGTGGCTTTATATTTTATTCTTGGTAATTTTACTACCAACAAAGAATTAAGAGCTACTAGGGAACACATGGTCCAGAAGTGCTTCAAGTCCTTAAATTTATTTCCATCCCATCCCCATGTGAGGACAACCAGCAAGTATGAAAATATACACTTAGTTTTAGGGTTTATGAAGACCACTAAAAGGTATTAAAGAGTTTTTTTTTTTTCACACCTTAACCTACCCATTAATTACTATATTGATCCTAAATGTGTGAAAAATAGATGATTTGTTAGGGCTAGAGATGGAACCTAGGGCTTTGCACCATGCCAGACAAGTGGTCACCCATCAAGCTGCATGAGATCTTATATGACTTTTGCTTGTTTTCATTTTGCTAGTTAAGAATAAGTTTGCCTCAGTCTAAAATACACAGAAATCTTGCCCTCAGTTCCTACATTTTCACAAACATAAAAGATAATAATTAAGTATTTTGTTTAAAGTGGTCTGGCAGATTTAATTTTTATTTTCTACTTTTAGAAAAATGAAAATTCTTTTCATCTGAAAACTTCATTGTGACCAATTTTAATTTAATTTGAGGTAGAATAAGTATTTATTCAGTATTCATTTCCTATATTTTCTTCTGTTACTCAATTTCAGTTCATTTTTACATATCAATACACTAACAAATGAAAGAGGTCACCTTGGTATACTTAAACTTAAAAAATCTTATGACAGAGTGTAATACTCTAAGATTTAGATTGAATAAACATGCCATTTCTCTGTGTTGTAAAATGAAGTCTCACATTAAAAAGAAGAAGAAGAAGAGGAGGAGGAGGAGGAGGAAGAAGAAACAACTCTGTGGCTTTATATTTTATTCTTTGGTAATTTTACTACCAACAAAGAATTAAGAGCTACTAGGGAACACATGGTCCAGAAGTGCTTCAAGTCCTTAAATTTATTTCCATCCCATCCCCATGTGAGGACAACCAGCAAGTATGAAAATATACACTTAATTTTTAGGGTTTATGAAGACCACTAAAAGGTATTAAAGATGATTTTTTTCTTTTTTGGTTTTTCAAGGTAGGGCCTCACTGTAGCCCAGGCTGACCAAGAATTCACTATGGAGTCTCACGGTGGCCTTGAACTCATGGTGATGCTCCTACCTCTGCCTCCCAAGTGCTGAGATTAGAGGCATGCACCACCATGCCCTGCTTAAGATGAATTTTTAAAAATTAATCTTGATTGCTAGAAGAAGAGTTAACACAAATATAAGATTTCAACATCAAAATCAATGATTTTCCTAGCATAAATTCTATTTATTCCTTGAATGAAACTTGGTCTTCTCATTTACTGTTTTCTTCTTACAGGTTGAAGCTATCTTTTCTTTCTTGACACCTCTGTATACTGTTGGCTGTCTTTACACACAAGACTCTTTTTATTCATTGTTTCCTACACCGGAAGTGATGAGACATTTTGCCATTTAGTAAATTCGTGAGATGTTCTTCAAAAAGATCACATTTGGGCTGGAGAGATGGCTCAGCAGTTTAGCTTGTCTGCAAAGCCTACGGACCCAGATTTGATTTCCCAGTACCCAAGTAAACCAGGTACACAAAGGTGGCACATGAGTGCAGTTCATTTCCAGTGGCTAGAGGCTCTGGCAGCCCATTCTTTTTCTTTCTCTCTTTCTCTATCTGCCTCTCTCTCTCTCAAATTAATTAATTAATTTAAGAATGAATAGTCACATGGTCTCACTCATCTGTGGCTCCTAACCTGAATCTGGCCGTGATACTGATATATCTAATGAACATCGTGAGGACTGGACAATAGGGATGGTGGGGTGGGGACCAAAAAACTGGACCCAAATGGAAATGGTACCATAAAATCCTACATCCTGAAAGATATACTAAAAAGTCAAACCTTCTTCAGGTGCTTAGAGAGAATTCCTGATTCATAGGGGCTTGGAGAGGGTATGATAAATACTATTCTCAATATTCTGCTGTTTTTCTCTGTCTCTTTTCTCTCTTTCTCTTTTATATTACCTATATTTTTCTTCTTTCTTCTCCCTTGGCACTGACCTAACTGCTAGTACCAGCATGTGGATAACATTCACAATGAGCTGTTGATCAGAGAGACCCTACAGGGTTTCCCAAAAGAAGACAGAATTCTGTCAGAGTACTTGATGACCCACCAAAGGTTAATGGTAAGACCCTACTGCCAAAGACACCATATGTTGATGGGACGGAACATGAAGTGACCTGGCTGGAAACTGGAAAAGAGTCAATCCCCAGACAGTTAGCTTGCCTAGTGCCAGAAGGTGTTACACGAGCAACTGGGGAAAATGACCAACATCTGTCTAAGCAAATCATGGTCTAAGCTACTCATCCCCAATCAACCTGACGTGATGCTCACACAAGTGCAATAATGGCACACAGCCATGGTGGGTTACCAACTGATCTTGATTTGGCTAAAGGGTCCACACAGTGGAATGCAACCCATACCTGGAATGTGGAAACAAGTCAGAATCATATCTAAAACAAGCCTACTCTCCAATATCAAGCTCCCACCCATCTTGGGCTACAAGAGGGGCTACACCTATTAAATTCTCTCTAAAATAATAATGGGTATCCATGCATCTTGTACTAACATCACTCTCCATTGGAGAATTTGCTTCTCTTTTTCAGATGGATGCAGAACCTGAGGAGAGAATCAGCCCATCGCACCCCACCAGGACACCAGCTGAAGCCATAGAGTTAGTGGGGTAATGAGCAAGAGCTGCTTTCTCAGTAAACCTGGTACCAGTACAAAGGTGAAGGAGACAGACACAGGGAACACTCAACTCCTAGCAAATCAGATATCCAGAGACAGAGAGACTCCCAAGACCTCGTCACTAAAACAGACCAAAAATGAACCCAACATGGCTCAGGGAGATTTGCAGAAGAGGTGGCAGAAAGATTGAGAGCGGTAAGTTGGGTACTATGCACAGAGACATTGCCTCTCCCACATAACTGATGGCCACCCCCACAGTGCAACACCCACAATCCTCATGGGGGGATGACAGGGAGAAGGCTAACAATGGTACCATGCTGGCTGTATACACACTATATACATAACTAATTTTAAAAGATACACAGAAATACTAAGATTTATTACAGATTAATGCAGATTTTTTTACTTCACTCAGATTTTCACTCTCACTCAGATTCACTAATACTTGAATAGTATTACTGAAAATGGTAGCATATTACATCAATGGAAACCCATTCTCTAGTATTTCACCTTCTCTATTACTGTCTGTATCCTATCACTGTGCTTTTAAAAGCTATTAAATAGAAGAGCATCATTTTATTTTTATTTTTTTTACCTAGAACACTTAACCTATTGTTTCTTTAAATATTTCTCTTTTTTTACATTCTTACATTTATATGAATGTATATAATGTATCTTGATCTTATGCCTCCAATTACCCTCTCTTAACCCCCCTCCCTCCCATTCAAACTTTTCTTTTTCATCACTAATCCACATTTTACTTTAGTGATTTTTGAAACCCATTGAGTTGAATTAGGCTTGCTTGCATGATCGTGGGTGGAAGGTTATTAACTAGGAAATGGGTAACTTATCAGTGGCTACTTCACTGATGAACCTGACTCCTCCCTCTCTCTCTCTCTCTCTCTCTCTCTCTCTCTCTCTCTGTCTCTTGCTCTCGGCAATCTTTAGATGCCATTAGCTACTCTGGGAGGTCTGGGTGCTCAGGTACCCCATTGATGGTGAGGAACTGACCAGCCCAGTCTTGTTTAGGAGACCACTGCTGCTATGAGTTGTTCATGAGTGTAAGGCCAAATGGCATCCAGAAGGCAGCATTTTATGGCTGGCTTCCTTATTCCCCTGCTCTCACATTCTTTCCTCCCCTCTTCTGTGAGGTTCCCTGGGCCTTGGAAGAGGCGATTTAGATGTCCTGTTTGAGACTCAGCATACAGTAGTCACTTATTTTCAGGAATTTCACCAGTTATGCATCTCTGAATTAACCACTGCCTATTGGTAGTTTGTAACTTCTGTGATCCAGGCTTCAAGGAGCACTAACTTATGGGAACCAATGTAGACATTTAGAAGGCAGTTTGACATGGTGTCTATTTTAGCTAAATCACTTCAACATATTTTATTTTTAAATAGGAAAAAAGTAAACAATCGTCTCTTCATAAATTGGAGACTTCTATACAAATATTCATATATTTGAAAGAAATATAAAATTTAAATTCCTAAATATGAAGGAAGTATGTTAATAAAATAGAGAAATGGAACTGTCATCCCTGACAATTTTGTGAGTGTGAATTAACACTTGGATTCCCCAGTAGTGAAGACAGGCTTGAAGTCAGTCAGTTACTTACAATAGATACAGCTTGTGGTCGTGTCCACAGGCTGTCCATATTATAAAAACCACATTGACAATGTGGGCTTTTCTTTTCTTGATAAAAAGAGCAGCCATGTATGTGCTGCTTGGGGAATGGCATGTCAGTGAGGTGGGGCAGAGAGAGGAAGGGCTTGTGGGACAACTCAATTTCATAAACAATTGCATAGCAAGACTCTGTAGAGTTTTCATTCCCCACACCTCTTGAGTGGTCTCTTCCCAAAGCATTGCTATAAAGTTTCTTCTACTTCCTTTTCATTTATATTAAAGTGGAAACGATCGCATCAAGGATCATTGATTTACAAGCGAAATCAAATCAAATCATTTCTTTTTCAAATTTTAATTTAATTACTGCACTTTTCATACTGTGGCTTAGGTATCATTCATTTTGGCATTTTCAAATACAATTTGTTTTGGTTGATTTTCATTCCATCCTCCTCTCCCCAATCCTCCCTCACACCCCTAATTTTCCCCTCCCAGTTCCTTCTACTTCTGACTGCATATCACATGGGTCCTTTTGTGCTTCTATCACCCCTCTATCTACTCATCTGATTATACTCACTCTTGGTGATGATTCTACTTTTATATATTTTACTCATATTTGTCCTCCCAAATATACATATTTATATGGATAAGACCCATATATCACAGAGAACATATGGTTTTCTTTCTGAGTTTGGGTCACTTCATTTATAATTCTTCCCAGTTCCATCCATTTTCCTGCAAATTTCATATTTCTATACTGCTAAATAGAATTTCATTTTGTATGATTGCTGTTCTCTTCATAAGAGCTAAGAACTGAAATTAGCCTAGATGCCCATCACCAATGAATGGATAATGAAAAATTATATTTTCTTAGATTCATATATCATACAGACATTGGTGGCACTGTTTTTTTTCCCTCATTACTACTATCTAAGCAGGAACCTAGAGTTTTAAAGGATTATCCTTTTTCATAATTAATTGCAATCAATCTCTTACCTTCATGAGAAAACTCTTCACACCTGGTCATACTGACTGCAGCTCACCTTCTGAAGGAGATACCTCACTGAGAAGTATTTCTTCAGCTGGATGTACACTCCTATTGGCTTTACTATTCTGTATTCCCTTATATATTGTTTCATGAGTGGTATTGTATGTGTGCTTACTAAAATTTCTGGTACAGTATTAAACTAAAAGAAAAACAATAAAGTTAAGTAACCATGGGAAAGGTACAAACTATGCCATTAAAAATATTTAAATCTGGGCTGGAGAGATGGCTTAATGGTTAAGCAGTTGCCTGTGAAGCCTACGGACCCCAGTTTGAGACTAGATTCCCCAGTACCCACATTAGCCAGATGCACAAGGTGGCGCATGCATCTGGAGTTAGTTTTCAGTGGCTGGAGGCCCTGATGTGCCCATTCTCTCTCTCTCTCTCTCTCTCTCTCCCTCTCTCTCCCCCACCCTCCCTCCCTCTTTCTCTCTCTGTCTACCACTCTCAAATAAATAAAAATAAACAAAAAAATTTTTTTAATATTCAAATCCTGTTTTTACCAATTCTTGTCAATAACCATGGACAATTTCTTTAATTTTCCTAAGTTGCAAGTCATCACTTGTTAAATGTGGAAATGACTAGTGTCCAACCCATAAGCTTTTATGATGAGTAAATTATGTAATATGCAGATTTACCTCAGTAGCTAGCACATACTAAATGATCATTAACTATTGCTATTATTAATGCCTCAGAATTACAACCTACTTCTTTGATTTTTTTCTATATTCATACACAAACTCTATTATGGTAGTTGGTACTGAATGTGTCCTTAATATACATAGCTTTGAATATAAAGACTAAGGATTATTTATTATTTTAATATTACTATAAATATTATTAGTATTAAGATTCTTATGGATATAGAATTAATGCTAAAGTTATTACTGGCTCACAAACAAATCATGTGACTTTATGTCTTAGTATATTGATCTGAAAAAGACAGTTTTTAAAAAAGGATCTGCTTTCTGTATTTAAAGGATTATTAAGAGTAATGAGTTCGAGTTATTCTGAGAACAAAATAGAGTAAATATTGCAGAATTCCTAGAGACTGGTATAGCATTTCCCTCCTCTAAATGAGATGCCACAGACAGCAGGCACGTGCCAGGCATTCACATACTTGTTACATTTTCATCAGGCATGTTATATGTGACTGGACCCCAGGAACACCTGTGGTTCAGATTAAACACCAATTTACAGTCTGCACAGGGACAGGGGCATGATAACATGCAGTATTCTGAAGTTTGAGAAGCAAAGTTCAACTCTGATGATTGACAAAACATCCTTATCAGCCCCAATCAGAAACAGAGATTTGGATCCACTTGTCTATTTCCATTAATGTCCTTAGTATGAAATGGGAGCATTATACGTTTTTGATATTCATTTGAGTATGTAAGAAGCCTCCTCCTGAAATGAGGAACCAGGAGGGAGAATATGAAAACAGACTTCCCACAACATGCTTCCTGCTTAGACTTATTTCTCACAGGCTGAAATTTTTCAAGAACAGGTTTCTTATTATATTTCCTTTAGCCTCCTGGCCTGAAATCAGCTGGCTGTGAACCAAGAGTGAAGTATCAAGCCTTTTCAAACCTAAAGTAAAAATAAGAAATTTATTGAAAGTTTTAAAAATTATCATCCTATCCATCTATGTGTATGTTTCTGCACAATACTTTGTGTAGATTTCAGATATAGATATAGCTTTCTTAATTTACAGATTCCAAAGAATATGGGTAAGTCACATCAAATATCAAATCCTAACACCTGTTACAAACAAACAAGCTTAACAAAACCTTTCCTAGACCTGCTGGTGGCAACACTTAACCCACTGCTGAGAGGTAATGAAACATTTCCATGGCAGAACGCCTTAAGAGGAAAATTCATGAACCCTCCCCCAACATGCCTGGGAAGTAGACAGCTTCCAAGAGAGGGAAACAAGTCAAATCCTGGTAATTTTTGTCAGTACTTCCAAAGACTTTTATTAGAAAAATATTCAATGAAGAAGAAAAAAATCTAGGAAAATCAATTTGACCAGTTCAAAATTAAGAAAATATAATAATATCCTGGCTCAAGAATATCAATGATTCCATAGCCTCCGAAACCAGGCTATTGTTCCTGAAGTGCACATAACCAGAGGAAGTCCCTAGTAAGCATCTAGAGGGCACTGAAAATTCATATGCATTTTATAATCCTGGAATATCTCACAATGTCTCTAGGGCTTTGTACTTGCTATTTTATATATGGCTTTATAATGTACTTGTTCCATAATGGCTTATTTTCTCATATCATTAAGAGGACATATGGGGATAAATGGGGCATATTTGAAGGACTAAAACCTTGTCCTTCAGATATGCCCCATTCATAGCACCATAATTTGTTGATTCAAAGCCTCACCCCCATGTCATTCCTGCTTCACTGACAAGCTGTCTCATTACCTGTTGAATGACATATTGGGTCTGAGTTTAAAGATTCTCTCCTAAAGAGAGGAAAGAGGTTCTGATTGAGGAAATAAAGTCTGAAAGACCTAAAACTTAAAGGTCACACAACCACTTCCCAAGGATGATGAGATAAGAAACACATATAGTTGAAAATGCACAAGATAGCAAAAGGTACTTTAACAAAAAAGAAAAGAAAAGAAAGCTGGGCATGGTGGTGCATGTCTTTAATCCCAGCACTTGAGAGGCAGAGGTAGGAGGATCACCGTGAGTTCGAGGCCACCCTGAGACTGAATTCCAGGTCAGCCTGAGCTAGAGTAAAACCCTACCTCAAAAAACAAACAAGCAAACAAAAAAAAGTGTGAAAGTATCTAGTAGTGAAGAAACTGATGCAAAACTAAATTTTAAAAAATATAAGTGCTTGGTAAAATTATTATTTCACTCTCAAAACATAGTCACCACTTAATCACCCCCTGACAGTAATGCTACTGTCAGATTCAGAAATGTAACAAGTACTATTACTTTCTACTTGTGCCAAACAAGTTATTCCCCCTTAGTTTTCAGACTCTTTGATAACTAATAACTAGCAGGTTAATAACTAATCACAAGTAGTGTCTTGGTCACTAGATGCCTTGATTAATTTTCCTATAAAAAGGAAATTTAACATTTAAAATTAGCTGAGCGAGGTCGTGGATTTTACCAAATTGCATATTTATTATTGTCTAGCCAGAAAAGCATAATTTAAAAAAAATTGAACACTATGTGAGTCAACCTGAACAGGTATAAACATAGTGTTCATGTTCTATAAACATGTTGAATGTAAAAATCTATCTCAAACTGATTTTGAAAGCTCTTTTTTTTTTGTTGTTTATTTATTTGACAGCGACAGACAGACAAAGAGGCAGAGAGAGAGAGAGAGAGAGAGAGAGAGAGAATGGGTGCGCCAGGGCTTCCAGCCACTGCAAACGAACTCCAGATGCGTGCACACCCTTGTGCATCTGGCTAACATGGGTCCTGGGGAATCGAGCCTCGAACTGGGGTCCTTAGGCTTCACAGGCAAGCGCTTAACCGCTAAGCCATCTCTCCAGCCCTGAAAGCTCTTTTTGAAGTTCACTAAGTGCTTCAGAAATCAGTTGGAAGTCCACAAATGGTAAGAGCATTTAGCTCATTTCAATGGAAATGGTCTCATTAACATGCGGGCTGCTAAAAATGCATGAGCTCAGCCACATCCCTTGCCTGCCTCAAGGAAGAAATCTTACTTGTGCAGTTTTGCTTTAAAAAATAATCCTTATTTAGATTGCTAACAGTTGCTCCAGTGGTGGCCAATGGCAAGAAACTTACCTTCCTCTCTTGGCCAACAATGTGAGCTTTTCCAAATCCTCTGCTAGCTTTCATACTCTCAAGGAAAAGTATCTGACCAAAGTTTATGCTCCTGTAATCAGCAGTGGTGATGGATATCCTCCACTAGGTACACTGCCATAGTTTGAAGTCTAAACCTCAGAGTACAGAACAATCCAAGCCTTCTGCAAAACAAACTTCAAAGGCCAGTAGCACCAGGCCTGAGATCCCTGAACTGGGGAGACCCAGAGCAGGAGGATCAAGAGACTGAGGCCAACCTACGCTACAAAGTGAGACCCTATCTTAAACAACAACAAAGATGTCCCACAGTAATAAGTGTTATGAGGAACATAGCAACTCTCGGACTATCTGACCCATAAGAATTTTATTGCATTAAAGTAAAACTTTTCAAAAAATTTTCTTCTCACAGGCATGAGGTTTGCTTTAAAGTAGGTCGCTTAAGGGAGAAAATTCAATTCTCCATCCGGTGACTTAAAATACGGGTGTTTAAAAAACCATCATACAAAATCTGTCTTGAATTAAAGCAATTTCAACAATAGATCTCAAAAAAGAATTATAATGCACGAACACTAAAGTCTGTATTCTTATGTCTTGAACTTTACGCCCTTAGAACTGTTTGTTCTACACCTTTCCTGATTGTTTATTTTGAGTTATTAGCTAAATTGAATCCCAGAAATATTCAATGTAAGTTAGGAAAAATAGCACAAAATGAAAAAGACTATTTTAATTACACTTTATGATTAAAACGCCAAGAAAGTTCTTCCCATTTCCTAGTTTTGTTAAATATCAAATGCTACTGGTTAACATTTCAAAGTACTGTGCAAAGCTACGTTCACTTTATCTTGAGAAAGCCAACTGCGAGTACATATGAAACCTTGACAAGTTCCCTAAAAGCAATTAGTGTCTCTCCCTTCTTAGTCAGAATGTGAGCTTCACAGCAAGGCTTTGAGTCTCCTGCCCCTGCGTTTTTCTAATGCTTCAAATCCAAATGGCAAGTAGCCAGGCTGCACAAAGCCACCGAAGGCAGAAAACAGGAATCTCTTCATATCTAAAAACCAGCTTGGCCACTTCTATTCCTGGCTCTAAGGACTGGGAAGAAAGAGAAAAAGGAAACTGGAGAAAACTTAGAAACTTGGGTCAGGCAAAGACTGCTCTAGGCACTGCACCAAGGTAAGATGGGTAAAATCATAAACAGACAGATTAGGTTTCTTCAAAATTAAAAATCTACTTTTTAAAAAATGTCATTGAGGGAGAAAAGACAAGCTATAGATTTGGGAAAAAATTATTGTGAATCATAGATGCGCTGAAGAACACTTAACTCCCAACTCAGTAAGGAAAAAACAACAACAACAACAAAAAAAAAAACGAGGAACAGATTTAGGCAGACAAGTCCCCAAGGAAATTGTGTTGGGGCTGGGAAGATGGCTTGGGTTAAGGGCTCTTACTTTCAAAGTCTGACTGCCCGGGTTCAATTCCCAAGCCACCCACGTAAGCCAGACACAAAAGTTGGTGCAAACATCTGGCAAGTGTTTACAGTGACAAGAGGTCTCTCTTGCTCCCCTTCCTTCTTTTCTCTCTTTCTAACAAATACACACACACACACACACACACACACACACACACACACAAAGGAAATAAGCAAACTAAAAGACATCTAACACCATTAGTTACTAAGGAAATGCAAATAAAAGTGACAATGAGATTACCTGGCACACATCTTGGAAGAAGTAAAGTTTTGAAATTTACCATGTCAAATGCTATAATATGGGGAAACTGACAGCCTTGTACATTGCTGATGGAAATGTAAAATAGGATACATTTTTGGAAAACAGTCTGATAGTTTCTAAGATAAACATATACCTGTGATAGGATTTAGCCATTTCATCCCTATTTACTCAAGAGAATTGAAAGCATCTGCTACACGGACTTGTACACGAGTCATATCAGTTGTCTTTTGTAATAGCCAAAACAGTTTCTAGAAAGGCCTGAATATCATCAACAAGTGAGCGGATAAGGTCAGTGTTTGCCCAGGAAAGGGGGAAGGAAAGTGATGTGGGGACAGGCAGAGAGGATTACAGAGGGGACAAGAAAACCCTTGGGTGTAATGAATATGCTAATACCTTTAGTTGTAGGGGTCACTTCATGGCTATATGTAGATATTCATGCCCTTTATACATGTGGAATTACTGCATGTCCCCAACACCTCAATAAAGTTGCTTTTTTAAAAAATACATTTCATTTATTTATTTCCAAGAGGAGGGAGAAAGAGAAAGAGAGAGAGAGAGAGAGAGACGTATGCTAGGGGCCCTAGCCACTGTAAATGAACTACACATGCACGCACCACTTTGTGCATCTGGCTTTACATGGGCACTGGGGAATGGAACTTGGGTCATTAGGCTTTGCAGGCAAGTGCCTTAACTACTGAGCCATTTCTCCAATCCAAATCTCTGTGTGTGTGTTTGTTTGTTTTAAAAAAAAAACAAAGAAAAGAAAATTAAAAATAGGAAAAGGAAAACCCTCTCTAGTGACGTTAGGAAATAAACCAAGTTATCTGCTCCTAGAACACACTGAATTCCCTTTCCCCTCTGATTGTATATACAAATTTCTGAACTACTAATTCAACTATATGTCTTTGTGGACAATATACATTAAAAAAAACCCACTACACCCTTGCTTTGCCAAGGGAGTGAGAACCCATGTCTCATGAGTAGGAAAGCATACATATTAGGTTTCCAATGCTCCTCTCTTCTGGAGAGCATGTATTTGCCAGGCCCCACGAAAGCCCTTCTTATGCATTAAAAGCAACCTAGTGTCACGAAGCCTAGATGGGCTTGCCAGGGCGCAGAGGAAGCAGTTCTCTGCTTCTCGTTAGACTCTCACCAATAAAGGAAACACTTCCTTCTTGCTGGGTATTCCTGTTCACATGTGTTCCTTTGGCACTGCACCTGCTTACAAGATGTTCCAGCAGCACAAGTGCCAAGTCATAATGTTGCTGCTCCAGAAGCCTGGGCGTCCTCGGGTACTATTTAATTCTGCCCCTGCGCCCTCCCTCTGTGACGGTGATAATGAGGGTGACAAAGCTTCTGACTTGCTGCCGTAAATTCTGTTCCCAGATAAATTCAGCCGAAGCTATCTATGTGAAGTTAACAGTTTTGATATCCCCAATGCACAAAAGACCATCTCTTTCACATTTTTATTTCCTCCTGCTTAAGGTTTACACCTACCAAAGGTGCAAATGGCTTTAATTAGAAGAAAGAGGCTATTTGCCAGTTGGCTGCTTTGCATGTCCCGTGAAGCTGCCTAACATGGGTGATGGGCAAAGAAGCCAGGCTCCATGCTGGACATTAGCTCCTGCCAGAACTCGTGTCACCTGACAAGCAGCAGAGACAGGTCAGGTTCCCTGAAGTGTGTGGAGCCGTTTCCTTAACACAAGGGCAGCTCATTCTGCTTGTTAGTGCTGCTCATGTAGAGCGGTTCCCAATGAATAGAGGGAGAGGCAGTACCTATGACCTGATAGACCCGGTAATACAGCTGCTACTGACAACAGACACAGAGCTAAATTCTGTCAGGTGCACTGTGATTAATGCAGTCCATTGGCAGAGACAGCGTAGCCGTGGCTGTGACTGAACCCTTGGATTTGGGATAAGTCTGTCTAGGAATTCATCAAGTAGAAAGTGAATTCACAGCTTATGGATACTATTAAAATATTCCAGAGTATGAAATGGTAAGGGAGCATCTGCCCAAGCATATATTCCTCATAAAATACCACAGACTTCATGGTTATGGGCTGCTTGGGGGGGGGGAGGTCCTTAAAAGATTCAGAATCGGGGCTGGAGAGATGGCTTAGTGATGAAGGCACTTGCTGGCAAAGCCAAAGGACCCAGATTTAATTGCCTAGTCCCCACTGAAAGCCAGAAGCACAAGGTTGTACAGGCGTACAGGCATCTGGAGTTCATCTGCAGTGGCTAGAGGCCCTGGCGTGCCCATTCTCTCTCCCTCTCTTTCTCTCTCTCTCTCTCTCTCTCTTTCTCATAAATAAAATATTTAAAAGGTTCAGAATACACATTTAGCCTATGCTCCCATATCGTTAGGGTTTTCACTGTGGAAATACCCTTCCAGGACCATGATGCCAAGAAGCAAATTCCGTAGGATTTGTACCAGCCCAAGGATTTGAAACCGACTTGTCTTCAAACGTGGATTGAATATACTTTACTTGGTACTTGGGTGCTGGCTTACTGCATGAGTTAGTTAAAATTCTCTCTTTAGCCTGATGGTGAAAAAAATAAGAAAGTTCCAAACCAGTTACCATGGCTTCAACAAAAGCTTTAGCTACAATGCCACATTTTAACATTTTTTAAGAAGTTGCCCAGGTTACATTTGCTTGTATCACTACTGATCTTCAGACCAAGCTGAAATGCTAAGTATCTGGTTAGTGCATGTCTTCTGAGGTTTTTGAAATTAAATATTTACCAAAACTAAAATTACTTAGTATTTTTTAAAAGTAGTAGGTCCGTATGGCAAGAAAGCACAAATTACTGATGTCATTCTTTGAAGTAAAAGCTTCACTTTTTAACACTTGCTATAGAATTTAAGACTTTTTCTTATTGACAGGGGAAGGAAAAGCAAAGTTTGAGAGTAAAAATTAGGTTTAAGTAAGTGCAGAGTATGTGTCTCCAAGAAGCTGACATACAATAATGAAGTCACAGAGTTAGAATTACTTTCCTTCTTTCTTGATCAGAAGCAATGCTGTGTGGAATATCATGATGGTGAATAAGGCATTCTATAAGTCAATGGATGGTAGTTTTGGCAAAAAAAACTACATGTAGGAAAAGCAATACCCAATACCCAGAATAAGTGTCTATTCCAGTAAGGACAAAACGCTGCCCTTTCTATGATGGAAGTGGTCCAATATAGTAAATCTGCCACCAAGTTGCTGGCTGGTCACCCTGAGGATTGCTACCATATTGGGGGTTCAGAGTTGGTCTCGGCTGCTGGCAGATTTGGCACTCAGCAGTAGCCATAGCCAGGTCAGCCTTACTTAATGGAAGTCCATGTTGCTGGGCCCATGCATAGCCTGCATCTCTGGCACCATGGCCACTGTGTTCTTGGGCCCAATGGGCAATGACAGGGGTGGCTGAGGAAAGAGGTTGACCACTATCCATAGAATGGGTCTACTTGATTCTTAAAGACATCCTCTGATGAGATCATCTTCTGATGAACATTAACATGGGACACAAATATCTTTATATATTTTGCCCATTCAGAGATTTCTATCCACATTCACTTTCCCCAAATGTCCTTCTCACCAGTTTTCCAATTGTGTTCCTTCCAAGTACTGGACCATCCAGCCAAACCATTGGCCACAGCCCATGAATCAGTGTATAACTGCACATATGGCCATTTTTCCAAAATGCATAACCATGTGCACTGCCCAAAGTTCTGCCCATTGTGCAGACTTCCCTTCACCACAGTCCTTCAGAAAAAGGGGCTGTAATGCTGCATCTGTCCACTTCTGGGAGGTGCCCACATAACATGCTGAACCATCTGTAATCCATGCCATAGTCCTCTCCTCCTCGGTCAGTTGATCATAGGGCACACACCATGATGCCATAGCTGCTTGCTTGAGGGGGGAAGGCATTGTAACAGGAGTAGAAACCATAGGAATTTGGACAACTTCCTTATGTTACCTGCTTGTGCCTTGAGGGCCTGTTGAGCCCTATCACATATATACCACTTCCATTGATGATGGACTACTGATATCCATGTCCAACTTTATGGCCTGGTGGTTCTTTTCCTTTTTTTGAGGTAGGGTCTCACTCTAGCTCAGATAGACCTGAAATTCACTATGTAGTCTCAGGCTGGCCTCAAACTCATGGCAATCCTCCTACCTGTGCCTCCCAAATGCTGTAATTAAAGGCATGCACCACCATGTCCAGCTATACTATTCTTTTAAATATCTGCTGCCTTGCTGGATTGGTGGTCCTGACATACTTCAGTTTGTGCTTGTTTTAAAATATCTTCATTGGGCTGGAGAGATAGCTTAGCAGTTAAGGTGTTTGCTTACGAAGCCTAAGGATCCAGGTTCATTCCCAAGTACCCACATAAGCCAGAGGCACATGGTGACACATGCATCTGGAGTTCATTTGCAGTAGCTAGAGGCCCTGGCTTGCTCAATCTTTATCTGCCTCTTTCCTCTCTCAAAATACATAAAAATGGTAGTGCCTACATCTGGAGTTCATTTTCAGTGGCCAAAGGCCCTGGTGCTCCCATTCTCTCTTTCTCTCCCTTTCTCTTTTCCTCTCTTTCTCAATAAACAAAAAATAAAATATATTTTTAGATGTCTTTGTTTATCCATTAATTTTAAAAGACAACTTTCTAGGTATAGCCTCTGGTTGGGAATTATTTGCTTTTAGAGCTTAGGATTCCAAAATCCAAAATCCCAGAATTTTGGGAGGTCGAGGCAGCAGGATCACCTGAATTCCAGGTCAGCCTAGGCTAGAATGAAACCCTGCTTCAAGCCCTCCCTCCGTACTCCTTCCCCACCGCCCAAAATAACACTGGACCATCATTTCATGCTTCCCAGTTGTTAAGAGATCTAATGTCATTTTCATGTTTTTGCCTTTGTAGATGTGTTTTCTTTATTATGTCAGTTTCAAGGTATGGCTTGACCATTAGAGTGTTACTCAATGAGTTACTATGATAGAAGTATATTGCTTTATTCTTCCTTATAATTGTTTATTAAAATATGCAACAAGTTTTGCAATTATTATAGGAAAAAACAACAAATCATTGTTGTTAAAACACTAATTCTGGGTCCATAGTACTTGCTTTTGAACACAGTTCCAACTTGTTCTCTATGTGCTCCTCATTAACTTGATCGTCTTCAGTTTCCTTACTGGTAAAATATAAGCAGGATTAGTACCTCAGCTGTAGGTCTGTAGATTAACCATCTAATATTTACAATAGTCTCTAACACTAGAAATACTACAGTGTTTGGAGTCATTAAGAACTATAATAGCAGTATTGCCATCAAATTATAATAGTCATCCTATAGAGGCAGAATAAGGGAGATCTTTCATAAATAGAATACTTCAAGGCAAGGGTCCTAAAGAAGAAAAAATAGAGAGAAACATAGAAAATAAAACACACTGGGTCAGGCATGGTGGCATGTTTCTTTAATCCCAGAAGTTTGGGAGGTTGAGGCAGCAGGATCACCTGAATTCCAGGTCAGCCTGGGCTAGAATGAGACTCTTATTCAAGCCCTCTCTCTGTTCCCCCTCCCCGCCGCCCAAAATAACACTGGACCAGACTATCACATAGAGCCTAAATCAACTAAGATCCATTACTCTCAGATCCATTATTTATTTTGAAAATATAAGTCTATGTCTTTAGCTGGCAATAGGAAAAGGATAGTTTTCTCCTTTTTTATACAACTATTTTAGATACTAACAAAATGATTGAATTCTTTTCTTCACCAGATTCATATTAGAAATAAATACAGCTGGCTGTGAGAGGGAAGTAGGGAATAGAACTTCACATTTTTTATGAGGAGGAAAGGAAGACATTGTTTGGAAAACATGGGAACCAGGAATGCAAAATACCACTGATAGCCAACAATTAAGCAGGGGAACTGGAGTTCTGATTAAGAGGACTCCTCTTACAGCCCCTGATCTTCTTTTCCCAAGTTGATATCATATGGATTATGTTCATAATATTCATAAAGCAATGATAAACTAAATAAATCAGGTAAACATGGAGGGAGGAAGATCACTAATTTGAGACCAGTCTAGGGTACTTAGTGAGACTCATTTGTCAGAAAAAAAGTTACTTAATTTAGAATGTATGCTCTGTCCTTTCATTAGAGACAGTGAAGGAAAGCACAAGTGTTCATTTTTAAATCAAAAACAATATGCATGCAAAAATAATTACTAAAAGAAAAATATATTTCTATGTGGTATCACAAAAGTTGTTTTACAGAGATGAACAGACATACAATCTCTGGGGAAAGGACATCAAAGTTCACTTTCTGTCGGGTGTGGTGGCATACACCTTTAATCCCAGCACTTAGGAAGTCAAGGTAGGAGGATCACTGAGTTTGAGGCCAGCCTAAGACTACATAGTGAATTCCAGGTCAGCCTGAGCTAGAGTGAAACCCTATCTCAAAACAACAAACAAACAAAAAAAAAGTTCTTTCTTTCCTCACAAAAGTAAAGTATGGGATTAAAAATAAGAACTTGAGGGCTGGAGAGATGGCTTAGTGATTTAGCACTTGCCTATGAAGCCTAAGGACCCCACGTCGAGGCTCGAGTCCCCAGGACCCACGTTAGCCAGATGCACAAGGGGGCCACGCGTCTGGAGTTCATTTGCAGTGGCTGGAGGCCCTGGTGCACCCATTCATTCTCTGTCTCTCTCTCTCTCTCTCTATCTGTCTCTTTCTCTCTCTGTCTGTCACTCTCAAATAAATAAATAAATAATAAGAACTTGATTAAAAAAAAGAAATTGTAAAAAGAAGAAAGTCATTCTGCATGAGGAACCTGAGAATAGTTCGTTTTTTTTTGGTAAAAAGATAAAATTGGTAATTAGGGCTGATGCCTATAAAACTAGCTTTAAAACGAGAGATGTATTCTTGTGGTTTAAGTTGTGTTTTCCACTAAATCCAGAAAGAAACTTCATTTCCTTTTCTTCCTCTTCATTTCCTTTTCATCTCCTCAAACCCACCACATCAAATCTGCAAGCAGATGGGTGTGATTCCTTGTGCAAGACAACCGATGAAGTTAAACAGGGGACTCTGTCTTTAATCTTAAAGTGCCTATGTGGCCAAATCCATGGTGCACCGGCAGATAACATCCAAGTGATTCATCTTAGAAGAAGAAATATGGGTAGGTGCAAGGCAACATATTAGAATTGAGTCTCCAACCCCAGAGCCATATAAGACCACACCAGGGAGCCTGCACCCCTCCCTCAGGCAGTATCCCACAGTCTCTGCAGCTTAGCATGTGGTCGGACATCTGAAACCGCATCATGTCCTGAGGTAACCTCTACTTCACTTCATGGCCTTTGTTTCAGTGAGAGGACATTTTAACAGTGGCACTCCCACTGTTGAGCAGATACGATGAGGGTTAGGAAATGATTTCTTCTATCTGCAGTCTCTGTGGTTCTAATTCACACATGTGAAGGAGGATGGATCAAACTTGAGTCTCAAACTATTTTAAAATACTCGAAATCATAATGTGTGGAGTCAATCTTGCCAAAACAAATATTTTATTTGGTAAATTTATCTTACTTTTCTACTGGTTTCAACTATAACTTTAAGACATACCTCCTCAAACTGAGTAATTAAATGTTGACTAGGTTTAGTACAGCACACACACACTTGAGGAAGAGGGGACAGAGTAAAAATTTATGTTCACAAATGATTTGTACCTTTTTGTGAGCAAGTTTAAAGATTTTAAAATAGTGGATGAGGTTCTACTGAAAAAAATATACTTACTCAGCTCATCATGAAATATAGTCTCATAATATCTAAGTGTGATAGGAATGAAAAATTTAAAAAGCTACTTTTAACTCTAAAATTGCAGGTTTTCAAATTGATTCTAAGAAAGTCAAGTAATAAAGTATTTCCAGGCTGGAGAGATGGCTTCTAAGGACCCAGGTTTGATTCCCCAGTACTCAAGTAAGAAAGACGTACAAGGTGGCACATGTGTGTGGAGGCCCTGGCATGCCCATTCTCTGTCTTTCTCTCTATATCTGCCTCTCTTTCTCAAATAACTAAATTTAAAAAAATATATAAGGTATTTTCACAGCCGTGATCCTTTGGGAAAAAAAGTGTACTTAATTCAAGTCTTATTATTTTTTTAATCCTATATACCATGAATTCTTAGAGAATATGCATTCACTGGCCTTCATTTGTGATAGGAACCCACAGTTCCAATTCTGGGAGTCCCTCAGGAGTTAACCACGCTGTCACACAGGGTGCCTTTCTGCATACTGCCACTTTTAAAGTTGGAGCAGAGACTCCTGACAAAAAAAAAAAAAAAAAAAAAAAAAACTAAGATTGGCATGTATTGGGAGGGGTACAAGTACACATGAGTTTTTTTCTAAAATATTCCTTCTAGAGTAGTTATTCCAGAAAGTCATGTTGACAGGCAGACAGAGAGAAAGATACATGATGGTTTCAGAGATTCTAGGATGCCTCAATGCCTGGGTTTCCATTTCAATATTTCAATCCCTTGCTAGTCAGTGAGTTTCTCTAGCTCACTGTATTAAAATGTATATGTTAGTAATAAATATCAATCTTGCTCTCCTGGTACATGCTAACAACTACATAGTTTATCACACCAACAAGTTTATTAAATCAAATATCTCTTAAAATTCCTTATAAAAGCCGGGCGTGGTGATGCACACCTTTAATCTCAGCACTCAGGAGGCAGAGGTAGGAGGATCACCATGAGTTCAAGGACACCCTGAGACTACATAGTTAATTCCAAGTCAGCCTGGGCTAGAGTCAGACCCTACCTCGAAAAACCAAAAAAAAAAAAAAAAAAAAAAAAAAAAAAATCCTTATAAAGAGGATCTTTCCACACATTTTTGAAGCTTTTATCTCTCACCTTGAATAGCCTAAATGCTATTATTATTCCCTAAATGACTACCAAGGAAGTACCAGATCAACCTTGAAAACCAAAACTAAACAAAAAAAAATAACGACAATAATAACTGAATCAGTAGTTAAATGATAAACCTCATAGGATATCATGTTAGATTTTGCAGCTTTCCTCTGGTTTTATGCAAATATGTGGCTGATTTTTAAAAATGTAAACAACACAACTTTCCATGAATTTGCTTGTGAACTCCAGTGTTTCTTCTATAACATGGGCCAGTACCTCCTCACGAAATGATTATCACGCTTGACATTCTTGTGGAATCGGCCAGATGACTTCATGGTGAACAAAATTAAACTGCACCTTTTGATTTTATTGTCAAGGCACAAATGCTAAGAAGCTTGAGCCATGGTCCACGAAAGAATAGAAAAGTAGTACAAGATAATACCACAGAGAGACTTCTGGGCAAGATACCGGCATACTAGCCCCACCAAAGCAGCCTAGGGAGAGAAATAAACAGCAAAATACCCTCTTTTACTGAAAAGTGAAGTTACATAAGTTATTATAAACCATGGGAGAGAAGAAGAAGAGACAAATATCTTCCAGAAAAGAGGAAAATGGCCATAATTCCACCAAGGCGCCAGCAGCCCTGATTCACTAGCCTGCGGCTGCACCAAATTGCAGGAGCAGAAGCAAGGTGCAGGGATTTTCCACGTATACCAGTCTCCTCAAAAAGTCAAGAAACCTGAAGGAAAAGAAAGCAGGGGCCAGCCAAGCCGCTGCTGAAGGAGGTACAAACAGGACCAGCTGAGCAGCTCCAGAATGACTCCAGGCACCAGGCACCCTATATAGCATCCCATCCCCCAACCATCAAGGCCATGAACATCCAGAGAACTCATTCACTCCCAGCTGCCCAGCACTGAGAGAGATCAAGGTGGGCACTCAGCACTGGTGAGATTGGAAGCCATCCCCAAAGGTATCAGGGTTTACGCATACAAAGCCAGATACATAGGGCTGCACTAAAAGTGCTAAGCTCTCTTTCCGTGTCAGGAAAGGTTACGTATTACATTTGAATGATATATTCTTGGTTGGTTTTACCCCTCTCAAATAAGCTGTATTTTGGTGTTGACTATTGTTGCCTTTGATGTTTCCTGATTTTTAGGGCCTTTGTCTTTTTCTTACGTCACTATTCGGGGGCAGGGACTGACTGGCCCCAGGCTGATTTGGAACCCATTTCAGACTAGAAATCTCAACCTTCTCTTGACAGGATTAAGGGTGTGGGGCAACACACACCCTTAGGGACTGTTGCTTTATTAGATTATCTATTTAGTTTAATCCCCATGCTTGCATAAATACTCTGTGCTGGTTTTGATTGAATGTCTGTATTGCTCAGTTGAATTTTAGAATTTGCTAGTAATTTGCTTCACTCAGTCTAGTACAATTGAATAGCAGGCAAACTCAACACCTAGGGTCACTTTTGCTATTTCTCTTGGAGTATAAGAGCTACACCTAGCACATTAAACTCCTACACTGAAGATATATAAAGTCAGATTTACACGGCTAAGAACTCTGCAGATAATTAGAACTCAACACAAACTTTAAAAGCCAGAAGGGCTTGGAATGATGTATTCCAAGTTCTGAGAGATAACAACTGTCAACCAAGATAACTTTATCCTGCAAAGCAATCCATCCAACTAGACAGAGAAATAAGGAATATTTGAAGACAAAACCAGCTTTACAGAAAATACTTGAAAGGATCCTTCATGCTGAAGAAAAAGAAAAGCACACACAAAATGAACCTGGAAAAAATAAAGCATACTCAAACACTAGTTAATACAAGAGAGCAAAGGTAAAACTGGAAGAACTACAAAGTAAAAAAAGTGGCAAGAATAAATACACACTTTCTATAATAACTCTTAATATCAATAGCCTCAATGCCTCAACCAAAAGAAACAGGCTTGCTGACTGGGTTTAAAAAAACAAGATCTTTCAATTTGTTGCCTCCAAGAAACTCACCTTTCCACAAAAGATAGACACTATCTTAGGGGGAAAAGTTGGTGTGGCAGTTAGATTCAGGTGTTCCCCATAAACTTAGGCATTCTAAATGCTAGGTTCCCAGCTGATGGAGATTTGGGAATTAACGCCTCCTGGAGACAGTGTGTTGTTAAGGGCAGGATTATGGGTATTATAGCCAGTTTTCTCTTGCCAGTGTTTGGCACATTCTCCTGTTGCTATGGTCCCCCTTATGTTGGCCAGGGGGTGATGTCTACCTTCTGCTCATGCCATAGTTTTCCCTGCCATCATGGAGCTTCCCCCTTGAGCCTGTAAGCCAAAATAAACCTCTTTTTTTCCCACAAGCTCCTCTCATTTCTACTAGCAATGTGAACCTGACTACAACAGTAAAGTGGTACTGAGGAGTGGTGTCATTTACTGCTAGACACCTGACTCTGTGGCTTTGGCCTTTTGGAGCTGATTTTCAAGAGGAATGTGGGAGGATTTGAAACGTCGGTCTAAGAAACACCTTGCAGTGCTGTAAGTACAGCTTGATGGACTATTCTGGTCAGAGTTGAAAGACCTGAATGCAGTAAAAACTATGGACTGTGAGGTTTGGCTTATGAGGGTGAGATAGAGCTTTGCTTGGACTGGGCTAGCAGTTTGTGTGAGATGCTTGCTCTTATGCCTGTGTCCTCAGAAGTTATGCAGGGTTGTTCTGCATAGAAATGAACTGGTGTGAGCAGAGGGATATGGCACAGAAACAAAAATCTCTGAGTGAACTGTTGCCCATTCAGCTGCAATTGAGAGATTACAACCTTTGAGACTGGACCAGCTAACCTGCATTGGTGCAACAAGAAGAATGTAGACTCTTTTGAAGGTGTCTGAGTACTCAAGAGTGTCCTGTTCTTCAACGTCTGCTTTATTCCTCCCTCGATTAACAAATTGGCACCCTACCTGGTATTCTGGAGTATAAGAAATGCAGGAAAGAGAGGGTCATTGAGTTTGCAACACAGTCTTGTGTTTTGGAAATGACCATGGGCATTGTGAAGCAGGTTTGCTGGTTGCCTGCATAGAGACCCCATGGGGCCATGAGGATGAACTGTGGATTGCAGTAGAGACCCAGTGGAGATGCCAGCACCATGAGATGGCTGCTGAGGAGAGCTGCCAGCCCTGATGAAGTTTTCCAGGACTGTGAGTAGCCTAGCTGGAGGGGCAGAATTGGAAAGCCAGAGACTTGTTGCTGGTTAGAATTATCAGACTTGGAGATTTGTCACTGGCCAGAGTTGTTGGACTTCAAGCTACAGAGTTTAATGTTTTCCCTGGTTGTTTTAAATCTTACATTGGCTGAATATTTCTTTGCTATGCCCAATGCCATCTTTTACAGTGTGAATGTTTATTCTGTGCCATTATGGGTTTGGGAGGGATTTGTTGGTATTATGGCTCAGTTAAAAGATCTTGGATTATGGGGATGTATGAACATCACTGGGATTGATAAAAACTATGGGGACTTTAAAAGTTGGATGAATGCATTGCATTTTACATCATGTATGGTTATCAGTTTATGGGGGCTAGGGGTGGAATGAGGCAGTTTGATTCAGGTGTCCCCCATAAACTTAGGTATTCTGAATGCTAGGTTCCCAGCTGATGGAGATTTGGGAATTAATGCCTCCTGGAGGCAGTGTATTGTTGGGGGTGGGCTTGTGGGTATTATAGCTAGTTTCCCCCTGCCAGTGTTTGGCACACTCTCCTGTTGCTATGGCCCACCTCATGTTGGCCAAGGGGTGATGTCCACCCTTTGCTCATGCTATCATTTTTCCTGCCATCATGGACCTTCCGCCTCAAGCCTGTAAGCCAAAATAAGCCTCTTTTTCCCACAAGCTGCTCTTGGTTGGGTGATTTCTACCAGTAATGCAAAACTTGACTGCAACAGTTGAAAAATGGTGTTTAAAGCAAATGGGTCTAGAAAACAAGCAAGAGTTGCTATCCTAATATCTGACAGGGTATACTTCAGACCAACATTAGTTAGGAAAGATAAAGAAGGTCACTTTATATTGATTAAAGGAACACTCCAACAGGAGTATATTACAAACTCAAACATACATGCACCTAATATGGAGGCTCCCAAGTTCATCAAACACAGTTAGAACTAAGATTACAAATAATACCAAACACAGCTGTAGTGGGTGACTTCAAAACCCACTCTCATCAATTAACATGTCATCTCGGCAAAAAATAAGCAGACATGCATCTGGATTAAATGAGGTCATAGAACAAATGAACCTAACAGATATCTATAGAACATTTCACCCAAATGCTGCAGAATACACATTCTTTTCAGCAGCACATGGAACATTCTCTAAAATAGGCCATATATTAGAACAAAAAGCAAATCTTAACAAATACAGGAAAATTGAAATAATTCCTTGCACTCTATCTGATCACAATGGGATTAAACTGCAAATCAATAGCAAGAAAAGCTATAGAGTATATACAAAATCATGGACACTAAACAATACACAACTAAATGATGAGTGGAATCAAGAAGAGAATCAAAAAACTCATAGAATCAAATGATAATGAGAACACAATATACCAAAACCTTTGGGACACAAAGAAGGCAGTCCTAAGAGGGAAATTTATAGCTTTAAGTGCTTCATCCTGGGCTAGGGTGAGACCATGCCTCAAAAAAAAAAAAAAAAAAGAAAGAAAGAAAGAAAAAATAAAAGAAAGAAATTAGAAAGGTCGCAAGTAACCAACTTAATGCTCCACCTTAAGGTCTTGGAAAAAGTAGAAGAAGGCAAAGCAAAAATCAGTAGACAGGAAGAAGTAATAGAGATTAGGGCAGAAATTAATGGATTAGGAACCGAAAAACAATACAAAGAATCAATGAAACAAAGAGTTGTTTCTTTGAAAGGATAAACAAGATTGATAAACAGTTACCAAATCTGACCAAAAGAAAGGGAGAAGAGACACAAATTAATAAAATTAGAGATGAAAAAGGCACCATTACAACAGATACCAATGAAATTAAGAAAATCATTGGGACATACTATAAAAACATATACTCCACTAAGTTTGAAAATCTGAAATAAATGGATGATTTTCTTGATTTATATGACCTAGGAAAATGAAATCAAGATGAGATTAACCACTTAAAAAGATGTATAACAAGTACAGAGATCCAAGCAGTTATCAACAACTTCCCAACTAAAGAAAGCCCAAGCCTAGATGGATTCACTGGTGAATTTTACTGGACCTTCACGGAAGAACTAACGTCAATGCTTCTCAAACTTTTCCATAAAATAGAAAAGGAAGGAGTCCTACCAAACTCCTTTTATGAAGCTGGCATCATCCTGATACCAAAACCAGACAAAAATAGAACAACAACAAAAAAAGAAAGTTGCTGACCAATCTCCCTCATGAACATAGATGCAAAAATTCTCAACAAAATATTGGCAAACAGAATACAAGAATATATCAGAACGATCATTCATTCTGACTAAGTAGGCTTTATCCCAGAGATGCAGGAATGGTTCAACATATGCAAATCAATAAATGTAATATATCATATAAATGGCATGAAGGACAAAAATCACATGATCATCTTATTAGATGCAGAGAAAGCATTTGACAAAATCCAACATTCCTTCATGATAAAATTCCCACAGAAACTGGGAATAGAAGGAGGTCCCTAATGCCCCCCCAAAACATTGCAGGCCACTGCCAAGGCTCTTGGTTTCTCACCAGGACTAGATGGTAAGACCCTATTGCTGAAGACTCTACATACTTGGGACTGCAAGGTCACTGAGAAATCCTGCTGCAGCTGAGCTCCAAACCAACTAACAGAAAGCTGGAAAAATCTATGCTGCATGCTATTCCATCAGAAAGAAATCACCTGTGGAGATAAATCACAGTGGACACTGCAAGCCTTAAATTTGGCCAGCCCGATCAAATGAGCCAATGGGTGTAATAGTGGCATGTCTGTTTTGGGGGAAAACAACCACTCTCCAATTGGACTGGAGGCCCACTCCATGGGAGGGAATACATGCCTGATACTGAAAACCTATGACAGGGGAAGTTATAAGCCCTAAGGGTGTGTCTGGCTAAATGTATATACTATGCTCACCAAACTGCCCAGTGACTACTTCTCTTAATGTTCATACCCATGTATTAATGCTACTCTCACTTTTGGTTACAGAAGCTTGTCTTTTCAGATGGTGATGACCTTGGGATGACTCAGAAGGCACCATAGTGCTGAGATGAAGTGACAGAGGAGTGCACAACACTGAAATATCTCTATCACTCATTCCAACGCTCAGGATCCATTGTGGAAAGAATTTAAGAGCCAAAGGAAGGATAGGACTGCTTACCCTTCCAGACATAAAATGACCTAGATATCCATGACCTCACAGTACCTACCACTACCTACACAAGACCATCATAATAGGCGGAAAAGATGATGACATCAAAATAAAGAGAGACTGATTGAGAGGGGAGGGGATATGATGGAGAGTGGAGTTACAAAGGCAAAGTGGGGGAGGGAGGGAATTACCATGGGATATTGTCTGTAATTATGGAAGATGTCAATAAAAAATCAAAAGAGAAAAATAGTACAACTATATTGTCTATTTTCCAAAAGAGACATTAGCATGAAATGTATCTTTTCATTTACTCAAGCAGACTTAAAGGCTACTATTTTTCAATATCTCTCATTCTCTGTGCCTCATTGGTATCTTATTGCTATATGACCAAGCATAACCTAGTCTTCATTCTTCTAAATCCCAGTGGTTTCTTCCAAGAAACACTTGAAGTTTGAAACACTTTTACATGTCATTAATAGAAAAACATTGAATATATAAAAAGTACCTTGTGAAAAACTCAGATAAGACCCTGATCTCAAGTATTTTATATTAGAATTAGAAAAAGAATAGATAGGAAATGAGTTACTGGTTACACATATTATAAAGAATGAATGTAACAAAGTGATGAACTAAAATGATGTGAGGGAGATTCAGAGTGACCTAGAAGACCCACTTGAGCACCAGGACAAGAAGGAAGCTGGTGATGTTCAGAGTAATCAGATCACTGGATATAGTAAATAAGAGGGAGAACAGAAGGGGGTCCGCTCTCAGACAGAGACAGGAATCACATTTTGAGGGCATGGAACTGAATAGAGCTATGTACACACACATACTCTCTCTCTCTTTCTCTCTGTCTCTTATTTTAATTTATTTGGTTAACAATTGGGGTTTAGGATTGCAAGGACACTCTTCTGGGAATTTTTATTCTAATCCACTACAGCTACCCATGGCCCACTGGCCCTATTGTTCCTGGGTCATCTTCTTTCCGTACCTGGAATATCTAGAGGATTTGTTCTTCTCAAGTATTGACAACCTGTGTGTTGTGTGAAACTTTCTTCCTAGGGAGAAGTGAATACAGAACTATCCCCCCAGATAGGGCTCAGATGATAGACCAAAACACCAGAATCCAATTTCAGTGAGCCATTGAGTTTACTGAGGTTACTTACAGAGCACAGGTGAGGGGTTATTTACAGGAGCATGACTGAGTAAAAGGCCACTTGTGCATCACCACAATGCCCCACCCCTTGTACTTCCTATCTCTCTAGCTTCTCCCAAGAGCACTTGAAGTTACAGGGAGGGCAGAAGGCAACAATGGCTGGAATCCCAGGTGAGGGTCTTGGGGCCCTCTTCTCAATTTACTAGGGAGGATCAATAGCTCCATTACCATGACCACAGATCTGGCCATCACTATATTGTGCTGCTCCAAAGTTGCCATGGCCACTGAGCCAAAGTAGTCTCTACTCCACAGATGTCATCATGTCATGCTGGGAAGAAAAACACCACACAATACCATGGCTGTCTTGTGAAGACAGGCTTCCTCTAAAGCAAGTCCAGGCTTCCGCCTTTCTTTTCCTTGGAAGGTTTAGAACTATCATTTCAGCCACTTTTTTGTTATTCCAGAAAAGCACAGAGGTCAGCCCAGGTTAAAATAGAGGAAGAACAAACACCTCCCTTTACAGGAGGGGTGTCAAAAAATTTGTGGGAACCTTGAATTTTCCACAGGCCATTGCAGGCCTTCTACAAATTATGATGGACAGTACAGGAAGTCACTGGAAGTTTTTTAATGTGGTAATGACATGGTTTTATTTTGTTTTTAAAAGGTCATTTTGGTTGCTAGAGTATGATTGACCAAAGGGAAATCAGTTAGAGGCAATTTTACTTGTCTGGATAGGATTGCGGCAGTAGAGAAGGAATAAAAAAATGAGTAATTTTTCAAGGTAGCATCTCACTCTAGCTCAGGCTATACTGGAATTCACTATGTAGTCTCATGCTGACCTTGAACTCACAGTGATCCTCCTACCTTGGCCTCCCAAATGCTGGGATTAAAGGTGTGTGCCTACACACTCAGGAGAGAGAGAGAGGGAAGGAGAGAGAGAGAGAGACTGAATGGGCACACCAGTACCTCTAGCCACTGCAAATGAACTCCAGATACATGTGCTACTTTGTACATATGACTTTTCATGGGTACTGGGGAATTGAATTCAGTTCATTAGGATTTATGAGCAAGTGGCTTAACCACAGAGTCATCTCTCTAGCCCAAAAACCAATAATTTTTACTTTAATTTCATAGCAGAATGATTCCATTATGCAAAATGATCCAGTACATTATGACATTTTCATTGTAACTAAAATTCTTTTATGGACTCCTTCTAAGACACGTCTATTAGCGTCATGCACTATTTAACAGAATTATGCCAAAATGGTCATCACATATGGAAACCACATCATGGCAAAAAAAAAAAAAAAAAAAAAATTCTACCAAGACTGTCTGAGACCTTATTACAGTAGTGTTACAGTTACCTTCACACTGGGGAAACACCACCCAACCAAAAGTAGCCAATGGGAGTAAAGGATTCATACTGGTTTACAGTCTCAGTTTCAGCATGGCAGGAAAAAGATAGTAGAGCAGAGGTTGGGCATCACTTCTTGCCACAGCAGCTGAGTAAAAGCAGCAAGAGAGTGAGCTAAGCTAGCACTGGCAAGCTGGGGCCAACAACCCTCAAGGTATGCCCCAGCAATACACCACCTCCAGTAAGGCTCTGCCTCCCAAACTACCAACAGCTCAGAATCAAATATTCAGAGCACATGAATCTATGGATGTGGGGGTCCATCTAATTCAAAACATCACAAATTCCATAACTTGTAATCAAATTTTCATAACTGCTGTTAATTTTTATGTATCTTTTATGTACCCTTGCTTTATTTTAATTTGTTTATTATTATGAGCATCTTCCATGTCATGAAAGCATGAAATATTTTGCTCATACGCATATATATGCACACAGCCCCAGGTACCTTTCTTCCATTTTTAGCAATGTTTCTCTACTTACTTGTTAATATTGATTGAGCTTGTTTTCTTTCCACATGGCATAAGAAAAAAGGAGAGAGTGCTATCTAAATAATCATCAGGTGGTGTGGTCTAAATGACATTTTTCTTAGAAGAAACAAGCTAGAAATATCAGACCAGTTTGTGTCCTTATCCCCAGTGGTCCTCTGGTAGATGCACAAACTGCTATATACACAGGAAGACAGAGATATCACTAAACAGAGAAAAATCAGAGTCTCTTTTCCATTTACTGAGGAAAAATTGACAAGACTGGTTGGGAAATGCTGAATGTTGAAAAAGTTCACTTTCAGATCATTCCAAGATTTGATTAAAGTTTCTGAGAAACTGTTGTCAAAGACCTTTGGATAACCAGAATATAGTTAAACATTCCACCAGCATCATTATTCTTGAAATTGAAATTAACAAAAATTCTAAAGCATAAAATTCCAAGTCTTTTCTTTGTTATTTTTAAAAATATTTTATGTATTTCTTTTCAAGCAGAGAGAAGAGAGGAGAGGAGAGGAGAGGAGAGGAGAGGAGAGGAGAGGAGAGGAGAGGAGAGGAGAGGGGAGGAAAGGGGACACACCAGAGCCTTCAGCCACTATAAACATAGTCCAGATGCATGCAGCACTTTGTCCATCTGGCTTTACGTGGGTACTGAGGAACTGAACCTGGGTCATTAGGCTTTGCACGCAAACACCTTAACTGCTGAGCCATCTTTCCAGCCCGTCTTTGTTCTTTCTCATGAGTCACCAATTCTGTTGTACATAACAAGCATTCTCCTCCTTCTCCAGGTTGAATCTTGGTCTCTGTGTCCCCATGGGTCAGTCCAAGGACATTGTGCTGCTCTTCCCACCCCTGCTGGAGCTGTGGTGACCTCTTTTTACAGGCATGGGATTATATTACAGTCTCTTGGTAACTACAAGTTTGAAGTAAAATGTTATCTCGTTACATTATGCTAAATATTTTTTCAGTATTTACTTCCTGACTACCAAACAGTTCAGAGTGCTTCATCTGGCTGTCCAGGCCCAGACCACCTCTAGAATGTTCAGGTTCTGGTAAAATCTTCTGTGCAAAGCTCCTGCCTATATACACAATTTGGTCCAAATGTTTTAAGAACCCATAGGCTGCTGTGATTCCTTCATGAAGGCTAATGTTAACAGGTAGAGAAGAGAAACTGATATTTGTTCCCCATCCTTCCGGAACAGGGGAGAAGTTTCTGTACGCAGGGCTGTCTCTCACTGTTAAGATCCAGAACTCATCTTTGTCATTTTGTGTTTTTTTTTTTTTTTATGATGGTGAGTTCTCGTTTCGTATTAGTAGGATTCTTCAATTCTTACTCATAAAAGTCTTTGCGTTCCAAAAATTATTGCCAGTTCCTGACCTAAATTGAGGTCAAAATAATGATGTATTTCTTAATATTCCCACTGAGAAGGGAAAAAAAAAGTGGTCATGCTGTTTTAGTCACATCATTGAAATCCTCTGGAATCTGGTTGCATTGATATAGTATAGTTCACATCTCTGCAGTTCCCTAACATTACATAACACTGGTTACAGCATGCCTAGTCAGCCATCGCACTGCCCATGACTTCCAGTTTCCAATGACTCTCTCAGAAGTTGTTTGTTTTCATAGTGATGGCCACTAGGCAAGCTTTACCTGGAGTTTGCAGGAAAAATGTTAATGAGAATTTGAGATTATAATCATTTGTCTCCGAGTTTACTCTTTCTCAATGTTGAAGATATCCCTGCATCCCATATATCACTATGATTGGAAAAACAGGAAAGTGGCCTGGGGACAGAGTGGAAAAGGCTGTTTGGCTTAAAGAGGAATGCTTGTCCTTACTCCACCTTGGCTTGTGGCCAGCCTGAAAGAGCATGATGTCACCACACCAACAGGAGACAGAGAGGCTGATTCAGAAATGCTTAACGGCCTTTACTAATAAGCACGTTCTGATAAATGGAACGTCACATCTCAGTCCTACAGTTAGGATGAGCTGATCGCATGCGGCACATTTAAGTAAATGAAATCTAAAAGATAGGGATGGAATTCAATTCTTCACTCTCGGTTCTACAATTTCATCAGAAACTATACGCTAAGGCTATTTTTCAAGAATTCTACTCACAGGGAAGGGCTGAATTATAGTGAGATTGTTTTTATTCCTTTTTTGTGAAGCCCTTACTCCCTGACTCCTGTAAGCTAGTTTTCCCTGGACTACACAGACCTCTGCTTGAATGAGAATCAGAGTGATCGGGTTTCACCTTCGGGATTGACTGACTCACTAATGATTGTGACAGCAGCTGCTGACGGCCTGGGTCAGGCTGACCAGCTCAACTATCTATAAATCTATTATGATAATGTTATCTTCCAGAACTCTGGGTGGTTACAAAAGGTGTCTGGAAAAAAATGTCAGATGCAGTCTGAGTTTTCAAGGAAGTTGCTTGTTTTCCTTCAGTTTCTAGCACCCATTCTGAACTATGAGAGTGGGAATACTATATATTTAAATGTGTCTGTTGTACAACTGCCGGGTTCAGAGCACTCTAGCAAGGGCTGCGTACTCACACAGATGGTGTGCTTCGCGACCAAAACCACTTGCTGTAGATGCCACATTCAGAGAGAACATGTAAATACTTGGCAGAGTTGTGAGAGTTTTCAGAGGTGTTATATTCACTTAGAGAGTTACAGCTTTCCTGGTGACAGCTTCTCATTTGGGGCTAGCAGGATTAATTCTTACTTTCTTATTTTTACTCTTGACATTCCAGAAATTGCCACAACTTCCTGATCTAACTTGAATCACTGTAAGGAGTTGTGTTTTTCATACTCAATTCTTATTTTAAAAGGGCCACTTCACCAAGAGGAATGTAAAGACAGAAGTACTGGTGACCACAGGAAACCCATTTGACCTTATGTTTCACAGTGGAGTGGGCGGGCTTAGGTTTGTGAGTCTTCCTCATGGTTCATAAAATTCCACAGGTAGCAAGTGTTATTTTTTTTATCACAAACTTACTATTATAAGCATTAAATATACTTTTTCTCTAAACTTTCACTTACCTATAGTAGATTATTAATTAAGAGCTTGATAAGTGTATAAGAACATCATTCTCTAGGTCCTTCTATGGGATCTGAATTTCCCAGCAGGACCTGTGTCAAAGTAATAAAGTCATGGAAGAAATAGAGCTACAAAGAAAAGACAAGAGATGAGACCCACCCTGACAAGACATGGCACTGGGATCTGGGGAAAATGACTGACAGTCAAGATAAGGTATGGCAGGAGGTGAGCACAGCTGAAGTCACAGCATGGACAGGATAGTAGGGACAGAGTTCTGTGACACAGCAGCCTCCAAAGTCTAGGCAATGCAATGTGCCATCGCATAGGAATGTAACCCAATAGAGATAGAAACAATAATTCCACAGAAATATAGAGGACTGTGTAGAAGTTCTGTAAGTGTGTAACGTCAGGTTTTATGGAGGAAAGAACATTTATATTGGCTTTTACAGAATGTCTAGAAGTGTGGTAGCTCAGAGGAAAGAGGCATGTACAATGTTTCCAATGTCTGTTGCTCCTAATTCTGCAGCACACTAAATAGTGGCTGGCACATAATGGCGACTCAACTGCATTTATTAAATGAGTGGATAAAGAGGATGATTGGTTAGTGACAGTAACGTTCAAATTTCAAGAACATCCCTTATAATTGTAGCATCATTCTCCAGATTATGTTAAGAAGAAGCAAATACAGATGGATTTTATAATCAAGCAACCAATCAAAAACAATCCCATGAAAAACCAAACTAGTAAGAAGTGGAAACAAAAAGCCAGAAAAAGCACAGGTAACCAATATAACAATAGTTGTTATTTGTCACTGTTACTTAAGTTTTTCTATAGAAAAATTAGTGGGAGGGCTAGAGAGATGGCTTAGTGGTTAAGGTGCTTGCCTGCGAAGCTTATGGACCCAGGTTCGATTCCCTAGTACCAATGTAAGCCAGATGCACAAGGCGATGCATGTGTCTGGAGTTTGTTGGCAGTATCAGAAAGCCCTACTGCATCCATTCTCTCTCTCTCTCTCTCCTTCCCTCCCTTGCTCCCTCCTTCCTGTAAAGATGACATCCTCCTAACCATGCCTCACCTCTCAGGGAAGGAAAGGCAAGGTCTTTGGGGTTCTTTGGGGCTTTAGGGGTTTACAGATCCTAGTAGACCTCCAGCGGGAGGGCACGGAGAAACAAAGTAGGGAATTCGCTGATCCTTATGCTCTTGGGTAGCCCAGCAGTCTGCCAATCCCCTCAAGCAGCCGCCCTAGCCATAGTCACAGCTTCGGGCCCAGTCGCCATTTCCTCCTGCACTAAGCCATCCCAGCTGCGACCGCCATGCAGGACCAGGTCCTTCTGCATGACCCGCAGGCTAAGTGGACCCAGATCAGCAGGCTAGCGTACCCCCACCTCAGTTTTCTTGCCACTGGGTCCTCCACGCACGGCCGCCATCTCACCCGCTCCCCCACCATGCACAGACCAGGTCCTCCTGCATGACCTGCAGGCTGAGCAGACCCAGGTCAACAGGCTACAATTCCCCCCTCCCTCAGTTTTCCCACCAGAACCTCCGAGTTCTTGACCACCCATCCCAATCTGCTCTGCATGGACCAGGTCCTCTTGCACTTCCTGCAGGTTACTCGGACCCAGGTCAGCAGGCTAGCATTCTCTCCTCCCTCGCACTTCCCACCACCAGGACCGCTGTCAATCCCACCCGTACATCACCTGACCCACAGCAGAACCATATCCCCACCCCACCATGTCACAGCACCCAGCAGTCCAATCCACCCACTGCTACACAATCCCAGTGGACTCCAGTGGACTCCATAGTCCCATCTCCTCACCTGTTATTATCCCAGAACCACCACACAGTCCCATCCCCCCCCCTGCCACCCCACTGCAACACCAGTCTACTTTGTCCCATTCCCCCTACCCCCATCCCCTCGGGCCACCTGACCACACAGTCCCATACCCAGAAACACCAACCAACAAACCCCTTCATCAGGTCCTTGGGTCCCACCAGAGCCTTGCATGTTCTTTCCCTCTGAATAGACAGGCCCTATTGCCATCAGAAGCCTAATGGAAACAAACATAAAAGGGAATAATCACTGAAGATACTTCAAGGGTAAACTACAGCTTCATCCTAAATTAAATAAGATTTCTACACTGTGATGGGCAGATCACAGCACAAAAAGAATAACATGAAAAATCAAATTCAAGTAAATCCAACAAGATTGCCCAGTCCCACAATGGTTGTCCCTAATCAAAACATAGAAGAGACAATAGGATCAAAATCCCAAAATGAAGATACAAGTTATGCAACCCTAGCCAAGCAATTAGCAGAACTTGTAGAAAATCAGCAAAGGTCCAATAATTTTATGAATGCTGTCCTGGATAGATTAGACTTAGTAGAAAAGGACCAGGAAGGGCTCCAAAGACAGTTAAATGATCTGAAGGAGAGAGAGAGAAAAAAAAGAGGGCCTCAATAATCAGCTGGCTAAGCTCAATGAAGACATAAATAAATGCAAGGATGAATTCCAAGAAGCATTAAGAAAATCAGAAAATGACATGAAAAGGGAACTCGACAGAGGGTTGGAAACTATACATAAAAAGGCAGTAGAAAATACAATCCAAATTGAACAAGTCCAAAACTCTATAGAAGCTCTCAAGAATAGAGTCAGCCATGTGGAGGATAGAAACTCAGAATTGGAAGTCAAAACAGAAGAAACAGTTTGTGAGTCTAAAAGTTCCAATAAGTTCAAAATTTTTTGTGAGCAGGACATGAGGGAAATGTGGGATATCCTTAAACATCCCAACATTCTGATAATGGGAATACCAGAAGGAGAAGAAATTCAGACCAAAGGCATGGAGAACTTATTCAACAAAATTATCAAAGAAAACTTTCCTACACTCTCAAAAGAAAATTCCATCAAATTACAAGAAGCTAGGAGAATTCCAAACAAATTTGACCAAAGGAGAAATTCTCCAAGACATATTATCATTAAGACACTAAACATTGATAACAAATAGAAAGTCCTAAAAGTAGCTAGGGAGAAACAACACATTACATGTAAAGGTAACCCCATCAGAATTACTTCAGACTTCTCAATGGAAATTCTGAAAGCCAGAAGGGCCTGGAATGGAACACTGCAAAGTCTAAGAACTTATGGCTTCCAACCCAAACTACTCAACCCAGAAAAAGTATCCCTCATAATAGATGGTGAAAGAAAAACTTTCCACAGTAAAAGTCAGCTTTACAACTGTATGAACATAAAGCCAAACCTACAGAGAGTAATTCAGGGAATTTTCCACACAGAATAGTCAAATAACCAACCTCAAATGCCTACAAGAGGCAGTTCACAATATCCAAACTCAGAGAAGGCACAAAGAACTACAAAGTCCAAGAAAACACCAAAGCACATAAACCACCACAATATGGCAGGGATTAAGTCAAACCTCACAGTTATTACTCTAAACATTAATGGCCTTAATTAACCCATCAAGAGACAGCATGGAACAGAAAATTAGACCTCTCAATCTGCTGTCTTCAAGAAACCCACCTAACCTCTAAAGAAAGACACCTCCTCAGAGTGAATGGGAGGAAAATGATATTCCAAGCAAATGGAAATAAGAAACAAGCAGGTGTAGCTATACTAATATTGGGTAAAATAGACTTCAAACCAAAAGTAATCAAAAAAGACAAAGAAGGACACTTCTTATTTATCAAGGGAATGATCCAACAAGAGGATATCACAATCATCAATCTTTATGCACCAAACACAGGTGCATCACAATTCATAAAACAAAACCTACTTGACAACAAAACAGAAATAACCACCAACACCATCAGAGTTGGGGACTTCAATACTCCACTACCAGCAATAGATAGATCATCCAAACAGAAAATTAACAGGGAATTAAGAGAGCTCAACAACACCATAAATCATTTAGACCTAACAGATGCCTACAGAACATTCTACCCAAAATCCACAGATTACACGTACTTCTCAGAAGCCCATAGAACCATCTCTAAAATAGATCATATAGTGGACCATAAAGCCTGCCTCCATTTATTTAGGAAGATCAACATAATTTCTTGCATGATATCAGATCACAATGCTGTATTGCTAGAAATTAACAACAAAAGATGTGCCAGGAATCCCACCAGCTCCTGGAAACTGAACAACACACTTTTAAACAATAAATGGATAGTAGATGAAATAAAAAATGAAATTGCAAAATTTCTAGAATTGAATGACAATGAGAACACATTATACCAGAACTTATGGGACACAATGAAGGCAATCCTTAGGGGAAAATTCATAGCACTAAATGCCTTCATAACAAAGACAGAGAGATCCCAAAACTATAGCATAACTGTGGTGGTTTGATTCAGGTGTCCCTCATAAACTTAGGTGTTCTGGATGCTAGGTTCCCTATCTGAGGGTAATTGGAAATTAAAGCCTCCTGGAGGCAGGGTATTGTTGGGGGTGGACTTATGGGTGTTATAACCAGTTTTCCCATGCCAGTGTTTGGCACACTCTCCTATTGCTATGGTCCACCTTATGTTAGCCAGGGGATGATGTCCACCCTCTGCTCATACCATCATTTTCCCCTGTCATCATGGAGCTTCGCCTCAAACTTTTAAGCTAAAATAAACCACAAGCTGCTCTTGGTTGGGTGATTTTTGCTGGCAATGTGAACTTGATTGCAATACTAACCACCCCCTAAAGGGATTCGAAAACCAAGAAGAATCCAACCCAAAAAGCTCCAGATGGAAGAAATAATTAAGATCAGAGCAGAAATTAAAGAATTGGAAAGTAAGGAAACAATTAAGAAAATTGATAAAACAAAGAGCTCCTTCTTTGAAAAAATAAACAAGATTGATAAACCCCTAGCCAATATGACCAAGTGAAAAAAAAAGAGGTGCTTCAAATTAACAAAATTAGAAATGAAAAGGGAGCTATCACAACAGACCCAAGTGAAACTGGGAGAATCATCAGGACTTATTTCAAAAACCTCTACTCCACAAAACTGGATAATATGGAGGAAATGGATGAATTCCTGGACACATACCACCTACCAAAGCTAAACTCAGAGCAGATTAATCTCCTAAACAAACCTATCACACACATTGAGATTGCAAAGGTAATTAAAATCCTCCCCAAAAAGAAGTGTCCAGGACCAGATGGCTTCTCAGCTGAATTCTATCAAACCTTCATGGAGGAACTGAAACCAATTTTTCTTAAACTGTGCCACACAACTGGAGAACAGGGAAAGCTCCCCAATTCCTTTAATGTCAATGTAATACACCATATAAATAAGCTTAAACACAATAACCACATAATCATTTCAATAGATGCAGAAAGGCCTTTGACAAAATAAATACAACATCACTTTGTGATCAAAACATTGGAGAGAATAGGCATGGAAAGTTTATATCTAAACATAATAAAGGCTATATATAAAGTTCCTAAAGCCCAAATAATATTCAATGGCGCTAGACTGAAGGAATTCCCACTGAGATCAGGAACAAGACAGGGGTGTCCACTCTCACCTCTTCACTTCAACATAGTACTAGATGTCTTAGCTCAAACAATAAAATAGGAGAAAGAAATAAGAGGGATACAAATTGGAAAGGTTGAAGTTAAGTTAGCCCTATTCACAGATGACATGATTCTATACGTAAGTGATCCAAGAACCTCCTTCTCAAAACTCTTCAAGGTGATTAATTCCTTCAGTAAAGTAGCAAGATACAAAATCAATGCACAAAAACCAGTAGCCTTTTATATGCAAAGGACAAAGATACACAGAAAGAAATTAGTGACATTGTCCAATTTTCAATAGCAACAAAAAAGATAAGATACCTTGGAATAACATTAACCAAGGATGTGAAAGACATATATAATGATAACCTAAAAACACTCAAGAAAGAAATTGAGGAGGACTTGAGAAAAATGGAAAGACCTCCCATGCTCCTGGATAGGCAGAATTAACATTGTGAAAATGGAAATCTTACCAAAGGCAATATACAAACTAAATGCAATACCAATAAAAATCCCAACATTTTTCTTCACAGAGATAGAAAAAAAATGACCTCAAAATTCACATGGAATGGCAGAAGGCCTCAGATATCCAAGCACATCCTCAGCAAAAGAAACACCTCTGAAGGCATTGCCATACCTGATCTAAAGCTATATTACAAAGCTATAGTAAGAAAAACAACATGGTACTGGCATAAAAACAGGAGTATAGACCAATGGAACAGAATCGAGGACCTGAACTTTGGGTAAAGTAACTACAGCTACTTGATATTTGGCAAAGGCCCTAACAATGTAGGCTGGAAAAAAGACAGAATCTTCAATAAATGGTGCTGGAAAAGCTGGGTAACCATATGCAGGAAAATGAAACTAGATCCACACATCTCACCATGCACAAAAATCAAGTTGAAATGAATCAAAGACCTCAATATATGACCAGAAACTCTTCTACTACTGGAAAAAAAATGTAGGAGGAACTTTCTGTGATATAGGAGTGGTAAAAGACTTCCTGAACAAAATCCCAGTAGCTCAGGAAATTTTAAAATCACTCAACCATTGGGATCTCATGAAGCTGAAAAGTTTTTTTCACCAACAAACATACAATAAACAGAGCCAATAGAATGGGAAAAAATGTTTGCTAACTATACAACTGACAGAGGCCTAATTTCTAGAATCTACAAAGAACTCAAAAACATAAATAATAAAAAGTCAAACAACCCACTCACAAAATGGGGTAGAGAACTGAACAGGGAGTTCTCAGAGGAAAAAGTACAAATGGAAAACACACACTTAAGAAGATGTTCAATATCCCTAACCATCAGGGAAATGCAAATTAAAACAACTATGAGATTTCACCTTACCCCAGTAAGTATAGCAAACATTAAAAAATTAAATGAAAACAAATGCTTGTGAGGATGTGGAGAAATAGGAACCCTCATCCACTGTTGGTGGGAATGTAAGATGTTACAACCACTATGGAAAGCAATATGGAGACTCCTAAAATGGTTGACTATAGAGTTACCAACAGACCCAGTTATTCTCTTACTGGGCATTTACCCTAAAAGCTCCATGCCTCAGTTCAGACAGATATGCTCAACCATGTTTATAGTTGCTCATTTCATAACAGCTAAGAGCTGGAATTAACCCAGATGTCCATCATTAGACAAATGGATAACCAAGTTGTAGTATATCTACACAATGGAATTCCACACAGCAGTAAGGAAAAATGACATAATGAAATTTGAAGAAAAATGGTTGAACTTGGAACAGATCATTCTCAGCAAACTCACCCAATCACAGAAAGATAACCATCAAATGGTCTCACTCATCTGTGGCTCCTAACCTGAATCTGCCTGAGATGCTGCCATTCCTAACAGGCATCTCAAGGACCAGACTATAGGGAGGGTGGGGTGGGAGGGGAAGGTAGGGGGAGTTGACACAAAACTGGACTCAGGTAGAACTGGTACCATAAAATCCTATATCCTAAAAGACAGACTAAAATTATGAACCTTCATCAGGTCCTTAGAGGGAACACCTGAATCAAAGCACCCTGGAGAGGACATGATGAAGACTAACCTTAATCCCCTGTTTCTCTCTCTCTCTCTCTTCTCCCTTTGTCTTTTATATTATCTATCTTTTTCTACCTTCTTTTCCCTTGGCACTGGCCTGTAACTCCCAGTACCACCATGCAGTTAACATCCACAATGAGCTGTTAATCAAAGAGATCTACAAGGTTTCCCAAAAGAAGACAGATTTCTGTCAGAGCACTTGATTTCCCAACAAAGATTAATGGTAAGACCCTACTGCTGAAGACACCATATGCTGTTGGTATGGAATATAGAGAGACCTATCTGGAATCTGGAAGAGAGTCAGTCCCCAGACAGTTAGCTTGTCTAGTGCCAGAAGGTGCTACATGAGCGACTGGGGGAAAATGACCAATATCTGTCCAAGCAACTAATGGTCTAAGCTACTCATCAGCAAACAATCTGATGTGATGCTCACCCAAGTGCAATAGTGGCACACAGCCATAGCGGGTTACCACTTGCTCTTGAATTGGCTAACGGATCCGCTCAGTAGAATCAAACTCATAGCTGGAACTACGAAACAAGTCAGAAACATATCCAAAAAAATGGGCTTGCTCTCTAATATCAAGCTCCCACCAATCTTAAGCAACAAGAGGGCCTAAACCTATTAAATTCTCTCTAAAATTTTAATGGTTATCTAATTTATCCAGTGCTGACTTCACATCCCATTGGAGAATCTGCTTCCTTTTTCAGATGGATGTAGAACCTGAGGAGAGAATCAGCCAATCATACCTCAACAGGGCCCCAGCTGAAACCATAGAGTAATTGGGGAAATGAGCAAGAGTGCTGCTTTCTTGGTGAACCTGGTACCAGTACAGGGGTGAAGGAGATAGACACAGAGAACACTCAACTCCTACTAAACCAGATATCCAGAGACAATGAGGCTCCCAAGACCTCATCACTGAAGTAGACCTAAAACGAACCCAACATGGCTCAGGGAAATTTGTGGAAGAGGGGGCGGAAAGATTGCTAGAGCCACATGTTGGGACATTATGCACAGAGACATTGCCTCTTCCCCATAACTGATGGTTACCTCCTCAATACATGACCCCCATTCCTCAATGACGAGGGTCTCTTCAGAGGGGGGAAGACAGGGAGGAGGCTAACAATGGTACCAACATGGCTGTTTAAACACTGAGTATGTACATCTCTAATGAAGACAAGAAAGAAAGAAAGTTTAGCCATCAATTGAAGGGCAATAAATTCTAAAACTAAAACCATAAAAAAGTAAATGAATAGAAATAAAATATTTCTAAGAAAGCAAAATTAGTGGAGGAAGTAAAATAAAACCCACACTGCTAAAAATAACATCTAGAGGAGACAAGTAACTTGATAAACCACTAGCAGCCCCTCCTTGTAATTCCTTAAGGCATTTGTGCTAACATGTAAATAAAGTCAACTAATACTCATCTGCAATATGCTTTAGTCCTCAATTTTAGAAAGAGAGCTAAGAAAGTGAAAGTAATTGGAAAGACTACTCATCCAATTTAATATAATTTTATAAAATATCAAGAGATAAGGAGACTTCAAAAAGTAAACGATGTCTACTTACTTGTAGACTATTGTGTTGTATACCTGACAGCTACTTAAAACAACAAAAGTGGAGCTAGTTCTTTGAACATGAATGCTGGAGGTAGGCAGTGCATTGCCTCTCAGTAGCACCACAAGCCCAGACTCTTAGCCCTCATTCTCCAACCATGGCATGCCAGCATGGTCTTTCAAGGCTGTCCAACTCTTCCATGTCTTTCCATTGTGCAGGAACATGAAGTATATACTTCTTTCCCTTTAATCAGAAAAATGAAACATCCCTCCAAGAGTTCCTGCATCTAATAAGCAGTCTTTATTTTCCAACTGATCAAAAACTAGATCACCTGATCATCCAAAAGAGAGAGACAGAGAGAGAAAGAGAGAGAGAGAGAAATTAGAAGCCACAGTTACCAGGGTTAACTGTAAGCAGTGGTATTTCTGTAGTTAGAATGGAATGTGTGGTGGTAGGGTTCTATATACAAGAAAGGAAAAATGCCTATTAGGTAAGCAACTTATCTGTCATTCATACTATTCAGAGCCATGGGTCATTTGATGAAGCCCACCTAACATCACAGTTGTGTATAAGGCACTTCCCATCCATTAGAGAAAGCTCCTGCTCTACTTCCTCTAGAAACCGTTTCCTACTTCCTAAGTCTGTGGTCTCTGCTTCCAGATTCTATCTCATTAGGATATGTTGCAGTTACCTTCTTGCTTCTGGGACAAACACAGGACCAGAAGTAGCGTATGGAAGGAAAGGGGTACAGTTTCCAGGAGAAGTTCATCATGGGCGAAAAAGCTACCTCACTCCATCATACATCCATCGTAAAGAGAAAAGAGCTAGACAGAGCTCCACCTGCCTCTGAAAACACAAGGTTGGACTCAAGCCACAGAACCACCCCTGATGGCACACTTCCTCCAGCAGGGCTCCACCTCCCAAAGACTCCACCAGGTGGTAACTAAGCAGAAAGCTGAGTCACAAACACCTGAGGCTATGGGGACATTTATATTCAAACTACCACAGGACACCTTACAGGGATGAAAAGGGAGTACTGCCATAGCTCCACTTTCAATCACACTGTATTTACATCTTGCATTTCATTTTTTATTCTTTATTTTTAATGCTTCATTTATTATTATAATTAATTATTAACAAGATGTTTCCTATGGATACGTCATGTGTTGGTACCCTTTTTGCCCTCATCCCTGCCCCCATTCTACTGGGGACGCTCCTCAGTGGGGTTGCAGGTATTCCCTCTGGGGTTGTGGTTTATGCATTGTGGGAGCAGCAGTCAGTTATTTTTGGGTGGAGGGAATGCCTCTGAGCATTATGTCTCAACCTGTGGCTCTTACAATCTTTCTGCCCCCTCTTCCCCCAAATTCCCTGAGCCTTGGTGGGTGATCTCTGCTACTCTGGTAAGGGTTGAGTATCCTCAGGGTCTGTCTCCTGCACCCTGGCCCTGATTATCAGGATCAGCATGGAGGCAGCACTCTTGCTCATCTCCCCAAGTCCTCTTTTAAAAAAAAAATTATTTATTTATTTATCTATTATTTATTTGAGGGAGAGAGAAAGAAAGAGGCAGAGAAAGGTAAAGAGAAAGAATGGGCACACCATGGCCTCCAGCCACTGCAAACGACCTCTAGACACATGCACCACCTTGTGCATCTGGCTTACGTGGGTACTGAGAAATCAAACCTGGGTCCTTAGGCTTCGCAGGCAAGCACCTTGACGGCTAAGCCATCATTCCAGCCCTGGCTTGTGTTTCTTAGTGTTTCCTTTGTTGTCTATGACAGGCAGCCCATGAACCAGATATAGTCTGCTGCCCCTTGTTATAGATTTGTTAGAACATGAACAGTGATTCATTTAGATAATGCTTATAGCTGCTTTGGGCCTCATTGAGACAGAAGCCATGGGATCTCCAAAGCCAGAACTGAGAGGGGAAGGCACTCTAGCAAAGATCAGGGTATTTCAGTAATATTTACTAAACTAATCCAAGAATTAACTAAGTAGACAACTATAGCAAAAATCTGTCACATGTAGTTTGGACTTGGGATCCACCTTCTTGTTTGCAAAGGCTGTGTATACCATACAATAAACTTAACCACTCTGTACCTCAGTCTTCTCCTGCAGAAAATAGAAAAGATGGGATTTAGTGAAATGTGCTGATGAAAACGTTATCTGCCACAAAGAAAGTCCCCCAGCCCCCAAAATACTGGCTTTGAGGAAAAGGCTGAGGCTCCGTTTAAGTATGTTCCTTTTCCTTTATGACTCACCTTTGGATGTATTCTTTACAAAGGAGCAGTCTCTCTACCCTTTGGCAAGTCGACACCAAGCCTGACTTAGAGGAAGATTTGAGGCAGATGTTGCAGTGATATCCAAGGACGCAATTGCTAGTAACAGGGTCAGGGAATAAACTAGCGCAGGCGGAAAGGGGGACCAAAATGTCAGAAGCATGTCAACACAACACGATTGAACTGTGCCTCCCCTGGTGAGAGGCGTCAGTGCCTCTGAGCTGAGGTGAATGGCAGGAGAGCTCCCTCACTGAACTGCCAACTAATGAAGTGGTGAGAAATTAGCTGGCCCTGTAATTTGCACGCTAATTCTCCCTAATGCCACCTGGGGGCTTCCTGCCAGCTGAGGCAGAGGTGTGGAAAATGGTGTCCCCAGCCAGCAGCCGGCCTGCTCGGCCACTCTGCCCCTTGCCAAGCCAGGCAGCAGCCCAGCCCAGCCTGTTGCCATTCACCGTTCAGCGAGCAGTTGGCAGAAGACCCCCCCCCCCCCCGGAGCGTGGCAGGCCTGCGCCCTCCGAGCAAAAGGAAGACAATGAGAGGAATGTTAAAAGCCCTCCACCTTATCGCCCTTTCTGCATCCGCTCGCTCTAAAAGTTGACTCAGCTGGCAGCCCTCTGCGTTTTCCTCAACTCTGCCACCTCCTTCTCAAAGACTCAGTCCCTGGAAACGTCGCTGTCATCAGTGCTCGTCCTGAAACCACACTCAGAGATCAGACTGGGGCCACCTAGCACCCAGCAGCTGCCACGGCCCCCTGATCATCGACATTGATGTCCCCTCTTTTGGGGTTTCTGCGTGTATTTCTGCAGCAGAGATGTGGCTCTGCACAACACCCTCTTCCCTAGACTCTCTTCTCATGGAACAAGTCACAGTTCTCACCCAAAATCTTGCCAGGGGAAAGGGCTGTCCTGGTCCGCTGGGCAAGAGGCCAAGTGGCAGGCAGGAAGGAGGCAGGGCAGAGTGAGCGGCGTCCTGGGACATCTTCTGGACTGTCAAATGCATATCACCGCTAGGGCTGATTTCAAGACCATTAGAAAGGAAGAGAATGTCACGGTCTTCTCAGTTTCTCTGGGGTCACAGTGTAATTGTGCGCTGGGAGAAACGGGGCCCCAGAGATGGCGTGACAGTCACTTCTCATTACCTCCCACTTGGTTCATTACGTCTGCAGACAGCGATTGCCCGCGTGTGGGTACTTCCATTACACGGAAGGATGCAATGTGCTGTAGACCCCGCACGGCTTTCTAACCAGGAGAAGGCTGTTTATTCCAGGCACATACCTACCTTATTTCGGAGGCCGTGCCACAGGGATGGAAGGGGACATAAGGAATAGATTAGTGGTAATCAAAAGGGGGAATCAGGCGCCCTGTGCGCATACACCCAGTGAGCTATGTCTGTCTGTGTGTGCATCCCATTGACTCATAAGGCCACACAAAGGACAGGATCCTCACAAGCCTCCCAAACTTGGCTTTAGCAAGAGGTCTTATTCAGGTCCACTATAAATAGGCTTATGTAGTTTTCTAGACGGGCACTCCTCTCTCTCTCTCTCTCTCTCTCTCTCTCTCTCACACACACACACACACACACGCACGCACGCACGCACACAAAAGACCTTCCTTATTTGTAAGATTAAGTCCTGGGTGCTGTAGGAATACTATTTCATACTTTTTTCCAAAAGAAAATTGTAAAAACCCCACTTACATTATGAGCTACAGGGAAGTTATAAGAGAAAAAACAGAATTGTGGGGCATTATGGGGTGCTAAAATCAGGATTAGCTATCATAGTCTTTTGATCTAACGGCAAAACAAAACACAACAAAAAAAAAAAATCTTCTCTTGAAGGTACTTGAAGACAGATACCCATGATGGATAATCTGAGACGCTACATACTATCACCTATTCTTGGGAATTCATAATGATGTCAGCTTTTAAAAAAATATTTTATTTATTTATTTGAGAGAGAGAGAGAGAGAGAGAGAGAGAGAGAGAGAGAGAGAGGTGGGCCTCACACAGAGATGGGCAAACTCCAGACACATGCACCACCTAGTGCATTTAGCTTACATAGGTCCTGGGAAATTGAACCTGGGTCCTTTGGCTTTGCTTGCAGTTGCCTTACCCACAAAGCCATCTCTCCAGCCCCAATGTGAGCTTTTTAAAGGTTCTGAGAGTTATTGTTAGAAATAAAATTATACAAATCAATGTTACTTAAATTAAAACACAAAACACTCTTAAACTTCAATTTGATTAATTTCCAGTAGGGAAAAAAAATTATACTACAGGAGGGAAAATCCTGTCCTATTACAGCTCCAGCATTTTCTGTAGATTTTGTAAACAATAGTAATTATCAAATTTTGGCATGCATTCAAATCAGCTGGGGATCTAACCATCATAATCAAACTGTAAACTAGATAGGGCCTGGAACCAGAATACTGAGCAAACCCTTCCAATGCAGGGGCTCACAGCTCACATGGAGAACTTGCAGTCCACATGTGTGCTCTTTGTGTGCCTTTACCAGAGCTTGAACTATGTGTTACTCATAAAAAATGCAGGTAGTTAATAGGTTGGAAGGCTTGACAACACTGCAAGTTGTCCAAGTTTATCATAGTTTGCAAGGGTTTCTGACTACAAAAAGCTATGTTTGCCTGTGAATTCACCACAATTGCTAGCCATTCATTTTTGCACCTTGATTTACAGGCTAATCTTTTACTCTCAGATTCATCAAGTCATTTGCTTTATCAATGCAGTTTAGTTCTCTGACTCATTCAGTAACTACTTACAAAGCATCACCTACATGTCAGACACAGGACGGATCTCTAAGAACAGCCATGGATCCTCACCCTTATGGCCTTACATCCCACCAAGAGAGAGACAGACCACAAAACATCAATTAATAAGTAATTCAATACTGAATTAGTGTTGGAAGAGGATGAGTGTTATGAAGGAAATAGAGCAGGCTAACAGAGATGAAGATTGGAGGTGGGCAGAAGGCAGGAAGAGGGCTGCAATTTAAAAAGAGGCAGTGGTAATATGATTTAACAAAGTGACATTTGAATACAGTCTTAAGGAACGGAGGTCGCCTTTTATTTATGTAGAGTGCCAAGTATAAAGAACAACTAGTGCAGAGGGAGCGCCCCCTGTGGACCAGAAAAGAACAACAGATCTGAAGGAAGTCCTGTGGGGGTGAAAGTGGAGAAGGGAGCAGAGGAAATGCTAGGCAGCAAGAACCAATCTGTCAGGACTGTGACATATTGTGGCATTTTGAGCAGAGAAATGCGATCACCTAGCAAGATTTTTAAAAGATCTGAATTGCTTCCAATTTTATTAAGCATGGATTGTGTTTCTAGTACAGGCAGGGCACTGGCATGGCATCTCATCTGCAAAGATTAACTAAACCGAGTTCTTGCCTTCAGAGGGCTCTGAGTGGCTTTTCATACCACTCACTACATGTCAGGATGTGGGCATTTCAAATCTATCGTCCTTGCTCCTCATGTGCCCAAATCTCTGCTGGGTGTTTACTTTGAGATCTCACCATGTACACAATGCCTTGACCTTGGGCTAGAGAGGAAGACCTGGAACAGATCAGTAAGGATACTTAGATGCCTGACCCTTCCCTAAACAGACTGGGTGGCCCTTGGGAAAACAACAGCCCCCTCTCTTCTTGGCTTCTCCATCTGTTTACACAGCTTTCTACAGAAGTATGTTTTTAGGTCTGATAAGATAACCAGCACTGAGAGCTTGAGGGTGTAATGGAAAACTGACAACTTTAATTTTCCCTCAAATTATCATACTCTAAAATAAATAGAGTTGAGTAGGTTCTCCAGTTATTCAATCTGGCAGCTTTGCCTCAGCTGAAGGCAGCCTACAAGTTGGCAGGCCAGAAGTGAGGAAAAAATTATCCTAGTTCCTGGAGATAAAACCTGCTAGCTATCAACAACTGAAGTTCTGAGTGAGGGTCTTCTGGGGAAAAGCCATCTCCAACAACAGTCTCTATGTAGAGCTTGAACTTGCTTGTCTCCTGCTTGAGTCTTTCTGTTGGGGAAGGATGTAAAAAGACACATTTCACTTCTGCTCCAAAAGTAATTTTAAATGATCAGGTGTGGCGTGTGCTCCTCGCCTGTCAGTCATTCATAGACACTGGAGATTGTGGGGAGATGGAAAGCACAATGCAGTGACATTTCAAGGCACGTCACTCAATGAACCAGAATCACTTTCAGAGCTGTGTTTGTCTTCAGTATGCATATGCAGCCTTTCTGAAGAGCAGCACCATTTTTATCAAATGCTTATGATGTCATCTTGCTGAAAGGGGGGGGGGGGACTCAGGGATTTGGCAGTCAATTGGAGAAAGAGAAATGCAATACAATGTTATTTCAGCTCGAGGTCTGCATCGGAGCTGAGCTTCTGCAGATGTTTTCCTTTTGTCTTCATGTAATGGTTCCTTTAAATACCATGTCTTATACTCAGCGAAAGCAGCGAAATTTACAACATAGTAATTAATAGCAAGATGCTTAGCTAAGCAATTCTGTCTCAGAATGGGATTGTATTTTTAGAGGTTTTTTTTTTTTCTTAATTTTATTTTACCTTTCTTCTGCCAAATTTTACTGGAGAAGTTGGGGAGTATTTATAACATACAAAATCTCTAAAACATGATCAATTTTATTTAAGAGATATGAAATAATTTATATATCTCATCCTTAACCACAGTTATATTGGTTAGTTATATCAGTTATTGGCTCAGAACAAAGACAAGTTGTACAGGAAGCAAAAAATTGCAACTCACAAAGGACAGCTTTAGACCATACCTAAATATGGCTTCTCACCATGATTGGACAATTGTCTGTGCATCTATGTTAGGGGGATCAAACTCAGGGTTTACAGAGTTTAGGCAAAGGTTCTACCACTGAGCCAATAGCCTTAACTATTCCTACTACTTCTTTTTCTTCTTCTTCTTCTTCTTCTTCTTATTATTATTATTATTATTATTGATTTTGTTTGTTTGTTGAGGCAGGGTCTCACTACTCCAGGCTGACCTGGGACTCACTCTGTAGTCTCAGGCTGGCCTCAAACTCATGGTAATCCTCCTACCTCTGCCTCTAAGTGCTAGGATTGATGGTGTGTGTCACCATGCCCAGGTTTTTCTTTTTTAATTAAGGTAAGATGAATAATTTGGTCCATTCCAGGACTCTTGAATATCAGATCATTAGTAAAACATGTCGCTGTCCCAGATCTGATAATCCTCAGCCCAGGATCAGTTCAAGCACTAACTTTTTCAGCCCCTGCTTCTGGGCAGCAGAACATGAATAGAAGAAAATCACACAACTCCATTTAATGGCACTTGGACAAATCTATGTCATCCAGCACCAGCTGAATCCTGCCCTCCTGGTGTTGCAATCGGCAGTTCTTTCATCCCCCACCCCATCAGCTCCACTTCAGGGTTACCATACCCCTGTGCCAATCCCCTCATTCTCCGCATCTGACAGTGCGCATGTACTACGAAGTGGAGCTCCTGCCCACCCCTGCATTCTCCCCTCCCTCTCCCTTCCTTCCAAGGCCCCAAAGTTAAAACTTCTGTAGGTATCAGCCACTATCTCCTCAGCAACTGCTGAGGCTTCATAACACCAGTCACATCTTGTACTTTGGTGTTTTTATTTACTTACTTGTTTATTTTAATTAGCTATGGACATACTCAGCATGTAAAGAGCACATGTTGGTATCATCCTTACCTTCATCCCTGTCCCCCCATCTGAAGGGACCCTCATCATTGGGGATACCGGTTTTCCATCGTGGGTTGTTCATTGTGGGGGTAGCCATCAGTTATGGAGAGGAGGCAATGTCTCTGTGTGTAATGTCCCAACTTGTGGCTCTAACAATTTTTCCACCTTTGGTGTTTTTAAGCCATCAGTCTGCAATCTGGTTGCTACCCTTTGGTCTACACATCTGCTCGACTTTCATCCTATCACCACACACACACACGCGCACAAACACACGCACACACATGCAATTCTTTAATCTTTTCAGCTCGTTACTCAGGCTACAAATTGCTTTATATAGTAATCATCTGTTTACATGACAGTTTTCAACTGCTCCAGCAGTTTTTAATAGTCATTGTGTCATAGGTCCCTTGAGAATCTGATTAAAATAATGGACTTTCTATCTAGAGCCACATCTCTCACACACACGCACACACACACAGTTGTGCATACAATTTCCAGTTGCTCAGGGACCCATTGTAAGAGCTTTTACTGCTGTGGTCAATACTTCTGAGCTCCGCCCCTTCCAGGCACATGGGAGTGAGTATTCTTCTTCCTTGCTGACTTGAGATTCACTGCTTTGGCCAATGAAATGTGAGTAGAAGTGACACCTGTGTGACGTGGTGTGTGTGTGTGTGTGTGTGTGTGTGTGTGTAAGCCTTAAGAGCCTGTATGCAATTTACCATGCTTTCTCTTTTTGTTCCCTCACCAAATCTGTTCAGTCAGCTTGGGTCCTGGAATAAAGACCTGCAGTGGACTTAAGGCATGAGTGACAGACCCAATCCCATTGTTTAAAGGGAGTAAGGCTGAGTGTGGGAGGGTCTGTTATACCAAAACAACCTTGACTTTCCTGCTAAGTAGCAGGACACTCTCCATCAGATAGGCAATACTCCTAGTCAGAAAGAGCCTTCCTATGAGAGCTAAAGCTACCCTCTTCCTTTCTGTAGCCACCAAACATGTTTTGGCTCTTTTTTTTTCTCTTGACCTAGGCAGGTTTCCCCTAGCTTCAGACTTTACTTCTGAGGCTATCTCCTACAGAGGTCCTGCTGGGCCTCTTTCCTCCCTCTATGGCAGTCTCAATTACTCTCCGTTGTGTCCCCCATTTCTTTCTGTCACATATGCGTCACAACCTGGAATGATCGTATTTTTCTCTTTCTCTCTAGTTATGAATTCATAACAATTCATAGATTACAATGTCATGCCATAATTCATGCCTAGTGTGAACTGAAAGGGGCGCGTTCCAAACATGACTGTTTTCACTTATTCAGTAAGATCAAAACAGAACCACAAATGTTCTTGGGCTTGTTGCATTTTACACATTCCTTTAAACTCCATTAATAAAAGGATCTAGCTACAAATATTGGACCAATGTCCAAATATTTAGGTGTGCATGAAGACAAAAAAAAAAAAAAAAAAAAACACTGAACCTTGTGCCACCGTGAAGAGGTCAACATGACATTTTTGTTTCTTTTCAGAGAGTTGTGGCCAATAGCTCTAACAACCTCTGGTCTCAACCCAATTAAATGTTTTTTGTTTGTTTGTTTGTTAACTTATTAGTACACAGTTGTGCTTTGTTCACATACATTTCTTTTACTTGGTGTATGTGCCAAATGCTGTTCTTTCATAAGCCATAGTAAGAGTTAGACTTAAAGTTTCAGAGTATTGAGTGGCTTAGTTATACATCCAGGGATATAGGTAAATCTCCTGTCACAGAATAGTTTATAATCACTCAATTGATTAATGAATAAAATCAGTATTTTTATTTGATGAACAATAATCTACTTTGTTTTAATGTATTTTTAGAAATCAGGTGGTGCTTAATGTCTTTAAATTGAACTTGTACACATGTATCACATGTATATGAATAGCTAATTCTATTGTCATAAAAGACAATGGCTATTCTGATTTCAAAAACCAGTGATTTTAATTCTATATACAAAAAGTAACATGTTCATTGTTTAAAAATTCAGTTAGAAATAACTAGAACTCATTATGCTAATTTGCTACTTTCATTGTCATTTAAAATATGTTAAATAGATCAGACATTTAAGAAGAGAAATAGCTGGCCTTGGTGGCAGATGCCTTTAATACAACATAAAGAGGCTGAGGTAGGAGGATAGCTGTGAGTTTGAAGCTACCCTGAGCTAGAGTGAATTTCAGATCAGCCTGGTTTAGAGTAAAACTCTGCTTTTAAAAAAAAAGAGAGAGAGAGAGAGAGAATCAAAAGTTATGACACTTGCCCGGCATGGTGGCGCACGTCTTTAATCCCAGCACTTGGGAGGCAGAGATAGGAGGATTTCTGTGAGTTTGAGGCCACCCTGAGATTACATAGTAAATTCCAGGTCACCCTGAGCTAGAGTGAAACCCTACCTCTTGGGGCGGGGGAACCTCATGATATGTATACCTTCTCAGATATTCAATTCCATAAATAGAAATCTCTAGAAATTTTTCAATTATTAGAATAGAATGAATTTAAGAGCTAAGCATGTAGCTCAATTGCAAACATTTGTTTAGTATACATGAGACCCTGGGTTAAAACTCCAGTACCAAAAGAAAAAAAAATTCTTGAGGAAAATAACCAAATAAAATATCTTAAAATTGCTTAAGTTTTAACTTTGGCTTATTAACAAACTAAGTTTGGTTTATTATTTTATGATTTTTTTGTTTCCCTTAAATTTTCTGTGCAAGAGCTTGTATTACTAACTAGTACATATTTTATTTTATTATCACTAACATCTTTCATATGTATACATCATGTGTTAGAACCCTTTTTTCCCTCATCCCTACCCCCTTTCCACTGTGGACCCTCCTCAATGGGGTTGCAGATACGGAGTTCTGAGTTATGTGTTGTGGGAGCAGCAGTTGTTTTTTTTGGGGGGGTGCAGAGGAATGTCTCTGGGCATAATGTCTCAACCTGTGGCTCTTATAATCTTTCTGCCCCCTCTTCCACAAAATTACCTGAGCCCTGGTTGTTGAATTTTAAGTCTACTTCTGTGATGAGCCTTAAGGAGCCTCTGGATCTCTGCTTTGGTAAGTGTTGAGTATCTTCAGGGTCTGTCTCCTTCACTCTGGCGCTGATTATGAGGCTCACTGTGGAAGCAGTACTCATGTTCATCTCCGCAGTTCCTCTGTGGATTCAACTGTGGCTTGGCTGAAATGTAAGGAGTAGCTTATCTCCTCCAGTCTCTCTACCTTCTGAAAAAGAAGAACAGATTCTCCAATGGAGAGTGAAATCAGCATAGTTTAAATGGGATTAAGCATTATTAATTAAGGGAGAAGTTGATGCATGTAACCCTTCTTTTAGCCAAAGACTACTGAGAGCTTGACATTGGAGAGCATAATCTTTGATTCCATAGGAATTTATCTGGTTCCCAATTCCAGACATGGATTCCTTTACACTGAGCAGATCTCTTAGCCAATCAGAAAGCTATTGTTTACCCACCATGGCTATGTGCTACTAGTGCACTGGCATGTGCATTCTGCCAGGGTGGTTACTTTTGAGTAGCTTAGACCTCTGGTTGCTCCAACCATTGTTGGCCACTTTCCCCCCAGTAGTTCATGTAGTGCTTTCTAGAACTAGATGAGCTAACTGCCTGGGAACTGCCTCTCTTCCAGATTCCAGCCATGCTCTGTTTTGGCAGCATATGGTATCTTCAGCAATAGGGTCTTACCTTTTGCCTCAGGTGGGTAATCAAGTGCTTTGACAGAAACCTGTCTTGATTTGGGGACCTTGTAAGTCTCTCCAATCAATAGCACCCTGTGGTTCTTTTAAAATGCAAAACATGGGCTGAGGAGATGAATTAACAGTTAAAGCACTTGCCCGCAAAACCTAAGGACCCAGGTTCGATTCCCCAGTACCCACCTAAGCCAGTTGCACAAGGTGGTGCATGCATCTGGAGTTCATTTACACTGGCTAGAGGCCCTGACATGACCATTCTCAGTCTGCCCATCTCTTTTTCTTGTTCAAATGAATAAATGAAATATACAAAAATAAATAAAATGTAAAATATATTCTGTTAACTTACTCATAGATTACACGTAATTGGCACATGTTAACTAAATTTTTCTGCTCATTTTATGAAAGCATCCATATGTATAACTTCAAAACAATATGGGTGTTTCAGGATGGTGCTAGGTGTCTTCTCCTTATTTCCTCTTGGGTTTTTTGTTTGTTTTTGTTTTTTTGGTTTTCCAACAGGTCTTACTCTAACCCAGGCTGACCTGGAACTCACTTTGTAGACCCAGGCTGACCTTGAACTCATTGTGATCCTCCTACCTCTGCCTCCGAAGTGCTGGGATCAAAGGCATGTGCCACCACACCCAGCTTCCTCTCAGTTTTAAGAGATTAGAGCCATCACCTTTGTTGTAGTATAATTTAAGGCATAAGATAGTGTTTAGTGCCTATTAAATTGGACATGTAACATCCAGAATCCATAGATTGTTACTAGAATATTTTCAGTGCCTGGGATGGGATACCTTCCAGTGAGTTGTTGGCCAGGAAGGTCCCTGTTGCCTCCAAAATATTATAGGCTATTGCCAAGGCCCTTGGTTCCCCATGAGAAACAGATAGTAAAACCCTATTGCTGAAGACTTCACATGCCTGAATGGCAAAGTCTTTGAGAAATCAAGTTGGTGCTGAGCAGAAAACCTTCTCCCTGTAGCCCAGCCAACTGAAAGCTGGAAAAAGCTGCACTGTATGCAGTCTTATGGGAGACAGAAGTCATCAGCAGTGAAAATAGTGGACACTGGAAATCTCAAGTTTGGCCAGACAGGCCAAATGACTGAACGAGTACAATAGTGGCATGTTTGCTCTGGGGGAAACCAGCTGCTCTCTAATTGGACTGAAGGCCCACTTTATGGGAGGGAATATGTGCCTGGTACCAAAAACCTAATCAAAAGCCTATGGCAGAGGAGGTCATGAGCCTTAGGGGTATAAAGCCTGCTCTTGTCTGGATAAATGCATATATTACTCTCACCAAATTGCCCTGAAAGCAGTACACTTAATGTTCATACTCATATATTAATGCTACTCTCACTTATGGTTAGAGAAGCTTCTCTTTTCAGATGGCAGTGACCACTGGGATGACCCAAAAGGCAACATAGTGCAGAGAAGAAGGGATGGAGGAATTTCCAGCACTGAAACATCTCACACCCTTCAAGGCTCAGGGTCCATTGTGGAAGAGGTGGCAGAAAGAATATAAGAGCCAAAGGAAGGGTACCACTCCTTACATACAACTGTATGGACAGAATTTGGCCTCGATATCCAAGACCTCACAGTGCCTAGCAATACCCACACAAGACCGTTATAATAGGAGAAAAATATGATGACATAAAATTAAAAGAGAGACTAATGGAGAGAGGGAGGGGATATGATGAAGAGCAGAGTTATGAAGTGGAAAGTGGGGGAGGGGAGGGAAATACCATGGTTTATTGTCTGTAAGTATAGAAGTTGTCAATAAACAAATATGTATATATACTTAAAAAATGGACATGCAAGCATCCATGAACCCATGTACATATGTGTAGGGTAGAGGGCTTTTAAAAATATTTTTATTTATTATATTTATTTGAGACAGAGAGAAACAGAGATAGACACAAAGAGAGAGAGAGAGAATGGGATGGAGGGAGAAAGTGAGTATGGACACGCCAGGGCCTTCTGCCACTGCACATGAACTCCAGATGCATGTACCACTTTGTGATTCTGGTTTCACATGGGTACTGCAGAGCTGAACCAGGGCCATCAGATTTTGCAAGCAAGTGCCTTCAGCAGTTGAGCCATCTCTCTAGCCCAGAGAGCTTTTAAACAGTTGTTTTGGGGTGGGAGAGATGTCTTAACAGTTGGGACGCTTGCCTATGAAGCCTAAGAACTCATGTTCAAATCTCCAGGTACCATGTAGCCATACACAAGCACACAATGTCGCACATGTGCACAAGGGGCACAAGTGTTTGGAGTTGATTCGCAGCAGGCTGAAGGTCCTGGCATGCCCATTCTCTCTCTCTCTCTCTCTCTTTGTCTCTCCCAAAAGTAAAAATATGGTTGTTTTGTATATCTGGCATGCTGATGTATACCTGTAACCCCAGCACTCTGAAGGTTGAGGCAAGAAGATCAGGTATTCAAGGCCATTAACTGTGTGATGAGCTTGAGACCAGCCTGGGGTACAAGAGGCTCTGCCTCAAAAAAAAAAAAAAAAAAAAAGAAGAAGAAGAAAGAAAGAAAGAAAGAAAGGAAGGAAGGAAGGAAGGAGGAAGGAAGGAAGGAAGAAAGAAAGAAAGAAAGAAAGAAAGACAAGAAAAGAAAAACAAAAAAACTTATTTTGGGGCTGGAGAGATGGTTTAGTGGTTAAGGTGCTTGCCTGCAAAGCCAAAGGACCCAAGTTCAATTCCCTACACCCACACGAGCCAGATGCACAGGTGGCGCATGTGCCTGGATTTCATTTGCAGTGGCTGGAGGCCCTGGCACTCCATCCTCTCCCTTCCTCTATCTATCATCTATCTATCTATCTATCTATCTATCTATCTATCTATCTATCTATCTATCTATCTCTATTTGTCTGTCTCTCTCAAATAAATAAAAATAAAATATAAAAAGCTTATTTTGCATGCAAGTTATTTCTCAATTCATTACATAATACAATAATGTTTTTCTAGTCTACTATAGAATTACAACCAAATATAACTTCAACAGAAATAGTTGCTCCTCAAAATGCAAATAGGATAAGCAAACCTGAATAATGCTATCCAAACTTGTAGCTAAAGTAGGGCAGTATCAAGGTCTTGGTTTAATAATGCTGCTGGCATATTTTTGACTGTATATACTCTAAAATTTAAGGTACTGGGTGCCAAATTGGGAGAAACTTTATTCCTAAACATAATGTATCTTAGAAGGAACTCTAGATTAGAAAATCAGTATATATCAAGAAAGCTTGGGTTGGAGGGATGGCTTAGCAGTTAAGGCATTTGCCTGCCAAGCCAAAGGAACCAGGTTTGATTCCCCAGGACCCACGTTAGCCAGATGCACAAGGTAGCACATGCATCCAGAGTTTGTTTGTAGTGACTAGAGGCCCTGATGTACCCATTCTCTATTTCTCTGTCTCTCTGTCAAATAAATAAATAAAATAAAATATTTTAAAAAGAAAGCTTGCTTTATATCAAGCAGTAAAAATTAATGAGTAATGAGTTCACATGATGCAACTACTTTCCTTCATTTAGTATGAAATTTCATTGCATGAAATGAAAGTCAGCTGCCAGGTATGGTGTTGCACACCTTTTAATACCAGTACTCCAGGTAGAAGGACTGCTTTGAGTTCAAGCCCAGCCTGAGACTACATAGTAAATTCCAGATCAATCTGGGCCAGACTGAGACCACACCTTGAACAACAAACAGACAAGAAAGAAAGAAGAAAGAAAGAAAGAAGGAAGAAAGAAAGGAAGGAAGACAGCTAACTTTCCTAGGTAAGATTTGCACATACCTTGACTTATAAGAGTGAATACTTTTCTTTTTTTGGGTATATACATGTCTTTCATTTAATTTGCCAAAAAGCTTACTTTGAAATACTGCTTTCTGACAGCATTTAGGAAATGTAAACCTCTATACTTATTAGAGAAAAATCATAGGATGAGTCCCTTTAAAACATTTGGCCCTGCTTTGGGCTTCTTGGCATTATACTAAAACCCCAAATTGCTAACCAGGCATCTGGTAAATGTAAAAGTGACTGCTAAACTCTTATTGTATTTGATCTTGCCAATTAAGCTTTATAAGAGAAAGGTCCTATCAGTCAACCTTATTAAGAGTATAGCTTTAAGGAGCTGTGATTTTAGAAGCCTGATACCTTCTTTAGTCTAAAATTAAAATAGCCTTGTTTAAAAAAAAATATGACACTGAGCTGGAGAGATGGCTGAGCAGTTAAAGCATTTGCCTGCAGAGTTCAATGACCTAAGTTCAATTCCCCAGTACCTTCATAAAACCAGACGCACAAGGTGGCACATGTATCTGGAGTTCATTTGCAGTGGCTAGAAGCCCTGGTGTGCCCACATTCATTCTCTCTCTCTCCTTGCAAATGAATAATATTTTGAAAAATATTACACTTAATTTATAATATATATTTAATAAAATATAACTCCTGATTGACAATGTTATCAATACAACCAGATTACAACAATGTAAAAGGAAGAAGGATGCTATAGCTCAGATCTTAAATGACCACCAAAGACTGATGTATTAAAGATTAATCCCAGGATGGTATTATTGGTAAGGGGTTGGAGTGGAACCTTTAAAAAGGTCAAGTGAACAGGAAGTCTCTAAAGCATCAAGAGCATGCCCTTGAAGGGGACTGTGGTTCTCTTGGACCCCTCCTCTCTCTTTTTAGGTTCCTGGCCATGAGTTTTATGTGCTTCTGCCATGTTGTGCTGCCACACCACAGGCCCAAAAGTCAGGGAGCCAATCATCGTGGACTGAAGTTTCCAATACTGTGAGTCAAAATAAGCCTTTCCACTTCTAAGTTGGTTCCCTCAGGTATTTGTCATAGTAACAGAAAGCTGACTAACACACAGAGAGAAAGAAAGGATAGAGATGCACAGAGGTAAAGAGATGCTGAAAGAGAATCCTTTCAAAAAATATGATAGAATGTTAGTGATATTAAAGTTAGTACATATTGATCCTATGATTTTAATACACCTTCTATTTTATGTTTCATTTTTGATGTGGATGGGTATGTATAGTAGGTGTGGTATTGGGTGTGTGTGTATATGCATACATATGTGCAGATGTATATGCCCCACGTACACATACAGAGGCCAGGGGAATAGCATGCTTCCACCTTACTTCTCTGAGCTAGCGTCTCTTACTAAGCCTAGAGCTCCCTGTTTTTCCAGTTAAACTGCTGTCCAAGGAGTTCCAGAGGTCCTTCTGTCTCCCCTGCCTCAAAACTGGGGTTGCCGGCACTTGCAGCCACACACAGCTTTTGATGTGGGTGCTGGAGATTGAACAAAGGGATTCATGTTGGCATAGTAAGCACTCTTACCAGCTGAGCCATCTTCCCACCTTCGTGTTTTATCAGTACCATAGTCAAAATGATATCTGAACTAGCAATTCTGTTGAGTAAACTTTCCACATTCCGTTTAACAGAGGAAGAGCATGAGTTGTGATATTGGATAGACAAGAGTGCAAAGCCATCTTCCAGAATTTGCTGTTCACTTTGGTCAATGTAATACACCTTTCTGTTTTCTTATTTGATTTTTCTGGCCTACCCTTTTCCGTTATCTTCCTTCTTTTCTGGGTATTTATTGCCTCTCTTGGATATTCAACTCTGTGTTATAAATTAAATGAATTAGGTGCTCTTCTCCCTCCAAATTGTCTTTATGAAAATTTCATCCACCCCTCCTCCTTCACCATGGCTTCAATTATCACCTATAAATTGATGATTGCCCTAGACAAATTTCTTTTGCAAACATTTTTGCTAACCTTCTAGCTTTTATATTGCTGCTACTGAGCAACTCAAAAAACTTGTATCATTCAAAATTTCTACTGCTTTGACCCAATATAGAAGGCTAGAATGCATCCTAGGTTGCTTTTCCTCAAGCATCCAGCTTTCATATCCCATCATTTCAGCTTGTTGATTGTACTTCCAAATATGGATTTCCTCTCAGTTGTACCATTGTCTTAGCTCACATCCTCATGTGTGGATCAATGGAGCAACCCGGGTGCTGTGACAGAGAACATTTCTAACAAATGTTGCAACACATCTCTGACTTGGTGAGCACGTGTGACTCATGGCACAACCCAGTACAGGTTTTCGGGAAAAGTCTGCTCCTTCTCACACAGTCCCACTCCACCTAGTGGCCACATGCCCTCCTAGGGTTTGGGTCCGCCCTTGAATGAGGCAGGTGAGAGGAGAGAGGGTAGAATTGATATGGAGCTATGACAGAAAGGCTGCAATTAAAACAGCATTTCAAAAGGGGAATGCTGGGACATATTGTTCACTATGCCACTATAATTCTGAAATGCTTGCAAAATCTTCTACCCTCGGGAGTGAGCTACTGAGTTAAACTTGAATTCTCTCTGGGAATAATTGTCTTGTCCCTTTCCTCAATGGCCTGCAGCAGTTCCCTCTAGGAGTTCTTATGGTTTTTTATTCCCTTTGGCCAAAGCTGAAATAAGAACAAGCAAAAATTTGAAATCCGAAAGATCATCCTGTCATGCAGGCAATCAATTGTGTTCTAATCTGATAGCTTTGGGTTTCTTAGCAGTACGAGTTACTCAGAAGCTTGGGAAGCTTCTGTTGTCTTTGCCTCTGTGTATAATTCTCAGATCTTTCTCTTCTTTCTTCTTTCTACGTCATTACTTTTCTGTTACCCTTAATCTGTTCTTTCCTATAGAGTAAAGTAGTATTTATCAACTCAGAAGTCTTACTGGATCTTTCTGGCTCCAATTCAGGTTTAAAAGAAGTTGAATTTCAAGCCATCTTTATTTTATTCGTCCTGTACCTTGAAAATTGGCCAATTCTTTCTGAGCTCATCTTTCTTTTACACCTTACCAAAAGAAGCCAACTACAGCTGTCACATTAGGATTCTTTTTGAACTCATGTTTTAATGAATGTTTCTCTAAATGTGTTCTGAGAAACCTGGTAAATCCAAAGAAACTTCCAGTAGATCCATGAGGTCAAATTTATTTTTAGTGATATAACAGATTATTGGCTTCCTTAACTGTGTTCCTAGTTGCATTGCTGGGGTAAATGCAATGGGGTGTGAAACTGTTGGTGCTTTAGAACAAATCAAGGCAATATCACCAAATCACATCAGTGTATCAGATCACGGTATCAATCAATGTATGTCTCATTGTACAATGAATCATTGTCATCATCATGTTCTCACAGTTTAAAAAGTAACTTTCACTTAAGAAGCCCTTGATTAAACATTAAAAATATTCATTTTAGGGCTGGAGAGATGGCTTAGTGGTTAAGACACTTAACAGACAAGCCAAAGGACTCAGGTTCAATTTCCAGGTACCCATGTAAAGCCAGATGCACAAAGTGGTGCATGTGTCTGGAGTTCATTTGCAGTGTCTAGAGGCTATGGCATGCCAAATCTTGATCTTGATCCCTCAAATAAATAAATAAGTAAAATATTTTTAAAAAATGGGGCTGGAGAGATGACTTAGCTGTTAAGGCACTTGCCTGTGAAGCCTAAGGAACTAGGTTCCACTCTCCAGATCCCACATTAGCCAGATGCACAAAGGTGAGGCAAGCACAAGGTCACACATGCCCAGTAGGTGGTGCAAGTGGCTGTAGCTCAATTGCAGTGGCTGAGGTCCTGGCTCACCAATTCTCTCTAAAGTAAAAAAATAATAAAATAAAATATTCATTTTTGCCAGGCGTGATGGTGCATGCCTTTAATCCCAGCACTCAGGAGGCAGAGGCAGGAGAATTTCTGTGAGTTCAAGGCTAGCCTGAGACTACATAGTGAATTCCAGGTCAGCCTGGGCTAGAAAAAGATCCTAACTTAAAAAACCAAAAGAAAAATTCATTTTATTAGATTCCAACACATACATGTTTTAAATATTCTGTGAGGCTAAGAAGAATGAGCATATACAGTACTTGGGAGGCATACTCAAGCATAGTGGTTGTCTTGAGGAGAAGCAATGTGTGATTGAGTTACAAATTGAACTCCTCTTTTTCATGAAACACCATTTTACTAGAAAGAACAAGTGATAAACAAAATATGGTTATTCAGACTTGGGTATTTGGCAGTCATTTTCTTGAAAACAAATGAAGGGAGCCTGTCATTTGAAGGCAAACAACTCAACAGTATTTGTTGCCAATTATAAAATTTGAGCTTTCATGTGAAAATTAAAATTTTAGAAAACTTATATCACCACAAACTTGACAGCTTCTGAATATTTAAAGACTTTTTTTGTAAGATCAATGGTAACAAATGTGATTTTTTAAAAAATATTGTACAATGAAGTATGCGATGCAAAATTCATTGACACAATATTTTCCAATTAACTAATGCAAGACATTACAGAGTCATGGATAGGTACATGATCTGTTAAAATGTAAATAAGCCACTGGATTTGAATGTAATAGAAGGTGAAACATTCATGAATATGGTTTTAGACTCCATGTAATAATAAATGTTTAAGAGCTGATGACCTGGAAGTTGTGCTCAGTGGTAGAGTGCATGCTTAGCATGGGCAAGGCCCTGTGTTCAGTTCCCAAGACAAGAAAGAAAACAAACTATCACTGCTAAGTTATGATGTACTATCAAAGAATATTCACAATTACGTAAAATTATTAAAATATTCCCTCAATTGGAAAACTGGTCCTGTAATAAATATTTACACATTATGTGAGGTCATATTTTCTTCCTATACGTCAAATTAGAACAATGTATCCCAACATAATGAATAAAGGGGCAAATGCAATTCCAGATGGCTTCAATCCAGGTAGACAATGTAGAGCTTATAAGAATATAAGAAATTACCTTTATACTAATTTTTATAAATATAATTATCATAGATATATTTTCAATGTTAACATAATGAATACATTTTACAGCTCATTAATTTTTAAATCTCTCAGTTTTATTGTTAATTATAATTATTGTTAGAAATAACTGAACAAAAGATTTTGTGGGGCAAGAGAGATGGCTTAGTGATTAAGGTACTTTCCTACAAAGCCTGGGGACACAGGTTCAATTCCACAGAAACCACATAAACTAGATGCACAAGGTGGCACATGTGTCTGGAGTTCATTTGCACTGGTTAGAGGCCCTGACACACCCATTTCTCTCTCTCTCTCTCTCCATATATACATATATAGTTTATTTGAGAGAAATAAGTAGTATGTATATATATATATATATATATATATATATATATATATATATTACATATATATATATAATATTTTGTTTTAATTTCTGATTCTTAATAGATGTTCAAAGCATAATGGAGTTTGCCTTAATACCTCCCCTAACTGCTGTTCTCACTAATTGCCAATATGAAGTATCATTCATACCCTGGAGGTAATATAATAGATTTCTGGCATAGACCTTATACCCCCAAACCTGTAAATATGAGCTAAGAGAAGTTATGCATATATTATCATTAGGAGATTAAGATGTAATCACAACTTCCTGAAAGAAACACAGCCCTAGAAACAGCTTTATCATAGTCCTGTGATACCTATGTGTTGCATGATTGACCTATGAGACCTATACAATAATACATTTGGATTATTTCAAGCCACTACTTATAGTAATTTATTACAGCAGCAATGGAGAACTACTACAGCCTGCTCCTCTCTGTTTTACTGCTGTCCATGTCATTCTTTTTTAAAAAAAATTTTATTAGTTATGTACACAGTGTGTATACAGCCATGTTGGTACTATCATTAGCCTCCTCCCTGTCCTCCCTTCTCCGCAGGGACCCTCCATGTTGGGGAATGTGGGTCGTGCATTGTGGGGGTAGCCATCAGTTATGCGGAAGAGGCAATATCTCTATGCATAGTGTCCCAGCATGTGACTCTAACAATCTTTCTGCCCCCTCTTCCGTGAATTTCCCTGAGCCATGTTGGGTTCGTTTTAGGTCTACCTCAGTGATGAGGTCTTGGGAGCCTCTGTGTCTCTGGATATCTGGTTTGGTAGGAGTTGAGTGTTCTCTGTGTCTCTCTCCTTCACCCTTGTGCTGGTACCAAATTCACCAGAAAAGCAGCACTCTTGCTCATTTCCCCAATTACTCTTGGTTCCAGCTGGGGCCCTGGTGAGGTGCAATGGGCTGATTCTCTCCTCAGGTTTTGCATCCATCTGAAAAAGAAAAGCAAATCCTCCAACAGAGAGTGAAGTCAGCACCAGATAAATAGGATAACCATTATTATTCTAGAGAGAATTTAATCTTCTCCTGTTTCTCTCTCTCTCCTCTCTCTCCTCTTTCTTCTCTCTTCTCTTGTATCTTGTATATTCCCTATCCTTTTCTTTCTTCTTTCCTTTGGTGCTGGCCTGTAACTCCCAGTACCAGCATGCAGTTAACATCCACAATGAGCTGTTGATTAGAGAGACCTATAAGGTTTCCCAAAAGAAGGCATATTTCTGTCAGAGTACTTGACGACCCACCAAAGGTAAGAGGTAAGACCCTACTGCTGAAGATACCATATGCTGTTGGTACAGAACATGGAGAGACCTGGCTGGAAGCTGGAAGAGAGTCAGTCCCCAGACAGTTAGTTTATCTAGGGCCAGAAGGTACTACATGAGCAACTGGGGGGAAAAGACCAACATCTGTCTAAGCAACTCGTGCTTTAAGCTACTCAGCAGCAAACAACCTGACATGATGCTCACACAAGTGCAATAGCAGCACACAGCCATGGTGGGTAACCAACTGCTCTTGAATTGGCTAATGGATGTGCTCAGTGGAATGGAACCCATAGCTGGATCTGGGGAACAAGTCAGAACCATATTCAAAAAACGAGCCTGCGCCAGGCGTGGTGGCGCACACCTTTAATCCCAGCACTCGGGAGGCAGAGGTAAGAGGATCGCCGTGAGTTTGAGGCCACCCTGAGACTCCATAGTGAATTCCAGGTCAGCCTGGGCCAGAGTGAGACCCTACCACGAAAAACCAAAAAAAAAAAAAAAAAAAAAAAAAAAAAAAAAAAAAAAAAACGAGCCTGCTCTCCATATCATTGTTAAATTTTAAATCTTTATTACTCTTTTCCTCAAAATTTCTTATGGCTTCTCATTAATTCACGTAATAAATATACATTAAAACATTGAACAGCTATACCATGCTAACTACACTCCTATGAACCAAGACTGACACATTAAGTGGCACAGTTCCTGTTTAGTGGAAGTTGAGGTATTATGACTACAAAACACAACCCAAAGTCTTTGGCATGACAAGCAATAGCTGCGCTATCTAATTCCAATCACCATTATGACATCATCTCTTCACATTTCTGTTAGAAAGACAAAACCCTAAAGACTCAATAAACTTTAATATAACATGCTATGTCTCTTTTTAGAAACATCCCTGGCTACAATATGAAATTGCTTTCTCTTCCCTAATTATTCATTATCTTCCCCAAAATTCCTACTTCTTTCTTTGGAGATTTTTTTTATGAAAGAGAAAGAGCAACAGCGAGGGTGGGGGGAGTGTGTGAAGAATTGGCATGCCAGGGCCTCCAGCCACTACAGTCTAACTCCAGATGTGTGCACAACCTTGTGAGCAGGCATGACTTTGTACATGCATCATATTTTGCATCTGAGTTACATGGGATCTGGGGAGTCAAACATAGGTCCTTAGGCTTCACAGGCAAGTGCCTTACCTACAAAGCTATCTCTCTAGCCTAGGAGATTTTTAAATTTATTTGAGAGACAGAGAGAGAGAGAACTGGCATGCCAGACCTCTAGAAATTGCAAATCAACTCCAGATGCATGTGCTACCTTGTGCATCTAGCTTACATGGGTCCTGGGGGATTGAACCTTGTCCTGAGGCTTCATACGCAAGTGCCTTAACCATTATGGCATCTCTCCAGCCCAGATATTTTTTAAAAAATTATTTATTTGTGACAGAGGGAGAAAGAGACACACACAGAGAGAGAGTATAGGCATGTTGGGGCCTTCTGCAAATAAACTTACCTGCTAAGCCTAAGGAGCCAGGTTCAATTCCACAGAACCCACATAAGCTGGATGCACATGTTAGCACATGTATCTAGAGTTTCTTTGCAGTGGCTAGAGGCCCTGGCATGCCCATTCTCTCTCTCCTCTCTCTCTCTCTCTCTCCAATAAATAAGTAAATAAATGTTTTTAAAAAAAAAAACCCAAAATGCCAGGCATGATGGCACATGCCTTTAATTCCAACACTTGGGAAACAGAGGTAGGAGAATCACCAAGAGTTCAAGGCCACCCTGAGACTAATTCCAGTCAGCCAGGGATAGAGGGAGATTCTACCTCATAAAACAAAAACAAAAACACATGACTCCAAAGGAAAAAAAATTCCCTTTTCCCCCTCATTCTTTTTTTTTTTTTAACTGCAGAGTTTAGTATATCCAACTTAGTATTTATTTTGCTGAATTATAAGCATGTCTTTCTCTGTCCTCATTATGATTTTAGCAGATTCAGAGAAAAGGTCCTAACAGACTTTTAAATAAAGACAGAGTTCTATTTCATTCACTTTCTCAAATAATCTCATCAGAAAATATACTGTACCACAACTTTATTCTAGGGCCAACAATAATCATTCTACAATGCACAAATTTAGCACATTTTAAGTACCTCTTGGACAATTGTTTTGTACCTACTATATATAAGCTCTAAGAAATATAAAAAGGAAACACTTTAGAAGAATTCACCAGATAAAGAATAAATTTCATCTTGATCACAGGCATATAATTTTTAAAATATTTTATTTATTTACTTGAAAGAGAGGCAGAAAGAGAGAGAGAGAGATAATGGACACACCAAGGCCTCTAGCCAGTGCAAGTGAACTCCAGATGCATGCACCACCTTGTGCATCTGGCTTATATGGGTACTAGGCAACCAAACTTGGGGCGTTAGCTTCACAGTCAACTACCATAACCTCTAAGCAATCTTTCTAGCCCCCCACCCCCAGGCATATAATTTTAGTATATAAATGTACTCCAAAAATAAAAAGCAATATAAAATCTTCTTGCCCTTTTTTGTGGTTTCTTTTCCAGGCCAGGTTTCATGTCCAGTTCAGAGAGCAAATAACTCAGGGAAAAACAAAACGAGGAAGAAGTCTTAGCCATTGCTTGGCAATAACCTCAATGAAAATAGTCACAAAACCAGAATATTGTATTTTTTTTCATTAATCCAATCTCTACAGTTTACTAAGCTCTTAAAGGACACCCTATTCATCACTTCAATATGGACCTAGAACTAATGACTGACCAGTGGATTAACCTTCTATGGAGCCCTTCATTTGGATGTGATCATTTTACCTGCTTATAAGAGCTAGAGGGAAAATCAGCCTTTTATAAACATTCCAAGTATAGGACATTAAACATACATGTAAAACTATTTTATTTATAATGTACTGCTAAGTTTTTCTTGAAAAAGAGAGACACTGCTATGTTTCATGCACTGGGACATTTGCATGGTACACTCAGGCACTCTATTCAAGATCCAGTTCAGATTTAAGTAAACAAGAATCTTCCCCACAAATGATCCTGCACCTGGGCATTTTATGTTAGTTACAGTGGACAGTAGTACGTTTTATCCAGAAATGTATCTGCTACTTTTAAATTGTGATCTGCTACCCAATTTATTGTATGTAGAGGATATGTTGGTAAATTATTACTGTCACTGTTACAGAAGTAAAATTTTTCTGTGGGATTCAACTTGGAAGCATTTTCAAGCAAACCTTGAAATTATTTTGTACCTCCTATGTGTAAAGTACTGGAAATCTACAAAAGAACTACTTATAAATAATTACCATTTAATGGACAGAATAAAATTCTGACCAAAGGCACGTATTTTAATATACAAATCTAACTCTCATTGCCTGAATTTTCCCTAAATCATTTTATTTTTAATTTTTGATTTTTTGTTTTTTGTTTTCTGAGGTAGGGTCTCGTTCTAGCCCAGGGTGACCTGGAATTCACTATGTAGTCTCAGGGTGGCCTCAAACTCATGGCTATCCTCCTACCACTGCCTCGTACCTCTGCTGGGATTAAAGGTGTACGCCACCACGCCCGGCTTAATTTTTGATTATTTTGAAGCAGGGTCTTATACTAGCCCAGGATGATCTGGAACTCACTCTGTAGCCCCAGGCTAGCTTCAAGCTCACAGTGATCCTCCTGCTTCACCCTTTCAAGTACTTAGATTTAAAGCATGTGCCATGCCTGGCCTTCCCTTGTCTTTTTATCAAGGACCCTAATCCAGCATCTGTCATATACTGGATTCCTTCTGGCCTCATAGTTTCATTTTCCTGCAAACTAAGTCTTAGGAGTGATTCTCTATTGTCTTCAGGCTTACTTCCAGGGCTCACTGCTGCTGGGCTAAGAGTCTAATCTCCTAACCACAGTAACCCTGAGAAACTAGGGTGTCTTCCTCCTAACAAGTGAGGCATTCTTTTCACTTCAGTCAATAATTATTAAACACCAACCAATGCATTACCAAGCTTAACAAATCACAATGGAAATCAGGACTTTTGCAATAGTGATATCACAATTATCCAGAAACTATATTTGTAGATGTACCTACCCTTTCCATAATTACTCAGGCTTATTTCTGCTGAACTTAAACCAGACATCTTATAAAGTTTATTTAATTTAATTTGTTTGTTTGTTTGTTTCTGAGGTAGGGTCTCACTCTAGCCCAGACTGACCTGGACTTCACTATGTAGTCTCAGGGCGATCCTCCTACCTCTTCCTTCCCAGTGCTGGGATTAAAGATGTGCACCACCACACCCGGCTTAAAGCTTTATTTTTTTTTTTTAATTCAGGTTTCTGAGACCAAGAGAACAATAGTACCTACACAAAGTAATAATGACAAAACTTAGGAAATAGAAAGGAAAGTTGGTCATTCACTGCACCTAAATCTATTTAAAAAAAAAAAAAAAAAAGGAGAGGCCAAACAAAGTGGTGCATACCTTTAATCCCAGCACTTGGAAGGCAGAGGTAGGAGGGTGGCCATGAGTTTGAGGCCACACTAAGACTACATAGTGAATTCCAGGTCAGCCTGGGCTAGAGTGAGACCCTACCTCAAAAAAAAAAGTAGGAGAGGAAAGAGTAGGCACTAAGCTCTATCTCCCAATCAAGTATGTTCTGAACCACCATAAAAACTTAGCTTCTGGAGAGTCTCTAGTGAATAATGAGCATGAATACCCAGTGCATTAGGAATGTTTTCAGCCACAGGTAACAAACAGAAGGCTTCGCTACAGTGGCTTGAAAAATAATTAGGGTGCATTTTTCCTCCCATAATGAGAAATCCAGAGTTAGGAGGTCTAACTTGTCCAGCAGATCCATAATGCCAGAGTCTGTGAGCTCCTTGACCTCAGAATCACAATGACAAAACAGCTATTGTGCCTTCTGGAAACAGTCCCCTTTCCAGAATCTTAAAATAAAAGTTTTATAGGAAGCACCCAGAACACTTCTGTTTATGTATCTTTGGGCCATAATATTCTTTTTCCGAAGTTACTCCTGTCAGAGAGATGGCCTGACAGAAAAGAGATCCAAACAGAAAAGAAAAGAAAGCTTTGGACATCCAGACAATGGCCAGACACCTACGGTCAGGATCGAGATCTGGATCATAAATGTCCACCAAAGACTCTTATGCTAAAGACTTGGTCACCAGCCTGTGGTGTTACTGGGGGGTAATGGAAAGAAGTTAGATTACTAGGGCATGCCTTTGTGTATTGGGTCTCCTCTCCTCTCCCTCTCTCTCTCTCTGTCTCTCACTCTCTTTCTCTTTCCCCCTTCCTAGCCACACCACGAGGTAGTTAGCTCCTGTACCAAATGTTCCCACCATGATGTACTGTGCTGCTACAGGCTTAAAGCAACAAGGCCAAGAAACTATGGACTGAGACCTCTGAAACCATAAGCCAAAATGCCTGGTATTCTCAAGCAAGCTTTTGGGGATCTCGTGAACATAAATATCCTATAGAATCACTAGCATCAGTGACCACAGAGAAATGAAAAGACCACTCCATCACTTTTCTAAGCACAAATACAAGGATATTGTGCCAACCACAGGAATAACAAACATTTCCATATCCTGGTTAGTATGAAGAACTGCTGCTTTTTTCTTATTTTTGGCTTCAGCCTCACTTCATTTTTGATAACTTATAAATGTTTTAAATATGCAAATACAGAGTTATCCCAGATGTCTGAAAGCATACAGCAGAGCCTCAATGCTTTGAAATCCTTAACTATGGGGCTGGGAAGATGGCTCAGCAGTTAGGACACTTGCCTGCAAAGCCTAAAAACCTGGGTCTAACTCCCCAGTGCTGACATAAATCCAGATGCACAAAGTGGCACACACATCTGGAGTTAACTTAGCAGTGGCTAGAAGCCCTGGTACACCCATTCTCTGTGTTTCTGCTTACAAATAAATAACAATATATATAACAAAAATATTAAATTGAAATTCTTAACTAGAATGGAACCAGGATATAAGGATGAGCTCATAAAATGAATGGTCACATGTTTAGAGCCCTACTAAACTCTATCTAATTAAGTACATACTCTGAGAAAGATATGAGGGAAACTTGTCCAGTGAACCAGAGAGTATTGACATTTTGAGAGAAGTGACAAAAGCAAAGCTCCAAATAGTTCAGTTCATTTTCTTTCTATTTATATGTGTAGGTGGCAGCGCCAGTATTTGAACCCAGAGGTCTGAGTATAAAGGCTTTCCAGCATATCACGTTGCCTCAGAAAGTCTGTGAACTGACTAGGCTGTTGAAATAGAACTTGAACTACCCTTTCCACCAACTGTTCCAAGACTCTGAATGACAAATAATAGTATTTCTGTTTCCTCTTTTTATGTTTATTTCATCTATTTATTTATTTGAGAGTGACACAGAGAGAGAGAGAGAAAGAGACAGAGAATGGGCATGCCAGGGCCTCCAGCCGCTGCAAAAGAACTCCAGATGTGTGCGCCCCCCTGTGCATCTGGCTTACATGGGTCCTGGGGAATTGAGCTTCCAACCGGGGTCCTTAGGCTTCACAGGCAAGTGCTTAACCTTGCATTATTTTTACTATTTTCACCAGCAGACTAGGTCTAACTAAAAAGAGGAAATGGGGCTGGAGAGGTGGCTTAGTGGTTACGTGCTTGCCTGTGAAGCCTAAGGACCCCGGTTCGAAGCTCAACTCCCCCAGACCCACATAAGCCAGATGCCCAAGGGGGTGCAGGTGTCTGGAGTTCATTTGCAGCAGCTGGCGGCCCTGGTATGCCCATTCCCTCTCTCTCTCTGCCTCTTTCTCTGTCCATCACTCTCAAATAAATAAAGAAAGAAAATAAACAAAAAATCAATAATCCAAGGTAATATATGCTCAGAGACTTTTGGTTTTGTGCAGCCTTTTTTTTTCTATAGCATAACTCATGAATTTAATCTATCATTTGAACTTCCCAGTGAAACCAATTTTCAAGCCCTTATAATTTAAAATATAAATATTCCATTTAAAGAAGTATGTGAGGGACTGGAGAGATGGCTTTGTGGTTAAGACTTTGCCTGCAAAGCCAAAGGATCCAGGTTAGATTTTCCAGGCCCCATGTAAGCCAGATGCACAAGGGGGTGCATGCATCTGGAGTTCGTTTGCAGTGGCTGGAGGCCCTGGTGTGCCCATTCTCTCTCTCTCTTTCTCTAATAAATAAACAAGAAGTACATGAGATGTGATACAAAGAGGGAGGGGATGGGAGAAGACCACCTTAATTTGTTAAAAGCATAAAAGCAAGTGGCATATTCATTTTCCATGTTCAACCTGCATAATCGTAACACTAAAATCTATACCGACATGTAGGATACCTTTGCCAGATAGTAATATAGAAACATATAATTGGTCACACAATTAATAAGAACAACAAATATTGTATGACTTAAAATCCACAGGGTTGAGAGTTAGTAAAATAGGCACTGAGGGAGGAATGCCACCCTGTAACTCCCGGAGAGGAATTTACAGTGAGCACCCAAGCATTTTGCACATCACGGTGGACCTACAATGTTGCTGGAAACCAAGTCACAGACATATCAAAAAGTCAAAGATTGTTTGTAGAAATATTATTTTAAATTGGAGCAACCAGTACAAACTAAAAAGTTAGTGACAGAGAGTAGATTGTTTGAATAATTATGGCTTATATAATGGAAGTCTGAGTGAACATTAAAAATAAGGTGAAAAAATATAATGTGGACAAATGTCCAAATAAATTGCTTGATTGAATACATTTTAACCTATAAATAGATGATTGAATTTTCACTTTAAATATATTTATATGTGGGTGTGAGCACATATTCCAAAAGGCAAAGATGGGACTATTCATTATTTTTTCTTTTTTAATTTATGGATGTTTTCCAAATTTTCTAGCAGAAATACATATTATTCTGATGACATTTGTCTAACTCCATTAAATGAAGTTTTGAAACACATATTAATATATTTTCATTAAAAATATACTATTTACTATTTCAAATGTTAAATTACCTGTCCTTTCAACCAAATAGAAAATCCTACATAAAAAAATCCAGCACTAGAGCTGGAGAGATTGCTTAATGGTTAAGGCACTTACTGAAAAGCCTAAGGACACAAGTTTGACTCTCCAGATCCCACATAAGCCAGATGCACAAGGTGATGCAAGCGTGTAAGGTCACACATGTGCACGGGGGCACACATGTCTGGAGTTGGATTTCAGTGGCTGGAGGCCCTGGCATGCCAATTCTCTCTCTCTCTCTCTCTCTCTCTCTCTCTCTCTCTCTTGCTGTCTCTCTCGCTCTCTCACATAAAAAAAAAAAAAAAAAAATGCAGCACTAGCTCTCAGATGCCAAGCCAAGAGTCCTCTTTGTTTAGAGAGCCATGAGTAGAAGTTTGTCTTTCCATAGTTTTAATTACCTTTCCAGTTTAAATTTGGAAACTTGGCTTAAACGGAACATAAATGAGTAAATTTAAATTTTTATAAAGCAAAATTAGAATAAACTAAATTTTTTAACTAAAATTTCTCACTTTGGTATTATCCACATGGATTTCTGGCTTAAAAATGCACATTGTTTATTTATGAGTATTTCCTCTAATGTTGCATTTTTAGTTTTATTTTTTTAAGTCAGTACAGTGCTTCCAACCTACATTTGTTCAGTGATACTTGTAGAGAAGAGAGTGATAGTATCACAGAATAAGGTTGTTTTGAGTTAGTTTTCCTATGGGCATTTTTTTTTTTTTTACACTAGGAAAGACCTTTAGAACACAATGAAAAGCCTGTGTCTTATCTCATTGCCGCATTAATAGTATAATTTAAAGCCCTACCGAAATGAGAGATTGAAGAATTAATTTACCAGCATAGAAAACTACAATACCTAGTGATGGTAATTCGTTTATATTCATTATCTTACTTAATCCTCACAGGCACCCTGTAAAACATATGATTATTACTCTTTTAGAGGTGAGGCAATTAAGGCTCAGGAAATTTAACTAACTTGTAGAATTTGAAATCTAAATAACGTGAAGAACATTTCAATAAGTTGGACAAAATCATATAGTCAGAAAAGAAAACTCGAATGTGAACTCATATCTGTGATCCCAAGCCTTCATTCTCTTGGCTATGTGTACTGGAGAAACATCTTTGCAACTAGACTCTAGGATGCACCCATTTTTCTCATTTGTTGCTCACTGAGCACCAAAGGAAATATATCTCCTCACATGCATAGGATGCAATCTTCTGAAGTTATTCAAACCCATAATTCTGAAATAAACCCTTTAATTATTTGAGAAAAAAACCGCAATATAAAGTTTTGGGTATGGATATGTAAATAGTGTCATATTCTTTCCTATCTTGAGATCAAACAATGGCACTCTGCAGTAAAATTTCAAAGCATAGTTCAGTATCTCCGTCTATTTTGAATTCTTCATTCTGTTATCCAATTATTCCCACAATGCTCATTCTGATCAGCAAAATTTGCTTGCATTTTTCTAATAGATTCAAAACTGGAGATTCTCTCTTGGACTATAGGTCTCCATAGCAACAGCTCATAATCATTGTTGTCCCAGAGCCTGGTGTGCTGGGATGTGATCAATCTGGAGAGCTGCTAGCCCTGCCTGGTGTGACCTGAAGGTGCTCCTGTGTGCTTCACACACTCAGCAGTCTGTCGTCTCCTTGCTGGTTGGGTCCATTCACACATGCACTTCTACTAGACAAACTGGGTATCACAGTGACAGAGTTCAGACAGGTTCCGAGTTAAATTCCTTGTGGGATCAGAATCAACCTTCCTCTGACGCATTTACCTATCCACACACAAGTGTCAGTCACACCTCCTTGGATTCTTCATCACACATTGACATTTCACAGGGTTAACATTATCCCAAGTTCTCATCATATGTCATCATTTCATTGACATCTCACATGGTTAACATTATCCCAAGTTCACCACATAGGTTTAAGAATTATTAAAATAAAAGATAGAAGTCTTTTATTTTATTTTATTTTATTTTTGTCTATTAGTCAAGTCTGGCCTTTAACTTATAACACTTGTCCCTCTACTTCCCAAGTGCTGGGACTGCCAGTAGACTCACTTGATTGCCTCTGGCATGGATACTTGAACCCAGGACATGTGAACAAAAACATGCAATTACAAATCTTCCTTGATTTACTTTGGAATTCTATAATTAAAATAAAACAAAACAGTGCCATGCACTAAATGGTTTCAGCACCACAAATGTATTCCTCCGAGCTCTGAAAGTACCAGGTCAGGGTGACACCATAATCAGATTTTGGTAAGAGCGTTCTTTCTAGTATATAGTCTTGCTATGTCCTCACATGATAGAGAGCAGAGAGAGAGATACATACCTCTTCTTTAATCCCATTCTAGAGTGGTCAACCCTCCAGACATAACTACTTTTCAAAGGCCCTATTGTCAAATAGCATTAACCTGGGGATCAGTGTTACAGCATGCAAATTTTTTGTAGACAAAAACATTCAGTCTATGGAACACACACGCACAAATGTCATAGGAAAATGCACTGGAAGGAAATAATTTCAGGTAAGTGGTAGTTAAAACCATAAAGACCTAACATGGCACACTTCCGGGAGAAACCAGTCATACGGACTCCCTCAGTAACTTTTGTGGTAGTTATGTCAGGATGATAGATGGCAGTATGTGATTTTGATCTGCTTAAGACTGATGACTTCATCTATGTTTTGCTTTCATATTCCCCTGCAAAGCAAATATGAGAGAATTATGCATAAAAGATGAGTCACCTGAGAAAATTAAGTATACTTTGGGGGATAGTAAGAAAATAATATCAGGCTATAATGGCTAATTAAATACTATATAGAAAAAATTCCAAGCTTATTCCAAGACTTTTGGAGGTAGGAGGAGATTCTTTCAAAGAAAATTGACATGGGGGAAATGAAAAGTTGACAAGTTGGACTCCAAGAAGTGGTGACCTGTATTAAAATTAATAATCAGGTATCTTATGGGGCCATGCCTGGACAGTGGGTAACAAAAGCAAGACACATGTGTAATGTCAGAGAGTAGAGATGGTCAGACAGAAGACAGTACATTTCAAGAGATGCAAGGGTCTGGCAGGAAGTGACAGCAGCAATAACCACACCACAGGTGGATTAGACACCAGAGCTCTTGCTGCTTGGTGTAAAAGTCTGACGTGCTCCTGGGAGAGGAAGAAATCAAGACACTGGTTGGCATAGAGACACTGGATTGTGTTTTAAGTTGAAGAGATGAAATCTATGTAACGATTCTCTGCATTGCGTCTTTATGCATTTTATATTATACAAGTTGTCTGTAATGGGTCTGCACTACTATTTTTAAAATTAACATTATCATATTGTTAATTGAATAAATTTCCTTAACTTGAAAAACACTAACTTCTGTATGAATTAGTTTATTCATAAACTGCTGATTTAACAACATTAATACCTTCAGGCTAAAAACTATCATATAGAATATTTCATTTCAGTATACTAGAAGAAATGGAAAACTATTGGATGCAGAAGAAAGGACAGACAGAAATTCCACCAAACCAGGACTTCTGCAGGATCTAATGTCCAATATGTTCACATCATTGCATCTTATACAGAAAAGGTTTAGATAGGTAGACTACAAATATCTGCTTTCTGTTCATTAAATGATGGGTCATGTTTGAAGTATTTCTAAAGACTTTTTTGTGGAAACATCAATGCTGACAATCATCCCCACTTTTAGCCTCTAAGGAAAGACTGTGGGGATAGGAGGAGTCATGTCCTTAAGGGGTATAGCCTCTGGCAGGTTACCCATTCTCAATGGAGCATAATAACCTTCCATCAATGGTGATGAAACTGGGCCTAATTTAATTCAGAGTTTCAAAACCTAGGCAAGTATGTAGGATGGGGATTAGATGGGAAGAAGAAAGGTTGTAGTAGGAAGGAGAGGAAATGAGAGAGGGCAATTGGGGGACATGGGCTCAAAATGCATTGCATACATGTATGAAAATGTCAAAAAATAAAAACAGTTAAAAAGTTAAACTTTGTATAATTTAACAAATTATCACAGAAATAACTGCAATTACTCACATGAATGGTAACCAAAATATTTTCCCTTCAGGCACTGGACTGCATTCGAAAGGAGATCATCTTGGTCATGCTCGAGGGAGAAGGCATGCTGACACACTGGAAAATAATAGCGTGTTTTGGAAAGACTTTAAAAAGATTATTAAATAAACCTAACAAACAAGGCATGGGTGTATAATTTTCTATAAGGAAATTCAAGATGCCCAACCAAACAAGCAGCTACCTGCAATAGCCAAAATCATCCCCCCCCAACACACACACACTCAGTCCTTTCAAGTATTAGCTCAAACACATTGGCTACTGTATGATAATAGAGCAAACCATATCTGTGTTTATTTTATTTCCCTATAAGTGAAGTCTCAAAACCACCCATCCCTCCAAATTGGAACATTCTACAAGTTCTGGGAGCTCAGAATGCCTTCACGTACACAACTGGCAGAGTCTCTAAATGTTAATCCCATCCCCAAAATGAACACCATTTCAGTCCGACTAAATCAGACATGTACGATGGTAGAAATGGCATGTATGACTCCTGTAATCGCTCCTCCGAGATAAATGGACTCATTTATGTATAGTTTTGTTATTTAAAAGATATTCAAAGGCAGATAAATTATGTTGGAACATGTCAGTCAAACAACTTAGTAAATCCCACAACTTACTTTTACCCAGGTAGAAGGTTCACCTTCCTTCTCAAGCACACTATGAAATAGCAACTCAAGACTCCACCTATGAACAAGGCATTTCTCCTTCTTTACAAGGTCCCTCTCTAACACTTCATTTCTAAGCAGCTCTTCCTATCTTCTTGCCCATACAGCAAACCTACATCCTTTTTCGTGGATTTCACATTTCATTACTTTAATACAAAAAGTGATTTAAAATCCTTGCTCTGTTTATACTCCTAATGGGACAATACCCTTCATAAGGGACTGGTGATCTTGAATTCAGAAGAGTCTACATGGTGCAACTCAAATATGAAAGTAGCTATTCAGTGGGATGTGTCAAGTCCATGAGCATCAAGCCCAGCTACAAGATAATGAGCAAAGACGTTATTCTTCCATGGACAGAGACTCACCATGTAACTCAACGCAGTCCAAGCTGGCTTCAAAGTCACCAGGCCGCAAGCTCAGCCTCCCAAGTACTGTGATTGCAGGGATGCACAACCCACCACCCCCAAAGTTTGACTTGACAAAAGATTATTCATTGCCTGGATCATAATCAGAGATTAAACTGAGTACTTTCTAAAACTACGTTTGCTGGTTAAACACGGGTGCGGGTTGCGGGCCTCCTTTGACTTTGTCACAGGGGGTCCGAACACCTAGTATTGGGACCACTGGGAGACTTCCTGTGTGGCCGCCCATTATTTACAATATCAAGTCCAATACAGACTTGTCACCAGTGGTTTTCTTCTCTGCCCACTTTCCGCAGTGTAGGCGGTGCCGCTTGCGCTCACCTCTGTTGGCAGCTCGATCCCACAGGCGCCTCGTGCACCAACCTTGGGCATCATCTGGCCGCTTGGCAGCTGAACACTTGGGGCTGCCAGAGCCGCCCCGCACCACATCCCACTTGCAGTCCCCACCCCGTGACTCTGGGATCCCAACAGCCGGGAATTATTCCTGAGCGTCAGGTAGCCCATCATCCATCTGCAACTGCTTAACAGCTAAAGAGGTCCCAAGACATCAGGCAGTCCCCGTGGTTGGCACTCCGTTTCTCATACCTGGCACCGGGCTTCCAACAGCCCTGCTTATGCCTGGCTCCCTGTCCCCAAGCCCTGGCCCAGCGCACAAAGAACACAGCTTGACCACTGAAGAAGCTGCTAGGGGGTGGGGGGCTGGCATAGCTACTTGACAACCAGAGTAGCAGCCACCGGCAAAAGCCTTGGCATGCCCACCAGCAGCCCCCACAGGCATGACTCAACCTGGCTGGGCTAGTGTGATGCTGCCCAGCTGATCTCCTCCTGACAGTGCCCAGGTATACTAACCAACCACTGCGATCTTTCCCAACCCCTTGTCAAAGGGATGCCTGGAAGCTTATCCCAGGGCATCCCCAGTACCCAAGGATGGCACAGGGACAGTAATGTTAGAGGCTGTCACTAGCCACTGCTTCTGCCTGCCTCCTGCCACCACTCTCTGCTGTGAAAAATTGAAGGGAATAAAAGCTATTACTGATGAGCATTTGAAGATCTTCTTGCCTGCCCACGATTTCTATCTTGAAGAGCAAGAGGACGGTGAGCCACCTAAGTGGTGACACGCCACTGCAATTTTGTACTCCCATTACCAGCTCTTAGTAACAAAAAAAGATGGACTTAAAATGCTAACAATTATTGAAAATTGAAGTTAGTAGCCTGCACACCACAGAGACAAAATGTAATATGTAATGGTCAAGCAAAATCTCAACATAAGCAATTATTATGGTAAGCAGGAATCAGAAATGCACAGATTTTCAGGTGATCTGCAGAGTTACTCTGGAGCCATAATTCTTATGGATTCAACCTTATGTGATCATTCTAGAAATTTCCATCTTGGATGTATGCTGCATTGGCTAGTGGCTAGTTTCTCCACTATAATATACCAAATTTCTACTGAACATACTAGTAAAAACTCCCCTTGTGAGGCTAGCATGGGAATCCTGAAGAAATGCTTCTTGATGGTCTTTAAGGCCAGTTAACCATCACCAGATTTTTTTAAACTTAAATCTAATTGATGTTTTTAATTAAATATTCTAGAATTGGGCAGTGGAATTTTGTTCTTTAGGCAGAAAAGGGCAGTGAAAAACTAAAATTGAACAAAAACATTATTTAACATCAGGCTATATAAGGTTACCTTCCTTACAGGGTTGAAAAACTAGGCTCCTTCTGATTGGTTGCTGTGAATCTCCTGGGTTTTTTTTATTTTAAAACATTTTTTGAACTGAACTATTTCATAATTCCATTTAATTATGTAGCACTTAATGTTTATAACTCTTTTTTAATACATATATTTTTATTGACAACTTCTATACTTACAGACAATAAACCATGGTATTTCCCTCTCCTCCCCGGCTTTTCCCTTCATAACTCTGCTCTCTGTCATATTCCCTCCCTCTCTCCATTAGACTCTCTTTTAATTTGATGTCATCATCTTTTTCTCCTATTTTGAGGGTCTTGTGTAGGTATTGCTAGGCACTACGAGGTCTTGGATATCAAGGCCAATTTCTGTCTGAACAGTTGTATGTAAGGAGTGGTACCCATCCTTTGGCTCTTACATTCTTTCCGCCACCTCTTCTGCAATGGACCCTGAGTCATGGAGGGTGTGAGATGTTTCTGTGCTGGACAAACCTCTGTCCCTTATTCTCAGCACTATGGTGCCCTTTGGGTTATCCTAGTGGTCATCGCCATCACCAGATGTTTTTAATCACAATGTCACCAGTACCTGTACCTCTTTGTATCTATCAGTGCCTCCAGTCAGGGTTCCTGTTGGTTTAATTTGTCTTATCAACAACTGCATAGCTTTGCTTCTAAATGTACAATGGCATTCTACCTCCTGGTTAACATGTCCTAATGAAACACCACATTTTTATCTTTTCCCATGGACCTGAAATAACAGAAACTACCTTATCTCTCTCATTTTTCTTCTGAATTTTTCTAGGTAGACATTATACTCCTTTATTCATAAATAAATTAAAATCTTTAGTTAATTTACATAAAATAAACAAAACATAAACAAGTGATACCCTCAAAAAAGATAGAACTAACTTCACCCCAAATCTTTGAAGACTTGCCTTCCATACATATACATATTAAGGCAGAAGATGCTAGCTAAACTCTGAAAGAGATTTCCCTTTTAGCACTAACTTTCCTTAAAAGGAATTTCTCTTCCAAAATATTATAGATCATTATATTTTAGACCTCCTACTATCTATACATTGGGTCAAAGATTATTGTCTTTCTAATTTTAAGATATATATATATGTATATTGAGAGTTAATTAAAGTAAAATCTAAAGTGTTACATAGTAGCATAAAGTCAGCTATATTTTGTAAGAGAAGAGACGGCATTTTAATTTTTGTTCATATTTAGAAATAAAGCAAAGAGTATGTATGTATTAGCTGTAAATTTTCTTAAAGGGAAGGATGAAGCCGGGCGTGGTGGCGCACGCCTTTAATCCCAGCACTCGGGAGGCAGAGGTAGGAGGATCACCGTGAGTTCGAGGTCACCCTGAGACTCTGTAGTGAATTCCAGGTCAGCCTGGGCTAGAGTGAGACCCTACCTTGAAAAACCAAAAAAAAAAAAAAAAAAAGAAAGAAAAGAAAAGAAAAAAAGAAAAAAAAAAGGGAAGGATGAAGGAACTAGACCCTTCCAGGCAGTAGGAAATATTTGCTCTTCCTTCCTTAAAGTTTACTGGAATATAAAACCATATAGACACTATAATAGACCTGGCTTCCAGTGGATAACAAGGCCCACCACTTCTCACATTTTCCTGTTTGAATTTTTGTTTTGTTTTGTTTTGTTTTTTGCTAATTAAGGTGCAAAAACCTCTGGAAAATATTTTCCAGCATACAAAACTGAAATACTATGAAATCTTTATAAGCACAATATGACCTAAGCTTGTAGAACTGTCCTATGGCCCATGAAAACAAGCACATAACCCATTAACTAGTGACTCATTAAATAACCTATATTTATCAACAAAATCAATCCTTTTACATCTACTAAAAAGCCCACCTGGACTTTACCATCATCTCTATTTTCCTCTGTGAAAGGCTGCAAACTGCCTGCAAATGGCCCATCAATCCACTCTGCTTCAGTCATGCAAACTCTTCTGCATGAGACAAAGAAGTGCTCATCTCTGGATGGTGATGGATGGATTATCATTCTTCAACTATAACTGCAGTGCGCTTTGCCTTTGCCAAATAGTCATTGCTCACTCTTCATTGCAACCAAGAATGATAGTCCCATATTTCCTCCTATAAGGGTCAGAAGTGGCTGAAATTTCTACTTTCCCTCTTCCCTCTTCTTCCTGTATGGATTTAATGCTTGGTCTTGTGGTGGTCATATTAAAAACCATGGAATGGGCTGGAGAGATGGCTTATCAGTTAAGGAGCATGCCTGCGCAGCCAAAGGACCCAGGTTTTATTCTCCATGTCCTATGTAAGCCATATGCACATAGTGGCACATGCATCTGGAGTTCCTTTGCAGTGGCTAGAGGCCCTGGCATGCCCATTCTGTCTCTGTCTCTCTCTCTCTCTCTCTCTCTCTCTCTCCATCTCTGTCTCAAATAAATAAAATAAATCTTAATAAAATAATAAAATAAAAACCATGGAAGGCTGGAGAGATGCTTAGCAGTTAAGGCACTTGTCTGTGAAGCCTTGGGACCTATGTTTGATTCCCCAGTACCCACATAAGCCAGATGTACAAGGTGGCACATGCATCTGGAGCTTATTTGCAGTGGCTAGAGGCCCTGGCATGCCCAGTCTCTCTCTCTATCCCTCTCTCTCGCAAATAAATAAATAATATTTTTAAAAGACCTAAGAACATAACTTCAAATCTCTAGGTCCCATGTAAGCCAGACACAGTGATGCAAGCATGCAATGTCACACATGTGCACAAGGGGGCGCATGCATCTGGAGCTCATTTGCAGCAGTTGAAGGTCCTGGCATACCACGCCCATTCTCTCTCTCTCTCTCTCTCTCTTTCTCTCTCAAATAAATAATTTAAAAAGAAAAAAAATATCATGGAGTCAGCCAGGCATGGTGGCTCACATTTTTAATCCAAGCACTTGGGAGGCAGAGGCAGGAGGATCACTGTGAGTTTGAAGCCAGCCTGGAACTGCAGAGTGAGATCCAGGTCAGCCTGAGGAGAGTGAGACCCTATCTCAGAAAAAAACAAAACTAAAACCTGGGAGCCTCCAGCAAGAGAGGAAAAACCAGCAAATGAGACAACTTAACCTAGGAAGCAAGAAAGACACTAACTTACTGACAGCTCGGTAAAAAAACAGAAGCAATATGAGCAGTACTCTATTTCATGGCTTCATGATTTATGAGAAAAAGTTGTATTAACTATTTAAGCTTGTATTAGTCACATTTCTGTTACCTTCAGCCATAGCAGCCTGTCAAATATCTTCTATTTTGTTCATGTAGTACAATCCCATTAGACTTTTGCCATTGATCCAAATACTCCTACATAGTTTATCATTTTTGCATCTTTTCTCCACCCAGTTTTGAATATAGTGGTTAATAAATATTAGAAAAATAATATAAGCTGCTTAATAAAATTTTAAGCTTAAACTAATTGTCCATGAACAAATCAATCAATCAAAAATCAGTCACTGACTACTTATGGTATGTAAGGACATGATGGTATAGTTAACCCACATTTTGAGCATTCATTTATTTATTCCATCTATTACTAATGACAACTACTTGCAATTTGTTTTAATACAAAAACAAAACCTCAAAACTAGTATGATGTACAGGGCTGCCTGGAGAATAGAAACTGGCTCTCCTGCTGTGTTTTACAGAAAGTCTAACTCATTCAGTATTAAATATTAAAATACAATAATGTTGCTAAGGTTATCATTTAAGTTCTCAGACATGATTGCAACTTTAACTCTGTTTTTGAAGGGTGTGAGCTTCTGTAATAAAATTGTTTTATGGAAGTGAATAATATTACATACAGTTTGTCAGTCAGCATACCCACGTCATATTTGGAATGTGCCCCGCTCAAATAAAGATGTGTTTTACAATTCTATGTTGGTGTGATTCACTTGTAAGAGAGTAAGTTTCATGTTTTTCTATAATAAATTACTCATAAAAGCATCTATTATCAGATGACATCTATTTCTAATTTCAGATAAAAAGTAATCCATCTTTTATATAGGAAAACCAAAGGAGGGCACAAAGACTTTCAAAATTAAAAAGAAAAAAGTAAGTTTGAAGCACAGACATACTTTAAAGCACTCCTGGAGAACAGGTTTTTGTTTTAATCATTTTGAACCAATTGTATAAGAATGTAATAAATAAAAATAAATTTTAAACTCCCTCACATCACTATTATTTTAAAAGACACAGGGGCTGGAGATATGGCTTAGCTGTTAAGGCATATGCCTGTGAAGCCTAATGACTCTGGTTCGATTCTCCAGGTCCCACATAAGCCAGATGCATATGGTGGTGCATGCATCTGGAGTTCATTTACAGTGGCTAGAGGCCCTGGCACGCCCATTCTCTCTCTCTCTCTCCCTCCCTCCCTCCTTCCCTCTCTGTCTCTAATAAATAAATAAATAAAAATAAAATCTTAAAAAAATAAAAGATACAGTCGAAAGTCCTACAATGACAAACTATGGTACTATGGTTTGTCATTCTTCAAAGCTTTCAAAGAAATATTTATACTTCATGGAAGTTGGCTTGAAATTTTCTTAGCTCATTGACCTGGGAAGTTAGAATTAGTGAAGCACATGGATATTCCACTGAACTGCTTGTTTAGCCAATGCATCAAAGGCTTTCTCTTTACCTACTTCAACATCACAGCTAGTCCTTAATGCTACTGAATAACTCTGCATAAAATAGGAAAAATGCTTTAAGGTAAAATCATCATTATTTAAACCAACATTTCTTTTATCTGTGAACATTTACCCCATAGAAACATAAGCTTGTGCCCACACAGAAACCTGAACAGGAATGCTTATAGCAGTTACATGAGTTAAAAAAAAATGTCCTTCAACAGGTGAGTAGTTAGACATGACAGACTATTAATGTCATAGTGAAGTACTGAACAGTAAGAAATTAACTACCTGTATACTCAAAAGCCTGATGAAAGAAAAACAGATGAGGGCTAGAGAGATGGCTTATCAGTTAAGGCACCTGAAAAACCTAAGAACTCATGTTCGAATCTCCAGGTCCCACATAAGCCAGACACACAGTGATGCAAGTGTGCAATGTTGCACATGTGCACAGGGGCATGAGCTTCTGGAGTTCATTCAGCGTGGCTGAAGACCCTGGCATGCCCAGCCTCTCTATCTCTCTCAATGAAGTAAACAAATAAATAAAACACCTAGGTGAGATAGGCATGGTGGCTTCTGCCTGTGACCCTAACATGTGTGAGGTAAAAACAGAAGGATAGAGTTCCAGGGTATCTTTACTACATAGTGAGTTTGAGGCCATTCTGTGCTACATGAGATGCTGCTTCAGACAAAAAACACAAGGGCTGGAGAGATGACTTAGCATTTAAGGTACAGAGCCTATGGACCCAGGTTCAATTCCCCAGTACCCACATAAGCCAGATGCACAAGGTGGCACATGTGTCTGGAGTTTGTTTGCAGTGGCTGGAAGCCCTGGTGTGCGCTCTCTCTCTCTCTCTCTCTCTCTCTGCCTCTTCGTCTCTCTCTCTCTTCCTCTTTGTCTCTCCTCTCTCTTTCTCAAATAAATAAATGAATAAAGAAAAAATTTTAAAAACAAAGACAAAAATGATTAATGAAGATGTGGCATATACACACAATGGAATTCTACTCAGTGGCAAGGAAAAACAAAGTAATGAAATTTACAGGAAAATTAATGGATACCACAAAATTAGTATCTTCCAGAGATTTAGGGTGGAAGTGGGCAGAGGAGGAAAAACAAGGAAAAGGATCTCTATAAATCATATCTTACAAACGCATGTGGTTCTACCACTATTACAAAGTCAATCCTTTACCTTACTGCCTAGTAACATTTCATATCTTTGCACCAACTCTCGAATGTTTCCCATTTTCAGGTGGGAAGACATCAGTAGTATGGTAGCAAAGTGTATACTCCTGAATCCTGATTAGTATACATACATCTTGGACTTTTCAGGCATGTGAACCAAAAATACCCTATTTTATTAAGCTTACAAATATCTTAAAGGCCTTTATGCAAATATTATAACATATTCAAATGTGGTTCGGTAGTCAGAAGCAAACCTGGGCTTATGAACAGACAGGACATCCAGATGATCAGTATGTTTTGTCCACCTGTTTGATCAAGACAGCTGGTTCAGAAATAGTCTTGTGCTGGGCTAGAGAGATAGCTTAGTGGTTATTGTGCTTGCCTGTGAAGCCAAAGGACCCAAGTTTGAATCCCCAGGACCCACATAAGCCAGATGCACAAGGTGGTATTTGTGTCTGGAGTTCATTTGCAGTGGCTAGAGGCCCTGGCATGCCCATGTTCTCTCTATCTGCCTCTTTCTCTGTCCCTCTCCCTCTCAAATAAATGAATAAATAATAGGGGGAGAAAGGGAAGCTCTCTTGACTTACGTTGCTGTTTAATTGGTCAAAAATTATCAAATAACAGTAACACCATGTCAAGTGAGCCAATCAGCAAATGTACAGGGAAAAGGAAAGCTGAAGATAGACATGAGCTTGAAATCTAAGTATGCACTCTGGAATTCAACCATGTCTAAATCTCAAATACCTTCCAGATACATGAACCCAAAATACCCTATTTGCTTAAATTAAATTTTTTAATTTCAAAGCTCCTTTAATGGGACTGGAAAGATGGATTAGTAGTTAAGGCATTTGCCTGCAAAACCAAAGGAGCTCAGATCGATTCCCCAGGCCCATGTAAGCCAGATGCACAAGGGGGCACATGCATCTGGAGTTCATTTGCACTGGCTGGAAGCCTTGGCATGCCCATTCTCTCTCTCCCTCTCTCTGCCTTTTTCTCTCTTTCTCTCTCAAAAATAAATAAATAAAGATAAAGTTTAAAAAAACATTTCTTAAAAGGTCCTTTAGGCCCTATATGGTTGCATATGCCTTTAATCTCAGCACTTGGAAGGCAGAGGTAGGAGGATCTCCATGAGATCAAGGCCACCATGAGACTACATAGTGAATTCCAGGTCAGCCTGGGCTACAGTGAGACCCTAACACAAAAATAAATAAATAAATAAGTAAGTAAATAAATAAATAAATAAATAAAAATGGTCCTCTAGAAAAGATTATAACACATGCAGTATCCAACACAAGTGTTTCTGTAAATAAGGCAGTAAAGTTTGAAATGCCCCATTGCAAAAATTCATTTTGTAGAAGCCTGGTGTGGTGGTGCATGTCTGTAATCCTAACAACATGTTTAATAGAGGCAGGAGGATCAAGACCTCAAGGTCAGACTCAGCTACATAGTAAGTTTGAGGCCAACCTGGGATACACAAGACCTTGACTTAACAATTAAAAAGAGAGGGCTGGAGAGATGGCTTAGCAGTTAAAGCACTTGGGAGGCAGAAGTAGGAGGATCACCATGAGTTTGAGGCCACCCTGAGACCTAAAGATCCCAGTTTGATTCTCCAGGTCCCATGTAAACCAGATGCACATGGTGGTGCATGCGTCTGGAGTTCATTTGCAGTGGCTAGAGGCCCTAGTGTATCCATTCTCTCTCTCTCTCTTCCCCCCCTCTCCCCCCCGTCTAATATATACAATATATATAATACATATATATACATATATATATAATATATATTCTTATACAAATATAAGAATACTTAAAATAACACCATAGGAATGGCATTTTCATACAAATGAGTTTATGTTGGACATTTTTTCATATACATATTAAATACACTTTTTAAAAATACTGACTAAAGATTCCTCCTTTTTCATGGGATAAGTCCCTGGACATAGTTGGGTGTGAGGTCAGATATTTTAACTCAGTATCATATTGTCTCCATTTTATCAAGTTTACAGCAACTTTTCACATCTGGCAAGACAATGTTCCTTCTTGTTATTTTTGTTTTTCAGATTATTATATCTGCTTTGATACATATATTCCTCAAAGTAAAATTTAGAATATTTTTTCAGGTTCTTTATAATGCCACAAAAAATAGACTTTTTATTAGTATATATGAATGATCCATAGTAATGGGGTTCATTAGGAAATTTTCATACATATACATACTAGGGGTGTAGCTCAATGGTAAAGCGCTTGTGTGGTGGTATGATTAAGTTGTTCCCATAAACTTAGGTGTTCTGAATGCTAGGTTCCCAGCTGATGGAGATATGAGAATTAATGCCTCCTGGAGGCAGTGAATTGTTGGGGGTGGGCTTATGGGTGTTATAGCCAGTTTCCCCTTGCCAGTGTTTGGCACATTCTCCTCCCGTTCCCATTGTCCACCTTATGTGGGCCAGGGGGTGATGTCCACCCTCTGCCCATGCCATTGTTTTCCCCTGCCATCCTAGAGCTTACCCTCAAGCCTGTAAGCCAAAATAAACCTCTTTTGCCCACAAGCTGCTCTTGGTTGGGTGATTTCTACCAGCAATGCGAACCTGACTGCAACAACTTGTTTAACATGTATGAGGCCTTGGGTTTGATCCTAAACACCAACAAAAACCAAAATTCACAAACACCATAATATAGTGTATTTTCATGCTATTCACAGCCCACATGATCCTCTCTTGTTCCCTGCCCACTCTTGCTGATCCACTTCTTTCCGAGTTTCCCCTGCTTTTCATTGTTGTTGATATCCAATTGTTGTCATTAGAGTTGTTCATGGGAGCATGAGAGGCATGGCCAATTTACCAGTGGTTATACTACTGAAGAAAATGTTTCCCTCTCCCCAACCCCGCAACCATTAACCTATAGAGTGGTAGGGAGGGGCAGGGCCAGATGAGCCTCTCCTTCCTCCATAAGGAATTGTTGAGAGACCCAGTCTTCTGCAAGTCATGTGAAGGTAATTAAAGCAGCTCATAGTTCAAGAGTACAATAGCCATACCATGTGCAGAACGCATGTTCCACAATACACTACCCCTTCCTCTAACTTGTATATTCTTTATACTCCACTTTCCACTATGTTCCCTAGGCCTTAGTGTTTTTCAGATAAACCAGTTAGGATGAAGAATTCACTTATTCTCAGCACTTTGACCAGTTATTACATTTTTATTGACATTATAATACATATAGAATTATTTAAACAGAACTGAACTCCTTTCAAAAAATTAATCTTTCCAGGCATGACACATGCCTTTAATCCCATCACACAAGGCAGAGGTAGGAGGATTTCTGTCAGTTAAAGATTACTCTGAGACTATATAGTGAATTCCAGCTCAGCTTAGGCTAGAGTGAGACCCTATCTCAAAAACTAAACTAAACTAATTAATCTTTTTAATGACCTCAAATGTATTATAGTGTTTAGAAATAATTTTGTCACACGATCATGTAGAGTTTTATCATTTTATTTGCCCAGCTCCTAAATAGTCGTTCGACTTCTTATAGGCTTTTATGTCTTTTGTAAACAAAATATTTCCCCTCTATATTTTCTTAATGAGAACATGGTATGTCAGAATGTTACTGATTATTTATTTTGTAACTCCCTGCCATCTTTGTAATAATCTACCTTAATGAAAATCCTTGTTTCCTTAAATTTTTCATGTTTATAATATATATCATGTCTTCATTATTTTTAAAGTTTTATTAATTTTAAATAGTTTAGGAAACAACTTGGTCACTAGCACTAGCATAATTTAAATTTTAAGATATGCACTGTTCATTGAAAATACATGCATTCACATATACACACAAAACCTAACATAAAAAAAATATGAAAGATTTCTCTGGGTTGGGTCATGGTCTCTTCTAGAATCTAAGTATTAGCAAAAAAATATTTTTTTTTGGCCGGGCGTGGGCATGGTGGTACACGCCTTTAATCCCAGCACTCAGGAGGCAGAGGTAGGAGGATCACCATGATTTCGAGGCCACCCTGAGAATGCAGAGTGAATTCCAGGTCAGCCTGGGCTAGAGTGAGACCCTACCTCGAAAAAACAAAAACAAAAACAAAAACAAAAACAAAAACAAAAAAAAATTGCAGCTTTATAAAGCACTCACTACAAAGCTCTTGGTCTGCAGCATCATTTTGTACCTCCAATAAAAGCATCTTCTTACCTTTCAGGAGTGACTCCAACCAACCATTTCTTGTTAGGGAGTCTCAAAAATAAAATATTGCAATTCAAAACTCAGAAAAAGAAAGCATCTCATCTGATACTTGTTCATTTTCTCCTACTATGTTCACAGCGTGTGATTAACAATGCACATAAACTTGGCTGTGTGATTTTGTGTTTAGATAATGATTGAAATCCATTAAACTATCCGTTGATGGTTGATGTTCTGTCAGCTGAACATCCAGCAGATTCTTTTTATAGAAATATGATTTGATCTGCAATGTCCTGGAACATGTTTTTCCAGCTACTTGGCTTCAAGTTTATGTTAATTGCCAGGCATTATCTCACAACTTCTGAGGCACACATAAATATTAAAATCCACCATCTCCTAGAAGGGCAACTTGAGTATGAAACAGTGGAATGTCTATAGTATTCTTTGTAGGTACTAACCAGTTGACAGATTTTTTTTTAATTCCTCCATTGTACTAAATTTCATTTCCTTGTGTCTCATCACTCCCATATCACTTACAGCTTCCTTGCAAGCAGTAAGGAGAAGTCAGTATTTGTGAACTTTGACCACATGCCAGGCTGGTTTAATTGTTTTGAATATACGTTCTCATGGTAAATATTAATTTTTACTAACAGGTAAATCTTTTAAGATATATGTTTCTAGTAAATAAAGTTGCATGTTACTAATTTGATAATAATTTAAATGTTTTTTCCTTAAAAAAATCATCTTAGTGAAACAAAAGTTTCCTTATACTTAAGTTTCCAAGTTAACAATAAAACTCATTATTAATCAAGAAATAGCATGCAGCAAAGGACACTGTGAATAGAGCAAACCTACAGAATGACAGAAAATCTTTGCCAGCTATACATCTGACAGAGGACTAATATCCAGGATATACCAAGAACTCAAAAAACTAAATAATAAGAAATCAAACAACCCAAATAAAAAAATGGGCTATATAGACTGGTATGGTAGTGCATGCTTTTAATCCCAGCATTCAGGAGGTAGAAAGGTAGGAAGACTGCTATGAGTTCAAGGTCATCCTGAGACTACGTAATGAATTTCAGGTCAGCCTGGGGTAGAGTGAGACCCTACTTTGAAAAAAAAAAACAAACAAAAAATGGGCTATGGAACTAGATAGTTTTCAAAAGAAGAAATACAAATGGCCTATAAACATCTAAAAAATATCTACATCATTATCCATTAGGGAAATGCAAATTAAAACTACTTTGAGATTCCATCTCACTCTTGTCAGAATGGCTATCATCAAGAAAAGAAATGACAATAAACGCTGGCGAGGATGCAGAAAAAGAGGAACCCTTCTACACTGTTGGTGGGAATGTAATCTGGTACAGTCAATGTGGAAATCAGTGAGGTTTCTGAGATAGCTAAAAATAGATTTACTATGTGACCCAGGTATACCACTCCTAGGGATATATCCCAAGGACTCATTTCACTACCTTAGAGATACTTGCTCAACCATGTTTACTGCTACTCTATTCAAAATAGCTAGGAAATGGAACCAGCCTAGATGTCCCTCAACTGATGAGTAGATAATATAGACGTGGTACATTTATACAATGATGTTTTATTTAGCAGTAAAGAAAAATGAAATTATGGAATTTACAGGAAAATGGATGCACCTGGAAAGGATTATACTTAGTGAGGTAATCCAGACCCAGAAAGCCAAACATCACATGTTGTCTCTCACATGTGGATCCTAGCTACAAATGTTTGGACTTGTATGTGAGTTGGAATAAAATTTGGTAAGAGAGGCCAGTAAGCTAGGAAAGGGCTTTAAAGGGAGGGAGGAGGGGGGACTATATTTTATCTATGTAAGCAGAAGAACAGATTACTGGGGGGTGGAAAGGCCTAAGTGAGGTCAGCAGAAGAGATTTAGTAAGGTAAGGGTTGGGGAAGGGTTAATCAAAATCTATGAGAGTATGAATAAGTCATAAGGGAACCTACTTTTTTGGGCAATGGCACACCCAGAAGTCATAGATTGTTACTAGAAAATTTGCAGTGCCAGGGATGATATACCTTCCAGGGAGTTGTTGACCAGGGATGTCCCTGATGTCACCAAAACATTATAGGCCATTTATACGGCTCTTGGTTTCCCACCAGGAACAGATAGTAAGATCATGTTGCTGAAGACTCCACATACTTGGGCTGCAGATCACTGAGAAATCCTTCTGGAGCTGAGCTGAAAACCTCCTCTGTGTAGACCAGCTGACAGAAAGCTGGAAAAAGCTACACTGTATGCAGCTCCATGGGAGAGAGAGAAAAACCACTAGTGGAGATAAACAGTGCACACTGCAAGCCTTAAGTTTGGCTAGCAAGGCCAAATGAGCCAACGGGTGCCATAGTGGCATATCTGTTATGGGGGAAAACAACTGCTCTCTAGTTAGACTGGAGGCCTGTTCCACAGGAGGGAATACATGTTTGATACTGAAAGAAACCTATAAAGGGGGAAGTTATGAGCACTAGTTATACCTGCTGGTGTCTGACCAAATGCACATATTATGCTCACCAAACTGCCCAGTAAGCACTTTTCTTAATGTTCATACCTATATTAATGCCACTCTCACTTTTGATTAAAGAAACTGCTCTTTTCAGATGTTGGTGACCTCTAGGATGACTCAAAAGGTACCATAGTGTTGAGAAGTGACAGAGGAGTACTCAGCACTGAAGCATGTCTATCATACCTTCTAAGGCTCAGAGTCCATTGTAGAAGAGGTGGCAGAAAGAATGTAAGAGCCAAAGAAAGGGTAGAACTCCTTACAATGCACTCTTCCAGACACAAAATGTCCTGGATGGCCATGACCTCACAGTGCCTGGCACTACTTACACAAGTCTATCATAATAGGAGGAAAAGGTAATGACATTAAAATAAAAGAGAGACTGGTGGAGAGGGGGAGGTGATATGATGGAGAGTGTAGTTGTGAAGGGGAAAGTGTTGGGGGGGGGGAATTATCACAGTCTATTGTCTGTAATTATGGAAGTTGTCAATAATAAAAAATATAAGCAAAAGAAATACGGGAAATTTGGTGGGAATTTTTGATCATGACAAAGTCAATTGATTTTTAGTGCTATATTTTCTCAAAGAAACATACAGCGCTACAATAGATGCCTGCTGAAAATATAAAAAGATTCATTTGTCCTTTTCTAGAAGTTCTTTTGGTCAATAATAACATAATAACGTTAGTCACTCCTTTCACTTTTTTCCTCAGTGATCCTGCTAAGACACAGGAGCTTAAGTATGAATCCCCACAGTGTAGCTCAAAGCCCATCATGTGTACAGAAATGAGATTAACAACAGCCATCATTTATTGAGTGATTACACATCAGGTACGAAGCCATGAGTCCTATGTGTATAACTTCATTCATTATCATGACAACCCAGTAGATTGAAGTAATTATTAATTTAATGATGAGAAAAATCAAGGCTTAGAGGAGTAAAGTGGGACAGAATGTAATGCCTGAACTCATGCATTTACATACACAATGAAAGAAAGAACCTAAGTACTAAGTTCCCACTAGTGGCAGAAGTGACCTTTCTAATGATCTTTTTAAGAAGTGAGAGGTATCTGTGGGGCAATTGTTATGACTGAAAATAGAAGCTAGGATGGCAAAAAAAGTGAGATTTCACTAGAAATTCTTTCAGAAACATTCCCTTACTGAAAATCCCACAACCACTGTTGTCCTTTAACACATGGGAATGGTTCAAAGTTGCATGGCTAGGAAGTCACAAAGCAGATCCAAACCCAGGACTTGTAGATCCAAATCCAACATTCCCATTTAAATTGGGTTACTTAGCAGACATAGTGTTTCCCTGGCAGCTATGATGGCAAAACTCGTCCCTCGTAGTCATACTCACGACTCCTGAAGTGTCAACTACCCTTGGTGCAGACATTGTAGCTATGTCCAACAGGTGTCAACCAGAGTAACGGTCAATGTCTACTTTTGGAAAATAAATCTCTGTCTTGAATTTCATTCATTTTTTTGCCCTATTAATAATCCTGTATATAAAGAAAATGCCAAGCAAACCAATTATTTTTTTTAATTTTATAAATAACTTTTAGTCTGTTTGATGCTTTTACTTATAAAACATAAAATTAGCTGATAGAAAATCGTGTGTGTGTTTGTGTTACTTCAGCTTGTTATTTGTACAATATCAATCTCCTAGCCACCTTGGACCACGTTTGAAACCTCGAGCAGCTTTCCCCCAATCCAGCTACATGCTCCATAGGCCTTACTTGTTGTAGGCCCTACCACCTTGGCAGACACAGCTGCGTACCACAGGAATTCTGCATGCTCCTCGTTATGCCTCAGCCTCCCTTGAAGGTAGACTGAAGACATCTGACTGGTTTGTAAATAGAGGTTCTATATTTTCTTCAATTTTGTATATGTCTGTTTGGCCTTCGTTCATCACAGGCCTAATTATACTAACTATATTTTCTGTACTGTTGATGCCCTGCCATCCTGGAGCCCCATTAATCCAAGGAGAGATTATCCTTCCTAGGTCCAGCCACTTCTGAGAGACAGCAGAGGGCCTTTAGAGAACAAGATCCTCAAGCACAAGCCAAGCATTTCGGAGTTGATGCCAAGCCAGCATTTTCCCTATTTGGAACCATCCCAGTTGCCCAGCAGCTAGTAAGCCCTCCAGTAGTTGAAAGCCTGTTGGAATCAGTCAAAACAACCAGTCCTAGGGTGTTTGCTCCACTCTGCTTCCTGTTTCCAGGGGAAACCACAAGAGTGCCTAGCTCATCTCTTCTTTCTTCTCCCGGACACTAAGACTCCCCCTTTGGACTCTAGCATATAATAACATTCTTACCAATTCTTTACTTGTTTCCTCCTGTGGGTGTAGTGACTGTGCCATTCTACAACCAACATGAATATTCTTAGGACAGTGGGTGGTATTTTAACCTCATTTTATACATGATGAAACTGAGGCACAGCTGGTTGAAACAATATGTCCAAGACAACTTCATGAGCCAACATTTTGATCCAGGCCAGCCATCTTCAGACAGCAATCAAAGCAGGCCTTTTTCTTCCCCTCCATGCCCACCCCACACATCTGCTGTACCCAGAATAGCACTGGCTTTGTGGTATTTCTTCGCATGTACCATAAGGTCACTTGTATCAAAGCAGCAGCCATAGATTTTTGTATTTGAATTGGCATTCTTCTCTGCTTCGCTGTCACAAGCCCAACCTTCACTGTTAGTTTTACTCAGGCTACTCAATTCTACACTCTAAGTTTCTCAATATCTTTCTGTCCCTAGTCTTCTGTCCATAGACACCTCTAAGTATTTCTTCTGAGCTCTGACACCAATGTGGTCTTACTGATTGTGACGTATGCAGGGGAAAGAGGAAGTCAAGGAGATTGTCCATGAGGTACAGTCACAGAGGTAGTAAATGGGCATTTTGGAAGATGGGAGCTGTTACTTTTCTCAAGCCACATCATGTTAAAGTATCCTATAATTCAAAACATCACTATGTCTACCACTGCTCATAGTTCCCAGGATTTCTTTACTACACCTAAGCATGCTGATCTACCATGATCTAAAGTGCAACCAGATGTCATAATCCCGATATTTAGTAAAGAAGAAATAGGGTAAAGGTGACTAGCAGTATGTTAGAGGAACAAATCTCAATACAGTATCAAGGCCTCTAAGGAACCATCTGACCTCTGCGAGTAGACCTAACATTAACTCATCGTGCCACAGATCCATCCAAAGACACTGGAATACTTACATGGAGTACTTCCACAATGCTTATCATAGATATAGATAGACAATGAGGGATAGAGCTTCTGACTAGTAAACAATTGTTTGGAGACATCAGTTTTACTTTGTGTATATGCAGTTTTCATGAAATAAGAAAAAAATATATTTCTAATAAGTATTTACCCTCCTAGGTAGAAAGAATAGTCTGTTATGACTACCAACATCTTGAGCTCATGTTTCCAAGAAAAAGTTGAACAATGCCTCCCCAGCTTCCATGTATGTCCCCTAGTCTTTCCAAAGGAGAAAATACATGAGTGATCAAAGGAACTGGGTAAGTATGGCTCAGTCCTTCAATACTCATTCTTTCAGATCTACAAAGAATAAAGGCATTCAGTAGCGCAACAAACAGTTCAGTCAAAAATATTTTGGGAATCTATAAGGAAGGATGGACTCACAAAGTCTTTAGAGAGCTTTGTGTGTAGACCCTAACACCTTCCAGGCCAGTTATTTGTACTGGTTGCTCACTTGGTTCTAGACCTCAAACTGCATATGGCCAGTACAGATGGGGTAAGGCCTGATCTGCCTTATATTGCCTTCTTCTCAGCCACTAGCGTTCAGAAGAGGTGAGGCAATAATTCTGAGTCTGGCTTCTTCACACTGTTTTAGTGATTCATCTCAAAGCATATGTGTTGTACTTACCTTCTCATTGCTGGACCAAAGCACCTGATGAAAAGCACCAAATAGGAGGAGGAGTTTAATTTTGGCTTACAGTCTCTAAGGGAAGCTTTATGAAGGCAAGGAAAAGCATGGCCAGAGCAGAGGCTGGACATCACCTCTGCCACAGCAGGTGGAAAACAGTGAGCCAAACTCTGACAAGGGGGATCTGGCTAGAGGACCTAAGCCCACCCCCAGTGACTTCTCCAGCAAGGCTCCTCCTCCCAAATTGCTACTAGATAGGGACCAAGCATTCAGAACACATGAGTTTGTAGGGGACATCTGATTCAAACTACCACACAGGTGGAGTCATGCACCCTACTCTATCTCAATTTTATTTCATTGTTGAATCTATAAAATCTTAGAGCCAAAGATTACTTGCAGGTGCTGGAGAGATGGATCAGTGGATAACATGCTTGTTTCACAAGCCATGAGATTTGAGGTCAGATCCTCAGGACCCACATAAAAGTTGGGCATGATCCCAATGCTTGGGAAGGAGAGATAGAAGGATTCCAAGGGCATGCTGGCTACCTAGTCTAGCAGAATTTGTGGTGAACTCTGGGTTCAGTGAGAGACCTTGCAAAAAAATAGTGTGGGAGTTACTGAGGCAGACACCTGATGTCAACTTCTGACTTATACACACACACACACACACACACACACACACATGCTTTTACACATATGTGCCCTAATACATATGAACATGAATACACGTGTACATACCATACCCTTCTTACAAAACAACAATAATAACTATTATAATAGTAATAATATTCAGACTATTAGTTACCCTGCCTAAGTGGCAAAGCTACTTGTAGTCAGAGCTAAAACTGGAAGGGAAGCCTTCCCCTCCCCGCTAGGTTACCTTTCCAGTGCAGTAGCCTTCCTCCTAATGCATCTTGGTGAGCAGACTCCATGCATTTTCATTCCTTTTCTTTCATAAGAAAGCTATGCTTTAGGAAAGAAGTACATAATGTGATAACTATAAAAAATGCCTGATCTAAAAAATACCAACTTGATGAAACAACCGAGGACCATAGATAGCATGGCTCACCCAGCCAGCACAGCCCCTGATCTTAGCTCACTGCACTTTCTAGACAAAACGATCTCTTATAATCATTGCAATCCAAAAGGAAAGTGCCATTTCTTTCTGATTGACCAGTAGCAAAGAAAGCAGAAGGCATTTGAACAGCTGAGTAAAAGGAATGCATGACTTTATTTGTCATGCTTCCTCTGGAGAGGTAATTTTATTGATAGATTTAAATTAGTCTCCTCCTAAAATATACCATATACCTTTATGGTAGAAAGATATCCCTTCCTAGCATAAAACAAAATTTAAAAACATCAGTGCTATTTCTTGGGCAGGAAACAATTAAGTGATGAATACTGATGAAAAACATGCATTGTGCAAAACCATATTGGTCTTTTCATAATGAGATGAGACAATTTAATGAAGCACATTCCATATTAAATAACAATAATAGAAATTTTCTGTTTCTCTGCTATACTAGACATGCCTCACATATCACAGAGGAATTAAAATCCAAAGTATTTAAGTGCTAGTGTATAAATAAAACAGGTATAGTCTATAAGTAGAAAAAAGTTAAAAAAAAAAAAGGGACAAACTATATTTTGGTCATAATTTTTAAAAATAGTCTCAATTCCAGTGGAAATAAGTGAGCTGAAGCAGCGCCACATCTATTATACATTCATCTAGTGTCTCTGCTGAATAACAATGTGTATGCTGAGACTCACACACAGGTGTACTGCTCTCAGGGAAATTTATTCCAGAGATTGTGGTTTGTTATTTTCACGGAAAATGCTGGAATGAATGCAGTGCTGACCTCCCTAAGAACAATCATAATATGTACATCCCAAGCTTGAGAGTTCTAATATAACCCAGATGTTTACACCCTCAGAACTCACATGTTTTAAATACTAAAGCTACGAGTATTAATATGATGGCATTAGGAGATGTCTGTGAAAGAAAATTAGTTCATGTTATAGTTTGAATGCAAAATGTCCCCCAGAGGCTCATGTGTCTGAACACTTGGTCCCTAGCTGGTGGCACTGTTCGTGAAGGTTGTGGAACCTTTAGGGGGTGGAGACACACTAGGAGAAGCGTGCTGCTGGGGGAGGGCGGGCTTTGAGGTTTTATAGCCTGACCTCACATCCTGTTCGTCCTCTGCCTCCTGGATGTAGATGCAGGGTGACCAGCCTGCCCCTGCCCCTGCCCCTGTCCCTGCTCTTGCTCCTGGCATCATGCTTCTGCACCATGATGCAACATATCCCCTTAAACTATCTGCCAAGATTTTGCTTTCTTAAACTGTTTCCTGTCAGGTATTTGGCCACAACAATAAGCCTATCCGTGTAACTCATAGGTCTTTGGAGCTTCTGGGTGTATCCTGAGAACTTGTGTGGAACTGAAGTTAAAAATAACAGGTGCTGGGAAGACGACTCAGCAATTAATGGTGCCTATTTGCAAAACGTACTAGCCTAAGTTCAATTTCCAAGCCACCCATGTAAGCTGGACACAAAAACTAGTACAATTGTCTGGCATTCATTTGCAGTGGCAAGAGGCCCTGGTGTGTCAACATGTACACAAATGTGCAAATAAATTAATTAATTAGCTAATTAAAGCATAATAGCCTGGTGTTGTGGTGCACACCTTTAATCCCAGCACTGGAGAGGCAGAGGTAGGAGGATCTCCTTGAGTTCCAGGTCACCCTGAGACTACACAGTGAGTTCCAGGTCAGCCTGAGCTAGAGCGAGACCCTTACTTGAAAAACCAAAAAGAAAAAAAAAACATAATAGACAGGTTATTTGGTGAAAAAAAAAACTTCAAGACAGGTAGGCCTTTAGGCTATGTCATGGTTATTGCTCACCACACTTATGTGGGTCAACAGTGAAAAAGACCAACACACAGAGCAAAGGGAGATGAAACTGTGCCATTTGTTGAGGGAAGGAGCAAGTTTAAAGTTTCCTACAGTGAGAATGCTGAGAAGCAGCCTTAATTTTAAAGAGCTTAAAGAAATTAACACAATTAAGATAAACCTCATCTCTTCAGTGGGACAGTAGCAAGGAGCCTGAAGATAAGATCCCCACCTACTGAATCTCTCACTTGTGAGAATGGAAATTCCTGTGAAAGAAGAAAGTGTTTAACAAGTTTCAACACACAGAGGGTGATGCAGCTGTGCTCCAAGGGCAGCATCATCCACATGACACTGGTTTTACATTCATAAAAAATGCCACACTGAGGGGTGTCATGACAGATTGCTCTATGGTTTCAGAGTGCCACTGAGACCAGGCAGTATGAGGCAGGATTAGCTTCCCCACAAGGAAGGCCCTGCCTGAGTAGCCCTGGTGAAGCTGTGAAGGTTAAGTTTAGTTGCAATATGAGACAGTTAGGGTGACTGTCCCCTGTCCTGCCCAAAGTAAAGGCAGGAATGTCCTTAAGTCTGTCCTTGCAATCTCCACTTTACTAGAGATCAAAAAATGATCTGACTTATCATCTCTTGCCTAAAGGAGTTCATAGACAGTTTTTCCAAGAACAACTTGCAAGGGAGTTCTCCTTTCCTAGAATTTAAATGTGATCCTGACATTGTGGTAGCTTAAGCATAGCCCTAGAACTTGGCATGTATGGCTGGCCTCTTCTTGAGCTAGCCCATAGCCCAAACCAATCAGCCCTCACTCTGACTCACCTGAGCCTAAAGATGAAGCCCACCACATAAGGTTATATATCAATAGACCCTTACCAAGGGACAAACTCTCTTGGCTAACCATTCATCACTTCAGAACCTTCAGATTCTGGTAAGCCAGGCCAGTGAGAAGTCAGGCAGCTTTGATAGGCAGTTAGGGTGACTGGGCCCCTGAAAGTAAAAAGGTAGGAAGGTCTACACTTGATAGAGATCAAAAGATGATCTGACTTCTTATCTCTTGCCTAGTTCCCTAGACATGTTTTTCCATACCTGAGCCCCTGCCTGAGAGGGAGGTCTTTTTCTAGAATTTTGATGTTGTTCAAGCTTAGACCCAGAACTTGGTCTCATGGCTGGCCTCTTCCTGATCCAGCCACTAGCCCAAACCAATCAGTAGTCTCTCTCTAGCTCACCTGAGGCAGAAGGTGAAACCTACCACTATTCTTTCTCTCTCTTTCTCTCTCTCTCTCTCTCTCTCCCCCCTTCTCTCTCTCTTTCTCCTTCTCTCTCTTTCCTGCCCAACCACTCATGAACCTCCAGCTTTCCATGAGTTTCTCCTAGACTTGGCCCAGCTGGGCTGGCTGAGAGGAAAATCCCCTGACCCTTACTTTCCACATGGGCTCTTTATCCCCTCCTGCCTTCCACATGGCAGGAGCTCTCTACACTTTCTTTCCTTCCTCTCTAAATCTCTTTTCACATTTCTTCTAAGACAATCACATGTGCTCCCTACCCCTTCCTATCCTCCACGTGGCAGGAGCTCTCTGTACTTCCTCCTCTTTTAAATATTTTGTATATCTATTTACTTATTTATTTGAGAAAGAGAGTGAAAGAGACAGAAAGAAAGAGGCAGAGAGAGAGCGAGAGAGAATGGGAGCACCAGAGCCTCCCCAGACGCATGTGCCACCTTGTGCACCTGGCTAACATGGGTCCTGGTGAATCAAACCTAGCTCCTTTGGCTTTGCAGGTTAGCACCTTAACCAGTAAGCCATTGCTCCAGACCCTCTTTCCTACTCTGACTCTAATAAAGTCTCTCTAAACCTTACCCTCTAGTCTATGAATTTTAATTCTTTAAATTCGTAAGACAAGAATCTGGGGTATTCTAAATTTATTGGTGCATTGGCTTATTGGAGTTTGGTCAAGGAACCACAATTTCCATTTCTAATGGAAACCCCAGGATATTGGAGAGGCCAGAAACATGGGCCATCTGCCAAGAAAGGCTTTAAGTTTAGGGTGAAGCTGGCCTAAGAGACAGGCTATGTGTACTTCAAGGAACACAGCTGGAGGGGTGGGGCTATCCAAGCCTTTAGAACCCAATTTTATCACATGACCCAGTAACATACATGGAGCCACAGGATTTGGTGTTTGCCCTGCCAGGTTTTAGCCCTTTTTTACTGGCTAAATCTTTCCTTTCTATGCACCCATTTCCCCCTTTTGGGTTAGAAATGTTTACTCTGTGCCATTACATGATGAAAGCGTGTAACATATCTCTTTTTATATTGTCTTACAAGGGGTCCCAGTTGGGGCTGGAGAGATGGCTTAGTGTTTAAGGTGCTTGCCTGCAAAGCCAAAGGACCCAGGTTTGACTCCTCAGGACCCACATAAGCAAGGTGCACAAGTGGGCACATGCATATGGAGTTCATTTGCAGTGGCTGGAGACCCTGGTGTGCCCATTCAGTCTCTCTTTCTCTATCTCTCTACTTGCCTATTTCTCTCTCTCTCTCTCTCTCTCTCTCTCTCTTAAATAAATAAAAATATTTAAAAAAGGGGTCCCAGTTAAGAGATTACCTTGAGTCTTATAGGAGACCTTGGACTTTGGAACAATATGTGTACTGGTAAAGATGATGGAGGCTTTTGAGGTTAAATTGGATGCATTTTGAATCATGAGATGGCCATGAGTCTATGGGGACCAGCAGTGGGATGTCATAGTTTGAATGTAAAAGGTCCTTCATAGGCTGGTGCATTTGAAAACTCGGTTCCCAGCTGGTGGCACTGTGTGTGAAGGTTGTGGAAAATTTAGGAAGTGGAGCCTTGCTGAAGAAACCCTGTCAGGATTGTGGCCAGGGTTCAGGGAGATGTAGTGTTGTAGCCCAGCCTCATTGCCTCACTTCTTGTAAAACTTGTACTTCCTGATTATGGGTACAATGTGAGCAGCAGCCTTGTGCTTCTGCCACATTGCCTTTCCTTCTTTACTGTGATGGACAGTGTCCCCTCAAAGTATAAGCCAAAGTAACTCCTTCCTTCCTTAAGCTGCTTCTTGTTAGGGATTAGGTCTCAGCCATGAATAAGGGTAACTAATTCACGAGGACCAATCTTTCATGAATGGTGTTAGTACAAAATGGACCTTAAGAGCTGGGCTTGTGGCTCAATGACAAAACAATTTGTTCAGTATGTATAAGGCCTAGGATTCATTCATAGGCACCACAAAATAAATAAATGAATAAGAGAAACCTCAGAAAGATAGCTAGCCCTTTCTGTCATGTGCGTGTGTGTGTGTGTGTGTGTGTATGTGTGTGTGTGTGTAGAGAGAGAGAGAGAGAATGGGCACGCCAGAGCCTCTAGCCACTGCAAACAAACTCCAGATGCATGTGTCATCATAAGCATCTGGATTATGTGGGACCTGGAGAATCGACCCTGGGTTCCTAGGCTTCACAGGCATGTACTTTAATCGCTAAGCCATCTCTCTAGCCCTAAATGTCAATCTTATCATCTATAATAATTATAAGAAAATAGTACCATTACTGTCTCAATTTTTTGATGATGAAATGAGTCAATTCATCTGCATCATTTCTTTGGTGCATGGCACACAGCTTTAGCTATTCAACAGATCATAATCTATTTTAAATTTTCCTTTATTGAATAAAATAAAAGCTCTTCTGGCATTAGTTAACTATGGTGACATACATGAACATATTAGAAATGGTCCATAGGTTTATCAGATTCATAGTTTATCACACCAGAAGAGGAAGAAACTAACTGGAGGGAGAAGAAGGGGACAGGAGAGGAAAATGGAAGAGTTAATATGATCAAAGTACATAATATACATGCATGAGAACATCACAATAAAACCCTTCTTTTCGATTTTATTATCAAAAACATGTAAAGGGAAGGTTGCCTATTTTATTTATAATCTCTTGACTGATAAAATAAATCTTGGACTTAGCTTTCCTGTTCATGATGATATATTGGTTTTATTCGGTGTTTCGGGTATGTTATGTAGGTGTGGGTGCGAATCTGTGTTTGAAAAATGTATACATGAAACTCAATAAATTCCTAAGAACTATATATTATTATGATGATGATGAATATAGATGAACTTCATGTCCAAAGTTCTCAGGAAGTGTGTCCTACATGAGCCAACATATAGAATCATTTCTGTTATTTGTACATCAAATAGTATGTCAGCCAGCAGTCCAAAAGAAGGACACTTTAGAGTAGTAGAAACAATATGGAGTCTTAATCTCATAAGGATAAAAACAGATTAAAAAGTCTTATGCTTGTCTGGAGAAATGGCTTAGAGGTTAAAGTGCTTGCCTGCAAAGCCTAAGGACCAAGGTTCAATTCCCCAGGACCCATGTAAGCCAGATGCGCATGGTGGTACATGCACCTGAGTTTTTGTGTTTTTTGTTTTGTTTTGTTTTGTTTTGTTACAGTGGCTTGAGGCCCTGGCACATCCATTCTCCCTCTCTTGCTTGCTCATAAATAAATAAATAAAAATAAAACTTCTTTTTATATCCACAATTCATTTTTTAAAAATTGTTTAAAAACCACTGGAAAGATGGCTTAGCAGTTAAGGCATTTGCCTGCAAAGCCAGAGGATCCCGGTTCAGTTCTCTAGGACACATGTAAGCCAGATGCACAAGGAGTCACATGCATCTGGAGTTCGTTTGCAGTGGCTGGAGGCCCTGGAGCGCCCATTCTCTCTCTCTCTTTCTCTCTCTCTCTTTCTCTCACCCAATAAATAAATAAAATATTTTTTAAAAATCTGCCAGGCGTGGTGGCACACGCCTGTAATCCCAGTGCTCAGGAGGCATAGGTAGGAAGATCACTGTGAGTTTGAGGCCACCCTGAGACTACAGACGGAATTTCAGGTCAGCCTGAGCTAGAGTGAGACCCTACCTTGGAAAATCAAAAAAAAAAAAAATTGTTAAAAACTAAAAAATATGGAATGCTTCGGGCCATGCTTATCTTCTCTGTATCATCCCAATTTTAGTATATGTGCTGCCAAAGTGAGCACAAAATAAAATATATTTTAAAGTTCTTTGCTTAAGTGAGAAGTGCATCCTTTTGGAAAACCATAATGTAGAGGCTTGATCATGCATTCTTGTAATCCTGGCACTTGGGAGAATAAATCAGGAGTATTATGAGTGCAAAGCCAATCTGGACTACATAATGAGTTAAAGAGGACCTGGGTTATGTATTTAGACCCTATCTCCAAAAACAAAAACAGAAACAATGACAAAATCCAATGGTTTACAGAATTTCATCTTCTTTTTCTAACACTTCTATAAATTTATAATTAATGTTTAAATTCTTTAAATCTTTTTTTAAAACATTTGGACAAGAAATTATGGATATATATTTAATGGTTAATCTCTGGTTATTAAACTTGAGAGGATTTAGAATCACCATGGAAACAAATCTATGGGTCATGTCTGTACAGTATTTTCTATATTTTTTAAATTTTTATTGGGAACTTTAATGTATGAACATACTGTACTTTGTTCACATTCCCATCCCATTACTCTCTTTTGTCCCCTGTACCTTCTTCTGTTTTGTGGTCTCATTCCTTTGGTCTTCTTTCATCCTCTATGCCAAAGTTTTGATGGACTTAAAACAATGCAGGGTTTGAGGGAACATTTGTAATCACTGTGAGATAATGAATGAACTAGTAGGATCATACCCACAGATCAGAGCCCCATAACACATCTTTCCATCTTTCCTATGGCTCTTAAATTAAATTCTTTGCACCCCCCTTTAATAATGTTCTCTAAACCTTGGAGGGTGTGTTAGAAATCTCCTTCAGTGTTGAGCTCTCAACAGCCCCTTAGTTTTTGATTTGATGAGTTTTAAGTCTCCTCAGTGTCTACCACCATCTGCATGGAGACAGTTCTCTGGCTAGCAGTGAGAGCAGCACTCATATTCAATCTGTGTCTTCCTCTGCAGTGTTCCCTGGGTCCTAGCAGGTGTGGCAAAGATGACTCATCTAGTGGTTAGGCAGTTGGCTGTTTCTGTTTTTTGTTTTGTCTTTCTTGTCAATTTGATGTCTGTGATCTTCCTGGTATTCCCCTTTGCTGACATCTGTAAGAAGCAGGTTCTCTAACCAAGAGTGAGAACAGCACTAATCAAATGGTGTAAACATTAAATTTAAGAAGGCTTTTAGATAAGTATTACATTTCCTTTTAGCCAAAGCACAGTGGAAGCTTCCCTCTAAGGGCTATGATTTTTTCTAAGTCATAGGCTTTGTGTGTGTGTGTGGGGGGGGGGTTTGAGGTAGGGTCTTGCTGTAGCCCAAGCTGACCTGAAATTCACTATTTAGTCTCAGTGTAGCCTCACACTCAAGGCGATCCTCCTACCTCTGCTTCCCGAGTACTGGAATCAAAGGCATGCACCAACAGGCCCAGTTGCCATAGGCTTTTAATTCACTTCTCAGTACTAGGTATGAATTTCCTCTCACTATTTGGGCCTCCTATCAATCAGAAAGCAGTAGATTACCCCCTATAACTTACTCATGATGTTAGAGATTTTCTAGATTATGTTAGTTGAGATGGGAGGATTTCCCCTTACTTTGGGCACAACTATCATATTGGTCTGTGTTCCTAGAGTATATGAAAAGGAGAGAGCAAGCTAAGCATGCAGCATTTACCTATCTCTCTACTGCTTCTATGCTAACGTGACAATGTGACATTGGCTGCCTGTTTCTGCCATGTTTGCTCCACCATGTTGGTTTTCCCCTCTAAATTGTAAACTGAAAATAAACCCTTTCCTTCCTTAAGGTGTTTCTGGTCAAGTATTTTGTTCCAGCAACAAGAAAGTAACTGATACATATATTTTACCTCCTCTTAGACTATATAGCTTCCTTAACATAAAACAGTCTGTCTTATTGCTATCTGTCATACTCACCCACAGTACCAATCTCTGTATGTCACTCAGTGCATGTTCATTGGTCTATTGTCTATCTTCATTAATTGCTCTCAGAAGCAGGAAAATGGCTTCATGTACTCACAACTCAATAACAGTCACCACATTATCAAATCACATGCACAGGTTTCAGAAAGGTGCAAGGTATATAAGCAGTAGGTTGCATCATACTTGACCACCAATAGCAAAATTAATGTTCCCTCCTAATATATTCACCCCTCTCCAACTCTCTCAATTGGAATAGAACAGCAAAGGCTCCAGCCTCCAGTCTTTCTGTCTTCTTCAGTTTGCATCTAGCATCTTCTTGTGCATTCTCCACTAGAATAGAAAGCCAGTTTAACACTAAGGTTCCAATTTTGGGTCAAATGTGATAAATTTTTTCATCAAGTGACCTCAAGATAACTTCTGATTATCCTTAAAATTTCCTTTCTCAAGCTAGGCATGGTGATACACACCTGTAGTTCCAACATATGAGAAACAGGCAGGAGCATTACTGCAAATTCTAGGCCAGTCTAGGCTATATAGTAGGACTCTGGGCCAAAAAAGAAAAAAGAAAAAAGAAAAACCAGAAAACAAATGCATTATGTACACGTATGAAATAGGTGATAAAAAGTTTTTCAAAACAGAAAACAAAAGACTGTGTTTTTCACTATATAGACTTCTAAACTTAATCAGAAATTGAATGTATAAAAATTGAGCTAAGGAAATGCTTAGAATATCAAAGGAAATACTTGGTTAACATTCAAAAACCAACAAAAGCAATGCAGTTTGGGCAGTGATTTTCTCATAAAATCTGACTTTTGCTCAACATCCTGCATGTAATACGAGTGACTATAAACTGCCCAAAGTTTTTGAGTGTCCTTGGTGTCAGCCTTCTTCTTTAATCACTCACTTGTCTGAAGAGATGGTGTCATTCTATAGGTAGCAGTCAAATTACATCATGTGAATTTCCAAAAGGAATACACATTACCGTCTGTTCAAACTTCATCACTGGCCTTTTCCTGATTTTCAGAATAGACCATAAAAGTCTTATTCTCACCAAATGCCTTGGGACATAAAAACATTTGAAAGAACTTCAAATCTCATATAATGTCATGATGAATATGCACTAAAACCCGCAACAGAATAAAATAAGGTCTGTGCTTTGTTTTCAAAGCCTCACTAACAGTAGTCTGCATAGATAGAGTTTCCTGAATAATGCACAATTGGAACACTTCTTTAGCCTGAATGCACACATAATTTAAGAGGCAAGGAATAAGAAAGAGCTTTAATTATTCTGACTGACAGTATGTTTTCTACACTACCATTTAATTGCATCTTCCCTATAAACATCTACTGCTTATCACAGCCTGTGTAGCTGCTCATCCTGTTGCCTCAAAAAGATTGAAGACACATTGGGGGGAAGTGCATACTATTTACAAAGTAATAGCACAGTAAGATTTTATGGGGCATAAATAGAAAAGCCATTTTTCTCAGTTATTAGTCCTTCAAAACGCAGCCCAAATGTTACTTTTATAGACTCTAAGGTCTACTCCTCCAACTGCCCAACTGTAATCTTTTCAATAATATCATTGATAATTGGCCCCATGTCAAGGAGATGAAGCTTTGAAATGGACCAATTTATCCATCTTGGATAATAATAATTGATAAATCCTTCTTCAGAAAGCTTCCATGTGGACATTTGATGGTGGGGTAGGAATCAACATGAAATTTGCTCTGAGAAACAGATTTTTTCTCTATAGTATATTTAAACAAAAACATGCCTCACTGTTTTTCATTCCTTTTGAACTATTTGAGAATTATAAGCTTCAATATTTAATTTAAGTAATATGCTCCCAACTCCAAAAGGCTCAGACTGAACATGGCCAGTTCTTCTCACTGCCTTTAGGCTAACTTCTTTCCCCCACGGTCTTATCCCATTTTCAATGCTGTGACAACATACTTGAGACTGGGTAGGTTTTATCTTTTGTATGTGTGCATGTGGGTGTGGTGTACATGCATGTATGTATACATGTGTGAATGCACACGTGGGTGTGGGTGCACATTCATGTGTGCTCATGAAACAACCTGTGTGTTGTCTTTAGGAGTTCCATACAGCAGTTTGTGAGAAATAGTCTCTCACTGATGGCAGGGCAGAGAACTCCAGGAATTCTCCTGTCTCTGCCTCCCCAGTGCTGAGGTTATAGGCATGTGGTACCACACTAGTATTTTTAGGTGGGTACTAGGGATTTGAACTCAGGTCCTCAGGCTGGCAAGATAAATACTTTGACAATTGAACAATCTCTATAGCCTGAAGACTGGACAGTTTATTATGTTTTATTGTCTTTAATTCACTATGTAGTCTCAGGCTGGCCTCAGACTTATAGTGTTTCTCCTACCTTGGTCTCCCGAGTGCTGAGATTAAAGGGATGTGCCACCATGCCAAGCTGGATAGTTTATGAATAACAGAAATGTGTTTCTTACAGTTGTGGAGAGTGAGAAGGAGCAGCTCATGGTCCTGGCACTTGTGGGGGCTTCTTTCTGTGTCCTCACATGGCAGAAGATCAAAATGAGAGACACCTCCCCACCGCTTCTGTAAGTATATTCATCCCACCCATGATACCTCCTTGTAGCAGTTAAGTTTAGATATATAAAGTTTGGGGACACAGTCACACCATTTCCTTTCTTCTTTAATAATATATACCTCCGCCACTTGAGAATAGTATGACACTGATGAAAGAGGACAGATTACTTAACCACTGTCCTTTCAGTTGTAAAAATGGGATAATGCTGCTTACTCAGACTTAAGAATTTAAACCAGGGATCAGCACATGACACTGTAGGAGGTGGTTTTTTGTTTGTTTGTTTGTTGGTGAGGATATGTTTGGATATCCAAGGCCTGCCATTTGAGAACATTTTTTCGATTTCTGTAAAGAATGATGCTAGTATATTTATTGGTATTGCCTTAAATCTCTATATTGCTTTTGGTAGAATTGCCATTTTCAAAATATTAATTCTACCTATCCAGGAGCATGGGAGGTCTTTCCATCTTCTCAAGTCCTCTTCAATTTCTTTCTTGAGTGTTTTTATGTTTTCATTACATAGGTCTTTCACATCCTTGGCTAGGGTTATTCCAAGGTATTTAATTTTTTTGTTGTTGCTATTGAAAAATGGGACAACCTTATTGATTGCTCTTTCTCTCTCTCTGTATATTTGTCCTTTGCATATAGAAAAGCTACTGATTTTTGTGCATTTATTTGTATCCTGCCACTTTGATGAAGGAATTTATCTCCTTTAGAAGTTTTGAGAGGGAGACTTTCTGGCCACTTATATATAGGATCATGCCATCTGCAAATAGTGCTAACTTGACTTCTTCCTTTCCAATTTGAATCCCTTTTCTTTCTTTCTCCTGTCTTATTGCTTGGGCTAGTACTTCCAGTACTATGTTGAAGAGCAGTGGTAAGAGTGGGCACCCCTGTCTTGTTCCAGATCTCTGTGGGAACTCCTTGAGTTCTTCCCCATTAAGTATTATTTGGGCTTTAGGAGCTTTATATATAGCCTTTATTGTGTTGAGAATATAAACCCTCCATGACTATTCTTTCCAGTGTTTTGATCATGAAGTGATGTTGTATTTTGTCAAAGGCCTTATCTGCATCAATTGAGATGATTGTGTGGTTCTTATGGTTCAGTTTATTTATGTATTACATGTATTATTATGTATTATATTACATTGATCAATTTTCATATGTTATCCCTGCATCCCTGGGATGAAGCCTACTTGATCAAGGTGGATAATGCTTTTGATGTTTTGTTGAATTCAGTTTGCAAGGATTTTGTTGAAGTCTTTGCATCTAAGTTCAGTAGGGATATAGGCCTATAATTTTCTTTCCTTGCTGGATTTCTGTCTGGTTTTGGTATTAGGGTGATGCTAGCTTCATAAAAGGATGCAGGGAGGATTCCTTGGTCTCAAATTATGTGGAACAGTTTGAGAAAAAATGGTTTCAGTTCTTCAATGAAGGTTTGATAGAATTCAGCTGAGAAGCCATCTGCTCTGGACTTTTCTTTGGGGGGAGGTTTTTGATTACCTTTTCAGTCTCCACAGATGTGATAGGTTTGTTTAGGAGATTAATCTGCTCTGGGTTTAGTTTTGGTAGGCAGCATGTGTCTAGGAATTCATCCACTTCTTCCAGATTGTTTTTGTGGAATGGAGGTTTTGGAAGTATGCCCTGATGATTCTTCCAATTTCATTGATGTCTGTTGTGATTTCTCCTTTTTCATTTTTGATTTTGTTATTTTGAAACTTCTCTCTCTCTCTTTTTTTTTTTTTTTTTCTTCATCAATTTGGCCAGGGGTTTGTCAATCTTGTTTATTTTTTTTTTTCAAAGAACTAGCTCTTCGTTTCACTGAGCTTTAAAATTGTTTTCTTAGTTTCCAACTCTTTAATTTCTGCTCTATTTCTGCTCTAATCTTGATTCTTTCCATCTGGAGCTCTTTGGGTTGGATTCTTCTTGTTTTTCCAGCACCTTTAGGTAGACAGTCAGGTTATTGATTTGCAATCTCTCTGTCTTTGTAATGAAGGCATTTAGGTCTATGAATTTTCCCCTTAGGGCTGTCTTCCTTGTGTGCCATAAGTTCTGGTAGGTTGTGTTTTCGTTATCATTCAATACTAGGAATTTGACAATTTCGTTTTTGGTTTCTTCCATGACCGATTAATTGTTTAAAAGTGTGTTGATTATTCTCTAGGAGCTGGTGGAGTTCTTGATGTGTCTCTTGTTGTTAATACCTAGCTCTACAGAATTGTGATCTGACATGATGCAGGAAGTTACTTCAATTTTCCTGACTTTATGAAGGCATACTTTATAGCCTAATATATGGTCAATTTTGGAGAAGGTTCCATGGGCTGCTGAGAAGAATGTGTATTCTGTAGAGTTGGGGTGGAAAGTTCTGTAGATATCCATTAGGTCTAGTTGATCTATGATGTTGTTAGGCTCTAATAGTTCCCTATTGATTTTCTGCTTGGATGATCTGTCTATTGATGACAGTGGAGTACTGAATTCTCTGACTATGATTGTGTTGGTGTTTATTTCTGTTTTATTGTTGAGTAGATTTTGTTTCATAAACTGTGGTGCACCTGTGTTTGAGGCATATATGTTTATGATTGTGATGTGCTCGTGTTGGATCATTCCCTTGATGAGTAAGAAGTGGCCTTCTTTGTCCTTTTTGATTACTTTTTGTTTGTAGTCTATTTTGTCAGATATTAACACAGCAAAACCCAATTGTTTTTTATTTCCGTTTGTTTGGAATATCATTTTACAACCTTTCATCCTGAGAAGGTATCTATCTTTAGTAGTGAGGAGGGTTTCTTCAAGACAGCAGATAGAAGGGTCCAGTTTTTTCATCCATCCTATTAACCTGTGTCTTTGATGGGTGAGTTAAGACCCTTAATATTTAAGGCTATTACTGTGAGGTTTGAATTAATCCCTGCCATGATGAGGTGTTTTATGGAATTTTGTGCTTTCATATGTTTTGTACTATTTTGAGCCTGGTTTATTTTGGTTATTGTGATCTTCTTCTTCTTGGCTCTTGAGATTGGTTGTTTGACCATTCTGTGTGGAGTATTCCCTCAAGTGTTCTCTGTAGGTTTGGCTTTGTGTTCATATAATCATAGAGTTGACTTTTTTTCATGGAAAGTTCCTCTTTCACCATATAGTATAAGGGATACTTTTGCTGGGTAGAGTAGTTTGAGATGGAAGCCATAGTTTTTCAGAGTTTGAAGTATTCTGTTCCAGGTCCTTCTAACTTTCAGGGTTTCCATTGAGAAATCTGATGTGATTCTGATAGGATTGTCTTTGTATGTTGTGAATTGTTTCTTTCTTGCCACTTTTAATACTCTCTCTTTGTTTTCATTGTTAAGAGTTTTAACTGTAATGTGTCTTGGAGACTTTCTTCTTTGGTCCTGTCTGTTTGGTTTTCTTTGGGCTTCTTGTATCTGGATGGGCCTCTCTTTTGAAAGATTCAGAAAATTTTCTTCAATAATTTTGTTGAATATGTTCTCTATGCCTCTGGCCTGGATTTCTTCTCCTTCTGGTGTACCCACAGTCTGTATGTTTGGTTGTTTTAGGGTGTTCCACAGTTCCCTAGAATTCTGTTCACTTGATTTTTTTGAACTTAGCAGAGTTTTTGGCTTCCTGAACAATTTCTTCTGTCTTATATCCCAGGTCAGAGGTTCTGTCTTCCACATGAGTAACTCTGTTGGTGAGGGATTTTACAGAGGTTTTTTAAAATTTCTATTTGACTTTTGTTTTCTGTTGTGTTATTTTACATTGTGTCCAACTCTTTTTTGAGGTATGATTTCAATTCAAGTACTGATTTTATTGGTGCTTCCTGGAATTCATTCTTGCATTTGAACATGTCTCCATTAAGCTTAATCAACCAGTTGTTGAGATCTTCTATTTCTTTTTTAAAAAAATTTATTTATTTGAGAGAGAGAGAGAGAGAGAGAATTGGCATGCCAGGGCTTCTAGCCACTGTGAACTCCAGATGCATGTGCCACCATGTACACCTGGCTTACATTGGACCTAGAGAATCAAACCAGGGTCCTCAGGCTTCACAGGCATGAGCCTTAACTGCTAAGCCATCTCTCCAGCCTGAGATCTTCCATTTCTTGACTTACCTTCAATTTATTCATATCTCTTTGGAGGGTTCTAATGTTTTCTTCAGTCAAGTTAAGCCTACTATCAAAAGATGAATGCTCTATGAGACAATTCTGTTCAATTTCATTGATACAATTGTTGGTTCTTTGATAGTTTTAGTTCAGCGATTTTTTTTGATCAGTTTCTCATTGGTTGTTGTGTTTTTATTATGGGAATGAATTTCTGCTGATTTCTCTATGATTTCATTGGAGGCTTCCAATGACTAGGACTAGGCATCCTTGGTGGAGATTGTTCAGTTGTCTGACTTTCATTGGCTTTTTTGCATTGTTGTCTACCCATTTTAGAAAGACTATATTTTATTAAGGAAGAAGCAAGTTTTTGTCCTTTGGCCCATGCACCCTCTGACTCAGGTGAACAGTGATGTTGGTATCCAGTGGCCAGTCAGGATACCAGAGGAAAAGGCCTGATTCCACAGCTCACACAGGGACCAGGCCTCCCTGAACAAGGTACAATGGGACCTACCAGGAGCAGGGGACTGGGAGGAGCCAGGAAACAGGGGTCTGGCCTACCCACTACAGACCACTGGGTGCCTGCCTGCCTGCACACTGTCTGTTCTGGCAACTAGACTGGGAAGGGAGGAGGAGCCAAGAAACAGGGGTCTGACCTACTCACTCCAGACCACTGGGCCTGCCCGCACTGTCCATGTAGGCAACCCAGAACGGGGAGGTGGGAGCCTGAGCTATATTATTTAGGGTTTTTACACAAATGAAATTTCCTTATGTAGGCTCAAGTGATTGAATCACTGGTCATTTGTGATAATTCAATCACAATGGGTAGAAATGAAGTTTCTAATCTTCACATGGTTGGTACTACAGTGTGGATCTGGACTATCCCACAAAGACTCCTATGTCAAAGGCTTGATCCCTGGTTGATGGTTCTATGGCTAACTTCATCAATGGATTCATCCACTGCATCCCTGAGTAAGAGATAGGACCTCGCTAGAGGAAGTAGGTCACTGGAGAATATCATAGAGAAAATGTCTTGTCCCTGAACCATTCCTCTCTCTTCTTTCCTCCATTACCTCCTCCTCTAGACATCATGAGGTGAGCAGCTTTGCTCCACTACATATTCCCATTGTGATGTTTTGACTCATCTTGGGCACAACAGCAACAGAGTCAGCCAATAGTAGACTGAACTCTCTGAAACCGTGATCCAATGTTAACATTTGCTACATTACAGTAATTTCCTTCAAGTATTTTGTCATAGTGATGGAAAGCTGACTGACCCAGCTGGGTTCTGTAGCAACCAGCCCCCATACTGAAGCAATCTAGAGGCTCACCAAGTCACCTACTTGTATAAGCTCTGAGATGACAGAAAAGGCTTTGTGTGACTAAGAAGACACAATTCTCACCCTTATCACACAGGTATTCTAGCAACATTAATGCCAGAAACCTGGGATGAGACCCAATAATATAATTCTAACTATTGTAACAGTGCTGATCCTTTGCAGAGTTACTTTCCCTGCCCTTGTCTATCATTTGAAATTCTAAAGCAAGGCCACACCTAATTGATTAAGATGTTAACTTCAAAATAATTTTTCTTTAGACTTACAAAATCCAGAATATGTGATGACCCTCAGGATATATAGCACCACCCCTTACTGTTCTTTAATTCTGAGTGATAACTAAAGCAAAGCAGGTAATGTACTGTGACGTTTAACGTGCTGAAAAGCAATATGCTTGTCTAAATCACGACAGACATTAGTCCCACAAGGCCAAAGGCCAAAGCAATGTTCCAAGGAGGATTGTGGGAAAAGCACATCAGTACAGATGTCCAGTATGTGGTCTTTCCCATAGTTCCTTGTACCTCCTTTGCTCCCTGTAAAAGCCATTTTATACACTTGTGTTCCCTAGGGTGGAGCTTTGAGACAGTAGCTTCCCCAAGTTTTCAAATTACTAAACCCTAAAACAAGCCTGATTTTATTCCCAATAACCCTCATCTCTCAAGAAGTGAGGAGACCACAATATCACACTTAAATCTCAGGTCTGTGCTCCTGTCCAATCTTCTTTGACAAAAGTAGGGAACACAGAGCTGTGTTCTATAGATTCCAGGCCTGCAGGAGTGACAGCTCCTAATGAAATTATGAACACGTTTCCCCTATTGAACATATATTTTCCTAACCATATTTGATTGCACACTTTTTTGCTCTCTTATACCATACACATAAGAATGAGGAAAGTAGGAGCTATAGAGCTGTCTCAGCAGTTAACGGTGCATGCTTGTAAAGCCCCAGTTCAATACCCCAGTACCCATGTAAAGCCAGATGCAAAAAGTGACATATGTATCTGGAGTTCCTTTGCAGAGGCAGGAAGCCCTGGTACATGCACTGTCTCTCTTTATCTTATATTCCCTCCCCACCCCCTTAAAAATAATATTTTTAAAAGAATAGAGAAAGTAGAAAAACAAAGATGTGTATTATTAACATATGTAGGTCTCAAGAATAAAATATATGCTATCTCTCCAAAGTAGAAGGAAAAAATACGATCTTTTAAGTTGATTTTTATACAAGGTGAGAGGCAAGGATCTAGTTTCAATCTTCAACATATCCAGCTTTCCTAGTGTCATTTTTTAAAAAAAGGTTCTCTTTTCTACAATGTATGTTTAGAGCACCTTTGTTGAGAATCATATGGTTATAGTGGTGCAGATTTATACTTGGGACCTCCCTTCTATACCATTGGTTTGATAGATCTATTTTCCATGATGACTCTGTCACATAACTTGAAATTATTTATTGTAACACAACCAATCTTGCTTTATTTTCTCCTAAGAATTGTGCTTCCATGTGAATTTTAGGATTATTTATTTTAGTTTTGTGAAGAATGTTATTGGAATTTTGATAGGGATTGCATTGGATCTGTAGAGTGCTTTTGCTAGCATGACTATTTTCATGTTATTAATCTTTCTAATCCATGAGCACAGAAGTATTTTATATCTTAATTACTTCTTTATTTCCAGTATCTTTCACTGCAAATTCCAAGTTTTCATTGTAAGCTATTGTACTGGTTTGATTTAGGTTTAGCCCATAAACTTATATGTTCTGAATGCTAGGCCCCCAGCTGGTGGCAATTTGGGAATTGGCGCCTCCTGGAGGTGATGTATTATTGGGGGTGGGATTATGGATGTAATAGTCAGCTTCCCCTTGTCAGTGTTTGGCACACTCTCCTGCTATGGTTTTCCATCTGATGTTGGCCAGGAGGTGATGTACACCTTTATGCCATTGTTTTCCACTACCATCATGGAGCTTCCCCTCAAGTCTGTAAGCCAAAATAATCCTTTTCCTCCCACAAGCTGCTCTTGATTGGACATTGTCTGCTAGCAATGTGACGCTGACTGCAGCAGCTATCTTATCTCCTTCATTAGGTTTATTACCAGGTTGTATTCATTTATTCTTTCCTTGTTGCATTTTTATTGTTTGTTTGGGGGAGGACTGTGAAGAACAGCACTGTGCTGCAGCCATGTCCTCATTGCTGGAACAAACATCCCACAAGAATCACCTTATGGAAATTCCAGGGAAACACAATGGTGGAAAAAGCTGCTCACTGCCATAAATCCAAGGTGAAAGAAGCCACTGCAGCGAGCAAAGACCAACACCAGCAAGCAAAAACAGGCATAACTCCTACTGCTCTCTATACACCTTAGAGGGAGACTCAAGATCCAACCATAAACACACCTTAGGGTTGGACTCCAAGATCTACCTCCAGTGGCACGACTCCCCCCCCCCCCCCCATAGCAGGGTTCGGCCTGCTAGGGGCTGAAAAATTGCAATCTCATTTTAATAAACACCTGAGCCTATGGGGCCATACATTACATGCAAACAACCACACACTGATTCACTAAGAAGACTGGTCAGTAGTTTTCTTTTTTGATCATGTCCTCTATCCATTTTTGGATTTGGGGTAAAGCTGAATCCATAGAATGAGTTTGTGTACATGTTTCCTCTCTAAGAAGTAGTTTGAAGAGTGGGGGTATTAGTTCTTTAAAGGGCTGACAAAATTCAAAAGCAAATCCATTTGGAGTTGTGATTCTTCTGTTGATGTTGTTGTGAGACTTCTTATTATTGCATAAATCTCATTCATTTGTTTAGGTTTTCTATATTTTTGGTTCAATTTTTGCATGTCTTATATATCTGGAAATTAAATCATTTCTTTAGTTTTTCAAATTTATCGAAGTAGTAATTTTCAAAATATAACTCTGGATTTCAGTGGTATCTAATTGGATACCCTTTTACTTCTCTAATTTTATTAATTTGGATTATCCCTTCCTTTTGGTTAGAAACATGTTCATCTGTCCTAAGAACTAACTCTTTGTTCAATTGATCCTTTATATCATTCTGTTTGATTCCATGTTATTAATTTCAGCTTGATTTTTATTATTTCTTTCCTTTGATTGGTTTCAATTTGGTGTGTTTTGCCTTTATATGACCTTTGGATACATCATTAGATTACTTGTTTCAGGTCTTTAATTGTTTTTTCATGTAAGCACTCACAGCTATTTCCCTATTAGGATTGCCTTTGCTATGTCCTATAGATTCTGATACCTTGTGTTTACATTTCATTTTTGAGGAGCGTTATAATTTTGTACATGAATTCTTCAATTACCCAGTAATCTTTCAGAAGCATGTCATTCAATCTCCACATGTTGGCATGGTTTCTGGAGTTACACTTGCTGTTCACTTCTAGTTTCATTCCATTATGATAAGATTCAAGATATTCTTTCAAATTTTTGTATTGGTTAAGACTTACTTTATGCCTTAAAATATGTTTTGTAAAAGGTGCAATGGGATAGAATCATCTATAATTTTCTGTTTAGTTCATTTGATACACAGTCTAGTTTTTGTTTTGTCTGAATTACCTATCTATTATGAGAGTGGCATATTTCAGCCACTCACTACTATTGTATTTGGGGTCTCTATGCCCCTTTATGTCAAGGAATGTTTGTTTTATAAAATTTAAAATTAGATATATCAAGATTTGTGACTCATCTGTACACACTGTGTCTTCTTGGCCCTTTTCTCATTATATATTCTTTTTTATTTGATGTTTACTTATTTATTTAACAGAGAGAAAGAGGCAGAGAGAAAGAGAATGAATGGGTATGCCAGGGCCTCCAGCCACTGCCAACAAATTCCAGACACATGCACTACCTTGTGCTGCTGGATTATGTGGGTCCTGGGGAATTGAATTAGGGTCCTTTGGTTTTGCAGGCAAACTTTTTAACTGCTAAGCCATCTCTCCAGCCCCACTGTATCTTCTTGATTGTTGTCCCCTTTACCAATATATAGTGACCATTTGTCTCTTCTAATTTTAGCTTTAAGTCACTTTTGTAGGTATGAGTATAGCGGATCCTGCTTACTTTCAGATTTCATCAACATGGAATATAATTTTCCATCCTTTCACTTTTAGACTGTGTATGTCTTTGCAAGTGATGTGTGTTTTGTGAATTGTTGGATTTGGTTTCACAATCCAAATGGCCAGTCTATTTCTTTTAATTGAAAATTTAAGACCACTTATATTCAGAATTATAATGAAAAAATAATTATGAATTTCTCTTCTTTTGTTGTTTTCTATTGTTGACTTGCACATTGACATTTCCAGTGGGTTTTATTCATCCTGTGTTCTCATGGTCATGTTTATCTTTCTCTCCTGTGCAAGACTACTTTCAATGTATTATGCAGTGATGCCTTTATGGCCATACATTTCTTTTTTTTTCTTTTCTCAATTTTTATTAACATTTTCCATGATTATAAAAAATATCCCATGGTACTACCCTCCCTCCCCCCACTTTCCCCTTTGAAATTCCATTCTCCATCATATCCCCTCCCCATCTCAATCAGTCTCTCTTTTATTTTGATGTCATGATCTTTTCCTCCTCTTATGATGGTCTTATGCAGGTAGTGTCAGGCACTATGATGGTCATGGATATCCAGGCCATTTTATGTATGGAGGGAGCACGTCGTATGGAGTCCTACCCTTCCTTTGGCTCTTACATTCTTTCTGCCACCTCTTGTGCATTAGACCCTGAGCCTTGGAAGGTGTGATCGAGATGTTGCTCAGTACGCCAGTCACTTCTTTCCAGCACTATGATACCTTCTGAGTCATCCCAAGGTCACTGCCATCTGAAAAGAGAATATTCTCTACCCAAAGTGAGAGTAGCATTAATATAAGGGTATAAATATTAAGAAAAGTGCTTACTGGGCAGTTTGATAAGCATAGTTTATACATTTATCCAGACATGAGCAGATGTTACACCCCTAGGGCTCATGACTACCCCTGTTTTAAGTTTTCAGTATCAGGGATGTATCCCCCCCCCCCATGGAGTGGGCCTCCAGTCCAATTGGAGGGCAGTTGGTTTCCACCATGACAGACGTGCCACTATTGCACCTGTTGGCTCATTTAGCCTGGCTGGCCAATTATAAGGCTTGCAATGTCCACTGTTGAGTATCTTCACTGGTGGTATCTCTTTCTCCCATTGAACTACATGTAGAATGGCTTCTTCCAGCTTTCTGTCAGCTGGTCTGCATGGAGGAGGTTATCAGCTCAGTTCCAGCAGAATTTCTCAGTGGCCTTGCCACCCAAGTATGTGGAGTCTTCAGCAATAATGGCCATACATTTCTTTAGTTTATACCAATCTCAGAAAATTCTTGATTTTAACTTTGACTCTAAAGGATAACTTTGTAAGATATAATTATCTAGTTTGGCAATAGTTTTCTTTTAAAACTTGAAATACATCATTCCAAGATCTCCTGGCCCTTGGAGATTCTATAGAGAAATCTTATGTTATTCTGGTAGATATACTATTATAAGCAAGTTAGTGTCTTTCACTTGTAACCTTTAATATTATCTCTTTGTTCTGTACTTTTGACATTTTAACTATAATTTATCATGTGAGGCTCTTTTCTCATTATGTCTGCTCTGAAAACAGATGGCTTCTATACATTGTTGCTCATATTTTCCCCAAGACTTAGGGAATATTCTATTATTCTTTCACTGAATACTTCCATGTCTTTAAATGTACCTTGGCACCTTATTCTGTACCTAAAATATGCAAGTATGTTCTTTTAGTCATGTCCCAAAGGCATATATATTACATTCATTTTTTTCTTTAGTCATGTCTGAATGTTCTAATTCAAAAGTTTCATCTTCATGCACTGAAATTCTTTCTTCCATTTAATCTACACTGTTTCACTTCTCTTTAATAAACTCACTCATATCCTGAATTGTCTTCCTTATCAATTTGGTACAGGAGGGTGTTGTGTGTAGAGCAAAATGTGCTGACTCTTAGCTGGATGGTAGTAGAGCTAAGTGTCACAGCACTAGCACCCTTGCACAGCATCTGAAATGCTATGCTCAAACCTCTAGCACTATACAAAGGGGAGGGAACAAGTAACAGAAACAGCATGAAAAAGCAGTGAGCCAAATTATAAAGCAAAATGAAGTCCCAAATACTGTCGACAACATCTAACAACAGCAACAAGATTGGTGGGGCAGGAAAATAAGAACATTAACCATTGTTTTTAAGCTGATAAATGAACTGGAGAGGGAGGCACTCAGTGGCTCACCCTGTAATGCCAGCACTTGGGAAAATGAACCAAGAAGACCTTCAGTTTGAGTCTAGCCCAGGCTAAACATTGAGACTCTCTCTCTCTCTCTCTCTCTCTCTCTCTCTCTCTCTGTGTGTGTGTGTGTGTGTGTGTGTGTGTGTGTATGATGGATAGATATATGTATATAGACATATAGATATAGATGATATAGATATCAAACCTGGAGAGAGAGTCAAAATGGAAGAAAAGGGAAATGGAACCAAAAGAAAAGGGAAAAGAGAGAAAGATGGCAAAAAATAGTCAAGTTTATAATTGAAGAGAAAGGGAGAGAGAAAGTTGAAAAACAATAGCAAGAGGCTGAAAGGAAAAAATATATACACACATTAAGCAACTACTGTTTTGTCTTTTTTTCTTTTAAGAAGTTCTTAACTATTAATAATTTTTGTTTATTTTTATTTATTTATTTGAGAGTGACAGACAGTGAGAGAAAGAGGCAGAGAAAGAGAGAGAGAGAGAATGGGCATGCCAGGGCCTCCAGCCACTACAACCGAACTCCAGATGCATGCGCCCCCTTGTGCATCTGGCTTATGTGGGTGGTCCTGGGGAATCCAGCCTCTAACCAGGGTCCTAGGCTTCACAGGCAAGCGCTTAATGGATAAGCCATCTCTCCAACCCCAAAGTTCTTAACTTTTAAAAAGGAAAGAATCTTCTATGCTTCAGAGGCTGTGCTGCCCATAGTGGATCTCTACTGCCTCTGTCAATGTGTACTTTTCTGTCTCTTCCTGAGCTATGCCTGAGCCTCAGAGAGAGCAAAGAATGGGGATGTTCACCCCACTCTTCTGTGTGCTGCACACAAGCCAAAGAGGGGCCCTGCATCTGGTTGGAATAACTATCAATTACCCTACAATACTAGTACAACATAGCCTGGAACCACAATCTCTTGTCTTTTTTTTTTTTTTTTTCCCCCTAAGGTAAGAGTATCACTCTAGTCCAGGCTGACCTGGAACTCACTTTGTAGTTCTAGACTGGCCTCAAAGTCACAGAAATCCTCCTATGTCTGCCTCCCCAGTGCTGGACTAAAGGCATGTGCCACCAAACCCTGTCTCTTTTCTTTTTAATATTTTTTGGGGGGTGAAGGGGGCTGGAGATAGGGTCTCACTCAAGCCCAGGCTGACCTGCAATTCACTATGTAGTCTCAGGGTGGCCTGGAACTCACAGCGATCCTCCTACCTCTGCCTCCCAAGTGCTGGGATTAAAAGCATGCACCACCACACCTGGTTTAATAAATATTTTTATATATTTACTAGAGTGTGCGTGTGTGTGTATGTGCCGAAACCTCCTGACACTGCAAATGAATTCCCAATGCATGTACTACTTTGTGCATGTGGCTTTATGTGGTTACTGGGCAATCAAACCTGGGCCATCAGGCATTACAAACCAGGGCCTTTAATCACTAAGCCACCTCCCAGCTCCCAAAGTTTCTTGAAAGGGCAGTTTACCCCAGACAGATTATATGATGTACCCCTAAAGCCTGGCTGATATCAAACTCTGCAGTATGTCTGGATCTCAGGCATCCTCATGCGTCCTCGTGAAACCCACACAGAAGGCAGGGAAACTGACTGTTCTTGGTAGAAGGGGCACATCAGGCCCCATGCTTTTAACTGCTCATGACGTTTTCTTGGGTCTAGTTCCTGCACGTGATCTCCTTACAATGCACCTACTCAGTCTGCCTAACCTCTTCAGCTGGCTTCCCAAGCCACCAGTCTTAAAGAGAAAGTGAGTTCCACTTCATTCCACATTTCTGACCCAAATCATACTGCATATATTTTTTAAAATATATTTTTAATGTCTTTATTTATTTGAGAAACAGAGACAGAGTCAGACAGAGAGAATGAACGAGCATGCCAGGGTCTCCTGCTGCTGCTGACAGAACTCCAGTTGTATGTCACTTTATGCATCTGGATTTATGTACATACGGAGGAATCGAACCTGGGCCATCAGGCTTTGCTAGCAAGTCCTTTTAACTACTGAGTCATCTCTGCAGCCATACAGCATATATTTTTGCAACGAGTTTGCTTCAGTGCTGTTCTGCCAATAGTACACTGGGCCACAAGGTAGGTGCTGGAAGGGACAGAGGGGCAAAACTTGCTATGAGTTCCAAGGAAAAGAACACAGTAGGGACTTGTGTTTCCAGGCACCACCTGCAGAAGATGGGCTTCCCTGTACAGCAGCCTTTACACTCTTCTCGAGCAATGGCACAATATGCTGCCACCAGATCAGCTGCTTCAGGCTGCCTTTCTGTTCTTCACCTACTTCGGTGCCAATACCCTCATGTCTCCTTTCCCTTTCTGTTACCCCACCACCACCACCACTGATGCACTGAGGCCACCATGAGCTCAGAGCTGCGGTGCTTTCTTCTCACCTTCTGTGTCTCCTTGTGTTCCCTGAATCAAACAGGGAGAAGCGGAGTCCTGGTTGTTTGAATTCTGAGCCATTGAGAAGCTGGTAAATGGTGCTTGCTTCTTAAGCTACCGACTTGGCTCTTCTGGAATGGTATTTAAAGATCAGGGCCCGCACGTGTGTGTGCACATGCGCGCGCGCACACACACACACACACACACACCCCACATGTAGACATGCATTATAAAAAAAATGGTATTTCAACCACAAAGGCATTAGCAAGTAAATCAAAAGTCAAATTTTAAATGCTTTAAAAAAAATGGGGCTGGAGAGATAGCTCAGCAGTTAAGGTGCTTGCCTACAAAGCCTAAGGTCCTGGGTTTAATTCTCCAGTACACAAGTAAAGCCAGATGCACAAGGTGGCACATGAACCTGGAGTTCATTTGCAGTGGGTGGAGGCCCTGGGATTCCCATTCTCTCTCTCTCTCTCTTTCCCTCCCTTCCTCTGTTTCTCTCTTAAATAAATATTTTTTAAAAATAAAATAATGGCTGTAGAGATGGCTTAGCAGTTAAGGCACTTGCTTGCAAAGGCTAAGGACCCAAGTTTGATTCCCCAGTACCCACATAAGCCAGATGACAAGATGGTACATTCATCTGGAATTTGTTTGCAGTGGCTGAAAGCCCTGGCATGCTCATTCTCTCTGTCTGTCTCTTTCTCTCTCTCAAATAAGTAATAAAATAAAAAAAAGAAAGAGTTATAGACATGCAATGATGTTCTCAAACTTTAAAAAATAAATAAATAAAATAAAACAATAGGCCAGGCATGGTGGTGCATGCCTTTAATCCTAGCATGGGAGGCAGAGATAGGAGAATCAGCATTAGTTTCGAGACCAGCCTAGGACTATAGAATGAGTTCCAGGTCAGCCTGGGCTAGAGTGAGACCCTACCTTGAAAAAAGTAATAAATAAATAAAAATAAAACAACATTCTTACCTTCTAAGGATGTACTTTGTAACTCCACACAAATGGATATATTTCTACTAAGACGCCAAGCTATTGTTGAGTCAGAAACATTGTTGCTATCGTAGTGCAGTGTGTGTGTTGGTAGTGAGGGAGGAGCTGTACAGAGATGCACCAGCAAACTCCTTGATCCTGTAGATGGGAGTTTCTACAATGTGTACACAAGCACATTATTGTCAAACCTAAAGGAGTCCATTTATCAAAACAAATGTACAAAAATGGTACATCACTAATCTTAGAAATATTTGCCTGCTCTCCATGCAGAATAAGAAAAGGTATATGTGATGGTTTGGAAGTAAATGTCTCATTTAGCCTCAAGTGTCTGTGTTTACGCTTCCTACTTAGTCTCCAGCTGGTGCAGCTTTTGGAAGGTGGAGTCTTGATGGAGGAGTTGTGTCACTGGGGGTAGACCTTGCTTTAGCCCGACTGGCTGTTGAGAGTTGGCTTGGAACCAATCTCTCTCTCTCTCTCTCATATATATATATATATATATATATATATATATATATATATATATATATGAGACACTGTAAGCTGGCTTCCAAGCTTTGCTCCACCATGGTGAAGCTTCCTCTTGAAACTGTAAGCCTAAAACAAATCTTTTTTCCTCCGTAAGCTACTTCTGGCCTGGTGTTTTGTCCTGGCAACAAGGAGGTAACTGCTATAATATATACTTTGGAAAACAGAAGTCAGTATTTATTTGGTCTATGGCCTTGGTCAAGATACTCAGCCTCTCAGCCTCCCAGTTTCATTGTCTGCAGAACAGACATCAATGTGCTGTGGCTTTGTTGGGAGGATTGAATGAGTTAGGCCAAACTCCTAGTTCCTGGTGGCTGCCCACAGGTGGTGTCTACTGCCATTGCTGCTGTTCTTACAAAGAGGGAGTAAAACAGATATGTTCTTACTGAGGAAGTACTGAACATACTGAAAAGAGGTGAATGGCAATGCTGCAGAAGTGACAAGGCTTTCCTCTGACCTTTCGTCCTAATTTTTGTGCAAATGTGTGTGTCTGTGCATGGGTGTGTGTTTACGTGTATATGCGTGTGTGCAAGCATGTGTGGAGGCCAGAAGACAAATGTGGATGTCATCCTGAGGAATTCCGCCCACCTCCTTTGTGACAGGGTCTCACTTTGGTCTGGAGCTTATCAGTCAGGCTGAACTGGCTTGCCAATCCCTCAAACATCCTCCTGTTTACCTCCAAAGTGCTGGGATTACAGGTGTATGTTACTACACCCAGCCTGTTGCATGGATACTGAGGATAGAACTTGGGTCTTGATGTTTTCAAGGAAAGAGTTTGGCAGATTGAGCTATCTTCCCAGCCCTCTAATTTATTTCAATTGATATAAAGTTGTATGTATGGGACTGGAGAGATGATTCCGTGGTTTAGGTACTTGCCTGCAATGCCTAATGACCCAGGTCTGATTCCCCAGTAGCCATGTAAAGCCAGATGCACAAAGTGACACATGCATCTGGAGTTTGTTTACAGTGGCTGTATTCCCACCCCAACCCCCGTTCCTTGCAAATAAATAAGTATCTTTAAAATGCATGTTTGCATATATCATCGGGTTTTGAAATGTACATATATTGTAAATGGGTAAATTGGATCAATTAATATATGCATAATCTCACAGTCATAAACTTTTGCGAGGCGAACACTTACAATACACTCTCTTCCCAATTTTCATTAATAAAGTACACTGACAGTGACGAGAGTCATTATGAAATACATTAGATCTTCTAAACCAACAGAAACACTAAATCCTTTAACCAGCCTCTACCTCTCACACCCTTGAGGCCTGGCAACCACCACTTTACTTGCTATCTTCATACGTTCAGCAGCTCATGTTCGCCATGAAAATGACAATATGTCATATTTGTCTTTCTGTGCCTGGCTTGTTTCACTTACCATAATGTCCTCCAGATTCATCCATATTGTTAAAGTGAAGGGATTTTCCCCTTTCTAAAAGCTAAAGAGCATTTCTTTTCATATAGACATTTCCTTCATCAGTTCATATACTATTGGACACTTAAGGGGATTCCATAGTTTGCCTATTGTGAAGAGTGCTGCAATAACCATGAGATTGTGGATACCACTGACATTGATATTGATTTCACTTCCTTTAGATCTGTGCTTGGTGGTGGGGCTGCTAAGTCACAGGGTGGTTGGGGAAGTCTTTACCTTTTACTTCCCTATATCTATCTATCTATCTATATACACATATTGGTCTTTGTTTGTTTGTTTTTTGTTTTTGTTTTCCCAAGGTAGGTTCTTGCTGTGACCTGGAATTCACTATGTCTCAGGCTAGCCTCAAACTCACAGTGATCCTCCTACTTCTGCCCCCCCCCCCCAAGTGCTGGGATTAAAGGTGTATGCCACCACTCCTGGCCAGGAGAAAAAGAATGAGCACTCCAGGGCCTCTCGCCAGTGCAAACAAACTCCAGTCACATGTGCCACTTTGTGCATCTGGCTTTACTGGGTACTGGGGACTAGATCTCTGATCCTGCTTGGGTTTTATGGGCAAGCACCTTAACCAGTGAGCCATCTCTCTATCTCCTTTACTTTTCACCTAATGATTTTACTGATTTTCATTACCAGGAACATTTTTGAAGAGAATTCTTTTCTTTCCCTCATCAGTGCTTGTCATATCTCATTTTTTATAGTTGCCATTAGAACAGGTGTGAGGTAATTTCATTTTAATTTTCATTTCCCTGTTGATTAGTGATTTTGAACATTTCTTCCTATATACATGGACCACATGTGTGCATATTTTGAGATCTATTCAGGTCATTTGTCCTTTTTTTTTTTTTTTTTTTTGAGGTAGGGTCTCACTCTAGTTCAGGCTGACCTGGAATTCACTATGCAGTCTCTCAGGGTGGCCTCGAACTCATGGTGATCCTCCTACCTCTGCCTCCCAAGTACTGGGATTGTTTCCTTTTGTGCAAAATTTTTTAGTTTACTCGAATCCCATTTGTATATTTTCGCTTTTGTTGCCTATGTCTTTTATCATATTTCTGAAAATTGTTGCCCAGAGCCATGTCATAGAACTTTTCCCCCATATTTTCTTAAGAAAGTTTCACCACCATTTGTAATATGAAATTTGGTTTTGATGATCTATTTTGAGTTAAATTTTGCATATAGTGTGAGATGTGGGTTTGAATCCACTCTTCATATGGACATCCAGTTTTATGAAGACTATTCATTGAAGATACAGTCCTTTCCTCTTGGGTGTGCCTGATACTTTCATTGAAAAATCAATTGACTGTAAAAGCATGGACTTATTTCTGAGCTCTCTCTTATATACCTACATGTCTCTTAAATTTTAAGAAAGTTGCTTCCCCTTTCCAGCCCCTCCCAACAGGTAGACAGAGAACCAAATAATCCTTATCTATTGTAAAAATAAATAATTAAATAAATTGACTAAGTCTTACTGCCCCAAGGCTTCAATGTGGTATGAGAACTTCTCCCAGCAAGGACCGGAGGTTCTGGTTTGGGATGAGGCAATCCAAACCTCACTGCCCTGAGGGAGTTTCTGCAGGCACCCCAGGGAACCCTAAAAGGTGGCCATAAAATCCAGACCCAGAAAAGGAATGATCTCTCCACACCCTTGCACAGATCCAAGGAAATGAAAAGGAAAGGTTGTGATCAACCCCATTCCCTCTCAGTGCAGTTCTCCCCTTCTGCTTCCTGGAAGCCCTTAAAATCTCCTTCCTGCCCTTACCCAGGGATCCCTCTCTTTGTTTGGGATCCTGCCTGTCCCTCCTGGTATTCAGAAGCTTCCTTCCCCTTTGCCTAGGATCCCACCAGTCTCACTGTGCATTAAATAAAAACTTGGAGGCGGGTGTTGGGAGGCAGAGGTAGGAGGATTACCATGAGTTGAAGGCCACCCTAAGACTACATCGTGAATTCCAGGTCAGCCTGAGCTGGAGTGAGACCCTCCCTCGAAAAAACAAACAAAAAGAAAAAGCAAAAACAAAAACAAAAAACTTGGGCCCAAGAAACTGTCTTTGTCTTTTACGGTAAACCTCAAATCTGACAATGTGATACTTCTCTTTTCTTGTTTTTTGTTGTTGTTTATTTTTATTTATTTATTTGAGAGCCACAGACAGACAGAGAGAGAAAGAGGGGGAGAGAGAGAAAGAGAGAGAGAAAGGCCATGCCAGGGCCTCCAGCCACTGCAAAGGATGCATGCGCCACCTTGTGCATCTGGCTAATGTAGGTCCTGAGGAATCGAGCCTAGAACAGGGGTCCTTAGGCTTCACAGGCAAGCACTTAATCACTAAGCCATCTCTCCAGCCCTCTTTTATTCTTGCTTGCTCTTAATATTTTTTTTTCCTTAAAATTTATCTTTGGAAACTGAGGACATGATACAAAAAAGGAAAAACATTTTCTTACAGGATAATTGTTAGACATTATTGCTTATTTTTGGAATGAGCCTTTTGTGTGACCTGAGCATGAACCAATAAGTAGCATCGTGGTAAACAGGTTTGTTAAGATCACTTTTAGGGCTTTTGCAATCCCATTTTCCAGTACGCAGATTTTCTCAATATCTCAGGTGTAGATTAAAAAGCAGGAAATAAGCAGATAATTGATTATAATCGCACAGCTTATCTAACGTGTTCAATGTGCAAAAGAAAACCTCCCAGAATTTGCTGAAGCTAAGCTAAGCTTCTTCTATGAAAACATGAAGTTGTAAACATTTTGCACCACACAAATATGAATAAAGTATATAATGAGACTGACTTCGAGGCCCTTGAGAACACCGTGCACTGGTATACCAGCACGGTCTCGAAAAGAACAGTGGGCTGTCTTTCGTGGTGAGCTATCTTAAACCCCAAGCTTCAGGTGCAAAAGCACAAGCACAAAATCTTCCTGAGACAGAAGAATTACTGCCCACTTTCTCCAGCTCTCAGCCTGAGGTGTGCAAATGGTTAGGGTTAGATTTCCTCAAAGCCAGTCTATGAATTTCTATTACTCATTAACTAGGTTCTGTTGCCCCTGCTTTGGTAAGCAAGAAGCCCTTTACTTCATTCACTGCTTACTTCTGACCTCAACTCTTCTAAACAACGGCTGCTTTTTACTGAACCCTGGAGCTAAGACAAAAGTAGCGACCCTTCCCTTTCGGTACCAAGACTGCTGGAAGCAGCCAGAATACACCTAGCCACTCATTCCTTACATTGAACTTTTAAGTCAGCTGAAGTACTTGCTGAAAGGCCAATGGGCAGTGGATTCACAGGAGTTTGAAAACTGGGAATCATGCTAGTAAAATCTAAGGCAAAGGCATTTTTCACATTTACTGCCCTTGAAAGAACTAGACATGTTCTAGTCTCACCTCCACGCGACTGATGAAGCAATCACCACCCAGCTTGCTCAGAGCAGAGCTCGCAAGAACCTGGCACCTGACCCCAACTCAGTTCTCTCTCTCACACTCACACACAAACATCTTAATTTCACCTGAAGTTCCCACTGCTTGATTAAAACAAAACAATGAGTGGCCTGATTTTTATAAGAAACCATTGAAAATGATGAGAAACTGGTTTCATAATGATTGATTTCATTCCAGGAGGAGAGGGAAAGAGGCCTCAAAGTTACTTTCATTAATAGACTAGCACTGATGCGCATCCCAGGGCATTCATGGGAAACTTAAAAGTGTGCAAGACTTGGAGGGAGAAAGTGCAGGAAAAAAAAAGAAAGAAAGGAAGAAAAGTCTATGATTAGGCATGGGAACAGTCTGCACTTAAGGAGTGGGAGGAGGATAAATAACATTAATTGCTACTTTGGGCGTCTTCCTCAAAGGTACCCTAGAACTGGTTTTCCAAGTGTGAAGAAGGGACTAGACAAGCTCCAACTGCCCCCAGCACGTTAGCATGTTAATTCTTGCCTTCCCTATCTATTTGTGCCTCTCACACCCTCTCACTTGAGACTGGCTCCTGGCCACTGGGCTCCCTTCAGAGACACAGGGTGACAGAAGAGAACAAAGTGGTAGTAACAGCTTCAGAAGACAGAAGCATGGCAGGACTGCAGCGTTTTTTGTTTTGGTTTTTCGAGGTAGGGTCTCACTCTAGCCCAGGCTGACCTGGAATTCACTGTGTAGTCTCAGGGTGGCCTCGAACTTATGGCGATCCTCCTATCTCTGCCTCCTGAGTGCTGGGATTAAAGATGTGTGCCACCACGCCCAGCTAGAACTGCAGCTTTGGGGTTTCTTAGTCACTCTGGTGTTTCTCTATTTCAACTATCCAACTTTCAGGAGGGAGTTGTTTGGAGTTTAGTTGAGAATGACTTGAATGCTCAACTGGGTCACTCCCTTGAGGTCTGAGTATGACTTGTTTTCCTTTTCATACTGGAAGCAGCAGCCACATCAGTTGCCACCCTCACCTCTGAACTAAAGCCTGTGTTCGCATACTCCCAGTGTTCGTGAAGAGCATTGACCTTGGACTTGAACCCCACTGAGTTTATTTCTCCAGCAGCTTTAGCACTACTGACTTCATGGAGAGTTCTGGAGTTAAGTTCTGCCTAAATGGAGGGCAGAATTGTCCCTGGGCAATTCCAAGAAATAAAAAATAACATATTTCATTCTTTTTGTGGCCGTCAGCTATTTATGGTTCACATTGACAGTGTTTTCATACTTTTTACTATTTTATTTAAATTAATACTTTAAAGGGAGGTGTGGTGATGTATACCTCTAATCCCAACACTCAGAAGGCAGAAGTAGGAGGATCCTAATTTTCAGGATAGCCTGTGCTACATAGGGAAACCCTATCTTTTTTTTTTAATGAAGTATTACCATTCTCTTTTGTTGTTGTTGTTGTTATTTTTATTTATTTGAGAGCGACAGACAGAGAGAGAAAGAGGCAGATAGAGAGAGGGAGAGAGAATGGGCATGCCAGGGCCTCCAGCCACTGCAAATGAACTCCAGATGTGTGCGCCCACTTGTGCATCTGGCTAACATGAGTCCTGGGGAGTCGAGCCTTGAACCCGGGTCCTTAGGCTTCACAAGCAAGCGCTTAACTGCTAAGCCATCTCTCCAGCCCAGGGAGAACCTATCTTAAAAACAAATCCAACAAACATTTTTTTTTAATTTAAATTTAATCTAAACAACAACAAAAAAATCTGTCAAGTTACAGGGTAGAGTGTATACTTTACTTCATATGTGTACATAACTATGCCTTATTGAAGCTCATTTAAGTACCACGAAAAGAATACCCCAAGCCAGGTGTGGTGGCATACGCCTTTAATCCCAGGACTTGGGAGGCAGAGGTAGGAGGACTGTCGTGAGTTCGAGGCCACCCTGAGACTCCATAGTGAAACACCTCAGATGTGATCAGTAGGCAGCATCTATGTTGTCAAGCCGTGCCACACTCATCAAGTTAAAGCATGTTGCAGAGCATGCATAACAGGATTGTCAGAAATAAAGGGAGCAAAGCTTGGGACAAGCTAGGCAGACTTTTCGTATAGGAAGTAATGACAAGTGGGGAAATTAAAGCACCGCACAGGAGAAATTAGCCTGCCAGGAATAAACAGGATGTGTTAGGAGCTTAGATCTGAGGAGACCAGATTCATTCACAGAACAGACCTGACAGATACTGAGAGCCTGAACTAAACTGATAGATCCAAAACAGGGGGAAGGATGAGGAGGTCCATTGTAGTCAAAAAGATCAGTACTAAGAGGAAGCTGGAGGAGACAATGTCAAAGGTGCCTCCAAGTTTGCAAACCTCTTGATTGCTAATGTCTTTGACAGATAACATGAAACCTGCGAGATAAGAAATCCAAATGAAAATGCAATAAGCATTAAATGATATATTATTCAGAGCTGACGAGTTGATCTGCAATCATCTGCCGAGATTGGACAGATAAATGATGGAAGGGATCACGTCTCCAGAAGAAAACACTGCTCTATTCAGGAATGCAGACGGAATGAGCTAAGCAAGTCATTTACTAAGTTTTAGAAATCTGCTCTAGAGCACATTCGGCAACACTGTGATGTAGACTGGGAACTGTAAAAATTGCCAGAGTGCTTAAATACAGATTTCTAGAAGCGTGACAATATGTTTGCTAGATAAAGATTGTGAAAAGTCCAGAAAATTCTAGACTTATAATGAACTTTAAGTCAAATATGAATGGGAAAGACAGAGAAAAACAACCGATTTTCTAGAACATTTTCTACATGGAGCTGAAAACAGAAAGATAGTACGTGAATGTATTATTCTATAAGAATAAGATCTCCAATACTTTTTCAGACCCTGCCATTTTCTTAACTTCTTATTTTACTCAACATTTTAGTTACTTCAGCCAAAGACTCATTGAAAATAGCTTGTCTGGACACTTTAATAATATATTTTTTAAAAATCTACGTATACATTGCCACTTTTTGTCAACTATCGATGTTTCTAAAATTGCAGGCCTTAGTAAGAAGTTACATATATGTATACATGTATAAAGTTTTCATAATACCTATTTGGTTGCTGTCCACAGCTAATGCATCACTGATAACTTAAGAAATTAAACTTACTAAATAGTTGTGAAGTTCTAAAAATCACACAAGAGAGAAACTGATCAACTTCCCCAGCCAAGAAAAGTTGCTCCTCCAGTTGCCAAGTAGTAATTCTTGATGTTCCTCTGAAATCTGTTCTCTGTTATGAACCTGGACAGGTAGAGATAAGTGATTAACATTCTCATATGTATAAACAAAGCTATTGGGAAAATTAGCCCAGCCATCTGCATGACTTCACCAGAAGTCATCCTACCCTAGATAATTAAAAGTCATTTTAACTCAGTGTCATGCTCAAGACTTTGTTTTTATAGGCATAATAAGTAACATTGACAATGATAATAATGTCTTATATTACATCAGACATGATGAAGGAAACTAAACCCAAGGAAAATGAAATGGCCTAAAATTATAGAACTTGAGTAAAACTATTTAACAGGTCAGCCTACTAGCTTATAAAACTACATACATGAAAGAGAATATGTGAAAAAAATTACACAAACGCTAGGAGATCAGAAATAAATTTTTATATCTTGCTTTTTCTCCTTCACATTGTTTTAAAAATAGCCTGTATGACCTTCTCTAATAGTGTATATAAAACACAATGTGCTTAACTTCCACACAAGAGCCCAGAAAGCATTTAAAGCATTGGTTCGCTCCCCTGGTTAGCTCCGTTTGCAGTCCAACATCCCATTTCCTTCCCGTTCCTCTGTAGACCTAAGGAGTCCCTCCTGACATCCTGATATGTCTCCCTCTCTACTTCAAACATAGCCCAACCAATATTAAGGAGGAAAATTGGTCTACCTGCTGCATTTTCCATGCTGCATCTTTATTAATGTTACTATCCAAGTTGTGCTGGGCATGCATGCCTTTAATCCCAGGATTTGGGTATAAGAGTTAGGAGGATCGCTGTGAGTTCGAGACCACTATGAGACTACATAGTGAATTCCAGGTCAGCCTGGGCTAGAGCGAGACCCTACCTTGAAAACCCAAATATATATATATATATGCTCTTGTTTCTAGATTCATTGCTTTCATTGCTGATATTTCCTAATAATAACCTGGGATCTTTCCATAGTTACTAAGCTAATAGCTCAACCCTACATGGAAAACTGACTGTGTCTTTTTAAGGGAAGTTAGCTAACTGTAAAGCATCTTAAGTTATTTAAGTTGAAATGCTATACAAGTCAGTTTCCTCGGATAGGCAGGAAAGGGAAAAGGAACCCATGGGCATCCAAGCTGGCCCACGTGGGGGTAAGTCCACCTTCTTCTGGGCCTGGAAGAGTCTTCCCCTTGGCAGGCTGGCTTCCCAGCTTCCTGCGAGGGGCTGCGCCACCGTGAACCAATCAGTACCCTTCACCGTCACTCAAGCCAGCCAATCATACACTCAGACTGGTGGGCTTTTCCATGCAATAAAAGTTCAGTTCCCATGGAAACTGTGGGTTTTTCCAGGTCTGGAAGTCCCCTCCTCACAGAAGAATCAGTTTTCTTGCGGTTTTCTTTTCCTCTTAATCTGAAATAAAAGTTAGTCTTCTAAAATGCTGTCCCGTGGCTGGAGAGAGTGTTTAGCTGATAAGGTGCTTGTCTAAGGGCCCAAGTTCGATTCCTCAGAACTTACGTAAACCAGCTGCACAAGATGGCTCATGTGTCTGGAGTTTATTTGAAGTGGCTACAGGCCCTGATGCATCCATTCTCTTTCTCGCTCTCTCAAATAAACAAATAAAATCCTTTTTGAAAAAAATAAAATACTTGCCCATTCCTTATTTCTTTAATTGGCAGAGAAAACGAACGCAAGACCCTCTAGACGGTAACAACCTGGCCTAAACATGGAATCAAACTCCATACAAAACTTGCTGAAGAAATTGAGTTATTAACACATAAATCTTGGTGTTCATCCTACATGAAGCTTTCAGAAAGTTCATCTGATGAAATGTCAAAGCGATTTTTTTTCAAACTGATTCTTTTGTTTTCACAGAGAAGTTCTGAAGTCATCAGAGGATGAGTTTGCCAAATTCACAAATGTTTCCCATATCTTAAAGGCTGCTATTCATTTGGTTGGGAGAGAGTAGCTGTTGTTTGCATCATGCCAAGAATTCAAGGTCCATCAGGAGACAACATTCACACTACATCTTCCATGGAGACAGGGATTTGGCAGGATGAACAGAGGAGGAGAAGGCTCTGCAAGCGGGCGCCAAGCCTTCGGGATCGCAAACAGCAGCTCACACTGTGAATGAGCGAGCAGACCCCCTGTGAAATTCGAAGTGAGCAGGGTTGCTTCAGGGAAAGAATGAGGATGATCCAGGAGGAGACAGAAACCAAAAGTCACCGTGCAATCAGCAAAACAAAAAGTAGCAGTTTGAGGAGAGAAAAATGATGTCAAAATGACAAAGTGACAAAGTCAAGAGAGTTAGTGAAAGAGCCCAGCACAGTACACGTTTATTATAATCCCAGCAATGAAGAGGCTGAGGCAGGAGGATTGCCACAAGTTTGAAGCCAGGCTCAGCTAAACTGTGTGTCTCGGTTTCAGAGAGGATGGGAGGGTGAAGGCAGGGAGACAGGGAAATAGAGAAAACGAGAGAGAGTAGAGTTAGGAAGATTGGAAACAGGTAGAAAGGGATGATTTACAAAAAGCTGGCAGTGGAGTGGCGACAGGGAGGAGGGAAATGATGGTACCAACATATGATGTGTCCTTATACAGTTTCTACTTAATAAAAAAAAAAAGCTTGCAGAAAATCACTGAGCATTGCTAGAACAAAGCAGAACAGGGTACAACACCGTTTCCTAGGATTTGTTGTTTTTGTCTTCTGAGGTAGGGACTCACTGTAGCTCCAGCTGACCTGGATGTCACTATGTAGTCTCAGGGTGACCTCGAACTCACAGCAATCCTCATACCTCTGCCTCCTGAGTACTGGGACGAAAGGTGTGGGCCACCACACCCAGGCTGAGGATTTTTTTTAACACAGGTGTTTTTCCATTTCAGTATTAGCTTAATATGAAATTAAGAAGTGTTTGCATTAGATAGAAGTTCTGCTGTGTCTTGTACCACAGAATAACCAGATAGTAGTAATATACTACACATTTCAAAAACTTAAGAGAATTTGGAAAGTTTTCACCCTAAAAAATAATATGTAAGATATATACATTTAACCTGATTTAAATATTATACAATGTATACATGTGTTAAAACATCACATTACCTAATTATATGTATGATTTTTATGTTTCCAGGTATCATTTAAAAATATATTCTAGGGGCTAGAGATATGGCTCACTGGTTAAGGTACTTGCCTGCAAAGCCTAAGGATGCAGGTTATAAGCCAGATGCACATGGTGGTGCATGCATCTGGAATTCATTTGTAGTGGCTAGAGGCCCTGGCATGCCCATTCTCTCTTTCTCTCTCTCTCTCTCCCTCTCAAATAAATAAATAAATAAAATATTAAAAATACTTTTAAAACAAAAATAATAATAGAAACGTCTTACTTTGGGGAATTAGGCTAAATAACCCAAGAAGATGGTCATTTGTTAGGAAGAAAAGAGGAGAGCTGGAGAGATTGTTCAGTGAGTCAGCTTCTTACTCAGCAAGCCCCAGATCTGAGTTTGTGTCCCCAGAACCCTTATAAACTTTGGACAAAGTAGCACATGTCTGTAATTCCAGCCCTTCTATAGCAAAATGGGGCGGGGGGGATGGAGACAGGAGACTCCTGGAAGCTCACAGGCCAGCTGGTCTGGCATATACTGTAGTGAACAATAAGAAATCCTGCCTAAACAAGGTGGAAGGTGGAGGTGACATTGGACCTTCTGACCTCCACAAGCATACCCCACGTACACACACATGAAGAAAACAAGGGTTTCTCAATTTGGGCAGGACATTAGAATCACCTGAAGAACTTTAAGAGCTCACTTACATTTTTTTACATTTGGTTTCTTGGACACTTATTTATATAAACTTGCCAGTCAAATTCAAAAATAAATATTAATACTTTTTTCACTTAAAAACTCAACTCAGAGAGTCATTACTAGCATTGTGTAAAATCATCTCAGCTTTATTGAATAATTCTAGAGGATTTAAACATCAAGCCATTTTTTTCCTTATGATTTTCACTTTGAATCTTTATGTCATCACTTCATGAAATGTTGCTTCAGTGTTTGGATAGTAAATTGGCACTTGTATTAGTAATTCAAATTATCTCCCCACTGAGAAAGACAGAATAGCCTCACACTCTTCATGGCTAAATAGTCTCAAGTTCAAGTATACCACCATCAACATCCTATAGAAAAAGAAATATATTGGTTTGAAATACTGAAAGGAAATTACTGGTTTCTAGGGAAAACATGGCATTCAAAGATAATAAGATGCTTTACATATAAAATTTCCTGCTAAAAATATAATTTTTCAGGAAAATTATATCTTTGCCACAAGATCTGATGATCTAGAATTCATATTAACTATTTTAATTAAAACTATTTAAATATATATGCCAAGTTTTTCCATTTGCAATTCTAGCATACAGATAAAATTATTCCCATAATTTTATCCAAAGGGTTAAAAAAATCACTGTCAATTTTTAGTTTCTTCTTTTTCTTTTTTTTTTTTTTTTTTTTTTTTGAGGTAGAGTTTCACTCTTGTCCAAGCTGACCTGGGATTCACTATGTAGTCTCAGAGTGGCTTTGAACGCCTGGCGATCCTCCTACCTCTGCCTCCCTAGTGCCGGGACTAAAGGCATGCGCCACCACGCCCAGCTTTTAATTTCTTTTTATGCATACAAAACATTCCTTCTACATTTAAAACCAAAAGTGTTTTGACTAGTTGCTATTTAATACTAACCAAAAGTTAAAAATCAGTACATTTCAGCAGAAATTAACATTGCAAAAATGGGCCCTAGGATTGTGATGATTATGATTATTACCCTTGGCTGTCAGTTTGAGAAGATGTAGAAATACCAGGGAAACAAGTCTCTGAGCCTATCTGTGCAGGATTTTTTTAGATTAGTTTAATCCAGGTGGGGAGGCTCACAATACCTGTGCGCAGTGCTATTCCATGGGCGTGGACACTGGCCTGCATAAAGAGCTGACAGCTCACCAAGCACCATCGTTCATCTCTGCTTCATGATACACACTGGTTCGTGACCAGCTGCTTCATGCTGCCACCCGCACGCTCTCCCCATGGGCTGCATCCCCTTGAGCTATAAGCCAAAATAATCCCTGCCTCCACATTGCTTTGTCAGTATTTTGTTACAGCAACAAGACAAGTAACTAATACAAGTATACAATCTGCATGAAAATACAAAAATGACACCTGACGAATAAATGCGAAATAGGTAATTGTTTTCTGAGTGATTTTAAGAATTACGTAGCTTTCACTTTACACTACATAGATGCATGCATTGCCTAAACATGTATTCCTAATGGCTTTTGCGAAAAGAGCACATTTGAATTCATCCAGCTGGGGATCTTTTTTTACTAACCGAGGGTAAATTCCCTATTTACTTATAGGAACTCTATGGTCCCATTGGTCATGTTTCTCTGCTTAAGCTGGTTTTTCCCCTTTCTTCTCTCAGCCTAACCATCCTTCAAACATGTCTATTACTCAGCCCTCCCCTTCTCAAAACACTCTTCAGAAATCACTGTGAAATTGACTGCCAGCCCTCACTGTGTTGAGCTGAGGTTGGTACCTGCTCTACCCGGGGCTCTCACAACAACAAACTTGCAATCAGTTTGACGCTGAATCAAAGCAACCTCTGCATTCATTTCTGAAGAGGTGTTTTCCCCTTGGACCTGACTTTTTATTTATATTTAGCTAAGTTGTTTAGAGTTATCTGTAATTATAAGTCTCCTACTATCCTATATTAGAGCAATGGAAGTATACGCTAATGTTAAGCACTTTTTTTTTGTTTATATAACTGACTTAATTGTTTGTTCTGCACAATTATAAAGAAAATATCTGATACACAAGCTTGAGCCTGTCACTCCTTAGCCAAGAATTCCTTCCAGCTATAAAGCTATAAAAACAAATAAAGAAAGAAAAGAAATGTAGAACTATAATTTCACAAACTGAACAAAAAGAAAATGGCTCATGCAAAGCTATTACCTGGCTTCCAATGAAATGACTGGGAATTATACTACCAGAGCAGCTTTGTTTGTTCATTTGTTTGTTTCATTTTGTTGTTTTTGAGGTAAGGTCTCACTCTAGATCAGGCCGACTTGGAATTCACTATGTAGTCTTCAGGGTGGCCTTGAACTCATGGAAATCCTCCTACCTCTGCCTCCCAAATGCTGGGGTTAAAGATGTGCACTACCACGCCCAACAGGGCTTTGAAGATAAGATTATACATGATGTGTCAAGACACCTAGGATCTCCTTTCTCAGGTAAATTCCTCAAGACAGCAATAAGAAGAAATGAGAGAGCATTGAGTATAAGTATCTGAAATGTTATTACTAAAAACATATCACAAACAGACTTTCAAGGAAACATAGCAAGAAAGTAGCTGATCCAAAATCCTTCCTAGAAACTGAGTCACATCACAAATAAAATAGACTTCTCCAATTAGCATTCACATCAAAGTTCAAAGAGTAATACATAATACCCCAGTAGAGTAGGAGGATTTTTACATGATTAGACGGTTATCATTACTAGATGGTTATCATTAGAAACCTGCATAAGAGCTGGAGAAATGGCTCCACAGTTAAGGTGCTTGCCTGCAAAACCTAAGGGACTGAGTTTGATTCCTCAGTACCCATGTAAAGCCAGATGCACAAGGTGACACATTCGTCTGGAGTTCATTTGCAGTGGTAGAGGCCTTGGTGCACCCATACTCTCTCTATTTCTTCCTCTCTCTCCCCCCTCTCTCTCTCCCTCTCTGCCTCTTTCTCTTTCTCACCATCTCAAACAAATTCTTAAAACCTGCTTAAACAAACTACAAGTCAAATTTTCAGAAATGACTATGAGCCACACTCCAGAGGGGAGCTATGTATAAAACCACAGCTCTATGACCAGGAACTTACCTGCAAAACTTAGCACCTGCCACCAGGTGCACCAAATGGGTGCTCAGGGTTTACCCAAGGCAGGAGCATGGCCTAAGCCTCACTTTTTTCTTTTAGCTCTGATTCGAGTGCATCTGAATGGTAAGCCTACCCTGCCCCCACCACACCACCAGCTGGAAGAAAGAGTTCCAGTGCTCAGTCCTCCTATTGGCCTATGGCGAAAGGCACCACTAGAAATAAGTAAAAACAGGTGGTGTATATCAGTCCAGATGGTAACCCACAGGCTGGTAAAGCCTCAAATGGGATGTTTTAAAGGATTCTCCTTCCCTTCCCCAAGGTCACTAAGGAATACAAAAAGAAACTAAAAATCTAAATTAGCGAGGAGAGGTCCAAAGGGGAAGCTGACACCCTTTACTACATTCTTTTTTTTTTTTTTTCGAGGTAGGGTCTCACTCTAGCCCTGACCTGGAATTCACTATAGAGTCTCAGGGTGGCCTCGAACTCACGGTGATCCTCCTACCTCTGCCTCCCAAGTGCTGGGATTAAAGGCGTGTGCCACCACACCCGGCTCCCTTTACTACATTCTGTCACGAGTCCTGGTTGTACCACAGGTAAAGTCAGCAATGGAGCCCAGTCTGGTGCCATAGATTTATGATCCCAGCTGCATGGGAGGCTAAGGTAGGAAGACTGAAATTTCTTGGCCTATCTGGACTACAGAGAAATCAGGGAATGGATTGTTTTTGGTTCCAACTTCTCACTCAATGGTGCTTAATTTTCCCACTCTGAACGATTTCTAAATTATAAGGCCATTCAACATTTCTACTAACAAGATAGTGTTAGGTCAAGATGGGCTTCCCCAAAATGGAGTCACCAAAGACAGCAGGAATGGGTCATCCACATTCTTTCAGGAACCACCCAGCCATTATCCCTTCCTTGCCTAACAATGCCCCCAGGCCTAGGTTTCCTCCCCCCTTATCTCCCAGGTTACCTATTTACTGGTCTTAGATCTCCCCTAAAGAAACTCTGTTTTACTTCCCCCTTCCTCATCTTCCCCAACTGATATAGCTCACTATCTGTAATCCCAAATTGACTATTCCCTTCTTGAGAGTCAGTCCTTACAGCTCATGTTTTTCCCAAATAAAAGCTTCCATCTTTGCCCCAGAGTGGTCTGCATGGTCTTGGTCACTTCTGAACCTTACAGATAGGGCTCATTCCAATAACCTTATATTCCCAGAGTACGAAAACTTGATCCAACAATCTGGTAGATATATGAATCTTCCTCTCCACTCCATTAGACTAGTAATGTAACTTCATTCATCCAACTGAACATACTGAGTTCTAAATGGAAGTGTGCAGCAACAGTCACATAAATACTCTATGGTGAAATGGGAGGGAGGGTGGATATGGCCAGTTAGTGAGGAACAAAAAGGGCATGCTCACGAGCCACCTACATGGCCTGCATGGAAACCAAGGATTAATGACATAAGAATGATGTAAAGATAGTGATAATGGGCTGGAGAGATGGCTTAGCAGTTAAGCACTTGCCTGTGAAGCCTAAGGACCCTGGTTTGAGGCTTGATTCCCCAGGACCCACGTGAGCCAGATGCACAAGGGGGCGCACGTGTCTGGAGTTCCTTTGTAGTGGCTGGAGGCTCTGGAGCCCCCATTCTCTCTCTCTCTCTCTCTCTCTCTCTCTCTCTCTCTCTTTCTCTCTCTTTCTGTCACTCTCAAGTAAATAAATAAAAATGAATACAATATTTAAAAAATATTTATAAAAAAGACAGGTGATAAGTCACAGAATGCTTATCTAAAGGCATTTGATTATTGATTTGATTCAATGGACTGGTACATTTTTTTTTTAATTCCTTTCTCTCCATCACAGTGTGTCATTCATTGGCCAGAACTAGGCCATGTGGCCATCTCTCCCATGAAAGAATAAACCAGGCCCAATCTTAGTTAGCTTCAGGACAATGAGTCTATATATTTATGTGGTCATTTCTGTTGAGACAGGTAAAGTAATAAATATTTTCAATCTGAATTATATCATCATTGAGATCAAGAAATGGGGAGACAAATGCCATTGTCTTATCAGCTAAGAATATCTTGTCCACCATCCTGTAAACATATAATTAACTAAAACATCATTCTAAAGTTCTACAAAACATTTATATGTTACTTCCTTTTTTTCCCCTAATTTGATACAGATAAAGAGGGAGAGAATGGGTGTGCCAGGACCTCCAGCCACTACAAACGAACTCCAGATGCATGCGCCCCCTTGTGCATCTGGCTTACATGGGTCCTGGAGAATTGAACCCAGATCCTTTGGCTTTGCAGGCAAATACCTTAACCGCTAAGCCATCTCTCCAGCCCTACATGTTAATTCTTAAAGTGAAAAGATATACCCACTTTATACATTCATATATGTGTGTTTGTGTGTAATATCTAGCAAATATTCAGAATATGCCAGCAAAAATCAGAGGAAAGAGTGGGGAGGAAGGTGTGGAGGTCATGAATACTACTACAACTGTCTTGACTAAACTGCCTCCCCTCCTGAGGTCTTTATTCTTTGCTGACAAAGAAATCTAGGTACATCCAAATATGTGACCCTTGTTCTTGCACACAATTCCATTTAGATGGCATCCATGAACTGCCCTGTGGCCCCCCACCCTCACTCCTTACCCCTTCTTTAGGTAAACTAAATTATCACTTAAGCAATTCAGATTTGGAGCTTGTGTTGTTTGCCAGGCTAATTCACAAATACTACAAGCAAGTGAGAAAGTTCAGTCTGCACTTAAACCCTTTGCCAACTCCATCAAGAGAAAATATCAGGAGAAAACAGCCAAGAGGAAAAGTCAAACGAGCAAAACTGCAATATGGCAAGAAAATTCATCCATTGATGAAAAAGGAATATGTCTATCCATCAGATGAAAGCCCTGATCTATGAGTTCCTAGTGAGCCAGAGGAAGGAGGAAGCTGTCCGGGTTAGAAACAATGGGTCAGTTTGAATTATAGATTTCATATGGGAGATAGCTGGGTGGACCCCTTACCTGGTAACACCATTTCTGGACAGTGAAGTCCACTCCACATGAGCTCCTGCTACAGCTGCACTAGCTCTTTAGCATGGCCTGTGATGATGATGACGAGGAGGAGGAGGATGTCTAGGAACCTCTCTATAGCCTGCCCTGGCACAAGCTAGGGAGCAAGGTGAGGTGTAATCTCAAGCCTCCCAGCTCAAGGGCTATATTTTCTGACAGAAATATCCTTACCCCACTCTTGTCCACATAGGAGCCATCTGGGCCTCTGAGTAGGGGAAACTCTACCTCACTTTTCCTTCTTGAGGTAGCATAGTGATTCTACAGGTATGGCCACTTAGGCTTTCTGGGGAAGGGAAAGGAGAAAGTGGAAAAAAGAAGGCGAAAATGCATGAGCCATCAGTGGAGATGATTCCTGAAATCTGGGGTTTGCAAGTGTCTAGCAAAATCCCCCTGGAAGGCTGTGGAACTAGCTCAGTCTGTACAGTGTTTGCCTCACAAGCATGAGAATCTGCGCTTGATCCCCAGAACCCATGTAAAAATACTGGGCGTGGTGGTGTGCGTCATTAATTCCAGTACTGGGGAGGCAGACAGGAGGGTCCCTTGGCTCACTAGCCAACGAGTATCACCTAATTGACATGATCTCAGGCCAAGGGATTTTGAGACACTGTCTAAAAAAAGATAATACCAGGCCTGCGGGATGGCTTAGCAGTTAAGACACTTGTCTGCAAAGCCTAAGGACCTGTGTTCAACTGCCCAGTACCCATGTAAAGCCAGATGTATAAGGTAGCACATACATATGGTATTTGTTTGCAATGGCTAGAGGCTCTAGCACATGTCATTCTCTCCCCCCCCCCTCTAATACAAAATAAAATAAACATTAATTTTTTTCTTTTGGTTTTTCGAGGTAGGGTCTCACTCTAGCTCAGGCTGACCTGGAATTCACTATGGAGTCTCAGGGTGGCCTCGAACTCATGGTGATCCTCCTACCTCTGCCTCTCTAGTGCTGGGATTAAAGGCATGTGCCACCACACCCAGCAAAATAAACATAAATTTTTAAAAACTCTTTTTTTAAATAATGAATACCATTTCTGAGGAGTGGTACCCAAGGCTGTCTTCTGACCACCACACACATGAGCATACACCACACATACATGGATATGCACATGCAAAATAACAACGACCATCTTAATACAAGAAGTCCTCTTGAAGGCAGACTGCTACCCTGCTATACAGGGTAAGCTTCCGGGGAAAGCAAACCCCACCGCACTCCTCCACTCCCGGCTAAGCAGATGACCAACGTGTGTGTGTGTTGGGATTCTGATACTGGGTTCAGTCCTCCTTTGTGTCCACATCAACTTCAAGAGAGGATCACCCCCCCCCACCAATAAGGTAGCGTGGCCGAGCGGTCTAAGGCGCTGGATTAAGGCTCCAGTCTCTTTGGGGGCGTGGGTTCGAATAGCACCGCTGCCAACTTGTTTGCATATGATACAATTATTTAAGCCGGGCGTGGTGGCACACACCTTTAATCCCAGCACTCGGGAGGCAGAGGTAGGAGGATTGCCGTGAGTTCGAGGCCACCCTGAGACTCCATAGTGAATTCCAGGTCAGCCTGGACAAGAGTGAGACCCTACCTCGAAAAACCAAAAAAAAAAGAGAGAGAGAGAGAGAGAGAGAGAGAGGATCACCCCAAGAGCAGCCCGGGAGTTCAGTCTCACGTGTGTCAACATAGTGGCGGGCTTTCCCCAGGAACTGCCCATTTCTGCTTTTAAAGGTCTCTCATAATAAAATGACTCTCCTTCTCTCTTGGTTTTAGAATAGGACAGGCCGTTTAAAAACAGAAACAAACACTTCCAAACTAACCCAAGCCTTTCAGCTCACTTCTCCCATGCTGTTAGATCCTGGACACCCTACTCCCTATACATACCTACCCTCTTTATACCTGCTGCCACGTATGCCAGCTTCCCATGTGCACTGCCTCCCATCTGGCCACCACTCTGATGTTGAGAATGTTAGTCATCAGATGGGGCAAGGGGAGGTATGTCGGGCACTGCCAGGCACAGGCTGGAGCCTTCAGGAGAGGGTCCTGAGCTTCCAGGCATGGCTAAGGACCCCCAGGCTACAGGAGGCCACTCCCTCTCCAAGCCCAGCACACCTGAACTTAGGCTCTGCCCATAGCCCTGTGACCTTTGGCCAGTTACCTAGAAAACTCCTTATCAGCCAGCAGCCTTCACACAGTCCTGAGACCCTAGATCACCTGACCCTAACCTCCTGCCATTGCCTACGGGCTAGAATGAATGTTCCCATAAGCTAATTAGGCATCAGAAATGAACTTGGTATATCCAATCCCCTTACGGTCCTCCCCCTCCACCCTCAGATGCTTATAAACCCATTTCACTGACAATAAACTGAGAGAACCGTTCACCAGAACTGACCCCCAGGAGTGATTCTTTCTCTTGGTCTCCAAGGTTGCCTGGGACGCCTTCGGGGGACGCACGGCTAGAACCCACAGAGATGGAGAACTGCATGGGTGGAAAGAACTTCCTCCTGAGAATTGTTGCTGGCTGTCAGGATCCTGACTTCCTGGTGAGTCTGCCAAACTGCCTCTTTGGGCTTCCCTGGGTCTTCTCCTCCCACTCCTAATCCACCCTGCATTCTGCTCCTAGTCCTCCTACATGTTCTACTCCCAGCTCCGCCCCTGCATACGTCCAACCTTCTGTCTGACCAGCAGCTTCTGCAGCCACTTCCCCTCAGAGAGGACAACTGAATAGAAATGGAATTGGCAGGACTCCCTCAAAAAGCAGTGGTTCTGATGCGGATGGACACAGGCATCATCTCCAGGACTTGTTAAACCACAGAGCACAAAACACATTCTCACAGCCTCTGCATGTCTGTCTCATAAATAAATAAAATAGTTTATTTAAAAAAATTAAAAAGAGCCGGGTGTGGTGGCACACGCCTTTAATCCCAGCACTCGGGAGGCAGCGGTAGGAGGATCACCGTGAGTTCGAGGCCACCCTGAGAATACAGAGTGAATTTCAGGTCAGCCTGGGCTAGAGTGAGACCCTACCTTGAAAATCCAATAAATAAATAAATAAAATAAAAAAAGGAACTGCTTGCCCATGAGGTGAGCATCCTATCCAGGATACTGTGACTTCCCATCCCAACCTTCTGTACTCTGAGAAATCTTCTTTGGCAACACTAACTCTGGTAATCCAAGAGCTGGGGAGGTAGAAACAGGCAGATCTCTAGAACTCACTGGCTAGCTAGTCTAGGTTCACCATCTAGGTTGAAAGAGAGACACTTGTCTCACAACCATAAGACAGAGTGACTGAAGAGAACGCCCATGTTGACCTCTACCCTCCATATGCACATGCACACACATGCACACACGCACAAACAGCTGCACGTGTGTGCTCACCTGCAAACAGACATGCACACGCACACACAGCACGTGGTCTGAAGATCGTTTTGATTCCTGCCTCTGCTGCTTACAAACTATGATTTCCACAAATCACCATCTGTGGTGGTTTGATTCAGGTGTCCCCCATAAACTGACATGCTCGGAATGCCATGTCCCCAGCTGTTGGCAATTTGGGAAATAAACCCTCCCGGAGGCAGTGTATTGCTGGGGGCAGGCCTATCGGTGTTATAACAAGCTTCCTCTGCCAGTGTTTGGCACACGCTCCTGTTGCAGTTGTCCATCTGATGTTGGCCAGGAGGTGATGTCCATCCTCTGCTCATGCCGTCATTGTCCCCTGCCATTATGGAGCTTCCCCTTGAGTCCATAAGCCAAAATAAACCATTTTTCCCCACAAGCTGCTCTTGGTCAGGTGTTTTTGTTGTTGTTGTTTTGTTTGTTTTTGTTTTTGTTTTCCCAGAAATGTGAACCTGACTGCAACAGTTAAGATGGTATCAAGAAGTGGGATCTTTGCTGCTAGAAACCTGACTTTGTAGCTTTTTGACCTTTTGGAACTCAGGAGTGGTGTGGACAAATTTGAAACCTTGGCCTAAGAGATGCCTTGCAGTGCTATAAGTACAGCTTGATGGACTATTCTGGTCAGAGTCAAAGACCTGAATGAAATAAGAACAATAGACTGTGAGGTTTAACTTATGAGGGTAAGAAAGAGCTTTTCCAGGACTGGGTTACAAGAAGTTTGTGTGAGAGGCTTGCAGTTATGCCCATGTCTAAGAACTTGTGCAGGATTGCATTGCACAGAAATGAACTGGTGTGCAAAGAGGGATATGGCACAGAAATAAAATCTTTGGATAGAAACAGCTGCCCATTCAGCTGCAATTGTTTGAGAGATTACAACCTTTGAGATTGGACCAGCTGACCTGAATTGGGACAACAGGAAGAATGCAGACTCTTTGGAAGGGGCCTAAATGCTGAAGGAGTGTCCTGTTCTTCAAAGTCTGTTTTATCCCCCCCTGAATTAACAAGATGGCAGCTGACTTGGTATTATGGAGTATAAAAAATGCAGGAAAGAGAGGGCTATTGAATTTGCAACATGGTTTGTATTTTGGAAATGGCCATGGGCAGTGTGAAGCAGGCTTGTTGAATTACCTGTGTGCAGACCCGATAGAGCCATAAGGATGAACTGTGGGTTGCATTGGAGATCCATTCGAGATGCCAGGACTATGAGATGGCTGCCAAGAAGAGCTGATGGCACCAGATGAACCTTTCTGGGACTGGGAGTAGCCTAGCTGGGGGGGGGGGGCAGAATTGGAACTCCAAGATACTTGTCACTGGTTAGAATTACCAGACTTGGAGACTTGTCACTTGGAGTTGTTGGACTTGGAGCTACAGAGTTTGATGTTTGCCCTGTTTAAATCTTGTGTTGGTTGAATATTTCTTTGCTAAGCCCAATGCCATCTTTTGCAGTGTGAATGTTTATTCTGTGCCATTTTGTTTGGGAGGGGTGATTTTTTTGGCATTGTGGCTCAGTAAGAAGACCTTGGATTATGGAGATGTATGAACATCATTAGGATTGATAAAAACTGTGCAGACTATTAAAGTTGGGCTTAATGCATTGCATTTTACATCATGGATGGTTATCAGTTTATGGGGCCAGAGACAGATGTGGTGGTTTGATTCAGGTGTTTGATTTAGGTGTTCTGAACACTAGGACCCCAGCTATATTAAAGCCTCCTGGAGGCAGTGAATTGTTGGGGGTGGGCTTATGGGTGTTATAGCCAGCTTCCTCTTGCCAGTGTTTGGAACACTCTCCTATTACTATTGTCCATCTAATGTTGGCCAGGGGGTGATGTCCACCCCCTGCTCATGCCATCATTTTCTCCTGCCATCACTGAGCTTCCTCTTGAGTCTGTAAACCAAACTAAACCCTTTTCCCCACAAGCTGTTCTTGGTCAGGTGATTCCTGCCAGCAATGCGAACCTGACTGAAACATTACCTGAGCCTCTGCTGCCTCATCCAGGAGAAGGGGAAGAGATCTTGCCTCCTACTGAGGCATGCTAATGCTTTACCTGCCACAAAGCATCAGTGTGCCTTCTCATGATTAGTTATTACCAGTGTTGCTGGAAGTCTCCATAGGTTACATTCACTTTCCTCAGTTTTTCAATTATTCCCTCATTCACCCTACCAGTGTTTCTGTTAAGTTCGGCACAGACTCTCGGTCTCCTCTTCAGTAGTTCTTGGCTGCTTCTGCTTCCGTTACTAATTGGAATCCCCATAATCTTTCTCCTGAACTATTGCAAGTGTCTTTAATTGCTTCCTTGACACTACTGTCTTTGTCACACCCTCCCAGTCCTCTGCCTCAAACACAGCTTCATACCACAGTTCTTCCCAGATAGCTTCCAGGGGCTTCCCAAGATGATACTTCCTTTTCTCTGAGCAAATCAGTCTAGTGTCTGGAAGAGGCAGATGGCCCTCCTGCCTCTGTACCCAGCCAGAACCAGGAAAATAATGTTTAAAGTTCAGAAGCAGAAGCCAAAGGGCCCTTCTTCCTTCTGATTCATTTACCTCGTCACCCAAACCCCCAAGAATACCTTTTATTCCATATATCATTGTACTGACCCAAGAAGCAGAGATAGCAGCATGTTTAAATTAGATCTCCAAACCCAAGAACAACCTCCTTTATCTCACTATATCCTCTAAAATTCAAGTTTCAGAGTTTGGTGTGGTAATGTATGCCTGTAATCCTGGCACTCAGAGAGGCCAAGATAGGAAGATTATGAGTTCATGGCCAGCCTGAGCTACCTAGCAAAAGCCTGTCAAAAAAAAAAAAAAAAAAAAAAAGGAAGGAAGGAAGGAAGAGAGGGAGGGAGGAAGGAAAGAAGGAAGAAGGAAATCCAATACTGTGTTAATAGTTTGCCTACTTAACAATGGTTCTACAATGACTTCCAGAAGGAGATATATATACATATCTCCTTCGAGGTAGGGTCTCACTCTAGCCCAGGCTGACCTATGTAGTCTCAGGGTGGCTTCGAACTCGTGGTGATCCTCCTACCTCTGCCTCCTGAGTGCTGGGATTAAAGGCGTGCGCCACCATACCCGGCCCAGAAGGATTTTTAATATGTTGAATGTGAAGAGTGATTTTTCCTCATCATAGAAGCAGTTCTCTGGCTTATTTGTCATGCTCCCTTGTTTGTATTTTGTGCTCTTTCTGGTTTGCAGACACCCTCGGAACACCTACAACAAGATACAAGAGAGAGCTAAGCTGGCCTTCTGGTTCATGTGTCACCTCAAGCCAGCAAAGACCATCTGGCCTCCAGCACTTGATCATTTTCATTGTCTGAGGCCTGAGGCTTTTTTTCCCACTCTCTCCCTAAGTATTTCTCAGACCTGACTCACTTTTGTTGCAGCAGTGACTCAACCTGCTGGTAGAAATCTGTGTGCGCAGGCCATGAGATCTGCTCCTTGCGCCAGGTGTGCCAATGCCTTGAGCCGCACTGTGCACACATTTAGCTGTCCACACTCATCTTTAGGCTCCATATTTTGTGTCCTCTGCTTAGAGTAGCGCTTTCCATTCTGTCCTATATGCTACCTTTCCATAACTGCTATAAATCACACTTTCCAAAACTCTCATCTAAAGATCATCTTAGACTTACCTGGTGAGGGCTGGAGAGATGGTTTAGCAGTTAAGTCACTGGCCTGCAAAGCCAAAGGACTCAGGTTTGATTCCCTAGTACCCATGTAAGCCAGATGTACAAGGTAACACATAAGTCTGGAGCTTGTTTCCAGAGGCTAAAGGCCCTGGCATGTCCCTTCTCTCATTCTCATTCTCTCATTCTCATTCTCTCTCTCTCTCTCTCTCTCCCCCCCCTTAAATAAATACATAAATTAAATTAAAATAAAAAAGAATTACCAGGTGAGTTTATAAGCCTCCCAAAACTAATACCTTACCTCTGTTGACCACCCCACCAAGTAAATCTGAATGTATCAGAGGTTAGAGAACATCCAATCAACTAGGTAGTTTTGAGAGATGCCCAGGTAATTCCTATAGTCTGTACTAGGTAACTGTAGCCATCCTCCACTGCTACCAGTTGAATTAAAGCCCTGCCCCTCCAAGAGCCCATCACAACATAGAATGCCAGAGACCTGAAGTCCAAAGGACTCATCAAACCTCTTCAGTCCTCTGTCACCTGAAGGAAGTCTAAATCTCTGAAATAGTTGATGTTCCCATAGTTGAGAGTTGGCTCAGACAGGACTGGTGGCATATGTCTGCAGCCCTAACAGTTAGGAGGTAAAGAAAGGATAATCAGGAGTTCAAGATCACCATCTGCTGAAAAGCCAGCCTAAATTACATGAGACCTAGCCTGAAATAAATAATAATAAACAAATAGTAATAATGGGCCTAGCCCTGCAAAGCAACCTCTCCTGCCATTGAGAAAGGGACTTTTATCCTTTAATGAGTCATCGCTAAGTCTTGACCCATCAGGATTGATGACGTAGAGATGGCTATGGTGAGCAAGCCTCACAAAGACAGTAGCCCTGCCTTCTCACCCCTACTGCATCCTCTCAGTGACGAGCTCCTCCCCGCAGTCCCATGGAGCCAGGAGAAAATGCACATTTGAGCCAACTGGGTCTGGCTGAGCATCAGGAATATTGGAACAGAAAATGTAGAAACAGGGCTGGAGAGATGGTTAAAGCAGTTAAGACACTTGCCTGCAAAGCCTAACAACCTGAGCTTCATTCCCTAGTACCCACAAAAAGCCAGGTGCATAAAGTGGTACATGTGTCAGGAGTTCATTGGCAATGACTAGAAGCCCTGACACACCCATTCTCTCATTCTCTCTCTCTCTCTCTCTCTCTCTCTCTGGCCCTCCTTGGAAATAAACAAATATTTCACTCTAGCTCAGGCTGACCTGGAATTCACTATGTAGTATCAGGATGGCCTCGAACTCACAGTGATCCTCCTACCTCTGCCTCCCGAGTGCTAGGATTAAAGGTGAACACCACCACGCCTGGCTAAATCCAACTATTTTAATTCAAGTGAATTTTCTACTGCACTGTATTCCTTCACTCTGTAGTTCATCTCTCACTACCTGCTGTGTATTCATTTGCCAGTCAGTGAGCCAAGTCAGACACTGACTTCTTACCTAGTTGAGCCAGTCTCAGAAATCCCCTCTGACCACAAGACTCTTTTTAAGGCTCATTTGCTTTCTTGTTGTAAGGCCTCCTGCTCTTCCGGGAAAGAAAGAAGAAAAGTAGAAGCAGGGAGGAGAGAATGGAAGAGGAAATTAACAAGAATGACTGGTCAATATCATTCCGCTTTATGAACTCAGGATTTCCCACGCGGAAGTGCTAGTCTAATGGTTCCTAGTCAGCTAAACGTTAGCTACACAGTAGAGGTGCTGGGGGAAGTTTTAAAATTCCCCATACCCAGAGCAATTAAGTCAGAACCTCCTAATAGGAAATCCAGACAGCAGGGTTTTTTAAACTTCCCAGGTGGATTCAATGTGCAGCATCACTAACAAGCCATGCGTCACTAACAAGCCGTGCGCTTCTCAACCTTGGTGCTAAGGTGGATGCGCTGAAGGTACGAGCTTTCTGAGGGCAGATAAGAGAATAAAGTCATTCTTTTATTTTAAAATCAGGCTTTTAATCTTATCAAGTTAACCTTTATTTTTCTCACCAGATTTTTCTTCCTGTTTTGTTCCATGAAATTAGAGATTAAAATGATGATACTGGGTCTGGAGATATGGCCTGCGAAGCCTAAGGACCCAGATTCGATTCCCCAATACTCACCTAAGCCAGATGCACAAGGTAGCACATGCATCTAGAGTTTGTTTGCAGTGGCTTAGGGGCCCTGGTGTACCCATTCTATCCTCCCCCCCACCATCTCTTTCTCTTTCACAAATAAATAAATAAAATAATGATACTAACTGTTGCATCAGGTTCCCATTGCTGTTAGAAACACTGGACCAAGAGCAGCTTGTGGGGAAGAAATGGGGATTTATTTTGGCTTACAGACTCAAGGGGAAGCTCCATGATGGCAGGGAAAACAATGGCAAGAGCAGAGGGTGGACATCACCTCCTGGCCAACATCAGGTGGCCAACAGCAGGAGGAGAGTGTGCCAAACACTGGGAAGAGGAAGCTGGCTAGAACACCCATCAGCCTGCACCCAACAATACACTGCCTCCAGGAGGCTTTAAGTACCAGATTGCTATCAGCAGGGGTCCTAGCATTCAGAACACCTAAGTTTTGGGGAGATACCGGAGTCAAACTACCACACTAACTGAGTCAATACTCTTAGTAATTAGAAATAGATGTCATGCCTTTCTTGGCAGTCCTCAGTGGAACCCTTAGGCCTGAAATGAACGTTGTTCCCTCCTACCATCTGTCTGCTAAAAAGCCTGCCTTGTTGGTCAGTTATTTCTTTCCGACTGCCAAAACAGCATCTCTTCCTCCTGAAGTTCACCTAAGGAAGTCACCTGCAGGGAAGTAGCCTGGGAAGGCTCAATAAAACAAGCATTTATCTGGCATTTTATACTGACAGTGTAAAAAACTATAGCTCAGTTTATCCACCAGGGGACTGGCATGACAGAAGAGGAGAAAAGAAGGCAGGTCAAGGAGGACACTGATGTGATAAGCCATATGTGCATTGTCAGCCCCACAACATGAGGACACAATCCCTTCATATATTTCACCTAGATTTCACTGAAGTAAATGGGACTGTATTTCAGTTATGTCTTTATAAGTTAGTTTGGAAAGGCACATGTTGTAATAATAGTGGGACTTGAAATCAAATTCAAATCTTATTTCTGATTATAACTAGCTATCTGTGGTCATACCACTCTGAATGTACCTGTTCTTGTCTGATAATAACTAGCCTTGTGTCCATGGTTAACATTTATTTATTCATTCATTTATTATTAGAGAAAGAGAGAGAGAATGGGCATGCCTGGGGCTCCAGCCACTGCAAACAAACTCCAGATGCATGTGCCCCCTTGTGCATCTGGCTTATGTGGGTTCTGGGGAATGGAACCTGGGTCCTTTGGCTTTGTAGGCAAGCACTTTAACCACTAAACCATCTCTCCAGCACTGGATAACATTTTTAATCCATCTTAGCCTCTGCTTGTTCAACTATAAAATAGGATGACAGTATCTATCTCGCATGGTTATGTTAATGTTCGTTTTCTAATGGTTACTGGAAATAATGGGCACTCAGTGATTGTGACAAGAGGAATAGTGACTGCACATGCACTTGTGGCAGCAGAGGTGGCTGCATTTGAGAACACAGAGAAACATGTTGCTTATATCCCAAATGGAAAACTCCAATGTTATTCAATTATTATTGTTTATAAAATCTTGACATAAATAATATCCAAAGGTTTGTAGGTGAAGCTTATAGTCATTGCAAACAAAATGCCTTTAAGAAAGTCTTCTTGCAGCACTAAGTATTGAAATGGTATGAGACGGCCTAAGATATGGTTTTTCCCTCCAAAGTCAGAGAGAACAAGTTAATCAAATGACCTCTGATTTTAAAATCAGTAATTTTAAAAAAAGGGATTCTATTGGGAATATGTTAAGTAGATGAGGAAATGAGCATAAGATGAACAAATTTGAAATCAAGAAAAATTTGTGATGAACATGTGAAGAAATGTCATTCTTCTATGTAATACTTAGGGGAAAAAATGATCTAACATAGCGCAGCATAATGATTTTTACTGGTTTTCCTTCTGAAATTATCAGAAACTGCATAAGCATTTAGAGATCAAAGCATTGCATATCTGATTGAGAATAGTTCATGTCCTCCCTAAGCGACCACCTCCCCATCATTAGGATTGGAAGAGTAGTAACAGCTGTGCTGTGTGGATGCACATGTTACATGGGACGCATTTAACAATGCCTGCCACTTCCACTTCGCTGTGGGCTATCGATTGGGCGTCAGTTACTAGGGTTAGAGTGGCTGACTTGAGGAGTCCAAGCCTAGCAGAACAATCACTTTGCTAATTTGCAATAGCTGATCTGGCCATGATACTAAAGTCAGGTATTACCACAGGTTTCAAAGGTCATTGCTTATCCCCCGTTGTCAAGTAGGAATTAAAAACTTCTGGAAACACTAAACAGAGCTCTGGGTTTTAATCAAGCAGACTAGTTTTGTTAAAGAAATACACTTCCCTTAACAAATTTGATCAGAAAGTTGTATCATAGTCTTTATTTTATTTTTATTTATTTTTTTTGAGGCAGAGTCTCATATTTGCCCATGCTGATGTTGCTGTATAGCTAAGGTTAACCTTGAACTTATGATCCTCCAATTCCAACTCCCGAGCGCTAGGATTACAGGCAAGTAGTTACAGTGCTGGGTTTTGTGCAGTGCTGGGGATCAAACCCAAGTCCTCATGCAGGCCAGGCTGGCACTCTGCTGACTGAGCTGTCTCCAGCCCAGTATTCAGTTTTTAATGATGAAAGATCTTTTCTAATTAGTTTCTATACATGCCTCTTATAACTTTGAACAACACTTGTGGCACATGCAGGAAGTTATTAATAGGAGAAGCCCACACAGGCCTGCCGCAATGGAGTCTCCCTGGGCACTCATTCCTAAACAGCGTACAGTGGTCTTTGCAAGAAACATGGCAAGTCTTTCTCTTTTACTTTATGTGTATTAGCTTATATTAATTATACATACTGCTAGGTTTTATAAATATATTTTGGACAACTTTACCATGTCTCTTCCTGTATCTCCATTCCCTCCTTCTTTCCTCTCCTCCTCCTCCCATTAGTCTCCTTCATCCCCCTAAACAGTTATGCTTCTACTTTCATATCACATATCCACACATGACTTCATGTGTCTGTATAAAATCTAGAATGTACAAGTGAGAGAAAATATGTGATAGGTGTCTTTCTGAGTCTGACATAACTCACTAAAAATGGTAATATCCAGTTGTACCATTCTACAGATGACATAATTTTGTTAATCTTATGGCTAAATAAAACTCTATTGTGCATATTAATCATATTTCTTGATCTATTCTTGTGTTGACAGGTTGGTACCATAGCTAGCTATTGTGAATACTCCATTGGCAAGCCTTTCTATTTTACACACTGATCAAATTTCTTGAGCACTTAGATTTGGCCAACTGGTATAATAAGCAATCTCTAAACTTTGATGGCTTAAAATTTATTTCCTATTCACAGAGTCCAATCAGATATTTGTGATCGACACCTTTTGTCGAAGTGACGATGTAATTTCAAATACTGCCATTACCAACTCAATGATCACCCAGGACCTCTTCACAGTCTGCTAGTCAATGCCCTGCTCTCGGCCAGACAATGGATAGAAAGAACATCTTGGAACACTGAGTGTCTGATACTTAGCACCCCATCTCAAAATACAAACACATTACTTCTCTCCATAGTATAGTGAAAAGAACTACCCATATAGTCCCACCTGGATGCAGGGGAAGCTGAGAGAGGTAGTCAGGGAGCTACTTCCCAGAATCAATGATACATTGTTGAAGAGGACTTTGACTGTCTTGACCAACTAGCTATCTTAGCCATAACCACCTAGGCATTAGAGATAGATTAATTTTTAAAATAAGTCCCTTATACAGGTGTGATGGTGCATGTTTATGTTCCCAGCAGGTGGGAGATGGAGGTAAGAAGATTGCAAATTTGGGCTGGGTTCTGAGATAATATCTCAAATTTTATGAAATATTAACAATAATATTAGTAATTATAGTGAAGAAGAAAATAAATAAAACAGATGAACAGAAAAGGAAAAGAGAGAAAAGAAGAAAGGAAGGAAGGAAGGCATAAAAAATTAAGAATAAAGAAAGAGCATTTCCTAGTCCCAATAGGTCCCTCTGTTGCTGGTTTGGAGCTGCTTGGACCCTGTGAACTTGCTGTGGAAGCAGGCCCCTTGCTCCGCCTTCCTGCTTGAAGTGACCCTGGGTCCTCAGCTCCCAGATACATTGCACCTAAGGGTGCATGCCAGAGAGTGCACACAGTGCTGAGTAGGCCAGATTGCTGTTCCCTGGCTCCTGCCAGTTTCCTGTTTCCTGTAGGTCCCCCTGTGCCTGGCTTGGGGAGGCCTGGTCCCTGTGTGAGGGTTATGGAAACAGGCCTTTTGCTCTGGTATCCTGACTGGCCCCTGGGTACACCCCTATTCCCCTGAGTCAGAAGATGCATGGGACACTGTAGGTTCGGGCCTCTTGCTTCTAGCTCTCCAGCTTCCTGGCACCTGGTTCCCCAACCCCGTGATTTCTGTATGATGAAGAGTACATGCAAGTGGAGTGAGCACACCAGAGCTCCCAGTTCTCCAAGTACCTTTGATGTACCTGCAATCTCCACAGTCCACTTATCTGTGGTTATAACCCCATCATACACCAGTATACCAATCCAGTTCACATTTAAAACAGAATACCCTCTTAAGATCATACAAGGACGAAAACTTGCTTCTTCCTCAATATATTAAGGTGTCTCCCCAAGACGGATAGGCCACAATACAAAGAACCCAACAAAAGTCAGAAAACAGAGATCTCCACCAAGGATGTCTAGTGCCACAATGGAAGCCTCCAATGAAATCCTAGAGAAATCAACAGAAGTTCAATCCCAAAATGAAACACAACAACCAGTGAGACCCTGATCAGAAGAATTGCTGAACTGGAAGCAAACCATTAAAAAACCAACAATTTGCTGGGCGTGGTGGTACACACCTTTAATCCTAGCACTTGGAAGGCAGAGGTAGGAGGATTGTCATGAGTTAAAGGCCACCCTGAGATTACAGAGTGAATTCCAGGTCAGCCTGAGCTACAGTGAGACCCTACCTCAAAAAAAAAAAAAAAAAAAAGAATTGTATCAATGAAGTTGAACAGAATCATCTCTTAGAGCATTCAGCTTTTGACAATAGGCTTAACTTGATTGAAGAAAATGTTAGAACCCTCCAAAGAGACATGGGTTAATTTAAGCTGAGTAAAGAAGTAGAAGATCTCAACAACTAATTGATTAAGCTTAATGAAGACTTGATCAACTGTAAGAATGATTTGCAAGAAACATTAAGAAAATCAGTTGCAACAAGAAAAGACAACTATAGGCCTGTATGCCTGATGAATTTAGATGCAAAGATCCTGACCAAAATCCTCACAAACTGAATTCAACAACACATCAAAAGCATTATCCACTTTGATCAAGTAGGCTTCATCCCAGGGATTATTTAACATATGGAAATTAGTCAACAAATACACCTCATAAATAAATTGAACCACAAGAACCACATGATCATGTCAATTGATGCAGAGAAAGCCTTTGACAAAATACAACACTTCTTCATGATCAAAATGCTGGAAAGAATAGGCATGCAGGTTTTATATATTAATACAATAAAGGCTATACATAAATCACCCAAAGCCCAAATAGTACTTAATAGGGAAAGACTCAAGGAGTTCCCTGTTGAGATCAGGAACAAGACAGGGATGCCCACTCTCACCACTGCTCTTCAACATACTACTAGAAGTACTACCCCAAGCAATAAGACAGAAGAAAGAAATAAAAGAGATTCAAATTGGAAAGGAAGAAGTCAAGTTAGCCCTATTTGCAGATGACATGATTCTATACATAAGTGACCTGAAAGCCTCCATCTCAAAACTTCTAAAGGTGATTTAATTCCTTCAGTAAAGTGGCAGGATACAAAAATCAATGCACAAAAGTCAGTTGCCTTTCTATATTCAAAGGACAAATATATGAGAAAGAAACCAGTGAGCTGTCCCGTTTTTCAATAGCAACAAAAAACATTAAATAGCTTGCAATTCCACTAACCAAAGATGTGAATGACCTAAATACTGAAAACATTAAAAAAAAAAAAAACTCAAGAAAGAAATTGAGGAGGACTTGAAATGATAGAAAGACCTCCCATGCTCCTAAATATGTAGAATTAATATTGTGAAAATGACAATTCTATCAAAAGCAATATATAGATTTAATGCAATACCAATAAAAATACCAGCATCATTCTTCACATAGATTGAAAAAATGTTCTCAAAATTCATATGGCATGGTAACAGCAGGCCCCGGATATCCAAAAGAAACACCTCTGGAGGTATCACCATACCCAATCTAAATCTATATTACAAAGCCATAGTAACAAAACCAGCATGGTACTGGCATAACATAGACCAATGAAACAGATTGAAGACTCAGACCTTAGGTCAACTAACTACAGTTACTTGATCTTTGACAAAGGAGCTAATAATGTTGACTGGCAAAAAGACAGCATCTTCAACAAAAGGTGTTGGACAAATTGGATGACCATATGTAGAAACATGAAACTAGATGCACCCATCTCTCAATACACAAAAATCAAGTCCAAATAGATTAAAGACCTCAATATAAGACCTAAAACTCCTCCCCTACTGGAAGAAAAAATAGGAGGCACTCTCCATGAAATAGGAGTGGGGAAAGACTTCCTGAACAAAACTTCAGTAGCCCAGGAAATTTAACAATCACTCAACCAATGGGATCTCATGAAGCTTAAAAAGCTTTTGCACAGACAAACACACTAAAAACAGATCCAATAGATTACCCACTGAATGGGAGAAATCTTCACCAGCTATACCACTGACAGAAGCATAATATCTAGAACGTAAAAAGGACTCAAAGAAACTAAACAATAAAAAATCAAATAATTCACTCCAAAAGTGGGGCAGAGAACTGAATAGGAGTTCTCAGAGGAAGAATTACAAACAGCTAAGCACAATTAAGAAAATGTTCAATATTCCTAACCATTAGGGAAGTGCAAATTAAAACAACCGAGATTCAGCCAGGCGTGGTGGTGCACACCTTTAATCCCAGTACTTGGGAGGCAGAGGTAGGAGGATCTGCATGAGTTCGAGGCCAGCCTGAGACTCCATAGTGAATTCCAGGTCAGCTTGGGCTAGAATGACACCCTACCTCAAAAAAAAGGGGGGGGGGTTCTACCTTACTCTAGTAAGGATGGCAATCATTAAAATATCTAACAACAAGAAGTGTTGGCGAGGATGTGGGGAAAGAGGAACCCTCATCCACTGTTGGTGGGAATGCAAACTTGTGCAACCACTATGGAAATCAACTTGGGGGTTTCTGAAAAGGATGAACATAGAGCTGCCAACAGACCCGGTTATTCCCTTACTGGGCATTTATCCTAAATTTTCCATGTATCAATACAGAGACATTTGCTCAACCATGTTTATAGCTGCTCAATTCAGATGCCCATCATTGGATGCACGGATAACGAAGTTGTGGTATACTTACACAGTAGAATTCTACTCAGCAGTAAGAATAAAAAATGATACAATGAAATTTGTAGAAAAATGGACAGACTTGGAACAGATCATACTCAGCAAACTCACACAATCACAGAAAGACAAATGCCACATGGTGTG